>CM067109.1:27831234-29245409 GCA_034008185.1 Gorsachius magnificus | reverse complement strand
GATAACTTGGGGGAAAGGGAAGTTGCTTGGACTTTATTTGTAAAGCACCTAGGTAGAAGACAAGCTTTTGGTTTCAGTTTTGGGCATTCTTTTACTAGAAAGTGAATGTTTTATTGAACTTGTTATACAGAAAGTGGTAAATCTAAAAAGTCATTATGAAGCTGTTACTGCTGCTTCAGAATTTTGCATGTTAGTCATATTTAGCTGTATTGTAATTGTTTGTTTTTTCATACAGATTCCCAGAATTTTTATGTACTTTAATAGCTCATTGGAAGCATGTGAAGGAACAGTGTTTGTCTTTGAACTCAACATAGACTGATACAGAAGATCAGGGGGGAAAAAAGTTTCTGCATGGAGTGTTTATATTAAAGTGTGTTTTTTAAAAACTATCTAGTCTAGAATATTCAGATGGGATTTTTAGTGTAATAGCACTGCAAAAGTACAAAAGCTGTTTTAAAGCTTATTCTGCAAATCACTAAAACTTGTCAGATTCTCTGAAACACATGTAGTTATTTAATGTCAAAATTGCATAATTTTTCTGTGCAACTTGATCTATCTGTAAATTAAATCTGTTTTATTAAAATACACTAAGATAATGGGTTTGTATGCTTTTATTGATTTCAGCTTTGAAGATAGCAATGATGTTATACTAGAAATGGAATCTGCTAAACTGAGAACCCTACATATTAGAGATGATACATCACAGGAAAGCCAGATTTCAGAGTTACCCCTTTCAAACATTAGAAGCCAAGAAAGACAATCTGAAGAAAATAGAGAAACAAAGGTATTTTTTTTTAATGTAATTCTTGCTACTTAAGGTCTTCCTCTTTACCTCTTTGTCAAGCACTGGAATGGGATGCCCACGGAAGTGGTTGAGTCCCCCATCCCTGGAGGTATTTAAAAGACTTGTAGATGTGGTGCTTAGGGACATGGTTTAGCAGTGGACTTGGCAGTATTAGGTTAATGGTTGGGCTTGGTGATCTTAAAGGTCTTTTCCAACCTAAACAATTCTATGATTCTATGATGAAAAGTGTTTTTGTAAATCAAAGCCATTTTTTGGTTGATTTTGTGACGTTTTTACCACTAGGTGGAAAAAAGGCAAGAAGCCTGAGAACATTACCAAAATTCAAATACTGTTAATTTGGCTGGCTTTAATGGGTTGTCTCTTACACTAAATTTACTTGGAGAGTATACTGTGCATGCCTGGCTTACCTCATAGATAATTTAAACAGTTGAACAGTTTAACTGTTCAAAATTGAAGGAGTACAATATCACCAATAAAACCTTGGAGCAAGATTTTGCTGGTGTATGCTTACTTGCGCAATGTTAGAAACTGATTTGAGCAGGATGAGCATTGGGTTGTTTATGCTGCCTCAGGATGGAAACCTGTGTAAATTCTTGTCTGCTGGTACTGGCTGCCATGAGGTGTTTCAGGAAAGGTGTAAGAAACTGGACCAAGATTTAATGATCTTTCTTCAATTATGTTCTCATCAGGTGCAGCAGTTTAGAAACTTCCTGAGATTGTGTCTGGCTTCTTTTGATGCACGTCTTACTCATGAGTTTGCCTAGCTGCTTTTTTGCATCTATATGTACCTTTGTCATGAATTGCATACTACAGCTGAGAGTTCTTTAATTACTCACTTAATTAAAAAAGTGTATTCTTTGGATTGTTTTAAGCCTGATGGCTGGTAGTTTAATAAGCACTGTACTTCCATTGTTATGTTCCTGTTCATCTTCTCCAAGTTATTCTTGTTTATAATGCCACTTTTTCCTCTTTCAGTCAATATTGTCTTCAAGATGGAGTCCTAATCTTATGTTTCTCCTCATATAGAGAAAGTTCTCTTCCTCTGATCATCCTCCTGTCCTTGCATCATTGTCATTTTTGGAACTTAATATTATCCTTTCTAAAGATTTGTGCTGAGGGGGAATGAATTACTTCTGTGCTTTCTAAGGTGAAGAATGATCTTCTGGCTAAAATTTGTGGTGACAGATTAGGAAATTCTAAGTATTAGTGTTTCCCTAATGTGATGGGCAAATTACTTGTCCTTTATCCTTTATCTTAGATTCCGTTACCTGAAATAATGTCTCCATCTTAATTGAAAATCAGCTACTTAGGATCTTTACAAATACTAAATGCCTGTAGTTGGAAGTGTTATAACAATGCAATCTCCTGATATTAGTTGGAATAACATTTATAAAAATCAATTAATTGAACAGTGCAATGTGCTATATACATCAGCCTATTCTAGTGGTGTCAGTAGCCTCAGTAGCTAAGTGCTCTGGATGATTAATGATAGATGTTTGACATGAGAAAATGGCATAATAATATCTAAAACTGGCAATTTCAAAAGGCTTTTAATGTCAGATCTAATTCTGCTGTGGTTAATTTACTTTAAAAGTATATGAATATAATCACTGACCTAAACCCAGAAATACTCAGCCAACCAGTGATGTGAAACATGATTCTATTAATATTATTAAAGAGATAAATCAAGAAATTATTTTTTATGCAGTAGGCTTTTACCTTAATTCACTAAATAGATTCCATAAAATCTTTGCTGTAATTGCAATTCGTTTGCTATGTTGTCAAATTTTTTTTCCATTTTCAGAGTGATGGTCAGATAGGAAAACTATGTAAATACTAGGCCTGGAAAGTAGTGATAGCTGATGCTGCTAAGGAGTCTGTTATCAGCTTTATCCAATTAAAAGACTAAGAAGTGGCCTGACAGGATCCTCATGAAGTTCAGTAAGGGGAAGTGCAAAGTCCTGCAGCCTCAGACATCAGTGCATGTTGAGGGCCACCCAGACTGTAAGCATCTTTGCAGAAAATGACCTGGGCATCCTGGTGGACACACAGATGAACATGAGCCAGCAATGTGCCCTTGCAGCAAAGAAAGCTAACTGTATCCTGGGCTGCATTAGGACAAGCATTGCTAGCAGGTTGAGGGAGGTGATCCTTCCTCCCTGAGGAAGTCCTCCCTGAGCACTGCTGAGGCCACACCTGGAGTACTGTTACCAGTTCTGGGCTCTCTGGTATCAGAGACATGGACATACTAGAGATAGCCCATCAAAGGGCCGTGAAGATGGTTGCCCTGGTTTCAGCTGGGATAGAGTTAATTTGCTTCCTAGTAGCCAGCATAGTGCTATGTTTTGAATTTAGTAGGAGAATCATAGATGCAGTACTCCAGTTGAGGTCTCATCAGAGTGGAGTAGAGGGGCAGAATCCCCTCCCTCGACCTGCTGGCCACGCTTCTCCTGATGCAGCCCAGGGTACGGTTGGCCTTCTGGGCTGCCAGCTCACATTGCTGGCTCATGTCCAGCTTTTCATCCACCAGTACCCCTAAATCCCTCTCAGCAGGGCTGCTCTCCACCCTTTCTTCCCCCAGCCTGTATTGATACTGGGGGTTATGCTGACCCAGGTGCATGACCTTGCACTTGGCCTTGTTGAACCTCATGAGGTTCACACAGGCCTACCTCTACAGCTTGTCCACATCTCTTTGGATGACATCCCGTCCTTCTGGCATATCAACTGCAACCACTCAGCTTGGTGTTATCTGCAAACTTGCTGAGGGTACACTCGATCTTGCTGTCTATGTCACTGATGAATATATTAAACAGCACTGGTCCCAGTACAGACCCCTGAGGGACACCACTTGTCACCGGTCTCCATCCGGACATCAAGCCGTTGACCACTACCCTCTGCATGCGACCATCCAACCAACTCCTTATCCACCAAACAGTCCACCCATCTAAATCCATAGCTCTCCAATTTAGAGAGAAGGATGTTGTGGGGGACCGTGTCAAAGGCTTTGCAGAAGTCCTTCCTTGCCTGTCCCTTCTGAACAGCCTGTAGCCATCAATTGCTACATTCCAGTCGTGGGATTCATCCCACCAAGTTTCAGTAATGTCAATCATGTTGTAGCTTTCTAGCAGCATGGTAGCTTCCAACTCCTCCTGTTTGCTTCCCATACTGCATGTGTTTGGATAGAGGCATTTCATCTGAGCTGTTGGCCTCGTTACCTTCATCGTGGAACACCCCTTGTTCCCCTTGAGGTGTTTCACGGGCATTTCCTTGTTGGCTCCTACTACCTCAGGAGCCTCCAGCTTGTCTCAGCAAGACTTCAGCTGTGCTGCAGTGTCCCT
This sequence comes from Gorsachius magnificus, assembly GCA_034008185.1. NCBI lineage: Eukaryota > Metazoa > Chordata > Aves > Pelecaniformes > Ardeidae > Gorsachius > Gorsachius magnificus. The sequence goes on along the minus strand of CM067109.1, from coordinate 29,241,266 downwards.
GGCACGCTGCTGGGTAACAGGTTGACGGCTCATACTGGCCCCCCGTCCCTCTAACCATTGCATGTTGTCCTTTAGCGTGTTGTAGGCGTACATTCCCCCTCCCCCTCTGCATCTAGTTTAAATGAAGAATGTTGATAATATGTTTTAGTTGTTGCTCAGCAGGGCTTACAACAGTCAAGGACTTTGCAGCTTCCCGTGCTCTGCCAGGGGCACAAGCAGCTGGGAGGGGGCACAGCCAGGACAGCTGACCCAAACTGACCAAAGGGGTATTCCGGACCATATGACGCTGTGCTCAGTAAATAAGCTGGGGAGGGTTGGCTGTGGGGCAACGACTGCTGCTCAGAGACAGGCTGGGCATCTCTCAGTGGGTGGTGAGTGGTTGCGTCACTTGTTTCTCCTGGGTTTTGTTTTTCTTTTCATTACAGTTTGCTTATTTATTTTTTAATACTTTTAAATTATTAAACTGTTCTTATCTCAACCCATGAGTTTTCTTATATTTTGCTCGTCTGATTTTCTCCCCCATCCCACTGGGGAAGGGAGGGTGAGCAAGTGGCTGGAGCTAAACCACAACAATGGTGAAGGGACTGAGGGATCTCTCCTATTATGAAAGGCTGAAAAAGAGTGGGGGCAGTTCAGCCTGAAGAAGAGACCTAAAGGGAGGGTTTCGTTTCTACAATGTTATCTTTTTTTCCATACTCAGAACAAAGACCTACATGACTTACATAGACCAGATCAAAAGCAGAGTGCATCAGAAAGTGATTCTCAGTCTGAAATCATGTAAGTAGAATTATTTTACCTTGCAGTGATGCTTGAGCTAAACCTGCATTTACTTAATTTGGTTATAATTCTGATTGACCAAAATAGGTTGGACTAGACAGTAGATCATAACTTTTTTCCATATTCAGTGAAGTTTTTTGATAGAAATTTTGATACTGAGGAGCAATGCTTTGACTCAGATTTAAAATATTACATGGGAATAAGAAGGAAGACTTAACTAAGCTTAGAAAAAAGCTAGCCCCTCTGTAGTCAGCAAGAGTGACAGATTTCTCTGAAGTTCTGCCATTTTGTGGGTGAATCTTGGTTGTGAAAGTTGTGTGTGGTTTTTGTTTGGTTTTTTTTTTTTTTTAAATAAAAGGGCCTCATGGTATTCTTTGAAACTTGCGGTTGTCCATTAGAGCTTATTAGCTGCACACAGCTTGCATATGGTGTATTCATACCTTCCTAACTGGAAACTTACTCTTTGGAACTCAGTGCAAGAGTCTAAGCTGAGACACCTCTCTAGAAGATATTCCAAGCTGTCTCTGTCTTACCTATACTCCCTTATGAAATTAATCTTTGTGACTATTTCTTACACTTATTGCTGTAACTGAGCAGTGGTGTTTAGACAAGTTTGTGCCTAAAGTCTCCGTTTTTGTGTGAACAGCAACTTCCTATTCCATTATACCATTTTTTAAAGATGATTTAGGGATGGGCTACTAGTTAATGCTAAATTCTTCTTCAAGCTTCTGTCTTTGCCTTGCTGAAGGGCAGCTCACTCTTATGGTATAGACTGTCAAAGCTGTATTTGTTCTCTCCTGGGAAGAATGTAGGAAAAGGTAGTCGTTCCCAATCTGAAGATTATTGATAAGCTGTAGAGCTCTGTCAAACTGCGTGTGAATTCCAGGACACAGAGATTGATGCATGTATCCCATTCTTCAGTAATGCATGGTTGTTGGCAGTAGGACAAGGTGTTTGAAAACAGCAGTTCATAGTTCTGTGAGTGGGATAGCTTTGGCGGGGGATGGAGGGGCAGGAGTGGTAGATGCAAAATTTTGTATATAAAGTAAATCTGCTCTACTTTGTAGCAGGTTTCTGCTGTTTCTATTGAAATTAGTAAGCCTGGTCACACTGATATCAATTGTGAATCCCTAGGAGGAGAGGTCTTCCTATTTATGTAATGGCAAGAAACACTTTCTTCAGATATTTTTAAGTTGATTCTGCTGAAAGTTGGCAAAGTTGTTAAGGTTTATTTGACATTCTTTGCATTAAGTAGTAGCATATCTTCTAATACCAGAAAGATGTAATAATATATTTTTTCAGTTTATTGTCTTGCTGCATTACCCATGCAGACTATGGTGCTCTTGAAGTACATCTTGAACCATATAAGACTTTAGTTTCTCTTTGGTAATAATATACACCACATCTTTTTATATCTTAAGGAAAATTGAAAAGCCAGCAGGCAGAGGATGCTTGCAAAGACCTAAACCAAATTTAGTGGGATCATCTGGAAGGAGAGAAGCTGAAACCCAAGAGCAAAGAGAGGCTGAGACTTCCTCTCCAAACATTGTGAATACAGATGAAAAGGTCAGAAGGAGGAACGCTGCTTAATATGCTATGCTTTTGATGCTGCTTCCATTTTGACCAGTGCTGATACTGTGGACTAGCCACAGTCTGATAAATGGTATTCTAAAAACTGCCTCTGAGGTATCTGTACACTTGTCCAAGAGTAATTTTCATTGCTTCAATTCCAGTGCTCTGAGGAAGACAGTAGAAGAAATGGAAATGAAGCCACAGAAATGGAGAACATGGATTTGGATACTAAATCTGAGTAAGTGTTGAGATTGCTTTTCCAGTCTCCTGGAATTAACTGTCTATAACTGTTAATTTATTCTAAGTAGTGCTGTTTAAAAAGACAACAGTAATTGTGAAGTCTTAATACAAATCTGAAATTTGACTTTGTCACTTTCTTGGATGATATCAAGTGGTTCTATGGTAGAAGGTATGTACTTTTCTGGGAAGTTGAGGAAAGCATTACTTCATGAAGTATCATCTGTGGTTGGAATTTGAGAGGGGGAACAGAGGAAAGTGATAACTGTGGCTTCGCCTTCTTCCCACCCTCAGTTGCCAACTAATGGCTCTGCTTCTGCCACTGGCAGAAGCAGCTATGGTATGCAGTCTAGTTAGGTTCCTCCCCTGTGTGATAACTACGTATCCTTTAAATAATAATAATAATTTAAAAAATCTTGTAAATAATTAATAAATTGAGCTTCTGCACTCTAAGACTAAACCAAGTTTGGTTCTCATGTGAAGATATTTGCATAAGTTTGTGCAAATCCTTCCAAACCCAACTTAATTCCAGTAAAAGAAGCTGTCCAAGTCACTGAATATTACATAGGCTTGAATATTATGGAGTAAATGTCACTGTTGTGGATACTTTGTGCAGAGAGCCTGAAAAAACTGTAATTGCAAAGGCAACAGTTAGAGGATGTCGACAGAGATTTAAGCCTAATGTTACAAGAGCATCTGGAAGGAAAGAAGAGCCTGGAAAAGACGCAGAAAACAATAAAATGTCCCATCTACACCCTGAGGGAGAAACTGAAAAGGTATTTAATAGAGTAAGGTAACTGGAGTTAACGTGTTAGCTAAAAAGCTGCTGGATGCAACAGTAATGTTATATTTTTCTTTTCTTTTCTTTTTTTTCTTTTTCCCTGAACGTGACCAAGAGTCAGCCACTTGCTTAACTTGCAGTGACAGTGTGATACTGCTTAGAGGCCTCAGCTAAACTAGGAGCTTGTCACACAAATAATAGATGCCAATCATCTTTCATGTCCTGCAGTGAATATAACCTTTGTTTGATCTAGATTTGTACTGCACTTTTCTGACTGTGTGAAAGGTACCCTGTAGTTCCCTGTGTCTGTCACAAGCAATGTATTTTGTATCCTGTTATGGACAGTTACCTGGTCTGTTAGGTAATGCTGTACTTTATAAACGTAAGAGACTTAATGTTCTATTTCTTATTCAGAATACTGACCAATGTAATAGATCTGATGCTACTAGTGAAGAAACTGCAGAAAAAGATGATAAAGTACTCGAGCTAGTGTCTCAGTAAGTATGTGAAACATGAGAAGGCATGTGCTGCTCTCCAGCAATTTGCCATCCCTCTCACTTCTGGTAGTATTACATAGTGTGGTAATTATAGAAGTTTCTGAAGAAACTTCTGCAATGAGACAGAAATTGAATGAAGAATAGGAATCTTTTTTTAATGCATGAAACAGATTAAATGTTTTTGGTTTCAAAGCAGTGCTTTTAAATCGATGTCAGCCACAATAAATGCAAAAAACCCTGAAAAGTTGGTCCCTTGAAAATCAAACAAGCCTTCTCTTTGATATTGAAATGCATCTGTTTCAGTGATGGAAAGTATTTACACAATAGGAATCAGTGTTTGTTCTTAAAATGTAGTTAAGTGTTAGGTGTTTGGTATCAGGGGAAAAAATTCCAATGTGTGGGCAGTTTAATGCACATGTTAATTAAGAAGTGTTATATTTCTCTTCAGTGGAGGAATGGCAGCTGTAGTGTAAGAGGAGGAATATGTTTTACAGGAGAGATTATAAAAAAAAAACCAACCAAAAAAACCCCCCAAAAAAACCCACCCACAAAAAGCCCACCCCACCCCCCAAAAAAAACCCCAAACCCAAAGCAGCAACAGCAACAAAAAAACCACCAAACTTTTGTTTTTAAAGGGGGATATTGAAGAGGATGGAGACAGGCAAACTGGGTTTGATAATCTGTCAAAAAAATACTTTAGCAGTTATTTCTTTCAGTAACATGCTATGTAACTTGGTGCGCAAGGTAAAAAGGCATGGAAGTATCTGGTAGTTGTAATATTGTGCATCTGATATTTTTACTTTAGTAAGATTATGAAGTTACTTATGCATTTTCTTGAATGTTTATGATTTTTAACCCTTCATTAAGATAGGTCCATCTGCCTCTAGACTGGATAGGAATACAAGAAGAGACATTATGAGTCAGAAAAGGGTCTGTCTAGTGTGGTATCCTGTCTCCAGTGGGAAAAGAACAAGGCAAACTTAAGTTTAAACTTGTCAGGTACTTTTTCAGTCTCTAGCAGATAAACTCCTAACTTTATTACAGTTCCATGCAGTTAGTAATGCATAACTCCATTTTAGATAAGTATATGCTAATAACTGTTTAAAAAAAAAAAAAGAAGAGAAAAAATATCACTTCTCCAAGACTCCTCCCACTTTCAGATGTGCTATGTACTTGTGGATCTTACGTATTTTTCCAGGTCTAATGAAACAGCTGGTTTACAAGAAGACAGCAAGCAGTGTTTGCTGAAACAAATGCCTCTGAAGAGCGGCAGAGTGCAGAGACCAAAACCAAATCTAGGAAGAACTGTTTCAAGGCAAAAAGACCGGACAGATGAAAAAGACCCTGAAGAGGAGAAAACTGAAAGTGGAGGAGTAGAAAAAGGTGTGATACACCATAGGGATGAAAACAATGATCAATGCCTCAGAAAGGTAAGTTTCTTGAGCAGTTGCTTAGGCACACTGTTTTGCTGGAGCCTAAGTAGAAGCCTTTAGTAAAAAAGATCTAGGTATATACCACATAATTTGTAAGCTTAGCCTTTGCATGCTTTGTTTATTCTTTCAGTATAAACTGAATTGTCATAGAATTTCCTCATTGTTGCACTTGGGTTCTGCTTTCCATGAATGGAGTGAATATATCTCACTTTGTTGTGTTATTTGTGATACAGATCTGAAAAGAGAATCATAGAATCATAGAATGTTTTGGGTTGGAAGGGACCCCTAGAGGTCATCTAGTCCAACCCCCCTGCAGTGAGCAGGGACACCACTAACTAGATCAGGTTGCTCAGAGCCCCATCCAACCTGGCCTTGAATGTCTCCAGGGATGGCACCTCCACCACCTCTCTGGGCAACCCCTTCCAGTGTTTCACCACCCTTCGTTGTAAAGAATTTCCTCCTTATATCCAGTCTAAACCTACCCTGGTTTAGTTTAAAACCATTACCTCTTGTCCTGTCACAGCTGGCCCTACTAAAAAGATTTTCCCCATCTTTCCTATAGGCCCCCTTTAGGTATTGAAAGGCCGTAATCAGGTCTCCCCGCAGCCTTCTCTTCTCCAGGCTGAACAAGCCCAACTCCCTCAGCCTGTCCTCATAAGAGGTGCTCCAGCCCTCGGATCATTTTTGTAGCCCTCCTCTGGACCCACTCCAACAGGTCCATGTCCTTCTTGTGCTGAGGGCTCCAGAGCTGGACGCAGTACTCCAGGTGAGGTCTCACCAGAGCAGAGTAGAGGAGCAGAATCACCTCCCTCGACCTGCTGGCCACGCTTCTCCTGATGCAGCCCAGGGTATGGTTGGCCTTCTGGGCTGCCATCGCACATTGTCAGCTCATGTCCAGCTTTTCATCCACCAGCACACCCAAGTCCCTCTCGGCAGGGCAGCTCTTGATCCTTTCTTCCCCCAGCCTGTATTGATACTGGGGGTTACCCCAACCCAGCTGCAGGACCTTGCACTTGGCCTTGTTGAACCTTATGAGGTTCACACAAGCCCACCTCTCCAGCCTGTCCAGGTCTCTCTGGATGACATCCCGTCCTTCTGGTGTGTCAACCTCACCACTCAGTTTGGTGTCATCTGCAAACTTGCTGAGGGTGCATTCGATCTCGCTGTCTAAGTCATTGATGAATATATTAAACAGCACCGGTCCCAGTACGGACCCCTGAGGGACACCACTCGTCACCGGTCTCCATCTGGACATCGAGCCATTGACCACTACCCTCTGGATGCGGCCATCCAGCCAGTTCCTTATCCACCGAACAGTCCACCCATCAAATCCATAGCTCTCCAATTTAGAGAGAAGGATGTTGTGGGGGACCGTGTCAAAGGCTTTGCAGAAGTCCAGATAGATGACGTCCATTGGTTTTCCCTTGTCCACTGATGCTGTCACACCATCATAGAAAGACACTAGGTTCGTCAGGCAGGACTTGCCCTTGGTGAAGCCATGCTGGCTATCTCGAATTATCTCCCTGGCCTCCATGTGCTTTAGCATAGCTTCTAGGAGGATCTGTTCCATGATCTTCCCAGGCACAGAGGTGAGGCTGACAGGTCGGTAGTTCCCAGGGTCTTCCTTTCTACCCTTTTTGAAAATGGGCACAATGTTTCCCTTTTTCCAGTCATTGGGGACTCCACCTGACTGCCACGACTTTTCAAATATCATGGAGAGTGGCTTGGCGACTACATCGGCCAATTCCCTCAGGACTCTGGGATGCATCTCATCAGGTCCCATGGACTTATGTGCGTTCAGGTTCCTCAGGTGGTCACGAACCTGATCTTCTCCTACAGCAGGAAGGGTTTTGCCCTCCCGGTCCCCCTCATGCCATCCATCAACTCGGGTGGGGTGAGGAGAGAGGTTCCCAGTGAAGACTGAGGCAAAAAAGTTGTTGAGTACCTCAGCCTTCTCCTCCTCTGCTGTTACCAGCTTGCCAGTCTCGCTCATCAGCGGGGGTACGCTTTCTTTAACCATCCTTTTCCGGCTGATATACCTGTAGAAACCCTTCTTGTTATTCTTTGCATCCCTAGCCAAGTTTAGCTCCAGCTGCGCCTTGGCTTTCCTGACCCCATTCCTACACAACCGGACCACGTCCCTGTACTCTTCCCAGGATGCCTGTCCCTGCTTCCACTGCCTGTGCAGTTCCTCTTCCTCCTTAGTTTGACCAGCATCTCTCGTCTCAGCCATGCCGGTCTCTTCCCTTCTTTGCCGATTTCTTGCACCGGGGAGAGCTCTTGCGCTCTGTGGATCACATCCTGAAAGATCTGCCAGCTCTGTTCTGTTCCCCTGTCCCTGAGGACCGTTTCCCAGGGAGTCCTTCCGACTATCTCCTTGAGGAGCTGGAAGTTTGCTTTTCTAAAATTCAGGGTCCTGACTATACTCTTCATTCTTCCCATTTCCCTCTGGAGCGTGAGCTCTACCAGCTCATGATCACTGCAACCCAAGCTGCCTCCAATCTTGACATTTCCGACGAGCTCACTTGCATTGGTGACCACCAGGTCCAGTATCGCATCCCCTCAGGTAGGGGTGTCTATTACCTGGCTTAAGAAGTTGCCCTCAATGCATTCGAGAAACCTGCTGGATTGCCTACAGCTTGCCGTGTTGGTTTTCCAGCAGATGTCAGGGTGGTTGAAGTCCCCCAGCAGGACGAGAGCCTGCGAGCACGAAGCCTCCCGGAGTTGGAGGAAGAACGCTTCGTCCGTCGGCTCCTCTTGATCTGGCGGTCTGTAGTAGACACCAACCACCAGGTTCCCTTTTATGCCTCTCTCTCTGATTCTTATCCATAAGCTTTTGACCTGCTCGTGGCTATTCTTCAGGGCCAGCTCTTCACACTGTAATGATTTCTTGATGTAAAGGGCAACGCCTCCGCCCCTCCTTCCTCGCCTGTCCCTTCTGAACAGCCTGTAGCCATCAATAGCTACATTCCAGTCGTGGGATTCATCCCACCAAGTTTCAGCAATGGCAATCAGGTCGTAGCTTTCTAGCAGCACGATAGCTTCCAACCCCTCTTGTTTGTTTCCCATGCTGTGTGCGTTTGTATAGAGGCATTTCATATGAGCTGTCGGCCTCGTTACCTTCATAGCAGAACACCCCTCATTTACTTTGAGGTGTTTCACGGGCTTTTCCTTGTTGGCTCCTACTACCTCAGGAGCCTCCGGCTCACCTCCGCCAGACGTCAGCTTCTCTGCAGTGCCCCTGGCACACTGCTGGGCAACAGGTTGAAGGCTCATACTAGCCCCCAGTCCCTCAAACCCTTGCGTTTCATCCCCTAGCCTGTCACTGGCAAGCCCAATAGGTTCCCTTCCCCCTTCCTTATTTAAAAAGAGCCCCGCAAGCTCCTGGGCAAAGACCCTCTTCCCCCTTTGAGAAAGCTGGCTCCCATTTGACTTGAGCAAGCCTGGTGCCGTGTAGACCATCCCGTGTCAAAGAACCCAAAGTTGTGGCGGCGACACCAGTCGCGAAGCCACATGTTAATAGATTGAGTCTGCTCATATTGTCCCATGTCTCTGCCCACCACTGGAAGGAGCAAAGAAAAAATAACCTGCACTCCAGATCCCTTCACTAATCGCCCCAAGGCTTTGAATTCTTTTTTGATTACCCTCGGGCTACTTACTGCTACTTCATCGGCACCCACATGGAAGAGCAGCAAGGGATAGTAGTCCGAGGGTCGGACCAGGCTAGGAAGTTTCCTAGTGATGTCCCTAACCTGGGCTCCTGGGAGGCAGCAGACCTCCCTAAGAGCAGGGTCTGCCCGGCATATCAGTCCCTCCGTTCCCCTCAGGTGGGAATCTCCCACAACCATTACCCGCCTCTTCTTCCTCGTGGATGTAGTGGTGATACGACGGGGAGGTCTTTCAGATCTGTGTGCCTCCTGTGATGTGGATAGGTCTACACCTACCTCATGCACCACCTTGTCTTCCACCTCTAGAGCCTCATACCTGTTACGCAGAGGCACCTGGGGAGAAGCGGTGGGCAAGGAAAGGGTTCTCCTCCTGCCCCGACTGCAGACCAGTTTCCACTCACTGCTCTCCCTTGAGGCCCTTCCTTCATCCTGGCGGGGGGGGGATACTAGTTCCCTTTGATCCCGGGCCTTTTTTGGTGGCTGTTCCTGCACAGGTTTCTGGGACAACAGGGTGCGGCTCCACCAGTCTATTTCCTGCTCCGCTTCCCTGATGCTCCATAGCCTGTCCACCTCTTCTCTCAGCTCCGCCACCAGGCAGAGTAGGCAGTCTACGTGATCGCATCTTATGCAGGTGCTGCCTTTGCTGGTGTCCGTTTCCAGCGCCAGCTGGTGGCACTCCCTGCAGCCGGAGGCCTGGACAGCTGCGTGCTTTCCAGGGTCCTCAGTCTGCGTTGAGGCATCCGTTCTGACCAGCAGTTTAGAGGCAGCCTTCTGACAGGGGGTGCCATGGCCGGGCTTCCTCTCAGCGGATGAGTTTCCTGAGCGTACCTCGGCACTCGGGGGGGGGGGGGCCCTCGCCCTGCCCGCGCGCCCTGCCCGGGCAAACTGCCGCGCCGCGCCACGCCCTTCTGACGCACCACGCCCCGTTTGCCGCGCTCCGGGTCGCTCGCGCTCCCTGGGGGCTGCTTTTGTACGCCAGGAGGGTCCGGCCGCCCTCACCCCTGACCCCGCCCCCGCCGAGTCAGAGCTGCCGCTCGTCAGGAGCTGGCTCTGGGGGGGGGGGGGGGGGGGCTGGGGTGCCCTCTCCCTCCCTGCGCTTTTGACTTCGCGGTTCTGCTGCTTTTTGGAAAGGGTCCCCCGGCGTGATCCTCTGCTCTGGAGCCCTTCGCCTCGGTGTCTTCGCCGAAAATGTGAAAGTACAGAGAGAAAAGGTCTCTTGAAAAGAGACCACTTCAGATAGAAAGTATATGGAAAAATTAAAATATTTTTACTTTTAAAGTATCTATTGATATTAGTTGGACACACAGGAAGCAAGAGAGACTTTTTTTGAGTGTTTTTGTGAGAGATGCTAAAATAAACTTTTTCTTTTCCCCTGCTCTTCTTAAAAGAGAGGTTGAGCAAATATTTCATCTTAATAGTGAAACTTTTATTCCTTTTAGGATGTGACGGTTCATGAAGACACTCAGCCATGCAATGTGATGTTACAAGGGGATGTTTCTACAGATTCTGAGGTGAACTCATTACATGCAAGGCAGTGTTCCCGCGAAAAGTCCTCAGAAGCAGAAAGCTATGAAAGCGAAAAGGGACTGTCAGATGTCTTGAAACAGGTTTCAGAGTTCAGTACAGGGTAAGGTTATTTTTTAAATGGAGAGAAGGGATGGTTCAAACCCATCAATATCTCTAGGTACTCTACACTTTCACATTCAACTCCAGTATGAAAACCAAGTTTTATATCTATAATGAGATATTTAATCAAGACAATACTAGACTTAAACAAACAAACAAAACCCCAAGAGCTCAAAAGCACTACATTTATATGCCATTGTGAGTGCGGTTTTCAAATAAATACATTTTTCCGATGCTTAGTTCCTGTGGTTGTCTTCTCTGTGTTGGTCCTAACAGTGCATCCCTATATGCTTATGTAAATCCTTGAGTATAGAATTTGCTTTCCTATTGAAATATTCTTTAAGAAAAAACAAAAACTGTGCTGTAAATCTACTGGGTAGTTTTAAACATGATTAGACGAGGAAAGGCATTTGTAAAATGTTCATATTCCTCTCAGTGTCACTGGAAGTTGCAGTTGTTCTGAAATGGCATATTTTTTTAGTTTATCTTTGCTCACCTGTTTGTAAGATACACAGGGTTTCAGTGAAGTTCAGTGTGCTTTTATTGGATCTTTTTTCACAAAGAGAGCAACTTTAGCTTTCTTGAAGCAATAACATGGATTTTTATACTTGGTTACTGTGTTAAAGGGAGCTACATACAAGTATGTCATACATGACTTCGAGAACCATTGTTGTCCCATGCCTTCGATTGTTCTTTTTTTGTAGGGAATCTGCTCCTCAGAAGGAAGAGGAGAAAACTGTTGCATCTTCAGCTCGACTATTGAGGGGTCGATTCCAGAGACCAAAGCCAAATTTAAGAACAACAACTAGTAGAAAGGAAGTGCTGGATGTAAATAATAAAGGTGTATCACAGAGAGATGCCAACAAGGAAGAAAGTCTGACACAGCGTGACAGTGAATGTAGCATCCTTCCCGATAGAGATGTAAGGCTTTTTTTTTTTTTCATTAGTTATATTTGAGCTTTTGGGTTTGTGAAATGAAATACTGATGATTTAAAAAAATAAAAGTTAATCTTTTTTGAAACAGTTTTTTCAAAAGCTGAAATTTTCTACGTGAAAACTCCTATACTTTCCACTTGGTTGTCTGTGAGGAGAAAAAGACTGCATGCATTGTGTATATCTTCTTATGTATCCAGATGTCTTTCTGACCTGACAGTGAAGAAAGAAAATTATTAATAGAAGATGGCTTGGAATCTCGATTTCTTCTTTGCCATCTTGTTTAAAAGAAACAAAAGTGTGCTTGTCCTGGAAAGACTGGGAAATTATTAGTGAGCAGTTACAGAAGGGTTTTTGCAGGAAACACTTCAGAGAGTGATTAGTACCTAACTTTGTGGACATAATAATGTCTCCTTTTGGTTTAGCATCATGACTTTTTCTGGTTCTGGTGTTTACATTTTTCAGAAAGCAGGAAAATATCAAGGCCTTCAACCATTGGAATCTTTAGGAAAGGAGACGCCATTTGGCTCTCGGGAGTTTTCTGAGAAGCCAAGTTATAAGTCCCCAAAGACACTTTCAAGATCAGAAGATGGTGAACTCAAGTTTCGTCTACCTGAAGTCAACCAAGATGACACCGCAACTACTAATGCCAGGTAAGGGCTTAGCTACTTTTTTTCTTGACTGTAACAATAAAGGCATTTTTAAAGGAAATCATTGTGCCAATGGCTTGCTAGCTGGAAAAGAATATCTAATACAAATACCGAACAAAATCTTGGTTCTCATAGTTTTGACACTAGTTATACTAAAATTCCTGTTACTTCTATGCTAAGCACTAAATTAATGAGCATTCATCTTACAACTGTTTCACCACCTGAAACACTAGATTGTCATCATGTAAGTAGAGGAATGCTAGTGAGCTTATCAGAGAAACCATGTGAAAATTGCTTTGGTTTTATAGTAATAAGCAGCCAGTAAGTTAATGCTTCCAGTAAGTTAATTAATTCTGTTGTGGAAGTAGTTAGGAGAGCACTGTTTCGAAATTTTTGCTGAAACAAAGTTTTGTGTTTGTACCTTAAACTCAGCAGAACTTTGCATTTACATGGTTTCGTTGAAAAACTCAGCTGTTTTTTGTATAAAAATATAACAAACCTGTGTTTGTTTGAATACATGCTTTTGTATTTTTCTGTCTGACTTAGCGTTGATAGCAAAAATACTACTGAAGAAGAATGTAAGCAAACACCTCTCCGACCTGTCCATTTGGTGTGGAGCAGATTCCAGAGGTACAAGCCAAACTTGGGGAGGGCTGTTGGAAAGAAGGAATTACAAATATCAGAAAATGAGAAAGAGAAAAAGCCTGAAGCAGAGCAGTTAGTCTTGCAAAAAGATGAATCTGGCAATATTGTCATGGTAAGTCTAATAAGAATAAGTGCTTTGCCTTCAAAAGTATGGTTCCAAGTTGCAAGTTCTGTTTTATGAAGTAAAATTACAACATTTAAGTTGCCTTAAACCAAAACTGAGGCACCATGCTAGACGAAAAAAATTACCCAAACCCTGCTATGTTGTATTACAGGTAAGAAATCGGTGAAGTCTACAACTTTTACTATTAATGTCTCCTGAAAAATGAGGGTCTGGTCTTGATTGGATTGCATGATAGAAAAAAAGATCATGCACATTTAAGATAAACTCTAGAATAAAAATGTGTTTTATATTGCAATACATAAAAATAAGCTTTTTTGCTCATTTTATTTTTTCCTGTTTGGATGAATCAAATCTGCATTTGAGGAATCTAGTACAGAGTATCAAGAGAAGGCAAAGGATAGCTATTTTTTTCTGTAAAAAAATAGGGTCTTACTAATTTGGTAAGCTTTGACTGTACAGTGCCTGACACTCTGCTACTTTACATAGGTAAATTTAGTCATTCACCTACACTGCATATCCCCACAGGTGTTTTTTTAGGGACTGTAAAAGGTATTGAAATCTTTAAAAGCCATTATAGTTTGAACTCTCTGTAACCATTTCGTGGGTTGCTCATGAATCATGTCAGGCATGTGGGCATGAATTGTCTCTGCGTAGACTTGCCTTAGATCTCAAAACAGCTAAGCATTGTAAGAGTGACTCATTTTTTCAAGTGGTTATAGATGGTTTTTTTCCTGAACCTGTGTAGAGCTAGCTCAGAGTACTTGGGTGCTGCCTTTCCAGAAAGGAGCATGAGTGCACAGCATCTGTAGTCTCCCTCTCAGTGCCACAGTGTCAGCTCAAGCCTAGCTGAGATAGTTGATTGCAGTTCAGCTTTGGCTGTTCTAGACCTGTGACCTGTGCATGTACGTCTGCTCTGTGCTGTGCACATCTGTAGAACCACAGCAGGCCTGATGCTCACCTGTACTAATAAGGCTGTCACAGACCTCGAGTGCTGAGAGATGTGTTTGAGTGGCTTCTTTGTGGAACTTCAGCGTGGCAAATACAGGAGTAGAACTCATAAGCGCTTCTGAATCTGACGTTATGTTATAATGGCTTAGGTGTGTTTGTGCTGTGCTCTGGAGGATCTGGTTTTCAAAGGTTTTTCCATTAGCCGAAGTATTTTGTTTCCATAGTGCTGCATGTACTAGAGTTGATAGAATGCTAAATAGAAAAGTGTTACCCATAATGCTTGGGTGCATATAGTATTTAAGACTCTAACTCTAGGTAGCCCAGGACTAAAAAGACTTCTGTTCCTGCTTCCCTATAAATTGAATTATGTGCTCAGGCAGATTACTCTTAAAAAATGTAACGTTATTCTTTTCTTGATTCAGATTAGGAAAATAGTGCATAGATCTGTAGTTAATTTTTTTTTCATAAAATACACTTCTGTTTTTAAAACTTGCTTGATTCTCTCCATGCATTTTTTTTCTTGCAAATTAAAGGGTGAAAATGAAGCTCTATTGTGTCAAGCAGATGTATTGAGCAATGAGGAACAGGAAAAGCAAGAGGCGCCTCAGGTGCCCAGTATTTCTGAAAACATACTGTGTGAACAAAGCAGGTGAGGTTAAAGTTTAACAAAATTGCATGTGAAAAGCTTTCATATGATCCATAATGAGACACCTTTGCAAGCGTCAGTTCTTTTGTTGCTAATTGTCTTTCCCTAATGTTTAATTTTCAGTGCCTACATGCAGCTTCTTCCCATGTTTTCAGAACACATTTTTAGTTGAGCTGAACTACTTGTCATTGTTAATCTTGTACATACTTGATCTGTATGAGCTCTCATAGCTCTTTTTGACCAAGCTTTTCTTTTATTTGGTTTGTATTTGCATGTACAGCGATCATACATACAAACTTTGAAAAATGTCAGAGATCTGTCTCTCATCAATCCCAGTGTGCTCTTTACTGCTGCCCTTGTTTAAATAAGATCCTAAGCATGTGTTAGACTGCAGATACTTCAGTGTTGGTATGGTTAGCAACACAACTTTTCTTGATGTGAAAAATGCCTTGATAAAGAAATTGGTACTCTTTCTCACATATTAACCATAAATGCCCAAAATGAGAAATATATATTTGAAAAGATAAATTTATTGATTTTAAACAAAAGAGTGTATGGCTCTAAACTTAATGCAGAATTTTTTTTTCCCTTCCCAACCAAAGTCAAGTGACATCATTTTGGGTTGGTTTTTGTTTGGTTTTGTTTGTTTGCTTTAAATTTACTAGTGCTGAAAAATCCACTTCCCAAGAAGGCAAGCTGGGTGCTCTGAAACCAGGACAATTCATAAAGAATGGATCTCAGAAAACTAGACCAAACCTAAAAAGAGCATATAACGAAAAGCAGTCTCCAGTGGCACAAAAACTTGCTGCTCCAATTGAGGAAGAAGCAAATAAAGGAGAAAATCTTCCTGTGGCAGAAGAATCTGAGGAACCTCTTTCCTCAAAAGTGAGAATTCTCTTCAGATATTTCTGACTATATTTCCTGATGCTTGGTTCTGCACCAGCTGTTTCTAAGACACCTAAATAAGCTGTTTTAAATGCATAAATTAATTTTGGACTAGTAAGAATTACAGTCTTGCTTAATATTTGCACACTAATAGGTTGTCTTCTAAAATTCTGTTAATGACACATTAATAATAAGTAGACTTCTGTTAAGAAATCTAAAGACTTCACTTAAACTTTGAAATGTCAGTCATGTTCATGATACATGAATAGTTTCCTGCATTCCGTATTTCTGTTGCTGGGTTTCTTCTGAACTCCTTGATGGTTGCTCATGAAAAACTATATTGGTTACAGTATTTGTTTTTATTAGATAAATATCTTCTCTAAAGGAACAAGAAACAGTGATGGGTGCTGTAAACTACTTGAAAGTTTTTAAGCAAAATTTTGTCAGGTTAACATCTTGATCATAACTTGCAATGCTTTATTTTACAGGTGATGTATTTTGTGCTAATATTGTTGGATTTTTTTTTTTCTCAAATCCAAGGATGATGTGGAAGCATTGTTGTTTGTGGGGAATTTGACAAAGAATGATAATCTAGACACAAATTCAAAAAGTATGAAGTCAGAAACACTCTGTTCTGCTAAAAAATCACATAACTTCTACAGCAAGGGAGAACAAGAAGAATGTCTATCTGAAGATGCTATAGAAAGCATTCAGGATACCATAGAAAGGTAAAATTCCCTGTTGTCAAAGTAAAAAACCACAAAGTTTTTAGAGAGTGTTTGTCCAGTTGTTTTCATACAGCACTTGTTTTCTGAAGCGTAGGCTCTGAGCTGTACTGGTTGTTATATGCTACATGCTGTGAATGTCACTAGGTGGCATCCTTAGGTAACATAGGAGTTTTTAACAGAATTTTTCTCAAGGTTGTTTTCCTTTTTAGAAGGTATTTTGCAGGTGAGAGTAGAAGCAAGTAATTGGAGTTCAGCTATCTGAATTTCTCAATAATACATTCTTAGGATACAGTGCACTATGAATGTGACGACTGAGCAGTGCCATTTGTGCTCACTTATAATTGGGAAATGGTAGGTAGAGTAATATAATGTGGGAGTTGCTGTCTAAGATGTATTCTGAGTCTCTTCACTTTTTCTTTCCAGCAGAAGTTCATGCAATGATGCATGGTGTCCTGGTTCTTTGGTAGAGGGGATGCTTTTGATGTATATGCAATATGAGGCAGATAGTGCCATTTATATGGAACAGTTCTGGGAGATGTTATAAGCTACCTTTTGTTCAGTCTTAACTGATACAGAGCAGCCTCAAATTGATTTACTTTTGCTGTTTTCTAAAGTTAGCTTCTGGGTCCCATCTGTCTATGTGCCTCTGCTTAAAATCTCTTCCATAAGTTATGCTGAAATCACATCCCAGAGTCTTTGTGCTAACAAGTCAAGAGCCTTACTGACAGTCGTCTTGGCTTCTGTGGCGGTGGAATTTCACAGAATGGTTGAGGTTGTAGGGTACTCTGGAGGTCATCTGGTCAAACCCACCTGTTCAAGCAGGGCTGCCTAGAGCTGGTTGCCCAATACCATGTCCAGACAGCTTTTGAATATTGCCAAGGATGGAGACTCCGTAGTTTCTCTGGGTAATCTGTGCCAGTGCTCAGTCACCCTCACAGTGAAAAAGTATTTCCTGAGGTTCCGAAGGAACTTCCTGTGTTTCATTTTGTGCCCATTGCCTCTGGTCCTGTCACTGGGCACCACTGGAAAGAGCCTGGCTCTATCTATCACTACACCTTCCCTTCAGGTATTTATATGCATTGGTGAGATTTCCCCACCCACTCCCACCAAGCCTTCTCTTTGTCCGGTCTGAACTGTCCCTGCTCTTTTCAGCCTGTCGTCATAGGAGGGATGCTTCTGTCCCTTCACCTTTTGATAGCCCTTTGCTGGACTCTCTGGTATGTCCATGTCTCTCTTGTGACTGGTTCTCGGTGTCCAGTACAATACTCTAGGTGTGGCCTCAGCAGTGCTGAACGGGGAGGATCACCTCCATCAACTTGCTAGCAATGCTTCTCCTAATGCAGCCCAGGATACAGTTAGCTTTCTTTGCTGCAAGGGCACATTGCTGTCTCATGTTCATCTTTGTGTCCACCAGGATGCGCAGTTCATTTTCTGCAAACATGCTGTCTGTCTGGGTGGCCCCCAGCATGTACTGGTGCCTGGGGCTGATCCTCCCTGTCCCAATCCTATGTCGGGGAGATTTCGATACGATCCCAAGGGCGAGATTAAGACACTAAATCTGGTCGAATGCCATTCAACTTTTCAACTTTATTTTCGATGTGGAGGGAGAGGGAGCCATGTGAGGAGGTAACAGCGGAGGTGAATGGGGAAAGGCAAAGGGGAAGAACCAAGGGAAAAAAAAAAGGGGATGAGAGAAAAGGAGAGCTAGAAAAGGAGAGCTAGAAAGGGAGTGAGTTTATGTCAGGGAGGATGGGGTGAACGAGAGAGAAAGAGAGGACTAGCTACCACCTCCCCGGGTCCAGCGATATTCCAGCGCCTCCGTCTGTGGCATAGTCGACGCTCTGGTGCCCCCGTCTGCTACTCCAGGTTCAGTCCACGCAATGCTGGCTTCATCAAGGTGGGTTCCAAGAGGTCCGAAGGGGAAGAACAAAGATGGGAAAGAGCCCCCTTACTGGAGTGCACACACTCCTTTTATAGGGGTTGGGGTCCCTTGCTCATGCGCAGATCGCACTGGTGTCCGTGCAGTTCGTGCCATACATGCTGTCTCCTTAGGAGCCTTCTACCTTTTTCGCGCCTTGGGCCTTGTGCAGGTGCATGGTGTTGTTCGTCTGCAGACAGTGAAGGCGGGATCTTCTGAGTGGTGAGAAGTGGTGGTACAATGGCAGTGTCGAGACAAACTACATTCGGTAATGATTCTCTACACTCCAAAGGTGCAGGACTTTGCACTTCCCCTTACTGAACTTTGAGGTTCCTGTCAGCCCATTTCTCCAGCCTGTCCAGGTCCCTTTGGTTGGCAGCATGACCCTCTAGTGTATCTGCCACTCCTCCCAGTTCTGCGTCATCTGTAAACTTGCTGAGGGTACATGCTGCCCTATCACCCAGATCATTAATGAAGATGTTGAACAGGATTGGACACAGTATTGACCAAGTAGGGTGATCTCCTACTTCCTGACCTCCAAGTTGATTTTGTGCCACTGATCAACAACCTCCGAGCCTGGCCATTCTGTTGGTTTTCAGTGTGCCTCCTTGCCTGCTCATCCAGTGCATACTTAACTGGCTCCTCTATGAGGATGTTAGGAGAGTGTTAGAAGCCTTACTGAAGTCAAGGTAGACATTATCTACTGTTCTCCCTTCACCTACCGAGCCAGTCATTTCATCTTAAAAAGTTATCAGGTTGCTTAAGCATGACTTACCCATTACGAATCTGTGCTGACTACTCCCAAGTCACCTTCTTGTTTTTCATGTGTCTGGAAGTGGTTTCCGGGATTAGTTGTTTCATCACCTTCCCAGGGACTGAGGTGAGGCTGATTGGCCTGTAGTTCCCTGGATCCTCCTTCTTGCCCTTTCCTGAGCCATGAGTTTAAAAGCCAAAGATTTCTGTCTTACTGATCTGAATGTGCTTCAACAGATCTAAGAATTTCATCCTGTTTAAAAGCAGTAGTACCTTGAGCACTGGAATTAATGAATATAATGCTCCTGTGGTTGTGTAATTTTTGGGACCTATGGTGATATAGCTGAAACTTTCTACTCTGCCTGACTTCTTAATGTTTTTTTCCTTCCAAAAGATTTTTCCAAAAGTAATCAGAAAAGTCCACTATTGCAGAAAAATTATTTATGTCCTTTCCGTGTTGGTTTTTTTCCTTCCCTTATTTTTTTTTAAACCTCACCAACTAGCTAAATAAAAATTCATAACACTTAAGTTCATTACTAGCTGGAAGTACTAATATTTGATAGTAAACCAAGCTTGTAGAGTGTATTTTGTACTTCCTGAGAAGTAAAAGTTGAAAAATATTTTTGTAGGTCCAATGATAAAATAAGTTCTGGAGAAGAAAGTAAACAGAGTGATATAAAACCTTTGCATCAAGTGAGGGAACCCCTCTGGAACCCAAGGCGAAACCTAATGAGGGTTACTAGAAAAAGAAATTATCCTGAAGAAGGTGAAAACAGAGAAGAGGACAACGCTGAGAATAGAAATGCAGAAGTGTATTTGGTGTTAGAAAAAACAGATGTATCGATGGTAAGTGATGTTCATGTGTTTTGAGCCAATTTATACCTAAATTATTGTGTTTGAGTTCTTAGAAACATAGATAGGACAGAAATCCAGTATATGGCTGTGAAAGGTTAATGTGACCCTTTTTTTTTTTTAATTCACTATTGGAAATCATGCTGAAAAAATGGACTTACAATCTAAAAACTATGGAAATATTTCACGTGCACTGTTGTCTTAAGTTTTACAGTTTATACGATCAGAAGTCTGCGTTATCATAAAAACATCCTAGCATTGTTACCTATTAATTTAATGTTTGTTATTCATTGAACAATGGAAATTAAAGCAGCTGTCTAATATCAGATACTACCTAACAGCCATATAAGTATACTTTGAAGTTGAAATCTGTGTGAACAAAGTTCAGACCTTCTGCTTAAATTTGCTGAAAAGGCCTAACGTAGCCCAGACTAGTTCTTTCTCTGTCTAAAGTTGCAATAGCTGAGTCAAGTTTAGTCCTTATTTTCTGAATGGATCACTAAGATCTTTCAGTTAACTTACTGTTTTAGCCAAGCATCAATATTTGACAGAACTGTGCTTACTGATGTTTTTTATGTTCTGGGATGCATTTCTCTGTGTATGTGTGTTTTGAATAATACTTAAATGCTGTTCTGTAAACTATGGTATTTTTTTCTTCCTAGTTTGTTCCCAGGTCAGAAAAAAGTAGTTTTTCCTTCCTTCAAATTGTTCTTTAAATTAATAGGTAGTTTTAAAAAATTATTCATCTTCCCAGCTTCTGAAGAGTTGCTGCTCTTAGTAAGTTGGGCATGGCCTTGGTTTATTAACTAGCAGCAGCACTGGGAACTTGGGCATCATAGATAATACTATCTAATGACGGTTCTGTTACAGAGCCCAAAATTAAAGAAAATGGGGAAAAATGTCATAAGCTATTAGAGATGACAGCTGGATATGGTTTTCAAGAACCTCAAACTTAGTTTTTTAAATCTTTTTTGTCACCAAAACCAGTTAAAAATGTTTGGCACTTAATACAGTAGTAATTGTCTCCTCT
This sequence comes from Gorsachius magnificus, assembly GCA_034008185.1. Classification (NCBI taxonomy): domain Eukaryota; kingdom Metazoa; phylum Chordata; class Aves; order Pelecaniformes; family Ardeidae; genus Gorsachius; species Gorsachius magnificus. Next base: position 29,220,563 of record CM067109.1, on the reverse strand, counting down.
GTTCAGCAAAACCCCAGGAACATAGTGGAAGTTGCATCCTTCTCAGAGGCTACAAGAAAACACAGTTTTACAGACTCTGAAGAAACATCTTCTAAGAGAATCAGGCAGGATAGTAGACTCCAGTCTCCAGAGATATTATCAGAGGGTGAGAGTCAAGTAGAACAAGATGATGATTCTCAGCTTTCTACCTCTCGGGAAAAGGATTCAGACAATCTCACAAGGTAAAACAACTAATTTTGGCATGTAAGCTCAGCTGATTGGTTTTGGCTTTTGTTCTAGAAAGTTAATTATTAGCCATAGTTCTGCATTGTGTTATGTGAGCACGTGCAGGATGTCAGTCCTTGTGTCTTCCGTCTGAACTCTACCAGATGCATGCAGATATCCCTATGTCTCTTACCCTGTACTCTCATAAAATGAACACAGTCAGCACTCCCACCAACCCATCCCAGGGTCTACCTTTGGTTACAACAGGAATTCCTGATTTTAAAGGGGAGGACTTTGAAATATCCATACTGGGGCCACACGGATTGTGGGATTAACCCAAACAGAAACTCTGTGCTGGAAGTTCCTCTGCTGCTATTTGTTTTCTGTCCCCACCAGTTTACCAAGGAGGATACTTTCTGGGGGGAGTGTGGAATTGCTTTTGGTACGCAGAGTGGTTCTGCCCATCATTTTGAGGAGGGAAACAGTAAGCAGCTGATTATTGAAGGAGATTGCTGTCTGAGAAACTGGAGCAGATAATTAGTTATCATCCAGCAGTTCTAGTTTCTAGACATTGGTCTGATTAACTGAAGTATCATAGGTTGGAGCTCCAAGTACAGCTTTAGCAAAAGAGAACTGGAAGTGTTCCTATGACATAAAAAGCATGTGACTTCCATGTCCCTCAAAATGAAAGTTAATTTATCCTTTTCTAATCAAATAATTCTGTATCTTGTAAATTTAACTGTGCAGCTTTCCCACATTCTGAAACTGCTTAATATACATTTACAATCAATACTTTCTGCACACATGGAGAAATTAGGATTTCTGATTAAATGGTAGGTGAATGCTTTTTTGTCACTATATGTTAGGAAGTAAATAGTTTGTATTGTTCCTCACAACGGTCCTTTTTTATTCATTGTGTTTGTTTGACTTGTGGTACCCCTTTTTTTTGGAATGTCTTCAACTTAATTTTTTTTTAAACATGCTTTTGTTCTGTACTTTAGAAGGCAATCCAGAAGGTCATCAAAATGGATAGCACTGCCAAAACATGTCTCAGACCCAAGAACTGCTGCTTCTTCTGCCTCCGAATGTGAGGCTGATTGCAGTGAGAAGGGGAATCGAAGGCAAGAAGTTAAACTGAGTGTTACTAGAGGCAAAAGTTTGACAGCTGCGCACAGAAAGAAATCTAGGAAGGGGCACAGAAGTTCAAAGATAACGTTGGTGACCCTCCGGGGTTCTCAAGAGGAGGACGAGGAGGAGGAGGCAGATGACACTGAGCCTGATGATGAAGATGAATACTTTGCACCAGAGGAAGTAAACAAAGCTCCGGTGTTTGTTCCTATAAGTCTTCGATCTCCAAAACCTATTGCAGTTCAGATAGAGGAAACCGTGGAGGAGGTATCACGTATCTGGGTTCTGCATGTGTACTTTTGTTTTGATTGTTTAAACAGCATTTATTCTAATTGTATGTCCAAGTACTATAGTTTTAATTTATTGTGATTTAGTTTAATTAATTAATTTTTAATTGCAGTTTATCACAATGTAGTTTAATTCATTAAGAATGGTGTTGCAAGTAGCAGGGATGTTACTTGGCACATGTACTTGGTTTTGAACAAAATACTATGTCAGTCTAAGTTCCAGTTATGTTTACAAACTGTATGTAGTTCTGCAGGGTGATCACCAGTTTGTTTATTGGGATTGAATGTAGGCACAGACTATCTGACCAGCAGCAAGGCACACACACAGCTGCATGCTTGCTGCCCTGCCCTGTGGACAAGGAGAAAATAGAGGGAAGGTAGAAAGACTTACAGATTGATCCAAAGACAGTTCAACAGGCGAAGCAGAAGCTGCATGTGAAAGCAAAGCAAAATAAGGAATTTATTCGCTACTTTCCATTGGCAGGCCGCTTCCTGGAAAGCAGGACCTCAGCCTGTGTAAGAGTTAATCTAGAAGACAAACACCGTAACCACAAATGCCCTCCTCTTCCTTCTCCTGCCCTGAGCTTTTATTGCTGAGCACATCTTTTGATATGGAATATCCCTTTGTTCAGTTTGGGTCAGCTGTCCCAGCTGCGTGCTCTCCTGACTTCTTGCCAACCCCCAGCCTACTTGCCGGGGCAAAGAGCAGGAAAACAAAAGCTTTGACACTGTGCAAGTACTGTTCAGCAATAGTAAAACCACTGGTGTGTTATCAATGCTGTGGTAGTCATAAATCCAAAACACAGCGTCGTGTGGGCTGCTGTGAAGAAAGTTAACTTCATGCCCAGTACAATCTTCACTCTTTATTTCATACCACTTGTGTCATGCTCAGGTCCTATGCTAGCCAGTACATCCTTATTAACCACAACTTCTCTTCCTGTCCTTTGACATATGCATGGATATAATTCTCTTAGTCTGTGGGCCACCCTCTTGAAAAGTCCATCAAATGTCCTTTGAGTTTAGTCCATGCCTTGGGCTCCATGTATTACATGGTTGCTCAGGACAGCCAGCATGTTGTGTTGAGTTTTTGGGTGCCAAAACCAGCTCAGGTTGGTCACCACTGCACTTGCCTGGTTTCTTGTGAGGCTTGTCTTGCCCTGATTCATGTTGTTCTTGCTATAGTACTTATTATAGCATACAACTCAAATAATGGGTTAAAACAAGTTTAAACATATATCTATTAAAATCTCCAGCCCTTGTCCCTTTGGCTCAGGCTGTGGAGTTTGACATTGCAATGGACTCCACTCCTTGCCTGTGCTCCAATGTGGATCCTCCGTGGGCTGCACTCCATTCGGGGATGTTCCTGCTCTGTCTGATATGGGCAGATCCATGGCCCTCAGTCCCTGCTACTGTCAATGAGACCATCTACATTTTTGTCAATTTTTTTTCAAAAGCTGTATGTTTTGACTCTTCTGTGGAGCACTTTTAGAGTTGGAAATTTTAAACCTAGAGTGCAGGCCTATGTTTTATCTGTACTAGACTAGAATAAAACTCGAGACTGTAAGACTATAACAAGACTTGGTATCATACCTACTAAGACCAGTCACTAGAGAGGAAATGGCATACTTTTTTGTCATCAGGGAACTGTTGAGGTTTGGGAACAGCTGACTGTTCACAGCCTTGAAAGAGGTTGTGCTTAAAGGTTTAGACAGTTTTCTATTTTTTTCCCTATCATTCTGTATGACTTCTTTTGCTTTTTTTGTTCCTTCTAGCCTGTCTTACCTCAGTGATGTGTCTTCACAGGTCTTTTTTCTTTCTTTTCACTGCGTTCTAAATCTGTTTATCCAACCTGCTCCCTTCATGCCTCAGATCTTCGTCACTACTTCTTTCCATTCACTCTAGTTCTTTTTGCTTACCACTACTAGTCATCTTCCTCTCTTCTCCCATTGAAATCCTGCTTTTTGGCCTCCTGAATTAATCACATTGTTTCTTTCTCAAAAAAAATTTAAAGTCAAAAACCGGGGACTCTAGAACAGTAATGGACAGGAAACTTGTTGCACAGAAAGTTTTGCTGAATCCCTTCATTTCAAAGATGTGGAATATATTACCTGTGGGGATGATGATCAAGTTTCCTGGTTTAATACACAGGAGCCATGAGTACTAGTAAGGGGTATGATTAGATACCTGAGGACTCAGCTGTTGTTAAATAATTAGTGGAAAGTACCTATAAAAGTGCAAGCCTTTAAAAGCTACCCAGATTGAGCAGTGTTTTTCCTAAGAACCTCTCTGGAAATATTGTAAGCTTTCTGGCGAATTTCAAGTCCTTGTTTCTGAAAATGTCAAATGTCTGAAGTTCTCAGCGAAAAGACAGTGTTAAAGAAGAAAAAAAAATATAGGTAAAATGGTGGGTGGCTGTTAGTGGGTGTGGGTGTATTCCCTAGTCTTACTTTGGAAAAAGGCTGAACTATTTTTCTTTCCTCAAGACTTAAAAAGCAGAAAAAGTATGAAAAGTAACAAAACCCATTTGAGGTAAACAGCCACCATGAAAGATCTCAGTCGCATCACTTAGTTTGGTGGAGTAATAAGCAATTAGAAACAAGGTCTTAGGTTGTCTGATGCTTCTGGTTAGTTACAAGCAGTACTACCCATTCTGCCTCCAGTTCATACAACTGCCTTCCTAAATCAGAAGGTATGTAGTATAAGACTTGATTTTTGGGAACAATCCCACTAAATGTTCAAGATCTGGTAAGTATATGTGGCTTACAAAAAAATTCCTTTTGATAGATCTTCTTTGGGGCTGATGAACTGAAAGACTTTTAAAATTATTTTTACAGTTGGAACTGCCTGTGAACATACCAGATGTGCAGGTGGCTACTGACGTTGAAAGCCTCTCTCATGCATCTGTCCAGCCAGTGGTACAGAAGGAGGAGGAAGTAAGCACCTCAACAGCTGTAAGAATGTCTTTTTGTCATTTTGTTTCATAGCACATACAAAGCTATGTGGACAGTGTCTGGTTTCCCTGTCTGCTTTTAACAGTATAGCTTAATAGACTCTTACCTGTCCCACACATATATGAGGGCCACAGCTGTGGGAAAACTATAAAAGTAAATGTTTTAAGCCTTTAAAATACCCTTTCAAAGCCAGGGCAACCTTTGGGCAGAGGCTTTACCCGTAAGCGTTAAATTCAGATTGTGGGCTCAGTTTATATAGAACTTTGATGCTGTTTTTCTTTTTATTTAAGGAAACAACTGTAACTGAAAATCCAGAGGTGAACAAAGGTAGATATGAAACAATCTTTTTCATATCTTTCCCATTAACTTCATACCAATATGTAGTTATTCTTGCTAGAAGTTTGGAGGTTTATATATCTTATAAAAAAAAAAACAAACCCCTGTTCATGAGATACGGGATGCTTTTATGTTTTGGAGGAGATTTAAACCGTTTTCTTTCTTGCTGTTCTCTATCAAGTAGGGGGACCACGCATTGCAAGGTTCTGTTTCCGAGGGTCAGAGTGTGCCCCTTGTGTGTTCCATCTATCACTTTCCCATGCTGTGGTTAGTTGTACTGGGAGACGAGGAAACTTTGCAAGTGCTTACTTGCAGCTTTTTAGAATAGCTTTCACTTTTAAATAGGTTCTCGATACATCTTCCTAGGAAGCACTGGAAATTGAGTGGGCTACTGCCTTAGTTGAAGGGAGGAAAGCCTACCTTGTTCTTTCAATTTATTTTAGTACAATAGCTTTGGAGGATGGAAATGGTTTGTCTGATATGACCAGTTAGTGATAGACAAAGGGATGTATTCTGGGTAGAGATTAGGAATTGGGAGTCTAAACTGAGATGTGGACCAACACTACAAGCTATGGATTTCTGCAATTAAACTTCTCTCTTTCGTTGCCATTTGTAGTGGGTTGGCCTTGGCTGGTTGTGAGATGCCCACCCAGCTGTTCTCCCATGCTCCCTCAACAGAATGAGTGGAAAAATAAAATGGAAAAGCTCCTGGCTTGAGATAAAGGCAAGGAGCTTACTTACCAAAACATACTCAACTTGGGGAAAGCTGATTTCATCTGTTGCCAAATAAAATAGAGGACGATGGTGAGAAAAAGAGACAAAAACTAAACCACATTCCCCTCCAGACCTTCTTAGGCTCAGCTTCACGCCATCATTTGTGACAAGACAAGGGGTAATGGTTTTAAACTAAAACAGGATAGGTTTAGACTGGATATAAGGAAAAAATTCTTTACAATAAGGGTAGTGAAACACTGGAATGGGTTGCTGGGTTGCCCAGAGAGGTAGTGGAGGTCCCATCCCTGGAGACATTCAAGGCCAGGTTGGACAGGCCTCCGAGAAACCTCATCTAGTTAGTGGTGTCCCTGCTCACTGCAGGGACCTCTAGGAGTCCCTTCCAACCCAAAACATTCTATGATTCTATGATTTCCCACTCCTCTGCCTCTTCCTCTCAAGTGGCACAGGGGGACAGGGAATGGGGGTTGCAATCAGTTCCTAACACTTCATTTCTGCTGCTTCTTCCTTCTCACACTCTTCCCCTGCTCCAGTGTGGTGTCCTTCCCATGGGATATAGTCCTTCCAGATAAGTTTGCTCCACCATCGGTCCTCTACAGGGTGCAATTTCTTTAGGGAATATCTATCTGTTCCACCAAGGTCTCCTCCACAAGTTGCAGGGGAATATCTGCTCCCACACGTAGAGCACCTCCTCCCTCTCATTCCTTACTGACCTTGGTGTTCACAGGGTTGTTTCTGACACTTTTTCCCTCACCCTTCACTGCTATGCAACATTTTCCCCTTTCTTAAATATGTTTCCCAAAGATAACACCATTTGGCTGACAGGCTCGGCTGTGTCCGACAGGAAACTGGCTGTGTTTAGGGCAGCCCCCCTGCTGCCAACACCTTGCTGCCTGTACTCTGTATACCATTAAATGGAATAATGTTGCTGCTCGGTGTTTTTACAGTAGTTTGAATTTAGTGGATGAGAATTGCTGTCTGTCTACAAGCATCTTGATCATGAGTGGCAACAATTTAAAAAAAAAAAATTTACTTCAGTATATTGATGATAGTATCAAATGCTTTTTGAGTAAGGTTAAGTGGATTTCTGGGTAATGTGCTTGTGACTTCCAACATGTGTGAACAACTTTGCAGGAATTAATGATGGAAGTGCTGAAGCTGCCATGACTTTACTTGCAATGGGTGATCCAATGTTCCAGTTAAAAACAAGCACTGAAGGTATGGTCTGATTTATGGGACAAAGTGTTGCTTGTACTTTCTGGGTCCACCTAAAGAGGGATGGAGCAGTGGCTGCAAAGCTCTTCCACACGCTGCTGCATAGCAGGAGGTCAAGAGTCTTTTATGCTTTTAGTCCTGCTGAATTGTAATGCATAGCGAGACTAGGCAATGCAGTTGGGCTGGAAAAAGTAACGCACCTTACTGGATATTGCCAACTGCATCACCATGCTAGAAACCTGTTTTAGGAAGGACATGTTTGAATTAATCTGGTCACATAAATTGGACAAAAGAAAGGAATCAGGCTTAAACGACTGTATCTGTCAGTGGTTGGTTTGGGCCTTTAACCTGAAGCATAGCTTTTTCTGCCTAACTAGCTACAACCTGAAATGCCTGGGTTTAGTCTAGTTTTTGATAGACTTTTATTTAGAATTTATTTTCTGCTTTCATTGATTGAATGTTAGTTTCTGCATTCTTACTATCAAAAGTGTGATCTTAGGACTGCATTTACCTGGGATTTGAATTTGCATCTTTGGAGAATGCAGACTTTGTTAAAAGAGGTTTGAAGTTGAACGTCTGTAAAATAGCTTTATCTAAATGCAAAACCCGAGTCTTAAATTACGCTTTTCTATACTGTTTATTGTTTTAACCAGAATGGACACACGTGTTACCTGCTCAAGACGAGTTGGACACGGCCAATAGCCTTGTAACCCATGCCTACTCCAAACAAAATAGAACTCCTAGTCAGTATTTACTTTCTTCAGACACTTCTACCAAGGAATTGGTCCCTTCTGAGGGTGGAAGCAACATTAAGGTAGAAGATCAAAGCACTGGCACAACAATAGACATCGAAGAATATTTTGAGAAGAATGCTACAGACACCAGGTTAAATTATTACCTCATTTTCTTTAGGGAGAGAGATCCTCTGATGCTTACTTTTGCTAGGTTCTTTCTAGCATTTTTTCTGAATTACAAGCAGCCTTGCTTTAGTGAAGGTTTTTCAGTTTATGTAATTTGGTATGTAATCTGGAAAAACCCTCTTGTCTCTTTCTTCTGACTTTTATGAGATGTTGTTATATAATTTTGGGGATGTAGAACTTGTTCCTCACTCCTGAAGTTAAGTTTACCCTGGTGGTGGAGAAAGGAATATTCAAACCTAGTTGGTATGGATCACTGTTAATTACCAGGATCACTGTTAATTACCAAGCTCATTTTCCTAAAGTACTTCACAGCTAATTAGCCAAGGCAGATTGCTTAATTGTCACTGCTGCTGTGGGGTGTAGATCAAAGATTTAGAGCAAAGGGATGTCAAGGAACCAGTTGATCTTCTGTCACTATGTTTTTTAATGCTTTATGTTCTTTAATTTTGTTCAAGCATTTGTGAATGCTGAAACAGCTTGATAGAACACCTTTTCACAAAAAATCTGCTGATGATCATGTATTATTTGAAAGACTGTTTAACTTGTTGATTGCTTGACCAAACTTTCACATTATACTCCTCTGAAAAATTATAATCTAAGATACTTTAAGTCCAGTGGTTCTTATATTATATTATTGATCACATGGTAGTAAATTGTGCTTAATGTTAGATTTCTGGTTTTCTCATGTTTTTTAAATATTTCAATTACTCATTTTTTTCTGTAGTGTGATGGGTTGACCCTGGCTGGATGCCAGGTACCCACAAAAGCTGCTCCATCATTCCCCTCTTCAACAGGACAGGGGAGAGAAAAATATGTCAAAGGGCTCATGGGTCGAGATAAGGATAGGGAGAGATCATTTTACCAGTTACCGTCATGGGCAAAACAGACTCAACTTGGTGAAATTAATTTAATTTATTACCAATCAAAATCAGAGTAGAAGAGGATAAAAACAGCTGAATCTTTAAAACGCCTTCTCCCCACTCTCCATTCTTCCCAGGCTCAACTTCGCTCCCAGTTTTCTCTACCTCCTCTTCTGCCAGCAGTGCAGGGGGACGGGGAATGGGCTTTGGGGTCAGTTCATCACACATTGTCTCTGCTGCTCCTTCCTGCTCAGGGGGAGGACTCCTCACACTCTGCTCCCGCTCCAGCATGGGGTCCCTCCCATGGCAGACAGTCCTCCACGAACTTTTCCAACATGAGTCCTTCCCACAGGCTACAGTTCTTCACAAACTTCTCCAGCATGGGTCCATCATTTCCATGGGATGCAGTCCCTCAGGAGCAGATGGCTCCAGTGTGGATCCCCCATTGGGTCACCAGCCCTGCCAGCAAACCTGGTTCAGTGTGGGCTTCTCTCCCTACAAGTTCGCAGGTCTTGCCGGCCCCCACTGTGGGCTCCACTGTGGGCTTCCACGGGCTGCAGGGAGACAGCCTGGCCCACCATGGGCTGCACCAGGGGCTACAGAGGAATTTCTGGTCTGGCACCTGGAGCCCTTCCTCCCCCTCCTTCTTCACTAACCTTGATGTCTTCACGGCTGTTTTCTCTCATGTCCTCTCACTTCTCTTCTCTCTCTGGCTACTATTCCACAGCAGGCTTTTCTTCCTTCTTAAATATGTTATCACAAAGGTACTACTACTGTTACTGATTGGCTTGGCCCTGGCCAGTGGCAGACACAGGGAAAACTTCTAGAAGCTTCTCACAGAAGCCACCCCTGTAACCCTGCTGCTACCAAAACCTTGCCATGCAAACCCAATACATATTGGTAGGGAACATCCTAGTTTGCATTATACCTGCCTGTTCAAATTCCCAGATGATCTTTATTTTTTGGTCTGCCAAATAGTCTTCTGTCTTCTCTGCCAGCTGCAGCTTGTATTTTAGCTCTGCATTGTCTCATCTACTCCATCTCTTATCTATTCTCTGCACAGTGATCTTTGCTGGAAATATGAATTTCATCTCACAATTAACTGTCAAAAATCAAGAACTATATTGATGGCATTTTTCCCTTCTTACTTGCAGTGATAGCTCTTTGCCTACATTGAATAGTATGAGCCTGACAAGAGGCAGACTCCTGAAGCCTGAGCCAGACTTTGGAGTACTGAGGTCCAATGAAAACATAATCCAGAAGTCACTTAATACAAATGTACCTGTGGAACAACTAGAGCAAGTTCAAAGTGGTAAGTCTGTTTCTTCTGAAAATGGTTCCTTGTGATGGATTCACATCTCTTAATGAAATGAAGCTAAGCTGAAAGCAGTCTTCACTTTCTGTTCATGTTCAGAGATGATGCATCACCACTGTAACATAAGGCATCCATTTATGGTATAGTTTTACATATAAGTATACCTTTCAGTATAAAATTAGATGGAATCTGAATAGCAGTTTTTCTGTACACGTCTTCAATTACCTGGAAAGCCCTTAAATTACTGGACTGCCTATTACAGAAATACAGTACAATACAGTGTACTTTTTTCTGTTATTACTGTCTTTCCCAGAGGGGGAGCTATACAGAACTATTTTGGTATTCTTAAAGCAGTTCAAAAAAAGGTGGTCTTCAAACTCTTAATTATCTTCATATCACTGGCAAAAAGCACAACATACCAAAAGCAAGATGAGATATGTTTATATGTTATTTGTATGGCATGTACATATACAGCAAAACTGGTAGTATACATCTACATATATATACATTTTCATATACAAAGTCTTATATGTAAAAATAATATGCATATATATACACATGCACACACACAAAATTATTTTAATTTTTATTCTTATGTATCTTAAGAGTCCACAACCCTGAAAGGTACTGCAGAAATGCAGAAGGTGGAGCTAGAAGAGGTCAGACCAGCTGCAGGTGATTCTTCAGTTCTTCATGATTTTGCAACTGGAAGTATGGAACTTATCAAGCAAGTAGACAAAACTGAGAGGTAGGAGGAATCATTGCTTAATATCGACTTTATTCCTAAAGTCTCTTAAAATATGCAGCTGAAGTGTGTGTGTAGTATGCGTCTGTGATGGAGACAGTGTGCTTACAGATACTGTATGGTTTTATGCTCCTAAGTGTACAGTTTAGGCTTTTAAGGTTTTTCTTTCTTGCGTGTTGTCCTACAGCTTTTAGAGGTAAAATGTTAACTTATGTTTGCTATTTCAGAACTTAGTAATTGCCTTGCTGCTTAATTGTCTCCCATGAAACTGTGTCTGAAAGGAAATGTTAAGGAGTTGATCAATTCGGAAATGTTAACGAGCTTGTAAGGCTTCCTGCTTGGTCATGCTTTTAGTAGTAAATCTCAATTAGTGCTGTTAGGAAGGCTTTTTCTTGAAGTACTTTATGCAGACTTGTACAAAGATTATGCATTTTGTTTAGTACAATGATGTTTTTAAACAGGTGCCCTGTTTCTCTATAACTACATAAGCTTCATATTAAATAAATAATTATACTGGATTTACCCGATGCATAGGTTATCTTCATTTGGTTTCAAATTAACTAGATATATACCTTACAGAACAGAGACGAGAGATGCTTGTAGAAATTCAGGAGATTTAGGACCTGCATCACCAAAGCCTGAAAAATCTCACCTTGGACTAGAGGATTATCCAAATCAAAGTTCTGTGGATGGACTTCCTGAGCAAAATCCTTGTCTTCCTGACCACAATATATGCACAATCAACTTCACTCAGGTAAAGAACTGAATTTAATTACAGTCTAGAAGTGCCCAGTTTCTGAAATTCTGTAAAGGAAGAGGTTTTCAGTGCAAATGTACTCACCCATTTTAAAGACCTGGTACTTCAGCTGGTGAACGAAACTTTCTTTTTTGCAAAGGCATAACCAAATTTAATCTTTCAGACAAATTTAACGTTTGCAAGCGTCAGATTGTAGCATTTCAGCAATAAGTGATAAATATATCAGCAAAATTTTGAGCAAGTCTTTAAAGAGTTTTGATGGAAGAAGTTACCTAGGACTTGGGTGTTAATTCAGTCTGACCTCTTACTGTTACATTTGTTTAAATTAAAATTAAGTTTAAATGTCGCTGCCAGATGCACCATTTTCATTGTCACTTTCATTTCCTTTGTTTAAAACATTCTTCATCCTTTGCTATACTCTTTCCCATTAATTTCAAAACCCAGTGAAGAGTTTTACGTGGGTATTATCATGGACAAACAGTATGTCTTTCACATGCATTTCTTTGCAGTGGTTTGTGTATCCCTGTTCTAATATAAACAAGAAGTATCTTATTTCTTCATGCAAGTTCATTCCTGCTACCCTCAAGTTTTCTAGTGTTGCCTGAGATCAATGTACATGCAGTTATGGTGGCACAGCTGATGGGTATTAGCTTGTTTCCCCAGCACAACCTGTTGACGTGTCAATGCTGATCTCTTGTTAGAACAAGGTACAAGAATGAGTTGGCTCTTACAGGACCGGCAGAGAGTGTGAGAAGAGGCAACTTGCAGTGGAGCATTCCTGTTTTTAGCAAAGGCACATGCCATAAAAGGGAAGGATAGATGGGTTGCAGAGCTTGGTGTTTTTCTTTGGCACTCAGTGGTTTTGTAATGGTCGGGGGAATTTGTGTTCTTAGTGCCACTGAGCAATTTACTATGTGAGTCATCTCTGACAGAGTTGTGCTGTAGGAAGTATAAATTTCTTTTGTAAAACCATCAATACAGACAATGAGTTGCATATAAATTTTATATTGCCCAAGTGTTTCTTGTCCTTGCCAGGCTAATATCCTTCAACCTAAAATAGCTAGAAGTAAAAGCTGACAAAACACTATTATGATGATGTCATTCAATTTTTTGGCTCTTCAGCATTTGATATGCTTTCTTTCTTTCCTGTTTTCTAGACTTATTTCTTAGACTTATTAACTTGTTTTATTTCAAATGTGTTCTAGAAGGAAGCTTGTGCTCAGGATTCTCAACAACAATGTGTAAGCACCACAGAAGAGACTTCAGGTATGATGTGCTAATATTGTAAGTTAGCACAAGCTCACACTTGTGTATCTTGTGGTTATGCAAAGATGAATAAAAGAATTTAAAATGTTTTCATTGACATGATTAATCAATCTACTTCATTAAGAAAAAAAATGACCCACAGCACAGTGCCATTCCCCTCTCTAGCCTCTTAACACAAACTGGACTTGGGAACTTTTTGAATGGCACTTCATTAAGTTTAAATATCAGTGGAAGGGAGACTTCTTGCTCTCTCCTCCCTGCTGTGAGCTCCTGCTGCTTACTTCATGCTAGGTTTAGCAGTTGTTAGAGCCCTTTATGAGCCTCTGACTCACTTATCCATCAAAAATTGAATGTGACCAAGGAAGAGAATCTGTGTAGTTTTCCACTGGCTTAGTAAGCTATAGTAGCTCACGAAATTGTTGAGTGAATACCACTGCGAGTTGTGTGAGTAAGAGGGCTGGACTGTGCAAGTGTAGTGCAGGGGAGAAAGGAGAAGAGGGGAAGAAGGAAGAAAACAACCAGACTTCCCTTGTTAGCTGTAGTGAGTCAGCAGATTAACTCCTAACTGATTAGATGTGATGAAAGCTATGAAGGCCATGGCTGCTTTTCCCTAAAACAAATTGAAATAGAGCTGGTTTGGAACCAATACTAGTCTAAGGTATGGGAAAATCACTGTCTCAGAAGCCCAGAATACTGACTTTACATGGAAACTGCAATCCAAAGTTGCAGCTCCTGAGCATATGCAAAAGACAGGGCTAATAATTCTTCTTAGACATCTGTTGTTATGCCCTGTTATTGCAAGCATCTTGAGATGGAGCATCTTAAATTATCTTTAATTAGATAAAGAACCAAAGTGAGTTGAGACTGAATAACAGCAGCTTTACATCATCAAGAATCAGAGCTGTGTTAAGTAATGGAGCAGCACTGTTGTTTTCCATCTTCTGAAAACTTTACAAATGTTTTCTCCTTAAATTCATTCTAACGGATGGCAGTTGGCAGTTATCTGTTAATGTCCATCTGCTGACTAAATTATTTATATTTGTCACTTACTAAATTCAAGACTATACTTCTCAGGTCCTGTTCTGCAAGTCCACAGTGAGGAGAAAAAAAGTCTTTGTTTACCATCAAAACAGCAGGCTTCCTACCATTTAAAGTAATAAGTCTCAATACCTGACAGTTGCAATTAAATACAGAGGGCCATTTGACCACCAATACACAAAGTTTAATTAAACTGCAAATCGTTCTTTAATGCTAGAACACCCATTTAAAAAGCTCCATCCCTATTAGGCATTATTTAATATTCTTCATTCTGAACTGTAATCAGGACTCCACTGCAATGAATAGGCTCCAGGGGGTGACAATGCATATCTCATCTAAGAAGAAAGGAAGCGGATTGTCTCAAGAATATCCCCAGTGCCTTTTTCCATGGAGAAATGAGTGCTTAAAATATAATTACTCAGGGTAGGGAGGGCATGAGGAGAACAGTGTAATTTCAAACTTGAATAACAGATTTTTGTTATTTCTTTATTTCCCTGAAAAAAATATAGTAGTGAGTGATGATCATAGATGTCCAGAGGAGGAACAGACATTCATTTTAACATTGGTGGAAATCCCAGCTGACTCAAAAGAGTTTGATGGATCTGCTTTGCTGGAACAAACTTCAGAACCATTACTACCAGCCCCAATACTTATCAGCCCAATAAATGCAAATGACACAAGCGTGACTGAAGTGGAGAGGTAAATGCTTTATTTTTGAGCAAAGTGCAACACTTTTTGTGAACCTTGATTGTTCCCTGAATGTGCATGACAAATTAGAACTTCTCAAAAGAAGAAATGCAAGAGGAAATAATTTTGGCAGACTGGTCAGAGAATTAAGAAAGTGAGAAGGGCCCTAATCTGATTTGAGAAAGATCTCATCAGTCGTTTAAAGTTAGTGTTTTAGTTAGCTGGGATTTTGGTGTCGGCCTTTAGAGCAAGTGTTCCATTTTAGTTAAAGACATTTGTCTAGCCTGAGTCTATTCTGTCATGGATAGTTAGAGTGAAAAGTAATTGAAATGAGAAATATTGGCATGTTTGCATTTTTACAGTACTTTAACAGTTTTGTGAAGTAGCTGTTTATTAATTGTTTTTCCAAATTTTTAGTGTAGATGGCCTTCTGGAGAACATGATAAACAGTGGACATAAATTCAGATATTCTCCTGAGTTTGTGCCAAAAGGTGTGGGACCATGGGGATGAAGATTTAACTGTGCGTGCAAATAATGTTGTATTTTAGGGTTTTCTAGGGCAGTTAATCAGTTGTCATATTTTTACATTTTATGAAAATGTCAAGTGGAGTTCAAACAGAACAGCTTCTAAAGTAACTAGATTCAATAATGACTAGAAAAACTCAGTTCTCTAACTCGAGATAGCACAGCAAAATGTTTCTTAGTACATTTGAAGTTAATATTGATATCAAGCAAGAAAGACTATCACTGTAGATCCATGTGTAATTTCCATAGAGAAATGTTACACAAGGTAAATTTTGGCTTCTTGTTCCATCACGATAATGACTTTATGTATAAACAGCATTGGATCCTTGACAACTGCAGCTGATGAATTTGCTGCACCTCTAAACAGCAGTATGGAAACCAAACAACTGGAGAGTGCATCAATAAAGCCCGTCCCAAATTTGCAGACAGCTCAAAAAAGGTCAGCTGCTAAACCTGAAGAGAATGATTTTCCTCCTGCCAAGAAAACTCTGTCTACCGTTGTAGTGGAAAGTAACCTGGAAAGCACTCATAAGGTGAGCTGGTCATTTGGTAAGTGAGCCTTTATGCATAGTGTAGATGCAAAACATGTATCTACATAACATGTATGAGCATTTTAATTATGTTTATTGTTTAACAGTGTCACTTGCTTAAAACCATACTGCCTGTACAACTTAAAAAGAAAATCAATGCCCATAGATTGCTTTTTATTTTGAAATTTACAACAGTTTTTGAGCTGTTGATTTAGTATTAATTTTTTGGAGTACCTTTAGGCTCTCAGGATTTTTTTATTAGGCTTCCTAGTAGGCAGACTGGTAGTATATCTTACTTGGTTCACTCACCACAGCCTTTCCGACAATGACATTGCAGAAGGGGAAACTCTGGGTGTATCCTGCAGGACTGGCAGACTGCCTAGGTTCACTGAACAAAGTTTGTGATTCCTCATGGTGCTTGTTACATGAAGAAACTGTTAGATATGTTCCTACCATTTTTAACATAGCGTGTATTAGTGTAAGAGACCAAGCTGCAAATAAAAACTGGCCAGTATGTTTCCAGCTTCCCTTTGTGCTTTTAGTATATGACCCAGCTTGTGGCAGTGACTAGTTCATTTTTGTGAGTAGGCCAAGACTGTGTAGCATATCCGGGTGAGGGAACAGGTGCTAATTCTCCACATGATTCAGAGAGCTTTTCTAGGAAGGACTGGATAGCAATTCTCTCCTTTCTTTGACCTCTCATCTTAACATCCTTGTCTTGAGTCATTTGTCATAAGAACACCTTGAAAAGTCTGCTCAGGAAATGTGTTAAGTGATGAATGGTACTGCACTGAACATGTCTTCTGTATCAGTGCTGTTCTTAGAACTGCACACGCATGATATGACTTCATCAACTTTAAACTGTCTCTTCTATATTAAGAGAAACAGAGAAATAACTTTTTTTTTTTTTTAAATACAGGGTTATTCAATTAAATCCACAAATGCTCCAATTATAGCTTCTGGTAAGTAGACTTAAACTCGTAAAACAAAATATAAAGAACGTAAATGCATAATACATCACAGTTTAATGCTGGTTGTTGTGAAGTAGTCCTGTCTGAGGCTATCCAACGTGAAAGTAGAAACAAATTTTCCCAGTAATACCTTAATACCACTATTCCATGTTTTCTGCTTTAAACTAGATGCGTTGGATTACATAACTGGCTGTTAATTTAATAATGGTTCTAAAAACATGGCTATAGCTAGTCTATTTGTGAAATTTAGGAGGTTTTTTTGAGTAAATGTGATTATCTTCTCTTAAGCAAATATTTCCACCTGTTGGAGAGCGCTAATAACCAAAGGCATTAACTGATATTTTAACTACTATGCCAAAAAAAATTATTTTATTTTATTATGTATTTGTCTTTTAAAAAAATACATGCACAATGTAGTTGTTTGAAAGCTTAACCTGCCTCTGAAGAATTAGAGGGAAAGCAGAAGTGGTGACAATGCGATCTCTAGTGATCAGAGCCTGTGAAGGGTTTGGAGAACTACTTTTTGGCCCTGGAAAAGATTTTGAAGGGAAATCGTGGAAGCTTGAACAGCTAGATGACTTGACTGTGTTCCATGGTAGTGCTGTAAAAGCACGCCTCTACTAGCTTTTCCAACTTTCCCCCATAACATCTGTAAGATCTTACAGACTTTAAAAGTAGACTGTGAATTCTTAGTGGTGACTTCAAAAAATAAGATTACAAAAAAACTGAACAGAAATGTAGCCCTTTTCTTGTAATGGTGCAAGCTATCTTAACATCATACACGTCTTTTGGGCTGTTGTGTTATCACTGAAGTCAAGTAACTGAAGTCCTTGAATGACTCTCAACTCCTTTTACAGGGAATCCTTTTCAAAAAACAGAGTCTTCAGCAAAGGAAAAAGTGGTTACCTCTGTGTTGGTGTCTGAGTCTATGTCACCACTGGCTGACAGAAGCCATCCTGAGACTTTGGAGAACTTAGGGAAAGCACCACCTGAGAATTCAGCACCCAAACAGGAAGAGGAGGTGATGTCCAGATTAACATGTAACAGAAAAGCAGAAATAAGTGAACAAGGAAGGCAGGGGGATGTGCCTGAATCTGGACAGTTGGAACATACTGGAAGCCTAGCATCATCTTCAAAACCTCCATTATTCAGGTATTTATGTGATAATGTTTTGTCAGCCTTTTCTGTAAAAAAGACCTTGTTTCTGTACTGAGGTTTTATATCCTGTTTACACTTGGTACTGCCCTTCTTGTAATACTCTTGTTTGTGACTTACATGGCTAAGAGCTACAGGATCTGTCCTTTTCAGCAAACTAGAAAGAATCAAACTGTCTGCTTTCAAATTTGAGTTATTTTATTCATCAAACCAGCAGATTGACCAAGGTACACTACTGACATATGGTATGTCTATGTAGACACTGACAGATGCCTCTTGTGAGGCAGACATCTGTTGGCTATGATCTGGATAATTGTTTTCCTTCGCTCAGTCTAATGTTGTGATATATACACCCATCCACTTGTTTTGATTTTTGTCCTTCTGCCAATAAGATTTGTTACTGGTATAGTACTCGGCACACTGGATATTTAGGACTAACTTAAGATGTGTCATTTCCCCAAAGGAGTTTCAGTCTTGACAGCTCAGAAGATATTCCTCTTACCTATCCATTTGACTGTGGATTTTTTTTAATGTACCTTTCTATAATGTTTAAGTGTTTGAGTTCCTGTTCTTTATAGCTCTTGCACTCACTGATTTTGATTGTGGTTCTCCACTAGTCTCTTTGGATCCTGTTGTTCATTCTTTCATTATGCTTGTGTGAGTACCAAAACTGGTTATGATATCTGGGACATCCACAGCAATTGGGTAATGATGCATTAACATCAGAATCCTTCCCTTTCAGTTTACTTTCTAAGTTGTAAACTCTTAACAACATGAAAAGTTGATACTCTCTGTACCTCCTTCATCACTGTGACTTCCATAAATTCACTGGTACTAGGTATGATGCTGTTAATAGGCTGAAACCCTGCAGCAGATAGTCTTCTTTCTGGTGTTTAAGACAGTCTGCTGTGGGTCCCATCCTTGGGAATTGAGTTTCTATTTCCATTGATTACATGAAGGTTGCTCTTTCCAGTTCATTTTTGGGGAATATGTCTCCATTCTTCTTGCAATCTCTTTCTGAAGATCTCGTAGCTTGTTACAGGCTCTAGTTTAGTATCAAATAGTAGGCTCCTGTTCTCAGGGTTAGAGATTGTCAAGAGTCTGTAACTCTTCAAAAAACTCTTATGCCAGAGTATTTGGTAATACAACAGCCTTTCTCAGAATGGCTTTTTGGTTTTGTTTTTTTTGTAATTCTCATAGATCTCGGAGGTGTGTGTTTCCTTACTGTGTAATGAATTGGGCTCCTGTAATACTGTTTACATCTTCCTTTTATGGAGCAACCCTATGACATCCTGACTGTATTTGTTTTGAACAGGGGAGGACGAAAACCATTGGGATTTCTATCTTTAATTTGCAAAAAAAGTAGTTCTGAATCTGCAGAAAATACCAAAGGGAATAGAGGGAAGATCCAGAAACCTCGTATTGTGACTCCAAAGCGAAGTCTAAAAAAACCCACTCCATCCACTAAGGATGATAGGGAATCATGTTCCCTTCCATCTACAAGCACATCGTCACCTGTGGAGTGTGAGAATGTAGCTGCTCATGCTGCAGTTATGGTACGTGTTTACTTTTGAATGCCCTTGCATTTTTGAGGTGTGAAGAACAGTGAATTAGTTGTTTCAGGAGTGGGTAGGTGGGTATGTAATATTC
Source organism: Gorsachius magnificus (assembly GCA_034008185.1). Classification (NCBI taxonomy): domain Eukaryota; kingdom Metazoa; phylum Chordata; class Aves; order Pelecaniformes; family Ardeidae; genus Gorsachius; species Gorsachius magnificus. Next base: position 29,201,291 of record CM067109.1, on the reverse strand, counting down.
TTGTTTTGGGAGGGGTATCTGCTCCAGTGAATAAATGCTGACTTGTGTGTGACTAGGGAACTTAGAAGGGAACTAAATTATTTTTTCTCTGCACATATATCTACTTGTTTCCCATTATCAGTAAACTCTGAATTTTTTTTGTCTAAACTTCTTATCTAAATTGGAAGCTCAAGAGCATATACACACACACACAAATAGATTAAGACTGTTAAGAGCAGCCTTTTCTTTTTCTATTAGGTTCCAAGTAATGAGCCATCTGAGAAACCACCCCTTTGTGCTAAAGATCAAGAGAAGGAAGAAGAGCCAACCAGAATCTCTGAGTATTTTTTCAGTGACATCTTTATGGAAGTGGATGATTCAGAATAGCAAACTGGCTGTATAAAAAATGGGGATCTGAGGGTATAATGCAACAGGAAAAGAGTCTTTTTTAAAAGTTCTGCTTTGTTCTGATGTTCATTATGCCACACTTACTGTCAGCTAAGCTGCTGTTAATAAATTCCATAAAGATGAAACAGATTCCTTCCGAAGTGACCTGGATACTTTTAAAATGTTGACATCTAGACCACTACATTGATGTCATTGGACCAGACCAGCGGCAGCTGGCTTACAGTTTCACTTGTTTAGATGCTGATAATGAGTGCATGACTATCTTCCAGAAAAGTGCAATGAAAAAATGCTTAATCTTGTGACAAGTATCCCTTTGAATTTTAATGCTAGAGCTTGTGGTACTGGTTATACAAGTGCTTTACTTCTTTTTGTGAAGTATGTTGTGTTAGTGTGTTAGAAGGAGGAATGAACCTTTTAGGTATAGTGTAATCTCTGTAGACTGGGATGCAAATACTGGAAGTAGTGTAGTAAATAGATAGATATGTTCAGCACTGGAGGTATTTTTATTAGCATCTCCAAATGATGTATTTTTGTAAGAGTTTTTAATTACATAAATTAAAAGATCCTTACCTGAAGGGCCAGATAGGTTTAGTTCCTTTAAAACTTATTGAGAACAACAGGAAAACCACAATTTACTAAAAGATGCTACAGTGTTAATCTTCGCAACTGTCCTGTTGGAGTGGGAGGAAGAGGTTAATGTTTACTAGTATAAATGCTAATTTCCTTCTAAATTTGAAAACAAGGGGATAGCTACCATTTCTTTTCCTTGGTTTTACACGTAGGCGTTTGTATCTCTGCTGACTTCCTTGGTTTCCCTTATGCAAAGAAGCACAAAGAGACTGGATTTAGACCATGACTATACGATGTGGTCGCTTTGAGGATTTGCTACTTTGAAGCAGTTGAATGTGAATAGTTGTTCTCACGTTGCATGTCTACTTGTACTGTAACTTGCTATAAAATGCTGGTGTAGCTTTAGATTTTAGTCTAAATTTTTTACTTGCCTCATCAAGGTTGTCTTGATGAGGTAACAAAGTTCATGCAGTCTCAAAGTAGGTGGTCACTGAAAGATTCAATATTTATCCTGAAACTCCTTATTACACAAAAATGAGTGTAGAGTAGATTTAAGTAGCCTAAATTTTTCTCCTGTTACTTAACACCAGCAGGTACTTTTGCAAAACAAATGATTTATTATGAAAGTGAAACTGATGTGTAAATGGTATTGTTATGCTCTCAAGAAACCTGTCTTCAGCTTTGAACTGGATAATCATTTACTGGCAAATATTTTCATATAAGTATCTAGTTAGTTTTGGAATACTTTATGAGGTTGGAGAATATTTGCCTTTTCAGAAGTTATTGGCAAGACTTCTGAAGGAGCTTTTAAAATTTTGTCAATAAGAACAAATACACAGAAAAACTACTGTTACTGCGAATTGCTATGTTAGCAGGCCTCTGTCAATCAAATGTGGCTAGCAGAAATATCTTCTTCAAGTGATGGAAAAGGGACTAACAGTCCCAGTGTAACCTACTTGAAAGCATGTCAATACCCCCCTCTCCCCCCCAAAAACCCCCCAACATCCCACCAGCCCCCCAAGTTTCTGTTCAGACAGTATCTTGTGCTCTGCCTAATCCATTTAACTTGAAATGTTTATCTAAATATTGTCTTACTGTAAACACTATGAAAAGATTAATCTATACATAAAGCTCCATGTATTGTATATCTTGTAGATATTATGTAGATATATTTTATGTATGCAAGTGTTTAGTTCCTGATATGTGTGGCATGTTTAAATCACTTGCACTGATAGAGCCTAAAAATAGATTTGTGGGGAGTGGCTATAAAATAATTGCCCTAAGTATTTTCTGAGATAGTAACCATTCTACATTTAGTTGTGTACATTTTAGCTTGCATTCATATTACAAAGAAAAAAAAAAGAACTACAACTATTTCGTTACTAAGATTTAAGGTGCCTTACCCAACTTGTTAATTGGGGCTATACATTTTTTTTCCCCTGCAGTAAATCACATCACTTTTTAATTTTTTTTAAATAAAAATTTAATTTGAATAGAGATAAGACAACTTTGTGTTCTGTTTTGTGTATGAAAGTTTTATAATGGTGAAGGATGTAAGAAACGACCAGTGGAATCTCAACGCCTATTAGTTAAGCATTTTTACAAAGCATAAGACTGCTTTGCTTAGAGTTGTCTGACACCCTGTATAATTGCATATAAGCTTTGTTTCAAAGAAAGTAGTTATATTCTTTATGTAAATTATGTGAATAAATTATTTTATATTACCTGTGTTTCTGTTTCTTACCCTATCAAAGACATTTAAAAACCGCAACTGATAGTTTAAGTTAACAAAACTGCGGGCTAAATGAATGGCCAAAGAGGTGGCTGCAGTGCCAGGATGTGCACAGGCCTGCTTGTAAGGTGGTAACAGACTGAATATGCTTTAACAGAGGCTTTATTCTTCTTGTTGTCTGTGTGGTTTTGGTTTAGAATAGAGCTTAATTCCCTTAGTATCTGACTTCCCTCTCTGTAAATCCTACAGCCTTGTTTAAAAACAAAATAAAGCTAGAGTGCTGGAAAACAGCAAAGCTTTCAGAGGAGGAAGCAACTTGAGCAAAGAGGGTAGGATTTAAAAAAAAAAAAAAAAGTGCTGTTAATGTAGCATCTCCTCAGTTAATAGCAAAACTCCCCCATTTCTATGAATGGCAAGGGCTTTTCGGGGTGGCGCATGTATGTAATCCTCCCTGAACAGCGAAGTCTATAAGCAAAATTATTTCAAAGGGAGTTCTTTAACATTCCCTTGCACGTAGGGGTACGGGTACGGACTGCAGCCCCAGCTCTGGCGTGCTGGCGTCGGTCTGCACAGGGAAAGGCTTTCGGATTTCATCGAGTTTAATTCCCAAACTAACAGGGTCCCCCCCCCCCACCAGCGGCAGGGAGGAGCGGGCCGGGGCCGGGGCGCCTCATCCAGCCCCTGACGGCCACCGCTGGCCGCGGGCAAGGACGCGGCGGCGCGGCCTGGACCGGCCCGGTGCCGCCTCAGGGCCCGGCCCCCCGGGGCCGGGGGGCCGGGGGGGGGTGGGGCTGGGGGCGGGCAGGTGCTGAGCCCCGGGCACCCGCGGGAGTCAGGGGCTGGCGCCCGCCGCCAGGCCGCGGCGGGGCCTTCCCCCCCGGCCCTTGGCCCCCCCCGGCCCGCCCCGGCCCGCGGCTCGGAGCCCTCGGCTTCCGCACCCTGTTCGTGACAAAGCCGCCGGTTGTCGAGGGGAGCCCCTGCCCGTGAGGCGCGGCCTGCGAGCGGGGCTGGGGGTGCATGTGCTCTGCCCGGGGCCGTCCGCGGGAGAACAGAAACACAGCGTGGGGGCGAGGGCTCTGAGGGGAAGCGCAGCAGCGGCCGCTGAACGGCTGGTGTTAGGGTGACCATTTAGCGCCCTGGTACGTGGAAACCTGCGCCTGTGGAAGCCAGCCCGAGGTCACCCTGCGCGCAGGCCGAGTTGTACGGGGCTGCTCCCCCCTTCATACTTCTCAAATGCCGAGTTATGTTTATTTTAGTCAAGCTGCATGTAAAGGTGTCATGTAAAAAGAACGTGGGTTTGTACCGTTGTCTACCTCGTTACGGATTTTTTTACACTTTTTAATCAGAATGCCACCTCTTAACTGCATTTTCAATGTGGAATGGTCGATAATCGTGCTAATGAAGTGGGGACAGGGAGTTTGTAGGCGGTTGAAGGTGGTGTCTGATAATTTCAAAGCCAGAAATTTTCTTGTGTTTACAAATTGATTCCTGAGTTGAAGACAGGTGGAATAGCTCTACAAAGTCATGGGCATGACTCCAGAAAACACGATGGCAGCAGAAAGAATTACCTTTTGAGGAGGAGGAGGAAAAAGAGGAGGGATAGGTGGAATTCCAGTTGCCTTTACAAAGAGAGCAGTACCGGTGTAGCACTATCTGGTACAAATTTATTTTTAATGCACCATTATTAACATCATATTCAAGGTTAAAATCCTGAGAAAACCATAGTTTTGGGTGTGGATGAAAACTGGTAGGAGGGCACGCATTTGTTTTTCGTATTTGTTCCAAGTAGCATGTCAAACAGCAAGCAAAGCAACAACATGTAGTCTCATTGAAATATTCCCTTTGGTTCTGTGTTTGGTTCTGCAGAAACTAAATTTTGGTTCAGAAGTTAGGTGACTGAAATTTCTGTGAAATTTCATTAGGTGTGTATATATACACACATAGAAAGCTGTCAGTGGATTTACATTTTGTGTGTGTGTTTTTCAATCTTGAAAGAAGACAAGGCTTGGTAAGTTCTTAGAACAATTTTTTATTTTTTTTTTTTTTTTTTAATGTTCATGTATTTTGGCAGCAGTTTCCAATAGGATGTCAAGACAGGAAAAGTTTGCCTAGCTGTGCTAGACAAGCCCACTTGGATACATCTGGTATGTTGTTCAAGCAGTAAAATAGCTATTAGTATTTGGTAGAAATAATTTACAGAGCGCTGTAAATGCACATAGTGCTTTACAGACACAAAATGCTGAGGTCCCTGCTGTGAGGCACTTAACCATCTGAAATAAAAGTAATACAGGCAATAACCTGTCCAACCCAAAACATTCTATGATTCTGTGATTCTATAACAGTGTAAACACAAGAAGGCATAACGATACGTGATTAAGGTCTTGCCTTCTTTAGCTAATGTTTGCCTTTCTGGCTGTGAATTCAGCTAGACAGGCTGGCCTTCATAACGTAAACAGTCTTGCAAACCAGACAGGTAAAAATGTAATTTAAAAATGAGTAAGTCTAAATTCTGGAAAATAAAGGAAAATCTATGTAAAGATTCCCAGGATTAGCTCTTGCAGCTGCTCTACTTGTGTAGCAGTAATTCAGTTAGATCATTCGATAACTGTAGGATTAGTCTGTAGGTTTTGCCTCTTGATTTGCCTCAGGAGCAGCTGAGGGAACTGGGGCTGTTCAGCCTGGAGGAGGCTGAGGGGAGACCTTGCTGCCCTCTACAACTGCCTGACAGGAGGGGGTAGTGAGGTGGGGGTCGGCCTCTTCTCCCTGGTAACGGGTGTTAGGATGAGAGGAAAGGGCCCCAGGTTGTGCCAGGGGAGGTTTAGGTTGGACATTAGGAAAAATTTCTTCACTGAGAGGGGTTACCAGACACTGGAATGGGCTGCCCAGGGAAGTGGTCGAGTCCCCATCCCTGGAGGTATTTAAAAGACGGGTAGACGAGGTGCTTAGGGACATGGTTTAGTGGTGGACAGGTACGGTTGGACTTGATGATCTTAAAGGTCTTTTCCAACCAAATGATTCTATGCTTTAAAGTTTGTAGAAGCCCTCATAGTAACAGCAGAATGTTATAGAACTTAGTGGTGCAAGAGCCAGGTTCCAGAAAGAACTTGCATCACTTCACTGGCCCTTTTGTCATTAATTAATGAAGAACCCACAAATGTATGGTAAAACTAGCACATTTCATTCTGAAAGGAACCTTTTCCATGTGTGTTCAAAACCTAGAATAAGATTTCAATGCATCTTTACTTTTCCTTTGTAAAGTATAATGACGTTGTGTTCTGGTTAAAGACATGAAAGATAAGGGTAGGAATTAAGTGAATTTAAGCAACTCAAATATTTGAGTACAATATTTTTCATAGATTATCTAAAAAGTCCTTTCACAATTTTTCATGTAGAGTAGCTAAGGTAGCTACAGTGAGTTGTTAATTCAGAATCTAATGAACAAGGCTATGATTGTGATTGCTATGCCCCTTGTAATTTCCTCTGCCATTTTTGGATGCTTTTTTTCCTGTGTTAAAGATGCGTTTTTAAGCTCAGTACTGTGTGCAAAAGGTGAGTGCATTTACAGAAAACAGGCTGACTGAACAAGGAGAAATGGGGAAAATACTCCATGCTGCGAAATGAGCCAGCTGGGCAAGCTGAACATTCACACAAAAATAAAATTGCGTATTGTGACAACCGCAATAAAATTTGGTGTTGTGATAACTGCAGATTTTTAAAAGTATGGAATTACAATGGCTGTTTTACAGATTTTTTCACAGGGGAAAACGTTAACTTGTAAACAGAGTCTTTTGGACAGGGCTAAAAGGAGCTTTTGTTTTCTTCAGTGCTGCATGTGGTTGTGTGGCTGCAGTTATTGTCCATAGTCTAGGAGTGGCAGAGTCAAATTAAGAAGACGTGGTTTGTTTTGTTCTTGGTTCTGGGGATGCTGTGACAGTGGTAGAACTGCCAGTAGTTCACAGCAGTGTGATTTCACAGGTTAGGAGGAAGAATAACAGTTGTAGAGGTAGGTGTTGGAGCTGTGGGTGGGGCAGGTAGAGAGAGAATTAAAGTATCAAAAGAAATAAACTAAAAGGGGATTAATGTGGTGGATGTACTGATACAGCCTTAGAAGGGAGGGAAGAGATGCAGAAGTCTGGTGACCTCCTGCGTCCTCAGAAGTCAGGGGACTGCAGGGTGGCACCATGCATCAGAGAGATTTCATTAACTGAGGTTGGTATCTTGAGATGCATTAGGTGTTAGCTAGTGATTGGGTGATACAAAATTCATATGGGGTTGTGGCCCGTATCGCAGATGGCACCTTGTTAGGACATAGGGAATCCTTCCCAAGCACCAGCAGAGGCACAAGAGTTGGACTTAGTGTTTCAGTATGTCACCTTGATCTTGCTGGATGACCTCAAAGTGCTGACTTTATGTATTAGCTATATACATGTATACATGTGCAGATAAAATTGCTAAGACCCGTTGTGACCTGATACGTTTTTACCTTTCAACAGAGTATTTTTAATCTATTTGTAGCAATTACAAAGGAGGAGAAATGGTTGTTTTGAAAGTCGTAGTATGCAGCTAAAACAGTTTGAATGAGAGGTGCCTGTGTACGTGTTTTTATTTTCTTCCTGCTTTGCGTCTTGGTGCCTTTCAGTGACTAAGACAGCACTGAAACAAACTTAACAGCTATGCTGGTTGCTTCTAGGGGAAACCTTAATTCTGAATGTTCAAGTCTGAATATAGAATCACCAGATTGTCTTTTCTGATGAAGTAGACTGTAATATCTTTTAAATGAGAAGTAGGCAAGAGAGTGTGGTTTGGGGTTTTGGGGGTTTTTTTGATGCAGCAGTTATGATCCTTTATTGCAGTTATGTTTTCCAAAGAGATAACCTAGTTCTTAATAAGTCCAGAAAAAATCAAATTAAGCTTGACTAATATCTTTTAATTCCTAAGAAATGGTAAAAAACTGCTGTAATGAGCGCACAGAGTTTTGTATAATTCTGATAAAAATGGTGAGCTCAGTACTGGATCATTCATGTTCAAAAGTAAGAGTCTGGTTTTCTAAGAGGGATATTGGCAAGAAAGCCAGACGTTTTGTTTTTTAAAAGCTTTGGTTTATCTACATTCTACCTAAACAACAGGAATGTAAAAAGTGTTTACCAAATTCTGTTTGGTCTAGGTCATTCATCTTTTGGTACAAGAGAGAGAGCAGCACTTAATTTGAATCCTCATGATGTTTTTTACAAAATTAGATTAAAAAAGCAAACAAACCTGTAACAAAAAATTAACAAAACCTGAAAAATAGCACTTCAACTCTGTAATGACTAATTCTATTTTTGTTTATTAAATTTGGAACTAGTCTTTCACAATCCTATGCACTCGAGTTTTTGTGAAGCATGTTTATTAAATGCTTTGGAATGCTTGAGGAAAGCCAATACATAAGTAGAAATGTTATTACTTTAATGACAATACAGAGCCAGTATTTAATACGGTAAAATGGAGTTCGGAAGAGAAATCTAGTACTTCATGGGTTTGTTTATTAAAAACCACTCTTGGTTAAACTTTAAATGCTGTTTTGTTCCTTGCTTAGGAAAACTATGAACGAATGAAAGCACTGGTAACCGAACTTCAAGAGCAAGCAGAAAAAATCAGATTAGGTAAGTATGATAGCCTAGATTTTAGAACACTTGTTTGATTTGGTCCAAACCCCAGTTTTGTTCATTGGATTTTTTTTCCCCTAAGGCTGTACTTTCATTAATCAGTTCGTTCAGGTACAACATATTTGCTGGATTATAGTAGTCATGCTGAAATTTTAGCTCATCTGTTTAAATCCAGATTTACCATCTTCTGTCAGTTGAAAATCTTAAAAGGTTTACATCCAAGCTAACTCGTTCAAATTCAAGAGTTTTTTTAAGTAACTCAGGCTAGCTAAGAAAAACATCCATACCATTAGGACTTCTTTGTTTAGCACAGTATCTAGAGTGTTAACACATTTTTTTGTTTGCCAGTTGAATATCAGAGTAATATGCTAATGCAAGCAAATTCATAAATTACTGGAAACAGACATAAATGAAAGCAAGGCTGATTTAGTCGAACAGAAGATTAATTTAATTGCCAGAGAGGCAAAAAGTAAGCAAGTAAATAGTGAAAACTGAATATTTACAGTTGGTAAATTTTTACTTAATTAAGATCTTAGTAATCAATGGAATGTATGTTTCTAATGGTAGTATTTTTTTAAAATAGATAGGATTATTAATAAAAGGCTGTTACTGGTACACTTTCTACTTCACCTGCTTCCTTGCTTCATCCACTGCTGCCTACTTTTATAAGAAATTGGTTTGGCAAATGTGCTTCTGTTCAAGTTGCATGTTGGTCTCTTCATGTGCAAAGAGGATTTTCAAAGACCCTAGCTGTAGTTGCGCTGGCAAACAAAAGCAAATGTGTAATAGTTTGAAAGATTGAAATCTGTGTTTCATCTTCTTGACTTGTAAGACTACCTGAATTAATTGCAGTTGACTATAATTAATGGAGACAATAAAATGAAAATGGTTTCTAAATTATTAACTCTGCTGCCCGAGGTTGAGCATGCGGCTTTAATTCTCCCCTTCTTGTGTCATCACGATACTGCTTGTCTCTTCATATACTCTTTCTTAATATAAGTCAATTTCTTTTACGGCTTTGGGTCTGACCACAACTAAGATTTTGTGCTTAGTGTTTCTTCTTGCTTCCTGCGAAACAAAGTTCCAGTATTTGCTGAGGTGATGCTGAAACCCATGGACTACCTCTGTCTTTTATGAGTGTAGAGACTGTTCAGCAATTTCCTGTGTGGCTCATGAACTAATGATCATGGTCTTCACCACTGCACGTTTTCCTGTTCTTGCCCATTACATGACAACAGCACAAGAACATGGCCCTCATCTTTTCTCCATCTTGGGGAGCTCTACCAAGGTGTTAATACACCATTTTGAGAGACATCAATGCCTTGCGGGTCATTTAATTATATGAGAAGAATTAGGTACTTAAGTTGAATACTTTTAAAGGATAAGTTCAACTTTTTTTTTCTTTGTAAGCACTGTCTTACAGAGCATGAGCTCTTGTTTGATGTCTTTGTAATAAATGCTTCATTCTTCAACTGTTACTTTAGTGGGTGGGGCTTTTGTGAACCCATATCTCATTCTACTGAGTAATCCCCAGCTGTGCAACAGGAAGATGGTCCCTGCCCCAAAGAATTCACAGGCTATGATAAGTTACAACAGATGGATTTGTGATGACAAGTACAAGAAGCAACTGAGATACTTTTAGTCTCTGTGACTGGCAGCAATCATAGCACATAGACATTACTCTAAAGGAGGAATTGAAGAAGGGATTCCAAATTAAATGCCTCCAAGTTTGTTTCATTGGCAGGGACAATGTCTCACAGTCTACAGAATGGAGGCTAGCATAGGGTAGAGCGAACATCTTGGTCTTGGAAGAGAAAAGCTCGATAGAATGGCTGCAGGGCCCGAAGGGCAAGCATTTACAAATTAATGTGTGGAGAGTTTGAGTACGCAGATGACAAAAATCACAGGATGGAGAATTTGTTTTTGCAGCATCACTCTGGGTATAAATGAGAAAGGCAAGATGGAGGTCAGAGAAAATGTTATAGTTATCATGATGTGGGATGTTGAGAACTTGGATGAGAGTATTATCTCTGTGGGTGGATATGAGAGGTTGTATCTTAAGAAACTTTTACAGGAAGAATTTACAAGATTTAGACTTAGGCTAGATATAGAGACCTAATGAACAGGCTGACTCAGAAATAAATTGTGGGCTTTCTGGCATGCCTAAAACAGGTAGGAAATGATGTGCATAGTGATCAAGGAAGGAGGTAAGAGAAAGGGCTTGAAAGGTAGGCTTAAAAGCTCTGCTTCAGTGATGCTTAGCTGACAAAGAAATCTTCAAGTCTCAGGAGAAAGTTTAGCAAAATAGTGCCTTCTTTATTTTGGACAGGGGAGACAATTTTAGAGTGATGAGGTGGATCAGTGATCTGTCTACATAGACAATGTTTGTATAAGCTATTGTTATAAAGAGGCTGAGGTGTGTCAGCAGGTCTTAAGCATTGAATGACATAAAGGTCTAGGGAGCAAAAGATAGCATTTAGGATGACCTCGAGTAAAGGGTTGAAATTAAGCAAAGATAAACTTGATATTAAATGCTGTGTGTCTGAGCTCTACTTACAGTTTTGGAGTGATCTAAGGAAATGAATCCAGATTGTGTTGGGTTTTTCAAGATTGGATTTGGCAGAGCTATTTTGAACCAATTTTGGGGAACAGTATTTTTTGTAGTTCTCACTGCTGTGCTTTTGTCTGTGTTTTTGTGTTTTCAACCCTTCTGTTCATTGCCAGGCAGTGGGGGAAGTTTCATACAACTGCATTTATTGAAGTCTTTACCTCAAGACTAACTGTTAAGAACAAGGGAGGAAGTGGAGTAGATTCTGAAAAGCAAGCATTTTTATCAATACCTTAAATCTGCTTGAAGTGAAAACCATTATTTATTAAATTCATTATTAAGGTCCATACTTCAAAAAGTGGGAACTCATCAGTGCTTCCATTCTAAGTTTTAATATAAGTGGTGATTTATTATCTGTGTCCGTAGTAAATCTAACAATTTAGTATTGTATCACAGGAGGTGGAGAAAAAGCTCGTGAGCGTCACACATCAAGAGGAAAGCTGTTACCCAGAGAGAGAATTGACAGGCTTATTGATCCCGGGTGGGTACTTTCTTTTTTTAAAAAACACTTCAGGTTCTCTTTTGCAGGTAAGTGCTGCAACAGGCTTTTTTTCTCTTTAGTATCCATAACCACTGGCAAATAACACGGTTGAAATTTTACAGAAGTGTTCTTTGAAATACTAATCTGTCTTTTAAAAAAAAAAAATTTAAAACATTAACCTTTTAAGTGGGAATCAATAGCAAATATGGCCAATTAATTTTAAAAATTGTGTTATATTTGTCATTATTCAGGTCTCCGTTCTTGGAGTTCTCCCAGTTTGCAGGTTATCAGTTGTATAGTAATGAAGAGGTACCGGCAGGAGGCATTATCACAGGCATTGGACGAGTATCTGGGTGAGAGATACCAGTGGTCTACATTATTGATGATATGAAAAGGAAGAAGGTATAATTTTGTTTAGTTTCCAGCATTAAGCTATTAGCATTTTTAGTATTTTGTTTCTGACACCCAAAAAATCAACAAAGTTGGTATCTGAATTTGTTCAGTCTTAGCTAAAGGGAGTAATTTTATATTTATTTTTTTAGCCAGTGTATCCCCTACTAAAGCAGAACACCCATAGTGTTTCTGGTGTCCGACGAAGGAAAGAGATTAGTGCATCAGTAAGGCAATTTTCAAAAAACAGGGTGATATTGTAGGCTAAGAATTAGTTTTGCCCACTAAAAGTACTTCCAAGACTATTGTTGAAATTGAATATGTTGCTGTACAGCATTACTTTAGGGAGTTAAGGGACTGTGAAAAAGGACATCATACTACTGAGGCTGATGTTACAATGTGCATTTGAGGGAGCACAGGTGAGGAGGGCTGTTTCTGAGCATCAGTGCTTCAAGAGTCCTTGGCATGTTGCAGTTCTTAACCAACAAACACTCATTAGAAATATTTTTCTCTCTCATAAACTTGTTTTATTTTTAGGGTGGAGTGCTTGATTGTTGCTAATGATGCAACTGTCAAAGGTGGTACCTATTATCCCATCACTGTTAAGAAGCATTTACGTGCTCAAGAAATTGCAATGCAAAATCATCTCCCTTGCCTATATTTGGGTAAGTCCCGTTGCAGAAATAACAAATTACTTTTGTTAAGGGCAGCTCAGGATCTCTAGATAAGACACTACTTCTTTAAGTAAATATTGTTGAGACTGATGTGTCCCCAGATTTGACTAACCGGGTGTGTATTTTAGACACACATATTCAGATGTATTTTCCTCAGTACTGTTACCTCCGCAGATTGGTGGCAAATCTTAACTGGAGGGTACCCATTGCTTCTCAGCACTATCTTCTGCACTGCTGTAGGGCTGTGTTCATAAGATACAGATAAAACTATGCCACTGTATCACTTCTTCCTTATCCCCTTCCAACCCCTGCCATTCTGTGATTCCTTTGCCTTCCGTCATGCTTGAGCAATCCATCCTGTAGTCTCATCCAGTCTTAATTCAAACTACAATTTAAAAAAAAAAAGTTAGTTTGCATTTTGATGGAGCATGTAGCTGCATGAAAGTACATACCAAAAAAATAAAAATTGTTAGGGGCAAAAGTGTCAATAATAGTTTTGATCAACAGATTTTTACAATTTGGGATGAATTTTACTGAAGCAGAAATTTCATTGTATATTATTTTGCATTTTGCGTTTAGTCTGTCAAATCAGCATTTAGCCAAACTTTCATGTAAGTTTTACTTACGTGTACTTTTATTAAAGATTAATATCAGAGTGCCGAATGTCTAGTATATTACAGGTAGTATTTTCTTAGCCTGATTTTGTACAAATACAAGAGCTTTCTGCCAGTATCGGTCTCAATTCCCAATCTAATAACTTTTGAACCCCTTAGCCAATTTCAGCCAGTTTTGACAGATTTAAGAGACTCTGTATTCCTGAGCATCAGATGAGAAAGACCTTTCTACTATCACCATTTAAAAAAATAGGGCACGTCAGTCATTTTCTGTTCTGCTTGGCTTGGCAGCTTACATAGCAGTGGAGAGGTATTAATTGGTTTGCCAGTCCAGATGCTTGTACTAGTTAGATAGTCATCAGAAATGTAGGTCCTGGCCAGCATAAGCGTTTGTAATTTCTTGCCCTGCTGATAGGCCAAACACACAAAGAATATTGAGAGAAGGATTAGGAGAAATACGAACTGGAAAGTATTGGTGGGGCCAATACAGGAACAGTGTGGGTGGGGACTTTGTGGGATTGTCATACTGCAATGAAAGGAGTCTTGGAGGCAAGGGGAGAGCTGAATTTTGTCTTAGTCATGCAATACAGAAGAAACTTAACTTTGCTGTTTGCAAAACATCAGTATGATATTTTAGTTTGAATTATTAGCAAATTCTATCAGTTTAGAGAGCTCTTATTTTTTTGGTGAGTTACCAGTGAGAAATTATGTGTGATTCTACTGTTCTGACATCTTACAGAATGAGGAACTGTGGGACATAGATACGCCTTTGAAACAAAAGTTTCTCTTTTTTATTCCACCTTTGAGTTGTATAGTCCATGTGTATATACTGCTTGTAACTCAAACCTGGTGAATTATTTTACCTTTGCAATTCTTGTACCTGGGCTTGTTTCAGTTCATTTCAGTTATGCGATCATGAGGGTGTGCTTTGTAGGTAGTCAGCACTTTGCTGACTGTGTAATTTTCATGCCGTCTGAACTGCCTTTTCCCTCAGTGGTAGCTGCCTAGGTGTTAATTCTCTGATGTGAACACTCACTGCCATTTGTCAGTGAGTCAGTCACTACTGTGGGCCTTTTATTTTGTGTTCAGGGATGGCTCATTTCACATCATTAGTATGTTGACCAGGTTGGGTTTTGTCTAGTTCCCAGAGTTGATGCTGGTTTAGGAGAGTGGTTCTGCAAGGGCGGGGCAAAGAATCATAGCAAAGCTGAATGTAGGACATTACTGGCTGCAGTAATGCAACATGAGAATTTGCTCGTGGCCTGCTACAGGAGCCAGAGTCCTCAGAGATGCTTGGCCTCCACATGCATTTCTTCTAGTCATCTGTCCTTCTTTGGAGTCTTAAGGTATGACGTATTTTCATTATTTGGGAGTGGAGAGGTAGCTACAGTTGGAGACCTGTAAGCTGGAGGGCACATCATGAGGCAAGGACACATAATAAATGAAGGTTCCTAAAGATACTATGAGGTCTTCGGTATGTCTGTATAATCACGGGGTATGAAAGTACACGTGCTATACCTCTTGAATTCAGTGGTGGTTAGTCTCACCCTTTTCTGGAACTTGCAACAGGATTGCAATAGAATAATTGAGTTAAAATTGTACATTGAAAGTGTTTAAATGTTTTGTAGTAAGATGAGTTTAGAAGTTTTTATAGGGAGGTACAGTTGCATCTCTAAGCACATCTGAATTTATTTTCCATTTGGGGGGTGATGTTACTATTTTTCTTTCTTTTTTTTCAGGAAGAATATCATAATATACCTATATTCATGGAAGTACATATAGTGTTAGTGATAGTGATTGCTGTATATTTTAAGTAATGTGCAGATACTTTACCAACAACTTCAGTATATAACACTGTTCCAAGACATGTTAATGTATTTTCATTCGCTGTAGTTGATTCAGGAGGAGCAAATTTACCTCGGCAAGCAGAAGTATTTCCAGATCGAGATCATTTTGGACGTATTTTCTATAATCAAGCAGTCATGTCCTCACAAGGAATTCCACAGGTAATTTGCTTTTAGTTAAGAATGAAATGTACTAATTAGTTTTTAAGCTTGCTGCCTTCATCTGGGTTCAAGGCTTGTAGCCATGCTTTGTTTTTGACAGCACTGTGTCGTGCTGACCTGATGGCCCAGTCTGGGGATTGGAGGTACTGTAAACACAGTAACTGTCCAGAAAAAGTCATTATAGTTTTGAAGAAGCCATCTTCTTTCTTGGCCTTAGTGTTAATGACATGACCTACCTGCTCCTTTCTTGGAGTGGGAGAAAAAGGGACTTGACAGCATGGTATGTAGGGCCATGTGAGGAAGCACTAGGAATTCTTTTGGAACGGTTGATTATTCTGCATCAACACTACAAAGGTGAGGACCCCTTTGATGATGGCTAGTGCATGAGACATACTTTCTACTAACAGGGGTATGTGTGTATTTATATATCCATTTTATACACTGGTGTGCGGTATGATAAAACTGCCCTAACAATGAGGTTATTTTCTAATGTATTGATGATGCATAGAATTACTGTTAGTCACAGTTCCTGGATTTAGAAGCAGGTTTATGTCATGGGTATTTCAGGAGTGCACTGGGGTCAGTTTTTTGACGCAGGTGGCCTGCCTAGGGGACATACACTTCTGGATCTATTAATCATGAAGAATGTAGAACTGTTTGAGGATGTGATTGCTGATGGCAGCCTTGGCCACTGTGAAAGTGGAGGGCAAAGCATAAGGTCCATCATATAAGGATGGAGGTGAGGAAGGCAGGTAGCAAGATAAAGGCCCTGGACTTCAGGAGAGTAGTCTTGGGCTTGTTAAGGGAACTGTCAGCAGGGACCTGTGAGAGGCTGCCAGGGAGGGTGGAAGAGTCTATGGTCTTTGAAGATGACGCCCTCCAAGTAAAGGAACACTCCAGGAAAGCAGATGACCAGGTTGTTCCTGCAGAGCTGCTGTCTAGTCAGTCAACTCCCAGCCTCTTGATATGGTTGTGTAGCCCTCTCATATACATTCACAGGCCAAAGAATTCAGGCTTACTTAACTGTTCTTCCTACAGAAGGTGTTCCATACCTTTGACAGTCCTAGTTTATCTCTTGTAAACCTTTTCCCATGTCTCATATCTTTTTAGAGATGAAGGAGCCAGACTGCACTAGTCAATATGTCAACTAACGATGGAGATACATGTATATATAAAAAATAGCATAATGATATACTGTCCTGGTTTCGGCTGGGATAGAGTTAATTTTTTTCATAGAAGCTGGCATAGTGCTGTGTTTTGGATTTAGTACTACAAGAATGTTGATAACACGCTGATGTTTTTAGTTGTTGCCAAGTAGTGCTCAGACTACTCAAGGACTTTTTGAGCTTCTCCTGCTCGGCCAGGTGCATAACAAGCTGGGAGGGAGCACAGCCAGGACAGCTAACCCAAACTGACCAAAGAGCCCCATACCACATAATGTCATGCTCAGGGGGACTCAGTCGGTCGGGTCAGCTGCGGGGAGATCGTGGCTCGGGGAGTGATCAGGGCTTGGGGAGTGATCGCGGCTCAGGACGGGCTGGGCATCGGTCGGCGGGTGGTAGGCAATTGCATTATGCATCATTCGTTTTGTATATTCTGTATATTCTGTTACCATTCTCATTATTACTATTATTTTCTCTTTTTAAACTGTCTTTATCTCAGCCCACAGCTCTAACCTTTCTTCTCCTTCCCGATTTTCTCCCCCATCCCACTGAGGGAGGGAGCAGTGAGCGAGCGGCTGCGTGGTGCTTAGTTGCCAGCCAGGTTAAACCATGACATATACACTGTTCTCTTTTCTATTCCTTTGCCAGCATTTCCTAACATCTTTGATTTTTCTGACTGCTGAGCAGTGAGCTGGCATTTTCACTGAACAATCTTAATTTCAAGAGCCTGCTCCTAGGCGTAGTTGTCAGTTCAATGCCTATCACTTTATATTGGCTGGCTGAATGAAGGTGAAGGAAATTTTAAGGGTATTTCACCTGAGAAGAAAAATTGGTTTAGAGCATTATTAGGCTTAGAAATAGGTGTTGGAACCTCAAGCAGCGTAAATGTTTAGCTAACTTGCTGTTTCATCTGAGTACTGTCATGGAAGTATTTCACCACTGTATTATTTATTTGACTATTGAACTCATCATTAATGTAAAGTGGAAGTAGGACTTTATTTTCTTTATTCTTACCAATATCTGTCATTGAGAGGTATGGTTGGCCTGGAACCATTTTTAGTTACTTTCTGTGAGAAGATTTGCTTATTGAATCTCCTAGTCCAAAAGGAGGAGGAAGAAACTAATACTTCCTTTCAGCGTGAAGCAGATGCACCACTCAAGGATACAGTATTCCATCTGTCTCCTCCTTACACGGCAAACCCTGGCTTTGCATCGTTTCTGGAAAAACTAAATTTGTTAGTTACCTGGATGCCTTTTTGGCACATTTTGGAAGCAAGTCAAACTTCAAATCTTCAACCATCTTTTTCTCTACCAAAGAATCATAAAATCCATTGTTTCCAGAGAAATCAAAGGCTGAAGATTCCATCAATACAGCAAATTTCTTTAGAAAGTCTGACATAATTTAACTTCTGCAAGTTCTTTCCACAAATAGAAGTGAAGTAATTGTAGCGATTAGCTAGGTCTCCAGAGGAAAAGCACTGTTTAATTAGAGTAAAAATACTTAAGAAAAAGACAGTTTATGAGCTGGCCATCCTGCAGAGTCACTGATTGGTGTATGTTGTACTTTAGATTTATATGTGTGAATAAAATTGGTCCCAGCACTTTTGTGGAACAGCAAGTGTCAAAGGAGACAATCACAGGGCTGTTTTGGTGAATTATGTTTTTAGGAGAAGTTTTGGTAAACCTTATTTTTGCTAGAGACTCTAATCATTAACTGGTATGGGAATAATGATTTTTAGATGTTAGGCCAAAGATGGGTATGTGAACCCAGAAACCTGAAGTTAGGCACGACCTTTCTAGAAATGCCTGGCCCTAAAGTTATGCTGGTGTTTTCCTGAATATCTTGAAACAACTTTAACATTTAACACACTTGCAAAGTTCCTTGTAAAGTTAAATTTGTTTTTATTTCAATTACCATAGAGTGTTGCATTAAGAGTAGCATTGTACTTCTACACAATAAAAACTAAGTGCAGGAAAGATTTGCTTTTTAATAAAACACCTTTCTATTTGGTATGACACTGCTAAAAGTTTAACTTTCTTAAAATATTTATAGAAGATTGGGAAAAATGTTTTATTGAAGTGCTTCCTTCATTTAAAGGATGTAATATGGGTGTATTTTGTTTGGGAGATGCTTCTATTCTTTGTTTCATTTCAGAAAGGCACTATTAACATTTGTAAATCTGCTACTGATTCTGTGCTAACAGATTGTGGTAGCTAGAATCATCTTCCCTGTCTGAGAGGATGTTTCATTAGGAAGTCGTGTTTGGAAATGCTGCTCCCTCTGATTTCCATTCTAGTTAATTCTTCTGACACAGGAGTCTGGATGTTGTTAGATTTTTACCTGCTGTTCTTTGTTGTGGCCTGCCTGAAGATCTGTTTCATCAGTTCATCAGGCCTCCTCAATTTTGCCCTTAAAGTGCTTGCTTTTGTTTCTTTTTTTTTCCCCAGTTGCCTATGGTGCTTTTAATTTCCCCCTCCACTTTTACCTGTGACTAATTTATTATACTCCTACTGCATTGCGTTGATGTCTGTGTGGCTGTGAATCAGAAAGCTGTGATTAGCTTCTTATTAGCTGCTTCCTAAGCGCTCTCACACTCATATGCTGCATAGATACAATGGGGTGCTGATCAGCGGCTATGAAATACTGTATGTGCATTCAGAACTGTTGATTTTATTGCAATAAATAATTTCCTATGTAGTAATTTAAACAATGAAGTCAGGAAGTAGCACATTAGTTGGGAATTTGAGGTTGCGCTATTTGACAAGTAGATTTTGGTTTTTCCAAGGTGTACATGTTCCAATTTATGTATTGGAAAAAGTAGCACCTGAGTTAAAGGTTAAATGCAGGCACATTTTTCAGCATGAGCATGGTAAAATTAAGAGTAGGAAAAAACCACAAATCCTGGGAAAAAAATGAAATTAAATTTTTCCCCAGGTTTGTCCCATTTCTAGAGGGTTATGTTATCTTTGTATTTACCTGGAGGTATTTCTTAAATGCACAACAGAAATACTGCAGATTAATCATGTGACTCTGAATATAGTTTAAGATACTGAAAACTGTTTTGCTGAAAAAGCTGTTTGATTTGATGATAGCAGGTTGACATTGTTCATCTACTCACGCTTTAGATACACGTAATGTGATGTAGAATTTTTATTTCTGTATGCTGTTTTCTTTTAAGAGCAAACATGAAATTATGATTTAACATGGAATACTACTTGATGTCACTTTAGAAATATTTCCAAACAAAGTTAATAGGAAGTAACATTATTTTGTGTTTTAATTGGGGGGGGTGGTGTTTATGGTTGTGAAAGACAGCATTAGATTAGACAATTATTCTCTTATTGTCTGCCTTTTCCATATAAGTATTCCATTTTTTTCTGCTTTACAAGCTGTTTTGAAAGGGAGGAGTGAGGAGCTCCCCTGAAGGAGAAGTTAAGTGACAAACTTCACTTTCATGATCATACACTGCTAACAATATTCATCATGTCTGGGGTCAAGTCAGTTTTGTAAAGTGTCACCAAAATCTTCCTGCTAGAAAATGTTCATTGGGTAGATGTTAATCTCAAAATTAGGAATAAGGATGAATCTGAGATTATTTGTGCTAAAGACTGTAATGAGGTACTCCACACTCCTTGAAGAGGAAGAGTTAATTAGTTGATCCATTGAAGAACTGCAGTTGCATGCAAGTATATATCAGGAATTTTCTTCAAAGGATGTTAACATTGGTGAAATTATGCCAATAAGCAACAACTGAAGCTCTGACTTAAGCGTAAATACCAGGAGCAACCTCTAGGTTTCAACCTTTTACCATTCATTGTTAAAAACAAATTTCATGGTAGAACATGCACCCCTTCAAAACTTTCACATATGTAGTTCATGGTACTTCATATATGAATTTTTCCTGCAGGGTGGCCTGAAGATTAAGAGTCTGTTGAAAACCAGAGAGATTCCCTCTTCTTCTGAAGGAAAACTAAAACATAAATAAAAAGTTTGCTCAGTCAGGAAAAATAATCTTGCAGTGCTGTTCAAGGACCAATATTAAAATCAGTACAATATATAATAGTAGTGTGTGCATTTGCTATTTTTAAGGGTCATACAATTCATTAACTTGTGGTTTTTGTTTCCCCATTAGATAGCAGTAGTAATGGGATCCTGTACAGCAGGAGGAGCATACGTGCCTGCGATGGCTGATGAAAGTATTATTGTTGGCAAACAGGGAACAATATTCTTGGGAGGGCCACCACTGGTAAGGATACAGAAGTTTCTAGTAACATAGCCCGAAAAAAATTTGTGCTGCTGACAATTGTATAGCTTAAGCTATTGAGACTTTTCTTGGTGAGGTATTCCCAGATATTCTGTGGATTAGTTTGCATTTTTAAGTATTATCTGAATGTCTGTATCCTAAGTTAAATCTTTTCTATCTGTTAGAGGTGTATATATAAATCAGACTTTGTTACGGTGTTTTTATAGACTGCTTTTAGATTGCCATGCACATTTTAAATTATAAAAAAGCTTTCCATATTCAATTATGTAGTCTCTAGGTTTGACTTGAAATTAAAAAAAATTACAAGCATGTATATTATATATCGAGTCAAGATCAGAAAACTTCAGAAACAGGACTGATCTGCTGCATTTATGTCAGACTACAGAAAAAGGAGATGCACTTATGATGATCGTTTCCTTACTTTCTAAGTAAGAAAGTTGTTTCTAAGGAAACTGACCTGAAGAACTCCTGTGAATTAAAACTTCCTTTATTGTGGAACTCACAGTGGAATTCGTGACTGTGCAAAATACTGCAGCATAAAACAGCTTCAAAATTACAGTAGCTTGGCTCCAACAGGAAGGGGAGTGCTTGAGTGGGGTTTATTTTTTTTTAAAACAGCTGTACCAGTGTATGTTCTAGTGTAGGCTCAGTTCTATACTGATACAAATAATAATCTTTGCTAACAAAGATTATTTTACTTAACACAAGCTTTATGAGAAGTAAAGGAATTTCCAGTAGTAAATGTTATGTTAGTGCTAGAGCTAACAGTACGACATCACCCAGCACAACTATTCTAGTCTCAATGAAGTCTGACTGGGTGAACTTGCTTTTTTGAAATAGTCAACTATTTGTCTCATTGAACAAACTGGTCTAAGGTGGCACATTGGCTCTGTTTTGGTTATAGTCTTTTGGGAATTTATAGGCATGCTTCCTGTCACAAAGCCAAGTCACAAAGCAAATTAAATTACTCTCAAAGGTCCTTCCAACTTGAGCAGGCCTAAATGGAGAAATCAATTTGTAACAGCATTGTTAATGAAGATACTGCTCCACTCAAATCCTGTAGTAACGGAGAAGGGGAGTCTGCTGGAAGCCACTTCTTTCCACCACTTCCCAGGATACTGGGAAGACGTAGCAGGGCCAGCAACCTGTGGGAAGGCAACCACTGACAGATTTTTTTTGTTGACTGGTTCGTAAGGCATGAATGTGTTAATTTCATTAAAAGCATGAAGAACTCAGCTGACATTTAGTGTTAACTTGTATAGCATTGCTCTCGTTTCCACAGTATGTTTTTGAGTTTCATTCTTTTCCTTTACTTTAGGGTGGTTTTTCCCCACTGTGTCATCTTGATGCCTAAAGTGGATTTTGCATTTTATACCCTTTTTTTCTTCCATAGTTCAATGCATATTTTAAATTCTTACGCAGCTTAAAAAAAAAAAAAAGTTTAATTACTGTTCCAGAACATCTTAAAGAATTTCTGAATGTCACTGGCATATCGAAAGCAGTGGAGGGGACACACACCTATAAGTACAAGAATACTATGTTGTATACCATAATAAAATAATGCATTTAGCTTGAGGTATTTTATTATTTCAATGGAGGCTTTCCAAGTTGATAAGAAGAACAAAGTAATCAGCAAAAGCAGATGAAGTAATTAATAGCAACTGTGTCATTTAACACTAACTTTTTTATTGCTCATTAGAATTTAGAGTTCTAGAATTTCTTTGTTGGAATTTCTTTGGCAGTAATTGTTTCAAACATCTTACTAGATCTCTGTTCCTTTTTATCTTGTACCAGTGTCTTTCAGCTTGTTTATAGGTGAACAAAAACAAATCCTTCAAAATTAAGTAATTTTCTGTAAATTTGTCACTGTAATTTAGATATTAGTATTTTCGTGGTGAAAAGTGGCATAAATATGAATGAGGATATTAGTTGAGGATAATATTAGTTCAGTGAGTAACATTGGGTGATTCATACATCTTTTTATTGGGATAAGGAAATTAGTACGATGAAAGGATGAACTTTTACATCAGACTGTTATTAGCTTGGTTATTGTGTTACAAACAACCGCCCTGGTTGCAGGAACACCTGAGTTGTCTAAGTACAAACCCTTTCTAGGTCCAGCATGGTTCATCAGTTTAGAGCCAGTGGCATATAAAGGGGCAGTCCTGCTGCTGGGGCTTGCTTGGGTTCAGAGTAGTTTGTTGCAGAAGCTCAGCTAATAAATCTGAATGACCTGAGCAAACTCAGCTTTTCTGATATGGCATTTCCATTGGGGAGAGTGCTGGGGAGGTGCTATGCGCTTTGAGTGATTATGCTTGGAGCTATGTTAGAGCTGGAAAGGTTCATCAGACCCTGGGATACCCCTTGGGGGCACTGAGTAATGTGTCCTGGAGAGCTTAATCGAAGCCAATTTCTTTCAAGCTCCAGCATTAAGCAGGTACAAAACCAGATGGCTAATACCCAGTACTACCCAGGAAGCTGGCTAGGAAGCTGAAAAAAGGGGAAACAGACTCTGTTGTTCTAAGAGGATGGTAATCGTTTAACATCTCAAGGAAATTTAGGTCATACACGTTTGTCACTGAGATGTACTGCAAGAGACTTTTACCAGGATAGGCAGCTGAAAAAGCGTGGCCTGTGTAAGGTCTCAATGGGAAGACTTGGCTAGGCAAGTCTGTGACTGCAAGGATGTTGTGAGGTTAGAAGGTATTAGAAAGAAAACTTTTCACCACTTCCAGAGGAAGATTTCACAACTATCCTCCAATTTAATTTGTTCCTTGGCGACCTGCAGATGTAATGATCCTTATCTTTGTGCGTATAGATCAAACTTCAATATCACTACCTGTCAGTTTTTTTGTTTGGTAGGGCTTTTCATATTCTCACTGAAAATATTTTGCTTGCCTTTCTCTAAGCATCAAAATTACTTCAAACTCCCACAGAAACGTCCATTCCATGTTGTAGCAGATACTGTAGCTGTTATTGTATACTCTGTTCCCCAAAATGTCTTTCCTATATGAAGAAACTTGGATTGGATTTCATCACTCACCTGCCTAAAACAAAACATCTTAAGGAAGCGAAAGAAAATCCCTCATGTGAGTTATAATTAGTCTTGGAACATGTATGCTAAAAGAAGGTGAATTGCAGGTGCAGTCCAAAATCTAAAGTGCAAGTTTCCTTGGCGTTCTTTTTAGAAAGGTGAGGAGTAACGACTTCAGAACAGATAGATCTCAATAGTAAGAGAAGTGTCACAGTAGTAGTAATATTTAGGGTCATTCTTCTGCACTCCCCCAAGCTGAGGAATCTATATCCTCACCCTTGGCAATACTGCTTGGTGTAGCTCAGGATGCCATGTTGACCTGTAGGCTTCTCCATCCCGTTCCAGAAACTTCTGTTTCTTCCTTCCCCAGGGAAAATTTGCTAATTTCTGTGCTGAGCAGTGAAGTAAAAGCGAAAAAAGGATACGTTGTCAAATTTGTGTACATTTATGTGCTGGGGACTCCTACACATCAGCTTCATCTATTGTGTGAAACATTTTATCTAAAGTTTGTGTTCATTTCTCCTGATGATTGCTAGCCGAAATAGCTTTAACAGGGATTTTTTGAAAATTCCCACATACCATGTCAAGGCTCTATTTGCAGTCTGTTAGAATTTAGTGAACTTTAAGAAGGTTAGTACTATTTAAGCTACGTTTCATAGAATGCTCTGTTGCACTGCAGTACCTAGGAAGGTGATGGAACAAACAATTATGGAAGCTATTTCAAAAAACACTACAGACAAAAAGGTGGCTGCGAGTAGTCAGCATGGATTTACAATGGGGAAATCAGGCCTGACCAAACTTAGAGCCCTCTATGCTGAGATGACTGTCTCAGTAGAAGAAGAGACAGCAGTGGATGTTGTTTATATTAACTTTGACAAGGCTCTTGACACTGTCTTCTGTAAAAACCTCAACACACTGATGAACTGCAGACTGGGTAAATGGGCAGTGAGGTGGTCAGAGAACTGGCTGAACTGCTGGGCTCAAGCTGCAGGTCAGTCACTAGCGGTGTACCCCAGAGGGCAGTAGTGGGACCAATGCTGTTTAACATCTTCATTGATGACCTGGCCAGTGGTCCAAAGTTCACCATTAGCGAATTTGCAGATGATAAACTTATGAGTGGTTAATAGAGCAGATGATTATGCTGTCTTTCAGAGGGACCTCAACAGGCTGGAGAAAGGGGCTGAACGGAACCTTTTTAAGTTAAACACAGCAGGCAACTGCTCCTCGGAAGGAATAATCCTGGGCACCAGGACAGGCTGGGGACCAACCAGTTGGGAAGATGCTTGGCAGAAAAGACACTATAGGTCCTGGTGGTCACCAAGTTGAACATGAGCCAAGCAGTGTGTCCTTGCAGCAAAGGCAGTCAGCAGCATCCTGGGCATGCATTAGGGAGAGTTTTTCAGCAAGTCAAGGGTCGTTATCCTTCCCATCTACTCAGCCCTTGTAAGACATGTTTGGGGTGGTACGTCCAGCTCTGGGCTCTCCAGACTATGACAGACATGGACATACTTGAGTGAGTCAGTGAAGGTCCATGAAGATGATGAAGGGATCGGAGCATCTGTGATACGAGGAGAGGCTGAGAGAGCTGGAACCCTTCAGCCTGGTGAAGAGACGACTCAGGGGGAATCTATCCATGTGAAGGAATACCTTGCGGGGGGGAGTAAAGATAGTAGAGCCAGACTTCTCATTGGTGCCCAGTGACAGGTCAGGAGGCTACAGGGCACAAACTGAAATACAGGAAATTCTATTTGGATGTAAGAAAACAGTTTTACTGCAAGGGTGGTCATGCTGAACTAAGTTGTCCAGAGAGGTTGTGGAGTCTCCATCCTTGGAGATATTCAAAAGTCAGCTGTACATGGTCATGAGCAATCTCCTCTGGTTCACCCTGCTTTGAGCAGGGGAGTCCAACTAAACAGTCTCCCAGGGTGGCTGACAGACTCCACAACTCTGATTCTGTTATTTGGAGAAGGAAAACTTCACCACTGTGGAAGAGGAAAAAAGCCATTTTTTTAAAGTTTATTAAAATGAGTGTCTAGATTTCTGCGCTAATAGAAATCCGTGCTCTATTCAGATTTGATCAAAGTTCTGCAGTAATCACAGAATCACCATATGCTGTAACTGCATACTGTGTCAGATGCATAAAGGGAGATGTATAGAATTATTTCGTAGAATCATGGAATAGAATCATAGAATCATTTAGATTAGAATAGCCCCTTAAGATCATAAAGTCCAGCCATTAACCTAACACTGCCAAGTCCACCACTTCTCTGGGCAGCCTGTTCTGGTGCTTGATAACCCTTTTGGTGAAGAAATTTTTCCTTATTTCTCTTAAAAGTATGGTTTGTTGTGTAATGAAGACTCAAGTTAATTATGTCTCTGACAGAAACTTTTCATTAATTAGTATCAGAATGTCACACCTTCATGGGTAGCCATTCAAATTTAAAAGCAAAAGTCCTACTAGTGAAGAAATAGCTATACTTAATTTTACAAACTTAACACTTTGGAAGTGTGTGTGTGTGTATATATATATATTTAGTGTGCTTCATTTTTAGGCATGAAACTTGGAAACTGAAATATGTTTTGGAAGTGATGATAGCTTTCTCTTCCCTTGTCTCTTACGCTACCTCTACTTGCTGTGTGTAATGAATAATGGTTTCACCAGCTTGCAAGGAATCCTTTTCAAAGCAGTTATGGTAGAGTGGAAATGCATCAGGAAGTTGGTTTTTACCATGCAGTAAATGATACTGCTGTGTTTTGAGGAGGAGTTCACTCATTCTTGAATTATCCTGTCAGGTCTAATATTTGACAGATCTAGAATTTAGATTGTGCATTCCAGGTAATTTTATGGAGACATCATACTTGATCCAAACATTTTTATGCCATTAATATGCTTTTTTTAGGAAAATGATTCCTACTAAATTATTGTGTGTTGAATGGAAGATTTAGAAAATAAAAACTGCTAATGATTGGTTTATGGTTAATATTTAAATTAAAATTCATAGAAGAAGAGTTCGTGTAGAGAAAGCGAAGTCGAAGAATGCAAAGTTTTAATTGAGGTATTGTGTGTTTGAAACATTGTGGGAAAGTATCACATTTGAAATCGTTTGTTAAGCGCTAAAAAAGTTTTAGTGAAAATGCATGCTCATAATCTAAAGGATGTGTAAGGATACTCACACTAATAATGGACACAGCAGTAAATACAACAGTAAGTGGAGAATCTTTCTCAATAAAAACTACGTATTAATGGTAGAATAAGGATACATATCAGAGAAATTAATTCTAGCAAGATTCTGTGTCACATTTTAAATGCTCTGAGGGCAAGTGAGGAAATATTAATAAAGAAGCATTTTGCAAAGGTCTCTTCTATTGCTATAACTAAACCAGTATAAATATTAATGCAAGACAAGCATCAACTCTAAAGTAATTTTCCTTTACTTGTGGTAGGTTAAAGCAGCAACAGGTGAAGAGGTATCAGCAGAGGATCTTGGAGGGGCAGATCTTCACTGCAGGTTTAAAGAAATATTTTCCCAGTTAATTTCTTTCATCCTTTAGATGTTAGTAGGGTGTATTTTATTTTATTTTTATATTTTAATTTATATTTAGATATTTTTAAAACTCTATTTAGATTTTGAAAATTAAGATTTTCCTTATCTGGTGCTGGTGAATCATTTTATTGTTAGCATAGTTACTTTATGTTACTCTAGTTAGGATCTTGTTTCCTTCATTTACTACTTTAAAATACGTATGTGTCTAATGTACTGCAGCATCATGCCTGATATGAAGGACTTTCCTATACTGTTTAACACTGAGTGTTAATAGAATAATACACATTGAGAAAGATAATATATTTTTGCAGATTGTGTCTTTCTTACTGTCAGTTAGAACTAACTATAAACAAAATTTTTTTTTTTATCAAAACAAAGAATTCAATGCAGTTTCTAGTTTTAAATGAAATGGTAAAGTTAGGTATTACTGTAGAATAAGTTAAGTACTACTGTACAATAAATAAATGCTTAAGTTTTACTTCAATTTATTGAAGTGAATGGAGAAGTATTTTGAAGGGCATCTCATAATATTTCTGTAAACTTATGTTTTCTTTCAAATTTTAAATAAATTTCAAATAAATACTAATTTTCATTTGAACAACGTCATCTTTAAATTGTCATTTAGATTTTTTACTTCCTAGAGTTGCTGTTCTATGTCATGTCTGGTAAATTGAATGTACTGTTTCAAAGAAAAGTTCAGGCATGAGGTTTATTTTTAAAGTAATTTCAAAACAAAACATGGAGAGCTGTGTTGTAGTATCTGTATCTTAAAGATACATACAAAACTTTTAAAGTCTTAAAGATTTTTTAAACCTCAAATTTTCATTTTCAGATTTTTTTTTAAGTCTTCATATTGCTATTGTTATTTATATACAGAAAATCCGGTGTAACAGATCATTATGCTTTGGATGACGATCATGCACTTCATCTAGCAAGGAAAGTTGTAAGAAGTTTAAATCTCCAAAAGAAAGTAGATGTAAGTGTACAGAATCTGAAACACTGCGTTGTTTAAATTAGGAATGCTATTCTTCGCCTGACTTACATGACCCGTTTTTTGTCTCTGACTTTAGACACTTTGAAAATGGAAGTTATGGTTCTTGTCCTTAAAGATTTCTTTAATGTTTCAATTCTGCAATTACATTCCTGCTGCGTTATTCCCAATAAAATCACTGGGATTACATGCAAGAGTGAAGCAACTACAACAGTGCTTCAGAATCACAGAACTGTGCTTTAAGATTAACCCAGACTTGCAGGGTGCTTAATTTAATTTTAAGCCCACATGATCATTCCCCTGGATTTAAACTTGGATACCTGCTAAAGCATCTTTTTGAATAAACATTTTGTATTATATTAATGAAAGGCATAAAACTGAGGGGATAGACCTAAGTGATGTCATTGTATTGTCTTGATTTAAAAATTCCTTGTAGAAAACAGGATGGATAGCATATGGGGGAGGAATTGCCTTCACTTATTTTGGCACATGTGAGAGGGTGTATTGAAGATTAAAGCTCAGCAGCTGAAGGAAGGCAAGATGTTGTATTCAGTTGCTTGGCAAAAATCTTCATCATTTTTTTAGAATACTACCTTCCTAATTGGGCACAGGGGGAAAGCAAGCAAACAGGAGGACATGCTTCATTTTTGATAACATGGAAGAACTGGAGCATGTATGGAGGTATACACAGGAGTAGAAACAAAGGTAACAGTAAGTGAGAAAGCATTACCAACCTTCAGTTTAAGAAACTTGATCTTTATGCAAGATGAGGACAAACCAGTAGAGAGGCATTTTGATGTGGCTAGTGAAGAGAAGAGTGTGCTCAAAGCAGTTGGCACATGAATTGTTGTTTGGTTTTTTTTAAGTCATAATGTGGACTAATAATTACTTTGTTGTGTAAATTGTTTTGTTAAATTGCTACAGGTGACTATAGAACCATCAGAAGAGCCTTTATTTCCTGCTGATGAAATATATGGAATAGTGGGTGACCAGCTAAAAAGAAACTTTGATGTCAAAGAGGTATGAATACAAATGCAAGATCTGCATGTCCATACATGTATGCATTCAGGTTTTTTGCAGGAAATCACTCACTATATTGTGATAGTTTGTCTACAGGAATCTGATTTGGGGTATATAGTGAATATTTAAATTTCGTAAAATCTTTTAACGTATTTTTTTATATTTTTGTCCAGCAGATCCATTGTAATGGCATTGAAAATATAGTGCTTTTTGGTTATACTTTTAAGAAGGATGAGCAAGGATGAGGGGTTGATAACATTATGAAAAAGCTGCCAGAAAATACGGAACTTTGTCAGTGCTTTCCCAACCACTTATGGAGACTGTTCCATTCTACTGCAGGTCTAGTGTAATTATTTGCCCTGGTACCCTCATCCAAGATCACATCCTTTCTCATATTTTGCATAGATACATATTCAGAGCCTTTTTCACTGCCAACCAAGTATTTATTTTAGCAAGAGTCTTAGCATATACCTTTCTTAAAATACTTTGTCACAAATTACTAGCATTTGCTTTGCCATAAGGGAAAAAAAGATGAACACTTTTATTGAGTCTCACTTACACTACACTCTTGAAAGTTGTAATAGCTTGGATTTATGTTCTTTTAAAGTTGAAATAAATACCTTCTGGCAAATGTCTCGCTATCAATGGGTCTATATTTACATAAAATGGCTCCTTTGCATCAGAGAAACCTCAGAACAGATCTTCATTATTTTTGAATGTCACAAACTTAAGCAAAGCTGAAAATAAACTTGTCTCTAAGAAAGTGACTCATGGCTGTATGTTTTTCCCTTTATAAATGTGAGCCAATTGATTAATGTTTAATATAACTAGAGGTAGCAGTTCTTTGAAATCTAACTAATCAGGAAAACTTTGTTCCTGTAAAATTTAAACTGTTCAGTTAGAATATTCTGAATATTGAAATTCCTTTTTTTTATAAACATGTAGATAAGTCACACTTTAAAAAGTAAATGGGCTTTGCCTGCCTTCTAAACTATTTATATGGTGGACTGCTTGATGTTCGCTCAATGGAAAGCATTTATTTTAAGTTATATGTTAGTATGGTCTTTCTAAAGAAAAACTATGAAGGATTAGGAATTTCATTTTATTTTTCTATTTTTTCTTAAGGTCATTGCTAGAATTGTAGATGGAAGTAAATTTGATGAATTCAAAGCCTTATATGGGGATACTTTAATTACAGGTATTTAGAAATATATTATAATTATTCTGTATATGTTTCCACCGGTTTTATAGTTGGATTCATTCTGTTTGGCTCACCCATTGATATTTTTAATAACGTTTTCTTCAAAAGAATAGCAGTTTCTATTACCAAGAGAAAACGTTACCTTTAATATGGTATGGTAAAATAAATACATGTAAAAATTTATAAATTTATCTTTCTCCTTCAGGATTTGCAAGAATATTTGGTTATCCGGTAGGAATTATTGGAAACAATGGAGTTCTTTTCTCAGAGTCAGCAAAAAAGGTAAACAAAATAGTTTATTAGCTTCTTTGCCATTGATAAACAAAACTTCTGGTGGAAAACTTGCTCTTGAAATGAGGAACTTTTTTAAATAGTGAAAGTGGAATGGCCCCATGTTTTTAATGTAAGCATGAAATAGCTTAATAAGCTGCAAAAATAATGTACGGTATTTTAGAAACAGTGTTCTGTAGATTTTTCTGACGTGAAGTAAATAGGTTAATAAGAAAATATAGTTAGAAATAGCATTTGAATGTGTGTGACTATAACAGTTGGAATAAGTATATCCTGAATATTACAAGAGAAGTCCATGCTGATTGCACAAAATACCCTATCAGTTAACTAATTCCTAACCTCTGAACTGTAAAGTACTACAATAAATCACATCATTCTTTTTGTAATAACTGGAAAACTTCAAACCTGGATTCCAGTACTCAGTTCATTGGTTTACCAGAGATCTAATTTTCATACTTTGCTGCAGCAGCTCCTGGCTTAGACTAATGAGTGAAAATATGTGCAGCCTCATAAAATCTCTGAACTAAAATACCTGGTTTGTGAATTAAAGGGCATCTTTGATGGAATATTGTGATTGCATTACAGTTAACAGTGCTTTACAGCTTGGGCTTGGGGGATTGGTGGTGGTAAAGGGTTTCTGAGTATGGCAGAGTGGTTACTTACCTTGTTCTATGTTGTTTGGCTGAATTTTTTATTTTTTTGAGAAACTGCTGTCAGTTTAATTTTTTGTAATAGCAATTATATATGGTAGTTTTTTTCTAGCAGGTCTTTCAAAACAATGGTGAGGAAATGAGTACTGAAAATCTAGGAAAAAGGAAGCCTTGATGAGAGATTTGGAGAAAGGAAGTAATTTTACTCGATTCATTGCTGTAATAAAATAATACATTTGTTTTAACACAGTTACTTCAAGGTTGAAAATAATTCTTCCAGTATTTCTAATACTTTCAGTATTTTTCTGAAAATGTAGTGCTGCAACTTTTTTTTTTCCTACCATTGAAAAAAGTGTAAGGAATTTTCCTCTGCTGACTTTTGCTGGCATATCAGTACTGTAAGAGAAGATGGTCTAGTTTCACTTGCTTCACTTCTAGGGAGACTTTTGTTGATGATGTTGCTTCTATAAGCATAGTAATCTAACAATATTCCTTTTTTCTCCTTTTCCATTTTTGTAATGAGTTGTGACACATCTTTTTCCCATGTGAAATTTTTTTTTTAGTTTTATTGCTACAATTTTTTTTTCTTTTTTTTTTTTTTACCAGCATTGTGTAAATTACCTGAGGAGCTTTATTGATTTAGATTATTTCTAGTTGAAACAGAAGCTTGGAATCTACTATTTGTATCTTTTCTAGGAAAATGGTCTTTTCCTAGAAAATGGGGAGAGGGCATCTGCCCTGAGAAAAAGGAAAGAGTGTTACAGCAGTTGGCAGGGCCATGAGCAAATAGTGTATGTGGGCCTTTCCCAATTTCAGAGAATAATTTTCTTTTGTATAGGAAAATGAGAGATACTTCCTTCTGATTAGCTGTCTTAATTGCCATGACACAGTCTTAGAAAACTCAACGTCAGATGCCACACTGTGAAGCTGTCTGTGGTTAAATGCATAGTGCCTGAGTCATAACAGTTGAGCTTTATAGTATCAGCAGTTACGCTTTTTAAGGATATTATTTTTCTTTACCCCTGGGCTCACACGTTTTTGGCATTTTCTTACTTCTGCTAGAGTGAATGCATGTTTTGCAGTTGATTTTGGATGAAGCAGAAGTAGTACAACACTTCATGATGCAAACACTCCCATGGACTTCAGTGGAAGACTTGTCACAGACTTCAGATTGCTGGTAGTGATTGCTTCACTGATGCAACTCTTAATGGCTTACTTTTTTTCTACTTTTTTTTTTCTTTTCTCTCCACAGGGTACACATTTTATCCAGTTGTGCTGCCAGAGAAATATTCCCATTGTGTTTTTGCAGAATATTACAGGTGAATAAACTCAGTATTTTGAAGCTTCACTATGTTGTAGGCTTTGCTGTTAACTTTTGAGGCTATGACTTTTAGACAGCATCTTGCGACTTTATTGTACCTACATCTCCAGCCTGTTCTGAAATCAGCCTGTCAGCAGCTGATGAAGGCCTTGCCTTATGATTTGTTCTTCATTTTTTTCTGCATGTGCTATAAAGCACATAGTATGACATATAGCACAGTAAAATAATACAAAGTTAGTGAGCCTTTTTTTCATGTTATATTTCTTTAGGTTTCATGGTTGGTAGAGAATATGAAGCTGGAGGGATAGCAAAAGATGGTGCCAAGATGGTAACTGCTGTAGCTTGTGCCAATGTACCTAAAATAACAGTGATTATCGGTGGTTCTTACGGAGCTGGGAACTATGGGATGTGTGGAAGAGCATATAGGTAAGTGTTACTTCACATTATGACAGGAGATAAGACTTAAGTTAAGAGAACATAACCTTGAAGTACTATTCTGAAAAACTATCTAAACTCTTGCAGAACTTGGCCTATTTGAAAAACAAAACAGTTTTCAATGAATACGGTCATAAGTCACTAACAACCTGACAAACCTGTAGGGACCAATAGGCTCGTGGTTAACCTTGACTTAGGTGATGGAGGAGATCTTCTAACAGGTAAATGTGCTGACATGCTTTTCTCACATTTTAGCTCTTGGAGGAAAAATTGTACAGTCCTAAACAATCATTAGGCAGTATGGGCTGGTGCTTTATTCTGCATTCATATGAAGAGTACATTCACTTTAATGAGCCTGTTTTTGTAAGTAATGTTTGCAGAACCCCTAAGGATTTTTTTTTGTTTTTTACCCTTTGCACATGACTCACATAAAGAAGTTCCCTGATATTACTGAAATTGTTGGTGATATTTTTAAAGAGAAAAAATTGCGGGGATGGGGTTGTTGAGATTAAGAGACTCAAGAAAGAGAGAAATAAATTTTTAAGGTGCTTGAATATATGAAATGAGCAGAATTTTCACATGTTCAAACATAATGCTGTAAGCATGGAAGTACATTAATTTGCGTTCTTTAAAAAACAATGCATTTTAAGATTGTCATGCATAAAAATTAATTCTTAGATGAGTGAGAATTAATTCTTCACCATGAAATAAGGCAGTGTCTTATTTTAATATTTAATATGTATTTTTTTTTAGTCCAAGATTTCTTTATGTCTGGCCAAATGCTCGCATATCGGTGATGGGAGGGGAACAAGCTGCAACTGTTCTAGCTACAATAGCTAAGGACCAAAAAGCAAGGGAGGGAAAACAGGTACATCTTTCTTCTTTCGTTTGCAGTAATGTCATTATCATATCACTCTTTCACTGGAGCTGCTTACTTTGTGAGCTGGGAAGGAAGCTACAGAGTGAGATACCAATGAACTATTGTTCTCCCAATGCCACCTAGTGCATTGACAAACATGAAGCATTTGTGAGATGTTATTGTTTACATCTTCTAAATGTCAAGATCATCCATGAAATTTCTTGTCTTTGCTTAAAAGGAGTTGTTTCTCATATCATCATCTTTTTGTATTTTGTGCACTGGATTATTAGTTCTGACCAAGATAAGCAGCCAGGGATCCTCCCTGGTTTGGGAGTATGAGGAGAAATATATGAGAACAATGGGAAAGTGTCTTTCCAATTATTTATTAAGTAAGGCATTTTATAGAAAGGTGATCTTCAAATTATTCAGTGACTGAGAATTATGAAACTTAGAACAGCAGAAGTCTGCAGAAGTTTGGAAAAGGTTTTGACTCATTTCACATTTCAATTGAAAATAGTGGTATTTCATTAAATGATAATTTCTGGTTTCTCTGTACACTCTTTTCTGCTGTGTTTTTTTAAATTACATGGTTTATGTTTATACTGGTGTCTTGGTCCCATAAGAATTTATTTTATTGTGATGTCTTAAAATTGCTAGTATTTATCATGAGCAGTTATTCAGAATAATGAAGCAGTATGTACATGTTATCTCAACAGTTCTTTTTTCTACACTTCACTAGGGCTTTCTGTGGATAGAATATATCCACCGTCATCTCTCTCTGTCTTAATTTCCCAAATCCCTAAGATGGACAGGATGATACCCAGAAAAAAGTTTGAGAAACAAAATTGTAGTTAATGTCAGTAAAATGCATTAGAAACTTGAAAATTTTCTGAATTACAGTGGTGACCGCTGTGGATCATAGAGAAACCCAGTGTTAGAATAGCACAGACTTGTTTTATTAAAAAAATCTTGCCAAAGGCAACTCAGAACAGGGTTTATTCAGTACAGTAGCTTCAGTAATTTTTCAGATGCTAATCCCCAATTATTATTATACCCAGTTAAGTATATTTTACTCTCTTTTTCCCACCCACCTCTTTTGAAAAGTGTTATTTTAATTTCATTGTCAAATACGCTAAATTGATAATTGTGTATAAAAAGGGGAAGAACTTTGGTGAGATCATTTAGATATTTTCTTAGAGGTTGATGCTGCCTGTAAAGCTCCGCTGTCATCATGGAAGAAAATATTAAAGAATGTTTTATCTGTGTTTGTTTATTTGCCTGCTTTTTTAGTTATCTGAGGCAGATGAAGCAGCTTTGAAGGAGCCAATCATTAGGAGGTTCGAGGAGGAAGGAAACCCTTATTATTCCAGTGCAAGGTAACATATAAATGACTTTTCCAAAACTTAATTGTAATCACAGGACATAACAATAACATCTAAATGTTGGTGTTGAAGAACAGCAGATCAGAGCAATCTGGAAACAAAGATTGCGTTTGATGTCCAGGCTACAACACAACAAGCTTCAAATCAATGTTTTGTCTGTCTTGTCTCTGAGACTTTATAGTACATACTGTTTCAGAAGAAGGCTTGCACTTGCAGGAATTATTCTGCTGGTTCTGTAAGTAATGATACAGTAGCATGGAGTTTATATTCTATGTATTTTATTCTAGATAAGTTTTATATCATTCTCCCCAGTGTAGTATCTGGTCACCTTCCTAAAACCCACTGAGTGTAATGAGTGGCTGCATGTGTGTTAGGAGGAATTCATTTTAGTGGGATTCTGCAAACAGAAGAAGCGAGTGGTAAAGGAGACGTTTCAGGAAGACCTGAAGCCATTTGCAAATCTCAGATTGCGATCTTGGTAGGTGAGTGTATTAGATGATGGGATAGCGTATTCATGTTTATTGAGAAGTCCTTTGCAGCATTTTGTGCTCAGGTTAATGAAATGTTAGTAAATGCTCAGTAACTGGCTAGGCTAATGAAGCAAGGTGGCATCCTGGAGTGTTACCTCTGGAAACTAGCTTGGAGACTTTCTTGGCCTCTGATTGTTACTCTACATTAGTTTCATCCTATTTGTACTAATCTTCCTGCACATTTTTCTGCTTGCGGTATCCAGAAGCTATTTTTCCACGGGCTCTCAGCTGCTAATGATGGTAGAGGGTAGCATATAATAGTGGGGCTTTGACTGTACCTCTGTGGCTTCTCATTTTGCAGAAAGACTATTAGACTCATACAGCTGTGGAGTCTGCTGTATGTATTGTTTTGTGTAGATGAATTAGAATTACTGATCGTTTTCTTACCTGCAAGCTGGCAAGTCTGGAAAGAAACTGAGTACAGAGTGGTTGGGATATGATAAACTTTGATGTGGGCATCGTGGGCAGAAATTATGTGAACAGGTGGGTACACGGTACTCTGCCAGTGTCATAGAGATGCCAGTAAGAGAAGGAGTTTGGGAGCCTTTTTGTCTAACTTGAGACCTGCTTAATCACAAGTATGACAACTTTGATACAGCAGCAACAGCAGCAGCATAGCATCAGTGAGCTCCTTTATGAATTGTTTATCATGATATGAAGGAAGATATAAAATCAGTGGTAGCTTTTACTCTGTTTTCTGTTGGGATAGTGGAATGAACTTAACGGAAATAATCATACTTGGGGGATCCATATTCATTTTAATGTTTAATCAGATGCGTGCCTTCATCAAATGGAAGCTCTTGCCATTTTGCCCTGGCTGGTGCTGTGATGGGATAAGTATTCTCAGTAGGATATGTAGCACAAGCTTTGTGGTGTCATCTAGGAAGATTTCTGTGGTGCAGTCGTATAGCATGTGGGTCATGGATTTAGGGAGGGTTTTAGTCTCATCACTGTTTGGTCTCTGCTTTTGGCAGAGGCCTGTGTGGTAGTGTTGCAGAGAGTCATAGATATTCTTAACTTCTTGAGGCTTTGTGCACGTGTACAACCCCCACTGCTACTAAGCTACAGTTTATTTTGGATTTTGCATATAATCAGTGAGGACAGTATTGTGAAATCCTGAATTGTTATTGACATGGACTTTCTGGTGGCACACTGGTTTTGATTTTTTTTTTTTTTAAATCTTTTTAATTGATTTACATTTCATAGGGGTTTCCCCAAAATTGAGATGTGGTGTCAGCTGTTAAAATATTTTGTCTTATCTCTTTTAATACCCCTTAAATATCAAGCCTAGTACCTCTGTCACAAAACCTTGTGCCCTGAGGCAAGAAGGAAAAACAAACACATGTTGTCATTTTTTATAACTCGATTTTAATGAGAAGAATTTTCCACTGATGTAATAACACTACAAAAATGAGTCAAACTGTCTGTATTTAAAATTAATCCCTATGATGGAGGAGAAGATGGATGGTTTGATTATTTTTTTATATTTGCTTTTTTTAATATGTTCACTGAAAACACAGTCATAGTCTCTTTGTACTCATGGTTGAAAATAATTGGATGTATTTAACATTCAGTATATTCAGCATATTAGTGATATAAAAACTTGTCCTCTCCCAAAAACCAACAGACTATTGTCAGTATTTACAGTAAGTTACTAATCTGCAAGAAAGGAGTTTTACATGTAAGATTAAGGTTAAAATTTTTTAAATTCTAAATTTTTTATAATGTCCAGTGATTTCTAGACATGAAACTTAAGTTTTTAACACGAGCTTTGTGCTCTCTACTGAGCAACTTTTACCGGTTTATGTTTCCAGAATATCTGGCCATTTTGCGAAGTTAGATTGCAAATCCAGAAGCACCTCAATAAATAGCCTAAGTTTGCCTAGCCTAAGGTCAGGAAGTGCTCCTAATGCTATGTGTCTGCTTTAAAAAGCAGAGTAGTTATGTACTTCTTATTTTGCCTGTAGCTTGGATTGGAAACCTAACATGCACAGATGTGAGCTGACTGAGAAATAGCGTGGGCTTGGGTTGTGGTTGGGCTCATGTCATGCTGCACTCAAGCTAATAAGCCCAGCTGAGACATGAAGTCAAATATCAGAGCTGAAATCCCGCTGAGGTTCATCTGGCTAAAAGCAATGAAAGTGAAATACCCCTTTTCACTGAGGAGTGCTTGTGAGAACAGTGTGTGACTGGCTCAGGTCAAGACAGTCCATGCTGATTTCTTTCTCTCTTCAGTCCATGTAGGCACAGTCTCCATTGTCTAGGAATTCTTAATTGCTCTCTGCTGTCTTGTAGGGATAATTGGGTATATCAGTAGATACTCTCATGTCTTCTGCCCTGATTTCATGCCTTCCTGCCTGTATTATCATGCTTGTGCCTTGTTCCTTCATTTATTGCTAATTCCTAAGCAAGATCTCAAACCAATATCTCAGAAGTTTTCATTACTGTGGAGTAGGCTGCCCAAGCAGAAACAAGATGAAGTAGGATTACAGTTTTTGCAGCAAGTAATGTACCTGAGGGAGGGATTTAGCCACCTTGTACCTTGGAGCTAACCCATTTGTCAGTCAACATCAGCAGATGCTTATTGGCAAGCATTCACCATCAGACAGGGAGAAGAAGTAACCTGTTCCCTTTGCTCTAAAGGATGCTTCCTGTCTGGTCCCAAGCATGGTAAAAAACAGTTCACCGTCAACCAGATGTCAGATGTTGAAACTGAATCTGAGCCTTGGTTTTGTCAGATGCTAACTAGATCCCTCCACCAAAAAGACCAACAAGAAAACGCCAGCTAACAGCTTTGTATTGCTGAGAGGAAAGAATGATAGATGGGCAGAAAAACTGCTGTCTGTATTGCAGCTCGGGTGCAGCCAGATTGGAGGCTCTCTCATGCTGTGCCGAAAGATAAGCCAGCAGGGAAGAAAAACAGGCTGGCTGAACAGAGAGCTTTGGTTGGATCTCAGAAAAAAAGAGGAAAGTCTGCGAGCTTTGGAAGAAGGGGCAGGCATCTCAGGAGGACTACAGGGATGTTGCGAGCTCATGCAGAGAGAAAATTACAAGGGCTAAAGCCCAAGTAGAACTTAAATTGCCCAGTTCTGTGAAAGATAATAAAAATGTTTCTATAAATATATTAACAGCAAAAGGAGAACCAAAGAGAATCTCCATCCTTTACTGGATGCAGAGGGAACCATAGTAAGAAAGGATGAGGATAAGGCTGAGGTACTTAATGCCTTCTTTGCCTCACTCTTTAACGGTAAGGTCAGCTGTTGTCCAGGTACCCAGCCCCCTGAGCAAGAAGGCAGGGACGGGGAGCAGAACAAAGCTCCCATGGTCCAAGAGGAAATGGTTAGTGACCTGCTTGGCCACTTAGACTTCCACAAGTCCATGGGGCTAGATGGGGTCCACCCAAGGGTACTGAGGGGGTTGACAGATGTGTTCACCAAGCCCCTTTCCATCATCTATCAGCAGTCCTGGATGACTGGGGAAGTTTCACTTGACTGGAGTTTGGCAAATGTCACGTCCAGAGGGAGGATCTGAGGCACTCCAGGCCTGTCAATCTGACCTTGGTGGTGGGGAAGGTCATGGAGCAGATCTTCTTGAGTGCCATCACACAGCACGTTC
The DNA here is from genome assembly GCA_034008185.1 of Gorsachius magnificus. Taxonomy (NCBI): domain Eukaryota; kingdom Metazoa; phylum Chordata; class Aves; order Pelecaniformes; family Ardeidae; genus Gorsachius; species Gorsachius magnificus. Next base: position 29,161,882 of record CM067109.1, on the reverse strand, counting down.
AGGACAACCAGGAGATCAGACCCAGTCAACATGGGTTTATGAAAGGCAGATCCTGTTTGACCATCCTGATCTCCTTCTATGACAAGGTGACCCACTTAGTGGGGAGGGAAAGGCTGTGGAGGTAGTGCATCTGGACTTTACTAAAGCCTTTGATACCATTGCCCACAGCATTCTGCTTGAGAACCTGACTGCCCATGGCCTGCGCAGGCATACTCTTTGCTGGGTAAACACCTGGCTGGATGGCCGGGCCCAAAGGGTGGTGGTGAATGGCATTCAATCCAGCTGGAGGTCAGTCACAAGTAGTGTTCCCCAGGACTCAGTGTTAGGGCCAGTTCTGTTTAACATCTTTATCAATGACCTGGATGAGGGGATTGAGTGCACCCTCAGCGAGGTTGCAGATGACAGCAAATCGGGTGAGAGTGTCGGTCTGCTTGAGGGCATGAAGGCTCTACAGAGGGACCTGGACAGGCTGGGTCAATGGGCCAAGGCCAACTGTATGAGGTTCAACAAGGCCAAGTGCCGGGTCCTGCATTTGGTTCACAACCCCATGCAACGCTACAGGCTTGGGGAAGAGTGGCTGGAAGGCTGCTTGGCAGAGAGGGATCTGGGGGTGCTGGTTGACAGCCGGCTGAATATGAGCCAGCAGTGTGCCCAGGTGGCCAAGAGGGCCAACGACATCCTGGCTTGTATCAGGAATAGTGTGGTCAGCAGGACCAAAGAAGTCATCCTCCTCACTAGTGAGGCTGTACCTTGAATCCTGTGTTCAGTTTTGGGCCCCTCACTACAAGAAAGATGTTGGGTTGCTGGAGCATGCCCAGAGAAAGGCAGCAAAGCTAGTGAGGGGTCTGGAGCACAAGTCTAATGAAGAGTGGCTGAGGGAGCTGGAGAAGAGGAGGCTGAGGGGAGAAACCTTGTCACCCTCTACAACTCCCTGAAAGGAGGGTATAAAGAGGTGGGTATCAGTCTCTTCTGCCAAGTAACAAGTGATAGGACAAGAGGAAATGGCCTCAAGTTGCACCTGGGGAGGTTTAGATTGGATAGTAGGAAAAATTTCTTCACTGAAAGGATTATCAGACACTGAAACAGGCTGTCCAGGGAAGTGGTTGAGTCACCGTCCCTGGAGGTATTTAAAATACTGGTAGACGAGGTGCTTAGAGACATGGTTTAGTAGTGGACACATACAGTTGGACTCGATGATCTTAAAGGTCTTTTCCAACCAACTGATTCTATGATTCTATGTCCTCTTGATAAGATGTGGGGACCAATCTGCCTCATGCCTAATGTCCATTGAGATTGATGTGACCCTTTCAGTTGACTTCATTAGGCTTTGAATCAAGCTTTGAGCAGTAATAATAAGAGGGAAGGAAAATGCCCTCATGATCTTAAAATACAAGCCAATTTCCCTATTTATTCTGCTTATATAATTTTGCTTATAATTTATAACTTGTTATATGTACAGGATGTAAGTACTATTCCCTGCAGTTGTATTTTCTAATCAAACTTTAATCAATTATTTGATTAGAACCTTTCACAGTGAGCAGTCTTAATTAATGGGAGTCATTAGGCAGCACCCTTCTTAATGAGTTATATTAATCTACTTACAGGTTTCTAAAAGGATTTCAGCAGTTTGCATCTTAACAAATTACATGAGCATTTTACTTTTGAGGACTTCATTTCTTTTATTCACGGTGTCTCTCTTACAAATATTTTATGACTGTAGTTGTGATTCATGTTCTAGCACTGGGGTTTTAATAGATAGTTTAATTATTAATGTTACCTCCCAGTAGAGAATGTAGTTTTCTTTAAACAAAGAGAAGCAGAAGCCAGGGGTGACCATATGAAAACAGCTTGACTTCTGTGCAACATAAAATCTTTGTGTTTGTCAACACAAGTTAATTGTGTCATTACAAAATAACAAATCTGCCATTAAAATGTGCTTCATGTTTGGAAGTGTTTATTACAGTAGTAGTCACCATGAAGTTGCAGCTTGGGAGGGTACCTCATTGGTGATTCTTCTTGATTGAGTTCATCCCTGCCCTCCCCATGCCCTTAGCAGATTTATTAAATGCTTTTAAGAAGTATGAATTCCTTCATTCAGATTAAATGTGTTTCATAAATAAAAAAAGTTAATTGCAAGTGTTCTTTAAAAATGTTGGTATGTAGAGCAAACAAACTTGTAACAGTCAGAAAAACCCAAGTTTGCTTAAAAATAGAAATTACTATATTTGAGATTGTTCTTACAGTTGGGTTTTTTTTCACCATGCTAAGAAAACAAAGGGATTGCAGCTGGCTTGACCTCACAAAACTACTTTGGGATCTTCTCCATCCTTTCAGTAGACTAATTTGACTATATTCATCAAAATTAAATCATGATCTAAAATACAAGAAGAAGGAAAGAAAAGCATATGCATTAAACTTTGGTAATGCGTTCTTCATGATGTTGAAAGTATAGTAAATATTCTATCCTGGCCATTCTATCCTGCCTATGAACAGGTATAACCACTATCTTGGGAGAGACAAGAGAATTCAGACAACTCTTAAGTAAATCTCAGTAAAACCAAGGTCCTTTGGTTATTTTGAACAAAAGAGCTTCAATTGGTTTTGCTGTGTGGTAAAAAACACTTACTCTGAGTCTCTTTTCAATGGAATATTATTAAAATATGCCAAAATACTTTAATGAGTTAATTACTTACAATTTAAAGCTACAGTTAGAAAGGAGTTACTCACAGGAACCAAACTGCAGGATCTTATACCATGCACTCTATTCAGAATATGATACAGACAATTCTTCTGTGTCTTCTGCAGCAAGATTTGCTGTTAGTACCACTTCCTGCACAGATGCAAGCATGGCTGTTAGAATATTCCAATGCACAGCTTACTAGACCGCTAGAAAGGAGATATTCGCTGAGAATCCTAAATTAAGAACAGATTAGGTAGAACTACAGTTTTCCTTATATTTGTAATTTGGGTTTATAGCATTTTTTTTTCTCTTGAAAGAAGTCCTTTTTATCCAGACTTCTTTCTATGCTGGTTGGGACCTGTCCGTCAGGTTAGTGAGTGCCACAAGCTACTGTGGTGTAAAATTTCTTTAATCAAGCATTTGTTTTCAGTCCCAAAAAAGAAACAGCATAATTTTGCCCAATGAACACCAAATTTGCCCAATTAACACTTCTCCAAACCCCTTTCTCCTTTTGTACATCAGCTTTGCTGTTGTGCCCCGTTTAGAGTAACAGTCTCCTCTACTTGGGGAGCTGCACCATGATAGATACATTTACAGTAGAATGTTCTTTCTGAGTTGGGTATCTTGTTTCTTCTCTGCCAGCTGGAGAACAGGCTCCTAAGCTGAGTCTGAACCTTCATGCCCCATCTTGTTACAGATGTCCTTCACTACAATTCCACTTCATGCATCCTAGGATAGATAAGTGTATTTGTTATAAAATAAAAAGCATTCATTGTCAGCCTCTTAATACTTGTATCTGATTCGATTACTTTCACAGCAAATGGCGAAATAAAGCAAAGATGGAAAACACTCAGAAGTGTCTGCTGCTGCCATGAGCTTATCAGCATCTGTTTGTGTACAGCTTTCAGTCCTTGTTTTGGGGGTGAGGTTGGCACATTTAGTATTCAGAGAAGAGTGCAAAATACATCATTTCCTGTCTAACATTTTTTTTCAATTCATCTTCAAACAGTAGGAAATTTGCAGCTGGAAACTTCAGTTAGAAAGGAATGGCTATTCTTTCTCTTGGTAGAGTCAGTCTTAGCTCCCTATTCATGACCCTTCCTTGTGTTTTTAAATTGTCCACAGAGAAAAGAATTAAACATTACCCAACACTGAAGTCAGGTAAAAAAAGAATGCAAAATAAGTCTCTCTCTTGGGAAAGGTGGGATGGAGGAGGAGCATCACTGTCTTAACCAAATATACAGTGCATGTATTTTGCAGCCCCTGATTAGTATGCATGTTTATTTAAGCAAGACTAGGTTGCAATGAGCAGTCCGCCATCTTATTTAAGTGTCTTGCTGGGGAGATAGTAGTTATACAATATTTACAGTTTTGTGGCCTGCGGGGAGTTTTGACATGGGTTTTATTTTGGGTAGGATGGAGCTGTCATTGAAAACTGATGCCACAAGTACTTTAATTTTTGGATAATATTCAAGAGATTATTTACAAGTGTTTGTGATTTTGGGGACTTGGGAATGTGGTAATTGCTCATTCATCATTTAATTGCCTACAGGGCTGGGTTAAGTAGGCTATTATCTTACAGTTGTTTAGAAATGGACTTCAGAAAAATAAATACAACAAATAATGGAAATACTTGAAAGTTACTCTGGCTCTTTTAATGATGAAAGTATAAACACTTGTATCATCCTCACCTGGCAGCTGTGAAAAAAAAAAAATCCCAAATCTCATTTAAAGTGTGTAGACCTGACATTCTTCATTTATCCAAAATTTATACTTTGTCCTAGAAGACAACTTTCACAGAGTAATACACACCAGTCTATTGAATTGATGGTTAAGGTGAATTAACTTCATGGCTTCAAGTATAGTTTTAGTATAACTGTCCCCAATTTCATGTGCTTGAAAATTTACCCGCTCTGTATGCTAATTTCCTATAATTATTATTGTTTGATTTTTTTTTTCCCCCCCTAGATTATGGGATGACGGAATTATTGATCCAGCTGACACAAGACTGGTTTTGGGCCTCAGTCTCAGTGCAGCATTAAATGCACCTACGAAGAAGACAGAATTTGGGGTTTTCAGGATGTAAACTTTAAACCTACGCTCATCAGAATTACCTCTGTATATTTTAATTGGGGCTGGAGAGCAAACTAACTGCAATGTTGAGGTGATTAAAAAATAAAGATTTGTACAATGCTATTTTTAATGGAAATGTCGTAATTATTTATTTTCACTGAGTAATGACCACACAGGGCTTCAGTGTTTTGATAGTGATTTGAGATTAGTCACTTAAAGTGCTTCTGTAACACTGCATTGCATGAATAAACTTCAACTTCTAGCGTTACGTTTCATGTTTCACAAGAAACCATTGATGCTATCTCTTACATAAATAAAGCTGCAAAATAAGCTACATATTTGGTGCTTATCAGCTCCTTTATTTCTTTTAATTTTTCTTTTTGTGTCTCCTATAGATGCAAAATATTTTTGCAGTCCACCAAAAAAAAATCCACATTTTCTAGGACATAATTTTTGCAAGAGAAGTGCTGCAAGGGCAGACAGGGAGTTCAACACAGCATGAAATAATAGATTTCATGCAGTTGTTGGCCTTTTGGCCTTTCTCTGGCTTTGATCCAAAAAACATTGCTCATCTGTACAGTTCCCTGAAGTCAAAACAACAAGAGAACCTGATGGATGCTGTTTTCTGGAAGAGCTGGGGAGTGTATGTTCGTACCTGTGGCAGCTACAGATTGCTGGGAGCACTTCTGAGGATGGGGCTTGGCTGCAAAGGTGTTTTAACCTCTTGCTCCGAGATCCTTCTGGCAATTTTAGTTTCACGAACACAAAGCCTTCTCCCCGATTGGATCAATGCTTCACCCAGAGCACATGCCTGACCCCTGCCCTAATTTACTTTACGGCTATTGAGATGCTGGAGTGCTTTGGTTAATCTTTTTTATCATAGTTTGTTGCAGTGTAATGTTGTTCAAGAATTCAGTGTCCGTCACTTCATTTGTTCTTTTTAGAAATATTGCACCTTATAGAAACTAAATGCTTGGCATGTAGTGTGCCAAGAATAAGGAGGCAAATACTGTGCTAGCTGGGTCTAGGAAGGTGATTTTATCTAGCTTTGCTCTATAGGTGCCCACATAACCATTGGCAGAAATATTCCTAACCAAGGATCAAATCCAAGAAGAGTTAATGTACACAGATGGAGGCCCTATCCTGTGCTGGCCTGTGTGGAGAAGAAAGGTTGCCAATAGGGGTACTCATCCTGGGTAACACACTAGCTGTAGTCTTCCTGGACTTGTGTGTCAGAGGAGTTCCCCGTGGACCCAGGAGGGGGAGGGAAGATCTGCTAGCTGCTAGCCCTCTCAGTTGTGTCTCGGGAACATGCAAAAGTGACAATGAAATAATTCTTTGGAATGGGGATTTTCAACATAGAATACAGACAGCCCAGCATGTGTTGCACTGTGGGGTCTTTGGTACACATCTACATCACACTGGAAGACCAGTTTTCTGTCTCTCATTTTACTGAGAAGAAATCTATCCAAACCCTGGTGTGTTCTGCACCACTAGAGATAAAACTTCTGTAGGTCTGCACACATGTAATCTCACTGTTGTGCTCGCGTGCATGTTCTTGGTATATTAAGTATATAGTTAGCAAAGTCATGGTTTAAAATACTGCAGTAAATGGCAGCTAGCCACAGAGCTGTGCTTTTGTGCCACTGATTCTTGTCTCACTACACAGATTTGTAAACGTGTTGGGCGTGGCCCCGGGATTTCTTTCTCCTGAAAGTACAAGTGACACTATTAATGGTTGCTGGACTTGTGAAATGCCTTCAAAAATGCCCTGCTTTTCAATACACATATATAAAACATAGCCAGGGAGAGCAAAGGTTTCAGACCCTGAAACGATGGCTATTAATGGCTTCTAATAAAAAGAAGTGTTCCATATGTTCTCCTACTAGGGTTGTGTAATTATTAGTTCAGGCACCTGATGCCTTTCTGCTCTGAATTATGGGGGTCACTTTCCCAGTCTGTTACTCTCAAAGCCATAAGGAGCGCTGCCTTTTTACTGCTGAGAAAATTGATAACTTCAAAATAATATTTTTGCTTTGAATATGTTCTGTCAATGAGACTGGTAATTAAATCATTCTGAGTTGGAGAGAGAGAGTGACAGATAATCCTGGGATACAGATAATGGATGTAGATAGGTTTGGGAGGATTCATGCTTCTGAGAATGGTAACTCCCTGTCACTTGTTACACCTGAAGGGACAGTTGTTCACAGTTACCAAAATCTTTTCTTCTGAATATGTCTCTGAACAAATAAGAATGTCAAAACACATCTCTGAACAAATAAGAATGTTCTGCCTTAATAATACTTACCTTTGGAAACTTGTTAAACAAATTAAATTCATCAGCACGGGCTCAGCATCCTACCAGCATGTTCCGGTTAGGGGAGCGGGACCTTCACTGCAGACGAACGACTCAAGGAATCACTACTGATTATCGCTTCCCCACTGCACAGCAGACTACTTTGGAAAAGCTTTTGCAGGTTAACGTGCTGTGCTTTGTACATAGGTGCTGACTGTACACAATGCACGCTGTGTGTGACGGCACTGATGGCACAGGCGACCTCTTGCCACCCAGAGGTTTGCCAAAAAAGCCTTGTTGTCTGTGAACCCACCAGGACCGAGGAGCTGGACCACATGCTTGTATTGCATTTGGTGATGTTGCTAGATACGGGCCGTAGGACAAGAGGAAACGGCCTCAAGTTGCGCCAGAGGAGGTTTAGTTTGGGCATTAGGAAAAACTTTTTCACTGGGAGGGTTGTCAAGCATTGGAACAGGCTGCCCAGGGAAGTGGTGGAGTCCCCATCCCTGGGGGACAGGTATTTATAAGACAGGTAGACAAGGTACTTGGAGACATGGTTTAGTGGTGGACAGGTACGGTTGGACTCAATGATCTTAAAGGTCTTTTCCAACCTAAACGATTCAATGATTCTATGATTCTAGATTATATTTATGCTGTCTCAAAATAGTCACCCACAGCTCTTGCGTTGCCTGTGCTATCAGGAATCTTATGCCTTGCAGTGGCAGCTGCCTTTTATTTAGTTTTATTTAACGTGCACTCCATTACGTAGTCATTCTCACTTCTCATTGCCATTGCTCTATGAGTAGGTTCTCTTTAGGATGTTTAATGAAAGGAAATGTTAAATAAACCTAAATAAAAGGTAGCTACCACTGGAAGGGCGTAAAATTCCTGATGGCAGAGGCAACATAAGAGCTGTGGGTGACTATTTTGAAACTTGTCCTATCTGCCTCTTGGTACGTGTCATCTATTCACTGTAGTATTGGAGCAGCTCACAGCCATTAATCTCTTTACTTACTGGAAAGGATGATACTTAGGATGACAATGATTTTTTCAGATGGAAGTTGAGGAACAGGGGAGATGGCTTTGCCGTATCAAGCACACAAGCTGTGGTGGACCAGGACCTTGAACTCGATGCTTTAGGCTTCCAGGGGGCCTTTCTGCTCCTGTCTGGTCTTGCCTCAGGGATTGCTCTTCTCAGCTGTATGCCTCCCTCCTGCCTCAGAGCCAAGGGGTTACCTAGTTCCAGCTCTCTTTGGTAGCTGGACATGGCCTATTTGGGAGACATCAACACTTGAGTACAAGGAGTTGAAAAGGGCCAATACTGTGACTTTCAGGGTGTTTCCAAATGCCTCTGAGGAAGGAAATGGAAAGCTGTGAATGAGGCGGGCTAAGCTGCTCATCTCCCTAGCGACTGTTGCAGTAACCACGGGTGCTTCTCAAATTACCTGGGCCCAGACGGTGAATTCAGGATGGATCATAAAAACCTACCTATTGCCATTTTCCTTTTTATTCTCATGGCATCTAGGAAGGTGCTGGGAACCACTGGGAACTACAGCGTGGTCACCAACCAAAATCGGTGGCAGTTTGTATAACAAACATTAAGGGCAGAGCTTCTGGTACACAATAGTTGTGAGGATTGTGTGCCTGCTTCCAAGGCTGAAGTGAGATGTGACCAGTGCACAGGCTCTGCAATAGCTCTGCCTGCAGAAATGAAGAGGCTTTATAATTGTAATTTCTGAGAAGCCACTGGGTGCCTGTTCCCACCCTTCTCCCACCCATTTTGGGGTTAGTTTAATGGGGATTTTGTAGCCTCAGTGTTTGTGTTGGCATCTGTGTATGTGCTGTTCTTGTGAGAACCCATCTTTTATTTAGATGGCATTTTTCCAATGTTACTCATCAAAATTAATTGGTATCTCCTGCTGAAACAGATGTTATCTTTCAAGTATGCCTCTGGACTCTATTATTGCTTCAAATGCGGCAGAACCCTAATTTGTCTTAGATTTTCCTTGCTGTTCCAGATTTCAGCAAAAGAAATGTCTTGATTCAGAAAACCAACAATGGTATATTATATTAACTGGTTTTTTTTTTAAACGGAGGTTTATATATTAAGGCAATTCAACAGAGCAAAGCAAAAGCCCGCTGCTTTTCAGCAAAGCCTTAAAGCAGCCACTTAAAGCCAGAAGTCCACTTTCATGGCTCTGATTCAGTAGAGCACTTGAACAAAAGCTTCACACTAATCTCTACGGTCTAGTAGTCATAAAATCCATCCAACTCTGTGTCTACGTCAAGCCAAAATCAGAACACATAAATGCATCAGAACTGCTCAATGGATAGTCCATTATTTTGACACGAGCGTCAACATAAACCTCCATTATTTTCCCGCTTTTAGAAGTACATTCAATTAATTGATCATGATGGAAGAGTGTGATTATGAAAAGCATATACCATGTACAACTTCAAAAATTGCCCATTTGATATACAGATATTAATGCACATTGGCTGTGTCCTGTTTGTACATCATCTGCAACAACATTCGTATGGAGAAAGCAAGTTAACTTTGAGAAGATTGAATTAATGCATCGCTACAACAGAGCTGTCCGTCTCAGAGGGCTTATAGCATTTCGTGTAGATTATCTGGAGCTGAGCTCTGTAGTGCCATAGGCTCCCCTAATTTCATAGACAGCTGTCTTATGGCTGGCTACTGATGCTGTCAGAAAGCACCTGCCTTCTTGTAGCTGTAAATAGTGATTTTGCGCTTTTATACCATGGCGCTGCTCTGCTCCTTGACATGGCAGCTTCTGATGCTCTTATTTAATATTCAGCTATACTGCATCCTACGACTTTTTTTACCCCTTAGTGCTGGAGACAAAGTCTACAAGAAGAGCTGAATAGGGAGCAGGGTACAAGTGACATTTGCAGAGACAGTGCGATACATGCAGTAACAGGCACAGAAACGTACAGTTCTGTGGGTGTCTGTAGCCGGACAGATACGATAACTTTTGGATATAAAAATTTGCAATTGCCTCCACATTCAACAATCATTTTACCGGGGCAACTAGCAAATTCAGCTTTTTACTGGAAGTGCAAGTTGGAAAGAAAAGAGCGGTGTTTTCTGAGCATCTCTGTGGTGTTTTCAACACTGCATGAGTAATCCTCATACTATAAAATACGGCTTGAATTTTTGGTCAGGTTTCACAGACACTGCTTTCAAAGTTGAAGAGGCCATATATCTGCCTCTCCGCATGAAGTGTTGCATTTTTCTTAGCCTGTGTTATTTCTCTGCTCTAAGAAACTTTGCTTCAGCAAGCCCATCATTTGCAACACTTCACATAGCTGCATTTTTGCTCCAGCCTGAGACATGGGATTCACTATGAGTGGTTCACTGCCAGCCTGATGTCTGACATCTTAGCCTTCCCTGTGGCAAAAGGAGGCTGGAGGATTCGTGCAAACACACAAAGGATCTCTACTCTGAACAGCAATTACAAATGAGACCTTTGCTGGATGTGAGGATCAATAGGAGCGTGTGGGAGGAGGTAACAGCAAGAGGTGAACACGCAGCTCTGAAGGCAAGCAACATGATAGTTGGAGAGATGAGAGTCTTATTGCCTCAAACAAAATGGTGCTGTTGGAAATGACGTGTTAAGCCACACTCCTCTTGGTCCCTTCAACCACTGCCTTCCTGTTTGGAAAAATATGTCCCCGGGCCTGTTTAATTCTCTTTAAACAACTTTTTTTTTTTTTGCTCGCATTGCTTTGCCTTCTCAAGCTGTTCCTAGCTCCTCTACAAATGACCAGCTAGGAGAGTTTTGTTAACAAGGCTTTCCAAATTCTTCTTTCTCCAGACAATTCTCCCTCTGCCTAGGGAGACCCAGCCCAGCTCCAGCTGCCGCTGGCTGGAGGGCAGGAACATCCCCATGCCACTGTGGAGCTGGGAGCGGAGCCACTGTGGAGCTGGGAGCGGAGCCCCTGCTCACTGCCTCCTTGTCCCTACAGCCGTCATGAGAAGAGGACCAAATGTCTCACACCAGCAAAGCTGCTGCTCAGCTTCCCCCTGCTTTGCACCAGCCTTGACCCAGAGGCATGAGCCGGGAGAGGGCTGAGTGCCACCCCTCACTTGCATGCTCTCCTCGGCACTGCACTGCCCTTCTTAGTGGGGGAAGCTGCTCCTGTATTCCTCCTGCCTCCACCATGGCCCCTGCCCGTGGCTTGGGCAGGTTTGGACATGCCTGGCAGCTTTTCAGCCACGGTCTTGATACACATGAGGCCACCGAGCTTGCGGAGCCAAGCATCAGTAGGAAGGTCTGAATGGAGATGAGTGCACTCATGCTAGGTCTCCTTTTGGTGACAGTGCTTTTTCTCTCCCCAAAAGGAGGTGGCCTCATTCACACACAGAACGGATGATGCTCACTGAGCACCCGCTCAGTAATACAACATTTGCCTTCAGGTGCCTTCCCACAGTTCTGCTCCAAGTACCAGCAATTACTTTTATCCTGGGCCTCTTGATGCTGCTGCTCAACCTGGCTCTCCATGGCCCTGAGCCTTCCCACCCCACTGGCCCACCCCCCCCTTAAAGCTCCCTCCTCATCGCTGGTTGCTCACCATCTTTATCTCCCCCCCCCGCTCCCTCCCCCCGACTCCTTCAGGTTAATCCTGGTCCCTCCTCGCACTCACACTGCGCTTTTTCCTTAACCCACGGGCTACTAACTCTCCCTCCTCTCAGGAACTCCCTGCATTGAGTTCCAAGCCTGGTCTCCCCAGCGGCCCCCCCCCCCCGGCGCCACCCCCTTCGCCGGAGACCTCCACTCCCTTCTCCCGGCGTCCACCGGCGCCCCGGCCCTGCGCCGCGGACAGAGACAGCGGGCGTGCGGGGAGGGGGGCGGGCGGGCGGGCCGCTTTCCCCTCGTTCTCTCTCAGGGGCGGCTCCGCTGTTCGTGCCGAGCCTGGCCGGGGAGCGGGCGGGGCGGGCGCGGCGCTATAAAGGCGGCGGCGGCGGCGGGCGGCGGGGCGGCAGCACCATGGAGAGCTGCCGGGCGCTGGCGCTCTGCGCCGTGGCGGCCGCGCTGCTGCTGGGCGCCCGCGGGCAGGGGCCGGCCCCGCCGCGCCGCGCCCGCGACCTGGGCCCCCCCGGCGGCGGCGGCGGCGGTGGCGGCTCCCGAGAGAAGGAGCTGGTGGGGCGGGGGGCCGGGGCCGGGGCCGGGGCCGGGGCCGGGGCGGGGGTGGCCGCCCGGCCGGGCGCGGCCTGACGGGGGCTGTGGGGTCTCTCGGCAGATCGAGGCGCTGCAGGAGGTGCTGGAGAAGCTGAAGAGCAAGCGGGTCCCGCACTACGAGAAGAAGTTCGGGCAGGTGCCCATGGTGAGTGCGCCGGCGGGGCGGGGCGGGACCGGGCGGGACGGGGCGCCCCCCTCACCGCCTGCCGCTGCCCGCAGTGCGACGCCGGGGAGCAGTGCGCCGTGAGGAAGGGGGCCCGCATCGGGAAGCTCTGCGACTGCCCCCGGGGGACTTCGTGCAATTCCTTCCTCCTCAAGTGCCTGTAAGCGGGGCCGCCCCGGGACAAGCCGCCGGCCGCGCAGGCACCGACGTCTCCTCGCCCCGACGTGCCGGCCCGGGGCGGCGGCGGCGGCGGCGGCTTCCCGCGGCCCGTCTGCCCGAGAAACGCAGCGAGAAGCCCCCGCATGGCCGTGTAACGCCGTCCGTGACATCCGACATCCGTGGAGCTGTCTTCTTTCTCTCTCCCCACCTCTCCCCTCGCCCTCCTCCTTCTTCCGCTCCTTCCCCGTTTGATTTTGCCCGCCCAGGAAAACCCCAGCCCGTGCCTTGCCCAGCAGAGGTGCCGGTATCGGGAGCCGCAGTGCCCCACCAGCGCAGAGCCGAGCGGTGCCGAGCCGTGCCTGGGAGCGGGGCTGGCCCCGTGCCGTGCCCCGGGGTGCCCGGCTCCTTCCCGAGGCGGGGAACATCCGCCCGCTGCCGGCTGGAGGAGCCGGGGCAAGGGGATCCCCTGGGTGGCTGTGAGGATGGAGGAGGCGGGGGTGTTCGAAGCACCCCGAGCCCCTTTTTCTTGCTCTGCAGCTGAGAGGGCCCAACTCGGCATACCCCGGCAGGAGTGGCGCGCAGCCGGCGGCGGGGTTTCACGCACACCGCCGGCTCCAGGCTGAGTCCATCCGTCCTCACCCTGCGCTGGAGAAAGGCTCGCGTGAGATACTGGTGGCGTTTGGGGGTCCGGCACTAGCCTGGCCAGGGTGGGGCTGGGGGGAAATCGGTTGTTTTACCAGAGCCACCACGGAGAGAAAGCTGTCTGGATCCATTGCAAACTACCAGGGGATATCCTAGTCACCGAGACCAAATTGCTCATGTTTCTACAATGAACTGATGTATATAAATACGTTTGTCCTCCACAGGTACACCATGCGTTTCAGCAAATCCATAACGTGTTTTAATCCTTTCGTTTGTCTCTCTATTTAATAAAGTCACTGTTCTGATGATGGTGTTTTGGAAGAAGTTTTAATTTCACACACGAGAGTCCCTAGCACTCAGAGAGAGAGGCAGAGGGTTACTCCAAAATTACTGCAACCACCAGCATCACTGTGTGCTTTGGACAGGCTGTCAGCCAGGTCAGGTCAGGGCTGGAAACTCAGGCTGAGGCGTTCTGGAGCTGGCTCGGCTGATGGCTGCCCCCTGCCCCATGGGTGCCCAGAGGGACTGTGACAAGCACAGATATTTTGGACCTCAGGTTTTCCTCTGGGAGAGAGGAGGGTTCAGCCCAGCTGCAAGGACCAGGCTGGGGAGGCAGTGCAGGGGGGGGAGCAACCACCGTGGGCTGGATCATCTTTGCTGCTTTGTGTTTTATTCCCATAAAAGAGGGACCACTGAAGGAACTTCTTGCCTCTCCCTGGAGCACAATTCATCTCAGGGGGTCTGTGCCAGAATCAGCTCTTTACCAGCAGGGAGATGAGGGGCTGTGGGGGGAAAGCATTCCTCCAAACCGGCTTCATATTTGGTGCTGAAGAGAGCACAAATTTAGGTGAGAAACCCAGAGACTTGTGAGAAAAAGGAGATTTCCATAAGGCACTTGCTTTACTCCTGAAGAGTAAGAGCACATCAGCAAGCCTGGCTGAAACAGGTACAGAAAAAAACGACTGCAGAAAGAGACATGCCACTGTTTTTTATTATTGTTGTTGTTCTTGTTATTGTTAGGGGTTTGCTTGCTTGCTTGTTTGTTTTTTTCCAGGACGGGGATGAGCTCTTCTTAGCCCAGAAGGTGAGAACATAAACAGCAGCTAGCAACATCCAGAGAGAGTGTGAAGACTGGTGGAGCATCTGGGGCCACAGGGCTGGGGGATACCATGCACAGGCAAGGTAGTAGCAATCTGGGGGGCTATGTATGTTGGGGGGGGCAGGGGCAGGAGGGGAGAGTTAAAGTAGAGCAGGAGCCATGGTGCAAATGGTGCGAACACTGTTCAGGGAGGACTTTACAAGAGAAAGGGATGTGAAGTGAGCAGGGATGGAGCAGTGGGATTTTCTAGGCAGAGGTGGCAAACAGCTGTGACTGCAATTTTTGTGCCTGTGGGTGGGTGCTCGCCTGTGGGGGAGAGGTGTGATAGTGCATTTGCAGGACTGGAGTGTGTGTTAATTTTTGTAAATCGGTAACTGTGCTTCTGGGTGTCTTTATGGTATTTCCTGGAGACGCCGTAAGGTATTTAGTCTTGATTTCTTGTGGAATAATGAAATAATTTTTATAGCATCTGGGTTTGGTTCACCCCACCACTACAATAAAAAGGACATATGTTTAGGAGCTGGATGCTTTCAGGCATGGAGTGTGTAAGCTGGCTCTTCGGTGGTCCCCTCAGCACTGAATCCAGCCCCAAGTACCACAGCCATCTCAATGAACCCGGTCCAGTGTAGAGCATCTCAACGTGTAACATTTTTACTGAAGGTTTATTTACACAAAATTGGACTGAAACGTGAAGTACTGGACTAAAAATATATCAAGAATGATTCAGCTTGTGCGTTAATTTTATTGTTCTTGTTTTGCCTGACGATAGTGCTCAAAATTATTAACATGGTTTAAATAAAGATCAAAATTATAAATCTCAAACACAACTTAAGGAAACTGGGATTTATGGTTCACTTACATGATAATGTCATCACGAAAATACTCTCTGCAGGAGTGTGTGCACCAGCCTGAGGGCTCTTACCAATTTGATTATGCTCATGACCGCATTAATTGCTATTGTACAGATTGAAAAAAGCAGGTGAGGAGGGAGACCTGTGCTGTTACACTCAGGATAGAGGTGGCATTTGCATATTTTCACTCCAAAAACCAATGGCATGAATGACACTGTTTCTCATTTAAAAGATCTCTTGATTTCACCTTTCCTTTTGAGGGGTTTGGACACACACTGTCATAGTGTTTTAGAAGCAAGGAATGCCTGTACCTCTGCAGGTCTCTGGTGTCCTTCAAACAGGAGGTTGTAATTTCCTCAAGGGCAACCACAGGGCTCAAGGGCTATTCCTGTCCCCCCAGGGCTTCTCCCCACCCTGCCCAAGACCCCATTTCAGCCCGCCTGGGGCCCTCAGCCCATGCTTCACTGATGCCATAGGGTGCCAGTCTCCAGCTCCCCAAAGCCCTGTCCTGCTCAGCCATGGGCCCTGTGGGCTGATGTGCCAGCCTGGCCTTGGCCCATCCACATCCCCATCCCTGGGGAGGTGCCTGATGCCCCCTGGCATGCTCTGCTCCCTCTCTGGGGGGTGGGATGGGTCTGGCTGTGAGGGTCTGCCCTGCCACGCTGGGGCATCCCCCAATGGTTCCAGTCCCCAGCAGCCCCTGCAGGATGCACCCCAGCACCTGACAGGAGGTACCCACTGGTTCTGTGGGAGACGGACACCTGGAGGCCAGTTGTAAGTGGTGTACCCCAGGGACAACACTGCTGTCAATACTGTTCCAACCATGTGGTACAACACAGGGAAATGTCCAGGGGAGAAATAGTCCCATGCACCAGGACAGGTTCTCTTGGCCCAAGTGGGAGAGTTGGGTCCTACCACATAGCTGAGGACCATGCAGTTCAACAGGAACTTAACGTGGCTTCCTAGCAGTCTCAGCTTCACATCTTCTTTGCAAAGGGTCTGGGTTCTGCAGCTATCACTTTTTTACCCACCAAAAAGAAATAGAGGCGGGGGGAGAGCAGTTCCTACCCGGTTCTCTGTGGGCATTGATCCAGAGTAAAAGGATGGTGATGAGAACAACATCAAGGGCACATTCCTCAACAGACTGCTGCACGAAACAGGAGGACAGTTTTGCAGACAGCAGAAAGGGGACAGCCTCCCAGAGCAGCTTGTGGAGAGGCCAAACGCCTATTGCCATGGTTCTGACCTGTTGTGGAAATTCTATTCAGGAACAACCCCTTTTTGGACTATCCTGTGACTCTGCTGACTCTAGAGTTTGGAGAAAAGCTAATGGAGCCCTGTGGATGGATTGGGGCACCTATGAGAACAGAAAGCAAGGCTGTCTTAGTCGACATCAGTGAGGGGGCCAGGGAACCTGCTAACACTTCCAAGGTGGGCCCTACACACTATTTAGCTGAGCATGCAAAACAAGCACCACAGCTTTTGAGGGTTCATCTTGGGTTTAGGCAGCAGAGAGGTCTGTAAGAAAGTTTGGACTCGATCCTAGGATTCAGAAATAATATGTTTATTGAATATGAAGTTTAAAAAGCACCCAGCTGCCTCAAGTGTCAGCCCATTAGGACTCAACCATGGCAAATCTGTTTGCCAGCTGGCAAATCCAGTTCAAAATCATAATTTTGGTTTTGATTGGATCTTCCAGCTGGAAAGAGATGTGAAGAGAAAACTAATTCTGACAGACTGGCTGGCAGGTCCCTTCTTTCTGTGTGGTGGATTGACCATCAGCTTCTGCTGGCTCCACTTCCCCAGGGGACCACTGCCGTGTGCCTGGGCTCCTCATCAGTTTCTGGAGCTTCTGGAAGCTCCCAGGCACCTGGGTCTGGCTAATGCATTACATCCTTTCTAAACTACTGTACACACCAGGACTGAAACACAAAGAGACATCATGAAAAAGCATAACAAAAAAGTGTTAATTCAAGGTGGTGTTATTTATTACTGATCTCTAAATCTGCCTGAAGGAAATAAAAAGGAAATATAGTGCTAGAAACAAGGAACCCATGCAGAAAATCCATCTCTGTCACTAGTCTAACCCCAACCAAATGAGCTAGTTGAATGGCAAGCAGCAGGACAAAGTGGCCCAGCTGGATTGTGCTGTTTGTCTCTTCTCCCTGCTTTCTGTGGGCTTTCCCCATGCTGTACCTGCTAGCACAGAATGCGATTCACCTTCTTCTGGTCCACCTTCTTCTAGGGCATGTGGAACCTCTTCCCAGAAACAACCTAGTCAGAAATTCAAAACCAAAGATGATCAACTTATATTGCTCATCTGCAGACAAGTCTTCTCCAAGAGGAGAATTCACAGACTTGGTGTCCCTGGTGGAGGCAGAAGAGGTGCTGCTCTTCATTAACCAGCATCAGGAAAATGTATGCCTTTAGTTGGCAGCCTCTGGGCTAGAAGATGAGGCAGGTACTGGGAGGACAACTGAGGTTCACATCAGGAGAAGTCTCAGAGTTTGGAGATAACATTGCATGGACACAGCACATTTCACACTCCGGGAAAAATCCCATGACATTTTCTGCCAGGGTGGGTTTTGCTGCTGCTTGGGTTCTGGGTTTTTCTGTTGCTCCCCCTCTCTTCTTTCAGTACCTCATTCTTTGAATTACCAGAGAAAACAGTTAACATACCAGTCAACACTAACACAATGTGTCTGTGGTTTTTATCCAGGCTTTCTACCTCTTTGTAACTTTGTATGGAAGTACATCATGTTGCATCCACTCAGTTGCTATTCCTTGTAAGGTTTCATTTTAACGGAAGTAGTGGGGCCTTCACACCTTTGTGCTGGTGGTGGATCCAGGCTGGAGCTGGGCAAAATAAAATCTACAGATGAGCAAGAGGTGGCAGTGTTGTAATGGAAAAAAATCTTTGGCAAGCAGCTGTCTCCCGTCTAAATCAGTGTGTTATCTTAACTGTGATGAATGGGAGCCTGGATTATTCAATTTTGGGGATTGCATTTTTTTTTTTTTAATAAAGTGAGTTGGAGCACACAGCTACACTTTGCCTGGCTGGAGGATCTGTGACCCCTTACAACCCCCAGCAACCCACATTTACACCTAGATCTCTGCCAGGTGTGACAACACCCCTTGCTGGGAAGGCAGGCTGCACAAAAAGCATCCCATGGACCTGAGCAGCCTTACCTGGGGCCTTCACTCCCCAGCCCTGTCTCCTGGAGGCAGCTCAGACCTATGCTGTAGGCATCTTGTCTCCTTCATGGACCCCCTGTCTGGATGTTCTAGCTTGTCTCCAGCCCCATCTCTTCTGACTGTACTCTCCAGGTGGCTTCTAGACCTCGCTCATCACCTGCCTTCTCTGGGATTGGTGACGGACCATGTTACCAGCACCCAGCTGTGCCCTGTTTGTGAGGGCACTGCCTGTGTGCGGGTCCACTTTGGCTCCCAATTCACCTTGCCTTGGGGAGCAGACAGCCCTTGCTGTGATGATGTTTGGGCACACCACTTATGCGCAAATGAAAAAGTGGTCCCGCAGCCATGGGAGACTTAAGGCTGCTCAGCCTTAACTCTCACTCCTGTTTGCTCTTGAGTAAGCAACAAGCTGCCCCCATGCTGTGGCAAGCATCAGTTTGGGGACCCTGCTCTGCCACAGCTCCTGGGGCTGGCCATTTGTTGAGGAGACAAAAGACAAGGTCATGCATGCCCAGGGGAACTTGGTGCTCCTCACACAGTGTCTTTACCTGAGAAACAGCCTGGCAGCCCTGGATAGACAGTTGGAGAAGATGCTCATTCATGCCCTTCCTCTTTGCAGCTGGTGGCTGTACCCATGGTTTTGTAAGACTGTGCAGAAGGGGTGTGGAACCTGCCTGGAGCCCTTCCATGTGGTGTGTCTGCAGTGGCAGCTGTAACCAGATTGGAAATGAAAACATAAGTACTGGTTAAGCGTTCAAGTTTGCCCTTTTAATTCCTCCCTAGTAAATGGCAAATACGGTTTTGTATGTGGTAATTGACTGGACGAGAGGTTGGAGATTGTGCCTGTTTTGCATGGAGTGGGGGAATGCCTTCTCCCCTGCAGGCACTACTGGGAGCAACAGAAGGACCACACAGAGACATGCTTTGTCCCAGAAGTCCCTCCCATCTTCTGGTCCACCGTGATTGGCTGGTAGGACCCTACTGGATTCCCAAAAAAGCCCATGCCAACCCAAAGAACCAGCTGGTGGGCTTGTGAGCCACAAATTACATTTACAAGGTGTAGCACAGAGAAAGCAGATGGTGTCAGGGAGCTTCCTTTGCTGCTGATTCTAGTGGCTCTTAAAACAACCTTTAAGACTGTGACGGGGTGCAGGCTTATGCTATATGCGCTTCCTATAAGGTCGGTATGGTCGATGACCCCACTGAACACTTCAAAAAACTCTGGCTGGTAGTCTGAGCATGGAGAAGTCAGAAGCATGCTGTGACCTGCTGGTGTTCCTGTCCAGGCCAGCAGCAGTCAAAGAAAAAGAATGGGTATGGAAGTGACAGTGATGTTCAAAGGCAATAAAAAGAAAAAGCCTGGAGAGCCCTCACTGGCAACCAAGTCCCCTCAAACCCTGTTAATAAACTTCCTCTGTAGTGTTAAAGTTATAGTTCAGCTTTACATTTTGTACATGTGTCTAGTAGTGGCATGTCAGTTGATGTGTCTACACCACCACTTCTATTAAAAGACATTTAAGATGCTCCTGAAGAGGTGGGAAGCTGTGGGAGTGAAAATGCCCTTTTTGAAGCTGCTAAAAGGTGAATTGCTGATTTGAAGAGAAGCCTGGCTTGCAAACAAGGACTCTTACAACTTACTTACACAAGGCAGAAAGAAAACACTTAAAAGAATTAAGGAAATTTTGGCAGAAGTGGATGCAGAGGCAGGCAGACTTCGTGGACATGCAACAGACTTCTAAACGCAATAGTGGTACAACTTAATGGTGATAGACATATTACCCAAGCATGCCTGGGCCATTGGTCTACAAGGCAAACAGGTTCTGAAATAGCCAGGGCTTTTACAACAATTTTTATCAGGGAGTGCTACCCTCAGAAATTACAGACCAACCCAACAAGAGAATTTTTAAACCAACCTTTAAATAAGCTGTTAAAGCAGTGTAATGTTCGCCTTTTTTTTGGCAAATAATGAAGTAAAAGCCTCCATCACAGTTGTGCAATAACAGAGCTGTAAATAATATTTACAGCTATGGCCATGGTTATACAGTGTATGACAAAGGCCCCAAAGGTTTCTTACGCCAAATACCTTTCTGACATCCTTAACATCATAATAATGTTCATTGTGTAAAAGGAGGAATACCTAACACTGTTGTTTGGCTTAAAGATCCCCCAACCCTTTTTCCCCTTGGTTAGGAGGGTGATGCATGTATTAGCTCCTGACGTCACCTTCTGCCCTAATGTGAGATGTGCACTGGCCCACCATTTGGTCCTGTCTGCAGCCCTTTTGTCCCTGTGACGCCTTGCCAGCAAGATGCTTGAAGCAATGTAAAATTAATGTAGCTTTCCTAATTAGCACTTTGATGTAACAGTTTTTCCTGTTTTGCTGTCTCATAAGCCAAGGCCCCAGAAGGAAAGGCCCCACCAGCTCCATTATCACTACCATCCTTCCTGCTGCTCCTCTGCACCCCAAAATAAGCAAGGGCCAAGCTGAAAAGCTCTGCAACACCCCAGTGCTCCTGCTGATCCACAGGGCCCTCTTGGTCAGTTTGTTGGAGGGGTCCATGCTCCCTCTCCTGGTGTCCCTGGGCATGTTGGTGCCACAGCGGGGGCAGGAGGGGGGAGAACCTGCCTTTTATTTAATTACTTTTTACTCATATTAAAACTTTATTATTCCTCCCATTAGCTGTTAGTAAAAGATGTTTCATCTACTTCATACCTATGCTTTTACAGATATATATGTATTTAATATCTGTATCTTTAGAAATGCATATCCAGTACACCAGCATATACATGTAATGTGTATATATATAAACTAGTGTATCTATGTATAAATAAATAAAATATATACTCATACATATTTGTACACTTTTTTATATATGCACCTCCATATCACAAGTGTGGTAAATGGCTGTATATATTCCCATATCTGTGCATTTCCTGGCCCGAGGGAAGCAGGGAGCCAATCAGAGGGAGACCAAAGGACACATAAGTATAACAGCCACCAGCCAATCGCAGGGCAGGACAGTGGCAGCTCCCTACCATAAAATGGTGGCTGAAGCACAAGGGCGGCTCCCTGTGCATAGAGGGGAGGGACTTCCTGTTCTGATGTACCACTGGGTAAACTGGAAGGGGTGGCAGGCCCTGGCAGCCAATCACAACAGAGCATGTGACTGAAGGGGTGGGGCCTCTGGCTGGCTGCGGGGACCCTCTGGCAGGTTCCTGCCTGGCCAAGGCAGCTCGCTGGTGGCCTTTTCTGAGGTGCTTCTTGCAGGCTGACACCACGCAGTGGCCTCTGCTGGTCCTCTCCAGCAGTGGAGGTGGTTTCTGCCAGGAGAGGTTGGAAAAGAACCTGAGGAACAGCCATCTTTCCTCCCCTTCAGCTGAACTCATGCTGCCTGCTGCCCTTCACGCAGAGCAAGTCACAGCCCTCAGCATGCGGCGGAGTGAGAGAGCTGGGCCCTTGGAGGGTCCCTCCCACCTAAATAACCTCTCTCCCTTGTGCTCAGTGGCAGGGAGGACAGTGCTGGGAGCTACAGGTGGTGTCTCTCTCAGCTCTGGTCCTCGGAGCCAGGTGGGTCCATGTTCCTCAGCAGAAGGAGCTGTGCTTACTTCTCCCAGCAGTGTTGCAACAGAGGTCTGGCATCCCAAGTGAGGACGTTTCATGAAAGAGCAAGGAAGCCTTCTTGGCAGCAGTGGCTGAACTTGTTCATCTGAGCACACACAGCCTCTGCTGCTGTCAGCACCCCGGAGGAGAGCGTCAGTGGGGCAGGGCAAGATCTGGGACAGTCATGGCACGCTCCCTTTAAGGAGCCACAGATGCCACTGGGTCCGAGCTGCAGTTTCAACTGTTGGCTTCTTGCTTTTCTTGCTGCACTGCTTAGGACTTCATGGCACACAGGGGAGGGTAGGAGCACTCACCTGTTGTTGAGGTTTTTTTAAAACTAATTTTTGTTTTCATTTGCAGCAGGTGAAACCACAAAGAGAAGGAAGGTGCTACCCTGTCCCTTTGCTCTGTGATAGACCTCTACTGCTGCAGATGTGCCAGGGCAGTTGGGATCTGGCTGCAGAAGGGCATCATTTGTTCAGCCTCTGGTGGCTGTGGAAAAGACAGCACATTGGCCCAGCTGATCCAGGCAAGCAAGCCTGGCAAGGGGAGTACCCATCCCTCAGGTTTCTCCTGAGAGGCAGCTTTCTAGGAAAGATACCATGGACTTCAGGACACAGGTGATTTGGGTGTTTTCCTTCCAGTGCACACTTCTGACAGCCTGCAGGTTTGGTTGCAGCCTAAACATGGCAGGAGCCACATCCAGGGGCTAGTCAGGCCCAGGCCACTTCTGTTGGAAGAAGGCCCTAGGGGAGAAAACCCAGAGCTGTGAATAAGAGAAGTAGATCTGGTCTTTTGCATGAGTCTTTGTGGTCTCACAGAAATCCTTCAAAGAACTCTCCTCAGCATCAGAAAACTCCTGGGATTTCTGTGTTGCCAGAAAAAAGTCCTCAGCAATGGGCAATCACTGTCTGTATCTAAACACTGTCTTCGGGCTACCAAGGTTCCTGGACAGTTTTCCCATGGGGAGTTTTTCCAAAAGACAGGCTTTTTTCCCTTTTTAAGCAGTTTCTGTGGGGGACACATTCTAGCTCAGTTGAGTGGGAAGGGACAGGGAGAGATTTGGGCATGAAGGCTTGACCTGTGCCCTGTTTCCCTCTAGGAAGGAAGCAGGACTGCCTTCATGGCAGTGAGAGGAGTTGACCAGCACAAAATTATTTCTGTGCTGGCAGAAGATGAGGCTTCTCCCAACTTGATCTCCCTGGAGCAACACATAGATCCCATTTTAGTGAAAGCAGAGTGTGCCTCCCCATCCAAACTTGCCACAGGGCCTATCTTCATCAAAGCCCCCATTCTCCCACCCCAGACCATCCTTCCCACAGGAACTCCTGGATGTACTGTATGTGAAAGGGCTGAGGGGATATATGGACCAGCTACCAGCAAGAAAGCATGCTGGAGGCTGAAGGAAGCCCTAGACACTGAAAGCACGTTGGCTGGGAAAGCCAAACTGTGCACCTGCTGGCAGTGATTGTGAAGGTGAATTCTTTTGATTTCAGGCTGGAAGAGCTCCCTGCTGTGCTGCAGGTCCCACTTCAGTGACTGGCTTTGAGCTAGCCAGGAGCCCACACTAAAGCCACAGTGTAGCCAAACTCTGTTTCTCAGACTTACAATTCCAAGTTTGGCATTTCTCTTCTCTGTCTCCTTCTCTGTTCCTCTTGTTCTGCCCCTGGTTTCTGGCATGCCCATGGAAAACTCACTTTATGCTCTTCCTGAGTGTTCTCCTCCAGGAGGCACACTGAGATTTAGGGGAGAGCAGAGGGCAGAGAAGAGTGGGGAGTCCTGTTAGCAGGCTAGCACAAGTTTGCTTGGCCCATACCCTGGCAGCTGCCTGCTCTACCAGTGTTGTTGGGTAGCTATGAGAGAAGGTTGCTGAAACCAACCTACCTCCTCAAAGCCAGGGTCACTGGGATGTTCGCTGCGATCTCAGAGGGAGCATTCAAAGCCTTATCTGAAACTCTTGGCATTGCAGGACTTATTCTGAAACATCCCCTTGAAATTCTTGCTGGCTGACCTCTATCAAGGACTGGATATGACCCTTGGAGAAGCTAAGCAAGCAGGAAGAACTGAGTAAGTGAGTTTTGCAAGTAGTGCCACTGGTATGGAGGGACTGGTAGAGGCCTGGGACTTCCTTGAAAATGGAGAATTTCCTTTAAAATCCTGTTTGTTGTGACAGCTGTTTATTGAGGCTGTGGAGTGGGATTTAAGGGGAAGGTGGCACCGAGAAGCATTTCTTTAGTCAGAACACTTCCTTAAGGCTCTTGAGATTGCTCCACAAAGTGACTTTCATAAGAAGTGGCCAGCAGTTGCAGTGTCTTAGTGAAGGTAGTCCCTCTGCTGTCAATCAGGCATGGACAACAAATCTTCCTTTGAGGGGCTTGAGTGAAACTAGAAGGTGGCAAACACCACCATGCTTCCTTCTTGAAAAGATTTGAAAGCTACACATCTGCCTTAGGAAAGTCTGCAGAGATTTCTCTTGCAATGTATGATTTATTAATGTCATTGATCTCCTCAAAGACATGGGCTACAGTAATGCTAGCATGTCAGTGCAGATCTTACAATTAACCCAATACTGAGCTGCCGTTGATGATTTTTGAATGGTAGTGCTGGTAAGTCATGGAGAAAGCACATTCTTACCTCTCTTTAATAGCCATGTCATTTCTACAAGTTTAATTAAATACATGCTTTTAAAGAAGTAGCAGCCACTGAAGTGGTGTAACATTATGTTCATGCTCCCTTAGGGTGGCTGACAAATTGCCTAGAGCCAATCTCCTCATATTCAAGCAGTTGCTGTCTGTGCTGCTCTACATCAGGCAAAATTCATCAACAAGCAGGGTGGAGTCCAGTGATCTTGCTATCTGCATTGGACCAAATACACTGAGCGAGGCCAAACTGCTCCTGCTGGAGGTGCTGATGGAAGAAAAAGACAAGATATGCTGAATTTACAAACCACCTATACCAGTCTGAACCAATCAGAGCATTCCTGTTGAGAGGTACCTTGCTGTCTCCTCTCTTGGATTCTTTTGGAGGAGCTTTTCATAGAAGCAGCAACACAGTTGCAGCTTTCTGCACAGAAGAAAGGGTCAGGAGTCGGAAAGGCTGTTTGATGCATTTTCTGCCCGTTGGACTGAAACCAGTGGGTTTATGTGTGCAGCTTAAAGTGCTGGTGGAGTTCGTTATTAACAAGCGCATGGAAGTATTTGGGGAGATCGCTTGCTTTCTAAATCCCTCACTGAGGGGTCACCAGTGCCCATAGACAGCTCTACAGGTGTGGAGATGGACAGAGAACCATCACAGGCTGGGGCTGCTGATCCTTTTTCCTTAATGTGTTACTGCATCTGTGAAAAGCCAAAGAGTTTCTCAGTGCTCAAGATACTATGGCAGTGTTTTCCTACTGGAAGGCTTCCCAAAAGTTCGGTGACAAATTAACAAAATAAAATTCACAGCAGATGTCAACCATCTGCCCTCCACATGCACATTAAGCACTGGGTCTGAGCTCAATGCTCTTAGCTCAACAGCATTTCTGGTGGGTCTGGAAACAGAACGTTGCTCGCTCAACTCAGCTCATCCTGAAGTCTGTGTTTTGCCATGGCCTCTCAGGACAAACATGTAATGAAGAAAAATTATTTTGATAACACCCGATAGTGGTAATGCTGTCAGTGTCCTGTCTTGGACTTGTGTTATCACAATTAGTTAAGATATTGCACACAAAACATGCTTTTAGCTACATAAATCAGAGCTAAGAACTTCTGTGGAAAAAATCCTACATGTTGCAAATTTATTAGAAAACAAATTAGTTCCTCTAAGTTTATGCTTGGCTTAGATTCTGTAAATACTCTTTGGTTTCTTTTTTGGCTGTGGTTTGATTTAATGGAAAAAAATGGTATTTTAGCAGCTTTGAGGAATATTTTTTCTCTTGAACTGCTTCCAGCTCTCTTGATCTCCAAATTAAGAAAGTATACCACACTTCAAGAATGTCTGAAGTAGACAAATTAACCTGTGGGCTAGCAAAATGGGACCTGACAAGATGCCTTCCAGAGTCCTGAGGGAATTGGCTGATGTAGTTGTCAAGACACCCTCCATGATATTTGAAAAGTTGTGGCAGTCAGGTGAAGTCCCTGGTGACTGGAAAATGGGAAACATTGTGCCCATTTTCAAAAAGGGTAGAAAGGAAGACCCTGGGAACTACCGACCTGTCAGCCTCTGTGCCTGGGAAGATCATGGAATGGATCCTCCTAGAAGCTATGCTAAGGCATGTGGAGGACAGGAAGGTGATTCCAGACAACGAGCATGGCTTCACCAAGGGCAAGTCCTGCCTGCCAAACTTTGTGGCCTTCTATGATGGAGTGACTGCATCAGTGGACAACGGGCAAGCTACAGACATAATCTATCTGGTCTTCTGTAAGGCCTTTGACGTGGCACCCCACAACATCCTCTCTTTAAATTGGAGAGCTTGATTTGATGGGTGGACTGTTCACTGGATAAGGAATTGGCTGGATGGTTGCATCCACAGAGTAGTGGTCAATGGCTCAATGTCCAGATGGAGATCTATGACAAGTGGTGTCCCTCAGGGGTCTGTACTGGGACCAGTACTGTTTAATATCTTCATCAGTGACAAAGACAGTGGGCTCAAGTGCACCCTCAGCAAGTTTCCAGGTGACCCCAAGTTGAGTGGTGCAGTTGACACACCTGAAGGATGGGATGCCATCCAGAGGGACCTGGACAAGATCAAGAAATGGGCCCATGTGAACCTCAACAAGGCCAGGTGCAAGGTCCTGGACCTGGGTGGGGGCAACCCCCGGTATCAGTAAAGGATGGGGGATGACGGGACTGAGAGCAGCCCTGCCAAGAAAGGACTTGGGGGTACTGATGGATGAAAGGCTGGACATGAGCCGGCAATGTGCGCTGGCAGCCCAGAAGGCCAACTGTACTCTGCATCAAAAGAAGTGTGGCCAGAAGGGCAAGGGAGGTGATTCTGCCCATCTGCTCTGCTCTGGTGAGACCCCACCTGGAGTACTGCATCCAGCTCTGGAGCCCTCAGCACAGGAAAGACAAGGACCTGTTGGAGCGGGTCCAGAGGATGCCACAAAAATGATCAGAAGGATGGAACACCCCTTCTGTGAGGACAGGCTGGGAGAGCTGGGCTTTTTCAGCCTGGAGAAGAGAAGGATCCAGGGAGACCTTATTGTGGCCTTTCAGTACTTAAAGAGGGTGTATAATAAAGATGGGGACAAACTTCTTAGCAGGACCTGTTGTGATAGGACCAGGGATAATGATTTTAAACTAGAAGAGGGTAGAATCAGACTAGATATAAGGAAGAAATTTTTTATGGTGAGGGTGGTGAAACACTGGAACAGGTTGACCAGAGAGGAAGCGGGGACCCCATCCCTGGAAACATTCAAGGCCAGTTTGGATGGGGCTCTGAGCAGCCTGATCCAGTTGAAGATGTCCCTGCTCACTCCAGGGGGGCCAGACTAGGTGACCTTTAAAGGTCCCTTCCAACACAAATGATTGATTCTTTGATTCTATGAAAATACATTATACCCTACCATTCTTCACCACAGTCTTACACTAGAGGTCATACTAGATGCACTGATTTTCGCCCTTCTGGAGCTGGAATTCTGGCTTTTTTGTCAAAGTCATTTCTCCTACTGAATTTCCAGAGTATTTAGGGTTAATTAATGATTTTTTGTGTTGTATCAGCTAAAAAATTGCCTGCTTTTTCCAAAAAGATCTGTAGAGCAATTAAGCATTTGTTCAGCTTTTTTTTTTTTTTTTACCTTCAGAATAGTCAGTGAGTTTAGGCACATTTGCAACAAGATTTTAGAACTCTCCTTTATAGTTTTGCCATTAGTTTTGCCACTTTTTTTCTTTTTATTACCTTTTCATAAAATCTATAAGGAATTAAAGAAAACACCCCACAGAGTCAATTGAGAAATGCTTCAGTACATTCCAGGCCAAGATGAAGACTTCTTTAATCTACAGAGTTGTTTAAAGTTTAATTGAATTCTCGTTGTGAATCTGGGAGACGACATTGTCAGTTTTTGTCCACTTGCATTTATCCACAAAGGTAACACTTCAGACAAATGTACACATCCTTACCAAACGGAGATCACTGAAATGAGACTAAAGATCACAATGGGTTGACGTATTAAACCAAATGCAACTAAAATTAAGAGTATAATGAGAAGCATAAAGGCAAATGAGACGTATCTTTTTGTGCATCATATTCCTGGAGGATGCTGTACAAGCTGTAGTTCTATTATAACCTCACCTCTTGTTTGTGTTCATGAAATTAACAGTCATCTTTACAAAGCCCAGCAGGTGGGGATATTTTTCTGCATTTGAGCACAAATTACTTTTTTAAAGTCTGTATTACTAAACTCACCTGAAGAACAGACCAACACAGTCTGGGTGTTACGTTATTCAAGCTACTTTTGTAGGCAAAAGATGGTGATTATAAGTCTTCTTAAAGTGCAGAATCAAAGATTTATTTGTAGCAATAGGTATGACACCAAAAAAAAGTGGGACTTTTTTTGTCTTGACAGTATATTATAAACACTAGTAGCACAGGTAATGCTCCATAATGCACCAATGGAGGCTAGTGGATGTGAAGGCACACCACCTAATTTGGGTACTTGCTGGCCCACCTAGGCTGCTGGTGCAGGCTGCCACCTGCTCATCCCTTCATACCCATACATTGCTGTATTCCTGATACACACTAGATGACAGAAATTTGGAGTATGTCACATCATCATCTCAGCTGATCTAGCACTTTTTAGTATGTAATATTTCACCCTGTTACATACATAAAGAAAGAACACTGTGGTTCAGGAGACAAAACTGGTTTATTTGAGATGCTTTAATTGCTTTTGATGGTAATCGTGAGACAGTACCAGGCCCAGAAACTTCACTGAAGTCTCTTCCCTGATGCCGAATATTGTGGACAGAAGTATTTTTTTCTTTGTATCTTCATGAGTCCATTCAGCACTATTGTTGCTTCTCATATTCTTCATAATGTATTTTATACGTATTCAACTCACCTACTACAAACTCTTATACATCTTTTTATATCTGGCACCTTGTGAATTTAAACTGGATTCAAGTTTACCTACTTTTACCAATATCCTTATGTGGAAAAGTTATTCAAGACTCAGCTAGCAAAGATCACAAAAATCTACCTAGATAAACATTAATACAAACCTGATAAAATATGGTTATATACATGTGCAAAATACTTGGACTGACTTCATTCATTGAGAAAATGGTGATGATACTGGAGAATCACTGCTGTGCAATAAGAACAGTATATGCTACATAATTCTGTAGGAGGATTTTGAAAAGCTGCACAAATACGCAGTTCTCTTAAACTCTAGAGCTGTTGAGTAGTTTCTACAAAGAACTGTTTACAAACTATATGCAATTCTGATTTTCTGTATGAAGTAATCTGAACAGAAAAAAAATCTGTAATTCATGGACAATTTAGGGGCTGGCACTCCTCTTAATTTTCGAAATAAGAGAACTGACCCACCGGTAGTTGCATCAGTTGTGCTTCTATTCAGATATTAGTGCTGTACCTTAGCCAAACTGAGTATTTGTTCTACTTTGGATCTACTTAATGTCATTTCATTGCTATTGCGCTACTTCTTATGCAGTTTACAAAGTGTGGGAGATTTGAAGAGCCCATTGAGGACTTTTTGCCTCTTGAAGATATGGTGAAAACTCTTTTGAGAAACATCAGTGCTTCCTGGAAAGGTAGTGGTAGCTCCAAAGAAATACCAGGGCAAAAGTTGTTCTGGTTGAAGATTTCTGATGGTATTTGTGCAAATTGACATGTGAGGTACATATAGCTGTGCTAATTACTGCTCTCCAGTCTGGGCAATAGCCAGCTATTGAAGGAACATGTGTGAGCTTTCAGGTTCCTGCTGCCGCGGCAGATTTGGGGCGGGGGAAGGTGCACTGAATAGCAAATGAGGTTCTGGAGTTATACAGAGTTACCGGCACAGGGTTTGGCCTCTGCACACCATGAGCACATGAGGGTGCTGGTTACTCTGTGGAGACTTCTTCTTTTGGAAATAACTTTGTCCCAGTTTTGGAATGGAAAAGCTAGAGGGAAATATGCTGCCCTGAAGAGCTGTATGTTGGGAACTGAAGAGGCATGATCAGGGTAAGCAGTATGCATGAAACCACAGTCCCTTAAATAAGCTTCCTTAACAGTACTGAAGTTATGGATATTATGTCTTCACTGTTTGCATCTTTCTTCATCCTTTCTTTACCCTGTCTAAAGTGAAAGATAGTAGTATTAAAAAAGGATAGAATCTTGGGGCATCATTACAGCAGTTCTGGACATTTGGATAAAGCAGCTGCAGTGCTCTCCCAAAGTCACCCCTGCTCAGAAGTAACACTGCACTGGAGACCTTTCATGCCACCCAAATTCTATATGAGCTTTTCTACTCCCTTTTGACCTGCTTTGTGACCTCATTTTGAGAAGATGCTCATCCAAGCACTGTTAAATACATTAATACAGATGAATTCTTGCATCCTAGTCTATAAACTAAGCAGAAGACGGAAGCAGCGGAGCGTGCATAGTATTTGTGGGGATATTGTTGGAGAATGGTTTAGCAACTGGTAATGACCACATCAATTTGCTGTATTATACATATTATGCTTGAAAATGGAATATCTGCATAAGTGAGCAGCCAGGAGCCCAGACTAGCACCTGTCCAGCTGATGGTTACTTCAGTAAACCTAGTAACATTGCCTGAAGAGGTACCACCTTAATGAAAATTATTCCAGACGCATACTTCAAGAAGAACAATAGGCATTGAGAGATAAACATGAGGAATTTCTTGTGCTCTTAATAACTTCTTATGAATCATATGAATTTATTTACCAGCTTTCTGACTGCGAAACAGGGGTGTAAGGAATTGTGCTGGTTTTGGCTGGGATAGAGTTCATTTTCTTCACAGTAACTAGTATGGGGCTACGTTTATGTTTGTGCTGGAAGCAGGGTTGATAGCACAGGGATGTTTCAGCTATTGCTGAGCAGCGCTTGCACAGAGCCAGGGCCTTTTCTGCCCCTCACCCTGCCCCACCAGTGAGTGGGCTGGGGGTGCACAAGAAGCTGGGAGGGGGCACAGCCAGGACAGCTGACCCCGACTGACCCAAGGGCTATTCCAGACCATATGATGTCATGCTCAGCATAGAAAGTGGGGGGAAGAAGGAAGGAGGTGGGCATTCAGAGTGTTGGCGTTTTGCTTCCCAAGACACTATTATGTGTGATGGAGCCCTGCTTTCCTGGAGATGGCTGAACTCCTGTCTGCTGGTGGGAAGCAGGGAATGAATTCCTTATTGTGCTTTGCTTGTGTGCATGGCTCTTGCTTTCCCTATTAAACTGTCTTCATCTCAGCCCACGAGCATTCTCACTTTTACTCTTCTGATTCCCTCCCCCATCCCACAGCGGGGGGAGTGAGTGAGCATCTGTGTGGGGCTGAGTTGCTGGCTGGAGTTAAACCACGATAGAAATGTTGCCTTTACAGAAATTGTAGCTACTCCTTTTTGTGCTGTGTAAGGGAATGAAAGAGGTGTTTATTTGTGTTTGCGCTTTTTTGTGTTTATTGTGGTTCAAGAAACACCAATTTTCAGGTGGGAAAGTTAACTAAGGAATGATTTGGTGCTGTGTTAGTTTTAAAGTACATTAAGTAGACCCATACAAGACATTTCAGAATTGCTACTTTGCACACACACATACTTACCTACCTATTAATCAATCAATAAACCTTTCTGTATACACACATGCACACAGGTCAGCAGCAGATATAAGCAAGTTTCATCAGGTGATGGAAAAGGAGGGAAGATCTTTGAAATAGTTTTCCTTCTGTAGATGCCAACTTTCCTCCAGTTGCTTCTTGTTCTTGAGCGAGCAGAACTACTTTCTTTAATAGCATTATTAACCTTGTCTTGTCTTTCCCAAGTAAGCCTACTTTTTCCTCCTTGAATGGCAATAAGTAGACAGTTTCCTTCCATTTCCTCCTCAATTATGTCCATTTTCCTTTTCCTTACTCTCCAGTTAGTCATGTATTTCAGCAGTGGAAAACTTTTCAGCTCAAAAAGAACACAAATGCAGCAGTGAATACAAAAAGTGAGCTCCTACAACTTAAATAGATAATTAATCTTAATAATCACATCTATTGGAAATAATGTAATTTATCCCTGAATGATTAAAGATCAGACATGGTCTATGGAGCTGCAGAAGCCATGAATTAACTGCTTCTAAGTACATCCAAAATATTTAATGTTCGGGAACATTTGTCAATGGAGCTATTGAAAACTGAGTATTCTTGAACTACTAGCATGCATGTGCTTTTGGAAACAATCTATCTAAGAAATTACTTGGTTATGAAAGAGAGCATTTTAAGAAACTGTTACCAACACCCAACCTAGATTCAAACTGATTTATCTAATCAAGGTGTAACTTCACCTTGTCATGTTCTATACTTCCAATTGTGTTCACTATGGCAGGCCAGCAAAATCTTTATCGTTTACTGAAAAAATTTACAAGGTAGGAAGCGAACAATGACTGACACATGGCTTTCAATACAGTGCTGTGTTTGAGGAGCATTTCTTGTTTTGACTTTCACAGTAGGTCTGTATGTGCTAAGTATGAAAGAAGAGAAACCTTTGTTCTGTGCCTTTTCTTGCCTCACTGCATGTCTTGACTGTGGTAGAAATTACCAGGTAGCAGGAGGGAGTAAAATCAATGCTGTATACAACACTTAGGCCCGTGAAATCAGGTAGAGATTCTAAGTGCCAAATCCAGTCCAGAGGCTAATGGATCACTGGAGGTACAAAGTCTCTTTCCATCCTCTTCCACTTACTTCTGAAGATACTTTGTGTCACTAATTTCAATTACACTTTCCTTTTTTTTTTTTTCTCCCAATACTATTTTCCTATTTTGGACGACCTTTGTGGTATATTTACAGCATATGTCCATGATCACAGGAGCTGAGCTTTCCAACTGCTGTTGAATCTTGCAGACTAATGAAGGTCACCCACTCTTTTGCCTGGTTGCATTCCCCACCTCCCTCCTGGACAAATTCTCTCCTCCTCTGGCAACACAAAGAAGCCTTGAAGTTCCCTCTACTGCTGGGTTGAAGAGGGAGCAGGGTATAGAAGCGCTAGTAACAGGGAATATATGTTAGGATAGTAAGTGAAGCACAGTACCCAAGCATTTTTAAGGATTGTAGTTCATAAAAAAGAGTTTATAAAACAGACCTTGTTAACAGCGAACTTAATTCCATGGCTCTATCTTCATCCCAAACAAGGATGGAACAGTAGTTATGCTGACACCAGCAAGGTCAGAATCTCACCCCAGGCCCTTGCCTTCCCTTCCTTATAATTCTGCCCAGTCTTGAATCTGGCAAGAAAGATACAGATCATTTTCTTTGTTCTTGTTCAGCTCTATTCTGCACTATTTATCATTCTTCTGAACATATCAGACCACCTTTAACATAAATTTTAAATCTATACACACACACAACAAGTAAACTAGTTATCCTTTACTTGAAGTGCACTTACTGAGAATATGTTTATGATATAATAGATATGATTTACAATATTAGACATACTGTTTTACAGTGTAGTTTTTTCCTACAGAAATAATATTTTGCCGAAATTAATCTCTCTTCACAGAATATGCTGGTTTCTATGTAGTTTGTTGAGGATAAGGCTCAGTATTGTTTAGGCTCTACAGGTATATTACTAAAACATTGCATTATTTAAAGTTGGAGCTGAAACAAGAAGTTTCAGTGCAGCTGGAATGCAATTTTTCAGAAATGCCAGGTCAAAACTTTTCAGAACATATAAAAAATTTTAACTTCTTGGTCCAGTCCAGCAAACCTCAGAAAATTCTGAATGCTTCACAAGATGCAACTTGGTTTCCAATCCGCTCTTGAATGAAATACAGTTTAAAGCAGCAGACAAAAGGAAATGCCTAACACACTAAAATAAATGCCTAAACAGTTGCAACTTCTGATAAACTCTGGGAATTTATAATATTATGCGTCAAATTATCGTCAAAAGCATCCTGTAACACGTTGGGTTTTGTAATGAATGCTGCTACATTTCCTCTAGTTAACTGGTTAAGGCTTTAGTCAGTTCAGTCAATACCCACAACAAAACACCTTCATGAACTGCTGTTGAAATGCCCTATTTTTCCGAGTGAAGGGCATAAGAAAATTATAGTCTGCATGTCAGTACAGATCCGAGTATGTTTTGCCCAGGTTGTTTTACCTGGAATCATCTTTTTTAACATCTTGGAGTTACAAGGTAGAAGTAACATGTTTACATTATGACAGTGACATTTATTTGGGAGGAGGGTCAGACAAAAGAATATTTGATTAATGGAGTGTTTTTTTAAAAAAACATGACTCCAAATTTGAAAAGAAAAAGCTTACCTTTCTTTCTTTGGCCTGTTACTAAAAACTTGAGATGTCTCAAGTGGAATTACATTAATTTTTTCCTTATAAATTTGCAGTTGCCATTTGCAGTGGGGGAGGTTGGTTGGGGTTTTTTTGAGACCTATGCTAATTTAGTTGGTTCATGAGCTGACGCACAACAGACGTAAGGCTCTGAAGCCATTTGGGGAAGAAAGAAGGCTGCCTGTCCACAACTGCAAGACTATTTTGAGGTTCACTGCTCTATCATAATACAGACTATACAATTCAGCAACATAATCATAAACAGAGCTCAAAATCAAAGTGCTGTTATGAAACATGTATGAAATACTAGTATGCAAATGTAAAATAACTTAATAAACACAAAGGGGAAAAAAGCAAGTACCTTCTTAAATGGTGCTATGAGTTTTAGAGACTTCAATCTGCAGCTAAATTGAGACAAAAAAATACAGAAACCATTCCAGTGTCACATGTTTAGTGACCATAAGTTGAAAAAAATACAAATAGCTTTTGAAAATCTTGCAAGTTTAGAAGCAAGAAGGGAAAGGAAAAATACTGTAAGTAATTGTGACCAAAACTGTCTTAAGACTTGCAAACTATCCTTTAGACATAAACTTCTATTTTTCAAGACCCAGGGCCTGTTATTTAGATGGCTACTCAAAACCTGGGCTTTTCTGGTACTTGTATAGCATTCTATATCCACTGCTTATTAAGAAAAAAACCTAAAAGGTATTGCCTAGAAACTCATCAGCAAGGAAGCACACTCCTCCAAATCTGCAATTGCCAGGCACACAGATAGTCCTACCCTGGCTTAAGACATGAGTCAATGACACTGTGCTGGGTTGCTATGCTACTCTTCTGAGCCGTAGCTCTTGTGGAAAAACAGAAAAAGGGTTTTCTAAACAGAGAAGCATTTGTATTTTATGAATGCTATTGAAGACAGCAGGAGTGCAATTTTATTAAGTTCAAAGTGTACGCTGTCTGTTTAATAACCTCTTTTACATCTAGGATAATGCAATCTTCAAATGGGTATATTTTACCTGAACTTGAAAAAATTTCTGTAAAAGTAAGACAACATGCAGACAGCAGGTCTGTGATATTGGATAAGCAAGTAAAACTTGCATCAGTAAGTACAAAGTATGATCCATTCTGTTATTTTCAGATCCTGAGGCAATGAAAGAGAAGTGTGGAACCACTTTCATTGCTAGCATTCGGATATCACACTAGTGGTATAATATGTTTAGGACTGGGATATTGGGTACACACACTTTAAACTTGTTCCCTTGAAAGTAATGAACAATGGTACTGCAGCAGATTTCACTAAGCTCCAGCCAAAACACAGTATTTAAAAGTCAGTAATACCGAGGCCCAAGTTCTATTTTAAGGTTTGAGAAAAAAGAAAGAGTTGTTACTTTGCAGAACAAGCATTTTGTCGTCTTTACTTGTGAGGTTCTAGAGAGAACACTGGTTCTACAGCAGTTACTTGAAGACTTGATTGCCACTAAAATGAAGACCAGATCATTATCATTGTTTTCCTCTATCAGACACCTTTCTCCATTTCCCTTTAATTCATTCTAACAGGTTAGATAGCCTCCCACCATTTTTTTCTTGCCACAGTAGGCTTGGGGCAGGAGGGAAGCTGAATTTTTAAGTGTGTCTGCATCCTGCTTTAAGAACAGAAGTAAGGTAATGTGGTTTGGCCTTCAGACCTTGTTATTTATGTATCAGATTAATTTCAGCATGGATCAGGAGAGGAGAATTCTCTATGTTTGCAAGAATGACAGAATTTTCTACAACTTCATTTAGTGTACTGCTCTATGTTTGTAATCACGAGTGCATTAGAATACTAAAATGAGAAGTTTGTAGATTACGTGCATGACCTCCCACTGCAGACACATAGTTTAAGTGTAGAGATTAAATAAAATTGAATACAAGATAGCTTGTAATCCTTGTGTTATGGTGGGTGCAAATACTAACCCAAAGTTAGTTTTGGCAATGACACAACCTAGTCATAACAGATTTATCTTTTTTTTTTTTCTCATATACATGTCAAACTTGATTTTTAAGTGATGAAGAATTGCGAGTACAAAAGGACTACTGCAAATGTACACAACCTGGAATCAAATTCTGCCTCATTATAGTTTTTTTTTAAGTAGCATTACTACTCCTGATCACAACTCTAATTTTAGATTCTCTAAGCATTTTAAAAATGTAGCAATTTCATCATTCGTGTAATTTACATCTTTCTTGATTCCCAATGAGACGTTCTTCAAGATCAAGTTTTATTTTTTTATTCTTAAGTATTGGAAACAGATTGGTGAAATGTAGCTACAACATTTTCTTAGTGGGTGCTCATTCATTTTTTGACTGCCACTGTATTCTCAAAACCCTTTACTAAATGGCTCTCAACAGGAAGAACAAACATTAGACGTACATAGGGAAGGAGTATATAATCAGAATTAGGGAAAAAATATGTGAACAGAATTACTGCTATGCAGGCTGCTAACTGACAAAATCAGAATAGCTCTGCAAACATGTACTGGTCAGGCAGCAAAACATTCAGTTCTTGTCCTGTCCCCTGACGGCCTCCCCAAGCCTCCCCCATCCTTTTGTTACTGCATCTCTACACTAACATTTTCAGAACAAGTTAAGCTGTTTGTCATTTGAGTAACAAAAAAATCTTTCAAATTCTGCCCCTTCTTCAGTAGTTATACAATTAATAAACACTTGCCACATTGACTCAAAAGCACGGCCAGAGAAATGGCATTTCAAGTTATGTATAAAGACTAAAAATGTTCCAAACGCCCATTACAATGTGGAATTTCCTTCTGCCGCAAACAGACAGGAAAGATGACAATATGTTGGCATAGCAGGTTTTTAGGTCAACAGCTATGCCAACATCTTGCCTTCCCTCCAGCTCTGCATAAAGGAAGATCTTGGAAAGGCATCTGTGGGAACTGTATAATCTCTTACTGTGATTTGTCTGATCTGAAATAGAAAAC
The DNA here is from genome assembly GCA_034008185.1 of Gorsachius magnificus. Classification (NCBI taxonomy): domain Eukaryota; kingdom Metazoa; phylum Chordata; class Aves; order Pelecaniformes; family Ardeidae; genus Gorsachius; species Gorsachius magnificus. The sequence continues at coordinate 29,124,462 of CM067109.1, read as the reverse complement.
CAAAATTTAGGTAGAAGCTTCACCCTGTTATGTAAAGCATCTGAATATCAATCTTACAGAGCGGTGTACAGTAACTCTAATTAATGTGAGTTGGTTTTTATGCCTTAGGCTATGAGATCTAAAAAAAGCCCTGACAAAGGGCCCAGTTTTTAATTTTGTGTCTATAACAGCTGCAGAGCAGAGACAGTGTTTGCTTAATTATTTTTCATAAAGCAACAATGTAATCAGGACTTTCCTTACCAATGCATCAACAAAATCCAAGAGGGAGGATGGTCAATCTAGAGACGTATCCTATATACCATAGTAGAAGCATATTCTCAAGTGACTTTATTTTAAATACTCATTTTCTGGATTTGGTCAGTCTCATTGTCCTAGGTTCACCTAAACAAAAGAGTGATGTCAAAGGAAGAGATCTAAACCACAAACATTTGCTGCTTTAAAAATATATCAGCAGCTTTATTCATACTTAGAAATCACACTGCCACCTTCCTGTAATCTATTTCCATTTGCACAAATATTTACAGAGGGGTTTTTTTAGGCAGCAGATTTGCCAAGGAGACAGATTTTCAGGAGGAAAGTGATAGTCATTACAAAACTGGAGACAGTCTCATGCAATTTGCTTTTTCCACAGTGCCACACTTATGCTGTTTGGTGGTTGGTTTGTTTGGGGTTTTTTATTAATTTGAACAAAAGGGGGGGGAAGTGGAGGAGGAGAGATACTTGAATATATTTCTGTTACCTCGTACCTGGTGCTGTACTGCAGTCAAAATGGCAAGACTGAAATGTAAGAGTCTAACAAGCTTAAGGACATTTGGTAACTGTATCTAGAGCACATTAACTAGTTCGGTCATTCAGAACACCAAACTATGCGCTACTGAACAATCAGTTCAGTCTGTTCATTGTCAGCTATGGGAATTGTCAATTGTAGCTTTAATTTTCATTTCCAAAGTCTGTATTCAAACCTGATGCCTTAATGTTATACCAGAATTGGGGCTTTTTTTTTTTTTCCAGATTACTACTGGATTTTTGGTGATGGGGAGAAAAGCAAAGGAAAAGTTATTAATTTACACGGGCTACAGCATCTTTAACAAAAGACAAGTTCATTCATGGTCACCAGAAACCCTGGTGGCATAGCATTTTGTAAGTAGTCTTTGAAGAAGTCGTGTTCCAGTAAACTCTTTCAAAGCTGTGGTTGTTGCACAGTGTAGCCTCCCTCAGGTGTTACTGTGCTATCAATGATCAAATCACTTAGCAATATACAACCCAGAACTGTCCAAAAAGAGGAGAGAAGACAGGAAGGCCCGCTTTTCCATATTACATAAATAGAATGGAAACCATTGTGGAACTAAGCACTTCAAAATACCACAGGAGAGCACCTTTTTTTGTCCTTGTTAACACTTGTGTCTTTAATTAACATTACAATTAGCATACAAGCTGTTGTTTTCTTACACAGTTGAAAGTCTGTTCTTCCACCAACTATTCTCTTGTAAGAAAACAGTGCAGAGTTGAAGACATGTGAGTGACACTACATTTAAGAGTCTCTTTGGAATTATTTTTAAATCCAGTTCAAGGAAAAGCTCTTAAATCTACCATTTGGAAATACTGTCAGTGAATGACATTAAAATTTTCCATTCAGGTTACTGTATCTCAGGATGGGAAAAAGTTTTAATTCTTTAAAATGGCAAGCAATTTCTAAGTTCAAAATGCTTATTTCATAAAAACTGTGGAAATGCAGAAAAGCACCCCATGTTTACTTGCCTATTTTGTGTTTGCTAAGCCTTTGTGCCTTTTGAATTTAGGCTATAAATATATTTGAAGTAGGTTACGTTCATATACAACTTTTCTTTAGCATTACCTTATAGATCTCTTAACAATGAGTATGGTTATGCTAAAAATTTTGCTGTATCTCTGCATTTGCTTAAGCTAACAAGACGACTTTTTTGAATGGAAGACTGCCTATATTTGGGATCTGATTCTGCAGAATGCTTGCGTGTAAGTGTACTCACATCAGTAGAGGGTTTTTGTACTCTGACACGACATATAATAAACAAGAATTAAACTAAACAGCAGTGTCAGCAGACACAGGGTGTGTTAACATTGAAGTTCTCCGACCTGCCAATCTCATGTCTCATACAATCACTTCTGTCCTAACAAAGCCTGTTGTTTTGGAGGGCAGTGTATGAACTGCAGCTTAGTCTGGGCTTAGGCCAAGGGAGGCATTATTTCACAGCTGCATATCCTAGCTGTGCCACTAACCCAAAGGGTCTGGATTTGGCATGCTGTGACAACCCAAAATCTAATCAGTGCAAACTACCGGCAAAGCTATGCTTTGCAGCAGTAACGAGCTGTCTCTGGAATTTTAACATCCCATTTGAAAAACCCATCACTGAAACTGAAAGTAGAGCTGTATAAAGCTTACAGGACAGTACAATTCTGACAATCTGCTGATAAAGTACCATTGTTGCCACAGCTCATTTTAGGAAAAGTTTATTGTGAAAGAATAAAGGAAGCTGTAAATAATCTAATATAATTAACGATTTTCACAGATTTTGTAGATTTCTCCACAGACCATACTAGCTAACAAGACAAACAGGTTAACTACCTGGCAATACATCAAATGCTACCAAATGCACAAAGCAAACCAGCTGTTGAAAGAACCATTTTCTGATTAAGTAGAAAATTTAATTGTAACTGATAAAAACAGAGCCGGGATGGGGAAGGCAGACAGCTCATTTTTCTTAATGACTCGCCAACTTCATCTGTTCTCTCTGTTAAAAAGTTCAGCAGCAGTACACAACTTGTCTTCAGTATGGCCCGATAAGAACATGAGAAGGGAAAGCGAACAGGCTACAGGCTGACTACATTTGATGCATCAAAGCCTCTCCCACTTTTAGACTGCTCTTCACAGTTTTCAAACATGCTGCGACAGGGGGAGCAGGGAAGAGAGACAGCAAAAGAGGTTGAATCAGATGAAGAATCAGCACCTCACAGAAGCAAAGCCGTAGGTTTAAAAGGATCTTGAAACAAAGGAAAAACTCCACATGAACATTGCAGGCTAAGCTTTTGGGAGGGGAGAAAGGAAGGGAGAAATAACCATTGTTGGTACTGATTCACTGGAAACATTGCAGTGCAGAATGCAAAGATGCCTTCCAACCCCCAGCATCACCTGCTTATTGTGTATAGACCTGCTCCGAGCAGGTTTAGACAACCAATATTTAAAGTGCTGGCAGCTGCCTGGAGCTTCATCTATGATAGGGCTCCCGCTATCAGTACCAGTAGCTGCACTGGCATTAGCAGTGTGTGTGTGTGAGGGAAAACATCAGGAGAAAGCAGGCAGCCTTAGGGGCACAGTTTAATCCCTGTAATTATGCAGGCCTGGTAATGTAAAGGTCTGCAAACAAATTCTGAAGCTCCATAAAACTGAGAGTTTGGGACATTCCCTGAAGCATCTTTGTTTTAAAAACAAGTATTCTGGCAGCCTCTAACATGCATTATCCATTTCAGTGTATTTTCTCACTAATTATAGAGAGACTATGCCTAATTTCCTCAGAATAATAGCCTGAAATTTCTGAAGATAAGAGTCTGCCATAAATTGACTTAATTGCATTTTAATTAATTTTCATGTATTGCCCTGGCTGAAATATTTTTTTTCCATTAAATGCAAAATAAGCACATTTTTGAAAGAAAGAAAGACTTTACTTCAAGGAGACCAACCCAACATACACACACACAACACTGCTGAGGAGTCACAGTCTTAATCCTGCAGGACTGGTGATCAATCAGGAGGTGGTCCAAACTGTAGGGAGACCAAGGCCAGCTCTCCTGTGGCCTGGGTTCCCAAAGAATGTTTGGTAGATTTCTGAAAATCTGAAAATATTCTGCACAGGGAAGAAGATGAAAGGAATGAGGAGGCAACCACTTTCTAGCAGATCCTGAAATCACAGTTTGCATTAAAAGTTTTCAGCTGGGAATACATCAACAATAAAAAAAAGAGCAGCTGGAAACAGAAAAACATACAGCTGACTGAAATACTCATTGAGGAAAAAATTGAGTGTTGTCGTATTTCTTTAAAGAAGATCCATACATATTCTTTCCTCGCACCAAATTACTTGGCCATAGAGAATTTTATAAATTATTCACCCAGAAATACTTATTCACTTACTGCAGTATAAAACATTATTAGTTCTAACTAGATTTGACTGAATAGAACTGTCCTCTTCCTGCAATTGCAGGATTTTTCCACAGTAAGTTTTCCATGGGTATTCTTCAGGCTGAATTTAAAAATTCCTGTTTTCTCTCCCCCGCTCCCAACACCCATGAGGTAACTCCAGAGCCTAATCCACATCATTTTCCTGCATGGTCTCAAAAGGCACACCAAATTACAGAGCCTGCTGAAAAGATTCCAGATAATTTCTGTGGGTTTAACATTGAGCCTATTGGGTCTACATGTGCTTTTTCTTTTTTCTTTTTTTTTTTTTTTTAAGGTATGTCTTGGGTTTGCATCTATGAAATTAAAAAAAAATTTTGATTGTGCAATTTTTTGCAGATCTTTACATCTCCATGTTGAAGCTGGCTAAGACATAACTGATTCTCATCTTCCCCCCCAAATGAATATATCCATCCCTCTGATAACTTTTTAGCACAAGCTAAAAAAAATTTAAAATTACTTTAAAAAAGTTTAGCCTGACCTCCTTGGATCTTTGCAGTGGACATTATTTCAAGAGCTGAAGCAATCTTTTTTAAATTGTAATTTTTGTCCTTTTATGTCTATGTTGTGTCTAACTTTTTGCAGGTGGCTGTGGGAATAAGAGAGATACATAGTATGGACGATGCCTTTTGAGAAATGCGCTGTTACCTGTCTTTCTCTGGATACTGAAAAATGTGTAGTTTCAAAACAAGAGATTATTTGGAAGATCCCAGACTAAAGCATCCCACAGAGGCCCAGTTTCTCAGATTTTGCTGAATTCTAAGCCTCAGTCTTAAAGGTAGCCCCAGAATGGAGGAACCAAGGTGTGAGTTGGATGGGTTTGTCTGAGCACTTAACTACACAGCACTGAATTTCGACAGGCTAGTAGCCCTGACTTCACCCGATAATGAGTAAGCTGACCCTTACTCAGGTGTTGCATTTTAACTGTTCACTTTCAAAAAATACTGACCTGTGAGCTCATTTAAAGGCAATATAACTTCAGTTTAACTTCATTCACTTAGATTCATATTTATGCAGAATAAATAAAATATGCATTTTATCAATATTTGAATTAAGCAATACACTTGGCATGTTCCAATGGCAACATGAAGAACAACTTTGAACCACATTGCTTATAAGTTAGATGGAAAGAAAAACAATTTCAATGGAATCAGTGAGAGCTGGATAGTGTCGCATAAAACTACCCAAGAAATTCGATGCTACAGACACACCAATACTCCTGTAGTCCTTATCTATAAAAGAAATCCCTGTGATTTTAATGTCAGCCTTTGCATTAAAAAATACCTGGACTAAAGCCATGGGGTTTAAACTGAATTGCAGGTGATTGAAGCAGCTCCTAAAATAACTTTTCATCTCATCTATGAAGTCCATTCATTATGTCAACTTTTAAAAGTTAAAAGTGATACTACATTTCCAGACATTTAATTTTGCTTAGCTAGAAAGTCATCATACCTGTTATCCAAAACTGAACTACAAACTTACAGGTGATAAGTGAAGTATGTCACATGATTAAGCAGGAAAGTAGGCATTAAACATTTTTCTAAAAAATTAAATCAGTAATTTGTTAAGATCAAACACAGTGATGACCGCCATCAGTAAATCCGGTAAAGACGTTTATCACAATTATGCTAAACTTCTTACCTGTCTTTAAGATTAAAAAATTATACAGTAGGAAGAATTTTGGAATACAGGGTCCTTAGATTTCTCAACCCTATATCTGAATTCTGAATCAGTGTTACATGAACTTCTCCCCTCCTTACTGGTTATGAAAACTCCAAAGATCCGAATTATTTAGCAGCTGACAACTCAGCCTTTGGAGTAAATGGGATTTTGCCATTGACTGGGTAGAAGCAGCGACAGACTAATACTTGTGTTTGGAAGTCAGAATGTGAATGCAAACAGAATCAGGTAACAGTATTCCACTCCCCGTATGAATTCTGTCCTTCCAGAACGCTCTGTGAGGCATTAGTATATCATGGAAAATAATAGGTTGCCAAAAAAAAAAACCACCACCACACACAAAATACGAAGTAGCTCAGATTCTCTGAATATTTCTATTTTTCCCATGAGAACTGATTAAGTCAGTTAGCTAATGTGTAGGCATATATATCTTAAATTGCTAGAATTGAGGTCAGTGATGACAGGAAATTCTACAATCTTTAAATAGGAACAGGGTATTCTATAAGCTCATATTAAATTTAGCTTTGTCCCTGGAAGCCTCATTTTAATAGTATTTTAATAGTTAAGATAATGGGTGTGATTTTTTTTCAGGGGTATCTTGTATACTGCTAGTATATACTTCCACAGCGAAGGGAATCTGATGGATAGCTTCTCTGCCCATTGCTTGACAGGATAATCATCTTCCCTTTCAGCTCAGAACAAAGTTGGATATAAATGACAGATAACACTCTTTAAGTGGAGCAACCCGGGTAAATGCTGTTTTGTGAAAATGTCAGCCAGCTGCATACTTGTATATTCTCTATTGGCAAAGAAACAGTGTTGGCTACTTCCTTTATTTGTTCCAATAGGCTAAGATGAAGCAGTTCTCAATGCACAATGGAAAATTTCAAGTCTGCTGCAGCAACATGGAAGTGTTACCCACATTGTCCTGTTCATCCCAACAATTTTGTTAGTACCACTGTCCTAAAAAGGAAATCCCCACTTTGTATGTGATGGTGTAGGATGCATATGCTGAATGGCCATGGGATTTGGTAAGATACTTGACATGGTTATTGTGTATAAAATTACATTTAACTGCACCACAAAGTATCACTGCTGAACTAAGGGCTCAGCTGGGTCCGAACAATAAATCCAATGCGCAACAAAACTACCCTCTCAACAGGTTATGACAGCTAACAAAAGACTTACAGAGCCACGAAGCAGAACACAGTGATTTGTTAAGAATGTGTAAGCCTTCTGGTATTTCTACCTTGTGGGTTTCACTTGGACTGTACTGTAAGGCATTTATAAAGACTTGCATGCGTATAGTGGCATTAGTTATTGATCTTCTGCTCCTCCCCAGTTTAACAAATGAACTACTAAGTCTGGAAATACAAATCGGGTACATCAACATGAGGGATGAATTGTTCTGCAGCTCACAGGCTGTCAGTTGTCCAAATTATTCAGCCTGTTTTTTCCACTCTGTGTAGAAACCAGAAGCTGATTCCTGAACATAGGAAGGCACTGAAGTTGTCAGGGAAGTTACTGCAGTGTAGTCCTCAGGCAGGTATACAGTGTACCTCAAGTTACCCTTGCATTATGATTGGCTCATGTTAGCCGTAACATTCATGAAACATGTTTGTATTACCCACAGTATAAATTATTGTTGTCACTTTTTCTAGTTCACAGACTGGGACTTCCAGAACTGCACCCTGTTACAAATGAATGCAAACATGGCGCAGGCTTCTATCTGTCTTATAAGGAGTTGGAGATTTGAAAACACATCATTATTCATTAGTGATTTTGCAACCAACATTTTTTTTTTAAATTATCTAGTTATGAAATCAATTATTCTCTGTTCTTTGCTGGTTTGTTTTACTGTTCCTGACCCTATCTATCTGAAATTCTCTGTTGCACTTTAAAGAAAGGTGTTAATTACTATTCCTGGGTAACTTCTTACAGAGGCAGGTGTCTTGCAAATGTGTTCTTGCAATTCAAGATGTTCTTAAAATAGCTTGCTGTGGGTAGCATGTTCTTAAGTAGGTCTAAGAAACACTGATTAAGTAAAGCTCCCTACTATGTCAAGAGCATCTATTGGAAAGAAATTTGCAAATTAACTGGAGTTGATCCGGATTTCTGATTTTTAAGTATGGCTTAATCCTGCTCCAGGCCAATCCATGGAAGTTTTGTTTTTCAGTTTTGGGCTCAGACCTTTTCAGTTCACTGCACAGAAAGCTGTCCAATGTCTACTGCAGCACTGCCTTTCTCCCCACTCATTCCACAACCTACATTTCAGACACTGCTGGTAAAGACAGGACTGGTTATTGCATGTTTAGGTGAATCAGTGATGATACACTGGGAACACAGAAATTGTTGTAGGAATTGTGCATTTTCTTGTCTTTTCTGTTTCTTTAATGTGGAGTTTTTAAAGGAAATAGATACAGTTTAGTAACTTGGCAATGCTGAAGCAGAGTCGTAGGGGAAAGGGAAGGTTTACCATGATTAGCCAATAAAAATTATTTGGATAGCACATAGGAATTACTCCTTTTCATGCAGAATAGGTTAAAGAACCAAACCCTCTATACAGCTGGTTAAACCCAGCAGCCTCTAAAGAATGTGTTCCTGGGGAACACAAGTAATGTGGCTGGTGGATATATATATACACACTGAATCCCACCTATGATGCAGCAGGCATCCACCACAGAAGAATTTCCAGAGAGAATGATCATTTCTGCTGGAGGATTCCTTGGGCGGTCATTGCTGGAGACGACCCACTGAACTGGCCTCTGAGAGGCAAGTGATGTCAAGACCAAGACAGTAACGGAAAAAAATGAATTTTTTTCACCTGTCCTGTTCAGAAACATGACAAGATTTTTATGCACAGTAAGTGGTTTTCCAGGTATCTGAGCACGGCTAATTTTGCCAGAATAACGTTTTCGCATAAGGTCTGTGCAGTTAATGAATTAGTTTACCTGCTGTACCCAGTAACAGGAAGATTTGCTTAAAACAGTACCTCACTGGAGAAAGTCTACATAGCGCTGCCAGGGAATGTTAACCTCTAAGGAGATTCTGAAAATAATCCCATGGCGTTCTATGCTTATATGGAGCTACCTGCTCTTTTTAGGTCTGCTTGAGTAAATCCACAGAAAACATACTGACTTAGTCCTTATTTGGTTCTTCAGAAATTAAGGGAGTTACCATTATGAGAATTCTTAAATTCTAAGATAAAAGAACGAAACCTACAAAGGAATCATTTTAGGCATATATTTTATATTTTAAAAAAAAAAAACTACAATGGATTGAAATTTTTTTCATTAATTTTATAATGTATTGATGTGGGTTACATACATGTACACAGTCACAGGAAAAAATAAGGGGTTTTTTTTCTAAATCATACTAGTTAATTAAATCAGGTTTTGGTGGCCCTAGGAACCCCACCAATAGATTTCTAAACACCCCTTTTGTGTTGTAGTCATGCATTCAAGAAGAAAAGGTATCTTACTAGTAACCATCAATGCTGTGTCTATTTAAAATGGTATACATATAGACATTAGACTCTGGTCTTATGGTTTGCTTTTTTATCTTTTTTACTAATTTTAAGAGCCAATGTATGTTTATTGGCTTGTGCAAAGAAGCTTTAAAATGCATTCAGAGAGTTCACTGCTCATTTGCCCCGTCTTAAAAATCTGACCTTACATATTTTACCCTCTGCAATTTTCATCTCCTGGTTACCTTGAAAATTTGTGAATACTATTTGTAAGAACAACTGCTGCTTGTATTTTACTACATGCAGTACTGGCTCAATTCCTCTGAATGTCAGGGCTCCTTTTCTTTCTGTGGAAATGACTGGTGCATAGTACTTTACCAGATCAGATCCCAACAGGTGGTTATTTACTGCCAAATATGAACTTAGTTTTTTAAGCCGCTGACTTTCAGAAAGAAATTTGCATTTGTATTAACAATAGTTCCTAGCTATATGCTCATATAATACCTTTCCAAAAGATTTCTACCTTGTACAGTCCATTCAAAAGACTATGTTTTAGAAAATCATTAAGCACGGTACATGATAGGACAGACTTTGCTCTGCTTGTTGCAGAAGTTGCAGGGTATATGTGAATTAAGCATAAGGGCAGGAGAAAGGCAAAGAGTGATCTTGCTGTACAGACATTGAAAGCCCTCTTGGCAAACTGAATTCCTTCTCAAGTCTACTTTTCCTATGCAAAGCAGGGACTTGACTTCTTTCAAAATTTTCGCAAATGTCTACTAATTGTTAGCACTTTGTTTCCTGAATAGCTAGGGTGAAATACTGAGGCAGACCAAGAGACATGAGGAGCAGCTCTCTGCTTTGCTGCAGAAACCACCCATTGAAAGGATTTCAAACCCAGCCAGAACACCCAGAACTAGCACACATCTGACTGTATTTGCCCTAGTATCTACCCAAGATTTGCAGGTCTTGTGAAATGTAATTAGTTTGTTACGAGACACTCAGGAATCATATGCAATGCCTGTATTAAATGCACATTTAGGAAGAAATTTAAAAAATGGTCTTTGGTGCACAATGGATAAAATTAAATAAATCCAGGACCTGATTAATCAGGTGAGGGATATAAAAAAAAGTAGAGAATAATTATTTCACCAAATGAAGGCAGGACTCTAATAGGAGAAAGAAAAGTCAATTTGTAGCAACGTCAAGCTTGCCAATACATATACAGGCTTGTAATGCCTGTACATGGATCCAGGGCAGGAAGAAAATAAGTCTGCCTGTGACACCAATGCTGGTATTTATTAACAGGAGTTCTTGCCTTTGCAAGTCATAAATTTCCTTTTTTTTTTTTTTTTGGTCACAACGAGAGACATAATTTCTTCTAAAAGAGAATGGCATCTGACTTACATTACTTACATTACATATCAACACATCTACTAACACTGAAAACAGGCAGCAAAAGACAAAATCCAGAGAAGGAAGATTTACTGACTGTACAGCAGGACAGCACTATCCTATCTTTTAGCATCACGTCTCTCAAAAACAAATGGCAAACTTTAAGAACTCATTCATCTGCCCTATTCTTAAACTTTTCACAGCTCCTTCACATAAAGACGTTCCTCCTACCACTAACCTTTCCTCTGATGGAAAGTTCTCACAGCATCTGTTCATCTGCCAACTGCGCAGCATCCCTTACAACTGAGGGGAGACCAAGACGCAGAAGGAGACAGCCAGAGCTATTCTGAGCTGAGCCCGACACTAAATTCACCTATAGTGTAAAGGCAAATTCCTTTGTCTTCTTCCCTTAACCCCCTCAAGGAACAACCAAACCCACATCATTATTCTTCACTGAACTGTACTTTTATTGTGGGTTTAGAGTTGCCAAGAATAAAACTTTGCTTAGATTCTTTAATTCTGCCCATCCTGTAATTCTTCCACCCTCCAGACACATTACTTCTGACATCATGGGATGGGACACGGTGCCTTGCTGTTCTGGCCAGAACTTGACTGTCCTCTCTATCGATTTTTAAGAAGTAGTACTACCTAACTAGTGGTTTCCTGAGGAGACACAACGATAGCCACTTGGATCACTGAGATAAATGGAATAACACAAGAAAAAAGAACCCCAAACTAAGATAACGATTAGGATTTACATAAAGATTTCTTTTTTACTCATAATTTATTTCATTTCTTCCAGCCCTGTGCTTTCTCCTTCCGTTCACAGCTCCTTCATGCAATACACTTGCACCAAGAAATAAAAGAAAAAAAAAATTGCACAGACTAGAACAAATGTCCTTCCCATATTTGAGATTTTAGAGTTGTAAGAAGCCTCCAAAAAGAGGGCAGCTTGCTTTGTTTCTTGGAACAAATTTGGTCAAACAGAAGGACAAACTTCAAGACAAGGGACGGCTTAAAACTAATCAGGGACAGGGTGCTTCCTGTAGCTCAGGACAACACCGGCTCATTCTCTGCATCCCAACACGCTGACACACACCACCTTAAAGCAAAAATACCGATGCTAGTCCCAGGCTAGAAAATCTTCTGCAACTGCAGTGTGTGCTGCAAATATTTATTAAAGCAGCCTGTTTGCTTTTCAATGTTAAAAACAAAGCACAAAACCCCCACTGCAACTACTTGCACAAAGTCCAAAATCTGAGGTCAATCGTTGCACTAATGCACTTCCTTTTAACTTTAAGGTTGCATCCAACTTTTACAGCTACAAAGATACTTAAAGGTTTCTGTTTCTATATACTGTTATGCTATTGCCTACGAGGAATGGACTCCTGCCTTGAGAACAACACTTACCTTGTTTCACTCAACAGTGAAAATCCACTCTTGACTTCAAAAGTGTAAAACTCATTCCCTATGAAGCGAAGTTTTATTTAAGTCAAGGATTCAGTCATAAACTGGGCTAATTATCATCACCTATCTAACTTTTTACTCCTTCCCCGACCAGATGCAGGAAGCATTAAGAAAAATCCACGGCTACACACAACCATGACCCCTGGTTTAGAGTCAAGATGTCAAACACAGAAGAATTAAAGATTATGTCTGTTCAGAATAAACTTTGGCTAGTCAGGTGGCATAGAAGTGTGATTTTTATTTTTTTTTCTCCTGTTAGTACCTAATCCTACTGCACATGGGCTCAGATGCTCCTCAGCCTTAAAAGTTACGGAAAATCTTTTCTTTCTAGAAATGTATTGAGGAAGTATTTTATTCACTATTATCGCTAGTAGAAGTTCTATCTTGAAATAATCTGTAAATAAATCCCCTCTTAAAACTATGTGTCCCTGAGTACACATGCAGGGCAAACATTTAATTCCATCTTAGTGCTACTATTTTATTTTAAGAAGTTTTCTGAAAAACTGAACTAAGTGGACTTAAACTGAGGTACTGCCAAAGGGAAGCTGGATGATGAAGTTACACTGTAATAGCCTTCAGGGGTTCCTCCTTAACACAAAAATTGTAAATCAGAGATTTCGGCAAACCTCAGGCTGCAGGGACATAGTCTTCACCACCGTTTTGCTGAATTAGAGATCTCATCTGATGAAGATGTCAGTGGCAGTCTATATCAGAAATGTCTCAAACACACCAGCACAGAATAATTACTGGCTTGCAAAAAAAAGAAGCACATTGAAAAAATATTACTAAAGTAGCTCGTAGACAAAAAAGAAGTGTATATACAGAGGAAGAGCAGCAGGGAAGTGCAAAATTTTGTAGTGTTTATCAGTTTTTACTTCGTAAGAGCATAACCTTCAGAAATGTACTGCACTACGGCCTCAACGCCAGTCCTAAGAATGCAAGGATCCGGTTAAACACGATGGAGGAGCAAGTAAAAAGCAGTATGTTTGCTATAGGAAGAGACACTTCAGAGATCTCCGCAAGGCTAAACACAGGTAAGTAAGAGATGAAACAGTATGTCTTACGGGTAGCTGGCCTAGGAAAGCATTTACCTGAAACCACACCTGAGAACGACGGCAGGGTCTGGCTACGGCTCCATCCCGTTCCCCACGACGTGGGTAAGAGAAAACTTACTCTTTAATCCTTACCGGCCACTCCTTACGCACGTCCCAGCTAAACCCGATACCCGTTTCACGTTAGCGCAATTACTGTTTATCAGGAAAAGTGACTTTTAGCACTTTGACTCTCCGGCTCCTGAGAGGAACCACCCCCGCGGCCCGGGACCCCGGCGGGCGGCAGCCGAGCGCCGCTGCCGCCGGCGGGCCCGGGGAGACCCGCGTCCTTCCCGCCACCCGCCTCCTTCCCCGCCGACGAAGCCGGCTACCGAGCCAGCCGCCCTCCCGCGGCTCCCCGCGCCCACGCAGCGGGACAGGGAAACCTCCGCTCGCCTCGCCTCCGGCCACAGGCGTTGGCAAGGGGCGCTCGGCCGTCGCCGGCCCGCGGGGCCTGTCCCCCTCGAGGGACACCGCGCTCCTCGCCCTCCAAACCCAAACTGTCCCGCCAGGCCCCCCCCGCCCGACGGCGAGGCTCCCCGCCACGGCTCGCCTCCCGCCGCCGCACACCTGCCGCCGCGCAGCCCCGGCCGCACCAGCCCCGCTGGCGGCCCCTGCCCGCGCCCGCGGGGGGACGCGCCTCGCCCGGCCGGGGCTGGCGGGCGGGCGCCGCCGTCAGGCGGGAAGGGGCGGGGGCGAGGCGGGCAGCCCGGCCGGCGCGGGGCCGGGGCTCTGCCCCCAGGGCGAGGGGCCGCCGCGGGCCCCCTCGGCCTCCTCCCCTTCCCCCTTCCTCCCCCCGCCCGCTCTCCGCCGCTTCGCCCCCATGCCCAGCCTCCGCCGCCCGCTCCCTCTTGCCGGTCGGTTTGCTCTTTCCTCTGAGGCTGCCCCGCGTCCCAGGTGTTATTTCCCGCTCCCGTGGAGCGAAAAGCGGGTCCGCGGGAGAGGCTCGCCTCGAAAGCAGCTTCTCCGGGAGCCGGCGTCCGCCCGGCACCCCCCCCCCCCCCGGCGGTCCCCGGGGGCCCAGCGGGGAGCGGCCCCGCCACGACGGGCGTGCGCGAGCCCCACGGCAACGGGCGCCCGGGCTTCGGGGGTTGCGCCCGGGCCGGGAGTTGCGGCCTGTCGCGACAGCAGCTGGCAACAGGGAGAGCAGATTTCCTGATGTGGGCTTGCGGGCTGTTCCTATAGGCGGTAGGCACGTGCACAGTAAGATGTATACTGTCACCTGTATGTGCGATTTCGAATACATCTCAATCTTTCCAACACCGAGCCTTCAATCAGCTTTTGCCGCTTTGAGTTTGTTTTAGGGCAACCGTCGACACATGGCAGCCTGCACAGAGTATCGACACCACTGGCTCCTTTCTACAGTTCTTACGGTAGTAAAGGCATCTTAATTATTATTTTTTTTTAAACTCAAATGTCTTAGTTTTTGTATGCGAATAAAAAATGTTGCTCACCAGACGTGTGTCATGGTTTAACCCCAGCTGGCAACTCAGCCCCACGCAGCCGCTCTCTCCCCCCTGCCTCGGGATGGGGGAGAGAACTGGAAGGGTCGAAGTGAGAAAACTCGTGGGTTGAGATAAAGACAGTTCAATAGGGAAAGCAAAAGCCGCACATGCAAGCAAAGCAGAGCAAGGAATTCATTCCCTGCTTCCCACCGGCAGGCAGGTGCTCAGCCATCTCCAGGAAAGCAGGGCTCCATCACGCGTAACGGTGACTTGGGAAGACAAATGCCATCACTCTGAATGTCCCTCCCTTCCTTCTTCTTCCCCCAGCTTTCTGTGCTGAGCATGACATCATGTGGTGTGGGGCGTCGCTTGGGTCAGTCGGGGTCAGCTGTCCTGGCTGTGCCCCCTCCCAGCTCCTTGTGCCCCCCCACCCACTCGCTGGTGGGGTGGGGTGAGAGGCAGAAAGGGCCTTGGCTCTGTGCAAGCTCTGCTCAGCAATAGCTGAAACATCCCTGTGCCATCAACCCTGCTTCCAGCACAAATCCAGAACACAGCCCCACACCAGCTACTATGGAGAAAATTAACTCTACCCCAGCTAAAAGCAGCACAACCTACTAGCACAGCTGGGAAAAACAGACATTTTTTGACCTAGTTCCTTGTCATGGCTGAAAAGAAGCAGCAAAATGCAAGATTAAAAATAAAGAAAAGGTTAGCTACAATTGTTTAAGTGTTCATTGGGCTGTTTGAGAATAAAGGTAGTGAACACCTGTGGAGCAGAGCGGGGAGATAGGTGGGTTTTGTGTCCTGTTACTCACGGGAAGGGAACCCTCATATTTTCTCTCCATTGGTGTTTTACTCACAGTCTGAGTTGGAAAGTTTGGGCTAGAAGCTGCAATACAGAAAAGCTAAAAAAAAAATAAAGTGTGACCTTCAAAGTAACACTTCCATATGAGATAGCCAGTTCTGAGCTCTCACTCCAAGAAGTACATATGCATACACCATGGAGAAGTATGCTGCTAATTAAACATCATGCTTATTTCTAAATGTAACTACATTCACTTCCAATACATGGTATTATAAAGCAGTGATTAGGCAAATGTATTTTTCTTTATTCCAGTTCTGTTTTGTAGTCTTATCACATCTTTGTATACAGTCATTTTCAACATTTCCTTCTATGCTCAGTTAATTGCTTAGTGCTATGCTTTTTTGTACAGTGTTCTCACAGCAGTTTTAAACATTCTTGTGATATTAAAAGAATGCAGTTGTAAACCCACAAAACTGACAGAGCAGCTAATGAGATAAAATCTTCAGGTGCCTTCTTGATGAGAGGGTTTTCAGTTATGCCACATGTGGACTGCTTTTCCTCAATGCCCTCGGTAAGAGGTGGCTCAGTGGAGAAAGTTTGGTGACTCAAGGTAGCCATTAGTTCCCTGCTTTTTGCCTTGCAAAACAACTGGCTGTAGATTTTTTACCGACTGTAACATTATGCCACTATTAATCACCACCTGGTTGGTGAGGGAGGAAAGCACTATGCGCTACACAAGCAGTCCCTCACCGATTTACTCCGTGACCAAGCAAGTCTTGGGTAGACTGCCCAGCCCATGCAAAATCCCTGTTTTACCTGTGTTGGTGCATTACAAATTGGTTCAGTCTGGTTTGAGACTACCTGGCTATGGGAGCTGTTGCTTAGGTGTTTTCCATGGCGCAGGCAATATTCACATGCCTTGAGCAGGCTTCCTCTGCTTCCAGTCACGATTAATAGAGCATAACTTTGTGAGAAATAGAGCAATTGCTTGCTTTGAAAGTAACATTAGAGGAGTATTCTGTAAATATCCTGGTTGTGGATGTAGGGCTGGAACTGTGGTGTCCTTTGGCAGTTGTTTTTTTTTTTAATCATTAAGAGTATAAACAACTGGAGAGAACAGCTGGAGAAAGGGACCGCCAAACCAGACCACCTTCTTGCCAGCTCTCTGCTGACAACCAAGCACTGTTTTGCAGTGCTTACTGGTGCCACACAGTCTTCTAACCTGAAGGGCAGTTAGTTTCTGCAAAGGCAGTTGAGTATACTCGGCTTATTGCGGAGTCAAACCCCTCGCAGGAGTGGCATTGTAATTATTTTGATGATTAAACTGTAGTCATACCTTTTAGATATCAATAGGATTGTTCAGAAGAAAAATGCAACGACAACCACACAAGGCTGAAAAATGGGGTATATCAAGTTGATCTTGCCATTTCCCACAGTTTTGTTTAGGGAATTGGGGTACAATAGGAACTGACTGCAGATTCCATAGGTTCACAGAGTAGTGTGTGCATTAATTTTGCTGCTGTTTGTTAAAACACTTTATAATGTCCACACATACTGTGACACTAATGTCTTGTCCTGTCAAACTTATTCCTTACCTTGTAGTAAAATTGGAGCTATACGTGCTTGTTGATTCACAGGGTATGATGGTGTGTTAGAGATTATAAAATGCTTCGCGGACATAAGCTAAATTTTTTTAAAAATAGTTATTCTGACTCTCTATTGAGCAGGAGTGCTTTTTTTTGTTCTGGATTTATTTCAGAAGTTCACGACAGCACAGCTTTCTCACCTTTCAAATGTTTTCAAGATGTATCTTAAATGAAACCCCAAACAAAAAGTGCACTCAGTTCTGTAGGTCTTTCTTTCCATCTGGCAAAACCTGAAAACTTTCAGACTACTTAAAACTGTAGAAGAAATGAGAAAGAACAAAAGGACTACACTAAAAGGATAACTGTATTTTTATGCTGAAAACCTGCATTTTATTTCAACAAATACCGAAAAACTGAATGCCACGTATGTCCACCTAATGTTTAAAGCTATAATTGTCCAAAGCACTTTATTTTTAGAAGCACCTACAAATCCACTGACAGAAGCTTTTACCTTAGTATACATTGTGTGGCTTGAAATACTGCACATAGTTCCTTCTGCCTGTTTCTGTTGAAAGTTAAAGCTCTAAAACTTAAATTCCAGTCCCCAGGCTTGGTGTGTATTAATGCAACTTTTTCACACCCATATAACTGCTTTTACTCAAGGGCATAACCACCGAAGCAAATGGGAAATGCCACCCATCACCCATGTTTTTCAGGTAGGAAAGAGGGCTCGGTGCGCTGGCTGAAGTCACGTAGCAAGTCAGGGGTGCAGGAACTCCAGAAAGAAGATTCTGTCCTCACTTGTCAGAAGCAAAGCAGAGCAGCCCAGCAGAGCGGGACAGCTCAGCTCAGACAGCTGTGTTCCCTTGTGTGCTCACCTCCTTCAAAGACGGAAAAGTTCCCTGGTACTATTTGGAAACTTCTGGGCAGTGAGGTGATGGTTTCCTAAATTACAGCTCTCTCTCCCCTGGTTGCATCGATTCTCTGCAGCATGCCATCTCCTCTGCATCAAGACCAGAGATGGTCTGGGGGAAGCCACTCAGCCTGTAGCCAGCCATACCCATCTCAACTTCTCAGGCAAAACTGGGAGATTTACACAGTTCTGGTCCTTCCCATGAACATTACAATGTGAGAGTACAAGTTCTTACTCAGAATCCATAAATTCTAGTTACTGTCCCACGTACAAGGCAAATGCAGAGGAGGTAGGAAAATTTCTCCAGTTGCTTTTCTGGTAGTTTGTAAATAGTTATTTTACCAACATATGACACAAAGCCAACTTTTACTCTGACTTCATTTTATGCAGTCCCTTGAAAGAAAGAAGGCAGCCCAGAATAGTACAGAAAGCTTATAAAAAGTTTAGCAGCTCCATGACACTGCCTTCTCTCCCAGTTTTATCCCTTCTGACCAGGGCTGACTTCCCCTTAAAATCTGATAGAAAATTCAGTATGTGATTAAATTATATTTTTCATTAAAGTTGTCTGTTTGTCTGAAACATTTAATTAGTTTTATCAGAGAATCAGATATTCCTATTAGTTCAGAGTTTTAATTCAGGTTTTTTAAGACCATCCTTCTTCTTCTTTTGACCTGAAGAATCTACTATTTTTGTAGCCGGCTGTGCTCCTATATTAAAGCACTTCTAAAGTGCTAATATCTGGGAACTAAAAATTACTAAGAACTTTTTCTTCAGAATGATAAGATGGCATTTCTTTAATTTTGTATGAACTCTTTTAACCTAACCCCATGATTTTGAGGGGGAAAGGAAAACTGACTTAGGCTTTTTGAAAGCCTTGGGTTAGCAAAAATGTGTAGGAGATTGTATGTTTAGAATTCTTTCTTAGGGAAATAAACTTTTATCTTAGATTTCACTTTTTTTTCCTATTTATTGCAAAGAGTAGTAAGAGATAAAAAGCATAGTATAGATGGGACATTAATAAGCAGCAGAGAGTCTCAAATCTATGCCAGAAACCCTGAGTTCTCTGGAAATGCTAGCCCAATTTGAGGCAATAGTAGGTCTTTTTGAGTGATAAGAAACAGCACAAAGCATCCTGTCTGCCAGCCTACCCATCCTATTCCTTTGTCTCAACCCACCTCTCTTCTTCACTACCTTCAGACAGACCACTGAGGCTGAAGACATGCCCGAAAGGGGAAGAGACTTCAAGAGAAAGTGAGTAACTTTCAAACTCTCGACCTACATCAGGAAATCTAGAAGATGCACACAGAGGGACGCAGCGGGCATGAAAGAGCTACTCAACCCCATATGGTCTGTATATGTAAAATGTTTGTTTGGCTGCGGCTCTTTGGTACTCTTTTGTCCTTCCTTTCTGGGTAAGAGTGACATTCTTTGAGAAATTAATTCATTTACCTGTAAGATGAAGGCATGAATAGCACATACCAGCTAACTCTCAATGACCAATGTTCCAGTTGGTTAATTATCACAGTAACAATATCAAAACAATGAAAACATGAAATGAATGTGCCTCCAGCCTGCAGAGTGGAAGGTGATTTCTTAAAGGTTGCTTTTCAATAAAACCAAAGAGCCTCTTACCTGAGGAACAGCCCAATTGAACTGATTTTCCACAGTGTCTCTTTAATATGCAAGCAATTCTTTACATTGCACATACCATTTCACAAAGGTTTAGGGTGGAACAACACTTCCACTGTTTTCTCCAAGCTCAGAGTAAATTCTGCTTATTTCTTTTAAATACAAAACACAACTGAACAGCTTCACATTGAACTTACTAAACACAGAGCAGTTTGCTGCTGCTTTTCCCCCCCTCTTTAAATGTGTGCAAGGCTCTTGTCAACAGCTAAGTGCTGTTGACACTCAAAAAAATGAAATTCTGCACAGCAGAAGAAATACAGTGAAGTTTTTCCTTTCTTTTTAGTGGATACCTGAAATTTCTAATGCTCTATAATATCACAAGACCTAGAAAGCCGTGTGGATAAAAGAACATAGGTTGCTAAAACAAAAATATTTCCTCCGTGTAGGAAATAAATTCCTCAGAAAAGCTCTCCAAACTGAATTAGCAACCTGTCAATTTTGGAATTTAGGGTCTTTGCAGAAGCACTGCTGAACATTGTGTTTGCTTTGAATGAGTTCTTGCTTGAAACAGGGGACAGATTTCAGCCTAGGCTATGGCTCATGCGGACCCGTCTGGTCCCTCAGGTGGGTCGCTAAGCTGCCCTGGACAGGTATCAGGGCTTTCCCTAGTGCAAGCAGACCACTGGATGGAACAGCTACCAGCTCTGTGTCTGTAGAGATGGCCAAAAAGGGACACGCACTTTCTTAGTGGGTGCAATTCTGTCTCTAGCATAGCTTGACAGGCGCTGCTGGCTGACCCAAAGGAGGAGAGAAGCACCTGGTTTGGCACCTTTGACCTCTGCGAGGTCAAAAAATAACCCTTTTCCAGCCAGGGTTTGTGGGAGGAATGGCAGTACTGCTTGTCTCATTGTCTCAGGCAGCAGGACACAAGGCCAGCAGATAGGCTGGCTGCTTGTCTGCTCTTTTCACCCCTGCTTCTGTCTTCAGAGGGGAGCTGGAGACCCGGTGTCATCTCAAGTCAAGATGAAATCCTAGAGACAATACTCTGGTAATATTACTCTGGCAATACGCATATTGATTAATGCCCTCCTTTAGGTATTTTGCCTCTTCTAAAGGTTGCGGTGTTTAGCGTTCATTGGTTTTACCCCGCTTTGCATTAGAAAGTGAAGGACTTCGGTGAGGTCAAAACAAGCTGTGCTATTATTCATATTAATAGTGGCAGGTATTTTTCCTTCACAGCTACCAGCTACTTCTTCATTAAGAGTTTAAGACCCTCATAAATACATATTTCACTGTACCCCTGCAGAAGCATTGCAAGAGACTGCAGATGTGTCAAATGTAGTAATGGTGTGTATGAGGCTGACCACTAAAAAAGGAAATTCTCCCACAAAGCAAGACTAGAATATATATTAGCTTCCTCACACACTTCATTGAGGAACTTGTGGGTTACTGTTTCCACAGGCTTACTTCATTAGAAGCCCCCCAGCTCTGTGCTTACTCATTTTTTCAGACCATAGTTTGATAAATTCTTGGTGTGTTGCATTTAGAATAGATATATAACTTGCAGCACAGTGTATCATGAAAGAAAGATACATGTACATGTACATGTATGTGTTTGTAAATATCTGTTTATACAGGCTTGACATGAATAGTTTTTGTAGTGAAATATTGGACTGATAATCAAACCACTCCACCTATGTAAGTTTTCATTATCCATGTCTTTGTGAAATTCCAATACCAGTTTTCTGCAGTTTTGGAAAATTAAGTTGCTGTATGTTCCAGTGACCAGAGTGTTAAGGTAAGAATCAGAAAAAAAAGCACTTCTCTCTTACTTATATCACTGGCTAGCCTTAGTACTTTGCACTCACAAAGTGCTCGATAAATGTTATTAAGTAGGTAGGTATTACGGCCTCATTTCACTGATGAGGAAGCCTAAGGTCAGAGAACACAGTTCATTCAGGTGAGGACATACAGTGACATACAGGTGAGGACATACAGAGGACATACAAAGGTCTTTTTTATTTACTGCCATAAAACAGAGATCCCAGTCTTGCTCTCTTAAGGGACAGAAGTTTTGGGGTGGGGCGAGTCATGTTTGACCCTGTTATGAATAGTGTGATTTTCACACTGCTGTGAACTTGCACCTGCACTCAATGACCACGAAAGATGAGCAAAAGGAGAAAAATGATGACTGAGTAAGAGTGATAGGCCAGTGATTTTTGATATTGTATGAAGTGAAACTGAGGTTTAGAAAGGATGTCCCTTACTTGAGTGACATTGCTGTGTGGGTTACACACACAGAGGCAGGTTTAGGAGGCCCCTACTTGTGTCAGGTCACCTTTAATATGGGATATGTCTATAGAATTCCTCTGATTTTAGCAAAAAAGATTGCTAGATTTTGAGCCAAATTGCTTGGTTTAACTGCATGGGCTTCATCAGCCTGTCAGCACCACTGATTTGGGAAGTCTTGTTCATGTTTAATCAGGAAAAGACCTCCTAGAAGGATATCATGCAAGATTCTCTCATTTCTTCAACCAACTCAGTTACAGAGCAAAATCACCATCTCTGCTTTTTCTATTAGGCTTTGTCTGCTTTCAAAGGTCTGAGCATAGTATCCATGCTTACTGGTCTCCCTTTTCCCTCCAGACACATGCAGTGAGTGTCTGGCAGGCTAAAAGCTGTTCATCTTTCCTTGCATCTCACGTCTGACTCTGCTTGGGGGCTTTATGCAGATGGCATTACAGGAGGCAGCAAGGTCAGAAAGGAATGAAGAGAGCCACGCTTTACACCACAGCTGCTACTGATCTGCTGGGGTGATGGAGCTATGCAACAGCAGCTTGTCTTACACGGGATCCACATGTTGTAGAAAGAAGGGAGTAGAATGATGGCATGGCTATTGGATCTGGCTAATGCTTGCCTGTGGCTGCAGCAGTGCTTCCTTCTGGGGATCCCCAGGGTTTGTACAGCTGGCAGTGTTTATCTCTTCCCTCTCAACTCTGTCCTCAAAGCAGCAATGAGGGGGGGCATCCATGAGAAGTAACACACGGTAGCATTTACCTCTGTGTTTTGTGGGTTGCACAGAAGCAGGTGAGATCCTTTGCAGCATTGGAAGGGAATTTTTGTTACCTTTCTGCCATGTCTGAGTAACTGTTGGGTGCATCTAGAGCTCTCCTTTTTCAGAATGAGAGGGAAAGGATGTGTCATTTAGACTAAGAGCATAAAAGCTAATCAAGCGTAAGTTAGTTTTCCTTCTCTAGCTATTTCTGGTAGACTGGAGTGGTAATTTTTTCATCCCTAAGCTTTCAGTGTGAGTGTCTTGTATATTTCTACCTAATTGGTTTTATGCTTATATCTGTTTCCTTGCAACCCTTGCTTTAAACATTGAGTTAATTCGCATGTTTGATGAGGATTTTCTCTATCTAGTCATACATTAGCCATTCCTGGTGAAGCAGAGGTATTTAACTGTGGCACAGAAAACTTCTGCAAACCTCAAGCGTTCAATGAAAATGCACTTAGAAACTGCTATTTAGTTTCTGTGAACTAAATTTGTACAGAGAGGGACGTCTGAAGACCAGCTAATAAAATAAACAAAATCTTCTTTTTTTTTTTTGAAAACTCGGTCTAAATTGTATCTCTCTGCTTAATACTGGTATTGCATCTGAGAAAATGTGTTGAGAGATAGAAAGTTTCTGATCAGACATATCTGAGGAATAGTTAAAACACACTTTTTGGAGAGCAACACCCTGTAAGAGGCAAAACAGTCAAAAATACTTAGAGCTTTCAGCACACAATACATCTACGCGCTGGGAGAGGAGTAGGAGGGGGTATTTTACTGTACTCTATTGTCATCATGCAAAGCCAGAACAAAAGCACCTTTTGAATTTAACTGAATATGGATTAGGGTTTCTGGAAGAAATTAATGACCAGTTACTAGTCAATTCATAATTTTAATTAATGTTAAACTCCCCTTTTCTCCCAAGATTATTTTTTTTATTGTTATTGATAGGAATTATTAATTTCCAAATAACTGAGGCATCTTTTCTTGGCCCTAGATGAAGACAACACAGCGGCTCTGTGAGGTCCTGGGCCGGTTGTCTAGGGACTGAACAGTTAATTACTGACATCAGTTATGGGCAGACTCCATCGGACAGAAATTAAAGGGAACTTTCTATGTGGTTGTACTAGATTTTCCTCCATAGCTTTTAAAAACAGACGTAGTATTTTTTATTTTGAAGCAATTTATTATCTTACATATTCTGAGCATTGAACAAAGAAACATGCAAAGGATAAAGAACTTATTTGGTTGAGAAAATGGTATTGACCTCGAACTATTGGCAGGCTTGTCTGCAAGAATGAGTAAAAGAGAAACAGCCCAAGAGCCCTGCACCATGATATCTAAAGCAGATCCTTGTTGTGAGTGTTGAAGTTTGGTGTCCATGAGTGAACAGGATTATTCTCAACAGCATCTCTGTATATCTGTAAATTATATAAGGCCATATGCAAAGTATATATAAAATATGTACAGAGTGTGTATACATATATATATATATAATTTTTGTTGTTTGATTTAGCAGCATTGCAAAGGATCATGGAGGCAATGCTCTTGCTACAAGAAATAAAATGCTCATGCTTTAAAATGTGCCAGAATCTTTTTCTTTGGGCAGGTAGTGTTGTATCAGATCACTTTACCTCATTTGCACTGCTTTAGAATTAGCCTTGACTTTACTTTACCCAGGGTGCTGGTGTTTGAGAGCTCAGATCATCTCATCTCACTTGGAGTACTCTTCACCTGTTGTATTATTGTAGCCAACCAGCATTAAAAGAAAAGACAAGACAGGGCAGTTAGGATTGCATGTTTGAGCTAGAATTTCCCTTTTTTTCTTTTACACCCTTTAAAGTTTTCTTCTTAGAGCTGTGAATTAATAAGTGATTGGTTTGTACCCTATCTCATATATTTTTAATAAGGGTACTGAATTAAGTCAGAGCTGAATAAAAAGCTTGGGAGTGCTGTTAACTGAAATGAGCTTTCAGGTCTCATAGGCTGGGTTTTAATTTGGACGATTGGCATTTAGGGTTTAGAATTTTGTTATTGGTACTAGGGAATTCCTCAGACTTGTTCATGCTTCCTGGCCATGAACGACCTGATCTCAGGTGGCCCTGCTTCGAGCAGGATGTCAT
Source organism: Gorsachius magnificus (assembly GCA_034008185.1). NCBI lineage: Eukaryota > Metazoa > Chordata > Aves > Pelecaniformes > Ardeidae > Gorsachius > Gorsachius magnificus. Next base: position 29,099,603 of record CM067109.1, on the reverse strand, counting down.
AACAGATGTCTCCAAGCAGACCTGCCAATTTACAGAATTCTGTTTGTACAGAAAGGGGAGAAGACCATGTCTGGAAACAGCTTAAGGCCTGTGCAGGCAAACCCAAGACTTCTGGCAGAGGCTGAGGAAGCTCAGTTAGCAGCTTGTGCAGACGCAGCAGTCTGAGCTCCCCCCAACCTTTCCCCAACCTCACAGACTTAAGCTGTGGTGGTGCTGGGATCAGCTTCATTATGTGCTTGTGTTTACTGATAGACTTCCTCATAGCATATTTAATAAAATTTGGTGTGCGTAACAGAACAAACATTGGATGAGACCCTGTTGCTGCTTAGAGAGTCAGAGAACTGGCATCCAAAAGAGAAGGTACTTTCTGAAAGCCCTACAAAGGCACTGAGTTAGGAGGGTTATTTAATCTTCTTGTTGTCAGTCTGTAATCTTTAGTAACTTCATTAGGAGTACAGTATCAAAAGTATGATGCTTAAAAAGGCAAGAAATTAGAAAGCAAGTTCATCTTTTTAATCTGTTTTCTATTTCATGAAAATAAATTAAATCTTGTCCTAAAATCTTGCTTTGGCATCTGGGTCAGCAGACCTTTACTAGTTCTGATACATTTATTTCTACGCATTTACTCTGTCTCTTCAGAGAGTTAGGATTTTGCCAAAGAAGAGTTTATTACTCTACAGTGGTTCAGTTATGCTTTTAGATTCTAATATGGGACTTTAAATGAGAGACTTTAATGCAAAAAGGCACAGAATATCAGCCCAGAGACTCTTGATAACTTTACACTGTTATGGACAGAGTTGTCTGGTACACAAAGGTTTTTGAATTACAGAATGGCATGAGATTTGACAGTAGGACTATAATAAATTGCTAATGATAGAGGTAGATAGGAAAGAATCTAGTTCATATGAACTGTTGTTTGGTTTGGGTTTTTTTAATTTGATGCCTTAATAATATCCTGTATCTGGATGGTCAAGAATAGAACTAGTCCTTCAGTGTCTATTCACGGTATTCTAGGGTCCTTTTTATGGATCTTGTATTTCAAAATTGTATTGTCTAAGCACACATTTAATTTGACTATGCACAGGCATGTATCTAGCCATATGTATATATATTTTTTTTTTCTGATTAGAGCCTTTAAGAAAACTTCATAATAAGGTAATAAGAATGACCAGAATAAGATTTTTTTGTTATAGTGGAAGAAGGTTTTTCATTTCAATGATTTAACTTTGTTGGGAAAGGAGGGCTCCATTTATAAGGCAACATGGGTGCCATATCTGTTTAGATTATTCTGTAAAGTCTTGAAGGTAGCAGGTGTCTGGAAAACTGTCAATAGCAGTCTCGAGGATATTGCCTTAATAAACTATGTCTCAGTTTTTTCAAAGTCTAGAAGAGAAAGGTAGGGCCTGAACACCATGTGCATATGCATGCAGAAAGCAGCTGCAACCAGCATCCTTAAGAGAGCTGCCTAGTTTGTAACTAGATGCAGATGACACCAGGTTGGGTGGGAGTGTCGATCTGTTCGAGGGGAGGAGGGCTCTGCAGAGGGACCTGGACAGGCCGAATCAATGGGCTGAGGCCAACTGTATGAGGTTCAACAAGGCCAAGTGCCGGGTCCATGCAACGCTCCAGGTGTGGGGCAGAGTGGCTGGAAAGCTGCCTGGCAGAGAGAGACCTGGGGGTACTGGCTGACAGCCGGCTGAATATGAGCCAGCAGTGTGCCCAGGTGGCCAAGAAGGCCAATGGTATCCTGGCCTGTATCAGGAATAGTGTGGCCAGCAGGAGCAGGGAAGTGATCGTGCCCCTGTACTCGGTGCTGGTGAGGCCGCACCTTGAATGCTGTGTTCAGTTTTGGGCCCCTCACTACAAGAAAGATGTTGCATTGCTGGAACGTGTCCAGAGGAGAGCCACAAAGCTGGTGAAGGGTCCGGAGCACAAGTCTTACAAGGAGTGGCTGAGGGAACTGGGATTGTTGAGCCTGAAGAGGAGGCTGAGGGGAGACCTGATCGCCCTCTACAACTGCCTGACAGGAGGCTGTAGTGAGGTGGGGGTCGGCCTCTTCTCCCTGGTAACAGACAATAGGATGAGGGGGAATGGTCTGAAGTTGCGCCAGGGGAGGTTTAGGTTGGACATTAGGAAAAAATTCTTCACAGAAAGGGTTGTCAGACTCTGGAAGGGGCTGCCCAGGGAGGTAGTTGAGTCCCCATCCCTGGAGGTATTTAAAAGCCGGGCAGACGAGGTGCTTAGGGACATGGTTTAGTGGTGGGATGTCAGGGTTAGGTTAAAGGTTGGACTTGGTGATCTTAAAGGTCTTTTCCAACCAAAGCGATTCTATGATTCTATGTAACACAGTTGTCACATGCTTTGGCGTGCAGCTTGGTTTGCTTCAGTGAAAGTGGAATTTTTAGAAGGGCTGGTGGGTGTGTTTATGTGCCTGTCACTGCAGCTCCTGCGGACACACCTGAGTTACGCTTCCCAACTGGATGCTGCTGGCAAAGTCACTGTTGCAGCACGGAGCATGGTGCAGGCCACTGCATGAATATTTACGCAGCTGTCAGAGAGCAGGATTTGCAGTCTGCTGAGTTTCTTGCCATTACCGCCACTGGTATGCAAATGTTTTAAGGGATGGGGATGCACAAGCCCAGTCCAACACAACTGTTCTTGGTCTCCTTTGGAGACTGTGGAGGTGCTGAAACTGTGCATTGAAATGAGTCGCAAAGATCCTCCACGTGGCACTGAATGAGCAAGTTTCAGAACCCATCAGGCACAGAGCTACCTCCCTGGGGCACAGGACTTTTGACAATTACTCTGAAGGATAGAATCAATTAGCAATGGTAAACGGAATAATACGGCTTTTGAGACCTGAGTTAGTGCCTAATCTCAAGGACTAATTAAACTATTGAGCTGGCCAGTTAGCTTGCTTCCTGTGGCGGGTTGCTCTATAATTTTATGTAGGATAGCTGCAAACTACCTAGGTGCTCCTGAAAATGCCACCTTTATAACTTTTTGAAAGTGGCTGCTTTTCGGTAGCGGTAACATCTAACAAGCAGAATTTCAATCATAATGAAACCTACCAGATTTAAATTTTACAGTGAAATTGATCAGAATTTCTACCACTTTCTCATACTTTTCAACAGGACTCTAAAAGACAGTCAGTAGTATTTTGCAATCTCTTTTAACAGGCATCTACTGATCTCATGATGTCCACACCCATTGCGGGAGCAAGCAATTTGATTTTTCATTATCAATGTGGCTTCCACCAGTGAGTGCCAAAATAAACGTTCATAGAACTTGTATCACTGAACGGAGAGATTACATCTGTAGGATTGTAAACACTCTCAAATTTGTTGGTAGAAATAATTATTAGTGTGCCACATATGCACCTATTATTCTTTGAATGGTTTTGGTCTTGTTTTTAAAGCGTTGTAGAGGTGCAAGGAGAGCAGAGCCATTTGTCATAGCTGGATTGCCCCTGCATCACTGGTATTTAGGTAAAGTCTGCCCACTTTCTTAATCAGTAGTCTGTATGAAATCTGAAACCTGTTTCAACTGATTGAGGTATCACTTTATTCTGAAATACTCTTTTTGGACATCCTTTTGTCTCTGTTCTGTGTTGTCATTACACAGCTTTGGATCCTCAACTGCATCATGGAAGAAATAAAACTAAAGATAAACGCTGGATGAAGGTCTGGTGCATAAACATGATCCAGCTTGCTTTCAGGACCTGTTTCGAATATTGGCCCCAAGTCTGACACGGAAGTGGGTGACATGCTAAGAATACAACAAAGAAACTAATTCAATAGTAGTCAAGATGTATGTCAAATATGAGTATGCTGTAGACATTTAGATAGGCACATTTTGTAAGCTAGAAAATATTCTGTTTTACCGTCACTTCATAGTAGCTATGAGAACTGAGTAGCTGGCCTTCACAGACCATTTGGAGAGATCATTGGAATATGCTATATATAAATGCAAAATAATTGCAGTGAACATACCCTTTTCCTTTATTAATTGTTTTTATTTGTAAATCTTGGAAGATGAGGGCACCCAGTGGCTTGATCCTTTCACAATGTGTCATACCTTTAGGAACCATAGGACCCTTGGTTAAGATGCTCATGATTCATTCTAGTTGAAGTAAATCTGTGTGAGCCTTCTAGAAAACACTGGAGTCTGCCTGCATCCTACATTTTTGTTGCCACTGACCTGCTTTAATTTAAGTACAGATGAAAGGAGCCCGTGCCAAATCTCAGATTTCTCTTAGATAAGCAGAATTAAAGTAGCGATGTTTTTATCTGGAGAATTATTGTAGTTCCATTTGCCATTCTTGGTTTAGTAGGTGTTCAGGGACAAATCAACACAAGAAGGACATGGAACTGTTGGAGCGGGTCCAGAGGAGGGCCACAAAAATGATCCAAGGGCTGGAGCACCTATCCTATGAGGACAGGCTGAGAGAGTTGGCCTTGTTCAGCCTGGAGAAGAGAAGTAGTAGACCTGCTGGTAGACCTGATTACGGCCTTTCAATACCTAAAGGGGGCTTATAGGAAAGATGGGGAAAATCTTTTTAGTAGGGCCAGCTGTGACAGGACAAGGGGTAATGGTTTTAAACTAAACCATTAAACTACCAAAGGGTAGGTTTAGACTGGATATAAGGAAGAAATTATTTACACTGAGGGTGGTGAAACACTGGAACAGGTTGCCCAGAGAGGTAGTGGAGGCGCCATCCCTGGAAACATTCAAGGCCAGGCTCTGAGCAACCTGATCTAGTTAGCAGTGTCCCTGCTCACTGCAGGGGGGTTGGGCTAGATGACCTCTAGGGGTCCCTTCCAACCCAAAACATTCTATGATTCTATGAATTAGAGGTACACTGATTCATTATGAGCATTGTTTAACTGTAAAACATAGTTCTAATGACTGTCCTGGTTTCGGCTGGGATAGAGTTAATTTTCTTCCTAGTAGCCAGCATAGTGCTGTGTTTTGGATATAGTATGAGAATAATGCTGATAACACCCTGATGTTTTAGTTGTTGTTGAGCAGGGCTTACACCAGTCAAGGCCTTTTCAGCTTCCCCTGCTCTGCCAGGGGCACAAGAAGCTGGGAGGGGGGACAGCCAGGACAACTGACCCCAAGTGGCCAAAGGGCTACTCTAGGCCATATGACGTCATGCACAGTACATAAACTGGGGGGAGTTGGCCAGGGTGGGCAGCGATTGCTGCTGAGGGACTGGCGGGATGTCAGTCGGTGGCTGGTGAGCAGTTGCATCACTTGGTTTTTTTCCCCAGGTTTTGTTTCTCTCTCTCTTCTGGTTTTCATTTTCATTACAATTTATTATTATATTACTATTATTTTATTTCAGTTATCAAACTGTTCTTATCTCAACTCATGAGTTTTCTCACTTTTACCCTTCCAATTCTCTCCTTCATCCCACTGGGTGGGGAGAGTGAGCGAGCAGCTGCGTGGGGCTTGGTTGCCGGCTGCGGCCAAACCATGACAATGACAAATCAAATTCAGGATTTCTTCCGTATTAATAAATAGACAAAAGCCTGTGTGAAACAGCATGTGAATTTGTTTAATAAGAAAGCCTGTACAATGCAGATGAAATTAGTTCAAAGAAAAGGAAACAGAAGTATTATCTGAAAGCATGAAAGCCAATATTAATACACAAACATGCACTTAACATTATCTTAGTAATTTCTCATCGTTCGTGTTACATGTTCTCTGTTTCCAGATAACCTGATTTTTCTGTCTTTCTGCATTTTCTTGCCTTTCTAGCCAACCACTAGCTCTGATACTAATCATAAATAACCTTTTCTTCTTCATCCATGGTCCCTATGATCTCATTTTTCTTGGAAAGACAAAATACCCAGTTATGCCTCCTTCTCCTTATTTTAAAGCCCCACTGGAAATTTATAACCGCATGTTGATTTGTTCACAGTTTTATCTTCAAATTGTCCCACAATCTCCCATTATTAGAGATCAAAATGAAAAGTAAACACAGTTTTGTATTATCAATATCATTTTAGGTGTAATGCATTTCAGATTAAAGAAAATAAATTAAAATAATGAATTAATTCACAATTTATTGTAAGGTACAATATGACAACTTGCTGTGATAAGCAGTTGCTGGATGCGTTTGTACACAAGATCAGGGGTTGCAATAAATCGCTGGTGTCTGCTATTGAATTTTGATTATTTATTTCTCAATGTATTTCTAGGCTTGCAGCTTCCTATAAAAAGCAGAATGTGACAAGAATATTAGATTTTTGTAGCTTGGGAGACTTACAGACCTGAGCAATGCTACTCTGAGTCCTCTCCCTGTGTTTTCTAGGCATTCCTGCAATTTGAAGACAGTCAGTGATAGAAGTGGGGAAGAAGTGGTGAAATGGACTGACTGTAATTGTTCTCATTAAGAGTGATCCTGAAAGACCACAGCAGGCATTCCTGTGGTGCCTCTCATTCTGGCTTTTTTGCACCGTCCCTATTGTCTGCTTTCAAATCTCTGTGAATAGATGGACAAAGATCAGAAACTATTTCCTTCAAAACTAGGTAGAAAAACCCATAAAGTTTTTTATACGCCTTTTACACACCTTTACACTTCTTTACATATCTTTATTATTGCATAAGGAGAAAAACCCATAAAGTTTTTCTCCTTATGCAATAGTAAAGGTGTATAAAGAAGTTTGAACAAGTTTTGGAGTACAAAGCCAAGAAGCAAGAGAAAGGAGAGAAGCAGGGCAGTCTGGAGCTGAACAGGACTCCTGCATTTAGCAGCAGATATATTGTGTGTGAGAAAGGCAGCTTCTTCAATCCTTTCCTTGGAGACTGCAAATTAGAGTAAATGGGGTCAGGGGACTAGTTTCCACCTTCTTCTGGAATAGTTTTTCCCTACTAGCTGCCCACAAGGACACCCATCAATTTCCGACTGTAAGCCCACCATAATGGCGAGCTGAGCTAAACCTTACTGAGTCCCATTCTCTGGAGTAAATTGGTAGGGAAACAGTTCTGTGCACACAGAGTGCACCCTACTTTATTTTGTAATAGGTTCCCCGTGCAGGCAAGCTGTTACTCGCACTTCCAAAGAGCACACAGAGCCAAGCCCTCTAGGGTGACTTCAGCTGGTGGCAGTGTGCAGAGTTCGTGCTCTTAACAGTGTGGCTCTGCTCTCATGCTCCTCCATATGGAGGAATGGAGTTGCCTTATTTATGGTTTTTTGCTCTTTCCAGTTAGCCCTTTCGCATGGCAACTAAAAAAGTTCGCTGCCTTTTTCTTCTGGTGGTACTGAACGATCAGACACAGAGGTAATAAAGTCCTCTGTGCTTCCAGGGGGATAGGTTTTCCTGTGAAATATTTTAAATACTTGGATAACTTGTAAATATGTATTAATTGTCCCCACTCTCAGGTTGATTCTCATCTTCTATAAAACATGGCAATTAGCAGGAAGACCAGGTTATCTCTTCTACCTTATTTAAGTCCTCACTTCCATATTATGTAAAGTGAGCGATACGTATATTTATCTTCTCGGTTTCGTATTATATATGGGTTACAGCACATGCTTTCTTATTACAGAAAGCATGGTGTAGTTCTTGCCTTGTCCTAACTTGCTGCCATTTTTCCTTTATAAACCAGATTTTGTTGCTTTTTAGGGTAACAAATATGGTTCCAAGTTGTTTAAATACTGTTGAAGGACATAATCACTCTTTCATTTATGGTAGCTATGAGAAAAGGCTTGTTTGGACATGGTTATTTTAACATATCTAGTTTATGCTTAGAATCTTCTGGAAAAGATTTATTTGCACATCTGTTGGTGTGTTTGCCCTTCCTAATAACAAACAATGTGACTACAGAATTAGGATCTGTATATTTAAAATGTTATAGATACCACTTCTAAGTGATTTAAATTACTTGAAGAATGTGGATGATTTTGTTCCCACCTGGGCAACAGCAATGCATTTTCTTGCTAATACAAATGATACAAGAAAGGACTTAACTCTTGATGCTATTTTAATCCCTAGATTAGTTTCTTGCTCTGAAAGACATGGCTTAGCTTGGGTGGCTTGTTACAGAGGACTTGATTCAGCTTTGTGCGCATGTTATCCAACCACAGGCTTTGTCTTGGAGCACTTCAATACAGCAGCCTTTATTTGCAGTTACTCTGCTGTCAATTTTAATGAAATCCAACAGGTTTCAAAATTAGGCTCAGGCCCACAATTTAATAAAGTTGGTCTGTTATTTCCAGATATTTTTGTTATGAGCTGGCATTCATCGGTCTTTGTGGAAATGTGTAAACTTTAACCACCTGTTGAAATGAAAATATACTCTGCAGAGATGCGGTCCTCACCGCCGTCTCTCGGTTACTAACAGCATATTATCTACACCTGGGAAATGCTTTCATCACACAGTCCATGAAATAGTGTCCAATGCTGGAAGATAATAGCTGCTTTTTGGCTGGATGTTGAACACCTTTGATCCTTAACAATTTTTGCAGAACAAGAGAAGGCTTTGGTCCAACAGGAGACACTTAATATTTTACAGGGTCAGACTGAATGAATTTAAAACAAAAGAAATACCTTACATGAACCCACCTATACATGCAGTATTTCTTGGACACATTTTGGTCTCTCCTTATTTAACAAACCTGAGGATGATGATCAAGCCAACTTTATGCCAGTATGAATTGAGATCAGTGGTTCTGGTGTTATTTGTTGTTTTTTTTTTTTTACTTGTGGCTAGCATTTACCCTGCATGTCAATAAAGGTTTAGAATTATACACAGTCAGTGCCCATTCATTCGTGTGTCCTGTAGAAACAATGCAAGCCCTACATTGGAAACAGAGGTTAATGGATCGATAGTAAGGCTGCCTTTGGTGTTTGGTTTAGCTTTTACTCTCTATTATAATTCTCAGCAGTAAATTCCTTTATGCAGCACATAACAAAATGGTTTAGTAGTGATTTTCAGCTTGTAGTAGGCAGATTTTCAAAGCTGTCTAGACATACTTTTGCACTGGAAATAATTAACTAATTCAGTGTGTTTTTAATTAAAGGTAGTGTATCTAAATCACCTAGACTGCCCTGAAAATCATGTTAAATTTGATTAATTGTTTGGCAAGTCCTTAGTTTAAGTTATAAGTGGGTTTTGTTCTGTTTACAACAAAATTCCTTGTCACCTGTTTGAACAGAGAAAAGGACCTTAAAGTAACAGCAAATGAATGTTGTGAAACATTCCATGTGAAACATGCCTTTAACTGCTAAGCATAATGCATAAAGCGGAATTGGATTTATAGAGGTCTTTGTGATTCTACCTCAGATTTCTTGTGTACAAAGACCTTTCCCCAAGTCTTTTGGGCATGTTTTGTGCTTTGCTGTCAAATAAATGGTTGGTCATATCTGATTTTAATAGTGATATTAATCTTGTAAAAAGTGCCTCAACTTGTTAGACTTCTACACAGTGCTGCTCAGGACTTGGGGAACATGAACAAAGAAGTTCTCTGCTTAAAAAGCTAGGGGAAGTGTGGTCGTAGATGAACTCTGAGAAAACTTTGTAGTCAGATGAAATATTAAAGCTTCAGAGGCAACAACATAGGGAATAAAGGACTGTCACTGCTTTCACAGGACTTCTGAAGAGAAATATTTGCTCCAGGACATTAATAATGATTAATCCTTACTCAGGGAGTTTTTTACCATTTTGAGCTTGGAGATGTAGTTGGCCAAAAATTTTGTTTTTTTTTTTTTCCTTGGAAAGCCTAGACCAGGTATTTCAACCATCCACACTTCTGAAGAGAGGCTTCCCCTAAGAAATGCTCACTTTGTATTTAAGGAAAAAGTCCAGTAGTTTTCTCAAAATCAATCTCCTAAATGGGTCTTGTCCACTTGGAATAAAAGCATGGAACGTCATCTATCATGCGGGAACCCTGGCTGAGTTTGCAAGTATTTCTGCGCCACCAGAAGAGCACTTGTCTGTACAGAAGGGGCATTCTGATGGCTTGCTTTTACGAACCTCTGACTGAAAGCATGTTTGAGAGACAAAGTGATGTGATTTAGGATACCAGATTACTAATGTTTATCATTCCTCTACCCTCCCAAAACAGAGCGTTTTGTTCTAAATGGCTAAGCGAACAAAAGTAATATTTTACCATATAAATGTATTTCAGAAAGTGACTTGAGTGGCCAAATATTTTAAAAACTATACTCATGTCAGCCATCTGCTGAAAAGCATTTGAACAGCTGTGGAGCTGCTGAGACCGATCAGTGAGTGATACGCTTCTATTAAACCATGTCGGTGAAGACAATGCTGACCAGTAAGACTCCTCATCCTCAGTGGGTGCTGAGGTGCCCTTCTCTTCTGGTTCCTCCTAGTGCTTCCAGTCTGATCAGAGGCTGCGCCTGAGTTTGCTTGGTGGAACAGAGTTAATATCAATGAATAAACTGCAGTTTGCAGTGCCTGTTGCACAAATATGATCCTAATTTGAATATCTTTGAAATTTTTAGCTGTTTGTACTGTTATATGAGGCTCTGCTTTGTTTCTTTTTATTCTTAGCAGCAAGCCCTAGATTAAGCTCTCTATTGCCTGCAAGTAATCTGACTACTTTAGTCACTACTTTCTTGCTTTAGCAGTGGAGGAAGCAAGGTTCCTGGTGTAGTTTGCTCTCTGCATTTGCCTGTACACTTTCTCAAGATAATTCTGATGAAAGTCCCATCTGGCTTTAACTCTATTGCTGCAAGGCAGATGTCAACTTCTCCTGCTTTTCTTTGTTTTGTATTTTATTCATTTTCCTTTGATTAAGTCCCTCCGTGCTAGGTAGGCAATAATCTTTATGGTATGGATGCTTCTCCTGTCACCCTGCAGCAGGAGAAAAGCACTTTAGAGGCAGTGGTGTCCTCAAGGTAGATTTTTCTTATTATTAATATTTTAAGATTCTGCCTTTGGAAGAAATTTGGAAAGTACCACGTTCTTGGTGGGTCTGTAGAAGACAAGGGGGGTTTTCTCTCAGCTTCAGCTGCAGAATGATTGACACACATGCTGGAATAGCAATTACCACACTGAGTTACCCTAGGGTTGAGCACCTGGGCTGCTAAAAAAAAAAAGTCCTAAAAATCTTCTGCTGATAGATGCTGGATAGATTGACCCATTTATCTATTTTAAAATCTGAATGCTGTAGTTAACGTGCATTGCTCAGTTCCAGCTTTAAGCCTGCTTTGAACAGCTACCTGTTGTGGCTTTCCGCTGCAGATATCTGCTATGATTTCTTAATCTTTTGTAAAATTGATTGTAATTGATTTGGTAGGCTGTCACCTACTTCCAATATCTGCCCATTTTGTAAGACTAAATTTACTAAGGTCCAGGGAAGGCATCTGCAGGGTTTTTAAAGACATGAAGAGTAACGAGGTGTCCCTGTTCCAACTGACTTGACTTGCTGTTATTGTGCATGACTGTTGTAAGAAAAGTCCCCTTAAGACTGGAGGTGACTATAGGCCACGTAGAGTCACTAAATATATCTTTTATTACATCTCCACTGGTTTCCTGATTATTGCTATCTGGAGCATAACAACAGTGCCCCAGCCTATCTGCTGTTTCACTGGTAAAGCCTGATGGAAGAGATCCATTACAAAAAGCAAAGAAAAGCTTGCATTATACTCCTAGATCTACTGTGCAGACACTGTATGAGCAATTGTACGAACTCAGGCGTAACAGGGGAAGGTGAGAGAGTCCTGAAATTCGAAGGTAAAGCAGAGGTCTACGGTAGTACCACTTACTGTAACTAGGTTACTTACATCTAAAACATTGAATATTTTTCAAGTTGCCTGGAGTTTTTTGAAAAACACCATTTGCTAAACTGATAAATCAGGGTGTAACCCAGCTCAAGCAAAAGCACTGCATTAGCGGAGAAAGAAATTTTGCTGTTTTACTTACTGAAGTTTTAAAACAGCTTTGCAACTTTTTCAAATGTTTGCTTTCTTTTGTATTATTATTTTTGTGTTATTTCTGAAGAAAAATTGGAATCATTCATATATTTAGAGTGTTAGTAGCCTTTCTAAAGACTAGTATGAAGTTACGTTTTCAGAATGCATGCAACACTGCAACATTTGTTTCCTTTACGTGTATTAAAGAGTCTATTCCAAACTTAAAGGTACAAATTTATAAAGATGCAACACATAAACAGTTGTGCAGTTTTTCTTTTCATATTCTTTTTTCTCCACAAAAGGAATCGACTGCTGGGTTGGCAACTTTTGTACTGCATGTGTTGCTCAATGCAGAAAAAGTGGCTTTTTTTCAGGCAAATTTTTCATTCTTCGGGTATTGCAGTTAGTTTCTCCTGGATTGTTAATGCTGGTTTATTTTGAAGTTTCATTTAAAAAAAAAGTGTGTTTTCCCCTGTTATTAAGTAGGCCTTGACCGTGAAAAGACTCCTGCAAATGTTAACTTATAAATGTGAATCCTCCAACTGATCTGGAACAATGTTCATGCTTAATTCTTTTTAGAAAAAGGATTCGAAGGATCCATAGTGGGTTTAAGTGTTCAAATTGGTGTTACTTCAAAGACAAATGCCAGAGTAATTTCCAAAGCCAGCAGTAAAATTGTAAAAGTTTCTGCTGGTGCATATACAAAATCACCATCAGTAATAGGAAGGCAAATGGAGCTGGAGCTGAACGAGCATGAAGTACACGTCACAACACAGACATTTATTTGCAGAAGTGAGTCATTTGTATTGTTAAATGCAGTAGGATTTATCCTAGGTGGCCAACAGTAGTAAACAGTGTCTTAAAAGCACCTATCTTAAACTGTAACCAGCATCAAATTATATTCAAACCACAGAAAGTCCCTGAAGAAATTTTTCTAAGTCTGGGGAGCCTTGTGTTAGAAGTGAGATTACAAGCTAACTGTATAATTGGACCATGTCACAAAAGCTAATATCCTACCTAAAAAGGAAATATTTCTAGTGTGTGTTTTAAACTAAAGGGAGGGGGTGAAATGACAAATGAAAAAAAAATATTTAATCATTCTGAATGTCTTTACAAATCTGATGTTTTCTGGATGGCATGGATGAGGAAGGGGCAGAAGTTGCTATCATCCTTTAAAAAAAATTCAGGACCAAGAGTATTGGCTGTCTGCTCAAGTGATATCAATTTTCACATTAAGCTGTTGCTATTTTTTTTTTAATCTCTGCTGTTTAGTTGACCTGTTTGAAGTTTATAACGACCCATTGGCCGGTAATCTAGGATGTTCCATGAGGATAAAGTGAGAGTGGGCTGACCTATAGTACTGTGTTTTAGAAAAACCCACCACAAAAGGCTTGGGAGGATAAATTAATGTATCATTAGAAAATAATTCAAAGTATATGTGTTTTCCCATGTCAGAGAAGATTCGAAAGCGATACCACAATGTATATTAAAGTTTGCTCAAGTAAAAACCAGTTTGTCCTAACATGGCTGTAATCTGAATGTTTTCTAACACTGCCCAGAATCCTTCCACCACCAGACATACTCACATAAAGACAACAGTAATGCCCACATGCAAGTACATATAATTTCAATATCAATATTGTAGCATTGCATAGAATGCCCATCAGTGCTCCAGTTGGAAAAAAACAAATTTAAAAACTCACTGAAATGTTGTCCTTACCTTCTAGTGCCTGGCATCTGAGTATCTTTCAAGGTGATGGCATTATTAATGCTGGTAGTTCCTAAAACACACAGTGCACATATTCCTCAGCCTTGTTTCTCTTTTGTGCTCACATTTTGGCTGACCAGACAAATATGAAGCACAGATAGATCTGTTCAGGTGGGTTTGAAACTGAGCAGAATGAGTCCTGCCATCCACAGGGAGAACTTTTGAACCATGGTCTTTGGAGACACGTAATTCTTAGTCAACAAATTGTCTTCTCATTGGTGATTGATTTACTGTGATCCTTCTCACTAATCCTTTTTATGATTCTTCTAATTAATTGATGATGGAGATTAATCTGAGTGTTTATGGACAAAGGGAAAACCCAACCTTAAGGGAATATATTTCCACCCTTTTCTGTTACCCTTTCTTTTTTTCCTCTCTTTCATGTAATTACTACGTAGGAAGAAAATATTGCAAATATCAGCTAAAATGACTCATATCCTGGGTTTGCCAGGCACACCTTGCTGTTGTATTTTTTTACACCTACATCTAAATGTGATCTTAAGGATGACAAATTCTGAACCTACTGTCTAAGGAAGCAGAGATGTTTTCATGTCAATGTGTCATTAGGTCCAGTTGAAACACAATCAAACAAAAACAAGCCCAATGCCTTTGGAAGTACTCATGAGCCTTTCTCCCTGTTCCAAGGTCTTTGGGTGTAGTCCTATTACCATTCTAGAGTTAATCCAAATATTCTTGGGCACACAACTGCCTTTCTGTGGGATTGCTATTCAATACAGTGAGTACGTCAGCTTTATGCATGATTGAGGATACCTGACCCCATACAAACTTAGAATTGTGCAGATTGACTGTACTTGGTCCTGACTGCAGCCTTTCATATAAAATTAAAGCTTCAAAATTTTCTGAACTAATTCGAACCAGCAAAATTACTTTATACTAGATCAGCACTTTGCCACATGTGGCTACAGTGTTTTTCATGTGGTGGGAGAAACCCTTAAGGCAAATTTATTTCTTTACTAAACCACAGTCTTAAATGAAACTGTTGCATATGTTTTTTTCAAAGAGAGCAACTTCAGCTTACAAGATATGTACTTTATCACAGTTCTTACAGTGAGTCCACCTCCACAGTCTTTGAATGCTTTACAGGCTTACTACAGTGGTTACAAAAGCTCTTCTGCATCCTGTGAAGGTTTTATGTAATTTCCTGTATTTATAGCTCCTTTATAAAGTTTCTCATTTTGCAAGCTATAAATAGAACATTTTTAGAAATAAATTAGCAAAAGCTGTAGTGTTTAAAGGTAATAGCCAAACTGGGCAAGGAGAAAAAGCCATTTTTTAATATTTAGTTTTTATTAAGAAAGAACTTTTTATGGGTTGCAGTATCTCAGAGAAGTAGGTCTACTCTCCTTAAAGCTGAAGAGCATTTTCTGCTTAAGAAAGGTGTTTTCTGCTTTTCAGCTCTTGGAAGTGCTCTAGGATCTGCTGGTGTGCCCCATATAATTGTATGCTATTTTGCATATTCCAAATGCAGAGTAATATGAACAAGGTGTCCCCAGGACCTGGGCTGTCTTCCCAAAACCAACACAGTGGAACAAATTTTCTTGAAGTAAAATTTGCTATCATTTTGGCCTTTGCCTGGGAAGAAAAGTGCAGGCAGTGGCTTCAACAGTATGATGTTCAACTTGTTTGTGCCACAAAGAATTCCTTCAGTGAGAGGTAGATTGAAGATTCTGCCCAGAAATCACTGATTATCGAGCATGGCTTTGAACCCGTGTTCCCAAGCCCAGTAGAAAACGTGGTGGTGTGTGTGTGGGCACCAGCACCAGACCAGGAGTGAATGAAGGAAGGGAGTTGAATGATGTGGCTGGGATGAGGTTGTTGAACCTCAGCCTAGGAGCCAGGAGAGAAACAGGGAAACATTCTGACTGACTGAACAAGACATCATTTCGAGCCGTTGCATTTTGAACTTTTTTTATTGGTCGATGCTCAAAATCTTATCTTTTAAGCTGTCTCAACAGCCTCTCTACAGCCTTTCCTGTCTAAGAGGCTGAGTTGTTCATCCCTCTGGATTGATTTTATAAATTATTATTATTAAATATAGCTGTATACAAAAATATAAAACTTCTCTCATGCAAGGGACACAACAAGACTTCTGACTGTAAATATTTCTGCTGCTTTACTGCTTAAACCTTTATTATTTGCACCTTTATAAAGAAAGCTATACATCTAACCTTGCAAGCAAAGGTAAAAGGATGAATTTGTTCTTGGTGCTGTCAGATAGAAAACATAGAGTCACCTGAGATGCAAATATCTTCAAATGTAGCAACTTATGGTGAAATTATGACATTTTAACTGCTTCAGATTAGATGAGAAAGTGGTCAAGCAACACCTGAGATACCAGATATCTTTATGTAAAAATCAAGGTTCTAAGAGGTATATCCAATAATAGGGAACTAACAGAGAAATTGGTCTTCACTTCCTCAAGTTACAGTCTTAATGCCTATGGCACATCAGTGTACTCAGAGCCAAACAAAAGGATGACCACATCTTAAAAGAGTCATCCAATTTACCTGCCCTTTTTGCCATGGGATAATTTGTATGGCTCTGTTTCTGACAATCTTGACACTTTTTATTATTTGATGATTAATGGGGTTCAAACTGGACCCAGAAGGAAAGGCCTGGCAGCCACATGAAACATGCAACAGATGGAAACACACCGAATTTCCTAGGAAAGCTGAGTTACTCCATCTCAAGGTAAGAAAGGGGCAAGAATGCTGCCAAAGGAAGTGGTGCAAAGCCAGAAAGGCATGGATTCACTTTGCATGCTGAACATTTGTCTTCTCCCATCAAGATAATGAATTGAAATTAATTTCCCACCCCTTTACACCTCTTTTAGTCAGCGTTTCCTGGGCAAAGTGTTATCTCCGGTGATTCAGAGTTGTGAAATACACTAGTTAACATGCATTAATACAGGTGGTTACTCTGATATTGTCCCTGCCCTTAAGTGTTTGCCCTGAACCCCTGTTCCATTCAAGTGGAAGCCTATTGCTTTTTCAGGGTGTTAATCATGCCTTAGTCAGATGTGATGCTGTGGGTGCAGGTGAGCTGTGTTCAGGAGGCATTGCCCTCAGCGAAGGAGGTTTTGCCTCCCAAGTGTGTGCCAGTTGTGCTAGTGCTAGATCTGAAAGGAGCAGTTAAAGATAAGGCTTAAAACTGAGCCCTGCCTGGATTAAAGACTCTTTGGGTTAATGTATGATTGGAATTAGGGAATTAGTTATTCAGTGAGGGATGATGTCTCTCAGCACCTAGGGTGGAAAAAGAGTTGTATTATCCATACGAGGGCTGACATGCAGTTGAGGTCTGTCTTCTCCCATGGAAGAACTTCTTGCTTTTTGGTTTTGATGTCTTTGTGAACCTCTCTATTTCTACTCTCAGACAATGTGTTACATGTCTGTGACTTGCAGATGAGTTTTCATTCATGAACTGCTGTGTAAAGAGTATTTGTATGTAGTCAGTGAGGGTGACTGAATCCTTGTAAGAAACTCCTTGCAAGGTATCTGAATCGCCCTCTGGAAGGGGGTGTCTGTGCCCCTTCAGTATGGATTAGTGGGCCAATTGCATTTCTAACTTTTGAAGAAGCATTGATACTTTTCAGTCAGATTTCATATTGTATTGGGGTATTTTTTCTTTCATTCTACAAATTTTTTTTTCTCATTTTGAAAGAGTCCATATTTATTATTACATATATCATAGACACTTTTTTGTTGGAAAAGACCTTTTAGATGATCAAGTCCAGCTGTTAACCTAACGCTGCCATTCCACCACAAAAACATATCCCTAAAGCACCACATCTACCCATCTTTTAAATACCTCCAGGGATGGGGACTCAACCACTTCCCTGGGCAGCCTGTTCCAATGCTTGACAATCCTTTCAGTGAAAAAATTTTTGTAATGTCCAATCTAAACCTCCCCTGGTGCAACCTGAGGCCATTTCCTCTCGTCCTATTGCTTGTTGCTTGGGAGAAGAGACCAGCACCCACCTTGCTACAACCTCTTTTCAGGTAGTTGTAGAGAGCAATAAGGTCTCCCCTCCCCTTTTATTATAGCACCGATTTTACATTTGGCCTCATCAATAAAAAGACTATGTGGGTCACTGTTGTTTCTGCAGCAAAGTTCTGGTCCTAGCAAAATCATGGTCCTAAACAGTTATTTTGAATAAGGCATGTGAGATCTGGAGAGTCAGGACCAGCAGAGGTATAATACAACCTTGGCGAGATGAGTGCCTAACACTAAATATAGTGATCCTCAGAGCTTCACATCACCATTGCTACTCATGATGTGGGAAGAACTAGATCTGACAAGTTCAGCTGTAGATCATGTGGTTTCAAAGCATAAAGATTTTGGGGACTTCCCTACCAAAGTGTACAGTGGCCACAGAAAAATCAGACTGTTACATGATTGTATATTATTTTGATGATTGCTTATTCTCTATATGTAGTTACATAAAATAACAAGTTACATCTGTAGACACTTTACAGGTTGCTGTCTAGACTATCAAAAGTAGTAGAAAATCTTTCAAGTCTTACAATTGTACAGTAATAGTATAAAATATTACATCTAAAGGATCTCATAAACTCATTATCTTTGCTCCCTTTCTTGTGGTCTTTCACCAGTGCTAAACAAAATGCAACATGGAAATTATGTAAATTATACTCTTTGAAGCACTTGATAGTAACTTAAGCAGGGGAGTAAGGTAATGGGATATGAAAAGATATGCAAACTGGTCATCTTATACTAAATAAATAGTTTTGAGAAACAAATTATTTCCGGTTACTTTCATGATTCTTCCTCCCTGCCATGATTCCTCCCTCATGTCTTTAAACTCTTTTCCCTTAAATATTTTCATTGAAAATTGCATGAAAACAGAAAAAAAAAAAAGGAGACGTAAACGGAATGTTGGTGCCATGAAGAGAAAACAGACAAATTTGGCCATGGATGCCACATCTCCTCTATCAGAAGTGCCAGAGAGTCTCTAGCAAATGATACCTGTGTGATATCTTCTCCAAGAGACCCAGAGCAGATAGTGCTGCGGCAACGTGAAATTGGGAACTCTGTTGGGGGGGTGGATTTGGGAGATTGCCACTAGATATAGTGAGAGCACAATGGTTCTTTTCTGTCCTTCAGGTGTTGACTTATGTCACTGTGTAGCTTTTGTATGAAGGGTTTACAATGTTCATAATATCTCCCTCATATTATGGGGACAAGCCTAAAGGAGCAGTTTCAAAACTGTATTTGTATTCAGGGAGGGCCAGGTAGGGAATGGGACATTGCACTAGGGAGTAGGCAGCAAAACATATCTATCTGCTGTGTGACTTGGGATGGCAAAGATTTATAAAGAACCTTTCAAGCTGCTTGCAAAAATTGTGCAGGCCTTACTTGGGAATCCCTGCTCCCTGTCACCCTGAAGAAAGCAATTACATTGCAACAGTTTTGACTCAAGGGCATCTGTGTCAAAATCATTAATCAGATAAAATACTTGTATGAATAGAGACTGTAGAATCAAGCACCAAATGTAATATAACTGTATCTTCTGACAACTGGAAAAAAGTATTCAAGTTTTAACATTGGATGGGTGTTGTCATTTTTGATGGCAGCAGAGCTCTGGAATTTGTATTAATTGTAAAAAATGCAATGACTGTACTGTTTTAACACTTGGCATAAGGAAGACCTCACTGAGAACAAATGAGTCATAAAATCAATGAGGTTTACACACAGTAATTAACTTCTCTTTGTCCTGGTGTATGATCTGTTAGATGCTGGCACTGGGCCATGATGATAAAGAAGATCAAGATACCTGTTAAGCAAAACTGCCTACTTCTCCTTTTTTCTTACTTACTTCTCTACAAAACAGAAATTCTACAACTGCTTAAAATGCAAAGTTTGGAGATTCAGTAACAGGTTGTGTTAGTTACAAAACTACAATGAAGAGAACAGCAGAAGCTTAATGCAGTATATATACAGGATTGTGTGTATGTGGTGGTATGTATGCGGTCTTGTAAATCCTAACGTATAAGCAAGTTCTGCAGTCTGTGATTGTCTTGAGTCCCTTCCTGGCAGCAATTTCATCAGCTTTTGTGAAATGTCTGTATGTGTGAGGAGTTAAAAAAACTTGCAGAACTGCAGTGGAAAAGTTTGCAAGACCAAGGCAGTGAAGCACTAAAATTAGACTTCATTATACATATAGTTTGTTCTGTGTCCTTGTGGTTTATTTTAGTCTTATATACAGTATAAAATATATATACATTTACCAAAGCTCAAACCTTTGAGAGGTACAATGCCAAAGTTTTGCAGAGTGGTTGCTTTGTCTGGTTGGTTGTCTTCATTTAAGTTGTAGTTGTGCTTTTAAACATAAACTTTATTTATTAATGGATATCTTTGGCATTGGCTTTGTAACCAAATTTCTCATCTGTCTATATTTAGCAGAACTGGAGTGCTCTGTTGGGAAAGAGAGAGAGAAAAGGAATGTCTGTGAAATAGCCACGTAGGTTTTCATTTATGACTACAATGTTAATACATGGTTTTCATTCCAGTGAAATGCAAATATTTTAGAACTACTGTTCATTGTTAGCAAGTGAAAACTACATAAGTATTAGCATTAAAATTACAAAAACTTATGTGACTGGTATCATTTTGCTGTCAAAAATGACATCCAAAAGAAAACATAGTATAAATTAAACTCATATTTAAATTATAAACATTTGTCTTAATTTTACACATTATGCTTAGTGCCAAGAGCAATATGTGTGTGTGCTCTAAAACACATTTTTACCCACATGGTCTAGCTTTATGTTTTCCTTATACTTCTTTGTTGAGATCAAAAGATATAACATGCTCCACTTAGTCATTTTTTTGAAAGCATAACCCCATCACTGTACTTTGATTTGCATTTGTGACCTATCTTAACATGCTGGGAAGAGGCAGGGGAGGAAGGCCTGGGAGCATTGACTGGGCTAGAGGAGTGCCCATGCTGAATCAATGGTTGATGTGTGACCCAAGCTGGCAATAACTATAGAAGTGCCTGGTAGCTAACCCTGTTCTAGATGAAATCAGATTAACCCTTTCCAGATCCTCCTGGCCAAAGGAAGAGCTATATTATGCACTATCGGGGATTGCTGTAGCGATCTGAGACTTGAGGGCTTCCTAGCAGGAATTTCCTTCAAGCAGGTCCTACTGCCAGCAGCCTTGCCAGTGCAGCAGCAGGATCTTGCTGAGGACTGGACCACCTCAAAAATAAGCAGGTTTTTTTCAGGACAGGGTGTAAACCTAAGTGCTTGGTTGGGAGAAAGCAGAAAGGTGCTAGTATCCTGTTCCCCTCCACCCCCAAGTCACAGTGCTATGGGGTTTAAAAGGGTCCCTATTGACTTTTTAAATAGGGATTGATTTGGTTTCTATTTGTAATTGTTATGTTGTTTCTTGACAAAGGGCCTCTGCATAGGAGGACTGTATAAAGAAATAAACATCATAATAATTTTCTTTGCGGGTGTAAGTTTTTCAGCGTGCAAGTGAAATGTGCCCAGCAAAGCCCTCAAGCATGTCTATAACTGCATATTGCTGCTGTGGTGAATGGGACTGCTATTGTCCCTAGAGTTATGTAGACATTTAAGTGCTTTGCTGGACAAGGGCCTAATTTTAGAATCTTTTTCAGTTCTTTCAGCTCTCAGCCTACTAATGTTGATAACGCTGCATATGAAAAATAGCTCTACTGTGATTATGTTAAATGAGCCACACCACAGGCATGAACTTTTTGGAGCAGGCAGTACTCTTTTCTAGATGGCAGTTTATATTTTGCCTTACTTCTTACACAAATTCCTTTTCCACTCAAAGTAGAAATAAAATGTTATTTCTTAACATGCATATAGAAGTTTCTTCCTCATTCCTGAATACATAAGTATGCTGTAGCAGCCTTAGACCTATCTGAGTGATTTAGCTTTCTTTTTTTATTAATCCTTTTTTATGAGAATTTATGTTCCTGGGTTTGGATTTTTCCCCCCTTTTGTTAGAAATACTCCTTTCTAAGTATTAAAAATAATAGAACTACTTCTAGTCAATTCTTTACTTTCTGATTCTCTCAGCTTGGATATTTAACTGCCTAGACACCCAGTCTAAATTTTTGTCTACAGTTTCTAGATTATTGACCTGATTGTCTTTTATTCATTTGTGGCAGTGTTGGAATTGTAAATGTTCTGAGAGAGTATTTGGTTTTAAATCAGATTCTGCTTCAAATCATAAACAGATTTTAACTGGTCTTAGGCATTGTGAAATTTGTGTATATTAGCTGTCAGGTTTATACAAAGTCTTAACCAATTGTCCTAGTTCAAGGATCACGGAAACAGAGCATTTTGGCTTTGCTTGGTTTTTTCTGTCTTAAAGGGAAAAACCCAAGAATGTAAGAAAAAATAATTTTTAACAGATTAGAAGGGAGAAATTTCTACTGTAATGCATGTGAAATACATATAAAAAGGTAAGTTGGAATTTGTGAACATAATTCATGTCAAGTACAATATACTTTTACAGTGAAAACCAGTATATGTTTTTATATTCCTGCTCTAAATTTTGAGCACATGTAAGAAACTATGACCTCCCGAAGTCAAGGGCAAAACTGCTGCTGGCTTCACTGGACTTAGGGCTTCACCAACATAGGGAACCATTGTCCAGGAATCACTCTCTGGAGAGAAAAATTACTATATTGTCACAGAGACATCAGATCTGTGTGTTATCCCCTTCACTTTTAGCATATGATGAATCTCACTGAAACTAATGTTGTAAAACAAACTTAGTAGTATCTCCTTTATTTTTAAACTTAGGCCCACATATGAAGCTTTAACCCATGTGTTGTGCAGTGGGCTTTCAAAAAAATACAAGTAAGATTGGGTTTACTTGTGATTTTGTTGTTTAGTACAACTAATCCATGCCTAACAGTGTTAATGACTTGAAAGCAATAAAGCCATCTTGTCACCGTTCTCTTCCCATAAGAATGGTACCTGGGACCAAGTGCCAAGTCAGATATCCATTGCTTGAGAGCAGTTTGTCTTCATCCCTTGCTAAGCTAAGACTTAAAAATAGAAACTAGTCAGTGTAACACCTAAAGTGAGCTGCTTGTGCTATTCAGCCTATTATCTCTTACTGAGGATTTGCTGATTTGGTTTGCAGAACATTTGTGTTCTTTACTAAATATATAGACAAAATTATTTTTTTTTTCAATACAAGCAGCCTGCAAGCTGGACGGGACCGTCTTGCTGAGAAGTTATTTCTCCTTGCTGAATCAAAGGCTTACATGGTAAACTGCTGTTGTGCAAGTTGCAAAAGGAGGGAGAGAGTCGGACCTTGAGGTAACAATGTTCATATGGACTACAGAATTCAGCATTTTCTTTGAAGTTTGCACTTGTGCAGAACAGGCCTACTTAATATGTTACCCTACTTGTTGAAGGTGTATGTGGAAGTGCAAATATTGCATAAATTAAATGCTGGACCCTGCTCAGGCTTGTATTTTACTCATAGTTACTATTCCAGCAGTGTAGTCTAATATTTGTTTTTCTCGAATATTTGTGCCAAGAAAATGCAACAGCTCAGAAGTGAATGTACAATGAAAAGATTTCTTAAATGCAAATGTGTTGAAGTGTTTGCTTTCACTGAGCTCCATCTCAATTATTCTCCTTCAGCAGAATTATTTCTTCATTTGTACATGATCAGTTTTTTTGTGACCAGACAGAAACTTTTTCAATGCTATTTTGCTGCATGTTCTTGCCAAGCCAATGTACTAGTAGCATTCTTTACCATAATAGAGATCCCCGTTCCCAAAAGCTGCCTAATTTGCTCAAGGAAAGCTACGCATCTATGCATTTGACTTCAGTTCCCTAGTCCTCTTCAGCCATTTTATTTTAGTCATTTCAGGATTAATGCATTTCTGTGAGGTAAATGAGAGCATGAAGAAGCTTCAAGCACTGTTAATGTGCAGTTTCTTTTTTTTCTGTGCCTGTTCTTCAAGAAGCAAAGCAGAGTTGTATTTAACAGAAAGTGGTAACCTCTGAATGCATTGTATTCGTATGGTAATCCAGACTGTGGCACAACTACACTGTTTTATGAACTTTGGAATGTATCAGTTTGAAGGATTTGATTTCAGAGGTTGCCCTAACTACTCCAAATCATCAGTAATTAATTTTAGAAACCTCAGGAATCAACCGAAGGGTGGTGCCAGTTCAAAACAGGGACATGATGGTTGTCCAGTGTTCTTCACAGGGAAGCCTCATGGGTGTGTTGTCCTTCCTAGAGAAAACCCCCACAACTCCTTGGCTTTGGAACCTGCTGGATTGGGTTCTTGATTATACTAAATAAGATGAATCACAGAAGTGATGGTTTATTGTGTCTCTCACTCTGAATCCCAAATTTCTTGGATATAGAAAGATAGCATTTTCGCATGACAGAAGATTTTCTGATATTGATGGAAAACAACAAGAGCATTGAAAGTCAAAAAGAACTAAACATCAAGTGAACTATTTGATGCTATTATTCATTAAATGAGTCATCTAACAGTGCTTGAATACATAAATTAAAAGTAGTAATATAGCTCATTGTAACAGATAAAGAATATTCAAACACAAGTATTCAGTAAAATTCAGCCCTGAGTTAGGTTCCTTAAAGCGAGATGGGGTTATCTCAGATTGTCATTCCAAAGTCGAAGAAGGGAATTTGTCTAGTGTTTTTGGCTCACAAGCATCTGCCTTAGTATTCATACATTTAGCAGTAGAAGCAGGAGGTGACACCTAACAAGAACTCCCACAGGCTTGGGCTATAAGCAGCATTTCTAAGAGCAAAGGAAATGCAGGGGCTCTGATTTCTTCCTCTGTCCTCCTTCTGTTGCAATGAAGCTTCTCCAGCTAATGCAGAGGGGCTGTGCCATAGTTGTCACACACCGCAATAATTTCTGAAGTCTGATGCGTGTTCAGACAAGGAGTTTGCTTTGCAGCCTCTTGTATTTCAACATACAGCCAGTTGCAGTTTGTCCTTCAATAGGGACCGGCATTGTTTTGCTCTTTAACCAAACTACAAGTGGATGTAAACAGCCAATGCCTTTTCCTTTTGATTACAAGGTCATCATTACTTCTCCTGTTCATCCTCATCTGTTTGTTGGAAACTAGGAGAGGACAGTGCTTATACTACTTACAGAGAGCATAAGGTTGTAAAACGTCAGGGCTTTGTCTTTGTGTAATGACACGTGATGGCATTTTTCTCCTCCTTTTAGAACAGTTGTGTACCAATGAAGTCCAGGAGGATTTTCCATTTTTCCTGAATATGTGGTATGTTTTGATTTGCTGGAAACCAAGTATTTTCAACTTATCTTTGGGCTCCTAACTGAAACTTCAAAGTAGATGTGGTCTAAGACACTACCTACAGTCAACAGTGAGGGATACAAGCCTCCAGAGGATGACTTAGACTTGCAGGTTCAAAAATCTGAATTTTCAATTGTTTCAACAATGGCTTTACATCCCTGCTCTGCCACCCACAGATCTCCTAAATCTTTCTTCTTCTCCATGTCAGAAAAACTCTTCTTTCCGGATTGCCTCCCTGCACTGGAGTCCTTGATCTTCCCCTCCCTTTCCCCTAGGAGAAAATCTGCCTTGTCTCTGACTCACTGACACATTTAGCCCCCTCATGCTGTTGAGTGTTTGTCCCACAGATCCAAGGTCGTTTCCTCACCCCAAGCCTTGATTTGTGACTGTACTCAGTCCATTCTTTGTATTCAGCCTCTCTCTCAGAGATCTTCCTATACCTCTTTGAAGATTACCCATCATTAAAAGTCATAGTTAACATAAATGATAAAATATGCAGGAGTAGGAGGCAAAGCACGTACTCCTAAGTGCTGTTTCATACTGACTATATATCTGAGTTTTCAGGTTTCTCCTGCAAGTCCAAGCAAGCAACTCAGTAAGCTCAAAGTATTTAATATAGTATATGGTGTTCTTTGCCTTGGTTTGCATTATTTGACAACCAGTTTTCAGGTTAGTTTATATGAACCTTTCAGTAGTGCCAAGTTCTCTTCAAAACTCACTACAATTCAGTGAAGTATTTTTGGGTATGTGTCTGTGCATGTATGAATATATACATAAAAATATTATAAATACACAAGCACACACATTTACCCTTCCAATATGTTAAGATTTTTTGTATTGCCTTTTCTAAGCTAACTGGTGCAGATATTCATGCCACTGACAGGGTAAATTAAGCAGTTAAAAAAAGCATGAAGTTTCAGAGTGATTACTGATATATGTCAGTTTATGTGGTGACTAACATTTTAGAATGAGGACTTAGCAATTAATTGGGATATCTGGTGAGAAATGGGCAAAACTGACTGCAGTCCTGATTGTTATGTTGCAGGGTCCTATGTGTTATACCACCAGCAAAAGCTGCAAACTGGAATACATCTTTCATTACAGAACTTCTCCTTTTTTTCCAGATAAAACCTGTGATACGAGGTGCAAACTCCTTTGTTTCCCTCTGAAAGGCAAGGTTCAGTACTTGCTGTCAGTAAACAGTGGGGCTTTGGGAATTTTTGCACTCTGTTTTGTGCTGTACCTGTTGGTGGGGTGGGAGGGGGCAGTGCAAGGCATTTCTCTAGGCAAAACTTGGGCTTAAGGGAGCATTCTGGCTTACCGGCAATCTTTCTAAGATGTCCTAGGGACTTCAGGTTTTTGTGGTACCTTCACAATACTATATGCTGTTGTGCAGCTTCTGACAGATCTTTCAAGGCTAATCTGGGTGTGCAAGAAGGTCCTCAAAGTGGCCAGGCAGAACTGCCGTCCTTGTTTCCTTTCCTTTTACTGCTCACTCATGCTGCTGCAAACTTTTTACAGAAACAAGACCCATCCCAGCCTTTGCATAGCACCACTTACTTTTAGGAAAGATTCTGCTGAATCAACCTCATCCTTTTTGTTTTCTGTCTCCCCTGGTCTTTCACACCCCTTCCCCAACTGTTGTGGTTGATAACTCGGCAGGAGTTAAGTGGATTCAGTTGAAACTCAGCTCCTTTTGTATATCTCCTTGCAATCTAAGGAAGAGACCGGTTTTAAAAGAATCAGGCTATTAGTTTTGCATTCGTGAACAGTGAACTTATCTTACCTGCAGGCACAAAGTGCAGCTTGCTTTCTTCCTGGGGTTGGTCTCTGGTTCATACTATTCATGTGCCATATTTTGGTGCTACCTGCTAACAGTCGCCAGTATAAATTAAAGTATCCATGAGCTAGTGAATTTAATGCCTGCTGCCTATGGCCCAAGGCACCACCCCATAAGCGAAAGGCTAGTTGGACCCTGTGGATGTCCCAAAAAACATTCCCTTTCACTGGCCCTGCCCCTTACACAAGAGACCAGGAGGGAATGTTTAAAGATTGACTCCTGGGGACTTCCTTATGCCAAAGGCATCATTTGTTGGGCAGCTGAGGTAGGTTTTGGACTGTATAATACCACTGGAACTGCTACAAAGCAGGTGGAACAGACCCAAGCTCAGCCCACAGACTTTAATTGCATGATGCCTCAGATAAGGCTCGTTAAATTAGGGTTTTTCTCCTGCCCTGCCCCCCCCACCATCCCCTTGAAAAAAATATGCTCCATATTTTCATTTATTTACCAAGCCCTAATGGCCTGCATTGGGCCGTTTCAGGCTCCACTTAATCCCATTTAGATTCTTCTTTCATTTTTATTTCTTTTTTGGTGGGCAGGTGTCTAAGGACATATTGGCTGTGGGGTGGGGTGGACACGTAGTGACGAAATTAAGTGACTTGTTCCTGGCTTCTCTTTTAGAAGGTCTTCAACCTGATAGTGTCACTTGCAATGATACAAAAGTTATATTTGTGTCTTTGTCCTTTAACAGACAGATCCCCTTTCCCCCTTCCCGCACCCCCCGCCCCGTAACATTTTCTAACCACAGCATCAGGAGTACAGCTGGAAAATGAGCTAAATAGCACTTAATTCCTCCCCAAAATTAAACATATAGATTTATTTTACTACTAATAATTGAAAACCAATAATGGTTTTTATCATTTGAGATGCTTTGATAGCACTGAAACTCTTCATAAAGATTTTGACCACTTACACATAAAAGATTTTTAAATTTAAACAAATTAAATTTAAAGAAATTTGGGGGGTTTGTACTTACAATACAGGTTTTTTTCCAAGTTAGCTAAAATATTTTTAGTTACAAACTTTTAAACCAAATGTTTTGGAAAGCTAAGTAAAAATTACATCAACAGACAGTCCTCAAACCTGCCCTTTTCCTGGCAAATATTTCTTTTCAATGAACTGTTATTTTCTGATGAAAAAAGCAGCATCTTGAAAAATTCCCAGCTTGCTCCCTTCCTGATCAACCTCCCCACAAATTTGTAAGGTGTATGTTTTTTGAGTCCATCTTTTTATCACCTGGAACTTCAGATTCCCCTTCCTGCAGTCAATAGCCATCTAGCTATTGCATCCATATCATGACACCTCCCCCCGGAGATATCATGATATCATCCCATCTCACAACACCTTGTAAGTCTGCTGCTTATACCTGGACCATTTCTATGGGCCTCCCCCTCTTTTGTAAAGGTGCTGGTTTTCCCACCCACCCTCCAACAGGATTCTGGCTTCTAGTAGACTGCTTTTCCTCACACAGATGGTCTAGCTAACAAAATCAAGAAAAGTTATAGCTTTTCATAGGTTCTATGGAAGGATTCAAGTAAAATCTCACCTACTTTCCTATGTCCACATGCTGCTACCCATCACCTT
Organism: Gorsachius magnificus; assembly: GCA_034008185.1. Taxonomy (NCBI): domain Eukaryota; kingdom Metazoa; phylum Chordata; class Aves; order Pelecaniformes; family Ardeidae; genus Gorsachius; species Gorsachius magnificus. The sequence continues at coordinate 29,071,172 of CM067109.1, read as the reverse complement.
CTTGTCCCTCGCACACACTTCTTCAGGACTTTCAGCTTTCCCCCTTGGCAACGTCATGACCAAGCTAATTTGAGAATTTACTTATTAGATGTTGCATGTCAGGAATTTTCATGGATATAAGTCACCAGAACACCTTGCAGTTCCTGGGTCTATGACTTGTTAGCAATGAGTACATGGCCTGGGACAGAAGGGGAAGGCTTGAAGCACATCCGACTCCTTAGATTTCAGACTGGTAACCATGCTGGTTCTCTCATCTTGGACAAGCTTATTTATCTATTCCTAGTAAGCACAGCTGAGAGGGGTTGTTTCTTCTTTTTGTGTAATTTCTCTCTTCTGAGACTGTCAGAGGACACAGACAATTGCACTGGAGCAGTTGATGTGGTGCATGTTGCCAGTCAATAACTGCCCCATCAGTTGCATATCAGCAGTGGAAAGATAATGGGTTTGTTAACTCCATGCCATTAAAAAGTGAGTCATGTCAAGAACATTTCTGTCTCTAGCTAGCATTTAGTTACCAGTGGAGTTGTACTGGGATGTGGTACAAAGAGAACAGTCTCATTTAACAAGGAAAAAGTTATGTGACAGCCTGAAAGTATTCAAGAGAAAGCTCTTTGATAGAGATATCTAAGGGATGCCAGGTGCCTATTTCTGTCTTGCTAGGCTTTTTACAAATAGAGTTATCTGACTGTCCTGGCTAAGAACAAGGAGTATCCAGAATATTTACTACAAGAGAGATTCAGCTGCCAAAGACGAGTTTTTGCCATTATGGTACTCTCAGGTCATTGACAGAGGCCTGGGGACAGGCAAGCCTTTCAGATCTTCCTCTCCACATAGTGGTTTTGAAGGCAACTTGTGGACAGCCGAAGGGAACCTGATAGCCTCCAGACAGCACAAGACCGTCTGTCACACACTAGACAGGAAAGCAGTTCTTGGCTGGATTTGGGGCTGCACTGACAGGTTTGCTGTCTGTGTAGGCAGCTGATCTGGGCCTGAGAGTGGCCTTGGAGGACTCTTGAGGAGACAGCCCATATGTATTCACCAAGTCCAAGTCAGGATTTTTGCTGCTCCTTCACAGTTGGGGAGCTACACATGGCTGATTTTGGTACTTATGACTCAGAAAGCATAGGCTGGGGAGTCTTGGTAATGTAAGGGATCCCTGAGACTATGACCACATGAAACACCTAACGTCACCACTATGCACTGGCTTGTCTCTTGTATTGGGTTTGCGTGGCAAAGTTTTGGTAGCAGGTGTGGCTTCTGTGAGAAGCTGCCAGAAGCTTCCCCCATGTCCGACAGAGCCAATGCCCAGCCGGCTCCAAGATGGACCCACAGATGGCCAAGGCCGAGCCCATCAGGGATGGTGGTAGCACCTCTGTTATAACGTATTTAAGAAGGCGGGAAAAAAAACCCTGTGTAATTGCAGCTGAAGAGAGGAGTGAGAGGATGTGAGAGGAGCAGCCCTGCAGCCCCCCAGGCCAGTGCAGCAGGAGGGGCAGGAGGAGCTCCAGGCGCCGGAGCAGAGATTCCCCTGCAGCCCCTGGTGCAGCCCATGGTGGGGCAGGCTGTGCCCCTGCAGCCCGGGGAGGCCCACAGGGGAGCAGATCCCCACCTGCAGCCCGGGAGGACCCCACACCGGAGCAGGGGTATGCCCAAAGGAGGCTGTGACCCCTGGGAAGCCCGGGCTGGAGCAGGCTCCGGCCCCGGGGGGCCCCGGGGGCCCGCTGGAGCTCTGCCCTGAGGGACTGCACCCTGTGGGAGGGATGGACCCAGGCTGGAGCAGTTTGTGAAGAACTGCAGCCCATGGGAAGGACTCACACTGGAGCAGTTCAGGAGGACTGTCTGCTGTGGGAGGGACCCCAGGCTGGAGCAGGGGAGGAGTAGAGGAGTCATCACCCCGAGGAGGAAGGAGCAGCAGAGACAACTTGTGATGGACTGAACCCAACCCCCATTCCCCCTTCTCCTGTGCCACTGCAGAGTAGGAGGTGGAGAAAATCAGGAGTGAAGTTGAGCCCTGGAAGAAGGGAGGGGTGGGGGAAGGTGGTTTAAGATTCAGGTTTTATTTCTTATTATCCTACTCTGATTTGATTGGTAATAAATTAAACTGATTTCCCCAAGTTGAGTCTGTTTTGCCTGTGATGGTAATTGGTGAGTGATCTTTCTCTTTCCTTATCTTGACCCATGAGCTTTTCATTGTATTTTCTCTCCCCTGTCCAGTTGAGGAGGGGGAATGATAGAGCGGCTTTAGTGGGCACCTGCCAACCAGCCAGGGTCAACCCACTACGTCTCTTTACAGGCGATGTGGCTTCAGGAACATGGGTTCCAGAATGATGGATACATGCTGTGGTGTTCTTTGGGTTGAACCTTAGGTCTTTTGGAGTAGAATCTATCCCATCTGTGTGTTTGTGTGTGTTATGTATAGATACATATATAACTTGTAATTATTTTTAAACAGCAGATAATCAGACAGGCAATATTTCCAGTACCCCTGGTTGTAAGGAGATAATTCTCTCTTCAGGTAAGTCAGAAATCTCCAAAAGTCATTACATATAGTAAGTACAATTCTGAAAATTCCAGCATGTGCAAAATTTCCTCCTTGCTTTCTTCCTGGAATGGTTGCTAATCAGATGAGGGGAATAAAAATTAATACAAAGCATATTCAGACTTGGATCCCTGCCTTCATTTAATAATAGATGGCCCTTATGGCGAAAAAAAAAAAAAAAAAAAAAAAGCTGAGGTAATATGAGGCAGGAAGGACTGTGCAATTTTAAGGGAAATTAAAAGAGTAAGCCCAATGGAACAGATGCCTGGTTGTCCGTACCACTGGAATGACAGCATTTTTTGTCTCCTCATCAATGACATTTTTTTAAAGGGAGAAGAGGAAATCATCATCACTAAAGACTGAAGGGACCATAAGAGAGAAAATTCCTAAATTAGATGAAATGATAATGCACATGCAGACTTTCTGCTGCCAGTGATATTTGCATCTGTATAAGCAAATAGATATGATGGTATGTAAATTAGGAGACAGTAAGTACAAAAGTAGTAAGTTAGCTCTACAAAATCCTGCAGAAAAATGCGTCTTTTTTGTAGAAGTGGGGGTTCTGTATGTGAAGGTGAATACGTTATACTCTGTGTTCATTTGCATCCAGTTGAGTCTTGGTCTCTGCATTTTCAGACTGAAGTCCTGCAGTTGGAGATGTTAATTGGAAGGTTTTATTTCATATCTTAACAGACAACTCTACTGGGCCTATAACCTACCTAATAGGCTAGTAATCAAAAAGCCATCAGTGGACCTTACGTCAAAGGACTGAAGTACTACGGTAGGAGAGAACAGGCTTCTACTTGATCTAAGAAAGATCTAGATAAGAGCTGAAAGAAAATCACATTTTCATGAAGGAAAAGTGGGATGGATTGTGCCTCAAGGGCAGGACCACACTCAGGAGGTGACACTGCCCACGAGTAGACTAGAAAGAAGTCATTGTCTCCACAGAAGCAAAAACCCGCAACATCCTTACCACCCCACACCTCTGTCCAACACCAGCTGCTCTTGAAGAGGGACCAGTCTCCAGCTATGCTATACATGGGAAAAGTACCAAAGAAATTGGTTTTAACCTGTCTGCAAGATCAGTCGATTTCCCTCAAGTCTGCTTTCTTGGGTTGTTTCAAGGCTTTTTCGGTGCACTAAAATGTTGGCACTAGCTTTCATCCAGTTCTTGCTGAAATCGTTTTTCCCACTGCAGAGCTCTATGCTGCCCTCTCCTCCTTCCATTCTGTTGTAGAAGTGCTAGGTTGTGAAACTTAACCTTCCTTGTCCCACAGGATATGCTAACCTCAAACTTCTGTCCAGATGGCACCCCTGCATTGTAGCAACCCATTGTGGCATCCCATAACTACTCTGTGCTCACTGGATTTCAGAGACTTCCAGTCCTCTAGTGTGCCATACCAAACACCCTCCTGCAGACCTTCTTCTACCGATGTCCTACAGCTGGGAATTGAAAATGGTTTAAAGTTCACTTGCACGCCCAGGGAAGTCTTTGTGTAATGCTGTACACACAACTAGAGCTTTATGTCCATCCATGCATTCGTTGGGGCTGAAACCATTGGGAGATGCAAAGGTGGAGGAGATGAGAAACAAATGTTATGATGTCACCACCCAGACAAAGGTTAATGATCTCCTCTTGGAAGAGTCTGATTTTCTTCGTGTGTACTCTTACGCTCTGAATAGTACTTTTTGTTCTTTCTTCTTAGATTCATCTGTTGTAATGGTTTTTGGAAACTGTGACACCTTAGTTTATGCACTGTTTCTGCATGATTGCTGTCATGCTGTAATATGTTTATATGATAAGGACACGTAGCTGTTCGGTGTTTGGCACTGGCTTTCCCTTAAAATCCATTAGCAGTGGGAGCAAACCCCAGAACATACCATTCACATTCTCAGCAGGTCAGAACTGATTTTAATTTTCTTTTTGTAGAATCATGTAAAGTACTGTTTACAATTCAGTACCTTGTAATCCTTTTTTGTATCTCTTTAATGCTTTTTAAAGGGACTTGCTGGTTAAAGGAAAAATAATCATATGGCAATTGCAGCTATCAGTTGGTTTTGGTATCTTAAGACAGCACTGAATGTTCCAAAGTCAAAGAATAGCCACTTCACAGCCAGGAATCTGATTTTTCTAAAGGATGCAAATGTCCTCCCAATCTGAGAGTAGCATTTGAATATCCACACTGTAGCTAGAGTGAGCAAATAAAACAGCCCAGTTCTGCAAGCTTTTGGTTTTAGAAGAAAGAGCACCATTGGGGTGATCCTTACATTTAGTTTGAAGTAATTAAATAACTTGCAATAAAAAGTCTATTTCCTTCTATGGGTATTTTTAACCTCTGCCTGCAAGGTGTCTCTGAAAGATGTTAAAATATCTGAACATCTCTCAGTATTTCTCTTATTTTGAGTTAATTAAAGCATTTAAAATACTTTATAGAAGATAAAGCTGTAATACATAAGCACAGATTGCTGTATCCATAGTGGGGCAAGTAAACATCTCATTCAGACCATATTTATTATTGCTTTTGCATATAAGAGTCACTGTCATTTAGACTGTATTTACAGAGCATATGGAGAGCAAGACCACCAAATTTGTGTAGGGGAATTTCACCAGGCTTGTATTTTTGCTGCATTTGTGCAAGTTAGAAATGGTGTCTCAGCTTTGATTTGTATTTCCTGTTTGTCAGTCTGTGAAGAAATATCCATGTTATCTATGTATTGCAGGAAGCCTGCACTCCAGCTGGTCATTATGCCTGCGCTAAAAAAAACATATAAACATTTTCATTTGCAGCACTTTCCTTTTAAAAAATGTGATACTACTATTTCAGTAATTCTGCAATTTCTTTTTCCTTTACTTGTGTAGATCAAAAAGTGTTGGCTGCTGCTAAAATTTTTACTTTCTTTGCTTCGTGTTCAATAGTCACTGATTTTTACCAAGGAATTGTGTAATAATTTACAGCAGTTATCTACAAGAAGCTCCTAATCTTTGTTATTTATGTTGCTTCTATTTTTTTCCTACCTCCTATTCCACAAAAAGATTCCAGATGCATTTATTTTCAGGCAGTTAATTATCCCCAGAGATCAGATGTTTGGCTGATTCATAGAGAAACTTACAGCCTTCCTCACAGTTGTGGTTTTTCGAGTAGGAACTAGCTTCCAGATTTCACCTTCTTTCCTCTATGATCTGATTCTCATTATGAGTAAGGGCTTCATTTCACTTCATTCTTATATGACTGCAAGATTTTCACTGTAGGTAAGGCTGGGGTTTATTTTTTATATATATAAATTTATATATCTGTGTGTATATATACAGAGAGAAATTTCTATAAAATATGTTGTTGACTTGAGTTCTCTGTAGAATTTTTTAAAATTAGTTTACTTTTTCTTTTAAGGTGGGATGGTACAAAAGTATTGTGAACCTTAAGAGTAACTGTGACAATCTTTTTTTTCAGATAATTCATTTTAGCAAAGAGCACTGTGATACTGTTATAGTGACACTTGGAAGTGCATAGCTGACAAGATAGAACTTTATAGCCATTACGTGAGAAATTACAATTTTTCAACTGTTTCATTTTCTTCCAGGTTTTAATATTCTTTTTAAATATTGCCCAAAGATGATGTTATACACTTGTTAGAAAATTAAGCAAGCACTGTGTCCTCATCAAAGGAAATCTGGGTTAAAACGGCTTGTGAGAAGATTGCTGCCTGCATTGAAGGCATTTTGGATATTTCCTCTGATCAGACCCATTCTTATATAATGAGTTTTCTAAGTGATAATCTGCAAAGGGGCATTTGATCATCTGAAAAATATAATGCTGTGTTCTCAACTTGTACAACGTCAGCAATTATGCAGAAAAGTAACATGAAGACTTCAGAGGACACAATGAGATCCATAGTAGGGCACATTCATTCCATCCCACATGGAAAAAATGAGATTACATCCCCAGACCTCACAGGGTAATCCCTAAATATGGTTGCTCTAATGGCTAGCTTTTTTAATCTTACTTGTTTTTACCTCAGATGCCATCATTCAGAGGCTTCTGCTCTACCTACCAGTGAGTCAAAATTATTTATAATAGGCATATGCAGGATTCCGTACAGGACCGAGTAGGTATGCAGTTGTTTTAATATAATTTTGCAGGAGGTTTTTTAGTTGGATTTCTTTCTGAAAAACTGCAACAGTCTTTTCAGACTCCAGCAGAACCATGAGTTAATTGCAGGTATAATATTGTTGATAAGTGATATGGAGCATACTTGGAACATCTCAGTCTTCTGTAGGCGGCATAAACAGCTTTTGGTCTGGTGATTTTCATACTCAGAAACTCTCACTTTAAGTACGGGGTGGAGTGCTTTGTGGCAGCTTTGCATTTGTTGTAACAAGAAAAAGAGACATAAGCTCTTTCTTTGACACCCAAGATCAGCCGTTTAAATGCTATTGGTGTTTTTTTCTTCATCCAAAGCATTTTTTTGTTGTACTTTTTCAAGTACAAAAAAAGTAAATGAAAAACAATAGTGCATCCAGTTCCTAGGGAGTCTCAGAGCTTCTTCTTTGGAGAGGTAGCTTACATTAAGCAAATTGAAACAAGTTCCACAGGCTCATTCTGTATATAAAAATGGCTGGTGTTCTCTGAGGATTACGTTTGCTCACTTTATTCAAACCAGCAACTGGCAAACCCCTGTGAGTTTTCTGTTGGCAGTAAGGTTTGGTCCAGCTCTGAATCTGGTGAATGATCATCCGATGTTTCTCCAAATTACGTCACCATCCCTGCTTCCTGCAGTCTCCCTCTTGTCCTTAGCTTCAGTCCTTCCCTGGAACAAATCCTGTGTCCCACCCACTTCTCTCCTTCAACTCTGCTCCCTCCCACACAACCCTTCCTGCCGTGAGTTACAGATCTTCTGTGTCATGCTGTCCCCTCCTGCAACCATCGTCTCTTCAGGAAGGATGAAAGCAAACCTCTGCTCACTAGCCACACTGTCATCAGCCAACTTTCTTGACCGTCTGGAAATTAAGGCTAGAATGATCGTCCCTCTGTTGTCTAAGGAGAGCTTGCTTTCACCATGACAAGGTTTTAGCAAGGGCAGTTGTGACAGTAGTGCTTTTAGGGCCTCATCCAAAAAAGTGTTTTCCAAGGGTTTCAGAATTTCAGCACAGTTGTTCAGAAAGGAGTCAGTTAAATGCCAGGGACATTTTTTTATGTTAGCAGTAACATTTTGCCCTCCCTACTTTTATACAAACATTTTTCCTCCTGCAGCGGTTTTTTCACACCCAGACAAATTAAATCTTTGTAATAAAATGAGAGTTTTTACTTTATACTTTTTGCTTACTCCGTGGGGAGATCAGCTTCCCTTGGTAGTATTTCTCATACCTTTTATTCTGTGTCACTGTCGAAAAAAATATGCATCATCTACTGATGAGCATCAATCAAAAAAATTACTTTTTTCCAACCTAAAATGGAAACAATTGGATATCTGTGGATTTGCACACCCAGGTGAGAAAGCCAAATATTAAATTAATTTATTAACAATGTTTATAGTTTTATTACCCTGTAATTATATCATACCTCCTGATTGTTTTTCTTTTCATCCCAGTCTATAAAATGTAGCTGCCTGAACCTGTTTTGAATGTCTACAATTCTAGCGTTAGACCTAGTGATGTTTTGCCAGGTTCAGTGGAAGAAAAGGCAATTGCAGGGATGGAATTGTTACTCTGCAGAGTGTCAATACTTGCCAGCCATCAGAAGATGAGCTAGAGACAGCTGGAGACTTGGTTTGGGCCAATAGCTATGTTTGGCATCCTTTCTGCCGGGCTGAGTGGAAGGAATAATTAAACGTAGCCTTGAGTAGGGTGGCTGGAAAGTTACAGCAGGGCTAAGCTGTGTAGTTTCAGGGACTTGACTGGTACTAGTTGCAAAACCACAGGGAGGAGGGAATCATTTGTCAACTAAGCCAGGAAAGGAAACAATTGCGAGTACAGTCCTCTCAAATGCAGAGCCCTCTGAACACACTGATGACTGAAATTTACTGCTGTTGTGCATTTCTGTTAGATTCCAGGAAAAACAACTTTGTACATATCTATATTTTTGTTACCCAGAAAACTGAAAAATTTTCATGTTATCAACTCATCTTCCTAATTGAAGTAACTCTACAAAAGCCATCATATTGATTAATCACTGAAGCCCAAGCTGAAACATCGTTACTTGTTCATAGTAAGAGAGTTTTGATAGTTTGATGACCCACCGTGACTGGGGTTGGCTTTGTTCACACTGTGGTGCAATGGATATTTCATCCTAAAACTCTGCTTTCATGCCATGGAAGATATTTTATTTTAGTTATTGATTATTTATTTATTTAAAATGTTAACATGCATTTTATTTTTATTTTATGACTGAATTTAAATGTTAAGAAATATTAAAATAGACATTGTGCACGGATTACATTGGACTGCTTTCATTAACTGTCCAAGTTCCTTCTGTTGATTTTGGACAGCAGCTTCTGCAATGAATGTCCCAAAGAGCTTCATGGAAAACTATCCCATTATCCACATAATTTCATAGAAGCAAGACAGCACTTTGCCATTGCTACATCTATCTGCTGCAGCTGTCTGTGATGTGGAAAATGGAAGGGGCTTGGCACCAAAACAATTGTGTGGTAATTTTTAGGAAGAGTAAAAAACAATGTTTTCTGTTGACAATAAATGCAGGATAGTTGGGCCAAAGAAATAACAGAGAGGTGCCCCCTCTTTGGAAGAAAAACTTTTAATGATTACTTGTAAGCAACATTTTGCTTTTATATGCCGCCTGACAATCTCTGAAATTTTATAGGTAAATCTTATGCTACACATTTTGCACAGTTCATAGAGAATGTGCAAAACATTGTCCCACCATATACACCTGCCTTCAGTGAGGACAACTCTTTCCAAGTGGGCAGTTAAACAGAGCTAAAAGAGAAATATCTCAGCTCTGGTTGAAGTAGTATAACATTCCTGCAGGTGGAGGCTACCTAGCTTTCTGGGTTGAATATGATGTTAGAAATCCAGTGGTGGGAACTACAGATAAACAGGCAAACAGATAAAATTCCTCCTCCTCAGCTTCAGCTAACTTTTGATGTCTTCAACACCATGATTACCGGTTAAGTTTTTCTACTAGTGCTCCTAAAACCACCTCATCATCAGCTGACCTCCATTTTAGGGGAGCCCATGGCTGAATGTAGTGGAAGAGCCTCACCCATTGGAGGATTGGATAGAGTTTTAGTTAATGACTGGAGAAGGGTGACCATCTGATATATTGTCATAAGCCTGAATTGCTGATGCTTAGCTATAAGGCGGACTGGTCCAAGCTGTCTGTCAGTTTTGGCTTATTGTAGATCAGAGGGCTTGTCCCCACCGTGTTGGCCATAGAACGATTGCCTCCAACACTAAGAGCTGAGCAGCACGTTTTTCCTGATGCATTTTTATAAATTACCCTCCTGGCATGTAAAAATGGCAGAAAATAAATGTTGAGCATTGTACAAAACTTCTGTTGAGTGACTTGGCCATGGGTATAAAGAGGTGGTTAGGAAAGATAAGCTCATGCATAAACAGCGTCAGGGGAAGGAGACCACATTTTCCCTGTTCCTTCACCCCCTGTTCCCCAGATACTCTACTGGAGGCTCTCTAGCTAGAACAAAATGCTGAGCAGTATGAAGATGTCTGTGGTTATTTGTTCCCTACAGCAGAGTCGGCTCTGACCTTCACATGAACAGCAGAGCTGTGCAGATCTTAAGGTAAAATTTCCACTGCTACCTGTGGGAATTTTACCACGGGAAAGGCTACAGGTCTGGGCCTGGCATGTGAGATTGGTCTGTGTTTGCCAGGGGTTTTGTTGACACTGAAGTTCCTAAAGAGAGATAACCATTATAATGGCCAAGTGATACTTAACAGTGTCCTGTCTGGGCTTGCCTGAATGTATGAGTCACTTGAAATGCTTTTTGCTTTGAGTCAGTCATATGGCTTCTGGCACTGGAATTTTTAGCAGAGATATTTGCTGATTTTGAAATGTTTTGAACATGCATGTAATGCATTAATTTTGGGGGGTGCAAACATAGCTTTGGCTTCCTGTGGTGGTACAAATGGGGCACTATCTTCTTGCAGGGTTTTTTCTTCAGCCCTTGATCCTATGTGTAATGGACTTGGGACCAAACATGATAACTTTAAATGGTGCCGCTCAGGGCTGTGGTTCAGGAAGCGGCTGCTGCCTTGGCACCTCTATCCTTCTTCTGACTGTGCTCCAGTCATTGTTGTGGAATTTCCTCTCTTATACATGTAATTCTTGGCCTCAGATCCAGCCACACATTTTGCATGGGAGTTATCATATTTGTTCCCATTGGTCTACTCACATGCTTACAGAAATGCAGGTGGTAACGGCTTTGAGTCCCTGAGACCGGAAATCTTCATGCTCAGGTAGCTACACTACGCTACCAGTCAGAACAACTTGAAAGCTGCCAAGCAATGTGACTGCTGTACCATTAGTTGTGATTTTCAAAGCACTGGATTTAGAGAGATGATTTCCCTGAAAATTAAACAGAGTATTACAAGAATAATGTGAGCAGACTTCACTAGACAATTGGGATATTAAGCATTCTGGCTGATCCTTTGATCCACCTTTACATTGCCATATTAAATCAAATTTATGCTGAGTACAAATACGTGAGATCTCCTACCTATTCCTCTGCTGTTTCAGCAAGTGAATATGTCTTTCTCCTATATATCTGGCAATTTCAGTTCCTCTTGTGTCAAAGTTTGGAATGATTGCTCATTTAGTAGCTTTATTTGCAGGACTCTAGCCATAAATTACTTATGGTCAGACCTAATATATCAAGGATAAGAAAATCACATGTTATTTAGATATGAAGCATATATGTAAGAGTGGGCATAATTCTGTTATCTTCTTTTTTCCAAAATCTAAAACCCAAATTTCATATATGTTTATATATTAAAATGAACTGATGAATTACCATGAATGAAATACAGTATTTATAAACTAATTATGAATTTTATTGCAATCCAATTTTTAAAAATAATGTCAGCTGCATTCCAGCTTCTGCATTTTTTAAATCTTATAAAGTGCTTTGTAGTAAAATACCCTTTGTGGTATAACAAGCAAGAAAGAATCTGCCTTTCAATTCTTGTATTCAGAATGTAGTTCTAAGTCCTGATCTTTGAAAATGTTCACTCATGGGTTTTTACTCATGCAAAAGTTCCACCTGAAATTAGTAAGGCCTTAACCTAACTGAGGATTGTCCACAGAAGTACAGAGTTGTAGGACTGAAACTTTAGTGTGTTCCAGCTGGAAAAAAACCCCAAAACTGTCTGAGACCAGTTTGCCTCTATGGAAGGACTGCCTAAAGTAACTTCTGCATAAATGAAGAGGTGTCTCAACAGTCATTAACTAGTTTTTACTAAGGTATTTTGGGAGAGGGTCAAGAGGGAAATAACCACAAAATAAAGCTTATTATTAGTTTTATTGTGAAATGATTACATGACTTTGGACCTAGGGCTTAATGTTCTTTGCTTTAATCCTTAGACTGGAATCCTCAGAAAGGGAAAGGTTTAGAAATATTTCCTTTTTCCTTAGTTTGAACTAATTTTGTTTCACTGGTTTGATAAAACAAAGAGCATGAACAAAGAGCATTTCTCCCTGTTAGATGCTAAAATACACAAGTAGACTGTCTTCATATATTCAGACCCTGAGCCTAAATTAACTGAAGCCTATGGCAAAATTCGCATTTTCTTGACTGGATTTTTCTCAGTTTTATCACCAGAGCACAGATATGAATTTTAGAAATCTAGCAAATTATGCAAAGGGAGCCCAGGCTGTGCTGCTGTGGTCCTCAGTATGTCCCCAGAATCTCCCCAAAGAAAAAGGTTTAAGATGCAGTGACAGAAATGTAAAGCTGAAAGCCCCTGCAGGAGACTGTGCTGTTAAAAACCTCTATGATAGGTGATTGTGCACTGCATTGGAAAGTTGAACTGTTTCCACCAGCACATTTTTTTTTTCTAATGTCTTACCCAGATTTTTTTGTTGCTTGTTAAATCAATCTCCTTTCCTGGGCATGGAGAGCAATTGACCATTGCATTAAAATCTTTTTTACATAACCTCCCATTTCTGTCTTTTTATATCCAAGTTAAAGTCATCTCCACTCATTTCACATTTTTCTCTATAGATCACATTTCCCCAGTCTGTTATCATTCTTGCTCTCTCAGTGCTTTGCAATTAGTCTGTCTTAAAAAGCCAGATCCAAGAAAGGATGCAGCACTTAAACAGTAATCAATTTAGAATAGTTAGCTCCCAAGTCTGCTATATACCACTTCTCCGAATAACATCCCAGGATATGTTCCTTTTCCTGATTCTTTCTAAGGAGCTTATGCTGTGCCCTATCTCATTCTATATCTGCCAGTTTTCCTGAACAAATGCTTAATATATTGTTCTATTTCAACCAAATTTGACAAAAGAATGCATGAGGATCCATAGTTCTTATGAGTTTTGTGAAAATCAATGGCTGGGCAGGTAACAGAGAGCTTATCTACCCTCCTAGAGATACCTGACTGGCTGGGGGGTTGGCATGTATGTCCTGTCCACTCTGGCATTATAATTCATGTTTGGCTTCCTCTTGCTTAGGCATGCGAGGCAGAAGAGGGAGCATAAAGAGGAGGATTTGAAAAACGTGGGAGTGTACTGCAAGTATTTTTGGGGGAAGATGAAACTCAGGAGGGAGTAGCTGCAGCTGTTGGTTTGGAAGAGAATAAATGCAATTTCACGTTTCATTAGTTCCACCAATGACAACAATTTGGAGAGGATTTTTGTTTGGTTTGGTTTGTTTTGCTTGTGGGTTTGTTTGTTTGCTTGTTTGTTGTCAAAAGCTTTGACTGCTGGCTAATTTTCAGATTGTCATCCACAGTAATCCCTTTATGATTTCCTTCAATTATACTACTGGACTGCCTGTTGTTTTATATCTTCCTAAGTTCAATTTGCACTTCAGAGAACAGTCTTACAAAAAAAAAAAGTTTTGGGGTATTACATGAGTTACTGAAATGCAGCATTTAGTTGTACTTGCTGGGAAGTGTTAGTTACTGTACGCTATAGGACACAAAAGAAAAATGTTGCAAAAAATTGTCTTCCTATACCCTCACTTCACCATATGTATTCCTACAGGATATCTGGACACCTTTTCAGCAGCCTGAATTTACTTTGACCATGTTTTTACAAAGTTTGTACCGAAATATTTAACATACACCTTTCCTTACTCATCCCAAAAACTATGTTTACTGTATGAAAACTCTTCTGTAATATCAATAGATTAGGTCAGTCTGCTGAGACTTCTGTTACCCTGAGGAGTGGAACAAACTGAACAGGGACAATGATCCCCTTTAACTCCAAGGTTACCCATGCGCTTGGCATGCTGGTGAGAAGAGTTTTATTCTGTTGCCTGGGAGTGACGTGTTTGGATAGAGAATTTCAGCCTGCAGAACTCGGTACTTCCAAAAGAGTGGGGATAATTCAAGTGCTAGCAGCAAAAAAGACTATGAAGTAGACAAAAGTCAACTATGGCAATAACATCACAGTTCACTTGTTTAGGCTTGATATAAATTAACTGCTGATTCTCGTTGTCTATACTCTTCTTCCTTTTCCACTCTTACCAATCTGATGCTGTATTTATAATTCAGAGAAACTATGGTAAGGTGACAAATTCCAACTGCAAATATTAGCATGTGCAAATGCTGTATACAGATACAATACTTGCATTTATAGTGCTTATAAAATATGCCAGAGTAAAAAAAAAGTCCACAGCTGTTCTATTCTTGGCTTAATTTTGGAATTATAGCAAAATGGTTATTTGGGTTTTGATGAGCTGTGTTGTAGAAAATTAAAGCTTTTCCCTAAATACTGGCAGGCAAGAAATCAGCTGAAGAGCAGTAGAATCATTATGTTTTGGTATGACTTGAAACAGTCCATTTGATTATATTAATTGCTCAGTGTGGTGGGAAAATAGCTGCACTTTTCACTTTGCCTTTTTAATGTCAGAGATAAATCTGAAGCATGTTACACTGTAAAAGGCAAAACTCCTGACAGATCCTGTCCATGTTGAGAAGAAAATTGGGAAGATGTGAACTGACAGAGGTACCCAGGTCTTGCACATGTGCAGCATCACAATAATTCACAAGATTTTCACTTTGCGTGTGGGTTATGGTGAACAGAAGTGCCGTAAAAATATGTGATCATCTAAGACTCATGTAAGTCATGAAAACAGATATTAATGTTTTGGAAATAAGTAGAGTGGGAGCGCTGACCATTGCACCTACATCAAATTTCCTCTTGAGCAGGGAATCACAAGGATGAGAATGTTCCCTCTCCTTTATCTAAGTACGTGCACGCATATCTATTTATATATATGTATGAATTACATATTGCTGTTATGCAAAATTCAGACATGGCAGGGAGACACTGTGAAGCTGGGACAGAAACATTCGTGCAGCCACAGTTTGAACTCTGGAATTGCCTACTTAACATTACATAGGGTTTTACCTGATGAACACAGCCCATTGAGTGTAAAAGTAGCAAAACCACCCTTGAAGATGTCCCTGACATGAAAAGTGTCTTGCATTCCCTGGACATGCTCAAGGAGCATTTAAAAACTAAGAAACTTGCATGCTAATTCAATGCTGAAGTAATGCTGAGAGTCTGTTTCACACTGATAAAAATTTCATTATCCTGTTTTCAGTGTATTTTTCACCACAGTCTCTGCTCCTCTGTATTGGCCATTTTAGAGGCAACTGAACTGATTTTAGCCCAGAGGTCCCTGCAGACGCTTGTCAGGGTTCATATATGGTACTGTCTGTCCACCTTATTTCTAGATACCAATTTAAATAAAAGCACTAAAAATAGATTTATGGTAAGAGCCTTATTTTTAAGCTATTATATCAGCATTTGTGTGAATAGGGAAAGGAAAGAGGAGGAGCCTATATGTTTCTGTGTTTCTGTGTATGTACCAAACACAGAAACATGCACATGCAAACATATATATTTATATATAAGCATACATAAAATAGCAAAAGTGGAGGCTGGCTTATAAAGCTCAATAAAATTTTGATGACCATGAAAAACATGTATGTCTTTTCCTTTAAGTGAGGCAGACTTACGGACTTTGTGGGCTGCAAAACCACTTTTTGCCCTTTTGGAATCCTCCCATGTAGTAGTGTCTGAAGCTTTGAAAGGTTCATTTCACTTCTTTTCCTTCCCATTGCTTCTCTGGTCTTGTGCAGTGCTCAGAGGCACTTTGCAAAGAAAAATGCAGCATACGAAGCTTCAAACTTATGGATGGAGTTTGGAGTGGCAAAGGGAATGGCAGCATGAGCAGAGTGGTGCAGGCTGCTCTTCAGGGGCAGCCTGTGGCTCCATCCGACCCTCCTTGCTGGTGTCTGGTACAGAAATGACCGTTCCCAGCTTGTATGCATTGCCTGCAGGTATGTGTGTAAAGTTACAGCTCAGCATGCCTCAGAGCCACTGCAGGTGGTTGGGTTTGGAGGTATCCAAGATTAAATTGTTTCTGCCGTTCTTTGGAATCTAGTTCTCCTCCCAGACTCTTCCCTGCTTCTTGTCCGCATTGTCTGTCCCAAAAAGCTGTAGGATGGAGCCTGTGTTGCTTGCCCAATAACAGGTTGTGGTGTGAATTTGTTGTCTGTGTTTTCTCTGAAGTTCCACAGCTGATCTTCTTTTGCTTCTTCCACATATGCCAGTGTCCTTATAAATTTGACATATTTTAAGTAGGTGATTCTGTTCTTCCCCCTTCTTATCCTGAATTCAGGACACTGGATCCTGGAAGAACTTCATTTAGATGGTATTTTTGTTGCATTTTTAAAATTTATTTATTGCTTTCTTTATCTGTATAGATTATTCAGACTTACAGCAATGCAGATGTGCGAATGCACTTATAGGGGAGGTCAAAGGCTTTGCAAAAATAATTGCATCCTCTTCTTTCCTAACATACTTTGCATATTTTTTCATTTTCACACTAGGTCTCCCTTATTTCCCCATTTTCCGATATCATAGGAAGTACAGCATTAATTATTTTACATCTTTTTTTTTGTAACAAAAGAGATTGTTCCTGTGTAGGACTAAAGGTGGTCTGCTGAGCAATCACTGGATATTGTTTGGTTTGACAGATTGCCCATAACTGTCCGTAAAGCTATGCAATACTGTGATTGAGTGTCATAATCCTCTTCTAATTTATAACATTTTAAGGCATATTCCTGTTCACCTAACAAGTAGGTACATGGTAAGCAAGCTAGTCATTTTATTTAAAAAAAAAAAAATCAAAAGAGGTACAATTGTAATGCATGAGTCTACCACCCCTTTACACTAAAAACAGGTTGCTTGGATGGGTAAGTATGACTCATAATAGCTCATTAATGCTTAAAACCCCTGACATTAAATTTAACCTAAACTTTAAGCAATATTAACAGAAATTTCAGATGTAACTTAAGTTGCTATGGGATCCTTTATAAAAGAAGTCATGGTATGTAACACCTGTCTTAGATCTGGGCTACACAACTTGCTTAGGTCTTTTTCTTCCTTCCTGTTTATAAATTGTTGGTGGGGTAAGATACAGAAGTTCCTGCAAAATCTTTGGCCTTTCCTTGGGAGCTTGCTCACACTTTCTCGTTACTCTGTGTGTGAGCATAACATGACCTATACACACAGTGGTGTTTACATAGCCCACTGTGGCATCACCATCTTATTTCGTTTTTCAGTGAAATTCTATGGAAGCTTGAAATTGCAACATGCTTTCTTTAATAAATTATATTTATCATGTATAATTGTTATCTCATGTGGCTTTTGAAGACTTCTATGCCAATGGATTAGTTCTTCTTTCTCAATGACTACGGTTTTTCTTATGTGTTGAAATATTTTTTTAAAAAAGGGAAGAGTGCATTTTGACTGCCCTGTGATTATGACCTATTTTGGGAAGAACAAAACCAGCATGATACAAATTAAAAAATACAAGTTTGAAAAAACTGTGAACCACATACTTGTATATCTGCTTGAGAAAAAAATAGGGTTTATATGAGTAAGTCCTAAAACCATAACTCAGGAGGAATATTACAGAAAGCTCAGTTTTGAATGCAAAGTGTAGGCCCCAGGAACCACACTTTTGTTTTAGGGAATGTAAGGAAAATAATTCTTTAATTTCTGAAGAAAAACATTTAGAAGATTTATCTCTAAGCTTCCTGATAGTATCTTGCCAGCCAACTTAACTGTTGGCGTCAACTGAGAGATTTGTGAAAGAATCAATAGCATGAAGTGAAAGCAGTTTATGTAAGTAGGAGTGCATAATTTATAAACAATGCTTTATTAGTAAGCAGTAGTTAGAGGAGCACAGGCTAATATCCTACTTGAAGTCAGTAAGATTTCTCTGATGTTAGTCAATATGTAACAGGATTGGGCACTTTGTAGCACGGTGCTTTGATGATGTTGTCTTTGAAACTGTTTCTACATAACAATAATTAAAAATCAAAATAGCAAACTTCCCTCCAGTTAGGTAAAATGTACTGTATATACTTGTCCTGAAACTGCAACAGGTGGGTTAGAATTCCAGAAATATCATGCTAACATGAAAAGGAAATAATTTCTTCTTATACTGTTACAGACTTTTCCACTGGTTTCTGGAAAGAGCAATTTATACCTCTGCCCAGGCATGCATTCAGAAAGGTGATTTTCAACAAGCCAGACTTCTTTCTTCTCCTTCATGACCATATTTGCTTTGCCCTCACTTCTCTTTCATGAGTGAATTTGCTTAGTCCTCCCTAGGGACAGCAAGACTTCAAGGACTCTGAAATTTCATGCCTGAGACTTTTCCAGGACCAAGACTATCATCTTTGCAAAGAGGTTTTATGTAAACCTCAAAACCAGAAAAAAGCAAAAAGTTTGCATTCCACCTTACAAGATCATTAGTGTTAAGCATGACTCAAAAGCATACAAAGATGGGGAGAGCTGGTTTTGAAAAATTTCAGAATCAACTAAAAAAAAGTTTTCTGCATTTACCAAGCGCGGTTCTGCCAAAATGTGCATTCTGGACAATTAAAAAATAGATAGGTATACTGTGGAGATGATTGAAAGTGAGGCTAATTTTTGTTTGTATATGATCCATTCTAATAAATTACAATAGTATTGTGCTTAAGACATCAAACATGTGACTTGAGCAGATTTAAGAATCTCAGATTTGGTGGCAGGGAGATAATTTGTACCATCATATCTCAGTCCAGTAATGCATTTAAGCACATCCTTGCTCTTAGCATGTGCAGAGCTGTGTGCAGGACATAGTTGCACATTTGTTTGGATCTGTAGCTTTCACTGTTCTTTCCTTAAAACGATTTGCAGCCACTCATCACAAAGCCTTGTGCACCAATACGGACAAGAGGCTATTCCAGGCTGTGTCTTACCCTCCTCTTATTGGCACACTGGCAACAAGAACAAAGTTTGCCCTAAAGGTGGTTGGAGGAAAACTTGATAATCACCGTAGGTTTTAAAATGCTCGGTAGTCACTAGGTTCTCAGGCAACAATACAAGTACTGGTAAAAATCCTATTAAAACCTATTCAGTAGAAACCCAGGCAAATGAAATTTAAAGATGTCAGTTCAGTGCCTAGTGCCCAAGGCACTCACAATGAGTTTCAAAAAACTTTTAGCCAAAAATGGAAGACACATTTTTTCTTTTCCCCCCTTTTCTCTCTCCCTGGTCACAGGGAACTGATGGCCACAAGCTACATCCTGTGAGGCTGTCGCTGGCCATGCATCAGACATCTTCAGCTGAAGGCCAGGCGAAGCCATGGACATTTTTGGTCTCCAGCTTGCTTGGCAGCCCCGAATCGGGGACTGATGTTTGCAGCAGCAGGGAACATGCCAGCTTTCGCATATCCTACAGGAGGAGCGCTAGACCTGCGAGGCAGCACCCCGTCATCCGGCTCCTGGCTGGCACCCGGGAGGGGGACACATTCCAGAAGAAGGGAGCCATCTCTCATCCTTTGGGCCCCAAGCAAACCCCCAAATGAGCAGCTGTTTCCACGGGAAGAATCAGGGGCTCACCAGGCATGTGGGGCTTTCAAGACCAGTTCTTCTGGAGGTTTTTGAGCAGCAGTCGTACCACATATGCTTAGGTAAGGTGGGAGGAACTCCACTCAGGTAAAGGAAGCAGGATGGTGGATCTGCTGGCCCCTCTTGGCTTGCCGGACTCTGAGCTGATTTCAAGTCCCAGGTGGGTGTAAAAGGCATTTTCCCATTTCTCCTTGGCATCAGGTTGACAGCATGGAAGTGTAGACAGCTATGCTAAGCCCGAGACAGTGGGAAAGCCAGCTTTCTGGTGCTTGCTTGCCATGTGACCTTGGTGGTCTGTGGGTGAGGTGGACAGGCAAGGGCAGGATCAACAGTGGTCATGGTGCCCCCTCATCGCCCACAGCCAAGCTCAACACCTGAGAGGTGCATGGGGCAAACCTCAGGGCCACGGGTGTATCAGGCATGGCTCAAAAGGTGAGCAGGCAGTTCAGCCGTGCCATCACTCATCCTTATGCCTGCAAGCAAAACTCATTTTCCATGTATCCTTTATTCCACTGCCAGTCCTCTGAATCACCATGTCCTTCCCTGCTTCCCCCTCACTTGTATGCACCCCTAGCTTGCATGATGTTTTTTAGAAGATGAAAAAAAAACCAAAGTTTGCTGCCTACAGATGTTTTGGGATATTCCTTGTATAACCCTGCCTTTGCCTGCTTCACTGGGCAAGGCACACAGTACACCAGAAACAGAAACCTGTGACCCTTTTCTTGACCTTTATGCTAACAGCTTCATACTTACCAGCAGGAATAATTTCAAAATACCAGGAAAGCAATTAAAAGAAAAAAACCCAAACTTGTCATGTAATAAATAATTTAACACCTCACCCTAACGTAACCTGCAACATCTTTCAGTCACATTATGGATGTATGCACATCAGTTTTTGTGGTGTTTTGCATAAATTTCATTAGTAGGAACAGAGTAATATTAAAACACACACATATACACAATTTTCTGGCTTTTCAGTTCAGTTTCATTATGAAATATTTCACCTCTGGGCAGATGACTAATATGCTATTAAACTTCTCTATCCTTTAGTTATGTCGTAGCCAAAAAAGAGGTGCAGACACTCACGATCTTTAATAAATGAGCTAAATGCACCCACTCAGGAAAAATGCTGTTGTACGACTTTAGCATGTCCTACAGCAGCATTAACATGCTTTTGGGTCATTTAGTTCCACGTTGTGGAGCTACAATAATAACTCCATAGTGAAAACTGGGGTAAATTTCCATGATAAACCTGTGCTGAGTAGTTTGGGAGGCACTATCCAGAAGTTTTGAATTTCTGATTACTGGAAGGAAAACTTCGACTACTCGTGTTTGGACCTGGAGCTGCCCTACAGTCCAGTACAGAGGATGGTTGTTCACTGTCATAAAAAGGTAGTTGCTTTTGTTCAGTAGTAAATGGGAGGTGTGGACAGTTGTATCCTAATGCTAGCCAAATTTGGGTGATCCCAGTTCAGATCCTCTCCCTGCCAAAGACCCCTCATATAATTTTCCTTATTTTGTTGGATCTTTGGTTTCTTACAGGTAAACCAGGAAAATGAAACTGCTTTTTTGCCACTCCAGCTTTCAGTGGGTTGCGTGAGCCTGATCTGCAGAGGCTGGCGCGGTGCCCTCTCCAGTGTCCTGGGGCTGTGCCTGGAAGTGAGGAGTTTCATTGTTACCAAGGTGTTGAGGTGCTGCAGCACTGCAGCTAATTCCTCTTACATTGCTGCTTAATCAAGGGATAAAAACAATGCGGAGTGTTTGGTGTAGCAGGTCGCTGCTGCAAACCACCAAGTTTGTGTTATCAGGGGATACGGTGAACTCTGGTAAGCCTTTTGTGTGGAGCAATATAATCCTGAAGAAATTTTTTCTTTCAGTTTTTGTTATAAAATTGTTATTTTCTTATGGATTAATCTTTAATGAACATATATTAATCTTGAATAATTTCCTATTGATTTTATTATTAATTCTGTCTAACACTAGACACAAACTACTTTTTTTTCTTTTAATCTGAAATGTTGAGGAAGCTGTGAAAAAATGCAACCGCTGTGAATGGTGAATAGCAAATCCAAATGGCTTATACAGTACCCAGGAAATGTTTTGTGAATATAATTTAGACCAGAACCAGACTATTTTCAAGGGGGGTTAGGAGGTACTTCAGCTTTCTACCCATTAAAATTTCTCTATAAAATGCTACATGAATTAAGTTAATAATTCCAACAGGAAGCAGATTTCTCTCATAACTTGGGTTTAAGAAATTGCTTCTTTGTCACTGTAACTTCTTTGTCTACACTTAAAGCTGGCCCTATTAAATGTTGCATGAGAGTGACTCAAAGGCATTTAGAAGAACACAACTCTAATTACCCATACAGGACCAAACTTGACAGAAAATTTGGGATATTGTTCTGGCAGTAGCTGACAGTGACGACACTGACAGTAAACTCACCTTATGAACAAACCCATTCAGTGTGTTCTTATGGATGGAGAATCATCTGGTTTGCTTGTGTTTAGGGATATATTTTTGTTTGGGTAGGAAAATAATTTTCAAATTAAAGAAGCAATATTCACAAAGTTTATTTTAATGTTCATAGTTTTTTTCCAAGTTTGCCCTTCTTCAAATGAACTTAAAATACTGTAGACATTTTACTTCATAGATGAAGAGTTTCCTTGTGCTCTTATTGGAGCATATTCTAGTGATAATGCTGTAAATTCTAGGAATTCTAGTAAATCCTAGTTATTCCAGTAACTCTAATGACACAATGGTGTAAATTCTAGTAATTCTAAGAAATGTCTATTGGAGTAAGAGAGCAATATGGAAGCTAAGTTTTAAATCTTTCCAAGAAAGAAAAAGAAAAAACTATTTCTCTGAATAACTTTATCTGTAAGAACTCCTTCCTTTACCCTTACTTATTTTGTACATTGTAATACTATGGAACTACCTGAATTGAAAGCAGTTTGGTAAACTATTACTCAGCATGAATTAAGGAAAAACTATCAGGATGATAATGAATCAAGTGCCTTTTTATTGCTTTTCAAGGCACATTTATTGTGAATGTCTCAGCTTTACAACGCTAATCTTTAGCCTTACAGTGCTATGCAATAGATCCTGAATTTTCTGTACGGTAACATTTCTCATTCAATTCCTAGAACATGAATTGCCTAATGTTGATCTTTAAAGGACTTTTAAGGTGTCTAAACACTTAATGGGAAATATAAAGCACTATGACTTTGATCAGAATTCCACTGAGATAAAGGTGCTTGGATTGCCACAGCTACTCTGCTAATGAAAGGCAAAACCCACCTTTATCTCATTATAATTGTCACCACAGCAAAGATTCTTACCTTGTAACTATTTCAATTTATTTTTCTGGTTTTTTATTACTTGCAGCTTTAATCAAAACAGATACAATCAGAAAAAAACCCACCATGTGGACCAAATCAAAGTAAATATTTCAAACCATTTTTCGTGAAAATCACTTGGTCTGTAAGGGTAGTTAGTACATCTGTGGGATTAAAAATTAAGGTCTTGTGTATTAACTGTTATTTCATAAAGCCAGGCTAAAGACGAAGACAACAGGAGTGCAGCCACACAATTATATGATTATTATTAAAATAAAAAATCAACAATTCATAAGCACATTAGCGAAAATGTTAATTATTTAGTCGTCAGGCTGACACATATTGGACTAACTTCCTCCTCCCTTAAAATTCATAAGTCTATACAGGTCTCATAGTATGATTCAGATCTCATAATTAATGAAACAAACTTAATCAGAGGTGTTCATTAAATAACAATTCTGATATGGAGATAATTTAAAATTACTAATTAAAGGCCTACTTTCTTTTCCTCTATCATTCTGTGAAAAGTTCTACAAAGGTGTAATTTGCTAATTAAATCATGAGATCTGAATCAATATTTCAGGCACTTAATTGCTTAGTGTTGTGCTCTTCTCTAAGAAATCATGGAAATTTCCATGAGAATTGAGGATGTACCTTCTTTTTATTGCTTTTTTTTTAACTATCTTTTCAGTTAAGATGTTGATAACATCTTTTTCTTTACAGTCTTAAAAAGAAATGGACTAAAACCAGGAAAGGCTTTGAATTTGGAATATATCGAAATTGGGTGTGCTTTGAAGTTGCGCATTTGTGAGCATCTCTCAGGAGCAAGCTGGTCTTTAGGTAAAGTATGTAAAAGCAGTTAAAGTGCACCCTTATTTCTGTCCCTGTTCATCAGAAGACAGAAGCACATATTCTGCATGAAGGATGTATTTCTGTAAGTTTGCACGAGTAATTCTTTCTTTGTTTTCCTCTACTTCCCTCCTTGTTTCTAGGTGCAAAATGAATGCCTTAAAAATTAGCAAAAACTCAGTGTAGACTTTTTTCTTGTTCCTTTCTGACGTAGATAATTTCTGCAACCCTGTCGAGAAATATGATTTCATACTGGGTGCTAGTGTGAATGGAGGTGGCTACTGACTATCTTTGAGGAGCTTCATCATCGAAAGGTTAGATGATAATTTGATAAGTTAAAAAATGCTGAACATATTAAACATATTTTCCATTACGAATATAGAGCTTGTCTTTGGAAAATGTTAGACTTTAAATCAGCTTCCAGCAGTGTCCTGAGTTTCCAGGTAGCATATTGATTTCCATGTAGGGATGACTGCATGGTAAGAACCAATACTAAAACTCCTTCTAAAGTACCCAAGGCTGTAAATCAGGCTGAGCACAGCACAAGGTTCTTGATAATAAGGAAAATTATAAACTGGAAATATATGTTCTTGTAAAAAAAATATTTTTAGAACAGTTTTTAGGGGTTTCCCTCAGGCTTTCTAGTTTACTTAAGAACAGAGCTGGATTTCTTGCTTAAACAGTATAAGGTTCCTGTGTTTAATTCCCTGTTTTTCTGTTTGACTGTTGCAATTTTTGGCAGGTTTCTAGCATTATTATCATTACAGAAAATAAATAATTCTGACAGATCTTATGTGACACCACTGGAGTATTAATGAGAAGAGAAAAAAATCAATGGTTTTCACATTTGAACTAAAGTTGAATTTTTTTGCAGAAATTTTTTGACATGTCCAGATGCAAAACCATTTTCTGTTTGCTGGTTCCTACCATCCTGTTTCCCAGTTAGCAAGTGGAAAAGCTAAGAACAAGTGGCACCGAGACTATACAGTTTCTGTACTTTCCCAGAAACTTTCTCTTTGTTTTAGTGTTTTGTCTTCGTAGTTCCTTTGTCTGATTTGTGATCGACTCCTTGTACACTTTGGGTTTTCAGAAATTGCCTAGGTAGCCACAGTTTGAGTTTAACACATCCTCAGAAATGTGACTAGTAATTCAGTTGTATTTATTTAGCTTCCAGTTGGTAACATGTTCCTCAATGAATCCCTGAATGTTGGCTAAACAATATTGATTTTTATAAATACTTGTGAAGGAACTGACTTGGTTTTTTAGGGGGTATTATGTAACCTGAATTAAGAACCAACAAACCAACCAACCAAACAGGGTCTAGAGTAAGTGCTTGAAATGCTTAAGAGCCCACCTTTTCCATGAGGACTTCAGTGAGTTAACCTTTTCCTAAAAGTGGAATTTCAATCCTGTGTGAGGGGGTTTCTGCAGATTTTCCGGTTTTCAGAAAAGTTTTTCAGAGGCAATACTGCTATGGGCTGCAGGGGTTCAAGGCTGACAGATCCTCAGCCTTGCAGCTGTTTGGGTGCTGTGTTGATTTTCACATTCTGACCTTTACCACCTACACATCAGAGCCATATTAGTCCAGGGTTATTAACCCTATTTCCCTAGTCTGGAGAGAAATTAAGGTCAGCATTTTCACACCTGTGTTTCTATGTTGTGTTTGGGCTGCTCTTATCTGGCTGCTCTAACATGTCTTGGTGGCATTGGTCACCATCTGAAGCTCACAAGTAATGGGTTAGCAGTGCCTGGATATGCCTCTCCTCCATGCCTGTTCTCCTGGCAGTCTAAACCTGTGGTTGCCAAACTGAATTAAGCATGGTGTGAAGACATTAGAGTGGAAATCCATGAAACTGGGATATGTTCTAATAGCCAGTCTGGCAGCTTTACAGCTTTGCATTCTCTTTATGCTTCTTAGTTAGAGGTAAAGGACATGGACAAAAACTGGAACACTGACTTTATGTCTCAATGTCTCCATGTCGTCGGAAGGGGAAGCCAGCCCGGATTAAACGATGGATCTCAATATGAGTATGGTCGTTCTCCTTTATTGCGCAGCTAACAAAAGCATATATAGGCCGAAAACCATAACATACACACATGTCACACTGTGATTGGTAGAACACCGTTATACACACACCTACATCGCTACTATGACTGGGACGGGTCATCTGTCCAGCGGAGGGGCTTCACCTTCTCTTCCGGTCATAGGTCCGCCCACATCCGCTTAAGAGCAGGGGCTGTTGAATGGGACTAAATCATGCCCATTCTCACTCAGCCACTCCTCTACATCTCCATTATCTTTGCAAGAGAGGTGATATGAAGACACACTAGCAAGAAGTCGTTAAGATACTGCCATCATGGAAAATCCCAAGAACCTTGAGTTGTGACAGAATAATGAGTATACAAGGCTCTGCATAAGACAAACCACTTTAGTACTCATTTGCAAAATTATCTTACCTGAAATGTTTAAGCATGGACCATGCCCTGAAAAAAAATCTCTCCCAACTATCTCTGAAATTGATAGGGTTAACATGAAGATGGCAGGATTAACTATATCAAACCATCTCCTGTTTTGTATGAACAGTGATAAACTCCTAAGTACTACTGGAGAACCACCTTTATTAGACATGACCTGATCAGACTTGTTCTTCTATTGTAGTTCAAGATTAAAGCATTTCTTACCACCACATTTTTTTTTAACTAATCCTCTCTCTGGCTGACTCATAACAGCTGTTAAATAACTAGATATTTAGCTAAAGATGAACTGAACCTATAAATTTAAACATGTGATATAAGAACCAACTCCTTTATGCATAGCAAACTGCTTCTGTCATCATTTGAATGCTTTATGCTGACCTCACTGTCTGCATCTGATTGAACTGATCTAATGTCATAGCTGACAGAAGATGATAACAATGGTGATTAGATATTTCTGATGCATTATGGAGGAGGACAGAGACCACATAGGAGTGCGAGGCATTGCGTGGGGGGAGATGGAAAGGTTGACATAAAGTTTTTGAAACATCTGAAGGGTTGGTTGGAGTTTGTTCCTGAGTGTTTCAACAGCAGCATGTGCAAAAGTTCACATGCCTTGTTTTTACTTATTTTCTTTACCCCTTTGCTAGTTATCTGATTGTCTTTCCTCTCACATGACTGTGCAATGACATCATAGCCCTGTTATGGAGGTAACAGTACATTCACCATTTTTTCTCTGTTTTCTTAGAGGTTCTGACTTGTCAGAAACTTACTAACAGTAATATTAACTGGTGCTGCTGCAGTAGTTCATCCTCTCTAGACCATAGCGCCTTGCAAGCATTGACATTTTCTGTTGGGAGAGGCTGAGACCTAGAGAAGTAAAATTACTTGCCCAAATTCATGTAGGACAGATCTAGTCTTTTTATTCACAGCTCCCTCCTGCCTTATATCGCATGGAACCCCTATGCCTTGCTTCCTTTTTACATATTCTCTTGATTCTATTGGTACTGGTCCTAAAGTCCCCTTTAAATATATCCTTCATAGTGATGTTTTAAAAGAAACCAACTATTGTTGGAAATAAGTCTAGAAATGTGAATTTGTTCCATGTGAGCAAGTTTCATGAAAACTAAAATACAGTGGCAATTTTGAAGATTACAGGCACATTCCTGAAACCTTTTAAAAACATGCTCAGCATTAAGCTTATGAAAAGTGCCTTAGGACTTAAGGTTAATTATGTGAGTTATGTGTCATCTCGGTGCAGACCTGAATTCATAAGATAGTAATTCATACCCAGAAGTGAAAATGCTTGGGTTTGTTCTTCCTACAGTAAACATGGGAGCACCAGTGTTTGGGAGCACCAGTGGCTAAAAGTTCAGGACATCTGAGTTCCTTCTGTTCTGAGTTGTATTTGTATTCTCAGGGAGCCTAGGAGAGATTAGTTGCTCTGTACTCTGTGCAAACATGGAATGAAATAACAGCCTTTTTAAGAGCTGGTAAAGCACAGCGAGGCAATTACATAGAAGCAGCTCTCATGCTGGCTGGTGTGAGACAGGTGATAGTACTTCTCACTGATGTAGTTTGCTGATCTCCCCTGATTGTAAAGGGCAACTGAGAGAGAAAGTCTGAGGATATTCACCTGAAAACGAAATGGAGCAAACTCTGACACTGTGAACTACTCTGCAGTATCAATCATCTTACTGATACCAAAAAAGAGAGAAAGGTAGAGACTGGAACATGAAGAACCTTGACAGTTACAAGTAGTCACCTGTATTTGGTGAGAAAGCAGAGGGAAGCAGCGTCGTGGTACAAAGAGCGAGGTTATCTCAGCTGCTATCTGAGAAAGTGCTCTTTTGCAGCAGGAAAAAGGAATGGAAAGTGTTGATCTAAGCCCCTGCTTGCCAAAGTCAGGGATGATAATGTCATGATGAAGATGTGGGAACTGGAGAGTGGAAGAAATCAAATGTGTCATTTGGAATGTCCGTATCCTTGAGAAAGAAAAAACATTGCACAGCACAAGTGCCTGAGATTTGTAAGAGCAGACACTGAGACTGTCAATCCAATATTACAGACTGAGAGCCTGTGCAGCAGGTAAGTGTAAAGAGAGGAAAGTGGGGAAAGCCTGCCAAGACAGAGGGATGGCTCAAAACCTTGTTGATCTTGAGCCAACAGCCAGTCATACCGAAAGAGATGTGAGAGAGACAGCAAAAGACTTCATTTTTGAGAATTAAACTGGACTGGAGTAGTCTCTGGTTGCCTTGTCCCTCATATAGCCTTGTCTTTTGTAACCTTGAGGATTAAATAGCAATATCTCTTATAACATTAAAAAAAAAATTCTACAGACTACAATTAGTTCAAGTAGTCCTGATCAGACAGAGCATCTTTTTAGTCATTTGAGGACATATATGTGAAGTAACCTAATACAGGAACCCAGTGATGACATGAGGAAAGTGCTCAGTGATGTTTTAAGCAGGGAAGGATTAGCCTGAATTCTACTGGAAGCAAAACTGCTTAACACGAGACGTGGCCAAAGAGGCAGTGGGGACAGAGAATTGCAGCCTGTCCTTGTTCATGCACAGCACTGGAGAGGCTCGCAGGGATGCTGCATCTCTATGAATTCTTCCCCTCCCCAGCCTCGCTTGTTTTAGCTATGCAGTCACTGCTTCTGTACCAACAGCCTGTTTTGCCTCAGGAAACAGAGCTGAAGCCACCTGCTTAATAGTAACTGAACTAATTCCTGTCTTTGCCCAGTCCTTAATAACCCGTTGACCAAATCTGAGCCAATGCAGCAAGGTTCAGAGATGTGTTTCACGCAGGAGGCTGACAGTGATGCTGCAGAGAGGGGATTGCAGATGCCATCCAGCACTTGCAGTTGTGGAAGTAATGCAGGGCCACGCACCATCCTCTGCCCAGGGAGGGAGCGGGGCTCCCGTCAGAACAGGGGTCTGACCTCCTGGGAGAGGATGGGGTGTGAGGGGAGGGGGCAAAGGCGACATAGCACCTCATGCCATGCAAAACTGGCCTTGATTAGCTGTGCTGCTCACAGGGCAACTACTCCAAAGCAGCAGTTCTACAGCAAGGGTGAGAATCCCCAGGGGACTTTGGCTCTGCTTCAGGGTTGACATGGATGATGCAGTGGCCATGTGTGGGGTCTTCAGTTAGCCATCAGGAGAAATAATTAGCCCCTACAAGATGGTGTCCAAGAGCTTCCAGAAGAAGAGGAACAGTTTTCTTGCAATCATAAGTCTTCCCATCTTTTGCCCTCTCCCTCTCCACCCCTTTGTGTACTGCCAAGTATTCCCTCTTCAAACAGATCCACATCTCTGTCCCAGACTTAATTGATGTCATCAGCGTCACTTATCTGCAATCATCACACTACTGAAATCACACTCTTGGAGGCACCTAGTAAAATGTACAAACACAGTTCTCTTCAAAATAAGTTTTACAGCCAGACACGCATCCAGATGGCTTATAAACACAGGCTTGAAAAGATGAATTTTGTCAGCCTATTGGTGCCCCACATTTTTGCTGTATGCAGCAGCTGTGCTGACATCACAGACATTTGTGGCTTTGGAAGATCCGATGTAGCTAGGTTATTGACGTCAGAAACACAGAAGCGACTGCCCTGAGGGCTGAGCCAAGCTCCATGCTGCCTGCCACTCGCCTGGTTTGGGAGGTGGTGTTTGCCTCTGGCTCCTGGTCTCCCCTCCACCCTCTATTTGGAGAATTCAGCACCTTTCCCCAGACATAAAGCCATGGAAAAACAAATACCATTTTTTATTTTAAACACCATTATGGATCAAATTCACACAGATTTGAGACCTCCAGTCTCCCTCCTCAGAGCCATGCCCCTTTGCACACTCACCAAACTGCATTTTGTACCTGTTTTCCAGCAGGCGCACTGGAGCGTTACATGCCATGGATATGCACCCAGTAATGAGAGCCAGGTAAGCAAACAGAGGCAGGAGCAACCTGAGCACCTGCATGAACTTGTTGTGAAGGTGAAGTGCTCTAATTGTTCTTCAGAACAGAAAATCTAATACTCATCTTCCTTCTCTCTGGAGGACTTTCTCCCAAGAGAGACAGTAATACTGACAGGCAGCAAGGCGGGGAGGGAATATGTCGCAGGCTGAAGAATCCAGAGGACATTGATGGCTGTGGAGCTTTCAGTAGACAGCAAACCACAGCATGAGCTTCAGCCCTGTAGCATATACAACTCCCAGAAGGGTTTCTAGCCCCTTCTCTCTGTTACGCTAATGTCAAGAAGGTCCAGTACTGGAAGAGCAAGAAAAGGAAAGAAATAAACTTCAATTCCTGGCTCATGCCCTAGGCTATGCCAGTGGCTGAGAGACGTGGTTACTGGGGAATGGGTGGTTTAGAGGAATAAAATAGCTGTGGATGTGCTATGTATGATACTGCAACTAATTATGATGTTATTTTTGAACCCATGCATACAAATATCACCCCCCACATTTACAGGTGATTGTTTTGGTCTCTATGCATTGACACAGACACATGTATATCGTGATGCATGAGCACATGGCCATCCAAAGGACTATGGAGCAAACTTCCTAAACAAGTGAAGGTGTATATTTTGGGCTCTGCTCCTGTTGATACCTTAAGGGTTGAAAGACCCCAGATGTAAGCAGCCTACATGCATAAGATTTAGGCCTCATTGTCTAATTTGCTGATGCTTTGCTAAAAATCAGTAGTGTCTAGTTTGGATGTTTTGCTAAAGTCAGTAGTGTCTACTTGGATGTTTTTCTAATAGTGTCTAGCTTGGATGTTTTTTTGTAAGTCAGTAGTGTAGCTACTTATTAAATTTGGAACCCTATTCAAGGACGGGAAGAATCGGGGGGGAATAGAGCAGAAGGATAATAATGGTTTGCCAAGGTTGCTAGACTAGAAGGAATGAGAACTAATTGATGCAGGAAGATTTGTGGCTCTTTAGGAAGGACAGGTTTTTGATAAGACCTAGGAGTTTACCTCAAGAACTGGTCTACACCGACTCTGCAGTTTGGGCGAGAGCCAAGGAGCAACTGAGTCTGCGCAAGAGCAAGGGGTTACTAGCGGTGACGAAGAAGAGCCGGCAGCCTTCATCTCCACGACCCCCGACGACCACCACAAGGAGGCACTGAGCAAGCGCAGTGGGGAGGGATTTATGGAAATGACCACCTGAAGCTAATTTTAATACAAAGCAGAGACAGGTTATGCATATGTATAGGCATATCGGGAAACTTTATGCATATGTAATACTTTGCTACATATAAATGGGGCAAGTTGCCGCTTATAGGTATGCACGTTAGGAGGAGCGATCCCCCGTGCATCCGGCGCCGAGAATAAAGAATGCCTGCCTTTTAACACTACATTGGTGTTACGAGGTTCGTTCTTCCCGATTTCGGTGACACTGTCACCCACTTTACTTATCTACAGTCATTTGGTATCGTTCACTCCAAAGTAGCCCTAACACTTCCTTTGAACTGGAAATACGTGTATATCCAGGATAAGCAGGATATAGAATTTAAGTCAATTCTGGTTACTAAACCTAATCCCATTGATAAATATAATTACTGATACTTTTAATTTAAGATATACAACGGTGGTGAACTGCTGCATAAATAAAGATCACATAAATTTAGACATACATGGAACAAGATGTTTGGCAAATGTGCAGTCATGTATTGGGTTTTAGGTAACGTATGTTTTGTAAAGTAAGAGGAGACTGTCTAATACTTTCAATATTCAAGAGAGAAACCAAATACCACCAATTTATAGACCGTCAGCCATTTCAATTTGAAAATTACCTTTTTACAAATCAAAAGGTCCTTACTGCTGCTTTTAAATACTTTGGCTTAGCTTCTCATTATGGTATGCCCCAGCCATTTTTGCTACTCCAGCAGTGCCAAGCACCCCTGAAGTTGATGGTTTGCTGTGAGGAAGCAGATATGGCCATGGTATTTGCTGAGCCCTGACAGTGCCTGCCTGGGTGACTAGTATGTCCCTGGAAGAGACGGACACAGAGAGGTGAAGCCACCCTCTGTTTTGCAGCTGCTGATCGTAATGCCAAGCCTCCTTTCCCTCGCTGTAGAAGACACAGCTTGGATACAGGTGAGGAGCTGGGCCTTTTCTTAAGGGTGCTGGGGTTCGTGATAAAGATTAAAATGAGTCCTGAGCATGCAAACATATTTACAGGATGAAACAGTAATTATACCTAAAATGTTTCTGGTTTGATTCACTTTTTTAATCTGTCTGGCAGGAATAGACATAATATCCAGCTCCAGATGGCTCAGAATCTTGCTCTCTTTTTTTTTTCTTTTTTTTTTTCTTCTGTAGGCAGAGTGCTGTTCTGTTTTATATTTTTTAGATTCCTTTGTATTCATTTTCATCTTCTTTCATCTCTGGGTGAGAATTCTTCAGGTGAGAGTTTCTACAATTGCAGCATCCAGTGAGTGATTAATTTTTTCGTAATTTTTTTATTGTTTACAAGAAGAGTAAAAGCCAGAATCATAGAATCACAGAATGGCAAGGGTTGGAAGGGACCTCGGGAGATCACCCACTCCAACCCTCCTGCTAAAGGATTCCTGCAGGGAATCCTAAATGAAGCTTCACTCAGTCCTTCAGTGTTCTCTGAGGAACTGGAGAGACTACCTGACTGTTAATAGGACATCTTTTGTATCCAGAAGTGCAAAGGAACACTTGCTAAGTCAACAGTTTTCCATGTTTGCCATGAGGTAGACTTTTCTCAAGCACTCAAAACTGCCAGGATCTTCTACTCCCTTTTTTTATCATTTTAGAGGAGCAAAGAGAATTCCCAAATTTCAATTTGTCTCTTCTCTATAAAAGGCAGAGAATGAGGGGTTACTCATATTTTCAGCACATTGCTACTCCATTATCTTGTTGAAGATGGAGTCAAAATTTCATGCCAAGAGTCTGAGATTTGGTTGTGAAACAATTCAAAGGTTGGCATTAGCCTATGAAACAGTCTGTGGTTAGCTTTACTCATCCCTTCCCTTCTGATCTGTGTCAGTACTGGAGTGGAAATGGTTTCATCCAGATGTCTTTGGGGTTTAATGCCTCCCATGCAAGTAGAAAACTCAGCAAAGACAATTTTGTTGCTGGAGTCAGAACTGTACATTGGTGTAAAAATGTCTCAGTCTGCTACTCAGTGAGCTACACTAAAAGGCCAGTGGATTAGCCCCCAAATGGCTATCCCAGAAAATAGTTGGATTAAGAGCCATTTAGTCAAGCCACTGGGGCTGTTAAGATTTCTACCCGGCACAGGGAAAAATTTCCATATTTTTGCAAACTTTCAATTTACCTTCATGCTTCAAGAGGCTCTCTTCACAAATTAGAGCAAATAAAGCACCTGTCCAGAAAAGAGGCATTTGAGCATCACGTTCATGTCAGAATTTGCAACTCCTTCATCAAAACAGGTGTCTCTAGTTACTTAGAATTAATTGGTAAATTTAACATGCCATGAAACAGAACAGTAGGTCTATCCCTGGTATTCACAGCACACCTTCATCTATTACTCTTTTCGTTTCATAAATTTTATTTATTTATTTATTTGTTTGTTTGATGGTTTTACGTCTCCCTTTTTAGACCACCTGGGGCATTTTGGAGAGGCAGACCTTCTTTACAAACCATCTGCCCACTCTGGCATGTTGAAATGTCACTGCACATGCTGACACAGTAAAGGGCATATAATTTACAGGTGCCTCTAGGGGTGGGGTGGAGGAGGTACAGGCAGAAATTTTTACACATCTTGTCCTGGAAATTAACTATGACGTAGGGGTAGCAAGAGGAGCTCTGGTGGCAGGGAGGCAGGAGCATGCAGAGGTATTACCCAGCAAGAAAAGAGACTGTGGCTATGTCAGGTCTATATAATGATGTGCATGTGCAATATGATGGTTTATATGACTGTAATGTAGAAATATAATAATGCCAGCATGACAGTAGTGATTACAGTTATGGTTTAACAGTATTCAACTGTAAGATAACTATGAGACAACTATCTTGATGGCAGTGGATAGCTACAACAAACTTAGCAGCATGCAGTCATGGAAGAGT
The DNA here is from genome assembly GCA_034008185.1 of Gorsachius magnificus. Classification (NCBI taxonomy): domain Eukaryota; kingdom Metazoa; phylum Chordata; class Aves; order Pelecaniformes; family Ardeidae; genus Gorsachius; species Gorsachius magnificus. Next base: position 29,036,778 of record CM067109.1, on the reverse strand, counting down.
TAGTAGTACACTGCTATGGTTATGATGGCTGCTCCCAAATTCCTGGATTCTCTAGGTGCTACAAGGTCTGCAAGATCCTGCTTTTGTCCCTGAGCATCCACACTGATGGCACAGGATCTAAGGGTGTTGTATGCAGTCAGGGTGATCTGGAAAAGAGAATGGCCACCATAGCAGCTGATGCTCTTGACCTGGTGTGACTGAGTCACTTGCTGAGCTGATCCAAAATTGACCAGTCACAGCATCCTCCTATTACCATGTCTTCATCCTGAAGCTCTTCCCCAGGGGAGTCCATTCCCTGAAACCAGCTCAGAGGTGACCGCTGCTTTCAGCATTGCCCTAGGCATCCTAACCATGCCATTATTGCACTTTTTGTCCTAAGTTCTACAAATCACGTGAAATGAGCAGGATGCTAAATGTCTTCATGACTATGCATGCCAGCAATTTCACTGTGGTCATACAAATATACTAAGGCTTTATAGTCAGCCTGGGCCAATGGTACATTACTATGTTAGTCTTTCACCACACAGCATGCTAAACCTATTTGTTGTGTTTGTTATGTAATATAAGCAAAGTTACATTAAGGCCTTATCTGGGCTTAGTGGTCCCCTCGCCCCTGCTTTGGACTGAGACCCCTACAGCCATTGGCTTTCCTCTTACAAATTCATACAAGGATTGTTCCTTCGCTTTGGTTCTTAGTCTGTATCATTTGCAATTTACAAAGTATGTATCTCCTTACGTGCTATGTGACATAGCATGGACTGTTTTAAGTGGGCTGAGTGTCTTCTTTCCTGAGTGAGTATTCATAATGAATCAGACACAGATCTGATCCTCCCCAAGTGGTAGACGCAGAAGTCTGTAATCTGTACTAGTTTCTTCCTCACAATGTGTTTTTGTCCTATTACATCTTCCATCAAATGCTGAAAATTATTTTGAGGTGTGAAGGAAGAAGAGGGCTTGTCTTTGACTTTTCAGGAAAATATACTTTGAATGTGTTTTGTTACAGAATGTTACCCCAGTGATCTGATTTTTAAAACACTCAGAGCAAAGCTTTGGGAGGTTTTCAAATCAGCCATAATATTTGCATGTGCAAATTCATCAGCCAAGGTTGGAAACATGAAGAGATGACTAAGTAGGTTGCCTCTGCCCTAATGTATGCACTGCACAGAGTTGGGCACATGTCCAAGCCACTGATTTGTTCCTGTTGTTCTTATGCAGGCTAACAGCGTATTTGCCTTAAATTGCCATCGGCTGGGATTTGCTGACTTGTGGCTAAGCAAGGTCAGATGTCTACAACCGAGTCATGACTTCATCAGCTTGGTTTTGTTATGACAGGAGATGGTTATTATTGAATGTTGCAGGAAGGAGGGCTTGGGATGTAGGACCCCCACGCCTATCATCCCCTCCGGACACAGCTGATTGAATTCACTTCTCCCTCACCCTACCTGAACCCAGCAAGGCCCACAGGACTTCAAGCCTGATTTCATCTACTTTTAGGTGATGTCTTGTATGCACTTATTGATGTTCTCTAACAACAAAAAAATAAACTCAACTGAATGGAAAATGCCTCCCAGGTGGTGTTACTCAGAAACAACACTTGAGCAACTAGTTTCCTGTACATGATGCTCCAGCATTCCCATATTATTTTTCTTGTTCTTTCCAGGCTCCAGAAATCAGTGTCTTTTCAAACTGTAGATAGTGACAATCCCTGTGTGAAGCAATACAATTCTTAGGACAGTAGCTGCATGTTTGGTACCTATTAAAACATATGGCATGTATTGTATCTAATACATGATTTTGTATATGTATGTATATAAAGAATTTTGGGGTTTTTTTTCTCACTAGTATTTCTAACACAACTGTAAGATAAAGAACTGTAACTTTTCCCCAAAACCCCCCCCCCCCCCCCCCCCATTTCTCCAGACACGGGAAATTGCATGTTTGGTCCATGCAGAAACTGTAATTTAGCTGCCCCATAGCTCACATCACCTCTAAGCCATGTTCCTGGGGGGCACTACAGCTTGTGTGACTGACTCCCTCTGTTGCCTAGCTGGTTTTTGAGTAAGATTACCCCTTATCACATTTTTTTTCCCTCTGGGAAGTTGATTCTTTAAAAAAATTTCTTTGACAAGAACAATCAAATGAAAAATAAAACCGGTAGAAAAAGGTAAGCCATCCTAACATATAGAAAAGTAGAAAGTGAAGCTTATCCTGAAATATTTTCTTCATTAGATTTTGAGCTGCAAACATTTGTTGGTTTAATAAGATGCATTTGATGGAAGTAGCCTTTTTTTTTTCAGTTATAGAGTATTGTGACATAATTATGTTTCATTCACACTTTTGTAGAAATGTCTCTCAGCAATAATAATTTCTTCTTGGGAACACTAGCAGATCCATAGTGTTAAGTACATAAATGAACAGATGGGTATGTGTCCAATTTGGGCAGAAGACATTAGCAGGTTGTTAATAATTTGCAGTCACTTACTGTTAATTTAGTGATTAAATTTATGCCAGCATTACCAGAATGAGCTGTCACACAGCATTGGTCACTTTTTGCATTACTTTGGTGGTAGAGGAAGTGGAACTTCTGGGAACTGTAGAAAATCCAAAGCCATATTAGTGGTGGTGGCAGCTCAAATTCTCTAGCATGCATCTTCATAACTGCACTTTTCCTGGATAACAACCTTTTTCTTTTTGTGCCTTAGAGAGGAGATGAGCATTTTAATGAGCTGGCTCTTAAATCTGAATTGACTGGGTTTTTTAAAAGGTTTTTTACCAGTACTTTATCCAGTCATTTACCGAACACAATAACCTGACCTCCAAGCTGTCAATAAATTGGATAAAATCAACACTATACTGCCCTTTAACCAATGTCCCCCTTTTACCAATTTGTGAATAGGTCTCCATCAATAATTTCAACACTTCAATCACATAAGTCCTGCTAACAAATCTCAGTAGTAACAACCATATAACTCTGTCATGTATGAAGTTTCCCTTTTTTTTATGAAAAATAATAATTTCTTACAGTTTAGAAACTTTTATCAGCAAATACTAATTAATCAGCCAAATGACAGCTACACATGCTGTTTAGTATGACACCATGATATTGTGATACAGCTGACAGCTGGTTGGAGAGACAGACAGCACATTTAAATGGGATGTCAACTCCATTTCTTCAGCCTAGTCAGAAGGGGTGCTGTGTAATAACAAGAAGCATTTCCCAGGCTGGAAGGGCCGGATGAAATGATGTCAGCTAAGTTTGCTGAAAGCTTGTCAGGCCACAAGTTGCCTATTTAAACTCAATATGACTGAAAATCAACACGGAATTAACATAGAATGACCAAATTACAGGAAACTGTTCCAGTGAACAATCCAAAATAAAAATTATTCCAGTACATAATTTCTTGGAGAAAGCTTGCTGCACATATGTATTTGCCACTGTACTGGAAGTAGAGTAAGGCACAGTGACATCAAATAGTTACCAGAAGATTTTTTTCTGAGTTTCTTGAACTTTTACTTTCTTTTTTTTTTTTTTTTTTTATTTTTCCGGAAACCTCAAAATAAAGGGGAAAGAATTAATCAGGCAAATTGGGAAGACAGAATGAGATGGGCAAAACAGAAGCCTAGAAACAAAGGAGAAGATTGGGAAAACTATAGGAATATATGATCTAAGCTTTACAATGAAGAAGGGAAAAAGTACAAAACCAAATAAAACGTGCTATTAAAAAGAAAAAAGAAGTAATGTGATAAATCTGCACTCCTTGTGCCCAATGATATAATTTTTCTCCAAGTGCCTCTCAGCTTGTGGTTTAGATCAGTAAGAAATGAGATTTCCAGGCTTTCCATTTCCTTTCATGTTGTCCAGTCATTACATCCTGCAGAGATGAAAAGGATTACCACAGTTGAGAAAGGGTAAAGAGAATTCGGACTGGAAGCATCTCTCTAAAACTGAACCTGACCCAACAGATCCATTCTCTCCCCTATTCTTAACGATGAGCATGCATATACTGCTGCTGACTTCAACTGAATGTGTTCTAACTCAGCTGCACACTTATAGGTGAATTTAAAAATATGTCTTGGTACGCAGTTGCTTATTTGGCCAGAATGTAACTAACTAAAAAAAAAAAAAGAAGTAGCTGAGGAGCAGAAACACTGAAGCCTGGTTTCTAGTACATTTCAGAAGCATTTTCTGTTTGACAGTAAAAGGACAGATTTTTAGCCTTTTCCTCTGGAAGAGGAGGTGGGATTATTAACTGGCTCTCCCTTTTCTGCCCAGCCACATGTTTTCACATATCTTAAAGGAACCAGCATCTTTGAGACTTCTCTCCCTCTTTGATTGGATTGACATTGGACAGTAATGTCAAAAGCTAACGGGAAGGGGTGAGAAAAGAGGGTGCAGATACATACAGAAGCAGAATGGATGAATATGTCCAATTGTCCCTAGGAAAATCCTCTAAAATAACTATGTGAAGCTTAGGCATTAATTAAAATTTTTGTATCCTCATCTCTCTCCTTGCTCTTCTTTGTAGAGGAATGTAAAGGCTGAAAGCTATTAAATGGCTATATCTGTCTGTAAGGATCACAAGCCTAGAATCACAGAATCATAGAATCATTTCAGTTGGAAAAGACCTTTAAGATCATCAGCTGTCAACCTAGCACTGCCAAGTCCACCATTAAACCGTGTCTCTAAGTGCCACATCTACCCTAAGTGCCACGTCTTCCACTTCCTGGGGCAGCGTGTTCCAGTGCTTGACAACCCTTTCAGTAAAGAAATTTTTCTTAATATCCAGTCTAAACGTCCCCTGGCACAACCTGAAGCCATTTCCTCTTGTCCTATCACTTGTTACTTGGGATAAGGGGGAAAGGGGATAACCTCCTTTCAGGGAGTTGTAGAAGGCGACAAGGTCTCCCCTTTCAGCCTCCTCTTCTCCAGGCTGAATGGCCGCAGTTCCCTCAGCCGCTCCTCATCAGCCTTGTGCTCCAGTCCCCTCACCAGCTTCATTGCCCTTCTCTGGACATGCTCCAGCACCTTCTTGTAGTCTTTCTTTTCTTCTTGTTGTCTTTCTTGTGGTGAGGGGCCCAAAACTGAACACAGGATTCGAAGTGCTATCTCACCAGTGCCAAGTACAGGGGAAGGATGACTTCCCTGGTCCTGATGGTCACACTATTTCTGATACAAGCCAGGATGCTGTTGACCTTCTTGGCCACCTGGCCACACTTCTCGTTCAGCTGGCTGTCAACTAACACTCTCAGGTCCTTTTCAGGCATTCATCCCAAGCCTATAGTGTTGCATGGGGTTGTTGTGACCTAAGTGCATCCAGCATTTGGCCTTGTTGAATCTTATAGAATTGGCTGCAGCCCACCAATCCAGCCTGTCCAGGTCCCTCTGTAGAGCCTTCCTACCCTTAAGCAGATAGACACTCCTGCCTAACTTGGTGTCGTCTGCAAACTTGCTGAGGGTGCGCTCGATCCCCTCCTCCAGATCATTGATATAGATATTAAACAGAACTGGCCCCAATACTAAAACCTGGGGTACACCACTTGGGACTGGCTGCCAACTGGATTTAACTCCATTCACCACAACTCTTTGGGCCTGGCCATCCAGCCAGTTTTTTACCCAGTGAAGAGTACACCCATCCAAGCCATGAGCAGCCAGTTTCTCAAGGAGAATGCTGTGGGAAACAGTGTCAAAGGCTTTAATAAAGTCTACGCAGACAACATCCACAGCCTTTCCCTCATCCACTAAGATGGATTTCTTTTCTCCTGTGTGTGGTGCAAAGATCCTTCCACAGGGAACCAGCATGTGGTCTGTTCCCATAAGCTTTGTAATCTTCTGTTGTGGCCCAGGACACCAGAGCACATACAATGCAGAGCATTAACTCATCGCAAGAATATTTTCTTGCTTTCATTTCAATTCCTTACTGACTTAGAGAGAGAACTAAATAGAAATGTCTCCTAACAAGAATATCAACTGAAAAATTGATTAGATAATCAGGCCAGAGTAGCTAGACATATTAGCTGTGTATTCTAGTTTGTTGCTTGCGTTTTTTCCTTCCATAGGCTTCATTTTTTGTCTTATATGAAAAACTTTATAATGAGGCTAACTGCACTCAAACGTCTATGACACAGCTGTTAATAATACTGAAGATAATGAAGCACTTACTGCAGCCTTTTAGATGGGTTTGAAGTTATTCTGTTCCCATTGAGTCAGTAGCTCTTTGCCAAGAGCTTTTGAAATCCCCCACTTCTCTCCTGCCATTTTTTAAACTAGCACCTTTTTCACAACAATAGTAAGCAGCACATTCAGACGACCAGTATGTACACCCACACAGGATAGCACTGTGTCCTGCCTTCTTACACATCAATTTATATTTATTTTGTTATTCTGCAAATCTTGCTTTATTCTTCCTAGCGTCAACCTTCTTTTCCACAATTCAAATGAGTCATGGGATCATGCAATCTGTTGTGGCGTAAGCAGTTTTCCTACATACTTGTTGAAAATGGTTCTCTTAGAGCCCACCTTTAAGTACTTTCTAAATAGGGCATTGAGAATTACTTCTCTAGATGTCTCTTCATTTAGCAGCTGAAGAACCCCAGCTCAATAATGCATCCTCCAGCAATAATTTTGTCTTTTAGCTTGTACCTAAATCCATAAAATGTGGTATATCCTGTTTCAGGACTGCCAAGAAATGCTCTTCAACCATGTCGTATCTCAGACTGCACAGCTCTTAATTTTGCACAAATCCCAATCACAGGCCCACTGTGAACATCCCTACAGGGGCCCACAGTATGTCTATGCAGTGCATTGTTTCTCTAGCCCTCTGTTTTTTCTTCATGGCAGGACTATCAACACACAAACCTTCTTCATGGCTGCAGGGTTTTACACTGCTAACAGCTTTTGACAGTTTGCTAAAGCTTATTAAACTCAATTTTGACAATGCAATATAGTAACAAGACAAATCAGTTACCCCAGCACAACCCACCCCCTTTCTTCATCCAAAGATTTATATTAATTGCTTAGAAAAAGATGATCTTGTTAAATAAATCTACTCATTAAATCAGAAAACAGTAATAAAGACATTTTTAGGAGCACAGTGGTGATTCCACAGGGCTTACAAACCCATTAATCAGCTCATTCTACCCATGTGATTTTTTTTGGCTCCTAAAACTATTCCCACTTCATTCAATTCTGGCTGATTAACTCTAGAGACAATCATGGTCTTCTGCTGCTTTCCTTCTGCTTTCCACAGTTGTGGAGAATTCTCTGAAGTCATTGAAATTTAAATCTGTTCTTATGCATTGGGAAAGTTGGGGAAGCTTTGGCAAAGCCCTTTTCTTAAGCAGGGAGGGGTGCAGATGGTTGAGCTGTTAGGAAGGTGGAGGGACAATGAGTGCACAGCAGCATCAGGATAAATTCTTAATGTAAGTGAACTCAAAACCAGGATTTGGACCACTACAGCTTGTCGTTGCTTGAGGAAGCTTGGTGGCTGTAACTTAGTCTGGCTCAGTGGAAGAAATATGGGATTAGGAGTCAGGAGACCTGGAATCTATTTCTGTATTTTCATCGCTCAAGTAGCTTCATTTGCTTCTGTTTCTGTCTCACGTCCTCTCTGCCTGTTCGGATCTGTGTAAACAGTAAGCTCTTTGAAGCAAGACCTTCTCAATACGTGCTGTGCAGTTGCAAAGCACTGCCCTCACGACTAATAGCAGTTTTACTTGTCCACACTAAAGATTTTTCCTTGCAAAGGTACACTGGTGGCTACAGCAAGGCATAGTTTCAGAAGAGAGACACTCTGCACAATAATACTCTTGTTAATCATGTTCTACTTATTACAGCAGCTAAAAAAGAGCAGCAAAGTGTGTTGATCCCAAGAACTGTGATTTTTACCTTATAGCTATCTCTCAAATCTTGCTTAAAGGAAAATAGTGGAAATCAGATAGACTTTTCTTCATAGACAAAATTTTAAAAACTCCCTGTCACAATCAAGGAGTTGTTTTCCTTGTGCCCGAGTCTGGGTCAGATGCCTGGGCAGTGATGGCTCGGGATGCACCTCTGTGTTCGCTTGAGACCCAGAGAATTTTCATGGAAAAGGCTTTTTGGAGCTTTCCCTTCTCTTTGCAGACATGACCGTGGCAGAACTACTCGCTGTGATTGCGCTGCCCTCCTGCTTGGATTTGCCAAAAGACTCAACCTGTAGCAGGGACAACACAGAAGTTACTCCACAAGCACTAGGTGATGTCTCTCTTGGTATTTGGGATGCTTTGATCTCATTACAACGTGTGCAGCTTTCCCCATTAACTGACCACCCTCATAGAGACCCGAGCAGCCGCTGAGGTTTTCAGTATTTCAACACCCTGACCTCTTTCTTTATCAAGCCTCTAGCCTATCATCTCTAAATAGTTTTCCCATATCATTTGGGTGTTGCTAGAAAAAATACTTTTAAAATATTGCATGTTTCTCGGCTGCAGAAAGATGAATGCCATACACCTGATGGATACCAGCAGAGGTGAACTCTTTGTGCAAAGCATTGTCCCTTTACTAAGCTGGAAAGTAATATGTCCTTTGATTTAGGGGTTTTATTTTACTTTTCTTACTACATTGTGCTAGTCACCCTATAATGGGACCAACTAAAATATTATGTACAGACTTTGAAATATGACTTTAGCTTCACTCCAAGTATTTTACAATAGTTACTAAATTAAACTCTTTTTTAAGTTGTCACCTTCTTAGCTCAAGCTTCTTTCATTATTTTGGAACATGGCAATATAAAGAAGACATATAAAACTCCTCTTTTTAAGGTAACATGCACAGACTTAATTTTTAATTGCCATTTAAACCTGGATGATGAGCTAGAAGATGACATATGCATCAAGGCTTTGCCAGTGTTGCCACACAGGCTACATTAGCAAAGAAGTCACTCATACAAGGATAAGGAGCTATTCCGCTGCTAGAGTTAAATCACATTGCTGAAGGACATAAGCTTGTACCTGCAATGGACTCACATGAAAGAGTGATGTGGGTTTCATTTCGCACAGCATAGCCAGATGTTGGCAAGAAGTACCAGCAAACCTCAGAACAAAGCATTACATTCCCGTGTACCTATTCACCTCCACAGAGGACCTGCTAGACCAGGGGTCTAACCATAGAGAAATGGGACTGTGAGCCCACTTAATGGGAGCAGGCAGAGGCTTGAACGAGGTGAAGATCTGGCCCCGTTCCCGCTACTCACCATCCATAGCGAGGTGGTGTGGGTTGGGCATGTAATAACTGAAGGATGCATTAGGCCAGCAGTGAGTACCTGCACGCCCGCGGCCAGGAGGAAGCGGGGAGGCAGTCTGCGTCAGATGCCTCTGAGTCACCAAGCCTCCTGGGCCAGTCCGCTGGTGTGCAGTTTACAATCACCCAGACCTAACTTTTAGTCATCGAAGACAGACAGAAGCAATGCCTGAGCAGAGCCAAGGGAGGCATCTGAAGCTAAGATGCAGTCAAAGAGGAGTTATGGGTAAACAAAATCCAGCTGGGGTTTGAATAACGACACCTCAACATAAACCAATGGAGAATTTATGCCAGTCTTTTTCATTCTTCCTCTTTCAATATTTGCATGATGGATGTAGAGTTATGCTGATGTGTATGTTAAAAAAAAAATGCTGGAAGTAGAAGCATGTGGTAGATGAGCAAGTTCCAGCAGAGCCACATGGGGAGGCAGCTCATACTGTAGCTACCAAGATTAATTTTATAAGCACTTCTCTTCACAGGTGATACAGAGGCACTCACGTACTTCACGCACAAAACCTAATTAACTGGTATGGTGGCAGTATTAGGGAGAAGGACACACCTCTAATTCTAGCAGACCAGTGCAGATATGAACTGAAATAATGCTCATCTTCTGTAATCATTCCCTACATAACCTGGGGTTCCCTATTTGCGTTATTGTTGAAGATAATGGGCACTTTGAGTCTGTACACTGCAATCAGGAAGAAAAGTATGACTGCTTAATTGCAGTATGGATTTCATTTTCTGAAGAAACTTGTGTCAGTAATGTGAAATGTCAAGGTTCTGGACCTGACTCTCTTATCTTGTGGTAGATTTTATACACCTCATCTCATACAGTGTGTTTCTTTACATGGAAGCTTTCCAAGATACTACACCAGTAAATTACCTGTACGCTGAAAAATTCTCCTCCTTTCACCTGCAATTGGCAGAGTTGCTCTGTCTGTGGACTGTGCAGTCTTTACCTCATTAAGGTTATTTAGTGCTCAAGAAGCACATCACAGCTTTGAAGCTGATGAGGTCAGCTTCTTGACGGTTCCTCCTTGAGAAAAAATCATGCTAAGGAAGGGATTTTCCGGTGCTTCTGTGTTGCTAAAATGGTCCCTTGAAGATACTTCCACTTGCCACGAATTAGGGAAAAGCCAGCTGTTCGTTTTGCAAATGGATGGACAAATGTAAAGTGTTACAGTCCCATCGCAGAGTCACTGTAAAGACAGCCATCTTCACTTCAGCTGTTGATAAAGGTTGCTTGAACTTCCTCAATCAGCCTTTTGCTGGCATGCTTTTGAGAGTTCACACACCCTTCTGCTCCACAGGAGAGCTCTAGAAACAATAAACTCCAGGTAGTGGATCGTAATAAACATCTGGAAACTTAGGTTTTCAAATACTCCTGAATGTGATGGTTGGATGCTTCCATACAGTAGCCTTGAAGTTTATTTATGCTTAAAAATTATTTGTCCTAACAGCAAACACTGACATTCATTTTTCTTTGAAGTAATTTGAAATCTTGAATTATTACTCTGGGGATAGGGTACAACAAATTGTTTCCAGTATACAGGAGAAAGCATAAAATTTACATGGGACCTGCAAGAGAAAGGTAGTTTCATAGTAAGACCATATGGTAAATATGGGCTTCCTCTTTGGGTCAAGTCTTGACTCCATATAGAAGGACACAGAGGATGTTTTTCTTTTAACATGTGTGCAATACTCTTATCACTATTGAAATACGTTTTGTGAATGTGTAGGACAGAAACAAAGTCTACAAGCAGTACAGCATAATGGAACTCTTGACACTGAGATCTGCATGAATTAATGTAGCAGGACTTTATTTCCCCCTCTCTTCAGTGCAAATGTTTTTTCTTTGAGGTAACATTAGCAAAAGCAATTCAAAGCTCAGCTATGTCTACACAGCACTATTTCCTCACAGCAACTTTTGTTTTAATAAAAAAACAACAAGACCTTTTACCTTGCAACAGTGCTTTTTGTCTTCAAAGCATTTTCACGCTAGCTCATCTGAACACCCTTTTAATATAGTCAAGGTAGATTATCATCACAATTATGACTTTACAGGGGAGACAGAGGTTAAATTTCATAAATGCACAAGAGTATTTGATGTCAGAAGAGGGATTAAAACCCAAGGGTCACTATGTTGTAGTTGTCTGCCCATGACATTAAACCCTTTTCCCAACCTTGTTTTGCACTGTGAATTGCCTTACTACATAAACTGTTGGCTAAATTTAACTGAGTAATATACCATTTATGTAATTAAAGTGCTTCTTACACAAGAATGTTTCAGTTCATTTGGCCAAGATTTCACACCTCTGCCAGGTATACAGGTAAAACTGTTACAGTTGTGGGGACCTTAAATCATCAGACCTTCCCACCAGTACTCCAAGCAGGGCAGGGTTTTCTGGTATTGGCTACATGTGGACTTTGATCACAATTCTCTCGAGGCATAAAAAAATGACACTTTACATGTAAGTCTGAAGGGCCTTAATCTGGTGTATAAATTACTTATTTTAATCTAAAGGTATTTTATATTTTTTTAGTGGCGTAAGGTGTGAGACATTTCTTACGCATTATTTTAACTTAAGCCAAGGAAACACTGCCCATGAGACACAGTGACCTGAAATACTGAGAAATCAAAGCAAGGAGACATCAAGCCATTGTGCATTTATTTTATTTTTGAAAAAACAAAACTCCACTAAACAACTTATTTTTATTCAGATAAATGGACTTACATTCCATGATTTAGAATACAAAGTGCACCCTCTGGGAAAATACAAAGCTAACATTTTATTTCATGGCTTTCTACAGTGTCATAAATTGAATTGTGAACTGAAATTGCATCCTCTCTAGTAATCCTGTAACCGGCGTCTTTTTAACAGTGTACATCCATCCATGTTCACAATGTTTTCCTGACTGTGGTGGTGGTCTTGGTGGGGTGGTGTTTGGTTACCTGCTTCCAATTTCAGATGGCTGCTGCAGAAAGCTGACTACTCATAATGATAAAAGCTGCATTAAGGACTTCTAGATTACAGTTTACTGATGAACAGTCACTGAACTGGATTGTATCTCTCAGTCCCTTAACAGGATTTTAATTTTAAGCTATGCAAAATGGAATTACCAAAAGCATACTGTGTACAAAAATGAAAGCATTTAAAAATGTTTACTTCATAAAGCACTATTTCCTACCTGTTATTGAACATGCTTAAATGCACGTGTGGCTCAACCTAGGTTATAAGCTGGTGTAAGTAACAGGAATTCACTAGCTGTTGATATAGTGAGCTCACTTGAAGAAGTGCAAACTTTCATACTGGTACAGGTTTTCCTCACTAGTTAAGTGCTAAACTGTAATTACTGCCATTAAATTTGAAAAGGTGCTTAGTTTGCCTGCAAGAATACAGTTTTTCAGATCCTTTTTCTGATTCTGAGGATAAGTTGTCCACCCACTGTCTAGAATGTTCCGAAACAGTGTCTCAGAATAGACATCTTCAGAAGCCCAGCTTCCAGCTCAACATTTCTCAAAGTATCTACGTCATTAACAACTCACCATGAGGAGGCTTTTTTGCTTCCTGTTGTGTGTTCAGATTTACCCTGGATATATAATGAGCTTCATACAGAGTAACATTCCTACAAATACATACAGTACAGAGAGTCCATAAGCATGAATTTGGAAAGTTGGTACCTCTCTGGACAGCTTACAGTATCAGCCTCCCATGGGAACAGCCTGCACAGGAACAGCTAGCGGAAGCTTTAAATGGGAGTAAGAAAGGACTCTCTTAACTTACAGTCACTGAGAGTTCAAATGGTGAATATTTTCACACTATTTAAACAAAGTGAGCCCTTATAGTCAAAAAGAAGAAAGAAAAAAACCAAAACAAGAAAAAAAAAAAAAAAGAAAAGCAAATGGATTGCACATAGTTGTGGTAAAAGATGAATACTGCAACACAACTGAGACAGCTCTTCATAAGCAATGCAATGGTGGAAAACTGTAGTAGAACTAAAGAGAAGGAAATGCCAAAACTTATTCACAAAAAGGTTCTGTGCATTGAAAGAAGAGTATACCTTCAACAGAAAGGCCAACCTAGAATGAGAAAAACGGGGCAAATTTAAGTCTTAATACAGTGTTATGGCCATACCGCAGTGCACCGAAGTTTCCTTCTTTCTCCCTTTATTAAACTATGGTTTTCCAAAGTCCATTTCTTATCTGTGTAGTCTCACATTTTGAACTGCAGTAAGAAGTATTCAGCCTCTGTGACAAGCATCCCAGCTATCTATGAAGATCTCTAACATACACTGAAGACACAAGCATAAAGAGTTCAAAGCTGCACAAAGTGCAAATTCCAGCTGAAACAGAAGTTCAGCACTAGCTGCTACTGCCTTAAGTTATCAGGAATGTCCTTTATCTGGTATAGAATGAACTGCCCCACAGATCTCAGCAGGTTTCTTAGCTGTGATAAAATGTAGGGCATGAATTCAGTGATGAATCTCAGTCTGCACCTACTAGCAGGTATGTGACATTTTTTCAGACAGGTAGCACTGAGTGGCATGTGAGAATGGCATGTCTGGATGGCTGAGGTCTCTCCAATAAAGTTGCTTTAAAGAAAATCTACAACAGATACTTTTAAAAGTAAGTACTTCCAATTAACAAGATGGCTATTTTTGAAAGCTCTACATTTGATATTTATCTACAGTAATGCAATACATAAATACAAAGAAATTTTCTAAAAATACGAGATCACGTTATGGTAAAAGCAAACTTCCAGCTCCTCAAGGAGATAGTCGGAAGGACTCCCTGGGAAACGGTCCTCAGGGACAGGGGAACAGAACAGGGCTGGCAGATCTTTCAGGATGTGATCCACAGAGCGCAAGAGCTCTCGATCCCCAGGTGCAAGAAATCGGGCAAAGAAGGGAAGAGACCGGCATGGCTGAGACGAGAGATGCTGGTCAAACTAAGGAGGAAGAAGGAACTGCACAGGCAGTGGAAGCAGGGACAGGCATCCTGGGAAGAGTACAGGGACGCGGTCCGGTTGTGTAGGAATGGGGTCAGGAAGGCCAAGGCACAGCTGGACCTAAACTTGGCTAGGGATGCAAAGAATAACAAGAAGGGTTTCTACAGGTATATCAGCCGGAAAAGGATGGTTAAAGAAAGCGTACCCCCGCTGATGAGCGAGACTGGCAAGCTGGTAACAGCAGAGGAGGAGAAGGCTGAGGTACTCAACAACTTTTTTGCCTCAGTCTTCACTGGGAACCTCTCTCCCCACCCCACCCGAGTTGATGGATGGCATGAGGGAGGACGGGAGGGCAAAACCCTTCCCGCTGTAGGAGAAGATCAGGTTCGTGACCACCTGAGGAACCTGAACGCACATAAGTCCATGGGACCTGATGAGATGCATCCCAGAGTCCTGAGGGAATTGGCCGATGTAGTCGCCAAGCCACTCTCCGTGATATTTGAAAAGTCATGGCAGTCAGGTGAAGTCCCTGGTGACTGGAAGAAGGGAAACATTGTGCCCACTTTCAAAAAGGATAGAAAGGAAGACCCTGGGAACTACCGACCTGTCAGCCTCACCTCTGTGCCTGGGAAGATCATGGAACAGATCCTCCTAGAAGCTATGCTAAAGCACATGGAGGCCAGGGAGATAATTCGAGATAGCCAGCATGGCTTCACCAAGGGCAAGTCCTGCCTGACGAACCTAGTGTCTTTCTATGATGGTGTGACAGCATCAGTGGACAAGGGAAAACCAATGGACGTCATCTATCTGGACTTCTGCAAAGCCTTTGACACGGTCCCCCACAACATCCTTCTCTCTAAATTGGAGAGCTATGGATTTGATGGGTGGACTGTTTGGTGGATAAGGAACTGGCTGGATGGCCGCATCCAGAGGGTAGTGGTCAATGGCTCGATGTCCAGATGGAGACCGGTGACGAGTGGTGTCCCTCAGGGGTCCGTACTGGGACCGGTGCTGTTCAATATATTCATCAATGACTTAGACAGTGAGATTGAATGCACCCTCAGCAAGTTTGCGGACGACACCAAACTGAGTGGTGCGGTTGACACACCAGAAGGACGGGATGTCATCCAGAGAGACCTGGACAGGCTGGAGAGGTGGGCCTGTGTGAACCTCATGAGGTTCAACAAGGCCAAGTGCAAGGTCCTGCACCTGGGTCGGGGTAACCCCCGGTATCGGTACAGGCTGGGGGAAGAAAGGATCGAGAGCAGCCCTGCCGAGAGGGACTTGGGGGTGCCGGTGGACGAAAAGCTGGACATGAGCCGGCAATGTGCGATGGCAGCTCAGAAGGCCAATCGTACCCTGGGCTGCATTCAGGAGAAGCGTGGCCAGC
The DNA here is from genome assembly GCA_034008185.1 of Gorsachius magnificus. Classification (NCBI taxonomy): domain Eukaryota; kingdom Metazoa; phylum Chordata; class Aves; order Pelecaniformes; family Ardeidae; genus Gorsachius; species Gorsachius magnificus. Next base: position 29,021,165 of record CM067109.1, on the reverse strand, counting down.
AGGTCGAGGGAGGTGATTCTGCCCCTCTACTCTGCTCTGGTGAGACCTCACCTGGAGCACTGCGTCCAGCTCTGGAGCCCTCAGCACAAGAAGGACATGGAACTGTTGGAGCGGGGCCAGAGGAGGGCTACAAAAATGATCCAAGGGCTGGAGCAGCTCTCTTATGAGGACAGGCTGAGGGAGTTGGGCTTGTTCAGCCTGGAGAAGGCATCGGCGAGACCTGATTACGGCCTTTCAGTATCTAAAGGGGGCCTATAGGAAAGATGGGGATAATCTTTTTAGTAGGGCCAGCTGTGACAGGACAAGGGGTAATGGCTTTAAACTAAAACAGGGTAGGTTTAGACTGGATATAAGGAGGAAATTCTTTACAACGAGGGTGGTGAAACACTGGAAGGGGTTGCCCAGAGAGGTGGTGGAGGCCCCATCCCTGGAAACATTCAAGGCCAGGTTGGATGGGGCTCTGAGCAACCTGATCTAGTTAGTGGTGTCCCTGCTCACTGCAGGGGGGTTGGACTAGATGACCTCTAGGGGTCCCTTCCAACCCAAAACATTCTATGATTCTATGAAAATGAATGTTCTGCTTAAATGTATGGACTTATGTCCACAGGAAAAATACCACAAATAGGAAAACTGTAATTATTAATATATAATGATATAATGTTTACCTTTTCATATCACTTAAAGCTATATTTAGCTTTAAGAACTAAATATATGTACTTTCTACATAGGTGTACTTCAGAAAGAAAATAAAACTTTTTTTTTTTTCCAAAACATGCTCCAGTTTGTTCTCAGAATAATTTTGGGATATTGAAAAGACCACCCTTAATTTGAACCATTAATCCTCTAAATGAATTTGTTTTTAACTGAAAACAAACCTCTTCCACTTAGTTACAAATACTACAAAAGAGGGATTTTCGCATAGGTTAGAGTTGGAATTTTGGTCTTGTTTTGCCATTTCTGGCAATCCAGGGCTAATCAGCACTTTTTGCTTCATGTCACTGCTTAGTAAGGTGCTCCAGGGATTTTGTGGTGCTGTTTGCTTCCAACCTCTGTTGACAAATTGAGGAATTTTGAGGGGAGGTCAAATAAACCACAGTGTCTCCAGGCATATTGTAGGTGGTCCAGCTGAAATATGGACCATCTGAAAGTTAATTTTCAGAGACACTTAGCACTTCTAGCACATTTACACATTTAAGTAGATAAATTACTTCTACTATACCACAACATTTGTGGAATACTGTTTTCTGGAACTGCAGCATAATTTAGGAAAGTATTTACATACCACGAGCTGCAGCATTGCTCTATTTACATGCCATCAGTGAATACTCCTGGAGAGCTGCATGTAAACATGCAGATCAAAAGCACTAAAAAGCAAGCCGGATGGGTACCCTGGCTCCGATTTCAAGAAGTATTTAAGCATAGCAGCATTCCCACTGATTTAATAATAAGTGCTTCCAAGATGAAAGCTTTTAAAGAAGTATTAAAACCTTCACTGATGATTCATTTCAAGGATGTAGTAAGATTGCAGGACTTACGGACCAGACGACAGCAATGTTTCAAAAGCACGCTGGAGACATTCTGATGAGGCCACTTGTGAAGTGTAGGAACAGCATATCCATAGAGGTACTCAGAAATAATGGGATGGCAATATCCGCTTCTGGAAAGGAGATATCCTGGGGGGAAAAGGGGAAAAAACAAAGCAGTTACGCCGCATGCAGTGGCACAAAATCACGATAAACCAGATTTTACTCGCTGGAGCGAGTGTGTTCCTAATTGTTTCCTGAAGTATTCCAGCTTTGCGACTAGCATTAAGCAAAACTGCTAGTATCGGGCTCGCACCCGGAGACCGGTCCCTCGGACCGGGGGAGCCGAGTCCTCAGCCGGCCCCGGCCTCTCCCACTCGGGCCGCGGGCGCGGGGCGGCCGGGCCTCCCCTGCGTCTCCTCGCCCGGAGCTCTCAGGCAAAAGGCCCCCGGCGGCGCGGCCTCCCCCCTCAGCGCGGGCGGCCGCTGCCACCTAGCGAAGCGCGGTGTCGCGGCAGCACTCCCGCCCGCTGAGGGGGAGGCCGCGCTTTGGGGCGCCGCGGAGCGGGGCGGGGGCGGGGCCGGGCCGGGCCGGGCCACTCGCGGCGCGAGGCCAGCGCGGGCTGGCCGGCTGCCAGCGGCACCGTCCCACTTCCCGTCTTCTCTCAATATGGCCGCCCCCCTGTGAAGGTGAGTGTGGCTTTGGGCTGCGGCGGGTTGGGAAGGAGGCGGCGGGTGCGGGAGGCAGTGCCTACCCCCGCCCTCAACCCCTCCCCGCCTGCCCTCCCCCCGTCCCCGTCTGTCCCTTCCCGGCCCCCGTCGGCCCCCCCCCCCGGGCGGGCTGCCAGCCTGTGGAGCGGGAGCTGCTCCCCCAGCGCTGCTCTCCTGGCGCTGCCCGGCGCGTGGGCGGGAGTGTGGCCTCCCCACGCTGCTCTTCCCTGCTCCCGGCCCGCCTCCCCTCCCTTCCGCCGGGAGCGGAGCCGGGAGCACAGCGGCCCTCAGCCGTCCCAAGCGGGAGCAGGGCCGCCATGGCGGGCGGCGCCCAGCCGACGGCCCGGGGGGCCTCCGCCGCGGGCCGCGCAGCTCGGCCCGCCGCTTCCCCGCCGCCCCGGCGGGCGGCCCGGGCCGTCCCCGCTGGCCCTCCCACCGCCATCCCGGAAAAGATGGATGATTTTTTTTATTGTAAACGAAATCCGGGGCCCCGGTTCTCACGGTTTCCCACCCCCCGCGGTGTGTCGGATTTGTGAGTGAGAGGAACCGGGGCGGGTCTGCAGTTACCGCGGGTTCGCGAATCCCGAAGCTGCAGTGAAGAAGGAGGCGGTACAAAAGTTGCGCATAAGACTTGTCCGTCTATTGTGTTTAAAAAACGGCTTCAAAAAATGACGGCTTTCGTCAGGGGTGACCGGGCAGGCTAGGCCAAAACCCTGGGTTTGTGGTTTGGCCAAAACGTGAATTAGTTTTCTGAGGTGAAGTAACTCTCCCAGTTGTTTTCACTTGCAGAAATCGATTATAAGCTGTCTTTATTTTCTGGAGACAGTGGGTTTATTCTCTTAACTGTAAATTGTATGCAGCTTGCTGTTTATCTCCTTTTAAGTGAAATTCTCTTTAATGCCATCCTCTTCTCATTACCCCCAAAATAGAAGAGAGGAATACAGATGTATTCATTGGGTTTTAGTTGTCAAAAAGACTCATAGCTGATGGTCACAATACTTAACATGTACTAGTGGATAAGACCCTCAGATGGACAAGTGTAGGCTGTTACCGCACTGATACTCCCGTGTCTTGTGCTTGAACCTGTTTGAGGAATTTCACCAAACAGCAGGTGAAGGCATACGTTTAGGTGTGATCATTATTTAGACTCTCATAGATAAACGCTTTTGGTTTCACTTCTGTTGCTCTTCATCCCAATGTTTGAGATGGACTATACCATAGTAAAATACTTCATGTTTCATTCCGCTGCAATGCCGGTTTACTTTAGATTTAATTCTAGATAACCTTAGCTACAGCCTCCATTAATTTTTACAGATTATGTCTTTCATGTCCCTTTGTGGGATGCAAAGTCGAGAATGGAGCCTATGGTCTTGCATCTTTCCATTCATTCTTGAGGTCACTCCTAGATGTGACTGTCTCTGCCTTCTGAGGGAAGGTGAGACTTTCCTCTCTGAGTCAACTCATTTCTGCTGTTTTTTGACAGATACCTCCCCACTGAGCCTAGAACAGCTGCATTCCTTTTGATAATTCACTCAAAGGTCTGTAAAGCAGAATTTAAACCAGAATCAGATTTTTGGGTCTCGAGCCCCCAGATGCAGCTGGTATTCCTGGAGATTATGTAAACTGGAAGAAAAATAACTCTCTTGCAGAGAGATAAAATTAATTTGGGGATTGGAGCTGCCAGCTCCAAGTTGGCATTACATGGTTGGAGAAGCAGCTGCTTCAACAAATCCTTGCTGGCCTAATTTTCCTTCTGCTGTAGTAGCTCTCCGGTGAGTTATAGTGAGCCCAGCATTTCTGTAGCCAGTGTTGCCTAAGGTAGCTTTGAAGATTGACCAAGCTGCTGCTTGAGGTGTTTTGCGGTGAGGAAGAAGGCAAAAGCAAATTCAGGGTAGCCTAGCTCTTCTTCTGTGCTGTGGGTTCTCCACCCTGGGAGCTGTGGATATTTTGCCAGCTCGTTGCACTGCTGCCATTTCTGACAGCATGGGCATTGGTGTGAAAGCCTGTTCTGGAATTGAACTGTGCAGCACAAGCACGTATTGATGCAGCAGCGGGAGTAGGGAGCTCGAGAGCAGATCTGAAAGCAACCCTACCAGGCCTATGCTGCCATGAACAGACCAAGCTCTCGGCTGCCACAGATCAGATGTGCTGCTTTCTGGTAGAAACTTTGTCTGTTGCAGTGCTGGGTCTGTGTGTTCGTAAGGACCTTAAAGCACTGCAGTTCCAAAATAACTTTTATGTTTCTAGCGGTAGCTGGTATCTCCAACATTGCTCTGTTTTCCTCAGTCCCAACAACTTGCACTTAGCCAGACATAAAAATTCAGGCAGATAAGCATTTCCTTTTGCATATTCTCAATATTAGGTCACAGGGCACTAATAAGGATTATACCAAACTAAAACTAGTTAAGTTACTGAAGGAACCTTTTTTTTTTTTCTAGATTAACGTTTTGATCCTGGCTTCTGTTTATGTAGTAATCTTCCTTGTTTACAGAATGCATGCATGAACAACATTGAAGCTGGTCTTTTGTTGATTTTGAGTTTTGTGATTGCTCCTCTTGCACACTTTCTACACAGTTCTTCAGGTGAAAAATTGTTCATCCTAAAATGTATATGGTTGTTGTGGTTTAACCAGGCAGGTAGCTGAACACCACGCAGCCGTTCTCTCACTCCCTCACCCCCAGTGGGATGGGGGAGAGAATCGGGGGGGGGGGGGGGGGGGGGGTAAAACCCATAGGTTGAGATAACAGCAGAGGAAAAGAATAATAATAATGGTAAGAGAATATACACAATATACAGAACACAATGCAATTGCAGTGATCACTCTTGCCCTGAGCATGGTATCATATGGTCTGGAATACCCCTTTGGCCAACTGGAGTCAGCTGTCCTGGCTGTGCACCTGGCAGAGCATGGGAAACTGAAAAATGCTTGACTGGTGTAAGCACTGCTTAGCAACAACTAAAGCATCAAGGTGTTACCAACATTATTGTTGTACTAAATCCAAAATGCAGCACTATGCCAGCTACGAGGAAGAAAACTAACTCTGTCCCAGCCAAAACCAGGACAATGGTTTTCAGGATTTTCATGAGCAATCTAACACTCTGAACATTTGTTATAACTAAGCAACGTGAGTAACACGGGAACAGACCCATCAATACCACTACAAATAATGATCTAGGTCTTCCCTAATGCTTGAGTATATTCAGGGTTGGAGTTTGTGGAGTTTTACTGGTATTTTCCTTTGCACTACTCCTCGTGCTCCACAGGGGGGTAGCAAAGGAAGTAAGAGATCTGCTAAAGCTACTTCAGCATATCGGCGTTTACACCATCTGGTGTGGAAAGCTTTCTCAGAGAAGTATTTGATGTGTAATGAAGACCACAGAACTTCTGCTTATCAAAACGAAATGCTTGATGAGCCAGTTAACATAGTGGTTGAACAAATGAGGTCTCCATGAATGTGGAAGTTAAGAAAAAGATGGAGTAAGAGACAGTTGGGTTTGTGTTGTGGAAGGGGGGGGTGGTATGTTGAAGTCTGGAGGTTTTACTTGAGAAATTGTCTTTAAAAATAGTAAAAATGGTGAAAACATGCAGTAGTGAGTCATGATGGAATGATCCCAGGTTTTTTTTGGAGGAAAAAAAAAACCAGTAGCATTTTGTGTGTGATAAATGGTGACGTTATTTTTAAATACCATTATTGGTATATATATGGTATATAATACCAGGTTGTGAAGGGCCTGACAGTACCCCTTCCATCCAAAGAGCCAGAATTGTTCTGAAGTCAAGAGAAAACTTCATTATAATGGAATTACCCCTAGAAAGACTAAAACAAGATACTTTCCAATGATGAACTAGAAACAAGAAAATTCAGATGCATTTTTCTTTAGCTGGAGTATAAAATCACAGGTGAGTTGAGTCTCCCTGAGGATATATGTTTCAAATCACCTTTTTTTTTCTTTCCACTTTTTTTACAAAAGAACTAGAACAGATAATCAATTAGCAAGAACAAGAAATTGGTGATTACTAAAGCATGATGGATAGGTGGTAATTGTGAGTCACTTCACACTTCTTCACTACAAATTGTATTAAAACACAACACAGGACTTTTAGTCTGATTTCCTAAGGAAATAAAATATACATTATATTTAAGTGGCCCTTTGCTTTTCCCTCTCTTTTCCCTTTCCAATTATGCTTTAAAACTGTTAGTCAATTTCATAAATTTTGGGGGAAAAGTAAGTGAAAACACTTTGTAAAAAAAGTAGGAGGATCAAGTTTCTACTTAGGGAAGGTGGTGAGTTGAACAAAGCCTGACACCAGTGTGTCTACACAGGAAACGATTAGTGACCCAGCTGCAGGCAAAGTTTGAATGATCACTTACGCCTTCTTAAAGGAAGAAAACCTAAATGGAAATATGTGGAGAAACCCAGCAGTCCTCACAGCAGGTGAAATTGTCAGCAGATTCTTTTTATTTCACTTGTGAAGATGCTGTTGAGCTGTCCACCTTTTCTGAAGCTGTACAGAGACTACTTACAAAAATGGGGAATTTCTTAGATCTTGGCAAGCCAACACAAAAACATTCTAATTTTTGAAAAAGGTTTTCATTATTTTGTATGTATAATACTATATAGTAATGCTGGTATTCAGTATGGTAATTATGTATAGGACTGTTTTTCCCCTGTAAACAAGAAACCTTTGTTATAATATGCATTATATGGGTATTTCTTACTCATTAGAGGAATTCCCAAATAATACCCTTCATTTTTGTATTGGGAATAAATAATGAGTTGTCACATCTTTGTGAATTTTCCACAGCTTTTTAAATTTGGTGTCTTTAAAGAGGAGAATCATAGTGTAAGAAATTGGCAAGTTAAATACAACTATTTAAAATCAGTCATGTAAAATTTGCTTTCTGGAAAACTGTGCTCAGCATATTATGTTTTGTTGATCTGTAGTCTAGCCCCATCTCAAGCAGAAAATGCATTTTGTAGCTGCCTAGTTAGTTTTTCAGACATGCTGTTAAATGGAATGTGATCTCAAGAAGGCTAATACGTACTTTCTTGTGTAAGATCGGAATTATTGGTGGAACTGGCCTGGATGATCCGGATATCTTAGAAGGAAGAACAGAAAAATATGTTGATACTCCTTATGGCAAGGTCTGTATAACCTGTGTTTCTTTTATTACTGAGACTCTTTGCTGTTTTTAAAGATATTTTATGCTTTAAGAATTTCTAGACTGTTAAATGAATGCATGAAGGAGGTGCTGTCACAAGACTATTTCCTTTTTGTTCCTATGTATTGTGTGATTCTTTGTAGAAACAAGGTGTTACAAAGATGATGTGCAAAGAACACTCTATCTCTTCTCGTTTGTAGTTTGGATGAATTTACAAACTCAGTCCTGAATTTGCAGTCAAGAGGGATAAACCCTCTCTTTCGAATTCATGCTGTTGTGTGACCTGTAGTATATGTCAGATCGCTTCAGGAACCTTTATGAATTGCAGAAAACTGTCCTTTGAGGTATATGGGCCACCGTTTTCCCTGTAACCACTGAATTATGCTTTACATACCAATGCTTTCTTTACAGTCATGCTTATAACCACATAATTCGAAACTGACTTGAAAATGAAGCTCTAAAACTGCGTTTTCTGGCACAGGTATTCTTAGCCAATTCTTCACATTGATCAGCCCTTTTCCTCAGCAAGAGGGAGTGGAGGCTAGCAGTGTTACTCTTTTCCTCAGCAAAAGGGAGTGGAGGCTAGCAGTGTTACTATATACGCAGTGCCGAGTGTGTTGTGAAGGACAATTACTGCCCCAAAGCATTTATGGCAGGAACTGGCAAGACCAAGGATGAGAGAGGATTTTATAGGCAGGGAATCAAGGGGGAGAGACGTTCTAGTTGACGCAGGAAGTTCACTGAACAACTGGATCTTGGGTGTTTTGTAATGTCATAAGACATGGGGAGTCTGGTTGCTTTCTAATTGCCATCGGAATTATGTCTTATGAAATCTACCAGCATAACCTAATATACATACAATAAGTATCTGGCATGTGGTAGCAAGAGCCATTTTATGGGCAGAAGCTTGCCAGAAAGCTCAGCGCTGTGGTATGTGATTGAAAATCTGAATCTGTGCCTCCGTTCAGAATGGTTTAAGGGAGAAGTAAAAGTGTAAAGAGCAAGCAGAGTTTGTGTGCACACCATTCAAGAAGGGGAAGGAGATAAAGATTAAGGGAGGAGAAAACATAATCAGAAAAATACATTTGACTTTTCCACCATCCTTCATAATCTGTTAAGAAACTGCAAGAGAATGAAGGGATCTTGCCTCCTGCATTTTCTGTACCCTGCTCTAAATGGTAGCCAGTGTTGATCTGAAGTAGAATCCACTGGCTAAACCAAACCAGTTGCTCTTGCATTCCATGTTTTTTGAGGGTTGTGGACGGTCACAGCATGGCTGTGCCTGGAGACTGCTCAGAAAACAAAAATAGCACTGAAGTCTTCTTATCCAGGAAGGACAAAATACTCTTCTCCTCCCTCACAGGGGCTTGTTCAGATCTGAGTTAAGGGCACAGTGGCAGCACAGCATTTGGAGGGCTCTTTTTGCATTTGCAGTGCTGGGATGCAACAGGATTTGGGTATTACTGAGAATAGTAGAAGTACCTGTAGGATGTCTCCTCCACAAGAGTGGAAAAAGCTTCCTTGATCCTGCACTTCTGGTCAGTACGGAAGGCTTTTTTAATTTCATTTAGGGAGCAGCTTAGCTACTGTCTTTTTTCTGTGTTCTTCACAGAATGCAACATGAGCAGGGGAAAATAAATGTTAGTTGCCTGTTGTGGTTTGTGAGAAACCTTGATCAATGGACTGACTGTGTCTGAGCTTGTGTATTATGCATTTAGCATAGGCTCAACTTAACGAAAAAGCTTTTGAATATTTTATGTCTGTGTATGGCAGTGGAGGGCAGGGGTTATAACTGAGATGTGATGGTAGGAACCCAAGTGTGAATTCTAGATACTGTGGTGAGCTGAACTGGGACTGTTAAGCTGTCCTGTATGGAAAACCACAACTTCGTGGGGCTTCTGTGTCTGTGAAAGGGAGCACAGTCAAATAGGGAGCTTTTGTCCTCACCCCTGCTGGCCCATATCTCTTCTCTCTGACTGCAGATCTGAACTCCTAAGAACTTGGACCATCGGCCTGATGGTTGTTTCTTGTGGATTCAGTCCTGTATAGAATCGAATTAACTTCAGTGTTTGATTGCAGGTTTCATCCTCATGGAGCAACTGGCAGATCAGCCTTAGTGTAAGATGTGCAGGGCTTAGACCACAAGTTACAGTGGCATAAAGTGCATTGAGTGGGTCAAGTTGATGGACTTCGATCTGAAGCAGAAACAAACCTCACAGATTTAATTGGTATCCTTAGGTGGATCAATGTTTGCTTATTTTGCTGCTGAGACTTCTTAGTATTCAGGAAGGAGGTGTTACACAGCATGCCTCTCATTTTAGAGCAACAGAGATGAGAGAAGCAGCTATTGCTGAATGTGAAAGGGCAAATGAGAACTTCTTTTTAAGTGTGCTTTGAAAAGTTTAGAGGTTATGGTTTATGTTAGTATCTTTTTCTGAAGGTGTGTCTTGTTCTTGATTGTTACTGAAATAAAACCAAGTTGGGATTTTTCTGCCATAAAGATGCTTTTTCATAGAGTTATGACATCAATGTCTTAATGCCAAAAGGAAAATGCAAGGCATAGTTTAAAAATGTGTGTCCATATCATTCTATACTGAAAAAATGCAAGTTGTACAGTTCTACTTTCCTTAAACTTCGAGGGTTAATTCTTAAATTTCTTGGCAAGGACATAGCCAAAAGACTTTTAACTGACAACCTTTCTGGTGGTGACATTCCTTGGCACCTTTGACATTCAACAACAGCAAAATAGATATTTCTTTAATGCTGTTTCTTTACTTTCAGAAGCAGAATAATAGCTTACATTTTGTTCATAGAGAGTCCTTGAATTGTCTTCTGCTTTGGCCTTCTTGAATTTTAAGAGTCATTTAATAACAAAACTTACATCATTAGGGAATGTGGGGATATTTTTTTCAAGTGAAATATGGAAATGTTTAAAGGAAACTAGTACTAGAGAATTTTTGCAATTCTCTGTATTGGCATTGGTCCTCCCATGATCTTTCAATGCAGTACATTAGTTTTTTAAAAAATAAATATGCTTACAGCTGTTAATATTCCAACCTTCTTTTCTCCCTTGTCTGCTTCCACCATTTTCATTGCATCAAAAATGTGGCATTCTGTGGAAAATATCCTAAAACTTTTTGGCATTCCATTTCCAGATATGGAAAATATTGTTCTCTTATAGGATAAGAAAATTGCTTGCAACAGCATTTATCTTCATCATTGAATTTTGAAGCTACTAATAAAACTTTGTTCATAATATACTTCTAGTTAGATTGTTTCGCTTTCTGGATGACAGAGCTTGGTTCTGAATCACCTCTCCCCAAACTGGCAAAATATCTTCCTGTTCTAGAAAACTATTATTTTATGCGTCCCCCTTTTTTCTTAGTCATAGGTATATCTGGCAAACAAAGCAGGAGGGGGTTTCCACCTTGCAGATGAGCTTTGTATGCTTGCATCAGGAAAATCAGACCATATGACAAAATACTTAAGCTCCTCTTCTGCCTCTCCAAAACAATGTACATTGTTTGGTTCCTGAACGGGATCATAGGTTAAATGAAAGCTTGGGCAACCTATGAGATGATTTTCCATCTCAATTTTTCTTTAGGTTTTTATTTGGCTTGTTCATTCTATTTTCTATTCTGGCTTGCTTCTGAGGTGAGACTGAGGAAAAAATGAACTCTGTAAGCACCACATGAACAATACTTTATGCATATTTATGTTGCAGACAAAGGGGATTTATTTCAATTGTTTGTTACTGTCATAATTTAGGGTTAACTGCCCATGGTCTTTGCTTCCTTTTCTGTTTTGCAACATTGAGTGATATGTATCTGGCTTGGATTTTGTGGAAGGGACAAGTATTTAAATACATACCTGAATTACTAATGTTTGAGAACTTTTTATTGGGCCCTTTGTTAAATCCTGCTTTAAAAATACTGTATTACAGCTTTAAATTCATACTGTTCCATTGGAAGTTTTTATTTTATCAGCATCTCAAAGCTCCTGACTACAACTGAGATAAGAGTAGAGAGGTACAGCACTGGAAAGAACTTGTGGAAGGAGAGTGGAACAGAAGCATACACTAGCTCTGTTAAGTGGTTAGCACATAGTTTGAAATTTCTGGATCTTTCCCTTCCTTGTAACTTTACACATATTGATTTATCCTTATTTCCTTGTAACTTTACACACATTGATTTATCCTTATTTCCTCTCTTTCAATGACCCATGATGCAGTACCTGCAAATTGTTTTCTTAAACTGTCAGTTCATCATTTAGCAGCATATTCCGTGTTCCAGATTTTTCTTTTTTCTCTTCCATGTTTCTAGCAATCATGTGCAAAAAAGGTGTTCAGGCAGACAACTGGAAGATGCCCTGAATGTGTTCAGTGGAAATCTGTATAAAGGTAACAACCAGTCTTGTTACATGGCCACTCTGAAGCCTTTGAAATGACTAGGATGGCAGCAGATAGGGAAGGAAACCCTGGCTGCTGCAAATAGATTTTGAAGCCTGTTGGATTTCAAAGCTGTCACATTCTTGCTGCATCAGCAGTGGGGTTCTGTGATGGGGATGAATATCAAATAGCAGTTAAAATGCATCTTTCTACCCCAGATCTTTTGGAAATTGATATGAACAAGAAGCTATCGCTTGCAATAAACTTAAATCTGTCACTTGTAAAGCAAAGGGTCCAGTCTTCAACTTACTGACCTTAACTTTTCATTTAGGTAGGAGGCAAGGAATTTTGGCTGAAGTCCCCTTTAGTTTTTAGGAGAAATTTTGTATCCTGCTGTGAGCTAAGTTGCATGTTTATTACCTCACATAGCAAATGCGAGCTCTCGAAACAAAACAAACCCCAAACCCCAAATGCTAATTACTGTGTACTGTCATTGTTATGGAATGTTGCAACATCAAAATGCCTTGGCAACTAGACAGGTTTTCACCCTGTGTAAAATTTCACTTTTAAAGCCATGTCTGGTTCAAAAGAGTATGTGTAAAGTAAGGTAAATAGATTAAACATTTAAATGTCAATAGGTTAATATTAAATGGAGACTTTTAAAATGAAGGCAGAATACCCTACAATTCTAAAAATCAATATTCTGGAACACCCCTTTTATAAAAAAAAAGTGGTAAATCTTTGTCTGGCAGAATTTAAACCTAGGTGATTGAGCAAATTATGGTGCTTTGAAGAGATTTCACATTAAAAATGACCAAAAAGAATAGGGATTAGAAAGTGGTGGTTTTATTAGAAATTAGCATCTCTAAAATGCAGCTATGTGGGACTCGTATATTACTTTATTCTAGATCTCTGCAAATTTTCATGTGTGTAATAGAATTAACAGCTGTAAAACTAAATAATTGAAATCATGCCGCAAGCATTAAAATACAAATAAAAGTATATCAAGTAGTGGGCAACAGAACGTTTCTAAATGCAAATGTGTGACTCCTTCCAGACACTTGCAAACTTGTGATTAGTAACTAAAATATAATTTTGTTAATAGCTATTGCAGCTTTAAATCCTAAGGCATGGAAGGAGACATTGCCACAGAGTGGCTTCCAGCTTGCTTACAGCTTCTTCTACGCTGCAATAAAAACAGTGAAATGCATGCAGTTCTGAATTGGGGAGGAGAAGCAGCACATCCAACTGCACCACTGTTTAGCACAAATGCAGTTTAGCATCTAATTAAACAGAGGCCTTACATTTTTTAGCAAGAGGGAAGCTAGAAGCATTGTGTATTTCAGATCCATGACGTGTATAGCCCAGGAAGAGAACACAGCCCACAGAGCAGTTAATTTGTTCTAGCAGCAGATGATGACTTGGGGGCTGCCCTGCGTAAGCAGTGTGACCATCTCCCAAGGCAGAGCACGTGTCCCAGCTGGGCAGCTAAAAACAAAATGCTTTAGCTTCCTGGCTGGTTGGTTAGTCAGGAGGAATGCCTGTTCTCATTGTTTAGCTGTGAGAGGAGAGCACGTGCTGTCTCCTGGTCCCACCAAATACAATGCTGCTGCTAGTGTACCAAAAGTCCTCTGTTGTATCACAGTTCACTTCCCAAAAGCAAGACTCCCAGCAGCAGGGAAGAGGGAAGCTGGATGGGGTGTGAGAGGTGGGTTGGAGGGGTCTAGAACATGAGTGTGAGCTAGGGGGCCATGGTGGAAAGGGGACAGAGAAGAGAATGGGGAGTGTTATGGAAAGGGACAAATTAAATGTGATTTCTTTTGGGAGGGGGCATTTAGTAGGGAATGGTACCTGTTCAGCAAAAAGCAACCAAAGTTTACAGGAGAGAGCGAGATGTGCTAACCAATGTAAAGGCAATATGCATGTGCTTATTTTTCCATGTTTGTGTAGCACTGTTTGAATTACTGTTTCAAACTCTAAAGTAAGGCGTTGTAATATTAATGTTAGTATGAACACAGAAAAAATGTGATAATCCTTCTGGTGTCAAGTTTGATTTTCCTGTTCCTGACTGATTTACTAATCTGCTGTATCAAGTTACAGGCTTATTCTGAGCTGAAGAAAATGTGAGACTACGGTGATAACCAGTATTTCCTTTCATAACTATCCTGCTTATTTTTAAGTAACAATTAAGGTTTCTAATGTGATTGTCAGGCTGTAACTCACTCTTACTTGTTTGTTTTGCAGCCATCAGATGCTTTGATATTGGGAAAGATAAAAAATGTGGATTGTGTGCTGTTGGCAAGGTAAATGAGAATTTTAAGGGGTTTTGTATTGCATGTCCTAAAGTTTTCTCAGAATTTTTTTCTTTTTACATTAGGTGAACTGAACTTTTACTCTGACTTCATCTTGCTCTGTGTGGTTGCTAGCAAAGTCCAGCAGAAGTCTGTTTTTTTTCCTGAATAAATCTGATGCTGCAGGGACTGAGAGTATTAAAAATGCCATCTAGGTTAGGAAAAAGAAATCCAGTGGAGGGTGCTGCCCTAGGAATAATAGGAGGTGGGTTGTGCCTGATAACCCCAGTAATCTGTCTACTCCCTGTGTTTGCAAATTTCTTTGTGAAACTGGGAAATTGCCTGTTTGCAGATGAACTGTCTCTCTTCTAAATCTTTCCCTTTGATTATCGAGTCCTCTGGCTGTTACCTTTGTTGCTTAGAAGGCTGCATCCCGTGTAGTTCTTCCTCCCTGGGTCATTTTTATTCAGACATTTCTTACCGTGGTCAGAAGAGACTCTGGAAGCAGGATCTACAGATGACTGCATGGAAATTTCACGCTAATGTAACAGTGGGTATCTAGGACTAATATGCTATTAGATTAAACATAAGAACATTAATGCTTCTCAGCATCTGAACAGCATGAGCAGAGCCAGGTGCTGATAGCAGGGTCTATCAGCAGTTCCAGACAAGTCAAGGTGATGAATCAAGTCCAATAATCATCCAGGGGGCAGGAGCAGTAGGAGATGGAGCCAGAGACGGGGTTGGAGGCAAGGCTGCAGTGTGTGTCCAAAATCCATCCAGAAAACAGGTATGGAGGCAAGCTACAGCATAGGTTTGAAGGCCATCCAGGAGACAAGGCTAGGGACAGGAACACCTGTGACACAGCTCAGGCCAGGACTGAAGGCTGGCACCTGAGCTTGGAGGTGGGAGCATGCAGTCTCACGGGCAGCATGTGTTTCAGTGGAGGCCCAGGGTGAGGCTGGCCAGGGCAATTACCACCCAGTGGTGCATGCAGGGCCCTGATTCTCTTCATGCCACTATTTTTCTGTTAAGCTGCTGACTGTTACCATCTCTGCAACTACACTTTTGTCTGTGGTTTTACTTTTCTTACCTTGCATGGACTTTGCTCATCTATTTTATTACACCTGGACAACATTTTTCTCATTTTCTCAAATGAAATGCAAGACCAAGGTCTCATAGCTCTGCTGTATCAAAATAGGCCTTGGGCTACAGATGGCTGAATAACTCGGCTGTGATTTACATCCTCACTGGGATTTATGACCATTTACATACAACCCCCATGAATTTGCTTTTGGGGCTTAGGTAAGGTACCTGCAGCTTTGTGTTTTGGGAAATGTTGTATTTTGAGAAAAATAACAGAGTTGCTTGTGATTGCCAGATGAAAAAAAAAAAAAGGCATATATATTCTGGAAGAGGATTATGACAACTGTAACATTTAACAATAAATCTGCATACCTAGTAGCGTGTCAGAAACACTAATGACAACATGGGAATCCTGCCTCACAGTGCTTGGACATGTTGTTTGTGACTCCCAGTTCTCACCTGGTCAAGTTCTTAAGACCTTTTGGTCTCTGTGAAAGAATCAGTTGGGAAGTTAAGTTCCTCATTGCCTCTTGCATGGTTAACAATAATTTTCAGCTGTGTTTAGTCATTATGTGAGTGATATACCTCTGTGGCAATGTCAGTGATAACACAAAAGCTTGTGCTCATAAGACTTAAGTATTTCCTGTCTTGGTGAAAAAAATGTACTGCAACAGTGTGAAGTCATTCTAATTTATGAAAGCTGCCAGATCATTTTAAAAGCAAAGAGAAAAATTTGATGATTCTACTGTATTCTTTGGGAAGGTGACATATTAAAAGTGTGTTCTTTCTGTTTTTAATTTCCTGTGATGTGCTGCTCTTTTCTGAGTGGGAGAATACAAATAGCACTTCTGAGCAGAAAATTTGTAGAGGTGTTTATAAATCCTACAAATTTGCTGTAGTGTATGGAAGATGTAATTTGCTACACCTGGGTTTTCAGGATCTATGGAACTGACTTAAAAAATTCAGAGAAAAATGCTTTTTGTACTCTTGAAGCTGCTAAAATATATTTGAATTTTCAAGGTTCTTTTAATTAGTCTTGAACTTTAAAATTTTGCATTTAAAAAGAAAAGTGCACCACTACTACTTCAATCAAATACTGAGAGAACCTTAATACAGTTAGGAGAATAAGCTACACTGGAAATAGCTGAAATTATGGATTCCACTTCCAACGTTGTTAAGGAAATTACATTTCCTGGAATTCTCTTTATCCCTAGGTAAGAAGGAAGGCAATTTGTCTGATTTATTTTACTCTCTTGCAACATGTATCTTTGCAGACATGGAAGGCATCATACAATTACGCCATCAAACGTAAATTACCGTGCCAATATCTGGGCCTTAAAAGAAGAAAATTGTTCGCATGTATTAGTGACTACTGCCTGTGGTTCATTACGAGAGGAAATACAACCTGGTGATCTTGTCATAATTGACCAGTTCATTGACTGGTGAGTAACGTTTGTTTTTAATTGTGTTCTTAGCTTTGGGGGAGAAAAAAGGGGACAAATGGGGTTAAACTATATAATAACATGTTGAATTAAGTTTTTGTGGAACGAGGTGATAGCCTCAGTTCTTATGACAAAAAGTGAGATTCATACAAGAAGTCGTGATAGGAAACAGGCATGAGATTACAAGAAGTTCAGCTCTAACAGCCATATAAGAAATACCAGGCTTTGAAGAAGGGCCTTGAATGAACTGAAGTATAACTCCTTGGGAAGAGTCTTCTAAAGAGAAGAGAGCTCCTGTTCTTAGATGTGGAGGAGGGTAAGAGCACAAGCTGTTCTAAGTTTTAAGAAGAACCTGAAATGAGATGGGGAGGTGCAAGAAAGCATAGTAGCAGCCAGGTAGGATAATGTATGCAGTAATGATGAGGCTCTGCAGAAGAGAGATCAAATGCAAGACAGTGCGAAAAGAGAGGAGACTGTTATAAAACAAGGAGATATGTTAACATTTTCAATTTGCTAAGAATCGTAAGGAGGTAAAATTTTCCAAGGTCTGTGTACTACAGTCCATCCTCTCCTTGATTATTTGTTATTTAGAAATATTCAAGCAAGTGGGGAGAAAAATCACCAACTACACCAAATATTTCAAAAGTACAGTTGCACATTTTAAGAGGTAAATTTATTAGTAGTATGTATAGTATACTATATCTGGAAGTCTTACTGGTATTCCACCCAATTTTAAGTGATTGGAATGCTTAATGCAGCTTATTTGTGCATTTGTGAGGCTGGTGGCAATATTTCATTGCCAACTGAACATGTATACCTAGGTTTGTTCTCTGCAGTGTAGTGCTATTCAAGTTCTGGCTTACTGACATTTCTGTAAGAATGTCTTTGTGAGCATGTTTTGGAGTACTTTCTTTAGGCGCAAGCCCCATATAAACTGCTTCTTGTTATACTCAAGTTGATTTATGGGTGGAGAGCAGCTGTATTGCTGTCAATGTTGGGGTTTTTTTTCTTTTTTTCAAGTCTAGAAGTATTTAGGCTGATGACTTTGCTTGTACAGATTAAATCATAATCATCCTTATTCTGCCAGTAGTACTTGGAAATGAATAATTTTAGTATTGATATTGATTTACATAGGAAATATATTAAACATACATGGGTACACGGTTTGGATGACTGTGAGTAAAGCACCAGTTATTTTGACAGGGTGATCATCTAGCAGACTTCTAGGTAGGTGAGGGGAGCCTAACTGTGCTGAGGTGTGAATTGCATGCATGGTAAGAAGTAACCTCTGGCCCAGAGAGCCTGCAGTTTTAAACAAGAAACAGCTGGAATGTTTGCAGAGTTCCTATCTGCTACAGATGAGGTGTGGAAGTATGGAGAAACTAACTCTTGCAGAGGTCACGCAGAAAGACATTAAGTGAGACAGGAAGTGAATGTGAATGCAGATATGAAATCTGAGACCATCCTTCATCCAAAATGTCATTATCAAAATCAAGAATTCATTTTGAAGCTAGGTAATCTCATCCCACAGCTTTAAATTTCCTAGCACTTGCCAGTCTGCATCATAATTTCTGAGCTGGAAAGGAAATAAACAGCTTGGTTAAGTTTGGGTTTTAAGAACATGTCCCTTTCAAGAAGGAGGAAAAAAAAAGGTTATAGAGCAAATCAGTATATTTATCTGATGTGAAGATGAGTGAAAGGAGAGGGATCATTTACATTGCAGCGAAGAAGGCAAATAGTATGTTGAGCTGCATTAGTTAGGGGTGTTGCCAGCAGGCTGAGAGAGGTGATCCTTCTTCCCCTCTGCTCAGCAGTGGTGAGGCCACACCTGGAATACAGTGTCCAGTGCTGGGCTCCCCAGTGCAAGAGGGACATGGACATACTGGAGAGAGCCCAGCAAAGGGCCATGAAGATGCTGAAGGAACTGGAGCATCTCTTCTATGAGGAAAGGCTGAGAGAGCTAGGACTGTTCAGCCTGGAGAACAGAAGGCTCAAGGGGGATCTCATCAATGTATATAAATACATGAAGGGAGGGTGCAAGGAGGATGGAGCCAAGCTCTTTCCAGTGGTGCCCAGTGGCAGGGCCAGAGGCAAAGGGCAAGAAACTGAAACACAAGAGGTTCCCTCTGAACATTAGGGAACACTTTTTCACTGTGAGAGCGACTGAGCAGTGGCACAGGTTGCCCAGAGAGGTGGTGGAGTCTCCATCCTTGGAGATACTCAAAAGCCTCCTGGACCTGGGTCCTGGGCAACTGTCTCTAGGTGGCCATGCTTGAGCAGGGGGTTGGACCAGATGACCTCCAGAGGTCCCTTCTAACCTCAACCATTCTGTGATCTGTGTCTTCATTTAGAGTTTATTCAGATGGTCACCAGTAGTAATGGCATAGCCCATATATGAGAGGTGTTTCATTTGGGCAAGTAAGTTTTCATTTCGATGTAGAAGAATAGGAACATGTGGGTATTTGTTTCATGGCTTCAGGAAACCATGAAGTTTCTCAAAAAGCACACAAGAATGTTTCAGTGTGGAAAACAATAAGTAATATGAATTTTAAAATCATTACTAGCTTGCACATTAATTCAGAAGATGACAAGTCATAATAGTCTGTTTCATCTGACAATTTCATTTCTGTGATAAGTCTTTTTCCCTGATGGTCTTTGCCAGTGGGTGTTAGACTGCTGGTTCTTTGGAGGTAGGGTCTGCATTTTTGCCTTTCACAAGGGTGTATCATCTGTAAGAGTGATTGCATTATATATCATAAATCATTATGAAAACAATGCTGCTGACAGGAAGATACTTGCATGGGACAAAATAGATTAATTGTCCACCAAAGTCCGAAAAGTTGCAATTTTTCTGAAATACTTTCTAATGAAATACCAGGGTCCTGCAAAAAACGGTGTCAGCAGTCTTGGAAAGAAAGCACTGGTTAAAGCTGCAGAAACAGTTGGTTATTTTTGTTGAAGGTACCCTGGCTTCTGTATAGTGATTAACTCATGCCAGGCACTACATAGGAAAGAGGCTTGGGTCTAGATGGGAAGGATTTACTCAAGCTGCCATTCTAATCAGTGCCGTTTAGGTGTCCAGGTGCCTTTTGGTGTCCGGGCTTTAGGGAGCACATCATGATTCTCCTTTCAGGTATGAAGCAAGAAGAAGGAATAGTGAATGGGAATGGGAGAAGCCAGAATTGATCAGAAAGCTGTAGACAGTAATTGTAATTTACTCCCCTTGGGCATTCACACTGTGGCATTAATGACAGAGTCTCAATATAAGGAGTTGTGTAGGACTTCTGCCTAGTCTAGGGCATAGATTTGACTTACAGTGGGGAACACTGAATAGGTGTAATTAGAACTATATAGCATTCCCAAAATTTTGAGAGCTTAATTCTGCAGATCATTAGCACTCCTAGTAAGTGTTTGATTTCATATATAGAATATATTCTGCTTTCTTCATGCTTATCTGTGTGTGTTTAAACAATAAAAGATACATTTTGTTAAATAAGCACCAAAATATTTACATGGTGTTCTCCCTACTTCCAAATCCAAAAGTAACCACAGATAGTATTATGGGCTACAACAGTTGTTCTCTTCTTTGAAACAAGTGACTTAAAAAAAATCTGGAAAATTTTTTTTTATGCCTTTGGCTCCTGTTAGTTTATTACAGCTCTGTTAGTCATCTGACTGGATCAGACTGATTAGGGGCTTTTTAATACTTTCTGTTTGGTTTGCTGCTGCTGTCTGCTAGGAAAAGAAGAGCAAGAAGGTAACTACTTACTTAGATGACTCAGCATAGTTGCAAAGATGCAAAAAATAGCTTCGTAAAAGAAATCCTGTAACAGCTGCCAACGTATCACTTGAATTCTTTGTGTCACGTACACCACTACAATGATTAGAGTATTGTTACACTCAAATTTTTCATGGGAGAATTATCTTTCAGTGTCCCTGAAGAGGCATAACATCCTGAGACTGCTTTTTGAACAGCAGATGCCAGTGTGAATTTTCAGTTTGTTCTTTAATAACTAGTAGCTTGTTGATAATTGAGCACTACTGGAAGAAAGAGGAAGGTGATGATACAAGTGGTAGAGGACTGTTTGTCACAGATGGAAACAGTTAGTTTATTCACTTATTTCGGTTGGATTTTGCTTCCTACTGTCAGTCATAGTTATCATTGCCAGAAAACTTTGTGTTGCTGTGATAAAATAAAAATGAAGGAGCAAAAACCACCTTACTGTTTGATTAAAAGTGTTGTGGGGAACACAGATTCTGGGCACACCTTCAAAATTGCAGTACTAGCAGCTTTGAAGTTGAAAAAGTAGTAAAGGCAAGGTCAGCATGTCAAAACTATGCAACAGTGCAGGGGTTTGCTTGCACCACGAGTACCGCTGTCTCCCTGAGCTTGATACACAAGCAGTTACGCATAAAAACATATATGTCCCATTCCCAGGAAAAAATTCCTTTTTCTCCTGTACCACTGCCCCTGTTTGGCACAGAGGCAGCATGAGGGTCTGGTGGGGGCTCTCCGCTGAGCCCTGCAGAGGTCAGATGGCCAGCAGGAGCTATGCAGCCCCAACTCTTAGCTGCTTGCCTGTGGTTACCAGTCCAATGCTTTCAGATGCTGCCTCTGATCTCCACCACTGGGGACATCTCTGTACCTTCCCTTTATGCTATCATTGATCCATCTGGATTGTGCGCTTCTACTACAAATAGTGTGGCTAGTTTCGAGGCAGACACTTGGTGACTTTTTCCTGTTTTAATATAAACAATTCGGGCAATTGTATAACATTCAGTCATGCAAGCAGGCTCTGTGTCTGATGGGGGGCATGCGCACTTCTCCACACTTAAAACTGTGAGATCTAAGGAGCAGATTGTCTTTGAAGGGTGGCTGTTGAGTTCCTTATCTCTTGTTTCCTGATGGCTCCTTAAAGAGTCAGTCAGGGTATGTGGGGAAGGTCTTGAAACTCCTTTAATGAGAGGAGCCTTTGGCAGATACTGTTCTCAAGTGTCTGGGTTTTGGAGAGTAAGGCAAGGAAAGCATCTGTGATTCTGTAATCTTTATTCTCTCTGCAAGGGTTACAGAGGAATGGTATTGCAGCAGTGAAAATTATGTGCTGCTGCCTGCCCTGTACCATGCAGACAGGTGAGTGGGACAGATCTGGATAGCCAGCTCCTGACTTGAGTAACAGGGCTACAGAAAGGAGGAGAGGCACTCCTCTGTGCCAGCCATTACTTTGTAGATAGCAAGAATCAGAGATTGGTTCGAATCTGCCTTTATTCTTGCCCTAAGCCTAGCAATGTATAGGCACGTCAGCTGGCCTCATATCAAATAGCTGTGGCTTTTGCAGAGTTGCAGCCTTCCATGCAGAAGAGAAATTGTTGCAGTCTTGAGTGCAAACACAGGTAGCCCATTGCTCATAGATCTTGCCATTGTTACTTAATCCCATGCAGTTTGTATGGTGCTAAACATAGTGGGATTTCATTATTAGACCATGTAGTGATGTGGCCATTCTCTCCAAAGAACATAGGGTATCTGAAAGTCAGAGATTAATATTTGTACCTATGTGATCTTTCCTCAGGGCTTTTCTGAGTGAAAGGGCCTGACTAACAACATCTGAAATACTGTAATGCAGGAAATAGATTACGACTTTTCCCATTTCCTGCAATTCTAAATAATTCATTAGCAGATACTGAAAAAAAGTGTAAAATATGATACATGCTATTTGCAGCTCTTCTGTATCCTGTAAAGGAAAAATTAATATTAGTGTTTCAACCGATTTTAACAGCTTATCCCATTTTGCATATGTTTTTAATTTGCTGATCTCTTTTCCTGTTCTATAAACTCATCCTTAAGGCTACCTTATTGGCTCTTTTTTTTTTTTTTTCCCAATCTACTCTAACACGTAATTTGTATTTAAAACCTTCTTTTAAATATTTGCTGGTGACTTGGGTGGGGAACTGTTGTAAGCAGTATTACCGGCAGAAAATTATTTTATATTTTAACTGTGGATTGAATTTGGCTGTTGCCTTACTTTTCTCCTATAAAGTACAGTATGTGACACACTGGGGAGAAGAAGGGAACGTCTCAGATAATTTTGTTCCAGAGCTACCCAGTTGGCTGAATCAGCTTGAGACAGTGCATTTGAATGTAAAGTGATAGCGGGTAACAGTTCCAGTAGCTGTCAAAATGGCATGCTGGATGGTAATTTCTGCAGCATGTTTGACCATTTCCGTGCTAGGAAACTGTTTATCAATTGAAAAAAAGGAGAAAAACGATTCTTCTGCTTGCAGGCTGCCAATGCATGTGTGTAATCTTTCTGAGAATATGAAGACATCCTGTTCCAGGGTTTTTCTGGTTCAATTCACACCTCTTGTTCAGGAAGCTGTTCCTATAAATTCCCATCCTTTCAGTGTAGGAATGCAATGATGTGAACAAGCTCTATTTTGAACTAGCTTTGTGGTAATTCAGACTTGATTCCTTCCCTTCCTGAAAGTTTACTGTGCTCTTTTTTCAGAGATTACTTGCCTTACTATTATATTTAGCTGATTTCTTTTGCATAGACTTGCAGCATAATGTGGCAGTTTGTGTTGTTTAGGAACAAATGAGCATTTCAGCATCTTGTTAACAACAGATTTTCTCTGATTAATTGACAATGCACTACTGGAGTAACAGTTTTATACTCAAGCTTAACTCTGAAAGGTTTGTACAGAGGCAAAACAGGATTACAGGTGGTCATTAATACCATACTGATATCTTTGTTCCCTCCCAGGAATGCTATGGTTGCAGATTTGTGTAAATTTCTTGCTTTCTTTTCTGTTTTCTCCCTGTTCTTCTCTCAGCATGTTTTTTGCTTTTCTAGGACAAGTAAAAGACATTGTACTTTATACGACGGGCAGCATTCCGCTCTTCCAGGAGTATGTCATATTCCAATGGCAGAGCCATTCTGCACAAAAACCAGAGAGGTTAGTGAATTCTGTAATAGTATTTAGAAATACTATTTTTATGGAACTTATTCATGATATCGTAGTCTAATTCCCCAACATAGGACACTTTCATGATTCAGCTGGGCAGGGTGCTGGGCCATCTTATCTTGACCATGCTTTTACCAAGAAAGGTTAGACCAGATGATCCTTGAGGTCCCTTCCAACCTGGTATTCTATGATTCTATGAGTTAAGCATTCTTGGAATACAGAGGCGATGGGCACCTCTTTATTCCTGTTTCTCAGGTATGTCCTGGTATTAAGGAAAAATGTAACAGTTGGAAGGCATGGGGAGTAAAAGATCTTTTGTCTATAGGAGCTGTCTTCCCAAGGGAGGTATGCAGAAGATGTCATCGGCAACCTAGATTTCACCAGGGTCTTAATAGCAGGACAAAAGATCTTCGTTTATCAGATAACAAGCCAAGAGAGCAAGAAAGTGGACAAAACAGGAAGATAAAATTAGGAGTTAGTTCCTTTTTGTTCTGAATAAAATTGTAGCTATGGTAAAGGCACTCTACATACTTAATACAAAGAATTAAATAGTACTTCAGAATTCAGAGAAATTATAATATTGCATTTGTGCTTTTGTGCGTTTTAGCAGTGGATGGTGATGGAGAGTTGAGGCTTAGTTTAAAGGACATTAAACATAGATACAAGTGAAATTACAGTAGCCTCTTACTCTTAACTGTTGCTCTTAGTTTTGTCACTTGAGGATTTTCAGGCTTCAAAACCACTAAGCAGGGTGAAACACTGCTCTGTTTTTCAACACCCTTATAAGCTTCTGGGAGGAGTGTATCTGTGATTAAATATGCCACCTTAGCATATTCTTAGACCTGAGGAAAAGAGAAGGTGAAGATTGAACTGCACATTTTGTGCTGTTGTGGAATGCTGTGGTCAGAAGCTGCAAGGAGATACATTCTCCAGGGGCACAGGAACGCTTACAGAATCAGTCATATCCATCTAAGAGACTTGCTCTTTGTGCAGTCAGTTACTACACCAAGCAGGACAAAGCTGAATTGTGAAGCAGGTGGCCCAATCTGTACCCAGAGCATGTACAAATATTTGTACTACTGAGCTATTCTGCTCTTGTCACCAATTCACTTCAGTGTCATTAAAGGCTATTTTTGTTAACTGGCCAGACACAGTGTAGTTTTGAGATATCCACCAGCAGGTCCACAGCACTATTAGTATAACAATGCGTCAGTGCACTGGGAATCAAGGTGTTTTGCAATGAAGTAAAGATACTTTTTGCCCTTCTTCCACTGAGCAGCAAATTATGCAAAATACATTGCGATTTTCATGCAACAAGAGCCTAGCCACATGCCCTTACCAAAGATTACTTGGCATATAGTGGCTTACTGACTTGGAGCATGATGTCGTGTCACAACAAACGCAAGTTTATTGAGACCTAACTGTAGACTTTCTGAAATAGCTTAAAAACTGTTGTTACTGAAGTGTTTGGCAGTATTTCACACTGTGTCTCTTTTTCATTTTTTAAAAAAGGTAAGTAGATATGCATAAACCAGTTCCTGAGGTTGCAGGAAACATACACCAAGGCTAGTTTTCATTTGATTGTTAAGTAGCTAGAGACAATGGCCTCTGGATATTACATTTTTTGAAAAGCCGACAGAGAAATGCTCCTTTTCAAACAGAGAAAAAACATTTAGGTACTTCCCAGTCTCACATGTGATCATTATCTCATTAGCCTATGTGTTCTAATCAGGCTAACAGATGTTTTAAAGAACATGTGGTTTTGAGCTCTTAGCAAGGCTGGAAAGGGATACTTTCACTTAGTTTGAAAATACCAGATAAAAGTGACTTAAACTTTTTTCCTGGAACTGTCCCTGAAAATTGTTGAGATCATTTCAGCCCAGTTTATCCTGATTCATGTGAATTTCATAGATAAATGCAATCTATTAATGTCATAGGCTAATTAAGGAATTTTGCATGACAACATCTGAAAACTTTGTATTAAAATGCTTTTGTGCAATATGTGAAAATACTCTGTTTTACTTGATTTGTGCACTGTAAATGAGAATCTGAAAGGAGTTTATCTTTTCTCTGACTGCAAACTTTTGAATAACATAGGGTGGCTTGGTTATTAATGCTTTCAGAAACTGGGGTTCACTGCAGCATCTTGTGGAGAGTAAAGTTGGAACTTTGTAAAGAGTTTCTGGGAAATACTGCTTAACTGTGGTTTAAGTCAAATCACAATTGAAGTTGTCTATTGATTTATTAACAACATCTAATTAACTGGCAATCAGTGAATCATATGTTCAGGATGAATATCAGCAATAAACCACAATATTAGGTGTGATTAATATTATTTTACAGCATATTAATAAACACCTACAAATTTCTAAGTGTCCTTTTGTGGCTAATCTCCAGAAGCTCTGCTTAGCCCCTGCATGTATATTCACGCAGCTGCATGCACAAATACCTTTCCCCAGCACGTGGTTACATGCATATCCACCCTCTTCTGGGCGTGCATGTTTACCTGTTCACACACATCTGAAGTAGGAGGTGTGGGTACTCCAGCTTTATGTGTACTTGTGCTGCTCCACACAATCCACCCAGAAGGTGACATAGCACACTCGAGGTATTGCTGCTCATTGCACACGTGTATGGCGGGTCGACCAACCAGCTGGAGGGCAGGCTTCTCAGCATTTTGCAGGGAGGCTGCTCCACCTGGCCTGATGAAGGTCATGATGCTGACAGGGCAGCTTCTAGTGGTGTCAGACTAGGTTTTCACTGCTGCTGTGTTATGAAGGTCTCCTGTCCTGTCACAATTTTTCATGCTGCTTTTATACTTCTTTTCAAGCTTTTTTGATGGTCGTTTTAAACAGATGTCATCATAGTTACTTTCCCCTTCCTACTTAGGACCATTATGGGTGTCCTAGTCCCATTTACACATGCCGGTATGCGTTTAATTCCTACTGTATGAACTGGTGTTACCCCAGCCATTTACCAAGAGACAAAATCATGATAATTCTGCCATATACAAGGTCCTAGTTGGAACTGTAAAGACTAATGTGAAGTACATGGTATATGTAAAGTGTACAGCTCAGTCACTGACATGGGAAAAAGTGGTAATAATTCCACTACAGAGTCACAGGGTACTCTTTGAAGTATGTGCTTGTGAAGTTCTCTTTCAAAAAATAAATTTCCTATTACTGTTCTCAAGAGCTCAACTCCACCATGTGGTAATGTAGTGCCAAGTGGAGTGTTTCCACCATTCTGTTTTCAATGTAAGCACAGCCTAAATACCATGCAAAATTTTTCTGTTTTCCAGTGTTCTTGGTCTGCATTGAAAACAGTAATCCAACTGTTACTAACAAAATCATATGAGTTCAAGATCATTCCTCTTAGTGGGACTATTAATTTATCTTGCTGGATGAGGAGACTGAAACTGATCCTTGGCTGTGGACAGCCATAGCCACGTGAAGCTTTACTGCTTTGTATAAAGCTAATTTATTTTGTATGTAAGCTTTTTGATGGGATGCAAAAGCAGTACACCAGGGGAATTATTTCCTTTTCCTGATATTGGCATGTTTTACAGGTTCTTATTGAGACTGCCAAGAAGCTTGGGCTCCAGTGTCATTGTAAGGGGACAATGATCACAATCGAAGGCCCGCGTTTTAGTTCTCGAGCAGAAAGCTTGATGTTTCGCAGCTGGGGAGCTGATGTTATCAACATGACCACAGTGCCTGAAGTGATTCTTGCGAGAGAAGCTGGAATGAGTTATGCTAGTATTGCCATGGCAACAGATTACGACTGCTGGAAGGAACACGAAGAAGCAGTGAGTGAAAATTTTTTCCTCTGGGTCTTGTTCTGAGGGATCTGGATGAGAACCTGTAGGTTTTGATAAGAGATCACATACAGAACACGCTGGTTTGGGCTGGGGTAGAGTTAATTTTCTTCATAGTAGCTAGTATGTTTTGGATTTGCACTGGAAACAGTGTTGATAACACAGGGATGTTTTAGCTATTGCTGAGCAGTGCTTACACAGAGTCAAGGCCTTTTCTGCTTCTCACCCCACCCCACCAGCGAGTGGGCTGGGGGTGCACAAGAAGCTGGGAGGGGGCACAGCCAGGACAGCTGACCCCGACTGACCCAAGGGCTATACCATATGATGTCATGCTCAACATAGAGAGCTGGCGGAAGAAGAAGGAAAGCGGTGTTGTTCAGAGTGATGGTGTTTGTCTTCCCAAGTAACAGTTACATGTGATGGAGCCCTGCTTTCCTGGAGATGGCTGAATGTCTGCCTGCCCATGGGAAGCAGTGAATGAATTCCTTGTTCTGCTTTGCTTGCATGTGCAGCTTTTGCTTTACCTATGAAACTGTCTTCATCTCAACCCACGAGTTTACTAACTTTTACCTTTCCAATTCTCTCCCCTATCCCCCTTGACGGGAGTGAGTGAGCAAGCAGCTGTGTGGGGCTTAGTTGCTGGCTGGGGTTAAACCATGACACTGAAGTAAATCTGTTCTTTCTTACATCAGTATCACTGAGTTATTCTGGATGAATGATTGTGAAAGTAAGAACACAGTAAATTGTTGCTACATCATTCATTTTCATAAACTGCTTTAGTTCTCCTGTTTGTGTAAAATACAATCAGACATACACCCACAGAGGAAAGATTTTTTTACTGGCTAAAAGGATTGTGGCATTTAAGGCTTCACCTTTTCACTTAGAGATGTATGAGTTAAATGAATTTATTTGGGTATTAAAAATGTGTGCTATCAAAATTGAGATCCACCACTCAGTTTTATTGTATTTCTAGGTTTCAGTGGATAAAGTTTTAAAGACGCTGAAAGGGAATACAAATAAGGCTACTAGCATACTCCTTACTGCTATACCTCAGATAGGTTCCATGGACTGGACTGACACCCTGCACACCCTGAAAGTAAGTACACACGTGAGGCTCATGAGTACTGGGGACAGCATATGCACATGTGCACATAATACGGGTATAATGTTCCAAGATGTTTCTGCTTAAATCATAACTTCTTAGAATAGATGATTCAACAAATAAACCCATTCAAGATGGGCAAACAAATTCGTTAAGACTCTCACAAGCTTTATTGAAAACATCTAGCTTCAGTTTTACAGGAAGTTTTACAAAAGGTTAAAAAATTGACATCTATATGTGGTTGATGAAGTGTTATCCTTCATAGCACAGGTAAGATACAAATCTATGTGAGTATCCAAATGAAAAAGCTGTACCTTTACTCACCTTTAGCTTAAATCTTAGAGCAATGGAGAGCCAAGTGGAGAAGACTGAACCAAACTAAAAGCATTGTGCTCTGTTTAGTATGTAGAAGGGAGTTGAGTCTGTTATGAGATATGGAGTAATAACCAGTTTGAAACTACTAGAACTGTGTAGCCCCACAGATTTCAGATCCACAGTGCATGAAAAAAAATGGAAAATAAAAACATTTCAAAATATACTGATGAGGGAATTTTTAGGCAGAATTTTTCTTAGACAAGAGTTTACTTACATGTTTTACATCACCTGTTTCACAGGCATGCTTGAGATTTGTTTCTGGCTACAGCATAGAAGGAAAGAACAATGTTAAAATAGTTTAGATGTCTATCCAACTTCTCAACAAGCCTTTTGTGATAACTAGCCACTTCCAAGAGTACAAGAGCATGAACTGTGAGAGCAACTGAGGATTACATTGAGATGGTGTGGGAGACAGGGAAAGAGAGCTGGAATGTGAAGGACATTGAGCAGATGGTAGTGGGCCACAAGGATCTCTGTTAGTGGAAGCAGCAGCAGCAACCCAAAAAGGTGGAAGCCTGTTGAAGCTTTTGAGAGAGTCCAGTCTCTGATGACTCTCTCCTCTCTTAAATTCTTTCTTTCTCTTTTCTGAAAATCACTGTGTTGACTGAAATCGAAATGGGTAAGAGAGATGAGCACAGACCGTCTCCATGTATCTGAAAGTGTGTCCCCGAAATTCAACTATCAACAGAACTGTATGCGCTGTAAAAATTTTCCATGTTTTCTGATGGGGATCAAATTTGCAGTTTTGTTTCTTATATGGTTCTCTTGTCAGTGACTCATCTCTAGTTTAGTCAGTGTCCTAAAGGAAAGACATTTTAAGCTAAATTCGGCCCAGACACTTCTAAACATACTTGACCAGGTCAGGTTCATGGAGGTCCAACCCAAATCCTTGAAATGAGTCTTTTGCGGATTCTTCACTAGAAAATCTGCTTTTTATTAGGAGGCTTTGGATTATGTTTAGGACTCCTCCTCACCCAGTTATCTGAAACAGCTATTTCAATGTCCCATCTATACCTTTGTGAGAGATAACTGATTTTTCCCTTTCCCCTTTGCAGTCTTTAGGAAGTTGTGTCATGTATGAATAAGGGAGACAACAGAATCAGTATTTCTTCTCCGCTCTAACCCACAGAAAACATTTTCAGAGGACCGGGCCACACTCTTTGTTTAATACAGGTGCCGAGCTGTACAAAAA
Source organism: Gorsachius magnificus (assembly GCA_034008185.1). NCBI lineage: Eukaryota > Metazoa > Chordata > Aves > Pelecaniformes > Ardeidae > Gorsachius > Gorsachius magnificus. The sequence goes on along the minus strand of CM067109.1, from coordinate 28,991,115 downwards.
AACTCAAGACTTTGAACAAGTAATCTAAAAAATGTGCTAGATATTCCTCAGCTACTTTGGTCTTGCTGGCATGCAAGGAAACTTCTCAAGTAAATAGCACTGCTTAGGTACTGAGGGATCTGCCTCCAATTCTGGCAGGTGTCCTTCAGTAAACTGCTTTCCTTTGAACGATTGTCTTGATCCTTCATCAGGAATGAAAGAGCAGGTAACTGGGAAGATCTGGCATTGAGTTTGCAAGGTTTCCCTTTAATGAATGCTAACCCTTCTTTCCATTCACTGTCAGCTATTTAAAACACTGATTCAAGTGCTTCCTCCAGCTCAGTCCCTGAAGTACCATTTGCTGAAAGAAAAAAATATAATGCACCAGAGGAAAAGGTCACTCCATTCTAGTGTAGCTTCTTACAAACTTTCTCTTAAGCATCTGCTGCTGCCTGGTATCAGTGATGAATATTGAGATAATTTCACTTGGGCTTGGCAATTCTTATGTGTTTATGCTCTTTGCCAATAGTGCCTTGGTTTGCGTGTTAATATACTGAGAAAGGGAGTTGATGTGAAGACATTAGAAGAACTGGAAACAGGAACTAGGTATTGGCAGTGGGGCTTGAGATGTCAGGAGAGTCACAATTGTTTCTGATTTAACGCAACCAAGTACACTGGAAAAGTGACAGGAAAGTCTGAAGCTTTGGAGGCTTCCTCTGATTTTACCTATGAAGGGCAGGAAAGGCTAAAAATCCTTCCATTTGAGGCATTAAATGGTGGTAAAGTAGATGAAGAATTGGCCCTAGGTTTCTGTGCTAGTGAATAAGGAGAGAGGCAATTATGCAATACAGCAAAGAGACAAAAGATATATGTTTGTGCCTCTGTAGTGTAGTTGAACCATAAAGAGTTTTAAAAGACTGTTCTTTTTGTAGATGTGAAGTGTTCTTCTGTATATTTTACTTTGGGAATTTTGTGAGATGATGGGGTTTTTTGAACTGATCTTTTTTGGAGGCACTTTTTCCTAGAGCTTGAAGGCAGCGCCTCCTGCATGCCCTGTGGTAATGTGGTAAAGAATGTAGACAAGAGAGGAACTGAGCAAGACTGCAGCTGGTACTATGTAATGAGTGATGATGTAAAGCCATGCCAGCCTAAATCCAGGCCTCAGCTGGGCATCTCACATGGGCATTTGCTGGTGCCTGTTTCTAGTGTCCGGGGAAGTGTGTGAAACCATAAAGCTCTGCATGACACAACTTTTCCTTTCTGAGCTCCGTAATCTGGCTGCTATGACTGGAGGAACTTTACCAGGCAGGAGAAAATACACTGCCAGTCTCTTTGCCCAGGTGCATTTATCTGTCCCCTCCCATGGAGGTATGCATCTCACACACACACACATATGCAGTGTTGTCACCTCTGAATCTCACAGAAGTCTTTAGGAAACCCTGGAATGTTGAAACAAAAATGGCCAAGGGCTGGTTTTCTGCTAAAGGATAGGCTGCCTGCCATCCGCTCGTTTTTCATGTGTCTTTCCATCCATGATAGACCAGTGAGTTTAAGTGTAGTTTGAACATTACTATTTTCTAACTGCCTAAGATGTCTTTAGGCCAGTATTTACTGGCTATGTTACTGTAAAAAGAGATCATTCTCCAGGCTCAGATTCCATGAGCTTGAAAAAAAAGTTTGGAGCAAACCTTTCTGCAGGCACAGCATCTTCCTACAGCCTGCCATTCTGAGGCATGGCCAGGGTACAAAGCCCTTACTCTTTCAGAACAGGGTATGGAAACAGTGTATTTATGTCATGGATCAGGAAACACAGATGATGCTATTGATCACAGTGGTCCAAGTGATTTCTGGCTGGTGTCAGGGAGATTTCTGGACAGGATGGGTCAACCATGGGTGATGTACAGCTGGATTCGCTGTTCACTGAGAAGAGTTGTTTAGTGAGATAATAATCATTGACAGTTGTTGCTGTAATGTTCATGAGATAGTGGTGTTCAGCATCCCATGGGGACCAAGGAAGGCAAGTAGCAGAGTACAGATGCTAGACTTTGGGTGAGCATACTTGGGTTTAACCAGTGAACTAGTAGGTATCATCTCCTGGGAGGCAGCTCTGAAGGGGCAGGGAGCTCCAGAAAGCTGGCATGTCTTTAAGGGCAGCATTTGCCAAGCACAGGAGTGATACACAGAAAGACCAATCGGGAGACTGACTTGGCTAAACAGGAAACAGAGCTCCAGTGCAAAAATGCAGCATTCAAGGGTTGGAATCGAGGACAAGCTACAAAGAAGGAAAGCAGAAGCAAGAGTGGGCATGTAGGGGATGTTTTCAGGAAAACCAAAGCTTGCCTATAGCTGACACTTGGAAGAGACATCAAAGGCAACAAGAACTTCCTCCACTGCACTGATATCAAAAGCTGATAGAGTAAAACATGGGCTCATTGCTGAATGAAGTAAACCAGTTGGTGACAGCAGACAATTTAAATATAGTAGATTCTTTTTTATCTTTGTAAAGAAAAGTATTGGTGAGAGAGGAAAAACTGTCTTGTTGAAAAGAATTTTAACTCATAACAACTGAGAATAGAGCTCTGTACCTTTATTACAGTAAGGTTCAACCACATGAGGATCAGGAGGGAATCTGTACTGGGATGGTAAACAGAATGTTAAGTTAGAACTGATTTTTCTTACAGCATGAGTGTAAGAAAATCAGCTTGTGATAAGGTGTCAGAACTTCTCTGAATGCTTCTCAGATAAATTTCTTGACTCTGTGAGGAGACCTGCTGGTATTAGCTATCTTTTTTGAACTTCTGTACTAGCCTATGTGAAATTATATTTTTCAAACCTCTGATGTAAGGAATAATGTTGTATTTTGGTAAGAGAGCTGTGGTAAGTGAATATTGTGGGATAGTTTAGATCAAGTAAGGTATCTGTAGATCCATTTCAGCATACTTCATCATTGACATACTTGGACTTCAGTATGTTTGGTATCTAACGAGTTGAAGGCATAAAGGCTAATATTTTTCAGTCATTTTTTCTAGTTTATCACAAACTGAAACTGACATTTATAATTTATATAGAGAGCTCTGATCTTGTAAATATTCTTGAGTAATTTTCTTCTTCAAAAAGTATCTCGGTGAAATCAGTGAACATACTTGCATGACTAGAGTGAGTTGGCTCAGGTGAACAAGGTGGAGGGGGAAAATTCATCACGGCTTCACTTCAACTGCAGGTGCATTAGTCTACATACTGTGGTCCTTGCAGGCTAAGGGCCTTTCAAGAAAGCTGAGACTGAAGTGTTTCTTAGGTCCTACTCTTGAATGTAGCTAATATCAAACTTGTCCATCTCTGCATAACGTAAGTATTTCATTCACTCCCAATCAGCGGACCTTTAGAGAAAGGTTTCTGTTCTTGACAGCTGTACTTCAAAATTGATGAAGAAACATGTAGAAGTCACTTTCTTCTAAGGAAGTTCATTTTCGGAGCATTCTGATTATATTTGTAAAGAGCTTTCTATGAATGTAATGTATGTAAGCCAGTATGCTAGCCTTAAAAACAAAAAGCAAGGTGTACAATTTTTAATTTGTAGCCTGAGAGCCTGAAGTCCTTAATCTAGTGTTTCTGCAACATGACTGTTGTTCTCAATACCAATAAGTCTGTTACATAGGTTTAAAAAGTTGTAATGACAAGTCCTTGAACTGTTGTGTAGGGTGTGCCCTCCCTGTAATTCTTTTCACTTTTGTGGTGTTGGAGGAAGTTGGAGATGCTATGCACATGGAAAGAGTTACTCATGTTTGTAATCCAAATGGAAGCTATGTAGTCTGCCTTTACGCTGAAAAGTAATTCTGCTCTGCATTGGCAGAGGAAGCATTCATCTACTTTGACTTTGTATTTCAGACAGCAGTGCAGTGTTCGGTCATCCTGCCAAAGCAGTAACAACCTGGATGGACCTTGAGTGCTCACAAGGAAGAGTGTATCACTTTCAAACTTCCAGAGGTTATAATATCTTCAAAAATGGTTACAGGCATAAAAGAATGGAGTAAATGTTGACCGATGATAATGTGTAAGACCGTTTTTAGAAGCTTTATCATGCTTGATAATGTTTAAGATGGCTAAAATTAGATTTTTACTATGTTTTAAAGCTATTGCTTTACTGTCAAGCTGGATCAGACAATGGCTGCAGGAAAAAAGTCTCTATTCAGTGGTACCTTTTAGTTGATGGAAAAAGGGAAAGGCTAGATAATCCTTTGTTGCTGTTTCACAAAATAAGACCTAAGAAATTTGCTTTGCTATTTCTGCCGCCCATCTTTTCCTTCAACAAGGTAAATGGTTACAATTCATTTCAGAAAGGTACAAGAAAAACTTTCAAAATAAGATTATGCTATTTTTTATATATTATCCATACTTTTTATTTCAATTATTTTTTTTTAAAGCGGTTTTTTTTTTTTTATGTGCTAGAAAGCATGGTTTAATAATTGTGGTGGTTCTTTCACAGCACCAATTGTGTAATGAATGAATGTTTTCATTAAAAAAATATAGGTAATGCCTAAGCCAAATTTGTGCCTGAAGATGTACTTTTGTGACTTACAGAACTATACAGAAAAGTACTTTGCTCCTGAACACTCTGATGGCTTTTTGCTGCTTCATTGATCTGAACAACTCTGGTTTTAGTTTCTGTTTTAAGTGATGAATGTTCTTGAGCGCTTTGAATGTATGCATTTCATTTTTTAGTACAATTGACTTCAGTATCTTAGAACTTAAGGTTCAAATCTTGGCACTTAAGATTCTAAGTCCCTGAAACAACAGGGACTGCTGAATGACAAGTGGATCAGAATGCAATCCAAGCCAAGCAAAGGAAAGATCAGAAACATGACAGGTACAGATTCTCTCAGTAATGTAAAAAAACCCAAACCAAAACAAAACAGAAATTAATCCAAAGGAAAATAAAAAAGCAGGTACATAAGCTTTTTAGCTTGCTTGTCTTGTTCTGTTAGACACCCAGTCTCCTTCTGTGAAAGCCTTTAGATTTGGACATATTCTCCGTACCAAAACAGTACAGGTGCTTTTCAGATACTGGGGAAAGTAGCTTGTCCAACTTTCCATATTTTCTGGTATTTTTTTTAAAGAACTTAGATTGCAGGAGACAGAGCTTGAAGCTTGAGAGGAAGAAGGCGACAGTTTTAATGTGCCTTTTACTACGTTTACTACCAAATCAGATGGATGGCCTTAAAAATGGTTTTCATTGTTGTTACTTTTGCCCCCTAGACAGTTCTAGTGAAATGGATTGGAGCCATAAAATTCATACTTAGATGTTCTAAAAGAAAGTTGTTTCTGGGTTTCCAGTTTCCATTTTCAATACCCCTTTGGTGTTTTTTTTACATACCATATAAACTTAATTGTTTTGTTAATTTTCTTGCTTTGTATACTGAGTACTTACACTGCCACGGGACAATATGGCTCAGAGCAGGTCCATAGTTAGTGGGTTTTGTTAGACATTTCTGATACAAATTCTTCATCTTCATGTGCAATGCTAGATGATGATGCTAGGTAAGGATAGGAGTTCACTGGATGGCCATGTCCAAAGAGTTACAGTTGATAGTTCAATGTCCAAGTGGAAACCAGTAACAAGTGGTATCCCTCAACTGTCTGTACTGGGACCAGTACTGTGCAATAGCTTCATCAATGATGTAAGATAGTGAGATTGAGCTTGTGGATGACACCAAGCTGAGTGGTGCAATTGACACACCTGAGGGACGGAATGCCATCCAGAGGGACCTGGACAGGCTGGAGGAGTGGGCCCATGGGAACCTCATGAGGTTCAGCAAGGCCTAGTGCAGGGTCCTGCACCTGGGTTGAGGCAACACCTGGTATCAGTACAGGATGGGGGATGAAGGGATTGAGAGCAGCCCTGTGGAAGACTTCAGGGAACTGGTGGATGAAAAGCTGGACGTGAGCCGGGAATGTGTGCTTGCAGCCCAGAAGGCCAACCATATCCTGGGCTGCATCAAAAGAAGGGTGGCCAGCAGGTCAAGGGAGGTCATTCTGCCCCTCTACTCCGTTCTGGTAAGACCCCACCTGGAGTACTGCGTCCAGCTCTGGAGCCCTCAGTACAGGAAAGACATGGACCTGTTGAAGCGGGTCTGGAGGAGGGACACAAAAATGATCAGTGGGTTGGAACACCCCTTCTGTGAGGACAGGCTGAAAGAGTTGGGGTTTTTTAGCCTGGAGAAGAGAAGGATCTGGGGAGACCTTACTGCAGCCTTTCAATATGTAAAGCCATTCTCTATAAGAAAGATGGAGGGAGACTTTTCACCAGGGCTGTAGTCACAGGGCACAGGGCAACAGTTTTAAACTGAAAGATGATAAATTTAGACTGGACATACAAATTTTTTCATAATGAGCATGGTGAGACACTGGAACAGATTGCCCACCAAGGTTGTGGATGCGCCATCATGGGAAGTGTTGAAGGTCAGGTTGGATGGGGCTTTGTGCAACCTGGCCTAGTGAAAAGTGTCCGTGGCCATGGCTGGGTGTTTGGACTAGCTGATTTTTGAAGGTCCCTTGCAACCCAAACCATTCTGTGATTCTATGATATCTATTTGCTTTGTCAACATAGGCTTGGTATCTGAAGGTGTCTCACGCAGAATTAATATGAAAGTCAGTAACATGGTGGTAGTGTGTAGTGTGTTTCTGCAAAGTTTAGCATACATTGTATACTCTTTGAAATGTATTGGGAGGTATTAATCAAGCAGACTACTCAACGAAGATGATAGCTGGCAAGAAAAGCATAGGCAATGTTTAATTATATAAAGATAGGCCAAATAACTGGGTTTAATTGTGTTTCTAAACAGTCCTAAGGTAGGTATCAAATTTATTGTAGGAAGTACTGCAGGTGTGATAGAGAACAAGAAGACAAATTTAATGTACTGCATTACTAAAACCAAGTAAACATTCTCGCAGAGAACAGTGGCCATTCTTAGAATGTCTCTGGTTTGACAAGAGTGAGACAATGACACGCAGAGGACCTTATTGATGGCAATTACCTCTCTTCTGTTCCACTGTCCCTCCATGACAGTTTTCACTTTTTACAACCATTATTCAGTCCATTTGCTGTGATGGATTTGGAGTGCCGCCTTCTGGTGCATAGTATTTACACTGCTCCTGTATGGTGACATCAGAATCAGTGTTAACAAATACTAACTTGAGGTTCTTGGAAAATCACATCTTGGCTTGGTAAACGACTTACCAGAATGTATCACACTAAATTGTTGCTCTTGCCTAGTTTTCACACACCTCAGATTCCAAAATTAATGCCTCTTAAGGTTGACTGCTGTCATTGCTCCTCTTACAGAAACCTTGTGTCTTCTGTGTATTAAACATAACCCGTTATGCACTTACCACTACCGTTTTATGTTGATATCTCTTACACCAAATACTGTCTCTTAGAAAAATTAACAAAGCTTTCAGCAGGACCTTTCAGGTAACGGTTCAGGAATCATACAAAGAAACCAGTCATGTCTCATGCAAGATGGATTAGAACTGTGGCAAGTCCAATAAAGTATTAGCTAGTGAAATTTAACCTTAGATTTTTCAAGCCTACTTCTCATTCTCCAGTGGTATTGTCCTAAACTAACTCACTGATTTATATGGCCTGAATGCTTGCAATGCTTTTGATAGAAAGAGATCGACGCTAGAGCCAGCAGGAGCTGCTGAAGAACAGGTCAGTCTCTCATGCCCCTGTGCGGCATTTGCCTTGGGGGAATAGAGAAACACAGCTGGGAAGTAGTGGCTATATTAGAAATAAATGCTGAAAGCCTTATTTTCTTCCCCATGTGTATGGAGAGGAGACTGAATGGAAGTGAGTGAGTGTAAACAGCACAGGTGCACAAAGCAGGAGGCATGCCAGTATTAGCCAAGGACTGGGAAATACAGAATCAGTAGCCAACTGGTTTCTTGTAAAATTTTCTGCTGGGCTCTAAAGGAAATGCCAGAGCTTGGAACTACATGAAATGTCTAGATCCACGCAGACCGCAAGCAGAAGTGTCACTGCAGAGTAAGTTCAACATGCAAATAACAAATGCAAGAGGAAGACGTACACCCACTCGCAGGAGCTTTTGTCCAACTGTCCCTCCAGTAGCATTCATTAGGAGTTCTGCTTCGTCTTGGCATGCATGTCACAGGCCACAGATCTCCCTTCTGCTTTGACTGAAGACTTCTGGATCTGGACCTGGTAGGATTCAGACCCAAACAGTCCTTGTCTATATTGCAAGCCAGCACCCCACACTTACTTGTATCATGAGCATTTGCTCTCTCTGACTGTGGAGTTGCTATTGTGACCTAGCCTACTCCTCACTGATTGTTTGGATGTTGTATTTTGCTTACGCCAGCTATCCAAGGCTTTTAAAGTCCTTTCCTTTTGGAGATCTCCATTTATTTTGCTTAGAGCATCCTCCAATGTGTGTGTTAACAGTGTAATGTACACTGGTGCCAATGCGCTATTGCAGGTTCAAATATGGTACAAACTAGACTGTGAGGCAGGCCATTAGGTTTACCCTTTTTCTCCCTTTTCTGTTTCCTCTAAATCATTCTATGCAGCCTAACATTGATCTACCTTGCTAATGTAAGATGGCCCACTCATATCTCATTTTCACTCGGCTAACGCTTCACTCTGTTTCATACTAGCAATGTCCAAAGCATTTCTCAGCATCAGCACAGGTGGCATATGACATCAGAATTTAGTTTTTGTATTAGTGTAGAACCCAAGAGCAGTTGGGGTTCCCAGAACTGTAACCAGCAAGTGTATTTTGTTTATCGAAACCAGCTGAGTATCAGTAAGGAGAGAAATGAATTCGGGAGGTGCTCAGCACAGGGCGGGATCAGCCCTCTAAGACGGAAACTCTGGCGTAACTGTTTTAACGACTGCTTCCTCTCCCCACTGTCACTGCAGTACTCACTGAAGCAGGACAGGGCAAGAGAATTGAAATTAATACTTAATCACTCTTCTGCAAAAGTTTGCAATTGTTTATTTAGATAATTGCCAGATTCTCCCACCTTAACTATGAACTGGCTCGGGCAATTTGTGATGACAAAGCCATGCATCACGAGGCATACTTGGACATCCATTTTCTGTCTGAACATCAGGGTGTCATAGAGGAGGCCCAGCTGCATGAATTTAGATGATTACAAAGGTTCCCATTTAGAATTATTAACAGGTATTGGTGGGACTTTTCAACTCCCTACAGTGCTTCTGCTGTTCCCCATCTATCCCTCCCTGCTGCTTATTTTTGTTCTGGCTCCTGTGCATACCAAACTCCTCTTCAGGTTTCATCAGTTCCCAGAATCAGCAAATTAAAAAAAAAAAAGACCCAGTCCCTTCCCCAGATGTAACAGCTTCTGCCATGTTAGTGAGTTAAAGCAGGTCGTGGAAGGGTGCGATGTGGCATCAGCAGAATGGGGCTGCACGGCCGAGTGGCAGGAGGAAAGGGCTTTTCCTTGTAGCACCTGTGAAAAAGGAAGTCTGCCAGCTTGCCCCGGAACTGCACTCCAAAAGAAAAGCAATTCAGTTTTCAGCAGTCTTGAACTGATTCTGGAATTGACTGTTTCTACAGGAAAAACTTCAGGCTGAACAAAATCAAACTTTGGATTGTCTGCTTTCTGCTGATTCTTGTAAATTAACAATAAAGTCATTGTTCAACAGCCTAATTCCTAACATTGGCTGGCTGGCTGCATCTCTCGATCTTTGTTAAACTGTATGGGAGAAAATAATGCTAGTTTGGTGGTTTTACTGAAAGTTGGTTAAAAGATTCTGTGTAGGTAAGAAAGCCCACACTTGACTCTGTATCCATTTTCTATTGCCTTTCAATTTTATTCTCATGAAACCAAGCAGTAAGGAATAACATTATTCCTCTTCTGATTACCACTGAATACATAACCTGCTTCCAGAAACCTTAGGGAGGTATGAACAACACTATGAATCTTCTGACTCAGTCTTCTACTCGGGGCAGAGCAAAATAAATGCCATACAGTCTCCGAAGCAATATCAGAAAATTGAATGTTTTAAATTCATGTGGAATAAATCTGAGTTTCTCTATTTTTTAATTAACATCATCTGTTTTTTTCCATGGCTGTGGGATTTTTTAGAAATTGTTGTTGACTGACATGAAATGAGAAAATGACTCCTGCATATGATTTCTGTGAACCGGCTTGCTCGACTAGTCTGTTTGCAGGATGTTCTTTTTGGATGCATACACCTCCCAGTATTTTCAAATGTCCTGCCTTATGGCAGGCATTCCTCATGGAATCAGGTTTCTTCTGCACACTATTTAGCTTGACATTTGGGGAAATGGGTTGCCTTGCTACCAATGAGCAGAACCGCATGAACATTTACTGAAAACAACCACAGAAGTAGCATATTTGCAAATAAGTACATTCATAAATCGTAATAGCTTGTGCGCTTCTATACATCTGTAGAAAATAAATGGATGATGCAAATCTGTGGAATATCTTGATGTCCACAGTGTTGAATAGTATTGCTTAAGGGAACAACATGGGTTAAAAAACCCAACTGGTTTCTATGTCCACCTTGAAAAGAGGGGAAAAAAACCAAAAAAATATGTTTGGACACAGTGTTCTATCCCCAGATTTAGCAACATACGGAACCAAGAATGAGCCTGTAGCAAGTGAAACGTATCTTACAGGAGTCCAGTTGCTTGATTTCCTGCAGTACGGTTCCTCTAGCATGAGGAGGAAGACATTCAATCTCATGGAAATTTTTTAATTTGACCTTAGAACCATATGTTTTATTAATTAGTGCTGTATAGGAAGCAGCTTTTCTATGGGCTTTTATGTACTGTGTAAGAAGGTTCCAAAATACATTTCATTTTTTTTCATACCATGGTCAAACATTTTAAATCATTCTTTTGCATCTGCCTGAAGATAAGCCAGCAAGATAAGCCAGTAGGAGGAAGGTGATGGTAGGAGTTGCTTTCCCCTTGAAGTGCATGTGAGAAGGATGGTGGAATCAGCTCTGCCCTTGGACCTGCTGCTCAGGGCCTAAGATGAAAACAGAGGTAAAAAAAAAAAATGTGAAGCTAGCAGTGTTCAAATTCTTGACCTCTGGAGGCAAGGAATGCCCTCTCTCCCATGATTTCCACCAAACAAGAGTCTACTGCCTGAGTATCGGTGCCGCTGCTCATCAGCTGTGGGCATTGGCTGCCCATGGGATGAGCTTTGGTTTAGGAACTACACAAAACCATTGACCCACGGTGGGGTGGGGTGGGGTAGAGGTAAGTGTCTATTGTGCATCCTTGCAGTCTTAGGCAGACTCTGCCTTGTTTTTCTCAAGGCACCTCTTCTCTGAGCTGGACCTGCCTCTTTTCCCCGTTCTGGACACCCTGTGCCTCTGCCCCATCTTCCCAGCTCTCAACATGCCCGCTTTGTTACCTTTTTACCCAGTCCATGCTGTTAACCATCATGCAGAGAAAAAGTGATGCTTATCTTGGGACTTTCCCCACCTGGGAGATCAAACTCTTATGTTCCAGATTACCACTCTCAGCCCCTCAAGTAGCAATGTCTTTATTAAGAAATCACGTGTAGGAGGCTGCTGCTTCCTGAGAAGAGTGACTACACTAATGGCAGCGTGAGCGACCTAGTTCGGTGGTAGGCAGTAGGGTATTTCTAATACCATGACCTCTGCTGATAGTGTGAGCTGAACTACAAGTATCCTATCCACTTTCTCCATTGTGGAAGCCCTCTCCCTGGTTGCACAGCCCCTGGCTGGAGCAGTAGGGGCAAACAGAGCTTCTCACAGCCTGCCCTCAGTCCTGAGTTTGCCGTTGGCTACCAAGGGCGATGCTGGGTCTAGTGGCAAACATCTGCGTACCTTTCTGCGAGGCAATCTGAAGCCTCTAGTTGCAAGGTTCTTGGTTTTTCAGATCCTAAGGGCCACCTCTCATTTCACTTTGCCCTTCTTGGACTTTCTCTAGCACAGAAACTTTCTTAGCAAGTGTGTCTACCAAAAGCATGCAGGTACTTGTGAATACGTGGTAACAAGAAGAGAGAAACATGGATAAATCTGTCCTCTGGTCTGTTTTCCACAGAGAAAAAGAGTGTTCTGCCTTAACTGCCTTTCATACAGTATATTAAAGCATTCCTACCTCTTTTTCCTGTAAGTTTGGGAAAGAAAGAAAAAAAAAAAAAAGAAGAAAGGAATGGTGAATGTTTCAGTGAGTGTCAGGCTAGGATTGATCAAGACCTGATTTAAAAAAAAAAAAAATCTAGAACCATTTGGTGGGTCATCCCTCATCTCTACTGCTGGGAATGATTGCCCTGCCAGAGCTCTTGCTGTCTTCAGAGGTCCTCTCTCCAGCACCAGATCCTGTGGCTTACCTGTCCCATCTTCAAGTTTCTCACTTTCTTCTATGAAAGAGCTCTGAGCATTTCCATTTTCCTCCCGAGACTTGGAGTGCTTGAGGCTTACTGTCTGTGTCAGTGGGCACTGAGGTTCATGTATTTCCACACCTTTAGCCCAGGCAAGGCCAGGCAGTGACTTTCCTAAAACACTTTCAAAGCATTTTGTGCAGCCTTCAAAGACTCTGAACCCAGTATGCAAAGCCCACAGACCCTTAAACACAATAAACTTCAGTAAATGTGGGTAAATATAAAGGGGATTATGCCTGTTGTAAAGCTGGGGAGTCATGTTCCAAGGAGAAGATTTCCAGAATGTGTAATAGGAAGCACTTTGTTTTTCTAAATGCTGAAGGTACTTTTATTAAAAAAATAAAAGCTTGACCGAGGACACCACAATGGAAAATACCTGGTCAAATTACTCAGATGCCGATTCACACACAATTTAAGCATGCTTTGTGACACACAGTGCTGCTGGCTCCTTCTCCAAAGAGTGAACATTTACGACAGAAAGGAAAGCAGCAGAAAGCTGCTAACTCAGTGTGGTGAATGTTTTTTAAGGTTTTTGAAGCATTTTTTTCAAGAATTGTAAAGGCTTTTTGTAGAAACAAAAAAAGTGAATTTTTTTCACAGGGGTTGGGCTGGACACTTCGGGGGGGGGAAACATTTTTCTATACTTTTCCTAAGCAGTGCAAATTCTTCCTTTGCTTCCCTGTTGATGGCGACAGCAGTAAAAGGAGAGTTGCTCCGTCCAGTCAATGCCGTGTCCGTTCAGTCGTGTACCGTGCTCATGCTATCTCTGAAGTCACTGTGCGTGACTCCATCCCAGAAACTCTTCATTCTCTTCTCCCCGGATGGCTCCCCGAGGAAGTTCCGGGCTTTGACAGTTCCAAGCCCGTGGGGAAGTCACGCTCTCTCAGCACGGCTTTCCCGGGTGGGGAGAGGCTGCGTGGAAACCCCGTGGGCGTCTCGGTGTGAGTGCCGCTCCCCTGCCGCCTTTCCCGAGGGACTCCCCGGGGCCCTTGGCCCTCCTTCCCACGGGGAAGGGGGATCCTTCAGTAGGCAACCTGCAGCAGGCAGGCAGGGATGCTACGTGGGGTCCGCCGGCGGCTTTAGGCAGGCGGGACCCCAAACCTGCCCTCGGGACCCCCAAAGCACCGCAAGGCTGAGCTGGGCTCCTGCCTGCATCCCAGCGGGGGGGTGGGGCGGGGGCGAAAAGGAAAATCGCATTCTTTCCAACCCGCCCCGCACCCGCTTGCTGACCCTTCTCTGCGGCAGGGCTCGCTCTCGATTTGCCCCCCAAAAAGATAGGAAATAACTTCTTTTTTTTTTTTTTTTTAAGGGAACAGTGATTTCCCCTCCTCCTTTCAATTTAAATAAATGAGCGGCAGAAAAGCCGTTTCTTGGTGAATTAGCGACAAAACGGTGGGGCGCCGGGGCGCTTCTTCGCCCGCCGCCTCCGTGCCCTGCGCAAAGCACGGGCTCCTCCGCACGGGCAACGAAAATAGCGGCGTACCTGCGAGAATCGGGAAAAAAAACGGCCTTCGAGTACAGTGTGCGCCCGTGGTGCCTTATTCTGCGCTGAGTGCACGCCCTCGATTTTTTAGCAGGGAATAAATAAATAAATAAATAAATAAATAAATAAATAATCTTCCGCTTTTAAAAAGATCGTAAAAGTCACGCAAAGGTACGAAGTGCAGTGGAACTTCCCTGATGCTTCGTAAGCGTTGGTTTAAATAAGGACATTAACGAGTTTCATGGGTGTTTGTAACTCGAGCGCCTATGTCCGTGAATAATACATATCTGCGTGTAAGCCCTGCGTATCCGACCTGCGTGAAGGTGTTGTGTGTTTGTACACGTATTTATGCACAGGCACAAAGAAAATGTCGAACAAAGTCGAAATAAATAACATCGCCCGACACTGAGTAGTGCTGAATACAGGACCGTTTAATAGTTGAAGACAAGGATTGGTTTGGGTTTGGTTTTTTTTTTTTTTCAAGCCAAGCTCTTTGATATTTTGCTGTCGAATAATGACAGGTATTTCATCACATGCAAGCAGTACGGACGTTGGGTAGATGGTGGAAATCGCATAGGAAAACCAGGGGCAATGCGCGTGAAGAGATTCAGATTTGTAACAAAGCTCGGTCATTTGTTTTTGTTTCCAAAGGTCTGGCTTAGAGACCCGGAAAGCTGTCTTAAAAATACCGAGCTCGTTGCCCGGATCTTCTGAATTAACGGGGTATCTCCAAATGTTAAAACTACGCGGTAGCTAAACGACTACCAGTCGGTTTCTCACATCGTTAGCCTTCCCTGAATACAGCTATACGAAATATCTGTAGTCGTTCCCAAACTGTAATCTTGATGGGTGTTAGGCACTTTAAGACTTTCTAAGATGAGCGGGGTGACGAGGGGAGAAGATTTGAAGGTGAATTAAATTTGCAAACGGGATGGCAAAGGTGTTCACCATTTCGGAGCGCTGCGTAGAAGGATCTCGAGGTATCACTAAAGCGCAAAGCTCTCCGGGACCGTGCGATAATGAATAAAACCCAGTACCACCGTGAACGGGGCACGTATCGGGTGGAGATCAAGGCAGCGGCTTGCAGGGCAGCGAGCGAGCTGCCTAGGGGAGCGGGGCGTTCTCACTTTCCTAAACCGCATCGATTTAACAATAAACTGACGGGGAGAACGAGGAAATTGGTTGGGGGTGTTTTTATTCGCCACCCCCCGGAGCGCCGTTTGCTGCTTGTCCTCCTCCTGGCCGGGGAGCGGGGCCGGGAGCGCTCCCCGCGGCCGCGTTCCCGTCCTTTCCGCTGTTTTCTCAGAAAATTCAGCAGCGTGCGTCGCCTGGCAGAAGCAGGGCAGGGAGTGCCCGGGGTGCGCGGGAGGGGGCTCTAGGGCGGGGGGCAGAGGCGCCCGGGTGCCTCGGCGGGGGGAGCCCGTCCGGTCCCGGGGGGGGGGGGGGGCTCGGCGGGGCGGGCGGGGCCGGGAGAGTCAGCGCGGAGCCCCCTCGGCGGCCGGCCCGGCTCCCTCGGCGGCTGCGGGGCGGGGCGGGGGGTGGCGCAGGTACCGGCCCACCGGCCCATCGGGTCCCCCCGCCGCCACGTCGCGGGGGGGGGCCCCGAGGGCCGGCGCGGGCCGCGTCGTGCGCCGGGAGGCAGCCGGTGCGGGGGTCGGGGCGGTTGGGGTCGGCTCCGCGCTGCAGCAGCAGCTCGGCCACCCGCGGGCTGCCCAGCATCATCACCTGCGGGGAGAGACAGCGTCAGCCCCGCGGAGCGGCGCCCGCGGAGCGGGGCTGGCGCCCGGCGGCGGGGGGACTGGGAGCGGGGGCCCGGGTGCCTTTTGGGCGCAGCTCCCCCGCCCCGGCCGCGTGCGGCCGCGACCCGCGTAAATTCACGCGCCCGTGCCCTGATGGGTCCTTCTCCAGCCCGAGCTGTTCTGTGATAGATTGAAGCATGAGCTGCATGAGCTACGGTGCGTGCGGTTTCCAGACTCGGTACTACCTGTAAGGTGTGTCCTCTTCCACGGTTTTCATACCGTTTATATGTATGCCGTGGTATATACGCTGCTTGTGGTGCGCGTATACCCACGCGCACGCACAGACCGTGTGTTCTGCGGCAGCCCCGAGGAGCCCTGCATTCAGGCTCCTGACATTTCGGACGCGGTAGTAATCCATCGATGACCAGCACCAGCCGCGGCCGGGCGAGCCGGCAAGTTCGGCTCTTTTCGGTGCCGGGGGCGGGACACCACCCCGCACCACCACCCCCATCCTCCCCGCCTCCCCCGCCCCCGCCCCGCCTTCTGGATCGAGCCGTTTCTCTGTCACCCAGCTCCGGCGAAACCTGTGGGGCTTCTCGCGGGAGCAAGGAAAGCTGCTGAGCTTTCCTTGTGCGGGTAACGCACAAATCTTCCCTGCCGCTCCGCAGCCGAGCCAAAAGCAGAGACTTCTGGCAGGGTTTGATCACGCACGACTGAACAAAACCACCACAAAACCGACCAAGCAAAAACGACAAACAAACAAACAAACAAAAGACAACGGCACTACGCGTTTGACTTCCCGCATTCTCCTGTCCGTTTTCAATGGAATTCTAACCTCTGAGAATTGAGTCTTAACACTGTAGAAAATACCTAGAGACAATAAGTTATCCCATTATTTTCTTTCTCGGGAGAATTTGGTTACGGCCTGCAAATATTCGGTTTTATTTATAATAACTGTTTGGTTTTATTTATAATAAATTATTCAAACGTTTATAAATGTCATAATTTATAAATTCCTATTGAGGTTAAGTTTTTCATAAAGATAAAGGGAGTCCACATGTCAGAATGGCAGCCATTTTGCAAAGTGCTGGTAAGGGAAACAGAGCTTAGGCTCACTCTGAAATGAGGGGAGGAAAGAGAAGATTTGCCACAGTTTGGAGACTCTCTTCACCTGGAATTTGAACCCTCGACAGAAACAAAACGAGTAAGTTCCTCGGTGTCTTTCTCGGTAACTTAATTTAAAAAAATATTTCCTTTTCCATACAAAGTGTAAGGACCAAAATGGCTGTTCTGCTTAGCTGGTGAATCATTAAATGCATCTCTTCAAATGAGAACTCGAGAAAACCTTTTCGTGAGATACACAACTCCAGTTTAAATCACAGTACATTAGTTGTTCAATGAGTATTCAAAAACTTTCAGCTTAAATATGTCGTTTAATAGAACACAGTTCCATCTCTCAAAATGCCTGGAAAGCAACTCCACAACACACTGGTACTTACAACAGCTGTCAATGAATACTACCACACTACCAATTAATATTAAAAATACTACTAGTAATAGCGATGACTTACTAACAAACACCTAGTTTCAAGTTACAATTTCTACTCAGTGACAATTTCTACGCCGTCTTCTGTGGCATTCTTTCACACGAAAATACTAGTAGGGGACCCCACTTGGATTTACTCTGGGGAAAAGGCTCTCTATATATATTTAAGGCTATATTTAAAACCAACAAAGGAGCAAGAAAAGTTGATCGAAGCGCAGCCAGTTCCCCGAACCCGTCTGGAAGCGGATTTTGCAGTCCCACTTCTCCTTTTAAATACCCACTAGCAGAATTCGTTTGCTGCCAGCGGTTCCCCTCTCGGCTCCGGCTACCACTTGCAGGAGGGCGAGGGTTCAGGAAAGCGCCCAGTGGTACTCAGGCAGCTGCGGCTGCCGCCCGTTCCGATAATAACAACAAAAGTCCATTCGAAACCCCAAATCCTTCCCTCTCCCCCGCCAGCGGGGCGGGGGGCAGCTCCCCCCACCCGTCACCCCCACCCCGCGGGGCTCGGTACCTGGAGCGGGGTCCTCCCGAAGGAGTTGGTCCCGTTGGGATCCGCGCCCGCCTCCAGGAGCCTCCGCACCTCCTCGCGGTCCCCGCGAGCGGCAGCGCTGCACAGCCGATCACCGGAGCCGTCGCCCCGGAGGGACCCCTCCATCGCCCCCCGAAGGCCCGGCCCGCTCGGGGCCACGGCCCCGCGCACCCCCCCGCGCCCGCCCCGGGCGCTGCAGCAGCCCCGCGCCCCGGGCTCCAAGGCGGCAGGGGAGCGCGGTGCCGGCGGCTGCAGTAAAACCCGCGCACCCTCCCTGGGGTGGCGGCGGAGGAGCGTGGGGGGCCGGCGGGACCCACTGCCGGCTGAGGACCGGGGGGGGGTGCGCGACCCCACCCCCCAGCGCCCCCGCGGGGGCTGCCTCCCTCCGGGCACCGCCGGTGCGGGGGAAGCGGGGGGGGGGGGGGGGGCGCGGGCCTGAGCCCCCCGCCCCGTCCCACGCTGGAGGGGGGAAAGCTGGGGAGGGGAGCGCAGCCTCGCCGGCAAACGGGGACGCGCCCCGCGGTTATCTTGCGTGCGGCGCGGGGGGACACTCGGACACGGACACTCACCCTCTCCCCGCCCCTCTTCCCCGAACCGTCCCGGGGCAGATAGGGACTCTCCTGCGAGGGGAGGGTTTGGATTCTGCCGCCGGAGGGCGGGGGGTCCCGCCCCGCCCCGAGACCCACCGAGCGGCCGGGTCTGGGGTCGGTCCCGCCGCCGGCCGGGAGCGGGCGGCCCGGATGAGGAAGAGGGCCGAGCCCGCGGGCACCCCACGGCAGCCGCCGGGGAAGGACCGCTTCACCCCGGAGCTGCGGGAGCCTCCCGCGAGCGGGAAAACGGCGGCGAGACCCGGCGGGGGTAAGGTACGGCCCCAGCCCAGCAGCCTTGCCGCAGCGAAGCTCCCAAAAACCAAGCACCTGACTCCTCCCCCTGCTTTCCGCCCTCCCACTCATCCCTCCTGGAGAAAGCCGCTCCCCGCTGCGGCCACCGTGACACCCCCCACCCCCACTAAAAGCGACTTCCCCCCCCCAACCCCCCTCGTCGAGGGTAGTGGCGGGGGGACCGGTCCCGCGCCGTGGGGCGGGCAGCACCCTCCACTCGCGGCGGGAGGGTTTTATTCCGCCACCCCGCAACTACGGGCAGGGCTGGGCAGGAGGCAAGGTCGGGGGGGGGGGGGGGGGGCGTCGGGCTTCTGCACCCCGCAGGGCCATGCGGGGAGCGGGGCGTGCCGGAGCCACCGCGGAGCTCCGACGGTGAAGTGAGCAAATACAGAAAACAGATTAAGGAAGTTTTTTGGTTGGTTTGGTTTTTTTTTTCTTTAATCTCCCCCCCCCCCCCCCCCCGTCATCTCCCTAATCTCCTTTTTTTAATTGCAGAAAACTGGTGCGATTGTCACAGCAGATGTATCTGCCGTGCAGATGCACCTCTGGCCTTAACCCCCACCCCTCCGCCGCTCGGGCACACGAACAGCCCTGCGTGGTGAAAGGGGAAAAAAGGCGATTTTATGCCTACACGTACTGACGACCGAAAGACAGGGTCATCCCTGGATGGGGAGAAACAAACACAGATTTACACCCGAGTGGACAAGTCGGAGGTTCACTGAAATTTCCTCATCTGGGGGCTTTCTGGGCCTCCCTCGCAAAGTTTCTGGGGAAAGTGTGGTTACAAGAGCAGGGTGGGAGACTTGGAGGGGGCTTTGGTGGGGTGAGACTGGGAACCTGCGGAAGACTGGGAACTGACCGTTCGCTCGGTGGGAGCTCGGCAGGAACCTGCAGTGGGCTCCCACATACTGTGATTTTGCTGCGAGTGCATGGTGCAGAGTGGACCCTGGGGCTGACAGGCGATGGGGAACAACAACAACAAATTTTAAAAATCAAGAAATAAAGTTTAGAAGTGGTTTTTTGTAAAGTCTGAGAGATCAAGAGGAAAGGATCCCCCACCCAATAGGCAAAGTGCCTTCCAGTCCTTCATGTGCTCTCTGCCATTAATGACAGCCATGTAGAGATAAACCCGAGGAGAAAACCCCCTTGGTCACGTCTGTCAGGTGTCTTAAAACTTCAAATCAAGAGCCAGGCACGACAGGGTGGGCCATTATTGCTGGCCAATCTTGCTTTCTGTGAAACAGTACTGATAGTGGATTTTATGCATCTCTCTGTGTGTGTGTGTATGTATATGAACATATGCATGCATGTCCATTTGTGACTATACAAGTATTAAAAAAAAATTATACACTCACAGGTCAACATGTTTGTAGGTGAAGAGGAATCAGAGGGTCTGCTAAAAATCTGTTAAAACCTATGAAATCACAGAATGGTGTAAAACAAGAAATACAGTCCCGTGCTAAAGATTATTGAACCTCCAAAACACTTGCCCAGCTATTGGCCCATTAAAGTGAGACAATTTTAAGTTACGTTATTAAAGCCACACAATTTCCTCCCTCTCCACGCCCCCCACCCCCCACCCCCAATGCAAATCCTATTTTGCACAATTCTGGTACCAACAAACGACTCACATTAATCAAAACATAACAACACATGGTCATATCTGAATTGGAAATAATAGCCGAGCCTGTGCTAATGTGTTTGTGTAAAAGACCCTTGTGTTACACTTGTATCTTGGGGGAAGGGAAGAGAAACCACCTTCTTCCCCCAAGAAACCTTATTGCAAAGATATTTTCACGAAGGGAAA
Source organism: Gorsachius magnificus (assembly GCA_034008185.1). NCBI lineage: Eukaryota > Metazoa > Chordata > Aves > Pelecaniformes > Ardeidae > Gorsachius > Gorsachius magnificus. Next base: position 28,970,725 of record CM067109.1, on the reverse strand, counting down.
AAAAAAAAAATCGGCCCACATTAAGCAGTCTCCCTATCCTACATTTCTCCTCTTATTTATTTTCAAATTCGCTGCTCAACAATACACATCTTTGACACTGAAAACAGATCCATTTTAATATTACATTACAGCAATCCTGCAAACTGTTCTGAGATGTTTTGGTAATAGCATGCAGGACAGAAAAGGTAATGTTCATTTACCAAAAGCAGCCATCTTATGCCCTGTTTAAGGCTTAGCAAGTACCACCCTTTTAACAAAAAAGATTAAAAAATCTAAAAAAAAAAAAAGTATTTAAAAACATTTACATGAGTTATTTTATCATCTAATGAGTGCTTCGGTAATAAGCTTAGGGGTTAATTAAATACTACAAAGACACAAAACTATAGAAAACGCAATATTAGGATTTCCTTGCCTGTAAACAGACAAAAAAGGTGCACAAGGGGCAGGGGTGGGGGGGTGCAATAGAGAGGTTGCATGGAAGTAGCCTGATTTACAATTAAGGGGGAGGGGACAGTTTTTTGGAGTTGCGCTAAAAATGAAGCAAAAAACATGACTAGAAATAGTTGTGCAGTATCTTTCCACTCTTCAGCTTAAAATGTCAGTACATTTGCAAAGATAATTATCTTCATTACACATATTGGGCAAGAACAGGAAAATTTAGCACCTTAATTTCAGACCTTTAGAAGTCGCACCATAGAGGTTTCTTTTGAACATAAAAATGACAAAGAAAAAAAAACCCCAAACACTAAACCCCAGACATAAAAAAAAAAAAAAACCAAAAAAACCCCCCACCCCTAAAAGAACCCAACCCAAACCCAGAAAAAACCTAACGATCTGTAATAATAAAGAATAAATACTTTGGTTTCTGTTTTCCGAGTCGTATGAGATACAAACTTGTGCAAAGTGCATTTCTGAATGTTATATGCTACCCTAAATACCTGCGAAAATATCCCTAGGCATTTTCACATTTTTCTTAGAAAACCCTGCAGAAAATGTTAGATGCATATTATTTCGGTCCCTCGTTTTGGGCTATGGAGTCATCGGACAGCAAAACGACTTAATGGCTCTGGATAATCACCTAACAGTTTACAAAAAGTAATCAAGCATTCACGGCGTAAAATATTCCATGCCTTAAAAAAAAAAAAAAAAAAAAAAAAGAAAGAAAACAGAAAAAAATAGCAAAGCAAAGGCAAATAACAAATACACACACACAAAAGGCAAAACGAATAATATTCCTAAGAAATAAATAAGTTTGGATGTTGCAAGAAAAACATGAAAAACATGTTCCCGTGCTCGATTTTCCCCCCGGGTGGGTGCTGGATTGCCTCTATCAGTCCGTTTTTGAGTGTCAGTCCCCGCCTCAGATCTACTTGGGGTTCAGAAGCAGCTTCGTGGATGCTCTTTCCACAGAAGACTCTCTAACACTGCTCGAGGAGCACCAAAATTCTCTTTGTTCCATCTATTTAATTAAGCACTGTAATTTCGAACAAAGCTTGAGAATAGGACCTCTCTCGCTGAATAGGAAATAATGGCAAGGAGCTGTTTTCTCTTTATTTCCAAACTCCACTGCCCCCCCCCAAATAGATTTCCATCTAATCCGAATATGAAGCCACCCTCTTCCTGCAAACTGTGGCCCTGAACAGTACGGGTTCGGGGTTCACTGTCTCCGAGCTGCCAAAATATTCACACATTATTTTTGTGACTGTAATGTTTTAATCCTATTCGGGAAGTACGGTTAGGCAAAAAGGAAAATATCTTTTTTTTTTTTTTTTAGAGTAAACACACACCCTTGTCTTACCCCTCCCCAGTCCCTTCAAAATCGGTTTTCAGCACATTTCAGTGACTATTTTAGATGTAACTGGCATTTTAGAAGAACTCGATCTACCCAAAGAAAAGCTCGGGGGGGGGGGGGGGTGAAGAAAGAATTTTTTTTTTAAAGCAGCAGTATTTACAGCAAGTGTGGAAATAGAGAGGAAAAAACTTGCCACGTTGCCTGATCTGTGAGAAGGTTCTGTCCTTGCTACAGCGAATTTACTTCAAGATAATCAGCACCTTCATGTTTATGTCTTATATTTGAGATTTGTGCATTTTGGGTCAGCCAGAGTTTATAGTTTCTTTTTCCCCCAGATAGTGTAAGATGAAGAAATTAGGCCTACTACGAATGCAAGGAAAGAGAGATTTGGAGGTCACAAGAAAAACTAGATGTTGTTTCTGATTTTTATTTTATTTGTATTTGTGTATGTATTTTATTGTATTTGTATATGTGTATATATGAACACACACCCCCCCGTATGTCTGTGTTCATGTCTCCCCACACTTGATACTCAAAAAGCACTGAAAGTGATCTAACCAGGGACAAACTGAATTGCTTCATCTCCACACCTCGAGTCCTATAGCTTGAAGGGTCTAATTTTTTTTCTATATATTTGTATATATAAAATATATAACCTCTATTTTTGTAGGTATTTCCAGGGAAATATTTCTACTCTCCTCCTCTTCTACCTCCCTTCTTCTCCACTCCACGCTCTGGGTTAGAGCAGGTGGTCCTCTAACGACCCCCTACGAGGGTTTTTGCAGAACAATCCTCAAATACTCATCAAAAATAATAATCGCTTTATTTTGCCATTATGTGCCTAATTATGCGCGATGACCGCGGCCTAAGCTGCGCCGTGCAGATGATCTGGTTTTGAACCCGGTTTTGCATTCCGCAATCAGGAAAAAGTCTCTAAAAACGCCGGAACCTCGGGTGTCTCTCAAGGTCCTTTATGCGCGTGTATTTTAATTGCTCTTTCTGGCGCTGCTCGGCCGCCCCGACCCTTATTGCGCATATTTGTGTGACAGCACGGGAAGGCGAAGCAGGCCGCTGCATTTCACTGTCATCTGCAACAGTGGAAAGCAGCAGACGCTGGGAAAACAGTGGCCATTTTCTCTTCAGAGTGGTAGCTGTGTTCCTTGTTCGCAAGGAACCCTCTGCGAGTGTTGGGAAGGGGCGGTGGGTTTATTTTTTTCTCTAGAAGCCATAGGGAAAACGAAAAGAAAAACTTCGCGGAGGAGCAGGAGGGGGGGGGAGGAACGGGAAGGGGGGGGGGGAATGAGGCAGAAATGGGTTGCGGTAACTTTTCAAAGACCTGTCGTTTTCTACCGCGTTTAAACAAGAAGAGAGCACGGAACAAGCCCGGCGCCCGTGGGCGCCTCACGCGTGCCCGCTGCACGCCGATCCCGCGGCGCGGGGAGGGCTCCGCGGGGCTCCGCCACCGGCTCCGGGCCGCCACCGGCTCCGGGCCGCCGCGGGCACCCGGGCTCCCGCTCTCGGCGCCGCGGCGGGCGCGCCCCCCCCTCCCCCCCGCCCCCCCGCCCCCTCCCCCCTCCCCAGCCGCCGCCGCCGGGGCCCTACCTGGGCCGGGGGCTCCCGCGGCGCCTCCGCCGCAGGACCAGCAGCAGGGCCAGGCGCGGCGGCCGGCGCCGCCCCAGCGCCCCGACGACGCCGCGGAGGATGCGCCAGCCCAGCGCCCGGGCCCGGGGCAGGCTGCGGGCGCGCCGAAAGCGCACGGTGCACCTTATCCGAGGGGCCATGGGCGCGGGGAAGCGCCGGCGCGCCGCGCTAGAAATACCCCCCCGCCGGGGCCCCGCCGGGGAATCGGCCCTCTCACCCTCCATTCATTGGAGAGGACTTTCTTTCTTTTTTTTTTTTTCTTGTTCTTCTTCTTTTTTTTCTTTTCCGTTTGACTAATTTCGACTCCCCATTTCGTCTTACCTCCCTCCTCCCCCCCTCCCCCCCCCCCCCCCCCCCCCTTCCCCCCCCTTCTCCTCTGCCCTCAAAACGCCTCCCATGATGATGGCTCCCGCCTCGAAAGCGGGCGAAAGAGGACCAGCAGCGGGGGATGGGGACGGGGGAGGCCGGAGGCGCCTCTCCCCTCCCACCGGCTCTCCCCGAGGAGCACCACCGCCAAACGGGCGTGGAGTTCGGCCAATCGCAGGGCGCTCCCCTGCTTTCAAATAAAGCCTTGACGACATGTCCTTGCCCTCCCCCTCCGCCTGTCCCCTCCAAACACGCCGCCTCCCGCTCCGTTTCGAGGGGGGGTGGTGGGGGTGGTGTTATTTTGTTTTGGTTTGGGGTTTTTTTTGTGTTTTCTTTCCTTGCTGTTTGGTTTCCTTTGGACCCCGCTCTCCGCGGCGGGGCGGGGACCGCGGCGGCCCGGCGCACCGCGACCCCCGTCCGTCCCCCCGGGGGCTGGGCCGGTGCCCCGGGGAGGGCGACTAGCGGATCCCTGCCGCTTTAAAAGCGCAGGCCAGTATTGGCCCGGGCGAGCAGCTATTTCCTTGTCACATGGTCATTTGAACGCGACGCGGGGCCGTTGCGCAGCGGAGCGGGAAAAAAAAAAAAAAGGCATTAAAAAAAAAAAAAGCGGATCTCGTCTCCCCCCCGCCGGTAACCGAAACGGGTAATTAACTGTTTCCTCTCCCCCGACCTTCTACCCGGCCGCGCTCCGCGGTGCCGGACAGCTTTGTTTTCGGTTTGAAGGGTGAGATTCTGGACCGGGAGGCGGGGGGGGGGGGGGGGGGGGGGGGGGGGGGTGTGGTGGTGGTGTCCGGGGAGGAAGCAGCGGAGAAGCGCTGGAAATCCCGGAGCAACCTGACGGCGCTCCCCTCCCGGGGCGGCCCCGGGCGCTGCCGCGGGGACCGCCGGAGGGGTGCGGGACCCCCGACGGCCGGTGCTGAGCGAGGCCCCGCCGCTCGGCGGAGGGTCTCTGGGTGGCGGGGGGGTATGTGTTCTGCTACCCACCCCATCCCGCCCCCTTCCCCGGAGCCCCTCTGTCTGCGCACCCTCCCCAGGGGTGCGGGGTACCTCCGTGCCAGCCGCGGGGAGGGCGATGGGCAGGGAGGGTTTCGGTCCTTCGGGTGCATCTTCCCCCTTCCCGGGCGCGGCGGGGCTCGGCGGGGCTGGACGCGGAGCTGAGGGTGCGCAGGGGCCACGGGGAAAGCTCCGGGCAGGGGAGGGGGGGCAGCAGCCTCGGGGAGGGCTGGTGAGCACGGGCACTCCCCGCAGCAACCACCCCCGCCTCTCGGATGGACAGACAGCAGCCACGGCCGTGCCGGTAGACGTTTCCTTCTTCTGCCTGGGCACGGAGTAACCCTAACAGCAACGCTAATAAAGAAGAGTCTGTACTGCTTGCTCCTGGACTGAAAGCAATTTCAAGCCTGGGAGATGGGCAAGTGAAAACAGCCATTTCAAAACGAAAGCAGCTCTTCCAGAGATGCTTTTCTTTTAAATTTTTTTTTTTTTATCCCACCCCCCATTTTTCTTCCCACCCCCCCCCCCCCCCCCCCCCCCCCCCCCCCCCGCCGGGGAGACCTCTCCCCGACAGGCATGGCAAAATTGTGAGAAATTAATACCTGCCTGAGTGCATGACACGGGTGCCGGAGTGGCGGTGGTGACAGTTTTGGCAATAGAAACCAAATACCCACCAACGCTGAATGCATGGCCGAGCTGGGCCCGGTGAGCATCTCACCGTGCACAGGGTGCAAACCCTGCTGCAGATGGATGTGTGTGTGTGTGCACGCACATGTACTCAATTACAGCTGAGGTACTAAAAACAAGAAGCGCCAGTTACCTGCCACGTTAAACGCAATGCTTTTAGGGCTTTCTTGAAATGCATATTGCTGCTGCTGCTGCTTGTTAACAATTATTATTCTCCTTTTCAGGGAGGACTCCAAGCCCTGGAGTTGATGCTGCTGCCAGAAGAAGAGGTGCCTGTGGAAGCTCCTGTGGCCAAGCATGATCACGTTGGGGAATCCTGTCCTCCCACAGGGTGAGTAGCCCCCACTGTGGGCCAGGGATCCAGACCCATGGCATTAGGCATATTTATAGAAATTAGTCATTTAGTCCTGCCTGGTTTTGAGGACATATTCTGCTCGTTTGGTGTGGTCAGCCTAGGAAAGTCTGTTATTTCCCTGCTGATTTTGTGCATATTTTTATTATTATTATTATTACTACTACTACTACTACTACTACTATTATTGTTGTTGTGTTGTCATTGTTGTTGTTGTCATTGTCATCATTTCATAAGCTGTAACGGAAACACTCAAAATTTTAAATCAATTTCTGGTGCTTGGAGAAAATGTCCTTTTAAAATAGGAACACTGGTCTAACTAAGGTTGGAAATACAGTTTATTAGACCTTGCCTTTTCTGTAAAGAGGGTGGTCAGGCTCCAGCCTTGCCCTATCTCTCTGTCTGGTCTGAGCTCCACCTTGGTCCCCTCAGGCATGGGACACAGGCGCTTGACTGCTGTGTCCCCAGTGTTGTCCTTGGCTCTCTTATGTCTATGCCATTCACTAAGACAGAACACAGTACAATTTCATAAGGTGTTATCATTGCATATTGTAATTTTGTATTTTTTCCATTTAAGGGTGTGTATAAAATGTAGGCATTCTTATTCTAAACAAACATGAATATAGACTGAATGCAGTGTGAATTTTTTTACATATATTATATGCATATAACGTAGTTATAATTAAACATAAAAATATTATATAAAAAATCAGTAAGCAAATATGTAGCCTTGATAAATAATCATATTTTATATATATGTGCATATTATTAATATTTTAATACAGGTGTTACAGAGATGTATTACATACATAAACAGTGTAACGACGTATTTAGAGCGTGCCAACTTATACAAAGTAATTATAAAGCACGCATTGTACAAAATTACATTGTAATAAATTACACGTTCCAAGACATTATATAAAAGTATATATACCGGTTTTAATGTTTACATATGAAATATCTAGGAGCTGGAGACTCGGTAGGAAGGCAAAATGAAAAGAAAATCTTCCCCCTTGAATTCCCTACTGGTAGCTCTGCAAAGTGCCCAGGGTTTGCACTGGGGAGGGGGGCAAGAGCCCTCCCGCCGCCACGCTTGGCTTCCCATTCTCTGTCCCTAACTCGGGGCACAGGCGTGGGGTGCAGGGAGGGAGGGAGGGAGGCAGGGTCTCCCACGCGTGGGGCACGGTGTCAGCTGGAGGTTTTAGGACTCACCGGGGAGGGAGCGGGTCTCCCCGGGTGCCCGCTGCCCCTCGGGGGAGGCTGGGCTGCTGGCCCGGCCCTGCCGGGGGCTGCTCGCACCCAGCTTCCCGCTCCGGGGTGCTGGGTGAAATGAGGGATCGGCTCGCGGGTAATTAACACACCACCCCCCCACACCACCCCCCCCGCCCCCATTCCCTCTTCAGCGGCGCCGCCGTTGCAGCCGCTTGCTCTCACCACGGCTGCTTCCATTCTTTACTGGCCGTGCCATCCCCGAGCAGCTTGGGAATCCCGAGCTCGGACGCAGGGTTTTCATTTTTCAGTTTCACGCCGCCGTCTTTTTGCATCCGTCACAGTTTCTTCAGAATACTGTTAAACTTAGGGTAATTCGGGGAAGGCGACCCGCGAGTCGGTGGAACACCTATTACTTTAAGCGAGGGCGGTATTGGGCTTGCAGAGGCACAAATCGCTCTTTATTTTTTTCTTCCAGGTCCCTTGTTTACAGCCTTCATGAGAAGAGCCACGGATGCGCCACGGGCCCATGCACAGACATGCACAGCATCTTACGTGGTTTTAAGAAGGTATTATTTGCCAAAGCTGCAATTGCACCAGGAAGCCTCAGTTCCCCGCTGTCCCGGCCCATTTTGCTTAGGGAGAGGCAGCACCACCTTGAGCCCAGTGTAACTTGAGGCCGAGATCAGATGGGGAGCAGCCAGACGGGAGGAGCCTCTCCCATCCCCTCCAGAGACGAGGGCTGGGAAGGTGTGAGAGGGGAGGAGGGTAAACAAAAAAGCCCAGACGCATCCCCGACAAAACACGAAGGGTTTATTGTGCCACCTCCGCGCGGGGGGTTTCCTTCATGTTTATTTCTCTTCACAGTGTTTGGACTTCTCTCGCGTGGAAATAAAAAAAGGGAAGAGGCCGTGGGGGCTTCAAGTGTAAGACGGCACACGGAGACGTGCAAAAACATACACGTTCCCACCGGTCCTTCGCGCATCCCTGCCGGGGAGACGCCACCCGGGCATATTGCTTACAACGCGTGAGCGCCGCTCGACTTCGCCTCTCCCCGAGGCAATAAATTAGGGGAGGGGGTGGCCCAGGAGGAGGCTAGGGGCGGGGCGGGGGGTGGCGCAGGTACCGGCCCACCGGCCCATCGGGTCCCCCCGCCGCCACGTCGCGGGGGAGGCGGCCGCGGCCGTCGGGCAGGTCGAGGCGCGCCCCGGCGCGGTGCAGGGCCGCCAGCGTCTCCAGGAAGCCGGCGCGGGCCGCGTCGTGCGCCGGGAGGCAGCCGGTGCGGGGGTCCCGGGCAGCTCCGCGCCGCGGGAGCGGGGCTGTGGCGCCCACGGGGGGCCTGGAGACACCGCGAACGGCGGGCCGGACCGGGCGCAGCCGGGGTGAACCCCCTTTTCCCGCCGGGGAGCCCGTCGGCGCCGGGGCGTGCGGTTCCGCACCGGGGCTGCTCCACGACCGGAGACGGCCGGGGGGGCGGCAGGCGCGGGGCGGAGGGGCCAGGGGAACGGGCTCGCCCGTACGCCCGGCGGCACCTCCGCAGGAACCGAGGGCAAATCCCGAGCCCCTTGGCATGGCCACCGCGGAACCGTGACGGTGGTGGAGCGGCTCCCGGGGGCCGCCCGCGTCCCGCTCCCACTCGGGACGCTTTTCTGGGAGGCCCTTGGCGAGGGGACACTCGTGTGCGGGGAACCTGCCCTCCCTGCGGCACGGCGCCCGCCCTTCCCTCGCCCTCGGGAGAGACTGAAAACGCGCTTTTAGCCTGACCCCTCCTTGCCCAGGGCTGCATTTCCCCCAGCGCACCCGGCAGCGCGTTCAGCGGACGGGCTAAATCCCTGTTGCGCAAAGGTGCAGAAAAAAAACATGTCGGAGGACGGCAAGACATATGTGTTTTGAGTGAAATGGCGCACCGACATTTTGTAGGAGAGTGTTTCGCAAGCACTGGCCGTAAAACTTAAATATAGGTTCTCAGATTATTCCAGTTTCGTTTTATTTTGAAAATTTAAGAAGAAGCTGGCGAGAACTACCTCGGAAATTAACTCAGCTTTATAAATCTTTTATTACTGCTCCTCCGGGCACGACCTCTATCCGCACGTTCACACGACTTGTAAAACGTGGGCAGACCGAGCCCCGCAGGGCCGGTGGCTGTCTACCTGCGGGGTCTGCTGGGCAAGGCTACCGCACCCGGATGTTTCTGCTCCTAAGGGTCAGCGAATCTACCGTGAGAATCGGCGAATATACCTTTTTCACGGGAGAGGAGAAATACTAATAGGCGTGTAAAGCAGAAGAGAAGGCATGGCGAAAGGCTAGCTCTTTCTGAAAAGGTGACTCGCTACTTTTTATTGCACGTTTATTGCGGGATGAGCATTAAAGTTCTCGTTTTTGAGTCATCCCATCTCAGTTGGTTAAAATAAAGGCAAGGGTTGCTAAGACTAAAACCGCTCCCTTGCGGCCGTCGTAGACTTTCGCCTTTGCAGAAGGGCGAGAGGAACCCGCTGCGCCGCTGCCGCCCGAGCGCGGCCCTCGGGGGCGGCCGGCGCCGGGAGGCTGCCCCGGGGCTGCCGCTGCCGCCCCTCGGGCAGGGAGGGGCCGCTGCCCCCGCCCCGCCGCCCGCACCCCCCCCCCGGCCTCCCTACCTGGATGGGGGTCCGGCCGTAGGAGTTGACGGCGTTGGGGTCGGCCGCCCCGTCCAGCAGCTCCCTCAGGCGCTGCAGGTCGCCGCGGGCGGCGGCGTTGGCCAGCTCGTCCGCCGCCGTGCCGCCCGGCTGCCGCGCCATGCCCCGGCCCGCCCCGGCCTCGCACCCGCCGGCGGCCGGAGCGCTGCAGCCGCCGCTCGGCCGCCCCGCGCTGCCCGGGGCTGGCGGCGATCCCGGCCGAGGGCGGGCGCCCTGCCCATGGGAGCGCCCAGGCCCAGGCCCCCGCCCGGCGGCCCCGGCACCCCGGCCGCGGCCCGGAGGTGCCTGCGCGGTGCTGTCGCCGGGGCCGCCTCCACCTGCGAGGACGCGGCGGAGCCGCCCGCCGCTTGTTTTCTCCGCACAGCCGGTGCCGCCCCGCCCCGCCCCGGCCGGCCCCGCCCGCCCGGCCGCCGATGTCACCCTCACCCCGGCGGAACCCTGCGGCCGCGGCCGCCCTCCGGCCTTGCCCCGACGGGGCGGAGCGCCCTGCGCGGCCCGCTGCGGGCCGGGAGGGCCGGGCTCCCGGGCGGGCGTCCGGCGGCGGGGCGGTCTCTTCATCTTTTTTTTTTTTTTTTTTCCCCCCGTCCCTTCTCCTCAGGACCGCAGCGCCGTAACCTGTGCCTGATCGCCCCGAGGGGAGAAGAGGCCGGGTGGAAGGGTAGGAGCAAAAGGAGCAACAGGGTTTATTTAAGGAAAGTGGGGTTTAGGGGCGGGAGCGGGTCCGGGACGGCGGGCCCGGTGTCAGCGGGGTCCCGCCGGGCGCGCTCGCCTTGGCGTTGCCTCCCCGCCCTCTCCGGACACCCACCGGTACCGGAGGGGCGGGAGGCGGCGGCGGCCGCTCTTCTGCCCCCTCCTCCTGGGGAGAACCGCGGGCTCTTCCCGGCGTTTTTAGTTAGCACGGGCGCTTAGGAACAGGCAGCGGGCGCCACGGCGCAGGGAGCGCGCAGGGAGACGCGGAGCCGCCACTGCGGCGTCTCCAAACCTCCGCCCTAAGGAACACCTCTCTTTTTTCTCTTTTTTTTCTTTTCCTTTGGTAAATTAAAAAAAATGCGCTGGGCGGAGGCTTTGAGCTCTGCCTCCGGACCGAGGCCGCCGGGGGCGGCGGGTTCCCCTCTACGCTCGCCGCCCGGCGGGGACCCCGCCCCCGGGTGCCGCGGGGCGGGACGGGGCGGGGCGGGGGGCGCGGGGTGGTGGCAGCACCCGGACAGCTCCCTCCCCCCGCGCCCCGCCCCGCCCCGCGCGCCCGCCGGCCCCCTCCGTCCCCCCTTCCGCCCCCCGCCCCCCCGCGGAGCGGCGTCCCGGAGCTGGCGGGAGAACGCCCCCTTTGCCGGGCCCGCTGCTGAAGCGGGGCGGCGGGCGGGCGGCTTGCCTTGCCTCCCCATCCCGAAGGTTGCTCGGCGAATGCCGCCGTAGCCGCCGGGGAGCGGAGGGCGGGAGGCGCAGCGGGAGCTGGAGGTCCCTCGGGTTTTGCCGCGCGCGGTGCGGTGCCGAGGCTCGGAGGAAGCAAGCGCTCCCCGCTTTGTCCGTGCGGGTTACGCTTCGCAGCGTTGCTTCTTCAGGTTTGTAAGCTCCCTTGCTTCTGTCACCGTGAAGCGTCACAGAAGCCAGCTACTTCCTCACCTCCGTGCAGGGACGCGACCTGCATCGGATACCTGGGACCCCTAAGTTCGTTCTGTCGGGAAGTTTGCAATCATAATTCCACTCCGTATGGCCATTCTCTGCTTTTCCACCCTTTGCCAATCATGCTGCCCACTCGTTCACCTGCATCTTTACCTGAAACAATGAAATTACTTTCTTGGCCTAGTACTTTAGAACGGCACAGCTATATTACCAAGAAAGCTCTCTGTTTTCAGTGCCAAATGGTGCAGGCACCTTCCACCAGCAGCAAACGGAAGAATGCTAACTGGCATGGCCAGTGAAGTCTGTGTAAAGGTTAAGTTTGTGATTTTATTTGCAGTGCTTGGCATGCTCCTATAATTGGATCAGCCTAGTGCCAAAGTTCTGGTTCTTCACTCACACTGGCTACTATTTCTATGCTCAGATATGTAGAAATTAGTACAGTTCCGCTCATGATAAGGAGCTTCTTGATATAAATAGTCACTTCTGGTTAAATAATTGAGCATTTATACACAGTCTGGTGATTTCCTAGGGTTTTTGTTTTGTTTTGTTTTTTTTCCTTTCCTCTTTTTCTATTAATGAATTTGCTATTCAAGCACTGGGTGCCATAAACATGAGAAAATAAAGACATTTTGGACCTCTACAGTAAAAAAAAGGAAACAAGAGGCTGAGTTAAATCTATATACCCCGGTACATAGACCACTGTACAGTGGAAACACCCAAGCAGCAAAAGGTATACTTAAAAAGACTGCAAACTACTTTTGACAGCAGCTGGACTAAATAGCAATACTGCAGGATCAGCTCAGCAGAGATGGTGTACTGATCCTGATTCTCAGCTGCAGGACAGCCGTGCACTAGCGATAGAAAAAGGGTTCTGACAGGGCTTTGGTGCCAACGATGTATCCATAAGGCAAACAAAACCAGTCCATGTCTGCTGGAACTGTGCGAAAGTTTTAAGCGGGGCGTGTTATTTTAACAAACAAAAAGCATGAAAATTGTGTCTAAAGAAAGACAGGCTTTCTACTTATTTGTTTAGCTCACTTGTTACTTCAAGGCTAGGTGGTAAATAACATAGCTAACCCCCAAAATATTCCTTCACACTGCTTTCAGAAGAGGCTGGCATTCCTTACAAACCTCAAGAAATAACACTGTCAAACAGACATGAACGGCAGAGTAAGGAGTCCTTGATTTTCCCTGCAGTTCAGAAAACCCCACACTGTGCTATTAGGGAGAAGGCGACTGCCCTCAGAAGGGTGCCTTTGCAAATCAATAAACCCTTACTCTCCTGACCAAGAAGTGAAAACACACCCATGAAAGAAAATGAGATACTTCAGTTGAAAACTGCTTGTTTTGGAGCTGGAATCTCAGACAGTATTTTTCTTTTGCTCTGAATATGCCGTTGCTGGCTGAAGGACAATTTCACTGTCCAGTTGATGGTAGCTTTAAAGAAGCTGTTACACAGCTGGAAGTGACTTCTTCCGGTTTCCAAGTTAGTCATGCAAGGATAAGTTGTACAATCATGACCTTAAAACAATCATTTGGGGAGGCATCACGCCTTTTGTAGCTGAATTGCAAATGCATGCTGCAGGCATATTAAATATGCACATAGATGTTGTCAAAGTGCCAAATAAATACAAATCACTTGGCAAGGAGGTAGACCTTAGAAACACTGCAATGATACTGATTTCTACAGTCAAAAGGAAAAAAAGAGAAATGTTGAGAGATTCAGGAAGATAATTGTGAGTATGCATAATGTGTAATCAGCTCAATATTACTCAAAAGCAGCTTACCACAACGGAAAATGTTACTCACAGCAGATTTTCTTAGTTTTCACTGGTTGGACTCCACAGAAATTGAATTTCTTCCAAAACATCGTTTTACAAATAGAGGAAACAACTCAGTGCCACAGTGAAACATAATCTAGTACAGGTTAAAGAGCTTTGGATTTTGAAAAGAAACCTGTCAATATTTTTTTTTCTACAGAATAACCTTAAGGTATCATGGTCTGATAAAGTAGGTGCAGATGTTAGTAAAATCCCCATCGTCAGTTACGTTACTGCTTTCACTGGGAAGAATAGATGACTTCGACTCCTGTAGAAAATCACCAGGGATGTCTGCCAAGAAGAATGGAATTGTCATAGGATAACAGGAATATTTGGGGATACAGCTGGAGGGATTTCAAAACCAAACCAAACCAAACCAAACCAAACCAAACCAAACCAAACCAAACCATACAAATAAACAAAACAGGCAGAAATGTTTTAAAATACTCAAGCTGGGTGATAACATGACTGCAAGGGCAGCGGGCTTCCAGTCTCTGAAGACATCAGCTGTTTGCAGGCCAGTTCTCCCACCGACTGCACCTCACCATAGCCCTATGCCAGCTCTGTTGGCCTGCTTGCCTGTAAGCGAAACGTGGCCATTTGGTGCTCCCCTCAAATACTAATTGCCTATATCAGGGAGACTTAACCGTAGCAGGAGAGAATCTGTCTCTGTGAAAAAGTCTGTTTCTTCCTCGATTTCTTCTGCTTCGTCTGGCAAGAAATTAGGCGAGTTATCACTGGGCAGGAAAAAGTAATTGGTGGGTTTGTCACAGATGTGTTTTCTTCCAGCTAACACCCTTTAGGGAGTCATGTTTGGAGCAGCAGGTTCTGTTCTTCCCTCATCTGGGTCTTTTTCTTTGGGAAGGAGGAAGATAGACAGCACTAGTGACCTAACCTTCCTTGTCTGATCAAAATAAATATACAAATAAATCAGAACAGAAAAACATTCTGGTTTTGGACTTCTTTCAAGTGGAAGCAGAAGAACAAACTCAAATTTAGTTGTGTCTCTTTTTAGTAGTATTGACACTATTTTTGAAGTGTATTTTCTCTTTTTTACCCAGTTGTTCTCTATGTATTCTTTCAAATGTGGACACGAGCACTACGAAACATTGCATAGGCACATATTTGTGTGTGCTGTGTTTGCAATGAGCTCTCTCTGTGAACTGTTATCCTTATTGAAGGTGTAAGCATTACAGATTCAGTGAGAGAGACCTTGAAACTTTCTTCCATGTTTAGTTACCATGTTGGAGATACAATTCGCTTCCCTGGGGCTCTTTGACAAAATATCCTCCCAGAATAGGTGAATTAGTGGTAAAAGCACTCAAAGCAGAAAACAAATCAATGACTTTGTTATGTCAGAGAGCTGTAAGCTACCAAAACACAAGCAGATGCTAGTGGGCTACCTCCTCTGTAAGCTATCCCTGATTTTGTTATTTGGGGTTTAGTTTTGTTCCATCAGAAACAGCTTCCTGATTCATAGATGGCCCGATGGTTTGCTCCTGTGGTTTGTACTGTGGAAATGCTGATAAACCACAGCATCAGAAAATGTGCTGTCTAGACCTAGGTTGTTCTGGGTTTTGTTTTTTTGGTTTTTAAAAATTTTTATTTTAGATGCCATAATATCCAAAGGTTTAGTTGACTACAGAGAAAGATATGAACACAGAATCTAGGACACGTTCTCCAGTTCACAAAGTCTAGCACAGCCCCAGCTTGCTTTTGTGGCATCTGTGTAGCAAGCTGACTTGGAATCTAAGTAATGATTCTCATGTCACTGTCACTTAACTGTACGGTGCTGAGCAAATCACTCTGCCCCTTTGGCTCACTTACACATGTAAGGATTGTGCTCATAGGCCAGTGGGACAGCAGGAGGAAGGCTAGTGAATTTGAGAGGTTTTCAAGATACAAAGTCAATCGGTAAAAGCTACTGTGCTTCATGGGCTTTGCGATTCTGCATTTGCAGGGAACTGGCATCTTCAGAGTGTCTGAAGAAGGGAGTGAGTCAGGTAACACGCTGCTTGAGAGCTAAGCAGTGCTTAACATGTCAGGCAGATGTCAGGCATCTTCTACAATCAACGACTATGTTACTGACTCACATAAAATTCACAATGAACAGGTCTTAAATTCAACATCTAATCCAGTCTTCAAATGCACGAACATAGATTTATATTGTTAATGACAACTCTTCTGCTTAAGCTGCAATGCATCTATCAGGTTGAACTATCACATTGTGATAGTTTTTTCTATTTTTTCTATTTAGATCAAGGGTGCAGTGGTTGAGTTTAGCTGCTAAAAGCTACTGACTTTCTTACTACAGTTTAGCTGCATGTAAAGACATGCTGAGAATCTGTAGGTTCAATTTCATCTTATAGTAAATTATCCTTATCGACTGCTGTATCTCTGTATCTGTGTATTTATATCTCCACAGGGAAAAAAGGAGAAAGATTTCCCAGTCACAGTCAACTCATGTTCTCAAGGATGTGAATTATTCCAAAGGGGCTTGGGGGCGGTGCAATTTAGTGCATTATTTCCACAGTCAGAAATATTGGAATATGAAATTTTTATTTACTTGAGCCTGTGGACATCAGGGACTAATTACTTGTTTTCAATTTTTACCTATACCTCTTGTCAGCTGATTGCAAAGTGAGCTTTCCTAGCTGAGAGTTTGGTGAATGTTTCTGAATTTTTCACTTGGCAGCCTGTGCCTGTCCTACCTTTAAGTAAGGAACACAGGCAGGGGATCAAGACATTTTTAAAAAGCTGACCTGCAAAGAATTTGTATTAAATTAGTTTTGTCTTGCTTTTGTAAAACCCATGAAGTTTTAGGAAAAAAAAAAGTGTTAGGAGTTTTCTTTCCCTCTAGCCCACTCTCCTTTGCAGATCATCGTGAAAATTAGTTGTTAGGAATACCAGACCTGGTCTTCCCAAGCTGGCTGGCAGATTACTGAGCATGTGAGGAGTCTGTGTACTGTTAGTCCAGCTATCATAAAGCCCAAGCCATGAGTCACCAAATAACATGCTTTAAATTATCACACTATAAAACCCAAACCTTTGGGTGATCTTAAGCTTGTCTATTCATGATATCAGTTCCTGGGGTCGTATTTTCAAATCTACTGCAGAAAGCTAAGTTCTTTCTTCTACCTAATCACACAAGCCTGGAAACTGGGACTATCAAAAAATCAGGAAATGGGATGACGTCATTCCCCAGACTGGCCACACCAAAGTACTTACAAATTCATCAGAATGGTAGAGCAATGGTTTGACTCTAGCCACAGCGTTCTTTCTCCAGAGCATTCACTAAATCCTATAGGTAAGTGTTTAGCTGAAAACTGGGACAATATTTTAAATTCCTCAAGCAGTTTCCTTCCAAATGTTGAACTTCCAGTTCCTTGCCTCTTGGCATGTCATAATTTCCCCCATTCTTCAGGCTTTGTACAGCCTTCCAAAATAAAGGAGGTGTGCACTCTGAAAAGTCATTGGAAAGCAACTTACTTTCCAACTTTACCTGATGTCTCTTGAAAATCAAAAATAAGTCTGCCCACTGGCTTTGTCTTTTGCTATTTGTCATGCAAAGCCCATTTGCAATGTCTAGAAGGTGGAAACATGGAGATGCAGCTGACGTCTGAGACTTTGGTCAAACCCCACTGTTAGGCAGGCAGAAGCACAGGTTCCTGTGCTGCAGAAAGGATGCTACAGGAGAGAAAAAAGCATAGAGTGAAGGTTCAGTTTCTGTCTAGCTTGCCTTTAATTTTTGAATATGGGCTATTTTTGTCTTTCTTTCTTAAGAAATTAGTTTAAAAGTGTGTATTAGAGCTGCAGGTTATGCTGCCAAAACTAACAGTAGGCATCTCTAGAGGCAGAGTGAAGGGATGAGGGATGAGTTTTGAATCTGAGACTCAATCAAGGCCAAAACTGTGGGGGAGGGGAACATAATTGATCTGATTGAAGGCATTCAGTTTTTCTGTATAACTGATGATGGGGTTGTGTTTGGCGTTTGGATTCCTTTACCATCCTGCAGTTTTTATATGCAGTAGCCTACCTGCTAAGACCCGTCATCCAGTTGACTTGTTTTGCAAAGTGTTCAGTAAAATGTTGAGTGCATATTATGTGTGTAGTATCTGGCCATGGAACATGTGCCGTGTAGGGTTAATAAGTACTGTTGAAATGTTTATGCTGGTTGAATCAGGTACTGTTAAGTCTTCCCTACATTTCTAAGACATGACTTAGTCTCTCTCTGTGCTCCACTTTGGGTTTACTGGTGTTTCTGATTCATGCTTTGTTACCTAAAGTATATCCTTTCTACAGTTTTGGACACAGTTAAATGCCCTGTCTTACTAGTAAGACTCTTTTCTGTTTAAAATAATTTCAAGGGATACTTGTGTTACAATTAGGTCCTGTAGACAGAGCTGATGGTGAAAGCTAACATCTCCCACAGTAAAACAAGACTAATCAGGCAATCAAATGTGGTGTTACATGTGTACAAATATGTTTATGCTCAGTGACAGTTTTCTATGCAAGAATCTCTAAATCCAAAATTAAGTTATAAAACCACTTTTATTGTTCTTAGCTGTCATAATTATGAATAAGCAAGGAGATACCATGCAGTCAGGAAAGGCCTACCTCGATACTCAGTTGGTTTCTAAAAGCCTATGACCTTGGACATAAGATATAGTGGGTTTATTTTTAACATGAGAACACAGATGCTTTATGTAAATAGAATAATGAAAGAGATTTGCCTTGTAATTTATCAAAGGGTCAGTGAAATGTGAGTACATGGAACAATAAGTGCATTTTAGTGTCTAATATTTTAAGACAAGCCCAGCAAAATCAGAGTGTCTTAACACAAAATTATTTAAAGTAACTTCAAATTTATAATTTGGCAATGCTGGCATTCTTGTGCTTTACATAATGCAGATATGATCTTGTAAAACAGAATGGAATTTTTTATAGCACATGTATAACTTAGGTGGTTTTAAGCAATAAAGAGAGCATGTCAGGCTTTGGTTTAGAATTAAACTGTTTCTACCTGAGGAGATCCCTTGTATCTGTGATTTATACTTTTCTTCTTAGACCAGATAAGCTCTTAACATTTCTGTGAATAAAACTTCACTTTGGCAGAGTTTTTTTTTCAATTTTTATTTTAGTGCTAAAGCATGTTAAACTTGTGTAGCATTGCATTTTAAACTTCTTACGTATGCAGTGTTTCCTACAAAACAAGATTGTTATCAAAGAACAATCCTGTTTAGAAATGTGGGTTGAGTCATCTTTCTTTATCAACAAGCGTAGCCTTCTCACGGTGGAGGAGGCACTGTGACTTTGGGGATCCTGTCTGCGGGGTGATAGCAGTCTCCTCACTGATTTCAACCTTAAGATACTCGCTTAAAATAGAGTTACTTGACTAGCCTTGTTTCTCATGCTGCTATATTACAATATGTCTTTTCATATGCCTCTTTCCATTTAGCTTGGTTAGATATAGTCATTACTCTGTAGTGCCGCTGCCTTTTGTAAAATGAATCCCGCTAAAGATGTTTTTCCTGGCTGTAAGCCACAGAAGGTGCTCAAAGTGGGGAAAAGATGATAGGTTTGCCACTCTGTGTGGGTGTGCATATCTTTTTTTTTCTGTGAACAAAAGCAGCTCAGGATGATTTGTGATGCTGAACAACCTGTTAGTGGCATCCTGTTTCAGGGGCAGGGATAGCTTCTGATTCCCTCATTGCTTTCCTGCAGAGGCTGAGCAGTCAGCAGGAGTGGCTGCTGTGCATGGAGGGAGGATACAGCTAATCTGCTGCTTTTGCTGTGCCTGCTGATGCTGCAGCACAAGCTGCTGTGTGTGCTATGAGGAGTTATCACACGCTGTTCTGGTGGTGGTTTTTTTTTTGGCTAGCCTATGATGGCTGCTATCAAGCACATTTGAGCAAGTGTTTGCTTTCAAGTTACATATTCACGAAAGAGGCAATTGCCTAGGAAACACAGGTGTTTTGCTTTCTGTTGCCTCTGGAATGGCACTGTGCCCACCTGCCATAGCACACGTGCACAGTAGTTATCATTCCTATAGTCTGAGATACCTCTAACCACTGTGCAGTCCTCTATGAAGCTGTATGTATTTACCTCCAGGTTTCATTTAGGAGTGGAATGTGATTGGGAATACTTGCTTCTATTGGGAAAAAAAAAAGGAAATCTTTATTTACAATAAGGGAAAGCTGAGTTGTTTTTTTTTTTTTCCTTTTCTTTCAGTTACTGATTGCTGCTGTGTTCAATACATCTTCCAGACCGTGTGTAATCTTGCAGCAATCCTTAATGTACTAATGCAGGACATCTGCTTGATCATATCCCATATCCTGGTTGCCCCCTTACAAGTCTAACATTTTGCGGCTCAGGACCCCTTCTTCTGTTATTCCCACAGCAAAGTTTTGTTATGTGAGGTGCAGGTCCCAGCCTGATGCCTCACTGCGGAGTGACAGGGTTTCTGCAGCTGGCAGCACAGCCTCCTTTGCAGGGGCAGACCATGTAATAACACAGCCTAAGCCTGCTTGTCATGCCTGCCTTCATCAGGTTTGCAGCAGCCCTCCTGCTTGGACTCTAAAGCAGTGACTGCACCAGAGAGGCAGAAACCCCTGGGTACAGGGGTGTGCCAGCTGCTGCAGCTGGTGGAGCGCTGGCTTCCCAAGAGTTGGTTAGTGTTGGTTGGTGGCATTTTCAGGTGTCTACAGTGCATAGCAGGCATGTGATTTCCTCTACATGTGCTGGATGTAGCTTCTCCATTTGCTTAGTTGAATGGGGAGGGCTTTTGACTAGCAAAATTTTCTGGGTTTTGAAAGCAAATTTTAAAGGATCAAAAGTGGTTGCTTAATGGTCAGCACTTAGATACTGGAGAATCTTGGAAGACTTGGAGAATTGCTCCTTATCATCTTAACTTTATCCTTTTGCATTTTCTGGTGGTATGCATATCTATATGGCACATGTTGGGTCATGACCCACGGCCATCCTAGCTCTATATGTTGTTAATTAAATCTGTGCTGTTGCTTAGAGGCGACAACAAAGCAGCAGAGCACCACTACCATGAGTGCTGTATGAGTAAGGCCCTAAACATTAAATATAATACGGCTCTTTGCTTTTTTGTTTTTCCCTTCCTCCCCCAAATCATTTTTAACAGCTGGTTTTCAAGCAGCAGGAATATGAACCAGGAGTTCCAAACACAGAAGTAAGAGCAAGGAAGTGTTTAACAGGAGTACTGCAAGACAGAAGCTCACAGTAGCGGAGGAATGGGATGCACGGTGAACATGCCACTCATCTGTGGGTAATGCCCACCAGCAATGAGACACCACTTTTAATGTGGGTAGCAGATGGGTGGAGGTGACACCTGTGACAGATGTAACCCCTGACCACCTGGGCTGCAAAACCAGAGCAGGCAGGGGTGGCACACACAAAGGCATTTGGCACACTCCAGCCCCAGCAGACGTGACTCCTGCTTTCAGGGCTGACAGTACACCTCTCCATGTCTGTGGGAGACGGCAGGCTGCTCTGGGGCAGAACTAGGCTTTTCTGTACTCCCCATGCAGCTGCTATATTCGAATATCCATTTTTCCTAGGTCTGACTTTATTTAACAGTTCCCACAAGTTTCCATGCGCTACCGCAGGTTTCAAAGCTGACGACAATTTTTTCAAGAGCATTCTGCTCGATGACCACCTTTACTCTTTGCATGCATCGCTTTCAGCAGGGATGCCAAGCACGATGCACCCTCTCCCACCTGCTGCCCTGCCTCGCCCCCCCGGAGCTCGCAGCCCTGCTCCCTGCCGGGGCAGTGGACCTGCCTTTTTTTTAAAAAAAAAAAAACCCCAAAAAATTGCCCCATAGCAAAGCTGCCAAATGCAACGTCGGAGGAGGGTGCCCCCCTCAGTGTGGATTTTAGGAGGGGTACGTGTGCCACCTAGAGGAAGAGTGGCCGTTTGCGGGGGACGGGACGGGACAGGACGGACACCGGCTGGGCTCTGCGCTGGGCTGGGTTGGGTTGGGCTGGGCTGGGCTGCGCTGCGCTGCGCTGGGCTGGGCTGGACTGGACTGCGCTGCGCTGGGCTGCGCGCTCCCGCTGCCCGGCACGGAGCAACTTGCAATGTCGACCTGAAGCTTGATGCCTATGGGAGATCTGCAAAAAACCCCCCAAAATAGACCATCACCCAGCAGCGATTGAATTCCCTTTAGGAAATCTCAGTAAATGGCATGCTCTGCCTCTGTGCTTGCAAACCGTTTGCATATTCCTGGAAAAGAGGCTAAGAACGCTGTACTCTTTCCTATTCCAGTAAAAGAGATAATGCCTTTGTTTCATATTTTAGTATTCCCGACATTTATTAACGCTGCCTAGTTCCTAAGATGCAGAAAGAAACAGCTCTGACCTGGCAAAACCAGAATTTGTCCTTCTCCCTTGCTAGAACCTTCAGTTCTAATGTGTGTCTTCTTGTTTTTTGAACCTTGCATGATCTGATGCTTCTTACATGTACCAGCTTTAGATCTCCCATTCAGGATGAGGCCACACAGGGAGGAGCAGATGGAAATAAAAGTGATTGCTGTGAGGAATGGGAAATGTAAGATAGTGGAAGAGACGAGAAAATAGAACAAAAAGGGAAGAATGGGAATTACAAACAGTAAATACTAGAAAAAGAGCAGTGAAAGCAAAGAAATTCACAGGGCAGATGTGGATGCCTTTTATTCCTGCAGCATCATTGATCCTTTGCAGAACAGCTTCCCCAAGAGAAGGCAGCTGTGATGGACGTTGTTCATGTAGTTCCTTGCAGTATGTCTGATTTTATTAAGACGCAAAGCAACACCTGGACCAGGGTCACAGGCATCCAGATGGTCTCCTCTTATATAAATCCTGATTTACATAACAGGACGTTGCTCACAAAAAATTGACCTCTGAACAGGACTGATTTAAGTGAGCACACTTAACTACTTCTCTCAAATTTCTGTTTGCAATGCTCATTTCTACCATGCTTGTCCCTTTGTGAAGTTGGGAACGGAGTGACACCTGCTGAAGCTGTTGAATTCAAAGTAATGGTGTTAGCAGTGAGAAGTGTTAGCAGCCTGGGAGCAAGAGGCAGAGCCTCATAACTTCTTACCCCATTCCCCAGATCTTGCAATGCAGCAGAAAATCTGTGTCCCAGATTTGGATCCTTTCCTTTTCATTCACTGTACTTCCAGTACTGAGATTCTGGGGGTGACTCAACTCTTATTTTGCATAAATACAGAGCCTCAGGTGTGGCTGAACAACCCCATGCCATAAATACTTGTTCAAGTAGGACCTAAGCCAGCAAGGAGACAATTCTGCATGGAGTCATGTGCACAAAGTTTCTTGTGGGTAAGACACCCTCAGCTATTTGCAGGCATGAATCTTCACGCACTGCTGGAACTACAAAGCAGGCATCACCTGACACGGTCAGGTCCCTGGTTTCAGATCACGTGTTTGTTGTAGTGAACTGAGCTAGTTAAGGGAAATGGTCCCATCCCTGCACCATAGGTTCAAGCTGAAGGAGGACAGGGGAAGTTAGGTCTTGTTAATTAGAAATCTTCTGAGCACTTGTGCCTTGGAGACATGTACAAGCTGAAGCACAGGGAAATGCCCTGTGGTTGCTGCTGCAAAATGTACAGTGATGTAAGGCCAACTTGTCATGTTCGCTAACTTTTCCCTGATTTTGTTGTACTAAAAGATGTTGAAGCCTCATTTGCAGGTTTCTAAATGGAAGCTATGGTGACTCAATGGCTTTAAAGAACTAAAAAAATTCCCCAAAGCTCATTGTCACATTGCTTACAAAATAATTTGGAACAACAGTTAATAAACAGTACACTCCATCCACATTTTGAAACCTCTCATGACTTCTCTGACAAGTGACTAACATTAGGTGGTGACTAACCAGGGTCAGAGTATATCCAACCTGGCTTTTTTCAGTGACCTTATTTGATGACATCAGCCTCACACACAAGGGCCTCACTCACAAGGAGACTCTATAAGATCTATTAATGGTTTGACACCATGGGATCTCCAAGCGTGTACTGCAAATGACAAGCCAATGAACAGCAATGAACAGGAAGTACTTTGCCCTGTACTTACCAGGCACCTGCTCGCTGGCAGAAGCTGAGGAAGACGCAAGCACAGTGGGGCAAGCTCAGGTGACAACTTGTGGCTTGTCTCCTACTCCATGACACTGTCTAACTGTAAATGTGATGAAGCTTCCCTGTCTATGGAACAGGATCAGTCAGCCTCACCCCTCACTCTGCACTATTTATTGAGGTTGTTGTCCATTGAGGTTGGGCAGATCTGCAGCTGATCAGTACCACCCTGTGCAGCAGCAAAAGGATCTGTATCTGGAATGTTGCACAGCAGTGAGGAGCAATGCTGGGTGGTTGTGCTTGCAAAAGCAGGTACCTCATGGCAGCACCAGGCATTTCAGGACATCTCTGCGCAGCATCAGGGAACATAGACAGACATACTCGCACTACCTTTGAGCTACCTGGCCTGGTTATTGAAGTCAGGGTGAAAGTCCTTTCCAGTGCTAAGTACTCAGCGTTATGCTGCTGCAAATTTGTTACTTCCTGTACCCACATTAGCTAAAAATCATCTAAAGCAAGTCTGAGAGCATGTATGCACTGCAGTGGTGCCTCCCTGTTGGCCTACCTTTATGCAGCATAGAGTCTGATGTTTTTCTGGTGTGATGGAACTCCTGTGTTGCGTGTAGAGGAGAGATAATGTTCAGCCTCCCCAGTATGACAAGGTCACAGATTCACTTCTTAGAAGAGAATAGAGGGTAAATTCACTTCTTAGAGGATGAGGGGTGAAGTCATGAGTAAAGGAGTCAAAAGCAGATGAGGAGGTGGCTGTAACCTTGTATACCATCCTGGCACCTTTGGGTCAGATGCCTTTGCTGAGGAAGTCATCACTGGGCCAGGTTTAATATTAAAAATGAGACGGGGGGGAAGTCCTTTTCTCCTTTTGACATCCAGAAGGCTTCCCACACAGGGAAATGTGGTTCTTCTACTAACCCATCATGGGTCTTGCATCAGCAGGCAGAGTTCTCAACTCGGTCACTTTGATGCTAGATCTTCCTGAAGAGGAGACAGTTTTGATGCTGGTCAGTTAATTTCATTAGTTCCAAGCAGTCTCCTGGGGGGGTTATGGAATTTTGCAGCCTAGAGGAGGTGCTCACTAGGAGCTGAGTTTGGAGGTTTTTTTGTTGTGATTTGCAGTAACAGGAGAGGCAAAGCTCAGCAGAGAGGTAAGCTGACATTACATTTTATTCTGAAGTCTAAGAAATGGTTTCTGTTTGTACCATGGTTAGTTCCAGCAAACCAGTCTTGCTTCTGCAAGGACACTGTATGACTGTAAAAAATGAAGCACTGGGCAGGAAATATTTTTTGCAAGATCAGTGCCAAAATCAGCTGTAGGTCTGTGACCATCGCAAAAGTAGATATTTTTTTAGTTGGATATATGTTAAAGAAAAGTGTTTCCAAGGCTATGTCAGAGCTCACCTTTAGAATACACAACGATTGATCTTTTAAAAAAAAACCCCACAGGGAAACACCATAAAGAAACCAATGCTATAAAGCAGTTGTATCCATATAGATGGTGTCACCTGACTTTTGTATTCTGAGAAAGAACCTATTGCATGCTGAGATAAGATTAAATATGAAAACATATGCTATGGACAAAAATGTTTACTTACCCCTGGTTGGCCTTCTCTAGCAACATGAGGTGGTTTAAAAATGATTAAGCATTTTTTTTTAAAAAAAGAATGCATTGTGCATCAAATACCAAACTTAATACTGTACACAGTGAATCTGTAAACTGTGACTAAAGGCGAAACATTTTTAAAATGCCTCTGATAATGAAAAGATTTGTTGTAAAATATGTCTTAAATGGCTTGAACAAAATGCTCATTGTGTGTGCAAAAAATGGCTTTATTCAGCAGTCGTTCTTGGATTTAGCCCTTGGTGGGGTTCAGATGCAGGAGGAGCAAAAGGATTTGACAGCAGGGGAGCTGGAATCCGTAACAAACACCTTTCTAATTTAGGGCAATAACAGTGATGTGATTTGGTATGGGAGAGCTGAATTTGATTATTTTTTTCTGAGCACCTGGAGCTACCACCACATGTGCTGATCCTCTTGTAAAAAATGTCTTTAGTGTGCAAGATATTGAGGTCAGATACTGTACACCACAAAACTGCATGGCAGGTTCCACCTCTAGATTTGAGAGCTCCCTTTTTTTCAAGTGATCGCACAGCACAGGGTGTTGTCGTCTCTCTATCAACAGTTATATCCTACTGCGTTTCCTCATTCTTGGCTGACTTGTACATGCTCAGGGCTCCTGCAAAATCAGGCCTTGTGAGTACTCAGAAGAGTCCGCAAATTCACCAGCGGTGTTTGGAAACTTACAAGTACAAATTTTGCTCTTGATTCCCCAGCAGGAGTGTCTCTCTCACTTTTGCTCATTTGTGCTTATAAACCACCCCAAAACAAAGAACTGTAAAATTTGTCACAGTGAGTGGCAAACAGGAAAGAAGATGCATGCTTGCTCTGAAAGCGATCGGTTCACTTGAGAGAAAATACGTGTTTCCGAGCAGTATATTAAAGCCTTTCTCCTTTTGTAAAGCTTTCTTCTCACACAGTCTTTTTCTGAAACTGTGTGTTTCTCTCTCTCTTACAACTTCTTAACCTTATTCCTTTTGCTGTTGTCATTTCATTTTGTGGGATATATGGTGGTACAACTGGAAGCAGAGTAACTTCAAAACCTAGAAACCAGATTATAGATCAAATTAACCCTAAAAAATGGGCTGGAATAACAAGTTTTGGCTCTTCTCTCCAGAGCAACAACCTTACTAGCTGCTGTGGAAGTCATCGAGTCCAACTTAACGCCCGTGTTTTTTCCACCCTTTTTAGATACACTGATAGCACAGTGAGGATCATTAGAACCTGCATCACTTAGTGGGCAGATGACAACATGACTTGGGACAGAAACATCTTCTTCTCCCTTTGGCTTGTTGTGGAGAGAGAAGTGCTACTTTCTTTGCACTTTGTTGCCATTACTGGTTCCTGTACCCCTATCAGAGAGACGGGAATTAGCACCTCTTCTTGTCTGTTGGTGTCTGGGCTTGCAATCACTGCTGAGTAAATACTGTGGCAATCTTGTTCTGAATGATAAATTTTGCTGTATCTACATGCCAAGAGAAATTGCTCACAGTAGTGAGTAAAATATGTCAAGGCTGTGCTTGTGGGCAAAGTAGAAGTGGCTGTGTCACCACAGAACACCTCACAGACACCCAGTTGCTGTAAACTGTGGTGGAGATTAACACAGACCTGAGCTAATGGCCCCTAGCTGTGGATCCAGCCTACAGTTTCCCGCCTAAAGATGTTATCAGTCCCCTGCTAATGCATGAAGTTCATGATGCTACAGAGCATATATTTCCATTTCTGTGTTGTTTTCTGTTTATTTTTAAAGCACCATTGGCACATTTCTACGTGTCTGAAAAGGCAGCTTGAATAGAACAAGAAGAAATCTTCAAATACAACATAGAGCTTAGGGGCTTAGGTCATTATTGCTTGTGGGCCATTCTGCTTAATTTTGCCATAAAAGGAGACAGCAATTAGAGGATCATAATGAAACAAAGTCCACCAGTTGCTGGTTGAAGTCCAGCTCTTAGAATCATCTAATCATAGAATGTTTTGGTTTGGAAGGGACCCCTAGAGGTCATCTAGTCCAACCCCCCTGCAGTGAGCAGGGACACCTCTTGCAGGCTAGTCATTAGTCTTCTGCAACTTGATGAAAACTGCAGTTCTGTGAATTTGGTAATGCTATCAGACTTCCTCAAGCAGTGACACACATGCTGGAGGAAGATGCAGGTTGTTTTGACACAGCCCACTGTGTTGTTTCTGTGTTTCCCACCATCTGGGTGTCATTTGGAAATGACCACAGTAAGGTGGCACGGTTATTTAAATGCCAAATTTATGTTCTGGGGATCCTCACTTAGTTATTGTTTAGCCTTAGAGATATCTGAGGACCTAGATGCGCAAAGTTGCGGTTTTGAAGCTCTTCAGGTACATTACTAGAACAATCTGTATCTTAAAACACACTGGAGAGCCAAGTGTGTCAGCCATGCTCGATCCCTGCTGAAATAAGCTAGGCATTTCTGTGCTACTTGGATGCAGTAGGAATTATCACAGAATTGTTACTAAAGTAGGAATTTCACAGAAAAACAGCTGTATGATGTGATGGAGTTGGAGACTTTCTGTTCATCAACCTGAGCTTGAATCCTTCCCTCCTTTCTTCAAGGAGGTTGACCACAGCCCTCATTTTCCAGATGAGTATTCTCACCACTAGGCAATGGCATGCTCTCCAATTGCTCTCGCTCAGCCCCTAGGTTCAACGATAGTGGACCCAGCACCTCTGGCACTGAAAGGAAAGGTACCATCAGGAGAGGAGGAAGGGTTTGTTCCTAAGTTCCTGCCCTATCTTCACAAAGTTGAGCAGCTTCTGTGGGAGAGATTGAAATGTCTAAGGCTCTTTCACCTCTAACTCTGGCTCTGATTTGTGGGGAAAAAAAAAAGTGCTGCATTTTTTACATGTTTAAAGGATCTTTATGTGCTTAGAGCCGTGCTTATGATTTCTAAGCTGAAACAACGAGGCGTTTGACAACAAGAAGACAGTGATGCCCTATAGGAGGGATATGAACAGCATGAGGCTCAGCACGGTGCAGCTTAGGTTGAAAGAGCTTCTCAGATATCCCTAGAGGCTAAAGAATTCTCTACCAGAAAAGAAAAATTAATGCAGTTTAGGACAATAGAAAGGAACATAAAATCAACAAAGTTAAACCTAAAATGGGGATTAGCAGGAATTCTGAAGAATAAATGCTTAAAATTGCAAGAACTGATAATAAGGGTTTCTGGTACAGCAGAAACAGAAGGACTGAAAGAGAATCAGAGACTTTTCCAGTTTATTAAAAGTTAGAGAATCCATGAAAAAAATACACAGTCTATAGTCTTTCTATTTTCATTTTGCAACAGTTTTTGCTGGGCCATGTTGTCAGCAGATACTACATGCTTGCTATCTTCAAGCAAGAGAGATATTGTGCTCAACAGCTCCTGTGAAATAAATAAATATTATTAGTTTACCTGTATGTGTCAGGTAAGAAGACAAAAAGGATAGTTAAGGGATGGGATTGAATTCTAGTTTGGCTATTCTTTGTTCTGTGGCATTGAACAAATTGCTTAATTTGAAGTTATTCCATTAGTTGTATGTGCTTCTTCTCATTTCAGAGGAGTTGTTGGAAGGAGGAATTTATAAGTATCTTTGCTCTCTCTTTCTCTTTGTTGAAAGACATGATTCTGGTCAGAGCAAAAGGAGTCCTATCTCAAGATGTTGTTTCTGTAGACTTCCATTGGCCAGGAGGAAATCACAACCTTCCCTAGTTTTCTGGTCTATTGGAAAGGCTCTGAATACCACTGGAGAAGTAATCGAAACATTAGCAGTTTCTGACCAGGTTCCTGCACTTCACTGATTTATTAACACTCTGGCTTGTTTCTTACCATAGCTGGGTCACCATTCTGGGTCATCATTCTTCATGAAATTTCTTATGAAATTCTTACTACAAAATAGGAAATAATCTGTTAGGTTACAGAACTCCAGGTGTTTCTGTCAGAATATTTGGGGATGTTTATAGGGATGTTTATTGCCATCACTTGTTGAGATGATACTCATACCTGACAGATGCTCATGGATGGATACGTATCCACCCTTCCTGTGAACAGCAGCATTCAGTGACTGCACCTGGGTGGTTTTACTGCAGTGATCCTAGGTATAATAGCTTGGCTTGGCAGCAGTGGCATGCTAAGTGAGACATTTTAGGGATGCTCAGTCCTTTCGTAGCATCCTCTCAGGCACTGGGGTGACCCAAATCCAGGGACATCTCTTCCAGGATCTTCCCCTGTTTGGGCCATCAAATAAAAGAGAAAGGGAGAAAGAGGTGAGCTGCTGTGTTTTCCTTCTTGTATCCCAAAAGAGTGTGTCTGGTAAAAGAGGGTATGAGAAGGTCCTGAGACATGTCTGTGGTTCTTGAAGTGGAGCTGAGTGCTTTTTCCCTGGAGCCAGTGGAGTTCAAACAGACTGACTCCATTGCAGGGCAAATACATGATTAAAGTTTTTTTTTTCTCAGACCTTTTCCAACGCCTGCTGCCAGTAGTCAAGACAGAACTTAAAAGTTTGGGTATTGCAAGCTCCTGCTACCCAGGGGTTCAGCACAGGGAGAGTTTTTATTCTGTTCTGCTGTCAGAGAAAGCGTCATGCGGATGAGCCATTGCCACGGTGTTGATTAACAGATAAACCTGCCAAGTCAGAATGCATTGTCAGTGCTTCACGCATGTCCTGCAGCAAACACGAAAGAAAGGGAGAGGGGTACCTATCAGGTGGTGCTATTGGAGAGGTGCAGAAATAGAATACATCTCAGCAGAAGCTGACCTTGATTAGTACGTACCAGTCAAATCTCGCTCTTCCTTTTCTACCACCATATAGATATACCTGTCACCATTTTCAACTCCAGAAAACTCTACACAATTGCACCTCCCCTTCTTCTTCTCACCTGGTATCTTGGCTTCACTCCCATCTGTCTTCATACCTGAAATAATTAGCATATCACATGCTGAGCTTCCCCTACTCATATTGGCTGGCCTATATGGCTGAGATCCAAAAATGTTGAGCCATATGTTGAGGTATAGCCATATAAACCTTAGATGGATTAGGGTTTCATGTCTGATTCCCTTACTTACACTCATTTAAAAATTTGATGAAGCAGTGAGTTGGAGTAATAGATGCAGAACTTGAAACAGTGCTACAAAGTACAAAGGAATAGACCCATGTGCAAAAAGTTTTCTTTTACATTTTAAGGGGCAAAATGGTAACAATAGTTGCATTTTACATGTTTTTAAGATAGAAGGTCTTTCCACTCTCAGGGTTTTACTTGCAATGTTATCTAACTTCAGTTCTGTGTTTCACACATGCTGATGTAGTCATAATTTGCCTCAGGGTCAGAATGACTAAGATTTGCACCTGAAAAAATAAGAAGCTGATACAAGACTGATATGAAACTTAAAGAAACCAATACATAAACAGGTCAACCATCTAAATGAAAATATATTTGAATTGCAAACCCCAGCATTACTGAAAGACTTGCTTTCACAGTGATGTAGAGCAAATTGCTGTTAATTGTTTCCTGCTGTGAATCTGATGGGCTGGTGAACAGTGTCTCTTTATTTCTTTTTGCTTTCAGTTCCTATGTTGAGCTCATTTATCAGAACTGTGTTCGGTGGACACCTCTGGAAGGAAGAGAGTATCCCTGCCTTCAAAAACAACTGGATGTGCTCAGGGAGATATGGTCCTAGGCACTGAGAGATGTCCTGATACCTATCTAGACCCAGAGGAAAGAGCAGGGACCTTGCAGCAGAGATTGCTGAAAAGGGCGGGATATATCCAACAAGTCCAAAAGGGTCATCACATGGTGTTGGGCAGAGAAACCCCTGAGGGATCAGGGAGTCTAGGTAGCCCCCAATGTTGCTGAAGTCAGGCATAGAAACAGGGACAGTGGTACCAGGAAAGAATTAGTTCTAAACATCTTTATATTTCTGCTGACCTCGCTGCTTTGATTTTTTTCTTTTCCCAATTCTAATATAAAGCTATCTATTTTGAGTTTGAAAATTTTGACTTTGTGAGTTTGAAAACTTTCTTTGGGGAGTTCATCATAAGAAAAATATCTCAGCAAGTGCCTCTCAAAGCTCTGGTCAGCTTGAGGTCCCGTCACAGAAAGGGCAGCTGGGGCTGGTAGACTGCATCATTTCAGATCTCCTCCACTGAGTCAGGCATGCTGTTGCTGGAGTTTTCGCCTTCCTGTGTTTATGAAAGAAAAATCAAAGCTGTTTCACAGAAGAAAGCCTAGTCATCACCAGTCATTGCTAGACCAGTACTGTTAGAGTAGCGCTCATTCATTACTGGAGCCACCTAAAGCCCTGATGAAAGCTTCACAGAGCCAGGTGCCAGAGGCAAAATTTGCAAAAGCCATCAAGCCACTAAGGCACCCCTGGGAAACTCTCTGGACAGAGGAAGAGGCTTTGTGAAGTAGAAAACCCTAAAAGGTGCCAACCAGCTGAAAAGTGCATCTATTCAGAGTTCATGGCCACAGATTTTTGCTGGAGTTAGATAAAGAAGCAGGGTTGGGTTATAATTCCTTGGTTCTGTCTCTCTTCCCCCTTTGTCCAAATTCTCATCAGAAATGTGAAAGTCCACAGTTCAACTCTTTTCCTTCCTTCACCTGATTTTGACTGAATCTTGAAAAAGCCTCTTCTCAGGAGGTTGTCAGGTATTTGTCTTTCCTAAGTATCTCCTGCTGAATGCCCTTTGCTGTGTTCAAGATGAGGAGAATCTTGAGGCTGTCCTGACCAGGACCTGTGCTCATATTCCTGCTCCTGATACTGTGTCGTATTTGTGCTTCTCCAGGAGAAGGGTGAAGAACTGGAAAACGTTGGTTGCCTCTCTGTGTTTTTCCTCCCTTAACGCTGCTGTGAAATTAAGATTTCAATAATAAATGTTGACTAACATTTTTACGTAAGCTGTGGTTTTGTTTTCTGGTATAAACACCCACAGTTTGCATGCCTCCTACAGGACTGGCTTGGGTATAAAGATATAACTTCCTCCCTTCTCTAGTGCCATGGTGATAGCTGTCATATGACTGTGGGAGGGAATTCTTGAAATATTCCTGAGTATGTGTGATAAAATGTGCCTACCACAAAAGAGTTAACTTTCTCCCTCTCAGTGCACAAGCTACTTCTGAGTCTTCTGGAAATTTCCAGAATATTAAGCACACAACCCACTTCACAAGTGCATTTATTTATTTGAAAATGAATGAAGTTCATTCATTTTAGCTAACCTGATTTTTGTGTGCTGTGTTTTGGAAACGTCAGGATCAAAAACTTTGCTGACAACACAATATCAGGAAGGAGGAAATATTATGCACCTGCTAAAAACTATACTTCCAAACCCAGAAGCACTCCCAAGTCAGTGGCCTCCCTAAAATATGCTTCCTAAATTGAGTAAAGCTGAAGAGTTTAATAGCAACAGAAACAAGAACTCATGGATAGTACAAATCTTCAGTATTCATCTGCATTGCCTGATGAGAGTGCTGCTCTGAGAATAAACTGTGAGTTAGTCTTCTTGTTTGTCTTCTTTTTCTTCTGTGAGAACAACAGATGAAACGTTTCTCATTTGTTTGCTTTCTGGGTATGTCTGCCACCAGATCAGTTTGCATTTTTCTTTCATTTCCAAGAATAATGTATTGCTTCTAGTGATCTTTGCAAAATGATAATTTCTGCCAGATAAATATATTTAAAACTGCATAGCAGATGTTTGTATTTACCACCCCTCTCCTTGCACAGCAAAGCGTGTAAAAGGAAGTTGCAGAGATGCGCTGTTTTAAAGTGGTTTGCTCTTCAAAACATTAAATTGGAGACTTAATGGCCTATTTTGCTCATTCAGTCCCAGTGAAGCTATGCCCACTCACTGCACAGACAGCAAAGAGACGACCATTCTCTGTTATACTTCAGCTATTCTTTTCTCTTTCTGACCTGTGCCCTTCACTTAACACCATCGATGTGGGGCAAATCGGCAGTGCCATTACTCCTTCCTCAGCAAGTTCTTTGTGTAGATGCTCTTCCTAAGCACAGAACAGGGTACAACATCCACGCTGATCTTGGCAGACAACAAAAGTGTCATTGCTTATCTTCTGAACCACTTGCCTTCTCTCTGTCAGGCTGTCAGTCCTGATGGCGTATTTGTAATACATGGGTGGCATGTGCCCAGCCCCCCAGGCAGGAGGTCAGCCCTGGGAGAAGTTGCGGTTTTGCCCCTCCTTATTTGAGGAGCTATGTAAGCACAGACGTCATTCGGAGTAACTGGGCAGAAGGACAGGAGTTATGGGTAGGAAGGGAGGACCTGAGAAACAGAGGCTGGAAGCCATGGTAGGAGCACAGGCAGTGAGGGCAGGGCAGCTGCTCTCTCTGGTGATCATATGCTCTATTTAAGCACGCATGCCAATCAGCCCCAGGTCTCTGCTAGTTTAAGGAAAGGCCTTAAAACTCCCACCTGCTGTTGGTTCCTTGGTGTTTTAAAATGAAAGGTTACCCTCACCTCCTGTCCCCAGAAAACAAATTGTCTAAACTCTGGGCTGCTATCCTTCTTTTTGGAAATCCCCAGAACACCCAATTTTACCCCATAGTAGTAGAGTTAGGGTATTCCTGATTCTGTTCCTTCCTTTGCACTAGTTCTCACTGTTTTATCTCATTTCCTCTGTCCTAGTTGAGAGGGTGCTGGTGGACTTGCCTTCTTCCTGGCAGACCTGAGCTGGAGCACATCCTTGAAAGGCTGTAGGGTGCAGCCTCGGAGCTGGTGGCCATACCGCTCTCTGCCATTGTTGACTTTACTCATGTAAATAGATGGAAAACCACATCGGAGTCCTGTGCCAGTGTACAGACATGGCTTTTTATGGGGCAAAAAGATGAATCCCTTGAAATCTGGATGGTGTCCAAGGAAGAGTACGTGATCTAACTGGTCTCTAAGGTAATATGCAGAGACTAACAGAAGTAATTTCCCAGAAGTACCAGCTCTGTCTGGGCTTGAGACATAGGGCTATTTCTGTCACCAGACAAGCCTTTATTTTCACTGCTGAGGGTGGCAGCACATGAAATAGGGAGGTGGCTTTGGCTGTGTAAGCTGTGTCCTCTCTGGGCACTTGAAATGGATCCAGAGCAATACATATTCTGCTCACTGTTTTGCTGTAAACCTGTAAAAGTTGCTCCTGTTTTCTCCTTTTGGTCAGTACAACTTGCTTTGGCTTTCAAAAAAAGATTCTTATCTTGGGGCTTTGCAGTCATCTTGATTTCTCAGCTTTTGCAGATAGTTCTCTGGACAAGGATACCAATGGCATTTACTTCCTTGGCAAGATTGTCTTCATCTGGTAAATACCACCATTTCTGCCAAGCTTGGAACATTAACAGGTTTGAGGCTTATCAGGGAAGACAGAAGCAAAGGTGGACAACAGTGCATAACAGTGACAATGATTTTCCTGTTTACACTGAACATACTGAAAGATGTTTCTGAAAAAGGTTGAGGAACCTACTAAGAGATTTTTGTGTCACAGAATTTGGGTCTGCAAGTAGACTGCATTAGAAACCTTAAGAGGGAATTAATCAGACATAGTCTGTTCCTTTGGTTCAGTTCACTGTGCATCTACTCTTATAAAGTGGGGTTTGCAGTTTGGACTTAATTTTCTGCCCACCAGACTGCAATCATCCAGCGTATGGGCCAACCACTTTTCAGTACTCCCTTACTGGAATACAAGCATGAGGTCTGAAATGATCTGTCACAGAATTGTGGAGGTTGGAAGAGACCTTGGAGGTCTCTAGTCCAACCCAGTGGCCCATCAGGCCATTCTGGCCTGAGCTACACCACAGTACACCCAGCCCTGTCCCCTGCTGTTTGTGGCTGGACTCCCTTGGTGGACCCCCAGGACTGACTTGTTACGTCACCTTGTTCGGGGCTGCAGATGGTACTGGTCACTGCTGCCAACCTGACACCACTGTGGGCACTGCCTCTGCTGGGGTCACCCTGTTTGTGCCCACCATAGAGCAGCCCCATTCTTGCTGTTCCCTCCTGCCCACCAATATCTATGAGGAGGTTACTGAGAGGAGAAATCTGGTCCTCAGAGCAGCAAACAGCAGGAGGGTGAGAGGCAATGGTCATAGACTGAAATAGGAAATGCTCAGCCATTTTCCCCATGAAGACAGCCCAGCAGTGAAGTAGGGGCCCAGAGTTGTTGTGCCATCTCCATCCTTGGACTATTGCCAGCCCCAACAGGATGAAAAGCCCTGAGCGACCTGGTCTGATGCCACGACTGAGCCTGCTTTGGGCAGGGGCTTGGACTGGAGTCCTCCCAGCCTGATGATCTGTGTGAGTCTGTGGCCCTCAGTCGCATAGGCAGGGCATCTTGAGACACTCTGCTGTGCTTCAGTTAGGAACAGGAGCGTTCGTTTGCGTGTTCCTGCTGAGGAAGTCAGTTCCCTGCAGTCATGAAAGCTGTGTTGTGGCCTCAGATAGCGGCCTCAGGAGTTGTGGAGTAGCCCTTTTCCTTGTGGTGGTGAGGGGCTGCCTATCCAATGTGAACTAGCAGCTGCAAGTTGAACGTGAAATGCTTATTTGGTAAAGGCAACAGAATTACTTGTCTGTAATCATGGGAGAATGGTGCTTACTGCATTTTAATTCTGCATTATCCTTTTTGCTCTTGCTCTCGTGGTTAGTTTTTGCAAGCAGTTTTGTCATGAAGTGAATAAAGAAAGGTTCTCCAATCTTCTTCATGTGCACTTGAATACCAGGTCAGTCCTTTCTGAGGAGTGATCGGGTAGAAACAAACTTTGCAAAGTATGTGAAACTGTGTTTATTTTTTTTTTTAAGCTTTGGCACAACTGAACTAGCGACAGGAAACCTCAAGCACTGTATTACTAAGCAATAAATAGCAAGTGACTTTCAGTAATTCCTGGAACTCATTCACAGTATTACTATGTGACATTTCTCAGTAATTTTGTGAAGGTATTTCCATCTGGCTGGCTTAAATTCTTTGTACTGGTTAAATCTGAAAAACAAGACTATTTACTAGAAGCAAATATGAACACAGGCAAAGGAGATGGAATAGAAAGGGCCAGAGCCTCATGAATTAGAAGTTTTGTATGCAAAAGCTGTTGGGTTTTCTTGGAAAGCCATCAGGTATGATCCAGCCTAACCAAAATAGTTTTCAAAATAATCACAAAATGAGGTACTTACAGGCTAGCAATGTTCCTTCAGAGTAGGAAGATGAAGGTCTGAAATAGAAAGCTTGGCTGCAAGGCTGCAGTGCTCCTTTTTGACGTCAAGGTGTAAGAGGAGCACCATGTGAAGTGCCTGCAATCTGGAAGGCAAGTCGTGGAGCTCAGTGAGTGAGATGAGCCTTGGAGCACTCACAGATTGCAGGTATTGTTTCTAGTTGGTAGCATGAAAGACTGGAAGACGTTTGCCTGCCTGAGGCCACAGCTAGATGCATGTGGTATACCCAAGGTTGTAAGAACTCCCAGCTCTTTCCCAGTTCCTAACCAGCAACAGCATCTCTCCCAGCTTGCTATGAGATGCATCTCCTCATGTCAAGGAATGGGAAGGGAAAATAGTGCTCAAAAAAAAGTAAAAAGGGACTCAAAACCCAGCTGTGTAAAATTGGTTCTTGGAGAGGTTTCTATGAACCAGGAATGGTATGGCTTAAGGGCAGAGCTTCCTCTTCAGTTAAAAGGAATGCATTCGCTTTGCATTTGTTGGAGAACTTCCTCCTCCTTCTGAAATGGACTTGTCTGATACCTGGACCTGTTTGGCATGAATCTTTTTCTTAGATCTGATGGTTGTATATACAAACCATGAGAGTTTCTGTTTGTGTCCAAAGACTTTGTAGGTGAATCATTTAATCTCTGTGGTTCTTTTTACCTGTTCATAAAGTAGACACAGTGAAAAAAATAGGCACACACACGCACACTGTTCCCAGGAGTCATACCAGGAAAAAAGGCAGTTCCAGGCTTTGGTGAAGTCTTGATTTTTTTCATTGAAACCTACATTTCCTGAAAAGGATAGGCTCCCCTCATCACTGCAAAGACCCTAGGGGAGACCTGGGATTCCAGGCAAGGTAACAGATCTATGCAGTATTTTAAATTAACTACTACAAGCTTCAAGGAAATGCCCTGTATGGATGAACAGGTGTTTTCTTCTCCTTATTATTACTTGTTCTGAGCTGGTGATTTTGAAGGTGTACTGCATCCTAAATTTATTTATTTAAAATTAAATATCAAAGGATGTATGCTCAGTACTAAAGCCAGTGAAGGAATTTCAACAGTTTTTGCATGTGAATATGGGAAAAATGCTTCTGGCTGGAGTAATAAAGGCCATGTGTACATGAATAAATAGTATGAGTACCATGGGGTAGCATAAAGCTATTTTCTACATTTTGCATTTGGAATATTGAGGCATATGGAGGTAAAAGACTTGTCCAAAGTGCATAAAGGAGTACTGGGACACAGCTGGGAATGGTACCCAGATGCCTTGAATCTCAGAGTGGTACTGCAACTGCCAGATGACAGGTAGTCTTGATAGCTTTTATTGAGAAGGCTCAGGAATCTATCTGTTCAGTTTTACATTGGCTGTTTGTTTTAAGTTGCTAGTCCTGTGAAAAAGCTAATGTTCTGCGTTTCAAAGAAGAAGATTTTGAATTGGAAGTCTGGTGCTGTAAGCTTTTTTAAAAATGTCATGTCACTGAAATCTGAGTGTCTTTAACACTGTCAATGCAGGGAACCATGAAAGCTGCACTTCTAAAAGCATTGCAAAATTTTAATTTATTCTCATCCCCTTTTCTAGAAAAAATGGTTGCTTTAAGATGATCTTAGAGGCAATAACACAAGGATATTTCCATGGGGAAACAATATAATTTCCCCCCTCCCTCATGCTTGTGTTTCAGTTCCTTTACTCATTTTAAAATGCTTTGATTTTTGGTCTTTCTCTACTTTCTCCCTGTGATAGGGAATTTCTTTCTTTCTTTCTTTCTTTCTTTCTTTCTTTCTTTTCTTTCTTTCTTTCTTTTCTTTCTTTCTTTCTTTCTTTCTTTCCTTCCTTCCTTCCTTCCTTCCTTCCTTCCTTCCTTCTTTCTTTCTTTTCTTCCTTCTTTCTTTCTTCTTTCTTTCCTTCTTTCTTTCTTTCTTTCTTTCTTTCTCTTTCTTTCTTTCTTTCTTTCTCTCTTTCTTCTTTCTTTCTTTCTTTCTTTCTCTTTCTCTTTCTCTTTCTTTCCCTTTCTCTTTCTCTTTCTTTCCCTTTCTTTCCTTCTTTCCCTTTCTTTCCTTCTCTTTCTTTCTTTCTTTCTTTCACACAACAATTCTCCTTCCCCCCCTCCAAGATGTTAATATGGTTGCTGCGCTTGGCTTCAGGCTTGAATCTTGGCAAGGAAGCTCTCAATTATTAGGCAATTTTTAAAAACAAACACAGTTTCAGCTGTTTTATGCAGTGGAGGAGTGCAAAATGCTAGCTGTTTCCCAAGACACTCTGTAATGCCCTGAAGGGTAACAGTTGAGAGCAAGGGGCTAAAATACATAAGTATTTCACATCTGGCAGTATTGCTAACACGATTTTTATTCTGATGTGGACTAGGTTTGGTCTGGACAAATGTATATCTGTACAACATGTAATACATGTGTATCTGGCCTCTAATATAATTGTATGTCAAACAGCCAATAATACACTTACCCAGTTTGCCAGTATTAATCTGGGGCTCTGTCCATTGCAAGATTTTACAGCTTGCTTGCTGCAACAAGAGCAGTAACAAAGCAGGACCACTCAGAGGCCCTGAATTTCGGTTTTATTTGGAGTGCAAGTGAACATTCAAAAGATTTCTGATGAAGGAAAACCCTTTAAAAAATCTCTCTTTTGGCTTCTTTGCTCCTCTGCAGAGGGACAAAGTGAAGTGTGCTTGGGAATTGAAAGCAGCTGAGGATATACACATGGGGAAGGAGAGGAAGAGGAGTGAGGGCTATAAGATGCTGCTGGTACCTTCTGGGGCTGGGAAAATGATGGGGGGGAACCAGAGCTTGTGGGGAAGGTACTGACGGGTCATCTGAAAGAAATCCAAGGCTGTTACTGCATGGAGCCAACAGGGGTTGAGCGAGGTTTATTAGATGAGGGTTGGTTTGGTGGGCCTGTGGCTAGCCCTCCATAGCATGTTTCAGAAGACAGTGTCCACCCTGCTGCATGTCAGCTCTCGGGCTTTGTTGAAGAAGCAAGGAAGAAAATCAAAACAGCAAGGTTTTTCAAGGACAGGAAGATCAGAGGGCTTTGGCTTCAAAGTCCTGTAACAGAAGCTGAAGCTGCTTGATTAATTAAAAAAAAAAAGCCACCTTTAAATAGTGATTAAAGATTATTTAGAATAGATTTCCCATCAAAATACCACCACCATTTAATTTTTGACAAACTACATTGGTTTCACAGAACTCTGTATTTCCGGAGGAAATACTTTGGTCTACAGTTTGTGACTGGTGCCTGAGCTCAAGGCTATTACATTGGAGCCTGTGTTGGTCTTCTCAGAGGGCCTTGGGCTGTAACCACAAAGTAATTCTTATGGTTGTGGTAGGAACAGGCCTATTGGGTCATTGCAGTATCTTGAGATAGGTCGATGGAAATCACTTCAGAGCATACTACTGGGCAAAACAAAAGCTGAGGAGCTGTCATGCTCCTACAAGAAGGAAACCAAAGAACTGCAGCTGTTCTTTGTTCAAGTGCATGCCCCCAAACCCATGATCTTCACATATAGGGAAGAAAAAACTTTGTCTTGATGGTCCTGTGGCACCTTCCTTTCAGCTGCCCTAGTCCCACCAGCATCTGATTTTGGGAAAGAGAGGCCAGGCACACCATATACCAACAGTGAAAGATGGCACGGAATTGTTGGTGGCAGTGGAGACCTTTGTCTAGCCAAGAAGAAATACAGGCAGAAGAGGACAGATGAAGAAAGCTAGCTTTAGCTGGAGCCTTTTGGGGCCAACGTTTGTTTTGTGGGATTCAGGCTCTGCTTTCATTCTTGCCATGTCTGGTTTCCATTACAGTGCAAATATTACAGATACCTCTTTTTAATGCCCAAAAGGTGAAAGGCTTTTGGGAAGAGAAGAATAGCTCTGTAACCACTGAGTGTCCCAAAGCAGAGGTCTGTAAAACCCAGAAGATGAGATGTACACAAAAAAGTCTAGGTTCTGTTAATGCCAGAGACAAAATAACTCTTACAGTACTGGAATCCTTAATTTTTAAAAACAAGTAACCAGAAAATCATAGCTGTTCTACCATAGGTTGCTAAAAGGTTACTGCTATTTTGTTGTAATATTGGTTCAGGTTGCTGAGTTGAAGTCAGTTAACTTTCCTGTACTCGCATGTATTTCAGGCAAACCTCCCCAAGAAAGGATTCACAGGAGTCAAAGTATCTGTCCTCTCATCAGCCACAGAACCTGCCTGTGCTGGGCCCCCAGTTTTTTATTGTAATAACTTTACCTTTTTAATGGTGTTCTCTATACAATTTTTAAATGCAGGGACACACACAAAATATGATGAAGCTCTACAGTGTTACATACTACACAGTTTATGCCTTAGTGCACCAGAAGAAATGGTATAGGTATTCTGAAATAAATTTGAAGTTCACACTACTCAGAAATCTCCTTTTCAGAAGGAAAGCAAATGCACTGACTTACACCCACTCTCTCTTGGCTCCAAGGCCAGGGTGGAGCTTGCATTCGTTTGTCTGTTAAAATAAACAAAGGAACTGCTAATGTGTTTGGTGGCCCACATGGTCTGAAAGCTTGAGAGCTCAATGCTATTGAAAACACCTGTTCACTCAAGAAAAAGGCAATTAAACCCCGTAATTTCTGGAGTTAACAATACTACAGAACATTAAAGCATCTTTCCATTGCTTTCGTGGGTACATGTACTGTCCTCTTAACACACTTCTATTCAGAGAACTCTGTCAGGTCTTATTACCCTGGTGGAGAATTCTGTAATTAAAAAATAAAATCCTGAAAATCACTACTTGTCACTTTCTTTTCCTTCTGGTACTTACACACAACAGTAACAAGCACTCGAAAAAGCTTTAAATAAATGAAGTTGCTTTGCCTTATTAAAGCTCTGAGAAAAATGCTGAAGTAAATGTAATTGCACTGGATTTGATATGGAAATGAGAATATAATTTTGGGTCAGGAAACTGATTTGTCGGTGGAGAACTAATGTCACACTATCTTAAAATAGAGCTCTGAGGACAACAAAGGAGGAAGAATAACATTTAAAATAGAAAAATACACTCCCAAATGTAGAAGTTTGAAGAAGATATGGTAACATCAGTCTGTGTGAAATACAGCAATCCAGAGGTCATTTTTAATAAAAAGTGTGTACTTCAGGCTATTTGCATCAACAGTACTGTTGTTTCTAGAGGGATGCTTAGACCAACTTTTACCTTATGCAAGACGTTTTATTTTTAACAAGGATGTTTGTTGGACTGCCTTAACATGACACTGAAAAAGCTGTATAGATCAAAGCCAGCTAGTTGTAGGCTATGTTCAGATTAAAAAAGTATCTGTCTCTCATCCCTGAGCTATGAAAGCAAGCAAAGGTGCCATTTTCAGGGTGCTTGTCCTCAGCTGTTACCTGCAGGAGTCCACATTATTTTGGGTGAAAACCTGACTCCACTGAGATAACTGGCAGTTCTGGCATTGTTTTTGATGGGGTCAGCAATCAGTCATCTACATTTAGAAATGAAAAAAAAACCCAAAAATTTAAACTCTTGGATTTGAATTTAATTGTTTTATGTTTGCTCACAGGAAATGCAGTTTAAGGGGGATGGGTGACTATAATTTTGAAAATAAACATTGCATTTTTGCATTTGAATTTTTGAGATATTTTAATTAAATATGTCTCAAACCCATGTATTTATGTGGACAAGTGGGTTATTTTTTTGATTTTCAAATAAGAAAAAAAATTACTCTTGAGACTCCTGACAACAAAGTCCCTTCCTACAGCATTTTCTCGGGGGCTGCTGGTGGTCTGAGCTGCAGATGCTGTGCTGTCAGCAGAGGTAAGCAGAACTGCAATGTCTCCCTCTGCTATCAGCTCTCCCTTGGCCCGTTTCATAGCCCTGGCAACCAATTGAACATCCTTGGATATATCACTAGTTGGTGTAAATTGCCCTAGTGCCATGTAAGCCATTAACACTGGCACTGAGGCTCTGCCTTACTATGTCTGGGTTTACTCTTGTGACAAAATGAGCAGAACTGACTGTGCTTGCCAAGTGCATTGTGCTGGGTAAATAACTAACAGATGTCAAATGCTCTGGGCTTCTCTAATGGGGAAGAAAACCAATAACCCACCAACAGAAAGAAGCTGTAGGAATGGCTAGGAGTCGTGTTCTATTCAGAAATCTTCACAGAGCTGGAAGGTGAATTATTAAGAAAATGAGCTGTGGTGAAGACCAGTTAGTCTTAATTCCTCATTAAAATATTTGCTACAGATCTAAGTTCTTCTGAGAAGTTGTTTTGAAGTCATTGTAATGGGTACATTTGACTCATGTAATGTTTAACTTGCAGTATTCTATTTGCTCAAGATTTCGAAAGTGTTGTAAGATTGAATGTGTGTTGTGGGAGAGAAAAAGTCAAACAATATTTGAATTCCAGTTGGGCTCCAGGAAGACACAAGACTCTTGCTTATCTATTAAAAAGTAAACATTCACAGCTATATTTTGTTCACTACCAGTAGTGCAAGTTACTCTTATACCGCATGTTCTAAATTATATTTTTTCCCTTAGGAAGCTATCAGGTCTGTGAAAATCAGTATTATGCATAGAAACTTAACCCTACATCATGAGAGTAACTTCTGCAAAAGGGGTTCTTGAAGCTTAGATTATTTTTTTTGTTGTTAAATAATTCTTTTTTTATTAACATGGTTGTGTAGATTTTGTTGTCTGAGCTGCAAAGGACAATGCTGTACATGCTTTAATGAAGAGTTGCCATGAAAATTATAGCAAAAAAAAAAGGCAAAGTCAGTCCCCTTTGATGGTGTCCATGGCTGCTTACACACTTACTTTATGCCTCATACTGCAGCAAATTGAAAAGCAGAGGGAGCAGTGCTATGACTAGCCTGGGACCAGGAGGGTGCAAAAGGCAACAAACCCTCCGGGGAGCATAAGCTGTCCCCAACTCACAGAGAGTTGGGGTGCTGCTGTGGTGGAAAAGGGAGAGTGAGCGAGGATGGGGGCTCCTGGAGGTGTCCTGGGAGAAGGAGGATGGTCTCAGAGGAAACCTGGGGGGACACCACCAGCCTGAACTCCTGGTGGCTCCAGGGACTGAGGTTTTAAGCCTGGTAACAAAAACACAGCTGCAGGCTTGCAGGTGCTCACTTTTAGTCATCGGTGGTAAAATTATTGTCTATTAAAGGAACTGCGGTTATGGGAGGGTGGGTGTTTAAAAACTCTTTCTATTTCTTAGAAGGACAGACATGCTCAGCAGGCAGTGCCTTCCCCTGAAGTCACGTAGCAGCCACAGCAGAAAGCAATGCCCACATCCGTGGGGTGAGCATGAGGTGAGTCCATGGAGGAGTGGGGCTGGTTCATGCTCTCCAAGGTGAACACCTGTGGTGCCATTATCCCACCACGGAGAGGGAGCTCCTTCCAAAATATGAGTCAGGGACGCTAACTCACTGCCCTCCAAATGGGTAGCAGCAGCTTCCAGCAGCTCTTCTTTACACCCATGTCCTACATTTGACCCAATCCCTCCTCTGGCTGTGGCCCTGCTGGTGCTGCAGGGTGCCCTTTGATTGCTGTAAGATCTGCAAGAGTGTCTTTCTCCTGCACTAAGAACTAATTTTCAGGGCTGCAGCTTGTATGAATAATTCATGTGGCTCCTTCCTGCCTCCCCTCGCTCTCGTTAAATTTAAATTTTGAGTCTTCTGTGCCACCCTTCCTGAGGGTGAGCAATATCATAGTGCTTGACAGGGACTGCTGGAAGGACGAGCTTTGTTAAAACTGTCAGAAAGTTTTGACAGTTTACAGTTGTTGAAAGTTTGTTTGGCTACATCGTTATTAATTCCTTGTCAAGGAACTTGGAAAAAAAAATTAGCACTTTAGGCAAAAACAGGTTTCCATGCAATCTGATACGTGTTAGATGTGT
Source organism: Gorsachius magnificus (assembly GCA_034008185.1). Classification (NCBI taxonomy): domain Eukaryota; kingdom Metazoa; phylum Chordata; class Aves; order Pelecaniformes; family Ardeidae; genus Gorsachius; species Gorsachius magnificus. Next base: position 28,926,755 of record CM067109.1, on the reverse strand, counting down.
CCTCTTCTCATAAATCCAAAGCAATAATCTTTGCTATCCTGATTTACCCCCTCCATATTTAAAAAAACCCTGCTTGTACACAAGCTTAGAAAAACAGTGATAGAGAAAACAATTTTACTAATTCAATTAAGATATTTTAGAAGGACTTGAACCAAATGAGATTTTGGTTGAAGATGAAAAAAACAGGTGATTTGGGATAGTAACTGAAGAAAAATATATCCGCCCTGATGAATTGTACAGGGCACATGAAAGTTTTACTGGATACCGGTACTTCTGTAAGAAAAGCGGGATTCTTGCTCTTGAAGGCTGAATTTCTGACTACGAACCAGATGGAGGGGGGCTCATGGGTGAGGAGGAGTATTTTCTGCCTGAGTGTAGCCATAAAAGCTTTGATACGCTGGAGAAGAGGCGTTTTCCCCATGTAGACAACTTCAGCCCTGTTTTGTTTGTCCTTTCCCTACTTGCTAGCCGGAGTCTGTGTGCTAAAAGCCAAGACAGCCCTGTGTGGGCTGCAGGAGTGTGCAGCCCTGGGGAGGGTGTCTGCGCAGCCCTTCTGCAGTGCGGGCACAGCGGCTGGGCAGCCATGGGTGGCCCCACTGCCAGGGGTGTGAGCCGCAAGTGCTCCCTTGTCTCCACTGGGTCACTGGGAAAGGCCTTTTCCTTCACAAGAAACCGTTTCATTCAGTTTCCCTCCGGTGCGCTGTGTTTACCCAGACGTGCTGGAGGACCCGCATTCCTTCCCCACCAGCGTTTCTTGCCCTGTACCACCATCTCTCATGTTGCACCAAGAATTATATCAACAACGCAGAGAGCTGAGCCTGGAGGAAGGGGAAAGCTGGTGAGCACCGGCCGCAGAAATGATGGCGGAGGGACCAGCTGGACTGGGGGATGCTGTGCCCTGCTCCCAGACTGCTGCAAGTAGGACCCTGGCTAAGCCCTTTCACCTCTCCATGTCCCTCCTTTCCCGTCCTTCCTCCAGTCTATTTAGAGAGCGAATGACTCAGGGCAGGGCCTGTCTTTTCTTGGCAGTGTGTATGTGTACAGGGACTAACACAAAAGACTTGTGATGCCATCTGGGACTGCTGCTCCGGTTCAAGTAGCACCCAAAACACATGTTTAAACTCCAGTCTTGAAGTGGTATCTGTTGGTGGAAGGTGGAAGTCCCCTCTGTTATGTAGAAATCACAATCTCTGTTCTGAGTTAGTGCTTCCACATGAAACCAAACACTTAAGGATCTGGAGAAGTTTTGGTCTAAAGTGCAAAGGGTGCATGCAGAGGGGTTTATACTTTGAACATGTTGCTGTGATCCTACTGTGCTCCAGCCTGCAGTCCCGCGCATGTATGGCACGCTTCCCTAGTACTTGACAAATTCTTATAGTCTCTCGATAGGGATTTTTTGATAAGAGTTTGTATTCCCATAATGTTTGTTCCAATTCCTCTCACCTTCCCAGGAGCACTGGGCTAGGCAGAGGTATTTAAAACAACCACCAGTGGGTTTTGTTTTTCTCTCTCTAACTACGCCATAGCTGCATCTTGTACTTGTGCAGAATCTTGGTGGCTGCTCAAGGGAGGTCTGTCCCATGCATTCCCTCGATGGGCTCCCCTCGGGATGGATGCTAAAGGCGTTTTCCCCACATTGCTGGTGGCAAATTGCAGGCCCTGCTGTGAACAGTGGCACCATTCCCATTCAGCTGAAATAGAAATGGACTCAATCCTTCAGTCTCTGCAGTTAGTTTATCTCCAGTTTAGTAAGGAATGACACCGCCAAGTCTGTGCTGGAAGTTTTGGGGCGTTGGTTTTACACCAGCCCACCCAGAAGCCAGGCAGCAAGCACAGAAATGCTGCTGCGATGAAGCTTTCCTGCTTGTTGTGCGTTGTGCTGCTTTATGTCGTATGTAACACCATGCCTCCCAGAAACTCTCCTAAGCTCCCCACCTTGGGAGGGAAATATTACCCTGATTTTGTCATGGGGAATGAGGGGATAGGGAAGGGAGTGGAGCTAGTAACGAAGGGTAGCTGCAGACACATTCATTACCAGAGATACACAGATGTCAGACTTTCTCCCTGCCAGGGGATACTCCTGGAAGACAGAGTTTTTGCCTGTCTTAATAGAGGATAAATGTAATTTTCTCCATCCTTCAGTTTAAGGTGGAAAGCTGGGGGGAAGAAGAGGTGTCCTGCTGCCAGCATATCAAGCTGCTGAAGTAAAGAGTCTTTCAAAAAACCTTTTCAATTTGCTGTGGAGTGACAGAAAAGTCTGTATGAGACAGCAGACCATCCTCGATGTGTTACTCACTGCAGACTAATTGTGTGAGATTTTTTTGATACTACCAACACACTGAGGTGTTGAACTGTGGATTAACCATGCATCAGATACCTGACCTGACTTGCCACTACCCCAAAACATTGAGAAGTTTAGCTTGCCAGCCGAGCATGCAAAATGGGATTGCTGACATCAGGGTACAGTACAAAGAGGGGACGGTCCGACCGGGAGAGCAAGAGAGACGTCTCGCGCGTTTTTATGGGCTGACATCACATCTGGAAAGCTGCTGCCCTCTGGTGAGTCAGCACACAAAAGACAATCATACGAGTCTGATTGTCCAATCGCTTGGATGGAGGAAAACGTGCTGTTTCTGCCAGCAGACTCGTTATAACTAAGCCTCTGCCTTTATCAGGGAATTCTGAGAATGCTGCAAAGAGCCACCTGTTTTCCTTGATTGTAACCCCATTTGCCACTTGCAGGTTTTCTAAGCTGTGTAGGAGTGTGTTGTCTGACGAGCCTTTACCAGCTGTGCTTTTACTGGATTGGAGCAGGAATGTCTTTTTTTGGCTGCTGACCCTGTGTGGTCTTGTTCATGCCTGAAGCACCAGAGCCCTGCTCCAGTGCAAAGCGTGATGGTGGGAACGATGCACCTGGCATGCCCCTTTTTTGGGCAGCCTGGGTATAGTTATCAATTCCTTTGCTGGTAGAAAAACCCAGAAGTTCAGAAAAAGAGGATAAAAAAGTACTAAAAGTACTTTTTTTTGTAACTCTTCTGGGGTTTAAAGTCTAGAAGGGTTTGTTGCTTCTCTTTTACTGCTGGCTGCCATAGCTCTTGAGATGCCAACCAAGATTTATTTTCTGAGGATCTGTTCTCTTATTCACTGTGGATTCTACTAGCAGGGAAAAAAAAAAGAGATAATGCAGTGTCATGATGATTGCAAATATCTACCTCTTACGGCCATTGTCACATAAAACAGGCAGAGCATCTCTTGCGGTTTGCATCAAACACCCTGTTGCTTTCTGCTACAAACATACTTAAGAACCACTCATTACCTATCACTGTCTCAAACGTTTTATAACACCTCCCCATGTTCCCTTCTCTTCCTTCCCATCTTTTGAGATGTGCAGAGAACTCCTGAGTGAAAGCCCTGAAGATTAAAGCAATGAGACATCGTTGTACATCTGGGAGAAAAGTGGGTAACTACTACAATCTCCAAACAGCACAGACTATCAAATTTGCTTAGTAATTTCTGTATCGACCCCACAGTTGCACGTCAGTATGTCTGTGGAAAGATCAGTCTTATTTATCAAAAAGCTTTCACTGGCAGAGAACCAATCACCACCTTAGTAGCCAAGCCTCCCTTTAAAAACTAAAAACTCCCTTTAAAACCTTTAATGTTGGCCTGATTCTGTTCAGTTTAGCTTCCAGCCATCGAATGACATCATGCCTTTTTACTTGCTCGATTGAAAGAAGCATATAGTATTGAAAATGTCACCCAAATGTAGGTACTGACAAGCTGTGACCAAATCACTGTTTAAGGTTTTGTTGCATTAATCAGTGAGATTTCTCAAGTATCTCTTATTACATGGAATATTTTCAAGACTAAGGATTGTTCTTGCAGTTTTTTTGCCAGAAGGTATTCTGAGGCACAGACATCAGGACTGGACAGAGATTTCCTGGGTCGATCTATTTGCAAAAGTAACATACAGCCCTAATCCTTGCTAACAGGTCTCACTGACTTCTGGTGACACCTAAGCTCTATGGCATGTCAGACCTATTTTATTAGTAAAAATTGGCACCACCATTTTATTGTGACTATAACTTTATGAGTCATATGTGTCTAGTTCTTAGGAAGGTCTCAAATGGCTATTTACAGTCGTGTGGGACTTACAGATGGGAAACGCTGGTTACTGGGGACTGGGGTGTATATTAATCTAGTCCTAGGGAAAAATCAGAATCAGCCTAAAATGAGCATGAGATCAGCTGCCTCCTCAAGGTGACTGTCTCTGAATGCAGGGGAACCCTGAACAGCTGTGGTAGCCTCATTTCCTGATTTTTAGATGGCTGAAGGTGAGAAAAATCCCAAATAACGTCACTGTGCTGTGTTCTTCTCTGATTTGAATAGGATCATAGCTTTATGTCTGATGGTGATGTTTCTCTGTCACCAGTGAAAACAGGATTAGCACAGAGCATCCCATCGCTCTGGAGTGCTGCGGGGGACCGGTGTGCAAGCAAGAGAAGTTGAGATTCTTGTGGGGGCTGATGAAGCATTCGAGCTGTAAGCAGGGAACACCCTGACGTTAGTGCAGATACCCAGGCAGCTGCTTTTGCCTGAGGTGGCCAGGGTTGCAAAGGGATTTCTCAGCTAAATCCTTCTCCTCCCTTTCTGCTCCATCCCCCTTCCCGCACAAAAAAACCCTGCCCAGCTGAAGCCTGTCCAGAGAATTGCAGGGAACAGGCTATTTTTATTTCAGTTGCATCCTAATAGTGTTCAGGGAGGACAACTCTTGCTGAATGAACAGGAAGGAAAGGAGGTTTGGCGCATGGCATTATCCCATTTCTGGGCTGTGCTGTTAACCCCTTGATGGCTCTTTTATAACAACCACCTCCTCTTCCAGACTGCATATATCCTTCTAGTTCACCCAGATCTCTCACCGTTTCACACAGACCCAGGCTCTCCGCTGCCGCAAGGTCTGAGAGGCTCCGCTCAGTCATTCTGCAGATAAGTCTGAACGGGCTCTTGGCAGAGGTGCATCCCTACAGCTCCTCAGGACGGTTATTGCTCCAGGGCAAGGACACACATAGGTGTGCCACAGCCAGCTACACGGGTATCAGAAGGAAAGCAGGGATGTTGAAATCTCTGGAAACATGCCTCTCTACTCTGCTTTCTTCAGTGTGCCAGACGTGGCCTGTTTGAGAAGTTTCTTTCCCTAATGGATCTTAAGGTGAGTTGTAATGAAAGCTGGGCTGAGTTTACACTCACTGGAGTTTATAGAGCTGTTCTGCATTAAAAACTACCAACCAGAAACTAAAAAGTGGGGACAGATTTTTATGGAAGCTCCCATTAAAGATCTCGTTCCTCTTTGAAAGCCCCTGGGAGCTCTCTCTGCAAGGCTGTTGGACCTGAATGGCACAGGGAAGCACACGTGCAAATTCTTGCCCAGAAGGTCTCTAAATCCCACTTGAAATGTGAGAGATGTGGTGATCAGTAAATCATGTGTGACAGAAACCTGCATTTTTGTTTCACATTTAGCAGTGATATTACAGCCTTTTTTTCACAAGGAAGGCAGCAGAGGCAAAAAAAAAATACACAGGCTGTTTTCGAAAGGAGCTTTCAATTCAGTGAAAGTAAACCCTACCATTAGTGCTGTTGGGAGCTTCCTGGTTAACTTACTGTTATCAGAGAATAGCTAGGAAGGTCACCTGTTGGGCAGGCAGGACATATGGGAAGGAGCCACAGCCCATTCCTTCCGTACAACTGTGGGGTGGTAACTCCGCTCCAAAGGCAGGAGCGCTGCCGGGTTGCATTACTTGCAGCAGCAGTGAGTTGGGGACGCATACAGTGATAAGTGCCTGAGCCACAGGAGCCTTTCTCCTGCACGCAGCATATTCATTTCATCACAGAGACAAAAATACAGGTACCAACGCTCAGTAGACTCAAAAAAATATTATCAAGTCTTGGGATGCACATGTGGTCCCACTGCATGGAGTAGCAGGAGATCTTCGTTTTCTCTTCAGAAAGTTTGTATTTGTGATTTGAAGAATGCTTATTATTTCATCCCAGTGGATAAATGTTTTGTTTGCTAGAAGATCAAAGATATTCCAGAGCAGATTTCTTTCCATATTGTTTGAGAAATTGTGGTTATAGACCACCAGCATTCGTTGGCCATCTACCAGACAGACTTTTATGGCCATTTGGCAAAGATGCTGGGAAAAGTACGAAGAGTTTGCTACTATTGGCAAAATCCTACTCTGTCATATTAAGTGTGGATAGCACATGAAAGTAGATAGTAATAAAGACAATATGTGGGTGCAATAAAGATGGTCTTGAAAGGATCTGAGTGTTTAGAAAAAAAACCCAACCCAAACAAAAACCTATCTGAGAATTTTATAGCTTTATCAGGTCTAAAAAATTTGAGATTGGCCAAAGAAGGTTACTGTACGCTTGGTGCTTTTTAGGAGTCAGTGGAAACTTAAGCTAGAAATCTACTGAAAAACAAAACCCACAGAAAATGGTTCATATCCTGTAATTTTCTTAATATAGGATCATAAGTAGTTGCCATCCAGTCTAACCATTCTGCCTGTACATAAATCACATGCTCTTTCTGTGGCCTGGAGATGGTGTGGGGGCAAATTCTGTTGCTCATAAATATGAATGTTCACCTCTGTTCATGGAACAAAGGATTCCCTCATTAAATACTCAATCTCAGTTGGAGATGGGAAGAATAGCAGTGTTCCTCCAATTGCAAGATGCTCAGGACAATACTGCTGCAATGTTAGCATGAGCCACTGGAATGCCAATTATACTTTAACATAATTTCTACCACAAAACCAATGTTTTTGAGTGGTCAAGGCAGGAGACCCGGGACAAAAAACTCCTGTCAATTGGTGCTGTTTAATGTATAGCTTTGGGATATTTTGGTTAATCTCTGAAGGTAGCTGAGTCAGCATACTGGTGATAGGGAGAGGAGGGCTGAATAACCTCATTTAACGCCTTAGCTGGATCCTTCACCACAGATGGTCTGTGCGGCACGAGGCAAGTTGGACTTGCCCCGCAGCGCCTCGCTACAAGGCTCACTGCAGGGATCGCTTCTGCTTGCAGACCAGTGCTCATCTGCAGAGGATGATCCTGGGCTTTTTGTCCATGAGGATGTGACTGCGTGGTCGCAGCTGGGAATATAGTGGCTGCTTTGGAGAAAGGAGTAAGGTTTCAGGCACACCTTTCTGCATAGTGTTCGCCAAGCTACAGATGGTTTCCTGCCCAGCAGCTGGTTTTATTGCACCGCCTTCCTTGGGTATTCACTCCTCCGGTGCAATGCGCAGGGACTATTCCTTGCTGTTTCTGGCCTTTTGGATTTCTCTTCAAGGACCAGATACCGAGGCGTTAGGTAACTCAGCTTCTGACTTGAGGTTATCTGTAACCTCATGTTCAATCCAGTCTTGAGTAACTTGTTTGAAGTTACTGAGTCCAAATCTCCCATGTTCAGGAGGCTGGGTTTTGCAAGCACGGACTAAATACAACCTCTTTTCCCTCACCAAATTTTTCACCGAGTTTTTCACCAACACTGAATAAAAGATGAAAAGAAGGGGACGCCAGCTAACTCACCACCAGCTGCCTGAGAAAGCCCTGACAGCCCCTGCCCCCCTCCTTGGCCTTTCAGCTTCTTGGGTGAAAGAAGAAATTCTTTATTGTAGGGCAGAGATTTGCCTCAGTAATATTGGGGGTTCTTTTGAAATACTTGATGTATTTCCTAAAGTAATTTTCCTGTTGTCTTCAACTTGTTTCCTTAGTATTTTTCAAACTCACATAAAGACAAATAAATGCCTTCTGTTTTGTATTGTTCATGTAATACTGAACTGCTTGGTTGAGCACATAACATACAGATATTTGTTGACATTTTAGATGAGGATAGAAATGTCCAAAAAGGGTAGATAGCCTCTTAACTAAATTTATTCCATCCTCTCACAACCTGTTATCAGGTGTTGGAAATTGTTAATTTAATGGAAAAGGGTGACGTTTTTGGCTTAATAGTGAAAGCTCAGTTTCAATGTCACTGGACAAAATTTTTACAGCAGACCTAGTACTGGGAAAATAAGCCTAGAAATGGTTGCTCAGAAATGTATGTATAGGTTATTTTTTTTGAGGATGTCCTGGTTTCGGCTGGGATAGAGTTAATTTTCTTCCTCGTAGCTAGCATAGTGCTGTGTTTTGGATTTAGTACCAGAAGAATGTTGATAACACACTGATGTTTTCAGTTGTTGCCAAGTTGTGCTCAGACTACTCAAGGACTTTTTGAGCTTCTCCTGCTCATCCAGGTGCATAACAAGCTGGGAGGGAGCACAGCTAGGACAGCTGACCCAAACTGACCAAAGAGCTATTCCATACCATAGAACGTCATGCTCAGGGGGGTTAGTCGGTTGGTCGATCACGGGCAGAGTGATCACAGCTCGGGCTGTGTGATCGTGGCTCAGGGGGAGTGATCGCTGCTTGGGACGGGCTGGGCATCGGTCAGCGTGTGGTGAGCAGCTGCATTGTGCATCACTTGTTTTATATATTCTGTATATTATTATTATTATTATTATTATTATTATTATTATTATTATTATTGTTATTCTTCTCTCTTATTAAACTGTCTCTATCTCAACCCACGGGTCTTACTTTTTTTCCAATTCTCTCCCCCATCCCACTGAGGAGGGGGGGGAGTGAGCGAGCAGCTGCGTGGTGCTTAGTTGCCAGCCGGGTTAACCACGACAGAGGAGAAGATAATCTCAATAAGAAGACTACCCAGGGCAACCTGAAGCTCAGCATGCAAATCTGATGTTATCAGAAGAGATTTTTACCTCTCCTTCTCATCTTCTCCCATTGAGGGAGGTTCTATTTTTCATTGCCCCTGCAAGCTTGGGAATGTGACATTGTCGCCTTTTGCAGCAAGGACAGGAGTAAAATCTTAAAAATGTGTTTTGAGCCATGTTTCTGAAGGAGATTAACTTAATTTGTCCCAAATTCTCCCTGTGGCAGGGCTGGGAGAAATTTGATATTGTAGTAAGTTGTTGGCTCTTACTTAACATAGGAGATGAGTCATTATACCCGTTCTGGCAGTGAATAGACTTAATCCTGGGAATTGCAGTTAACTGATCAAGGAAGAATTTTCTTGTTGCTTTTAATGACATACCTGTATGAAACTTGAACTAGCCTGTTACCCTGTCAGCCTGTTTGAAAAAGCAGGTGACTATGGGTGGGGAGTGAAAAAGAAAGTCTAACAGGTTGCTGATATGGCATTTTCAAATCACGTCTTCAGGCCTGTTAATTTTAACTCTTGGACTTTGTAACGTAGCCCACAGAAACCACACAATTTATCACCCTTGCCTCTTAATGTTATTGCATATGAAAAAACAAGAGAGGAGAAATTATCTGCAACTCTTCCAAGTACAGAAGGTGATAGTGCCTGATCCAACGGCTGTAGAAACAACCATACCCCGAATCGCCATTTGAACGCCTTCACCGAGGTGTCAGTATGTGAAAGGAGTGGTTTCTACAAAGCCAAGAATGCTGTTCTGTGCATAAACGAGTGATCATTCCAGACCACCCCTCCCCGAGCTCTCCTCCCAGTGTAAGGTGAACAGTGTTGTCCCAGGCCTCCAGCCTCTTTGTCTCGTTCATCACAGATCTGGTTGATGTTGCCACCTCTGCCAGCTGGGCTTTGTTCAGGGAGAAGAAATTAAGCTCTTTACAGGCACAGAAGGACAGAGGAAATGGCTGCACAAAGCAGCTCATCTCATGGCTAGGGATGAGTGGGGAATGTTCAGATTAGACATTTATCTTGGTTGTTTGTTACGAGGCAGAAGAAGAAATGTTAAGTCTTTTGAACTGGAAGGTTTTAGTGGGAATGATTGGAAATTTCTCATCAAAACGAGAAAGAGATATTCCTGTCAGACGTTTCTGCTTTCACAGCTATAGGTCTCTTTGTTTTTCTGTGTACTTTGGCAGGAGATACTGCAGATGATCACCCAGTGGTTACAGCCTTCGCTTGAGGCATGGGGAAGTTTGGTTTGTCTCCAGGTCAGAACTGGGATGGCCAGAGACCAGGTCCAGAGCTACAAACTCTCAGTGAACAATGGCTCTTGAAACTGGTGCTCAGTGACAACAGATGAAAAATTTTTCCTTCTCTGCTTCATTCTGAGTGAAACTGAAGGGAGAGGAGTTATTCTTTAAACATACCTTATTTGAATTTTGAGGAAATATAGCTGGACTTTCAGGTTTAAACGTTCTGAAGAGCATAGTCTTCCTTATAGTAATCACCCTTAAGACCTTTCCTCAGATAAAATATTTCAAATTTATTGCAGTCAGTCGGTGTACCTATCATAAAGATAAGCACTGGAATTAAAATACCTGTCTGGGTTATTATCTAATAAAACATTTCTTGGTTCAATAAACTGGATTACAGTTACTTTCTCTTTGTTTGTCAGCTGATTGCAGGCTGAGGAGATGGTGAGCAGCAGGAAGGAGCTTGAACTGTGAACTTTTGCGTTTGTTGACTAGTTTGAACCTTTCCCCTCCCCTTGACTTACAAGCTGGACGGCTATCATTTCTGCACGCAAGCACAGTGTTTAGGAGTACTCCTTACACTCAGGTGTCTAAACAGTGGGCCTCCATCTGCAGAGCCACAGTGGGCAATGTTGCTGGTAACTGCCAGGGAGTGTAGGAACAGCCCTTTTTTTTTGAGCTCTTCTTTAGAGTCAGGCAAACGTGGCCTGATTATTAATATCCAAACAGTAAGTTACAATTGCCCCTGCAGCAAGGAGAGGTTTGCATTTCAGAAGCACATTTAAAAAGTCATTGGGGTTACACCTACAATGAGCTGTTTCATGTGTCATTCATTGCTTTGTGTCTAAGATGAGAAGTTTCTTTTAAGAATATTTGCACTCAGCAAACCCCTCCAAGCATCTTGTAGAGAGCAAAATATTGTTGTCTTCATAAGAATTTCAGGACAGAACTGCTGTAGAAATATTTGAACATTTATCTTTATTTTAAATGCCTATTGTGAAGCATGGCACTTGCTATAAATTCAGGGAGATGCCTCTCCATTCAGAAGGCAACCACAGGATCAGGTGCCATTCATGAGCTTCTGAGGCTGTAGGGAGGTGTTAAAATGCTCATTCCTTGATGAGGTATCAGTTCATGATAATGTCAAACTGCCAAATGATACTTTCTCTTTTCTAAAGTCCGTTGACTCAAGGTCACATTGGTGAAGGTGACGAGGAAGCTGTGTCTCTCCTGAACTCAGTCGTTGATTTCATGTTTGATGAAGTCATTTCAAGAGTGGCAGGAGAAGATGAGCAGAATGTGTAGCATCAGGAAGGAGGGACAGGACCTCTACAGGGTCTTTTTAGACATCCTGCAGAAGCAAAAGCCCAAGCTACATAGTTCAAGGAGGTGCAAGAGTAAGAGGCCATGGGAGGACAAGGAACATTTTGGAGACCCTTGGGATAGGAGAAGCTGGAAGCTCGTGCCCTGTCTCAGCAGCAGGAAGGCTCTCTCTTCATCCACAGGCCTGCAACAACCAAACAAAAATCTGGGACACAGGAAAGGAGTAAGTGTCACAGGACTGTTTGATGTGTCTGTTGTCAACCCAGAGGATGGGATGAATGGCAGTCTTGGAAAGTTGGCAATGATACCAAACTGAGGGGAGCAATCAATGTGCTGCAGGGCAGAATGCTGTGCAGGACCTGGACTGGTCCAGAGAAGGGTCCCTGTGATGGTCAGGGTTGGAGCACTGGGCATACAAGGGGAGGTGGGGGACACTGGGCTGGTTCAACCTGGGGAAGAGGAGCAGAAGGAGAGATCTCTCTGCTGTCTGCAACTGCCTATTGGGAGGGAGCAGAGAAAATGGAGCCAAACTCTCCCCAGTGGAGAACAGCAACAGCATGAGATGCAACGAACACGACCTGGAACATGGGAAATCCCCATTAGATATTAGGAAAAACTATGAGAGTGATCAGGCATTGGAACAGGGCCCAGAGAGGATGTGGAGTTTCTGTCCTTGGAGGAAATAAAATTTGACTTGACAAATCTCTGACCAGCCTCATCAAACTGGATCTGCTTCAAGCAGCGAGTTAGATTAATTCCAGAGGTCCCTTCCAATCCGAATTATTCTATGATTTCATTAAAATAATTTGGAAGAAAAAATGTTTGCATTTTAAAAGTAAATAATTAGCTTCCCTAGTTTTCTGTGCACAAATTTGAATGTGTTTTATGTGCTTTTAAAAATCCAAATGTTACCATCCCATTTTTGCAAGTTTTCTAAATGATGCACATATATAAAATAGATTGGAAGGCCATTATTACTGTTGTACTGTTGTACATTGTTTTTATTATATGCTGTTAAATGCAGTGAAAAGTTTCCACTTAAGTTAACATGCACCAGTAAACTGTGATATTTTTATTGTCATGGTGTATAGGACCACTAGCCAGATATCAGAATGTGACAGTGTAAGGTGCTGCACAAATTAGGTCCAAAAAGGCAGTCTATACCACAAGGAGCTTTTAAGCTCAATAGAAAGAATTTTTTTGTATTCTTAAGAAGGTTTGCAAGTGGGATTTTTTTTGTACTGATGTGCAAGAGGGAGAGCTGATGTGAAAGCACAAAAAAAGAAAGACGTGAACTTTCTATATCAACACAAAGTTAGTTCTGAGAAAATTTTCTCATTGTGCATCTCCAGACAGAAAAAAACCCCTTTCATTTGTGTCAAAAATAAAGATAAGTCATGCAAGTAAAGAGTTTTGCTGTCCATGTCCAAATACATGACATTTTCTAGAAAAGTCAATGTAAGAATACTTTCTGTATCCCAGACTAAGATACCGCTCCAGAAGTCTAGCTTTCCTAGAGGCAAGTAACGGCACACTGTTCAGAAAACTTCTTGAGCAAGGGAGGCCAGAACATAATTTTGAAAAGTTTCAGATTATATAGGTTTATTACACCATGAAATACAACAATAGAGTGCAAAGTAGTGGATGAAACACAACTACCATAATTCAAAAATAACTAAAACCAGACATTATCTAGCTAGGTGAGCCTTTGACATCTTCATGGACTGTGCCTTCAAGAGATGTCAAGTTTTTTCTCTATGTACTTTCCTGCGTATTTTCTCTAAAAAGAGGGAAGCCATGCTTTAAAGAACCCTTCCTAAGTCTCACCATTGCTGCCTGTTACTCACTTTAAAGCATTTCTCCCCTCTGTCTCCTAATTTCTTTTCAACTAGAAGACTCACACACTCAGTGACTTACAAGATTTATTTTTGCCCTTTTGTGTGCAGCCTGAGATGGCTTTGAACTATACAGTCTGCACTCACGCTCTCAGGTGAAGTGATTCATCTTCCCCAAAACTGGTTCTTCTTCTTTCCGTAACTAGACTGTCCTGGTCACATAGCACCAAGGGAGTGGATGTCTGACTCATCTTTTTCTTCCAGCTGCAGTTGCAAGGCTCTAACAAAAAACAGATGCAGAAAACATGCCCAAATACTTAACAAACCAAGCTGCTCTTCCCCGAGATCCTTCCTCCGCTCCCCAGCAACAGCATGCTTGGTTGCAAATTGCACTGTCGACACAGGAGCAGTGCCACATTACCAGTGGTGTGGCTGAATCAGTCCCCAGCTGCGGAAGTGATGCTTTATCTTTGTTGTTGCATTTGCAGTTAACTTGGCCTAATGGTCCCCAGTCCAAATTAGGTCTTTCATGAGGGACTTTTGTGCATTACTGCTTTATCAGGCTGCTCTGATTAGTTAAGTGATAGATCTGGAAGGTTTGGGGAAGGAGATGTGTGAGCAGAAAACACCACATAGCTCTGTGTTCCTAAGTGGGTGGTTTTGTAGCTAAGTATGAACATTTTCAAGTTTCTTTTTTTCCCTCCAAAGCATTTCTTTAAAAATCAAGGCTTGTGTTTTGAAAGACAATGACAACTTTGGAAGTGGTTTGTTTTTCTCCAAAACTTGTGGCTCCTGTTGTGGTATTGCATATGTAAAATTGTTTACGTATCCCAAAGAAATGGCAAGTGTTTGCTGTATGTGGACAAAAGAATATTTTCCACTGGTAACTAAACAGCTTTAATCTTGTTAACCTGCTTGTCTATAGTAGTCACAATTCAAGGAAAAGGAGATAATACCTACAGGGCTAGAGTGTGTTTGACATTGTGGTTATGTGTGTGGCCATGGCAGATAATTCCCAGAATTTTTACAAACAAAGTTGCACATTGTTTATGGGATCTAAGCCAACTTAATGCAACTTTATTTGCCAGTTAGGAAGCATGCACAAAGAAAAATGTACTTCCACCTTCCTTGTCCTTGGCAGGGCCGTATACACATCTTAGAGCAGTAGAAATACATGACACACACAGCTGCCATCACAGTAACTTCTGTATTTGTACAGGCAAATGGTTGCCAGGTATGAAAGGAACACTTGTATTTTTCACAGAATCATAGAATCGCAAGGATTGGAAGGGACCTCGGGAGATCATCTAGTCCAACCCTCCTGCTAAAGCAGGTTCTCCTAGAGCATGTTACACAGGACTTCATCCAAGCGGGCTTTGAATATCTCCAGAGAAGGAGACTCCACAACCCCCCTGGGCAGCCTGTTCCAGTGCTCCGTCACCCTCAGAGTAAAGAAGTTTTTCCTCATATTCAACTGAAACCTCTTATGTTTCAGTTTGTACCCATTGCCCCTTGTCCTGTCACTGGACACCACTGCAAAGAGTCTGGCTCCATCCTCTTGACTTCCATCCTTAAGATATTTGTATGTATTGATGAGGTCCCCTCTCAGTCTTCTCTTCTTCAGGCTGAACAAGCCCAACTCTCTCAGCCTTTCCTCGTAGGGGAGATGCTCCAGTCCCTTAATCATCCTTGTTGCTCTCCTCTGGACTCTTTCTAGGAGTTCCTCATCTTTCTTGAACTGGGGACCCCAGAACTGGACACAGTACTCCAGGTGGGGTCTCACCAGGGCAGAGTAGAGGGGGAGGATAACCTCCCTCGACCTGCTGGCCACACTCCTCTTGCAGACATTTCTCATGTCTTAGATGCTGTAACTGCACTCAGAATATAGCTGAACTGATGGTCAGAGAACTTCTAAGGCATGTGTGATTGTGGTGCAGTAGATATTTGTATGTATCTTTGTTTCTTGAAAATTTGTTCTGTGGTTTATCTCCAGCTTTTTCTCTCTCTCTTATTTTTATTCCAGCCTAATATAAAAAAATGTGGGTTTTTTTTTTAAACATTTGCTCAGTAGTTTTATAACCAAAGATGTTTATGACTATTCATCTGAGAAGATGTTCTCAGCAATGAAGCCGCTCCAGACAAAGTAGATAAGAATTCTACAAACTGCCGAAGGAGAAAGAACGACTTGGACAACTACAACGTAGAGTGAAGGACATTTGTCTGGTGTTTGTTTATACCCTTGAATATACGCATGTGATTTCGGGTAAAATCAGTGGTCGTTGTGCTGGGTACAGTTCAGCTAGCTGAACTAGAGAGCTGTTTTCAGCACAAAGTGCAAAGCCTCTAAAGGAGCTAAAATCTTTTTTTCCCCATTACAGAACAGGAGGGGTCTTGGTTACAAAATTCAGCTGTGGATTCTATGTATTGTAGGCCAGGTCTTTCACTTGTCTGCAGCAACCCCCTCCAGCCCTTTGTGTCCGTGGGTGTATAACCATGACAGTCTGTTTGCTCAGCCGCTAGGAAGGAGGTATTTTGTGTATTTGAATGGAGTCCAGATTTACATTTCTGTCCCTCTGCATCTGAGGAGGGTGTTTGGGAACTGCATTTGATCCAGACAAGCTGTTAGTTAAGTTTGTTACTGGATGTCTTTTCTTTAATCAGGTACAATATCAATACTGGGGAACATCCATTAAAACACATAGTTTTCAATTCCCTGCTCACCACCCGTTGCTTGATAGTGTTGTGTCGCTGGCTGGCCAGACAGTGTGAGTCAGATAGTTACCTTTCAGGGCAGAATTGCTGGGAGGGAAAACATTCCACTGAAAATAATAAGATGCTCTGAGTGAGGCACCATTTCATCTTTTTCCTTAAAATATGAAGTCTCTTCCTGAACGAACGACCCTTATATGGTAAAAGTGCAGCCTGCTCTTCTGGCCCTGGGATGTTTGAAAGCATCGCTTTTAGGCATGTTTGGAATTAAGAGGTATCTGCAAGATCAGATTATTTTCTCTTTAATCTCTAATAAATGATGAGTCTGAACACAAGTGGGTGTTTACTTCCTGCTCATTCCTGAAAGGGGCATGAAAAAACGGATTAACCAGACAGCCTGCTGTTCTTGCTGCTGCTGTCTATAATACTTCCTTTCCTTATACAGTTGCTCATTAGCTGATGGAAAATTCCTATTCCATGCAATCAGAAAGAGCCTTTCAGTTGTTCTGTGTACCTGTTCCACCAAATTCAACAACCAGTTACAGTCCTGTAAATTGGTAGGGCACTTAAAAAAATATAATCTACTAAATTCCATGAAACTGGAATTGGTAGGAAACATCTAGAATGTGGCTTCATTCTGTTCCATGTAACAGCTGTTACTCTGAGAGGATTCCCATCCCACAAAGAAGAACTAATTAAACATGGATGATAGGCAGGAGGACATGATTTCTGACCAGGACATTAAGCAGTACATGGAGGGGTGCAGTCTTCTCCTGCTCACTGTGTGCAATACTGCTTTTTGGATGGAGGCTGCTCCTCCAGTCTTTCTCCCAGTGAAAACAGACTTTGCAAAGTCTATATAAGTGGTAGCATTGATGGTGGATTTTTCTGAAGAGAGAATTCATTCTGCTCCAAGAGAAAGGCATAGGTCTCACAGACTAATGGGAACTGGCAGCAGCAGCAGCCCTTTCTGGCCAGTAGGGATCTTTCAAGAGAATAACTTCAGAGGTCACTCAGCAGGGCTTTGGGTGTGAAGCTGGAAGTCTGGCTTCATCCAGAGGTGTGCAGCTGTCTTGCATGAGAGACAGCTCATGTAATTATGAAACAATGGAGACCATGTATTCAAGATAGAATCATAGAATTATTTAGGTTGGAAAAGACCTTTAAGATCATCAAGTCCAGCCTTTAACCTAACCCTGCCATTCCACCACCAAACCATGTTCCTAAGCACCTTGTCTACCCATTTTTAAAATCCCTCCAGGGATGGGGTCTCGACCACTTCCCTGGGCAGCCCATTTCAATGCTTGACAACCCTTTCAGTGAAAAAAATTTTTCCTAATGTCCAACCTAAACCTGCCCTGGTGCAGCTTCAGACCATTTCCCCATGTCCTATTGCCCGTTACCAGGGAGAAGAGGCCGAGCCCCACCTCGCTACCCCCTCCTGTCAGGTCATTGTAGGGAGCGATCAGGTCTCCCCTCAGCCTCCTCTTCTCCAGGCTGAGCAACCCCAGTTCCCTCAGCTGCTCCTCACAGGACTTGTGCTTCAGACCCTTCATCAGCTTCATTACCCTTCTCTGGACACGCTCCAGCGCCTCAATGTCCTTCTTGTAGTGAGCAGCCCAAAGCTGAACACGGTATTCGAGGTGCGGCCTCACCAGTGCCGAGTACAGGGGCACGATCACTGCCCTGCTCCTGCTGGCCACACTATTCCTGATACAAGCCAGGATGCCATTGGCCTTCTTGGCCACCTGGGCACACTGCTGGCTCATATTCAGCCAGCTGTCAGCCAGTACCCCCAGGTCTCTCTCTGCCAGGCAGCTTTCCAGCCACTCATCTCCACACCTGTAGTGTTGCATGGGGTTGTTGTGACCCAAGTGCAGGACCCGGCACTTGGCCTTGTTGAACCTCATACAGTTGGCCTTGGCCCATCGATCCAGCCTGTCCAGGTCCCTCTGCAGAGCCCTCCTCCCCTCGAGCAGATTGACACTCCCACCAATTTGGTGTCATCTGCAAACTTGCTGAGGGTGCACTCACTCGCCTTGTCCAGGTCATTGATAAAGATATTAAACAGAACTGGCCCAGAACTGAGTCCTGGGGGACACCGCTTGTGACTGGCCGCCAACTGGATTTAACTCTGTTGACCACAACTCTCTGGGCTTGGCCATCCAGCCAGTTTTTTACCCAGTGAAGTGCACGCCTAAGCCATGGGCCGCCTGGTCTCTAGAATAATGCTGTGGGAAACTGTGTCAAAGACTTTGCTGAAGTCCATCTTGCTGAAGATGTGACTGTATGGTGAGAGTGAGTGCTGGAGTGACTCGGGGTGGGCGCTACCACACTCTTTTGTCATTAGTGCTCTGAGAGAGTAAACCTATATGAAAAGTTACGTGTTTGGACTCACCATAATCTGGAACATCAAGCGGTAATTAAATTCATCACATGAATTGATTCTGATGAAAGCTTAATTAATCCAAAGTGCTACAAAACAGATTTTTCTTTTTTGTGTTTAGTCACAACAGTATTTGTTGTCTGTTATTTAGATATGTTGTTTCTTTTAAGTCTTTCAGGTCGGGGAAGCCTAGATAACTTCAATACTGATAAAAGTTAAGTTACAAGGCAGGGATGCTCTGACCAAGCCTCTTGAGGAAAGAGTTTCCCATCCTGGGTGAAAATTTTGCAATTTAATTTTTCCCTTCCCCTCTCTGCACTGAAACAACACCCCCAAATGCTGCAGAGCTTTTTGTGCAGAAGCCCAACCCAGACCTGACAGAGCAGCTCCTCTTAAGAGGTGATGTATGAATTTCAGCAGGAAGGTTCCGTGACCTGGCCTTCTGCAGTTGCCTGAAAACTTCCAATCTACTCCTAACTATATAGCTAGTGGTGAAAGTGGAGTAAGGTGGGACCAGAAGACAAGGCTTTTCAAATGCATTTAACATTACTCCTATTAGAAGAAGTGAAAAATACAGGTAGCTATATCTACACTCTGCACAGCTTTTTGTTTGCCTTATACAGGTCCATAGTTCATTTAAAGTATAATTAAAAGAATTTTATGTGCTTTCTGTGACCATCCAATTACAAATTCTACGCCTGTAGTATCAAAGATCTTTAGTGGTTTTAGTAATTGGGCCCCTTTTCCCAGCATGCTGTCAGCCATATGTTTAGAAATTTGCTTAAAAGTGAAAGTCTGCAACTGGGCACAAGAAAAGACGGAAATAAGCTGCATATCTGTGCAAGTGGAGTAACTGCATATATATATGTAAGCAGAAAGTTAAAAGTAAATCTATGTCTGAGCAAAAATGTGAGGCAGCATGAACACTACTTCAGTCTGTAAGCTCTTCATACACTTTGGTCTGAATCACACCCATCAGCCTCTAGTCAAGTGCAGTCTCGACCTTTTACGCTGTAACACATACTGCATAATTAACTGGAGGTTGATTCATCTTTGAAACAAAAATCTTCCAAGGCAAATCTTTTACCACGCTATGAAATAGCCTTGTGATAAAATCTGTTCTACTTAGCCTTGGGACTGCGGCAATGTTCTGGTCATTAGTACAAGGTCTAAAAAGATTATGACAGCAAGCACGTCATAGATTTCTTTGAATAATTCAGTGCCTGCTAAATTGGCACAGTTTTAGCACTAGTCCTGCTGCTCCCCTTCCTCAGCACTGCCCTGCCTGCACCACACACACTGTTAATAGCACTGCTGCGGTTATTCTCCATTTTATTCAGTGATGAGTGACAACAGAGAATGCACCTGAATTGGAAAAGCCTACGGGAGCAGCTTGTTCAGACCTACCTCACAGAAGCAGAGCACTTGAACAGGCTGCGCCGACTTTAACAGATGCCTTGGTCCTGCACAAAGTTCCAGTCTCAAATTCTCTGTTTCCCCTAATGGCCAGTGTATACCTGCAAGAGGAATAAAATGCCTGAATGTCTTTTTTTCAATTTACATAATGCAAAAAGAAAGCTTCAGTCAATGTTAACTGACTTTAGTTTGTGGAATTATTCTTAAATTTATGCTCCTGGATTTAATCATACAGTAAAATCAGCAAAAATATATGCCATTATTTATATACACATGCATACAGTCTGGGTGGTAACTTCTCAAAAAGTGTTAAATTTAAAATGCTGTCTTCTCCCACCATCACAAAATGAAAAAAGAGAAGAATACAAGCAATGTGAAATGATTTGTCCCTAAATCACACCTTTGGAACATTACGGCTGGCAGTTTGTTTACAACATATGTAATGGAATTACAAGTCTGTATGTTCCAAAAATTTAAAAAAAACCCAACCAAAATCCAAAGAAGAGGTGAATAGGAGACTACTTGTTGCAACCTGTCGTATTTTTCTTTTTTTGTGAGTAATCTAATTGCTCCAAATTTATTCAGGCCTCACATGTTCTTGGTTGTATCCCATGACCTAATGAGAACTGTCAGTATCTCACCCACACATGGTCTACACACCTCCATTCAGAATTTCCTAAAATACTCCTGGGCATGTCCTACCAGAGAGGTACTGGGGAACCTGCTCTTTTGTGTCTTAACAGGGCAAAGAGCTGCCTCACTGCCTGCAGTAAAGCTGTAAGACAGAGTAATTTGTACAACCCCAAAACAAACCATTTTAAGCTGTAAAGGCTTGGAGTCTATCTATCCTCACTAAAGAAAAATAGTTTACATGTGTAAGTCTTCAACAGGCGCAGGTGTGTTTTCCACATAATTTTGATATGGACCACAAGACCCCTTTTTTGCCTGTTCTCCATTTTCAGAACACATCCAATATCTGCCTACCATTATCATTTTCTCTGGCCAGGTCTAGTTAAAGGATCTTGGGTGAGCTCTTGGGAGTATGCGCCAAGCTAGCATGCAAATTAAAGGGTCTTCACACCTGTTTTCCACAGGGATAAGGGAAAGGCTGGGATCCTTCAATCCTAGCAAATGTCACTGGCTTATTCTTTTTGGAGACAGAGGCTTATGACTGAGCTTTGTTTCAAGAGCAAAGATGAGCTTTGTCTTTGTGGAGCTCATGGTGTCTGTTAATGCAGGGTTCTTCAGGGGCTCACCAGTGCCTTGGAGGAGAGAAAGACTTCAGGACATCTAATGGCAAAATTCAAATGAGAAATAGCTTGAAACAAAGCAGCTGATTCCAAGGGGCAATGATGGTCAGCTGAATAAAGGCAGTCCACTGAAGGCAGTGGCTAAGCTTTTGAAGTCAACCAGCTTTGAGTTGTTTTGATTTGAGTTGTGACTTCTGAATAGGTGAGGTTAGTGTACGGGTGTGACATCTTGTTGCAAGGAAGGAGGAAGCAAACAACAGCTTAGTACATGATTTCTAATAGACAAACAAAAAGTTGGCCATTAGAGAGGCCAAAAAGCAGAGATGAGCCTGGCTAATATCCACCAAATGAGAGCCCTGGTATAAATAGGTAACTTCTATCCAGCCCAAGGACACTGAAGTGTCCATTTACTGTCTTGGACAGTCTGAGAGGCTGTGGTAATAAATGGCAGTATATATTTAATTATTTGCTATACTGTAATCTATGGAATACATCACCACTGTCAGGAAAAGCAGGGCAGCTCAGCTGTACAAAGCCCCTTCCCTATCTGCTTGCATCAAAGAATTGTCTGTCCCATGATGTCCCAGGACCAGAGCTGCAGGCTGCGTGGGGGTGTCATGTAAGGCTGGAAGGGGGAAGAGCAGAGACAGGACCATGGCTCTTCTGATGCCTTTACGGACAGAAGTATGTTCACACAGCAGTATGTTGCTTCACTGTGTGAGGTTATTTTCCCTCCTGAGAGTCACGGGAGCTCTGAGACTCACTGTGTCAATTATCAGCTTCCCCCAAGCTGATACAACTTAAAACTGAGTCAATGCAGTCTTGCAGTCCAGCTTTCAGTGGGATGAGTGCTGCTTAGCTTCAATACCCCTGAAGCTGGCTGGAGTTGGCCAGAGTGTGGGGCAGCAACGGCATGGCTGGGGACTGCACTTTTTCCTCAGCTGCATGCTCTCCTAATCTCAGATGGGAGGTTACTTATATATTTGGCAGTAACGAAGACAGAATTTCTCTTGCTGATCCTCTGAGGATGGGTAGGTTTACTTCTGTTATCTAAAATACCCTGCGGTTTGATGCTCAGTAGAGAAGTCAGGGTGCTTGCCAGAGATATTATCACTTAAGTGGCCAATGTGTTTTTCACCACCTTTC
Source organism: Gorsachius magnificus (assembly GCA_034008185.1). NCBI lineage: Eukaryota > Metazoa > Chordata > Aves > Pelecaniformes > Ardeidae > Gorsachius > Gorsachius magnificus. Next base: position 28,904,661 of record CM067109.1, on the reverse strand, counting down.
TCCAGATGTTAAAGAGAATAAAATATTAAAACAGATTTTCTGCATGGGGACAGGTAGAAAAACGGACCTTTCCCATGGTCAAGGAGGAACTGTGGCGATATATTAAGATGCTAAGGATTAGGAAGAGCAACAAAGGGGGAGGCAGCTGGAAACTGAAGTGGTTATGTTCACAATGGATGTATGCATGGAAATGGGGAGGGAGAACACTGCCATTCTGACTGCAAGGAGACAGAAGTCTAATGTTGTATGAGAGAGAAGGCAATGGTCCATTTCATGCTCCATGTTGACCACTCAGTGACTGCTACATGGGCAAGAGCTTGTTGGTTCGCAGTCTTAGACTCTGCCCTGCAATGTGGTGATTACCTTCAGAAAGACAGCAGGTATTGAACTTCAGTGTGTTAAAGTTATTGTCACAATACTGGGTGATATTGTAGTTAAAATGTGCTGTAAAGGAGTAAAATAGGAGCACCTGAATAAGAGGAGTTTTCAATAGCCAAGCCTGCTATGCAAATTCCTGAGAAGGTAATATACTTTTTAAGCATGCAGATTGATATATAATAACACAGTTATCCTGTACTTCAAGAGCATTGTGAGGTGACCAGAACAGAGAATTACAATCTCATTAAGAAAACAAGCATGGTAGCAAAGCTGTGAAAGAATTTTGTCAAGATTAATTAATCATCTTTGGCAATACACATTACAATACACATATTCCATTTTAAATAAGTTCCTTCTCTTTCATTTCCTGTATGCAATACTTTTAAAGCTGCACAGTCACTGATTAAAGTCAATGTGTTCCAAGAACAAAGCGTTTTTTTTCCACCACAGCAATAACTCTAAATCTAGCAAAAAAGTGCTACATTGATAGTCTTAATGCAGTGTCATGGCAGCAGTTGTGTGTGCATCCCACTGCTTTACAATCTAATCAGGATTTAAGTTATCTGTAGGTCTGATATAAAGGAAATAAGAGCATAGCATGAAATAACACCTGTATCCATGTCTTTGTGATGCAGTATTCATAGAATCATAGAATAGTTTGGGTCGGAAAAGATCTTTAGAGGTCACCTAGTCCAACCCCCCTGCAGTGAGCAGGGACATCTTCAACTGGATCAGGTTGCTGAGAGCCCCATCCAGCCTGACCTTGAATGTTTCAGCAGCTTTGTTTTGAAGGGTCTCACAGCTTGCTCCGCCCCTGCCCCATGAGTTTTTGTTCATGAAAATGTCTTCTGGTTTAAGACCAACTAGAAAACCTAAAATTAAACTTTGTTTTCATCCCATTTCAAGATGTAATCAACAATTCTTTGTAAGCCTCCCATAAAAAATCATTAATGTCTCAGGTCTTCTGAAATCTTATTCAGTCTTGCACAAGCATATTTCTACTCCATTATTAAGATTATGTAAAAGTTTCATTACACTTTGTTATCATAGACCAGACAATACGGTTAAATAATTCTATGTTAAGTGCAGTATACATATAAATGAGCTAGGCAGTAATTCTTTATCTTTAACACTGGTCTCAGAGGCTAAAGTTCTTCTTCATATCTAAACTCACTATTTAGAAAAGGGATTTATTATGAAGCCCATCATTTAGTGTTTTAGCAATTACTTTAGAAAATAAGCCTGATTCATGAGAAGCAAAGTCTTTTTTATGGATAATTCCTGTAAAATAGAATCAGGAGGCGGGTGAGTCAAGATGGGTTTTTTCTTCTATATGTAGAAACAAGTTAAACTCCAGCACTGATTACATCTGTGAATCAAGCCATCTATCAGTTTGTTTTGCAATGAACACACACATTGGAAGACAGTAAACAGCTAAGTACAAGAAGGAAGGCAGTCCAGTTTAAGTCAATGGGTAAATTTACAGCCTGATGATTTAGGAATTATTCCTTATGGTGCTGTTCTAGCCCACTCTTATCAAAGGAAGTTTATAACTGATTTCATGAACATAAACAGGGTGGCTGTTAAACACCCTTGGTCTGTGGTACCGGATTTTGCCTGCTCTCACGTTAGATAAAGCCATTTTCAGGTTTGATCTGTGAGATACCTTAGTGCAGACAACTATATTGCCTAAAGATGATAGATGAGCTAAGAGAACAAGCTTTATATCTAAATGTATGGTGCAATAATTAAGTGTGATTTAACATTAATCATTTAAATGAGTTTTGGATAGAACTGTAAAACTCTTAAAGGCCAAGCAGAGAGTTAGGGCAGAGCAAGTCAGTAATTCAGGAGCTTTTGACTACTGAATCTGCATTGAGTTTACCAGTGATTTGTGCCTCAGATACATGAGAAAAAAATATAATCAGATAGGTTTATGTACAGGATGGTGTTATAAAACACAGATAAGTCTTACTTTGAACAATGCAGTGTTCACATTCATTTTACAGTCAGTCTCCTTCCTGAAGTGTGTCTCCTCTCATTTGTTCTGGGAAGGATCATTTATAGCACTATTCTCAGAATTACAAGAGTAGGGCTCAGTCCTGCACTTTGCTTCAGATATCCTTGTAAGCTTCAGCATTTTTCTTCTCCTTATTTCTCATATCCAAAAGGTGGAGATCATACTATAGATGGATAGTTTGAGGATAAACAAACAAGGTTGCATTGGTCTTCTGTGATATGAGAATAGAAATATACTCACACCTGAGTAGAATTCAGCTGCAACTCAGAGCAATTTTTACGACAAAAAATCTCCTCTTTTCCAAAGGAAGGCTGTATTATCAATTTTTTTTTTTTTTTTAAGATTTGATCCATTGACTTTATTCCCCTTTAGTCACTAAAATTACTGTAAAGTTTTCTGGCAGTTTTTGATCAGTTTTGTTCACCTTGCAAACTAGTGGCAATATTTTTTGACAGTTGTCTACATTTGGAATTTGGGGTACCTTTTAATAAATTTAAATAGATCCATTGACTTCCTGATTGATAAGCAATGGCTTTACAAGCATTCTTTTCATACTTCTCTATCGCCAGATAAAGCACTGTGGTCAGAAGGGGAGTATTTCAAGAATGGATGAAGCATTTGCAAGAAGAAAAGAAATCATTTTTTTGTTCTGTTGACTGTAATAGCAAGCTATCAAACCTGTCCAAAGCGTGTCTTATGCTAAAAATAAAATACGTTTTTTTAAAATCTCAACTTGATAACACAAAAGAGATCAGAAAACCACAGGAATTTTCAGTGTTTAACCTGAGATGGCCTTTAGCTGACTTAAAGGACAGACGACTATTTAGGTGTGACTCATATCCCTGTCTTATTGATCTGTCCTACTATTAAAATATATGTTGGCACATGTGCTTTTGGGACTTATTTGCTTCCAGCACAAACACTTAGGAAAAAAATATGCCAAGGCATTAAGATTTTGCCTCTGCTATTCTTTCAAACTTCAGTGCTCTAGGATAGAAAACATCTCAACAGATAAGGATCACATTACATTATGCATAATGTGTTTATCTTTTCTAGACTAAATAAGATGCCTTCCTACAGACTTAAGAAAAAACCCTTCACAAGTTGAGCTCATAATTTCTTTCACAGGAACTTGCTAGGTAAAGTGGTAAATCCAACAGTGCATACACAGGTCACATTGCTACCACCACGTTAAGTGACTCCAAGAGGACTCCAAGAGGCCTTACCTCATTCACATTCCTGCAAAATCTCATTTGAGGAATCTCCAAAAGAAAAAAAACAAACTCTCATACACTGACTCTTTAACCCTGTTCAGTCACGGAGCTCCCGTTAGAGGAGCTTGTTTACCAGTTACTTGGCCAAACTGTAACCATTTCAGATTAAATATTCCACCTGGAGGATTAGGCTCACTTTTCACTGGAAAGGTTTTCTGTCAGGCCACCCACCCCTTGAGGATACAGTCCACAGGAATGAAGCATTAAGCCAATTAGAAACACACAGGTCCATGGGACCAGATGGGATGCACCCAAGTCTTTGGAAGGAGCTGGCCAGTGTAATTGCAAGGCTTGCTCTCTACCACCTTCATCTCCACCAACTTCATCTCTACCATCTGTAATTATTTTGATTCCTGAGGATGACAGAAAGCCCAACATTCCATGTAGAACATGCAAGAAGGGCAAGAAGGAGGATCCAGGGATTTACAGACTGGTCAGCCATAGCTCAGTCCCTGGAAACGTGATGGAGAAAATCCTCCCAGAAGCTACTTCCAGATATTGGAAGGACAAGAGGGTGATTTCAAGCAGCCCAGTCAGACAAACATACCAAGGGCAAATCCTGCCCAACCAGCTTGATTGTCTTCTATAGTGAGTGTCTGTGTGGAAAAGGGGAAGGCAGCATGTGTTGTACACCTTGACTTTAGCAATGCCTTTGCATGTTCTCCTGTTGACTCCCTAGGCCCAAACTAGTGAGATATATGCTGAATATGTAGACAATTAAATGGGTGTAAAACTAGCTGAACTGCCAGGTTCAAAGGGTGGTGATGAAGTCCAGCTGGTGGCTGGTTAGTGGTATGCCTCAAGGACTGGCAGTTTAATGCCTTCATTAATGACCTGGACGATGGGTTGGACAGCACTTTTGGAGTATTTGCAGATGACACCAAACTGGGGGCCACACTCAATGTGCTGGAAGGCAGGGCTGCTATTCAGACAAGGCAGGCTGGAGAAATTGGTTGATGGGAACCTCACACAATTTGTTGAACAAAAGCCAATGCAAAGCTGGGACTCTGGGATGGACAAAGCTCTGCAGTAGGACAGGCTGGGGCCAATGAGCTGGAAGCAGCTCTGCAGAAAAGAACCTGGGATCCTGGTGGGTGACAACATGGCCAGGAGGCAGCAGTGCACCCATGCACCAAAGCAGCCCCCACACCCAGGGCTGCACCAGCAAGGGGAAGGGATCCTACCCAGATGGCTCAGCACTGGTGAGATCACTCCTGGAGTGCTTTCCCCAGGTTTGGGCTCCCAGCAGAGGACAAACACTGACATATGTGAATGCATCCAGTGGAGGGTCCCCGTGATGGCTGGAACTGGAGCTCAGGGTGTCTGAGGGGAGGTTGCGGGCAGTGGGCTGGTTCAGCCTTGGGAAGAGGAGGGTAAGGGGAGACTTCACTGCTGTTGGAAGTGCCTGGTGGGAGTGTGCAGAGAAGAGGGAGCCAGGCTCTGCTCGGAGGTACACAGCAGCAGGCTGAGAGGCAACAGGCTGGAATGTGGGAAATCCCCATTAGGCACCAGGAAAAACTTTTGTAACATGAGGATGGTAACAATATTGGAACAAGGCCCATGGTACTCCTTGGAGATACTCAAACCTCAAACGGCCAAAGTCCTGGAGCAACGTGATCTAACTGGACCTGCTTCAAGCAGGGAATTGGAGCAGGCAACCTTTAAAGTCTATTCCAATCTAAATTATGCTATGATTACGTTTTAATGGTGAATTACTTCAGCTAAAGCAATTCAACTGCTTTGGAGAATAAATGTACAGGAAAATGAATTCTTTAGTACAAGTTCCAACTGATAAGAATAAAATTGACAAATGCTTTGGGACAACAGTTTTAACTATATCAGACCAAACAAATTTTATGATACTTATAGATACAGAAACTTGCTCTGCTGTTGGCATGATGTTTTTTTGCTAGAAGGGTGGTTTTCTCTTCAGCTAATAGCAACGCTGTCCTCTAGAAAGACACCAGGATCTGTGTCACATAGAAATGCCTAGAGAATCAAGGTACCCTTTGAGAATGTAGCCAGATGGGCAGAAGAAGGCACACATTTTATCTACTCTTAATGATGCCGGATTTTTACTTTTAACATAAATTGTACCTGTTAAGAAAAGCAGGTTCACTTGCCTAGCCAAACAGAAAATGCCTAACAGACTTCATAAAAGGAAAAGAATAATTTGTGCTGGATTCCATCCATATTTCTCTGATAACTGTTTCAAGCCACACACTGAATATGCACCAGCAACATAAGAAGAAACAATTAACAATTTCTTTATCAGTGTTTAGAGGTTGTCTGAAATTCACCTACATGAGAGGAATGTACCCCTCCCTGTTAGAGACCTAAGGCAAGGTCTGGAGTAGCAAAGTAATGTAACTGAGTGTGATAGGACAGCTTCACGAAGCTCATGTGCTTTCACCCTGCTTTGCTGAGACTCGAGGGGGAATGGGAAGGGCTGGCTACGAGAAAAGGCTTTGGAAAAATGCCCGTGGGCAGGAAAGGTTGGCACTATCCCTCTTTTCTTGCAAGGGGAAGGGAAGGTTTTCAAGCAGTTATGATGTTGAAAGTAGCCTGGAGGTAAAGTAAGGGAAGAGTTGTCATTGCACAAAGCCACAGAGAAGGGAATCTTTTCTGTGCCTCCCTTGACCAAGGTTTCACTGGTGAAGAAGCAGGGATCATCTGGGCTTGATCCCTTCCCTAGGCTTTCCATGGTGATGGGAAAGGATGCCTGACCCTCTCCTGGAGTCAAACCTGAAACTTGGTCTTCCTGTGCGATGGCTGTGACCATTGGTGTATATTAAAAGTTAGACTAGCGAGTTTATCTTTTCCTCCTTGTTTTTAAGTGATAACAGCTGCAGGCTGTATTCCCTGCTGTATTTGTGCCCTGTGGATATGTGTGATACAGCAAAAAGATTGAGCCTCTCAGGGTGCTTATATCAGAGGGACAGTAGTTTAAGGACTAGTACAGTGTCATATAGTCACTGAGCGCTGGCTCAGTGACGCTGCTGCGCACAGAAGCAGAACCACAGATATAAAAAGAAGTACACTGGTAAGCACACAAATCCCAGTCTTGCTTGCAACAAAGCCTTTAGATGTGGATCAGGGCGTATGCTCTTTCTCATTTCCTTTCACATGACATTACTCCATTATTCTTGTCTTTCAAAGTAACTTATTGGCATAGTGCTGCATATTACTCCATAGTGGCAAAGACATGTTAGTCTTGAAATTATTTTAGTATAAATACTCTTCTGCAGCAAATACTCTTGTTTGCAGTGGATGTCAGTGATTCAGACAAGACGTTGGGAGCACAAGCCCATAATTCCCCCTACATCCTAGCAACCCATCTTCTTTATTACAGTTTGGAAGAGATAGTTCATTGCTAGGCTTACAAGTGAAGACTGAATTTTTCATCCTAGTGCGTGTTCTCACTGTGATCTTATATAGCAGTTTCAGGGTGTACTTCCATGGCCTTTGCTGAACCCTCTAGACTAATTTAATGATGATACAACATATCCTTGTCCTATTTAGTTTTTTTATCTTGCCACAGAAAGCTATCTCAGTGTGAAGCAACTGAAAGAAAGCCCCAACCCCACACTGAAGGAAACTGGTAACCTTAAATGAAACACCTTTGTTTAAGACCAAGCTATACCAAGGGTAGATGGCTGTCACAGATGAAAAAGGTCCCATTTCTGCCAAGGAATGCACTGCTTCGTGCACAATTAATTTGAGGTTTTGGAAAGATCTGGAACAGGAGTGAGTAGTGCTGTAGATTCACTGCCAGTTCCCTCTGGAAGGGGGTCTCACCCCCATTTCTGCAGGCTGGAGGATTTTCCCATCCCCACTGCGCTCAGCAGCTGCTGGGAAAGGCGAGGGCTTTCTGTGCCACTGCAGAGTTTCATCTGACCCTGGCTTCTGAAGTCCTGACACATCAAGCAAGCAACCTCCACCCCTGTTGCCCAACTGCACCCTTTTAAAGGAATTTGCTTTATGCCTCTATGTAGCAGCAGATTGTACAACCGCTGGCTTTGATGGTTGAATCACAGCGGCCTACGCAAAACCAAGAGTGCCAATCTCCGTGAAACTCCCGAGTCTTTCAGCCCCTACGTGACTTTTGTACAGTTGAAAACTTCTGCAGTTTCCTGCAGCTTTCCTCCTCACAGCTCCCTTTGTCTGATGCCACTCGGGCTGAGAGTGATCAGGAGTTATGGTGTGCCACCAAAGGCATTGCAGCAATGCAGAGCAGCCAAGTGAGTCTTAGAAGAGCAAAATAAAACTTGTGTGGAGAGGTGTGACACCACTTGTATATATTTGATCCTTAATAAGCACTTTGCAAACCCAGAGTGCTCAAGTGGAGTATGCATGTGCAGCCTAACATATCTGAAAGCCATGGATGGCCGGCCATATGCTTTAGAAGAGCGGTGGAGATACCAGCAGAACCCTGAAGCTCCAACAGTCCTCCACTGCAGAACTGCTGTCAAGGGCGATTCCATGTTCCTGCTCCACCCCAAGCTCCCATTAATCTCATCTGTCAATAAAAACCATTTTAGCTATATTTCGTTTGTGGAAGATCACATGTTGGTCTGTTTCTCCTCCTGCTGGCTATCAGTTAAATTACTGCTAATATTGAGACATCACAGCATGGGGTTAAAACAGTTTGTAAGGAATAGAGATCTGGTTGTCCAGAGTACAACTGAGAAACTCTGAAACACACCTCCAATGCAGATTTAAGAATTTTAGAGCTGATTTTTTCCTTTTTGAACACCTTCTGAACAGCTTTCTTAAAAGGACAGAATAATAATTTAAAAATAATTTAAATTTCCGCAGACAAAACACTCCTGCCCTGTCAGAGAAATGAAAGACGTTTTGCAGAGTAGCCTTTGTTACTGTGGAAAGGAAAGAGCTTGTTGGTCACAGTAGTCAGGAGACCCATGTTTTTATTTCCAGCTGAGCTGCACGTTTCCTGTGTGACCTTGCAACTCCCCCGTACCTCCGTTTCCCGTTTGTAATGTTGGATAATAAATATCTTGGTGAAGCAAGGCTGATACCCTGCTTGCAGAAACTATTTGCAGCTCCTTGTTCAGGCAGTGCCAGAAAAGTCTGAAATTTCCTTTAATGACTTGGATGGCTCCAGAGCTGAGGCAAAAGGGCAGGGGGATCCTCGCTTGTGCTGCTTGAGAATAAGTGTGTCACTCTCTTTTCCACTGACATTTGAGAGGCTGCTTTGGGAGTGGTCTTTCTGGCTCTTTGGGGTGCTAAGGAAACCTAGAGGTGGGAGAATTGCCTTCCAGGAGTGGGAGGTGAATGAAGGAAGCAGTCCCCAAGCCACTGAAACTGAAAATTACTGGGTCCTTTCCAGCCCAGGTTTCTTTTTTATGCTCTCACCGACAGACCCTTTTGCTTTTCCCTGAAGGCAGATTAGCATACTGACTTTATGTCTCGTTTAGTTTGCTTCCTCTCAACTGCACCTGTGAAAACCAATGTAAAATTCTACCACACCAGCACAATGTGCTTTTGCCTTCATTTTGCTCAGGTAAAAACAGCTCACTCCTGTGTGAAGGCAGTGGAGAGCCGTCCTCTCAACTTCTCCATCTCACACAGATGTTCTCCCAGGTTCTAACCAAGGGTTGTGTGTGGCTGTACTGGTGCAATGCAGCAGACCTAGCAGCATTCCAGGGATTTCCCAGAAATGTTTTTCACAGCCTGAGCCCAGAAAGTGTCTCCTGCAGCAAGTTTGGCAATCAGTGGCATATGTGCCAAAGACAGTATGGTGGCAGATTGCAAGTGACACTCGAGAGAGAAAACACATGGCTGGCACACAGCTGGAGACAGCGAGGCGTAGGAAAGGCAGCATCTCTCAGACTCTCTGGGATTTCCTTCAAGAGCACAGCAGGTGGTGTGAAGGTTGGTGAGTACATCCATCATCCCACTGGGATGTGGGTAGGGTACTCCCCATGCTCAGCAGCACGGGGTAGAATCATAGAATCATAGAATTGTTTAGATTGGAAAAAACCTTTAAGATCAACAAGTCCAACCATTTAACTAACATTGCCATTCTCACTAAACCATGTCCCTAAGCACCTCTTCTACCGATGGTCTAGGGATGGGGACTCGACTACTTCCCTGGGCAGCCCATTTCAATGCTTGACAACCCTTTCAGTGAAAAAAATTTTCCTAATGTCCAACCTAAACCTGCCCTGGTGCAACTTGAGGCCATTTCCCCTTGTCTTATTGCCCGTTACCAGGGAGAAGAGGCCAACCCCCACCTCGCTACCCCCTCCTGTCAGGCAGTTGTAGAGGGCGATCAGGTCTCCCCTCAGCCTCCTCTTCTCCAGGCTGACAACCCCAGTTCCCTCAGCTGCTCCTCACAGGACTTGTGCTTCAGACCCTTCATCAGCTTCATTACCCTTCTCTGGACACGCTCCAGCGCCTCAATGTCCTTCTTGTAGTGAGCAGCCCAAAGCTGAACACAGTATTCGAGGTGCGGCCTCACCAGTGCCGAGTACAGGGGCACGATCACTGCCCTGCTCCTGCTGGCCACACTATTCCTGATACAAGCCAGGATGCCATTGGCCTTCTTGGCCACCTGGGCACACTGCTGGCTCATATTCAGCCAGCTGTCAGCCAGTACCCCCAGGTCTCTCTCTGCCAGGCAGCTTTCCAGCCACTCATCTCCACACCTGTAGTGTTGCTTGGGGTTGTTGTGACCCAAGTGCAGGACCCGGCACTTGGCCTTGTTGAACCTCATACAGTTGGCCTTGGCCCATCGATCCAGCCTGTCCAGGTCCCTCTGCAGAGCCCTCCTCCCCTCCAGCAGATTGACACTCCCGCCCAATTTGGTGTCATCTGCAAACTTGCTGAGGGTGCACTCACTCCCCTTGTCCAGGTCATTGATAAAGATATTAAACAGAACTGGCCCAGAACTGAGTCCTGGGGGACACCGCTTGTGACTGGCCGCCAACTGGATTTAACTCTGTTGACCACAACTCTCTGGGCTTGGCCATCCAGCCAGTTTTTTACCCAGTGAAGAGTACGCCTGTCTAAGCCATGAGCAGCCAGCTTCTCTAGGAGGTCCCAATGCTGAGGGCTGGGCACAGCTGCTGCCTGCTTTAGGGAATGGTAGGGTCTCCTTGGCACCTTGGAAACCTGGGGTGGTTCACACAACCAGTGCCATCCCAGGAAAAACAAAGGGTCATGCCATTATAAGTAAAACCTAACCCAGCATTCGTGCCCACCAGGCCTTCTATTAGGGTCACAGTTTGCGTTCATGACTTTTCAGGAAGGGCAGGCTGAATAACTGGGTGAAGATGTCCAACTCATTTCACAGTGACTCTTAGCTGTTTTAAGCAACCTGGCAAGGAAAGGATTTTTTGCATTAATTTAGGAGTACAGGAAACAGTTTAAGGAAGATGTAACCTGTAAGTTCCTGTGTTTCTGCCTGTTAAGTAGGGATCATATTTAGAAAACAAAGAAGCTTAAGTTCTGCTTCACCTATTTTAAACCGTGTTCCTGCTGAAGGGAATTCATCCGTGAAAGCTGGCATCCTTTCCCTTTGCCACCCATCCCAGTTCTTCACCGTGTCTGCTCTCCACCGCTCAGACAGCAGCATTTGGGGACCCTACATCTTTCTAATAAAACATGTAGCAAAGCTGAAAGCTGAAAGCTGTGGTGAGACATCTTCTGTTCCGGGAGACACAGCCTCCAAAGTGCTCACACTTGACTGTGGGGTAAATTGAGGGTAAAATTGCTGATGAGGAGCATACGGTGTTTTCAGAACAGTGCTGGGAAGAAGGACTCTTTCCTTGGTCCCACATGTCCAACCTGTCATGAAATCCTAGCCAAAACCACTCTATACGTTAAGTGGTATTAAATGGTAGCTGTGGTATAAATACACATTGCTGCCCATCACCTCTGCAGCTATTAAGGGTAGGCAGCTCTGAGCAGTGCTTGGGTGGAGGGATTTTAAATTTTTTTGAAAGGTTTCATGATAGGAGCAACATACAAGACTGAACAAGCAAATGCCTGCTTTGGGCTCCAGCATCTCCAGTGTGTGAAACTTGCAAGGCAGTAGAGGTAAAGGGTTGGACTCTCAGTGAGCCCATGTCAGGTTTTTCAATAGACCCATTTCAGTCAGCCTTGGGAGGCAAAGAGGAGCCCTTGGCAGACGATCCACAGAAGGCAGCGGCAGAACAGCCCATGCAGGAATACAATGGCAATACTGTTTCCCATAGACTAAAATAATGAATCATGGCTTCCCCTTGCTACTGTCGTTCACATAACCTTTACAATAATTTATAATTAGATTAGTTGCCCTTTGGATAGGTGCTCATGTTTTTTTTTGAAGGGTTGCTAAGGTAACTGATGATTTCCTTATTTCATCCTGTGTAAAGGGAAATTTTACTTCCTAGTGAGCCTGAGCTCGAGACTCACTAAAAACAGATACTTGTTTATCAGGAGTTTTGGTGCTTCTACAGTTATCAAGCAGACAACTCTTAACCTGTTTCATGGGGGGTTGATTGCATTATTTCATTTTAATGGTAAAAGAAGAGCTAGTGTAACTCAAATATATTTCACTTCAAAGATAAGGGAGTGGAATTTTTAATTCAAATTTTTAAAAAGCTTTTGACACTTTCTTATAAACTTTTACTCAGCCTGTTTGCTTTGCTATTTTGTCTCCTCTAGCTAAAGGTGCAGTTACTGCTGTGCATACAAAATAAAAAGGCAAGAGAAATTTGCGTGGGTGGATGGTAGTGTGCCTCTGCTTGACCTGACCAATTTTCTGTTTTGAAGAGCAGAAGCTGAAGTTCTATAAATCAAACAGCTGAGGGGAGAATTCTTTCTAGATTTCTCCTCTCCTCTCCCACTTACTTACACAAATACAGAGGCCCAAGAACAGATAGAAGCTGCAACAGAAGCTAAGTTGCATGCCTCTCAGCTGTGGTAAACCTAATATACACCTTCAAAATAAACAGCAAAATTCCCCAGGGTCCTTGCAATCTACCACTCCATAGCACGTGACAAAAGGAAAGAAGTTGTCCAGCTTCTGGGAAAAAAAAAATAATCAGCATACTAGATTGAGTGGCCAGCTGACTCTCTAAACCCTCTGAGCCCCTGCATGCTGTTGAGCAGCAGCCCACTCCACCCACTGCGTGCATACTGTTATGGTGAGCAGCTTGCTCCCAGGCAGCCTGCCTGTGGTGAGCAAATGGACCAAGAGGGGAGGCAACGCCTGGGGAGGAGGCCAGCAATGGCTAACAGCTCCAAGCGCCTTACACAGGGAATTTCCCTTCTCTTGCTGAAACTCTCTTGTGCATGCTGCTCTAGCAAATTCATCCCCAAATGCTCTGGCTTGCCCTCAGCAGCGGGATGGAGAAAGTCAGCCCCAAACATCTCCCCGCTCCCCCCACAGAGCCTGCATCCATGCAAGGCACTGGTGCTGCCTGCAGCAGAGTGAAGAGCTCCACTAGCCGGTGCTTTGCGGCCATGTTCATGGGCAGAACTGGAGACACGTAAGAAAAATTGTTCCAGGAAATATTGGCTGGAGGTTTAAAAGTAGTCTGTAATTTGATGAGGTAAAGGACGAAGGTGAGTACATTTTATTATTTAATCTGTCAGTAAGTTCAATGTAATTCAAGGTTATTGTAATAAATAGAAATGTTTACCTAACCTTTCGCCATCTGATTCATCATGAATTGTGTGATGTGTCCTCAGCGACACAGGAATATATAACTATAGCCAATAAATAAGCAGATAAGAGCTTTATGGTGCATATCTCTGGTTATATATAAAACAGCACATTAAAGGTAGGCACGTCCCGGGATGCAGGTCTATATGTATGACAGTGTGTTGCTCAGATGAGGTTTCACACAACAACCAAACCCCACAGAAATTCTTCAAACTGTCATCCTGAGAGCTTCCACAGTTAACATTTTAATCTCTATTTCCCCCTCCTCCCTCTCAGTAAGAGTTTTCTATAATACTCTTGAGTCAGTGACACCAATATTGAGAACCAAATGGTTGATACCATTCTTCCTATTTGACCATGGCAGGAGATGTTATTTTGAGTCGCTGTAGAGGGAAAGACCCAGTTCGTCACAAAGAATAAAGATTTGTGTCAGGAGATGTCTCAAACTACTTACAAAGTGTGAAAGTCTACACTGTGCCTGTTCTCAGGTCTAATTTTATGGGTAAATTGATGTGGTTGATGGGTTTTGAGAAGAATAATCCTTTGTCAAAAAGATACCTGATTGCCCTGACTAGGTTGGGGACTTTGTATTCTATGTTGAAAACTTGATTTGGAGGCAGGAACTATTTCCCTCTTGAGATTTGAAGTTTAAAAAGGAGGTATTTACTTGGTCAGTACACAAAAAGACACCCACACAGCAGCACTAAGCAGCCAGAAGAGTGACTCAAAACATCTTCAGACCTTGAGTTTCTTCCAAGACCTCAATCCTTTTCTTCTGGAGAGTTTCCCCTTCTGACATAAATTCATGGCTGGTCAGGAGAATGGAGCCAGTATATTCTTGGGAAGACTGACTCTTGTTAAAAGTGCAGGGAGTTTTAAACCATCTATGACTGCCTGCTGAAGCAAGCTGCACACTTAGTCTCATCCTGGCTTCTCCGAGAGTAGTAGCAGCACAGTTTACTTGGCAGATATCCTAGCATTCACCTCTTGGAGCACAGTGGGATTGTGGAGTACAGTGCTTCTGCAAAGCTGAGACCTTTGCTGGACAAGGGTAGAACTTGGATTGTGTGCAGAGCGCATGGGAAAGGGAGGCTGCTCCTGGAAGAGGTGTGATATTCCCACACTGGCCCAGGTTGCTAATTAGGTCTGTTGAAATGCACTGTCAGAGCATGTTTGCAGCAGTTGTTTCCAAGCCAAAGTGGGGAGAGTCGCAGGAGGTAACAGTATGAGTAACCGTGGTTAAACCCACATCTGTCAGTGGGGAGTAGAGGTTAACAACATCACAACTGAGCATCTTTTCTCTATAGATGTATCTTTTAACTTAAAAAAAAAAATCCAGAAAAGTCTTTTTGAAATAAAAGAAAGAGTCCTTTTTGCAGAAAGTTGGAGTCCACCTGGAGTACTTAGAGAAATAAATAGTTCAAACAATTTGAAGTTATCAAAAAGCTAAGCTTCAATGTGTGGGAATAACCTGGGATTTGAAGTTGTCTGACTAGAAAACAGACTCATTGGATTTCAGAGTGCTGAAGTGAGAAGGCAATTCTTAAAGCTATGAATTAGAAATGATAAAGGTGCAAAATAAAAGTCATACTGAGTCTTACATGGGAAAACATCTCTGCTTTTTAAAGAATGCCAAATCTTTATCACCTCACGTGTTTCAGCTCTGAGAAATGGTACAAAATTGATGACATTTAAGCATTGATGTTATATGGGCCTGCACAACCACAGTCCTTAAAGTGGCTATTCCCTTCCTTTCTACAAAACCAAGCAAAATAATGGAAGTTAAGGACACAGCCTTTCACACAGAATTCTACTGGCAGATCAACACTGAAAAAGGAACTGATGAGGTAGGATACTTCAGAAAACATAACCAAAGCATGGCATTAACTTTGCCACATGATGTGGAAAAAAAAATGTATAAATAGAATACCATGTATCTATTTAATTTCTGCTGTCTTCTCTGGTTTCAGTGCTGGTATACTACATAGCAGCAGGTCATCACGTGTCATAAAATATATAGAAAAATTACTGTGTCCAAACTGGTGTAAAATAAAAACTTTATTAATCATTTACATGCAAAGAATAACTGACATTACAATAGAATCATAGAATCAAGTTGGAAAAGACTTCCAAGATCATCCAGTCCAACTGTCAACCCACCACCACCATGTCTACTAAACCATGTCCCAAAATGTCACATTGACACATTTTTTGAATGCCTCCAGGGATGGTGGCTCCACCAGCTTTCTGGGCAGCCTGTTCCAATGCTTGACCACTCTTTCAGTAAAGAAATTTTTCCTAATATCCAACTGAAACCTCCATTGACACAACTTGAGGCTGTTTCCTCTTGTTCTATTGCTAGTTATTTGGAAGAAGATACCAACACCCACCTCGCTACCCCCTCCTGTCAGGTCATTGTAGGGAGCGATAAGGTCTCCCCTCAGCCTCCTCTTCTCCAGGCTGAGCAACCCCAGTTCCCTCAGCTGCTCCTCACAGGACTTGTGCTTCAGACCCTTCATCAGCTTCATTACCCTTCTCTGGACACGCTCCAGTGCCTCAATGTCCTTCTTGTAGTGAGCAGCCCAAAGCTGAACACAGTATTCGAGGTGCAGCCTCACCAGTGCCGAGTACAGGGGCACGATCACTGCCCTGCTCCTGCTGGCCACACTATTCCTGATACAAGCCAGGATGCCATTGGCCTTCTTGGCCACCTGGGCACACTGCTGGCTCATATTCAGCCGGCTGTCAGCCAGTACCCCCAGGTCTCTCTCTGCCAGGCAGCTTTCCAGCCACTCATCTCCACACCTGTAGTGTTGCATGGGGTTGTTGTGACCCAAGTGCAGGACCCGGCACTTGGCCTTGTTGAACCTCCTCGGTCCAGCCTGTCCAGGTCCCTCTGCAGAGTCCTCCTCCCCTCAAACAGATCAACCCTCCTGCCCAATTTGGTGTCATCTGCAAACTACCATCCCCTTGTCCAGGTCACTGATAAAGATATTACACAGAACTGGCCCAGAACTGAGTCCTGGGGGACACTGCTTGTGACCGGCCACCAACTCGATTTAAATCCGTTCACCCTTTGGGCTTGGCCACCCAGCCAGTTTTTTACCCAGTGAAGAGTACGCCTGTCTAAGCCATGAGCAGCCAGCTTCTCTAGGAGTATGCTGTGGGAGACAGTGTCAAAGGCTTTACTAAAGCCCAGATAGACAACATCCACAGCCTTTCCCTCAACAACTAGGCAAATGTAATAGTGTGAATTACACTATTTACAATACTTTGAAGTGTCCTAGTGTCCTAGGCACTTAAACACATTCTACTGGAACAAATTATACATAAAATGTAGATTGCAAGCCATACTGCATCCACAGTTCCTTATTTTTGGCTGTGATGCTCTCACACAAAAAAAGGAGTTTCCTCCTCTGCACACTTTCGAATATAGTCTTAAAGATGTTAGGAATACCAGAAGAGTGAATCTTTACAGTTTATTTGAATAAATACTGGTGTTCATTTTGTTTTTGACATGCTTTTGGTCAACTGGTTCTCATCCAATACAGATATATTAACAGAACTATCATCTCTTCAAGGCAGGGACCCAGACAATATGTAATAACACCCAGAGCAAAGGTAAGCTAATGCTAACTAGGACTGCTACGTGCTTTTGTAACACAAATAATAAGATTACCATGCAGACAGTGATTATGCCTCCAACCATGCACAATCTGAATTCTTGCCAGCTATGTTTCATTTGTACCTTTATAAGCAAGTGCCTGTTCAAATCCTCTACTACTTGCTTCTAAGACATTCCATAAAATAGACTGTTCCTCAGGTCTTCTCTGCAGTCAAAACACTGTCCTCACTCCAGTGATGTCTGTTGCTCTAGAACAAATAGTCTTTCTGGCACGCTACTACTTTTGCAGAAGACCCTTACCCCCACCCCTTCCCTCTGCCAGCCAGTTATCATTCTGCCTTTGGGTAGGGGGGTAAGAATTTTCCAAATGACCTCAGCATGCATTTAGTCCTCTAGATTTGCATGGTGTGGGCACAGTGGCACCTCCGGGTAGGTAATAGGGGGATTTCCACAGTAGCTGCCTTTGTACATGCTCTCAGTCATGAAGGGTGTGAATGTCTCACAAAGCACCTGGCTTGATCAGACTTCAGTGAACTGGGAAGTGCAGGACAGTTGAGATTCTTTTTATTTCAGCTGCATTTCACCTGGCAGAGGGTAGAGGGGCTGAAGTGGAGTCTATTTGTTCAAAAGGAGGATCTATGACATGGTGGGGGGAACCTTGCATATTCAAGTATTTGAGGCGAACGTTGCATAATGAGAAACTTTCTGACTCTATGTTGTAGTTTTGTCTGTGAGCACAAGGTTTTCAGCCTTAATCTCTGCACCCAGGACCTCTCTTCTGTAGAGATTCAGGAATTTTTGGCACAAACATCGGAGGGGAGAACATGTGCACTCTGCTGCGGTGGTGGCACAAGTCTAGATCAAGATCATGTTGAGGTGAAGAGTGACTGGCGGCTGATGGTGAGGCAGAAAACAGCATGTGGCACTCTTACTTCTGCTTTATGAGATCTCATCCCAGAGCTGGCAGCAGCATTTATGCAGTGCACTGGTATCACATCAGCATGTGTTACCAAAGTCTGCCCAGACTTGATCTTGACCAAAGACTATTGGGCTTGGGAAGACAGCCTCTGCACATTTTCCCCAGCCATTTCTAGCTATTTATGCTATTTAATTAGTGAAAGAAGTACAGAAGTAGTCAACACAGAATTAGTGGCCACAAATCATTTATCAAGATTTATGGATTCATTAGTTTCAAGTGGATGGCCCTTTCTTTCAAAGGCACTAAAAGGTTGCTCCTCCCATGTGTGTTGGTGGGACTGAGTATATTTTTGGCCACTGTTAATGAGAAATCTGATATCCGTTACCACTAGATGGACTAATGAAGCCTGCCACTGTTAGGTCACACAGCCTAAACAAACTCCTGAGTAATCTGAAGCTGAAATATGTAAGGCCAAACAAGATAGACATTTATATACAGAAAATCTGCATGCAAACCTTTTTTTTTTCTCCTCTTAACACTGATTCTTCAGCTACCAACACTGCAGCTTTTGACTTACAGTATCAATGGGAGTTTTTCTCCTGCTTACATGTTTCATAGTTTCTCCTTAGCTAAACTTAGCAGTCCGCCCCTAATCAGACATTACAGTTAATTAGGAAATGGGATTAGAAAGGGGTCATAACATGTAGGCATTCATAGAAGTGAAGAATGACACTGAATGACTGACCACAAGGCTGTGGGTGGCTGCATCCGTTTGTATCATTATTGAGAGACAAATATCCAGAGGCTTCAGTGGAAAAAAACAGTCAGGAGGAGAGAGGACGTTTAACATATTTAAAAGATTTGCTAAGTCCTCAAAAATTATAAAAGAATGATCCTCCAAACAGGTAATAAAAGGAGGAATGAGAATAATTTGGGGATTTTTAGTGGTATCCTGTGATTTAGCTTATAAAACATTTATTTTTAGGTAGTTATTTCACTGTATATTTTTCTTTATGATATATAAAGAGGTTTTGGCTACCTCTGGCTTCAGAAATTTTGTCTTGCCAGGTCTGGATTTCCTCGATTCTGCCTCTGGCTGCATGATCTTTTAGGAAGGACAGAAGATATAAGGCATGTTATGAGCAATCACTCTTTGCACTAGGATCCTGGTGTCTTGAGTCTCAAGGAACCCGTTTCCTCATGTGTTTATCTAAAGCTTAGAATTGTATGAATGGGCCTAAACAGCCAAAGCACCTGTGTTCAGCAGTTCAGTTAAAAATGTTTTCCCATACCCAGTAAATAAACTAACAATGTTTTCCAGTTAGCCATTGAACATCAGCAAGGAAAATCCGTGGGTCATGATCCCCAGTCTTACATTCTCTTTTAACACACGAGAATGAAATATATTATACAAATCTGGGAACTGAAACATTCAATGACTGAATGACCTAAATAAAAAATCTTTAATGCTGGAGTTGCCTACAGTTTGCATCACATGAGTCTTTTTCCAGAATAAGTGGGGTGTAATCACACCTAAGTGATATGTGCACAGATTTGAGTTGGACAGTTGTTAAGTAATCTGAATTATTTATATTTATTCTTTATTAGCTGGATTAAAATAGCCACACACAGGTGTGGATCCTGTGCATCTGGCACTGCAGAACTGCATAGGAACAGGCCCAAACTCTTTCGGTATATAAAAGGATGCTGCCACCCCTTATGGCTATACAGGTGATTTACACCCTCGTGGACTCTGGAGAAGCAGCACTCTTGGGGGCTGATGAAAGTCATGGGCTGAGCCCTTGTAGCCCAGCCAGAGAACAAATGGAAAATCAAGGCAAAGAGTTAATCAAATAATTATACAAGTTTTTAATGGTATGTCCAAGGTTATTGATCATGAGTCATGTGTGCAATGCTTTTACTTTATTGGATGTCATCTTAATGAGGAAGCTACATGTGAAAAACTGCGAAAGACGCTTGTGGATAAATGAGCAAGGCAGTTTGCATCACAGAAAGGGTAGGTACATTGGGTGAGAAATGGCTGAATAAGAGAGAAAAGCAGATAAATAACAGTGCTGGGAAAACTCTTGGAACAGGAAGCTGGGATAATTTTGTAGTGGGGTTAGAGCTAACAGAACAGACTTGGAGAAAATTGTATGCCTGGAATATTATCTTGACTTAGCATTTTGAATAGCCTTGGAAATTCAGAGAAAGATCATATAGGAGGGATCTTCAGTATTCAAATTAAGACTTAAGGCTCCAACAAAGGAAAGGATGGAGGGCAATGGACCAAACGAAAATAGAATGAAGGAAGCCATGGCCTGTATCTTCAGAGCAGAATAAGCCAAACATATCATCTATGGATGAGGGGGTAAAGATACTAACGATGGCAGAGAAGAATGTCAGGAACAAGATGAAAAAGGGACCAAAACTTAATCTGTCTGGAACAGAGGCTAAGTCAGAGATGCTTATGGATAGAATCAACAGGATGACAGAACTGATTTTATTGCCCAAGGAGAAGGCAGAAACACAGGGAGAAAAAACAAGCTTTAAAGGACAAGTGCCAAAAATCGTAGGAGTGAAAGGTAAACCTGTCATGCAAGTTAGGAAGGAGCAACCAATTACTAGAATCAACAAAAAGAAAGAACTGATTTTATTGCCCAAGGAGAAGGGAGAAACACGAAAGGACTGTGTCATGAACAGCCACCCCCCCCCCCCCCAAAAAAAAAAAAAAGAAAAAGGAAAAAAAGACAAAATCTCCGGCAGGTAATGATTGATAATCAAAGGAAAAAGTAATTTGGAAAGCTTTCCACTCTGAAGTACATAAACAGTATTTAATTATTGTGAGTAACAGGAAGAAAAATCCCAGGACTGTCTTTAAATCCAAAATAGATTGCAAATCCAAAACATAGGAAGAGGAAGAAAGCACATACAATATTGTTTCCTAAAGCAGTAAAAACTAGACCCATGAGATACATTGAGTGCAACAAGGTATTTGTTTGAATTAATTAAATTTGGATAGTGCATATTACACTTTCTATTCAGTCTGAGAGCTAGCTAGCTAGTGTTTACTTGACCTTCCTCCCTGCTGTACTTGCTGACTGGTTGCCCAAGTGTGCCACTCACAGAAATTCTGTATATTCCTGTCATGTCTGTACCTGTTCTTGACTGTCTTTGTATCTGTCTCAGTCTATATTCAATGCTGAATTTCATCCAAGGAAAGCCAGTTGGCAGCAGACAGCTGAATTCAGCTTAACTCATGTCTTTTTTGCCCCAAATGCAGATGTTCAAGGTGACACACCCTTTGCGTACTAGTACCAATGAACAACCCTTCTGAAAACCCACAGTGGTGGGAAGAGCATTGCATGTATTTCAGCAGCTAAAAACGGGCAGGTGTTTGATAAATCAGCTTTCATGTGTGTGGTTAGTCAGGGAAGTGGTTATCATGGTTAATAGTTATAATGACTGTCATTTACTCCAGCCTCTTAGACAGAAGCTTGATTTCTGGGAGTTGATTATGGACATGATAACCTTGCAAATTCAACAAATCTCAATTTACAAAAGCTCAGGTGCAGTGGAAAGTGGGTGCTGAGGGGAAGGGAGTGTCTGTGGCTTCTGGCCACATGGCAGCATGCCCATCATTGCACCAGCAACAGGCGCCCAGGGCATGGGAAACTACGCTTGGAGGAATGGCTCCCACCACATCTCCTGTCCCTCTCTGTGCTGGGAGGAGACATTCCAGTTTCAAAGCAGTAATAGGTAATGATGAGGGACTCAGTTAGAAGCAGGTGAGGCAGCTTTTAACACAGGATGCAAATATTGAGGGAGAAGAAGGAGAAATTAAGGCTAGTCAGAAGACTAGTGGTTATGGAAAGCCTGGTGCAGACTACAGTGAGCCAAGGATCAGACTGTAAATTTTTTCTGTGCCGATATGTTTGTTTTTATTGAAAAAAATGAAGTCCTTTCTCAGTGAGCCCATTCAACAAAAGCAATCTGCAAGTCTTGTTCTTGTGCAGAAAAGGCATAGTTTAAGCTGAGTCACAGGCCAGCCATGCTATGTCCTAGATGCGGTCATGTTTAATGACATTCTTTGAAGGCACTCACCTTGTCTGATCACAAGAGCGAGTGAGACAGTGCAAAGTATTGTGTAGTCCAGATTTTAATCTGATACAGATCAGATGAGACCATGATGCTGTTGTACTGGTTTTATGCCAATCTAAGCAAATACTAAGCCTTGAGGGTTTTTATACCTGCATTTCCTACAGGGCACGTGGTGCTGCAGTGCAATAACTAAAAGGTATTACCAATAGTTAACAATAAAATAGACTTATGCTATGAGAAGAAGCCTCAGACACAAATTGTCAAGAAAGGCAGATGTTTGTTTTTTACCTGACAGTCTCAGGGATAATGCTTTTTAATATATTTTTCTGACTGGTCAAACATCCAACATATTCATAGGTCTACTGCTCTGACAGATATGTATTTGTAAAATAAAAAAAAAGGCCATAAGAAGCTAGACCCATCTCTCAGTATGGACTGTGTGAATTAATGGGACTTTTTTAGCATTGTCCTCAGTTTCCTTTGTGCCCGAGTTATTGAGGTCATTCTTTGAATCTTACTGTGAGAGGCAAGGGGTAGACCTCCTAATTAATTTGTAATGCTTCTGAAACCACCTATCTTCTGAAATGCATGGGCTATTTCCTGAGATCACAGAAAGGATCTCTTAAAATTGCCCATGGTCCCATCTCCTCATGGAAAATGCAGCTGCAAGACATTTATTTTGAAAACACCAATTACTCATTAGGAAGCTCTTCATATATTTGCATAGAGTCAGATGCTCAGCCAAACATTATCGGGGCTGAAATTCAATATTTTTATAGGTGTCTGGTTAATTTTATTTTAGTACCTTTTCTTGCATTATTTTCTGGTTCCACCAGAAGCAGATTTGGAAAGTCAGCCACACAAGTGTTGTCTGAATCTTGAGCTAACCTATTGTTGCAAAATAGATCTGAATCAGTAATTTTGTATATCTAGAAGAAAACTTCACATCTGGGGGAGTTTCATTCATTGGCAAAATCCAAATATTTGGATGAATGCAAAAAACATATAGGGAAAAAAAGAAGACAGACCCTCACAAGATGCTTATAAGATAATTACATGAAGGATGGTGCTTTTGTGACTTAGCAAAAATTGTTGATATTTAGCAATTATTTGCATGTGTAGAGCTATGTATGATTTGATGACAGTGAGCCTTAGTTACTCATTTCTAGATTTCTCTTCTTCATTTGAGTTGAAGAAACACACATCTGAAGCCCAAAAATTTGCAGTGATACACTGGGGAAACTCTTAAAAGTGGGCCTCTAGGCTTGCTCCTTGTATCTAGTGTAATTGTTCATGGAGCTGCCACTTGAATAATTTTTTGCAATTGCTTCAAGCACATGACATTACTAACAGGACGCATTCTCACAGATCGCTGTGGATACAGGATCCTTGAAAGAAGGAGGAGGAAGCACAGTCTACAGGCAGTGGAAAACACAAGGAAATGTATCACCATTCATGAAAAAAAAAAAAGGCAGGAAAAATAAGCAGTATATTAGGCTACTTTGGTGTGTTGTGGACTTAAAATTTTCAGGTGGAAGAAGCGCTTGGGGGATGGTGAGAACAACGTTCAGGGAGAAGAGTTGGCACTGAGCAGAACCACAACACGTAGGACTTCTGTGGTAAATATTAAATCACTGGGGACAGTTCTGTCTTCATGAGGTTGGTGGGATTAGCCAACTGTGAAAAGAGGAACTTTTGCTACCCCTTACCACCCACACAGTTCCTCATCAGCACTGAACTTGATAACATGGTCTGTAAAAGACCACTGTATTCCCCAGACCCTTGCTGAAAACAGCATGTACACCATACCCAGCACTGAGCTCTGCAAACCCTGTGAAGATGTACTTTGCTCCCGGAGTTGTCTTACCAAACCCCCTCTTTCTCACCCCTCCTTCGCAATGATTTGCTTTACTGTATGCAGAAAGTAGATAGATGAACAAATCCTCTCACCTAAAAAAGCAGTTGAGATGAATGTTAATTGGAAAAACACTCCAGCCCTTTGATGGCTGATGTCCCTCTATGCTATCAGGGGTGTGGGGAAAGGAAAAGGGCCTCCTGAGCCTGGAGGGAGCAGTGGGCTTGCATGTGCTTGCATGAGGTACCACATTGATCATGCAAAAATCACTGTGAGGAGTAGGGGCCTCTACTTCCAACTTCCATCTTTGGTAGTCACGGACACTGAGTCACCATGCTGGCTTTGTGAAGCATATCGCGCCTGCTCTTTATGCCTGTATGGCTACATGCAAGCTGCAGGAAAACATTTGCCAGGCAGTAGCTCTTGCTCTGCACGTTTTGCAGGACTTGCATGCATGAACTCAGGTGACCTTGGTCTAAAAACCTTGTTCTTTGCAGTCTCACCATGAGACTATTAGTCTGGAAAACTCAAGCAGGCATGGGTAAGGAGAAGGAGGAGGAGGAAGGAGCCCACGTCTCCTGTTTTGCTGAAGGAAGAATCCATGAGAAGACTTAGAATGACTGTGGTGCCTCTGAGTGTGCTGTGGGGTGGAAAAGGAAGCTCTGGAATAAGAAAAGTAAAAACCAAACAAGAAGACCTGTCAGCTATGCTGGAGTTAACAGAAAGTACACACGGTGCTGGGAGCAGTTCAGACTTCCTCATCCGGACTGTGGCCCTTGGCTTTCTTGCTCAGCAACACAAAATGCTGGCTGCAGCTGTGGAAATTGGGGCAAGGCTGCTGGTCCTGAGGAGCTGGAAAAAAATAGCTGTAGAGTTTTATTTTGGTTTCTTTGAGATAGTTATGGACTCCAGGAAGCCCCCAGGTAAGGAAGGTGAATTGGATCTGGTGGGGTCTTCACAGCAGCCTGACAGCACTTGGTGTTGAGAGAGCAACACTGGGCTGCTGGGTGGTCTCTCTGAGAGGTGCTGAAAAGGCTCTGGAAGGAGACTTAGGGGCAGCAGGGGTACAGGTTGCACAGGGCTGTGCTCTGTATGTTCAATGGTGCTTTTCTTCTGTAAGCATTATTTGCAATTGTTATTAGCGGATATGTCCTGTTTGCAACTGGAAATGGGCAGCTGGCTAAGTGAGTTTCTCTGCCCTCATGAGACGTTGTTCTGCAAGCAGGCACGATAAGGAGTGTGAATCATACCATCCCAAATGCTTGGCATCCGCATGAGTCATTGTTTTGCTACCATGTTTTACAATTCCTTCCTGTTTTGCAGCATCTGAGGGCTTGTTATCCTTGTGACCTGCCCACAGCACTTTGAAAACTGACTGAGGTGCAATGTAAGAGTTGGCTGGGTACAGTATCTTTTGTTCCTTAGGAAATCTCACAATTGCTGTCTGTTTCAAAGGAGTATGAAAGAAAAGAAACCTCTGAAATACCCTACAAGGAATGAACACTTTGAAAGCACCTTTGATCAACTTATTTTCTTTAAATTTTGAGGCATTTTTGATCTAAAATATTTTCTTCTGATATTAGCTGCCTTAACATTTGTCAACATCTACATAAACATTGAAAAGTGCTTGAACTGAAAAATCAGTTTCCTTTATCAAAATGTCAATGGCAAGTTTTGACACTACGAAAACAACACTTAAAAAAATCCTACCAATATCGGCCCTGTTTTGAAATGTGATTTTGACAAAAAACATTATTTCTGTCAAAAGGAGTAGTCAAAAAATTATTGGGCTAACTCTTTGCACAGAGATGCACACACGCAGAGATACGCAAACACAAAAACTTGTCAGAAACAAAAAATGAAAATTCAGACATGTAATAATTCAAATTGAAGATTATCATAGTTTTATAAATTTTGGAGCAGGTATTGAAATGCTTTTCCAATTTCCATTCCATTAAGCTTAAGTCTAAAACATTTGACATTTATTTCAATTACTTAGAAAAAAAAATAAAATGGCTAGTATCTAAAGTTTTCATAAGACAAATATTGGAGAGTTGCTGAACTGTGAAGAGACTGCATTATGGATTTAGCAATCTGATTTAAATATATAGATATGTGCAACAGTGTATGTTAGCTCAGGGTGAGAATGTAGGCAACATTATCTAAATGGGAACCAGTGACAAGATATTTGTGGGTGGTATGTAAGTTCCCCCTGTAATGACAATGGCAAAACAGCTTAAGAAATCTATTAGGAAGTATTAAGTGGAAATGAAGCTCTGGGGGTTTTTTGGTTTGTGGTTTGTTTTTTTTTTTTCTTTTTTTATGTGTGCCACTGATGCAACTATTTCTGCAATACTATTAAAGAGGTTGATAAAGTACAGAGGGTTCATGGAGGAGCCACAGGGATGAGTAACAGCTTGAAAAACATGTCCCATACTAGGAGACTCAGAATAGTTGGTTTACCAAAGAGGAAGTTAGAAGACGATTTGATCACAGCCTGTCAACAGTCACATAGTGAGAAAGCCTTTGACTTTTATCTCTTGAACCTGGCACATGAAAATATCACAGGAACCAGTGAATGACAAGTGAAGCAAGACAAATGAAGATTAGAAACTAAGTGCAGATTTTCAGCAGCGAGGCGAACTAATCTTTGGAACAATGTATTAAAAAATGTCACAGGTTCTTCAGCTGAAAGTTTTAATTTGGAATTTTGGTGCTTAAAAGAAAAAAAATCTGCTTCTGTCAGATAAAAAACATTGCAGAGAAATTTAGTGAACTATGTTATTTAAGACTCTAGTCTGTATGACAGGACTGATTCTCTTTGGCCTTACGCTCTAGAAATGTAGAGCTTGCTCCTTGTTTACTGTCATCTTAATTCAGTACGCTTTTCAACATCAAGGTGTGATGGATCGTGTTTGTGTTGTTTGGGTCTTTTCAGTTATATATTTTGTTCCATTAAGAAGTGAAGAGGTTGGCTTCAAACCTCTTCAAGGAAAAGAAGTGGAGGTTGCTGTTGCCTATGTAGGGACCAGACGTGCAAGCATCAGTGGGAAAAGGGAATTTCTTAGAGAGCATTGGGAAGAATCTACCGCTACTCAAAAAGTCAAAATTGGCTGGAACCAGCCATGGGCATGAGGATCTGCCTGCAGCGACACAGTGGACAGGGGAAGAAACACATATTTCTATTTCTAGACTGTCTGACCTAGTTGCTTAGAGTTTTCCCAATGAGTAAAGTGAAGCACTCTAATTTTAGTTCCATTAAAACTAAGCTTTTCTCACTTTAACTGATTTTTGTTTTTTCTTGAGGATCTAATTTTGGATGAGGGTCTAGGCACATGGCCTTCAAGACTGGCCAAATTAATATCCTCGCAGATTATCTTTGTTTGTCTAATCCCCCCACTCCTTCCAGAAATACTAAAAACTTTTCTATTGCTTCCCTACAGTATGGTGCCCATATGACATTTTGGAAAGTCTGGAGCAGGTCTTGTTCATCTCCTACTTTCTGAGAGTTATTAGTGAGGACTATTTTTTGGTTGTGTCCACAAAACATGTGGTGGGGAGCCTTCACAGACTCCCCAGGTGACCTGTGCCATCCAGACCATGCCATTAGTGTCTGATCTCCACCTCCCTTAGTGCAGATTCCCTAAGCTTGTCACTCCTACTCTTGTCCTAGCCTCCCTTTAATCCTCTCTCAGGTAGATAACTCCACTTCTTTCAGTCTTTCCTTATCAGCTGTATTTTCTAGCCCTCTGATCATCCTCATACTTCTCTTCTGGATCTCAAGTTGTAATGTATGTAACTGTAGGTATATTTCATCTTACTTAAGAGAGGATGCCTAAAGCTGAGCACAGAAATAATTTGAAGATATATCAGTGGAGCACAAGTAACTTCTCCCTGGGTCTCTCAAGTTCGACACCTGATCATATGCCCCAGTGGGAGCTCTTTGCCTTTCTTGCCACAATATAAGACTTTGGCTTGTTTGATTTAGAAACCACCGTCCCCCAGATGTCCTTCTGCAGGGCTACACTCTACTATCAATTCCCACTCTGCATTTGAACCATCTGACTGCCATTGTTTTTCTAGAATTTTGCACTTGTCATTACTGAAGATTGAACCCAGTGTTTCCAGACCTTTTCTTTAATGTTCCAAAATTATGCTGAACTCTAACCTTGCTCTCCATCACAGCTAACCTTGCAGCTCATATCACACTGCTGGTGCAATAAACACATTCACTCTTCCATCATCTAAGTCATTAACAAGAATATTGAATACCTGACGGGGATAGACCCCGGGAAAACTTACTTGAAACATATATCCTGTTTGACATTTGTGTCATCATTGCTTGAAGTGTGTTTTTCCAAAATGCTTAGCAACCATCTTAGAACACTGTATTCTAAACCTTGTTCACTTAAAAGAATGTCATATAGGACTGTGTTTCAAAAAGTCTTATTTAAATGCAGACTTCTAGAAAACTGAAATACATACCAGTGTACACCTACCATGCTTTCCTTTATTTCCAGGACCAGGTCCTGTTATGTCATGCACATACCCCTTGTTGCTTTGATATTAAGTTTGCACTTCCTTCAAATATCCAGAATGATGCAGATTTTGAACTACTGGGACATAGAAAACTGGGAACTAACAGCTGGCTCTGCAACCACTGTTTTTCATTATCTACCTGAGAAGCATATTATGATTTTGGTTTCTTAAGAAAACTTTCATATAGGGAACAGTTTGGATGGGAGCTTAACACAAACAGGGTAAAGAAACTCCATGTTCCAATAATAATACTACGCATTTATAAAATTATTTTCTTCAGTCCCTTTATAGATCTTTTGTAGTAATTGCACCAAAATATGCCTGAATCTGCATAGATAAAGGAGAAAGAATATCCTATAATAACTTGGAATAGAGTGGAAAGATTTAAAGGCAAGAATAACAATAGGAAAAATCTATTAAATCTTTTGTGTATGGTGTTCTATATTCCCTGAATTTTACTTTGATATCTTATGAGAAGAATAATAAAAAGCTGTATCATCTGCAGTTCCATCAGCTGCCAATGCAACTGACAGAAGCAGGGGAATGAGCACAGTAATTCTCTGTGCGACTGACAAAAGCATGAACTGCTGGATGTACTCATCACCCAGAGAAATTGTTGTCATCTGCTTTCTGCACACCAGTAATAACAGGGCTGTGAACTGGGTGGATAAAGAGGATGGTTATCATCCTCCTAAAGTGTGAGACCTTCTGCCTTTTGTCCTCATTGTACTTTTGCAATTCTTGTACTCTTATCCACACAGTTTTCCTGTCAGCTACCCAGAGGTTCCCAATAAATATCTATCATCCTACCCCACAAATCACCAATCCCCCTTGCCTGGGATGCCTACTGCTCTGTCCCTATTAGGAAATTCTGCCTATATGAAGGGTGTAGTCTGGGTGCTGTAGAACCTACCTCTGTCCTCGATAATGGAGGTGCAGTCAGTAAGGGGTTGGCAGCTGGGGTTTGGGGACTCCAGCATGCACAAATTCACTTCAAGTTATGG
Organism: Gorsachius magnificus; assembly: GCA_034008185.1. Taxonomy (NCBI): domain Eukaryota; kingdom Metazoa; phylum Chordata; class Aves; order Pelecaniformes; family Ardeidae; genus Gorsachius; species Gorsachius magnificus. The sequence goes on along the minus strand of CM067109.1, from coordinate 28,875,270 downwards.
AAAGGAGTGCACTTGCAGCTGCAGAGAATGTGATTCAGGTTGCAAAACTCAAGATCCTCTGTAAATTCATTGGTGTTGCGCTCTGCACTTCTTAGGACTAGCTCATCAGCTCAGAGCTTTGCATGACTTTCATTCACACCTTTCCCTCAAGGCAGGCATTCACTCTTGTACAGGAGGTCAACCAATAATTTGAGAATGCAGGTGTTTTGCTGGCCCCTGGTGTTTGTTTGAATCTGAAGTTTACTGTTTTGCAAACCATTCACTCTTATCTGCTCTATTTTCCTTGAGCTTCCACTGACTAATTTCCATCAAAATCCAAGCCATGGCCTGAGAAATTACCTAAGTTCAGTGAAACAGATACTTCAGGGATACTCAGCCTTTGCTTTGAGAAAGATGTGGCTGGACAGACTTCATTATTTCCCCTGTGGTGCTATCTAGGTGTTTAACAGCGGGTGAATGTAATGGCATGTTTCCAGAGAAGCACTGTGGAAAAGGCCAAATGGCTCTACTGACAGCAACAGCATCATACTGTACTTCCACCCCCATGTATATTTGCTCTCACCAGACCTTTTTTCTTTAAGGTTTCCCCATAAAGATTCCTATACTGTAAGGAGCACTGAGTTCAGTACTTCTTCTTTGGAGAGGAGATGCTGCCACAGCTGTAGGATTTATCTTTACAGTTCCAAGAGGAGAGATCTTCACTTTACTTTTTATATACTTTTGATGTTAGATCAAGAGCTTGGCCAGTTAGGAGCTTATTGTGATAAAGCTCATATAAAGGTATAATAAATTACAGGTCCTGTCCAAAGAACATACAAAATTTCAGCTCAATCACCTTTTCTGCCGACCATCAGTGAAGAGATGTATTACATCCTTGCACCAAAAAGTCAATATTGCACCTTTGTGTGCAAACAACAGTTTCACAAGTATTTTGCTTTCAGCTGTGATTGTCAAAAAGGAAGTGTGTGGCAAACAGGATGCAATCGGGCAGTTCATAAGATGGGCAAGACTGTCTCACCGGAAGGGTTACAGTGAGGTGAATTTCTCATTGCTGTTAAAACTTTGTCCAAATATATTTATGTATGCTTAGTTTTGGGCTTTGGCAGGAAGCTTTAATGCAGAAACAGCATGCCCTTCCGTCCTTCGTGTGTTTGAAAGCTCTTTCGGTGTGAGTCATCGGAATCCTGTGGTTTGTGTATCCTGAGAGGAGAAGGGCGCTCTGTGATTATCAGACACCATGAAAAAGTAGCAGTTTGAAAATAAAATTATAAGGAAATTCATTATTTCATAGGAAATATTTGCTGATGGCTTTTTGCCTTCTCCTGTAGGTTTACTGTTTTGTGTGGACGTCTTGCGAGTGTACAGCAGCCTCTGTGGTTTTGATTCCCTGGCATATATCATTTTTCAGAAGTGCCATTGGTTGCTAGAAGGGGACTCTCCTTATAAGCTGAAGAAAATAAGATCTAGAAAACAAGACTCCTTGAAACAAGGGTGTCATCCTGAATGGTTGTCTGTGTGCTGAACTGATGCGCAGACCTGTGCCACTGTGTGACACTGTTCAATAGCTGTCAAGGTGCATCTTCTCCCACAAGACACAGTGGGAAGATGTCCGTGGTTACTGACTGTCTGTTAGTGACAGAATGACACCTCAGCAGACTAAACTTAATATTTGTCCCTAAAGTGATGTGGATTTCTTGTGGTGCTTTCTCAAGATGGTTCTCAGGAATTGCTATTCCTTTCTTTGTCTTTATACCCTCCTGAAATCAAGGGGGCATTTAAGGGCGCTGTCACTGCGCTGGATTGTTGTGGCAGAACATGTTAACAAAATGGGAAAACACAATGCACAATTAAAACTAAGGTTTTTTAACTTCCTGTTACGTCCAGAGTGAAGCTATCACTATGTGGGATCTCCAATATTTTACAAAACTATTTCACAAAAAAGCATTAGGAGAACACTCTCACTGATGTGTTTGGGGTGTATTTGCCTGAGGGGCTGCTCATTGAGTGAACAGAAGTGCCCTTTGAGAAAACTCTCGTCTTCCTGGCAGTGGGGGAAAAAAAAAAAAAGAGTAAAAAGAAGGTATAAAATAACTCCAAGGAACTAATTATTGCTGACTAGATCAGCAAGATTGTAAAGCTGAACAACACATTGGAGAATTGTGGCGAGTTTATTTAGAAAAATTAAACAGTCCTGTAACCTTCTCGATGATCTTTCATCCCACAGAAGCAGACCTTCTAAAAATTCAGAGAAAATCCAAATTCTAGGAAGTGCCTGGAACACCAAGACTTGTGTAATGCTTGAAGGATGTGTTACAGTGTCTGTAGGCTGAACTTGAAGTGATGTTCATATGATGCTTTTCCTGCATTTAAAAGGATGATTTACAGTTAGTAACCAAGTTGCTGTTTCACTAGAGAATGTGTGCATGCACCCTCTTCTCCCCTACCCAAGCATGCAGGCACACATGCATTAAAAACAACCTTGTGAAGGAGCTGACAACTGGAGCAGTGTTGCAGGGGTACGGACCGCACCACCTCTCTGTTGTGTTTTGTAAGCGATGTCTGTACAGGTATTTTGAGCAACATAACAAAGTCCATGACATCCAAGTTTGGAGCAAAGCTACAGTGTGCTAGATTATTTAAGTAGGAGTCTCTTATTGTATGAATAAGACCAATAGCCTACCCAGTGTAATAAAGTGTGTTGTAGTTTGAAATAACAACAGGTTTCCTTTGTGTACTATACCTTAGAAGAAGCTCATTCTCCATGTGACCTTTACCTTGACAGTCACTTTATCAATAACAATGAGAATGCACATCACTTCTAGAAAATATGATTAGAGAGTCTACTGATCTTAGAAAGAAGAGAGGATTATAAAAGACTGCCAAGTCTTTTTATGGCTGTAGGACATAAATTAGGTCAGTCTGAAGTAAAGTAAAATACAATTTCTGTGAACATCTGGGTGACAACCCAAGTCTTTGGTTAAGTAGAATTACAATGCAGAAGAGAGTTGCAGCCAATAAAATACTAGTAATAACAAAGTTAAGTATAGTTGGTGAAATTCTTCTCAGCTGAGGTAAAAATGGCAGACTACCCTTTGATTTTCATGTGGGCAGTGTTTCACTTTAATTCTGAACCCAGCAATTTAGGGAAGAGAAACTTAAAAGATGGTTAATTTGGAAAAAGGCAAAAATTTGTGTGAAGCATTACTTGGGAGGATGAAGTTGAACTCTGTTTAACCCAGGACCTTGTGTAATCGGGATTCCATTCCATACAGAGGACTGTACAGATTTCTACAGGATACTGATTCATTCTTGGATTTGATAGGGACTCTCCATAAACCTCCCAAGGCATACACAGAAAACCGGTCATGTGCTCATGGTGTATGTGTGAGGCTCCTTCAGTAACCTTAGGAACTCTAACTAAACAATTTCCCACATGGAGCCTGATGCAATCAAAATGCATAGCAACATTTGCAGTGGCTTAGTTCTTCGTACGTCTAAAAATATATGGCTCAATTTTGCAATCTTACAAACTATTCAGAAACGCTGTGCCATTGCTGATCACCTGCACCACATGCATTAGTCAGGAATTTGACATGAAGTGGTTTGCAATCTATTTTACATTTTAGAGAAATTTGAAGCTGTAAGCAAAATGACAGCCCTAGAAAATGAAGGCCTTTGATGTGGGTGTAAAGGACTGTGGCTGATCCTGTGATACTTTATTGCCATGTAATTTGTTCAGAATCACAAAACACCGAGTTCCTTCCTATTTTGCACAAAGTATTTTCCTATGTTCTCTTTCCAGTATTGAGTGAAGTCAAGAGAAAAGCATAGTTGATGTTTTGTTCAATACATGGAACTTGTTTTGTTGTAGGAAATTGAGGAACAGAATGCCTCAGAAGAATTAGAAAACCTGTTTGTGTGCTGATTTGAGTGAGCAGACATGTTTGATTCAGGATCAGTAAATACTGGATCAAGTCATGATGTTTTATCAAAACTGGTCTCCTTGTTGACAGTCTGAAAGATTAGTGAGAACTACTCTGCATCCGGTCCCTCCAAAACAGGTGACATATGTGGGTGGACTTTTTTTTTGTTCCCACCTCTACCGGATCGATTTTTTATGACTTCTTATTTCACTCAGAAATAATATCCATGGAGGATATACACCTGTTCTGTAAATTTTCTCCTAGTGGAAAACCTTACAAAGGCAAGTTACAGACATCAAGTATCTTGCTGAAATTGGGGAAACAGGATTTGACTCCAAGCTCTCTCCTTCTTTACAAGCAAGATGACATAAAGCACAAAGAGGGACTGTAGTGAATGGCATGATTGCACAGGCCTTCTGTTGGCCGTTAAGGTATTGCAACCCACCATTTAGGGTTTTATTGTTATCAGTTGAAAAGTGGTACCAATTGCCAGCTGATGTATAGCTTCTGGAGAAGTCTTCATAGGTGTTTAGAAGGACAGTACTTTTTTTTTTAAGTTATGATATGCTCACTTTTACGTATACCATTTTGTGATCCTGTAACATAATAAGTCCCATTTCTTTTGGAGGATTTCCTGCACAATGAGAATCCCCCTACCAGTAAAGGCGCTTTTCACAACATGCCTTGCAGATGCAAAGTGTTGCTTAAAAGCTAAGTTTTGTATGTTTTAAAAATTAACAGCATGTAGGAATAAGAAAACCCCACTAATTTTGAAAGAATCTCAACCAGAGCAGAAATTCTTCAGGGCATATATATATTAATATATCTATGTGGTGTTGTTTGTTTTTCCTTTTTCCCCTTGGCCCTTCACTTCATGGTCTGTGCTGGTAGCTCAGACTTCTGATGGAATGTGGTTAGTGTTACCTTAGCACAAAGCTGTTTTATTATAACCTCTATTTTCTTTAATCTATCGGATTTTCATGTGTATTAGCAGTGACACTACACTTTGAACTCAATATGATATCAAATAAAAAATAATCCATATAGCTTTTATGGGCAGTAAAAGTGATAGGCATCAAGAAGAGTGCTATCTAAGCAGAGACCCATCCTCAGACATACCTGTCCCTCCATATTTCCTAAACTAGGAAGGTATTGTAGCTAAATTTCTGTTTGAAGCCTACTTTTATTTCATAAATTCAAGGAAACAAACAATGGTAAAGCTCCTTTTCTTTCTTTCAGAGCAACTTCTTAGGCCTTCATGACTGCTAGCTCTGAATGTAGAAGATGCATTTAATTTCTGCTTTTCTTACTGTTACCTGCTAGCTGGACAGCACTTGATGTTCCTGTCAATAACCAAAGCAAAACTTCAATGGCAGATTTTTTCAGACTTTGCTGATCTCTTTCTTACAGCCATTCAGCTTCACCCATGGAGTGATCTTTAATCTGTCTTTCATCATGGCCTTGCCAAAGCACCAGTCTTCCTCAGTAAAAAGCCATCTCCACCCTGCTCCTTTGTGCATTGGACAGGGCAAGAGCAGGGCTTGCAGTTAAGTGCTGCATGAAACATGCAATGTCCAGGGAGATGAGCAGAAGAAGCACCATGTACGCTCCAAAAGAGCATGGAAAGGAAGCAAGGAAATTCAGCAAAGTGGAAACCGAGTGTGAGATGAGAAACCAAGCCAACACAGTTACTATGAAGGAAAGTAAACAGTTAAGTTTGCACTTTTATCCTGTGTGTCTGAGTGAAAAACAGTTTTCTTTATGATTAGGAATGTTCTTTTCAGGTGTTTGAGAGAGGAATGTGAAATTCAGCAGTAGGAAGATGAATCAGACTCTGCTGCGGTTAGTTTGTAAATTCCCACTGTGTAGCACAAGATAACAATACCCTGAGACCTGAATTCTTCCACATTGAGGAGGCCCAAAAATAACACCAAGGCAAGCTTATTTCTGCAGATATGGATGTACGTGCCTTGAAATTATGGATCAATTTCCTTGCAAAGAGGGAGGTAAAAGGTTATGTGAGAGCACGCAGGTCACAGAGAAATGAATATACAGTCCAGTGAGTATGAAAGTGAATTATTGTGGGCTACTTGGTAAATGACAGTAGATTTTTGTGGAAGATAACCCTTGTGAATAACAAACATGAAAGTATTTATGAGAAGGACTTGAGGTGTATAAAGATGTTACCAATGTCCTCTGTGTCCTCTAACACTCACAATGACATAGTGTTTCTATTAATGCTGTGTTAATTGCTGCAACAGATGACTGAATAGATTTTAACAGGTTTAAAATCTTATCATGAACTTAGGTGTTAGTGACCACAACCCCTGGAAGCTTGGAAAATAGAGATTACTTCCACAAAGATTAAGTTCAGACACAGAGACACTCAAGTGAAAAGAACATAAAAGAAATAACTAATTAAAGAAATTTTCAAGAGGGTAGTACATCAAATAAGATTACCAAATACCGGAAAACTATTTGCAGTGTGTTAGATTAATAACTGTTGATTGTCTTCTCTTATGTCTATCTAAAACTGTATAACTTTATCGGTTTTTGTTGTGTCCTGAAGCACTAAGTTTTTCAGTATAACAAGAGAGCCTGAGATAAATGTTCAATACACATTACATTTTAAATATCCTTAACTCTGTCAGCAAATTTTGGTGTTGATTCTGCCTTTACAGTCTCTTCATTTTCAGCGACCAACACCCTCCCAAGAAAAGATGGAAAACTTCGCAGTTGAAAGTTGGTGCTAGGTCCAAACAAATTATTTTGGTAGCTAAGGTGAGAACTTGATGTCACCTACATACTGTCCTGTCCTCTAGCACCAAGTCTGCAAGTTTCTTGTGTATTTTTACCTGAAAGTTATTAGGAACCATGGGTTGCATCTCCAAGCAGCCCAAGACTAACCCTAATGTGAAGGAGGCCTGTTTTCCATGTACTTCACTCCTCACTCAAGTCCAGAAATGGAGCACGCCTATTTTCTGGGGGATCCCAATTCAGAAACTGCTCTCAAAACACACTTGAGCATGTGTCATTGCATGAAAGGGCATGTATGAGGACAGAGAGGGAAGGGGACACAATGAGTGTGGCCTTCAGACAGGCATACACTTCATCCAAAAATTAGTCTCCATTTTATTCCAAATCTTTTAATGTAGGATAAAAAAAATGATAATTGCATCAGGGCTGAGACACAGAGTTATTACTAGCCAGTTATGTACTCTTTATTTTCCACTAGAACTGTTTTGAGGGAGCATTTTCATTAAAATGCTGGAGGCACTAGAAAAACAAGGTACTGCACACAGTTTGTGACTGAAATGGGTTGTCATCTGTCTTTGACATGTGTTTCGTGTTGGTGAAGCTGGGCAAAACAGACTGAAATATTTTTCACCCATTAGATTAGTTTTGCTATTGGCAGTATTTATTGGCATAAGCCCTCAAACAGTCATATAACAAATAGTCTTTTGTACAATGCCACACTTGGCTTTCTCATCTGTTCTTCTTTTCATGCCAGCTTGTCTGTAAGATGTAGGTCTTTTTATTGCTCTTATCAGATACTGCCTGCCTCACAGTGGTGTGAGGCAATAGTATCCCCTCCACTTACTTAGCAACATTTAACCTCCTCAATGAGGGAAAAGACAAGGTTTGCTTGAAACACAGACCTATGTGGCATGGTGGAGGCTGTGTGACACCTCTGTAGAATTTCAGTGGGAACCTGAAGTGCAACGTGGCACTTGAAGTCAGGAAGATGCAGCAAAATCTGTTATCATCTCTTCAGGAAATGGATCCCTCCACTTAGGTGTGACAAAACAATTCAGTTGCAATTAGAAAGGTTATTCCAGGCTAGGGCTGGGTGATTAACTCACTTTTGTCATGCTGACTGAATAGGAGGGAGTGCTGACTGAACACAGAACAGAAATTAACTAAAGCCTGACTGAAACAGAAACACTTTCTGCAAAGCAAGCCGAGAATTAACTACCGCTAGGTTTGTTTGGGTTCTCCCTCAAACCAAATATTTTGCATATTCCTCACTAACACCTCTTCCTTATTTCTAGATTATTTAACCCTACTTTTTTTTCCTTTTCCTTCTTAAATTGGGTCCCATTTAAGAAAAAAAAAAAGCATTTTTGAGACTAGGAGTAAAAATGTCCTGTTTTGAAAAAGGGGAGCAAATGTGGACTTTTCCAAATGGAATACATGTTGAAACGCAAATTGTTGTGAAGTTTTAAAAATCTTCCTATGCTTTTTTTAAAGATATATTTTGATAAATTTTCTCATTACTTATGAATAGTTTTTCTCCCTATGCTACTTCTTTTTCCAGTGAAATGACAATTTATTTCAATATTTTATCCAGCTCTCTTCCAGCCACTTGCTTGCTTCATGCAAAGCTGAAAGCCACATAAGTATTATCCACGGTTCCTTGTTGCTTGGATGTGGTGGGGAGCAAGAAAAGAGAAATCATCTTAATTGAAGAGCTGCGTGTTAGTTATTACTAATTTCCTGCAAAAGGTTAGCCTAAGCATATCCCCCGAACCACTCCTACTTTTATATACTATTCCCAGCTCGATTTTTGGTGTTCCTTGCTGCACAGTCATTTAGAAGATGCTCAGACAGCCTGTTGATCTTCAGGGAAACCCCTAGATTTCCTTTCCTGTTATTCATGGGGATTTCCCAGTCTGCCGAAGAAAAACAAGGATCAAAGTAGTTTACATGCTGACGGATGTGTCCAGCTTCACAATCACACTTAAAAGATCAAGCAAGCGAGTGGCCATAAGTAGACTTACTGAAACAATAGAAGGGAGAGGAACACAAACATATTTTACAAACTGTTTTATTAAAACAGCATTCATAGCACAGCTTAAGGCTTTAGTTTTTATCATACAACAGGGAGTACTGGAGAACTAAAGAAAGCGAATCTTTAGTTTTATAACTGTACTTTTTCTAGCAAGATAAGTAAATGAAAGAGAATAAAGTTAGGGAGATGTCTTAAAATAAATTAGAGATTGACCTGAGCATGCTGTTTGAGATCTATCTGGGTAATCAGCCTGTTTAAGGACAAAATATTCAACAATGTAGATCTTTCAAGCCAAACTGAAAGCATTGGGAGAGCTAGAGCATGGATTTGTGTCTGCTTTGTTAGTTAAACACAGCAGAATAACAGCCCAATTCCACAGTTTGCTCTGGGTTTTAGGAATCACAGGTCTCCCACCTATGCATCTGGAGCACATGTTTATGCATACATACATTTCCCTAAAATGTGGTAAAAAAGAATGCCATACCCAGAGAAGACATTTTCACATCTAGTGGGTAATTGCTGGTTTGTTTCCCAACAGCAACAACGTTGGAAATGTTGACTTGCAGTCACTGCCAAAGGACAGTGCATATGTTTTTAGAAATACTAGAGTGGAAAAAGAAATAAGCATCAACTTTGCCAGAACATATTTTGCATACCACTAACCAGCTCATGACGTCTCTGAATTTCAAATTACTTATCTATTCAGCCTTGTCTTTGACATGGGTATTACTTACAGTGAGAGTAAATTAATATTTAAATATTTAAATAAATAAATGCATCAGTGCTTTTACAATTCAGTAGGCATGGGAATTCTTTCAGGCAAAATGTACAACTTATTTGCTCATGCATTTAGAACAAAAGTGAAATCATGATGAAAGGAGAATTCCATTTCCCACCAAAGTTTGATGTGAGTGGGACCCACCATGTCTCCAAAAGTAGCCATGTATGTAGTATTATGCTGTTTTTTACTCCCTGCTAACTTAAATCTTGGACTTTTTTTCAATGAGTGGCATCATATTTTGGTATCAAGTTAAAACCAAGAAATCCTGCAGGCATACACAATTGATCATAATAATTATCGTTCAGTTTTTCAGCATTATAAGGACAGTTGAAGTCCGTCTGAGAACTGTGCAAACACTCAGTTGTTTGGCCTTGAATAACATACGTGTCTGTAATCACACCTAACTTTTTAAAATGCGAGGGATTTGAAAATGAAAGAAAGATAGTAACTTTGTTTCTACATGAAAATCTATCCTCATAAGGGCTGGAATTCACTGCAGTCTGCTTGAAATATGTCAAATGTTAGAAAAGAAATGCTCACATATATTTAGGAATAAAAGTAGTAAATATTAAATGACTAATTTTTGGCACAGTTTGAGAATAGTGGGCCCAGTTAAACTTAGCAAGTCAGATCTGAATGGAATTAATCATAGGATGAGCTTTTTCCTCATATGTTTGAGGCCTGAGCTCTGTATGTTTAAATAAGATTAAAGTTCTGTGCTAAAGTATTAGTGGAGTTATGCAGGAACTAATTGTATACATCTAGGGAATGTGAGGTCTTAGAATAATGCTTATTTATTATTTAATTATTAATTAATGTTATTACTTAATTTTATTTATTATAAATTAAACAATATTTATATTAATTTATTATATAACTTAATTTATTATTTATTTTATTATATTCTTATTTAGCTGCAAGGAATTTTTTTTTTTTTTTCCGTTTGGGTTGGTGCTATCTTTGCCATGTGCACAAGTTCCTTGGCCCTGGGTATACACATTTGAATCCCTCATATAGATGTCTGTAGACACCAAGCAAACCAGGCTGACCTCCTGTTGGTGGAGGCTTGTTCCAAGCCTTTATCTCCTTGACTGCTTGTCTTCAGAGTATCTGTAGTGTTACAGTGCCTGGAAAGGGCCCCAAAACTCTTGGGGAAAGATGTAATAATGCATAATACTAATTCTTTTTTCATTTTGGTCTTTCAGGTTTTTTTAATTCCCAGGTCATGAGCATCTTGCTTTGCAGGATAGACTGGGAGAGATGGCCTGATGCACATCTATCAACGAAGGAACTAAAACCGCAGAGGGCATGAATTAAAGTGTGGCTTTGAGCCTTTCTGTGTTCTTGTTCAAGACTGCTTGGGACAGAGATGCCTAAGAAATCAAACTACATAGCATGGTTCCAGGCTCTGGAGAGCTACTGGAATGAGCTATCTCAAAAGCCTGCACCCAGAAGTGCCACAGGAGCAGGGGTTCTCTGTTTTGGCTTATTTCTCTTGCTAAAAGGGTCATTTAGACCCTGAGACCTCCGTGCTGATGCAGAAATGCTGCTGCACGGCTGCTTTGCCATGGTGGCATGCTCTGAGGTCGCTATAGTGGACAGCAGGGACACTGCGAGACTTGTTATCTGCTGTGAGGGGGGCTGGAGCTGGGGAGAAGACCTTTTTCTTGCTGTAATGGCAGTTGCTCTCTGCACAAATGCACATATGAAATACAATTCTCATGTGAGACTTAGCTGCAAAATATGCATGCATTCAGATGTTGTTCTAATGTTGTTCTAGTCTTCAGAAATTATGAAAACTAAACTTCCTCGCTTACTTTACTTCTAAGCAATAAAAAATATTATTTTTTTTTCTAAAAAATCTATCTAAATAATAAAAAATTATTTTATTACTCCTAAGTAATAAAAAATAAAAAGCAGGGAGAAAACTTATCCTTAAACCAAAGGCTTCACTGAGACCAGCCTGGACAGTAAGCACAAAGCTTAGCAAAGCTGTCCAAGCCCGGCAGCTGCCTGATTTGCTAAAAGGTGAGGCCTAAAATTGTCACTGCGTGGTACGTTGTTTCCCCAAAAGATGCATCATTTATCATCATCCAGGTTGTTGGCTTTACGCTTTGCCCTGATGAACGATGTAGTGACAGAGTCGACAACTCTTCCTGCCACCTTCACAATGGTTTCCCTGGCTGGGTCCCACCGTGCGTTTTCAAAATGCCAACGCTAGATGGTGTCCCTAAACCTCCCGAAACACCTCTCAGGCTAGTCTCGAAATCTCAGAAACCGTTAAAACAGTGGTATGTGATGTGACGTCATGTAAATTGCGGGTGTCTCCACGGGTGTGTGTGCATGTCGATGTGTTTTAACCCCCACACGCTATTTATGTGCTTAGTTAATGACACGTGAAACAATTTTCTCTGCTAGTCCCTAGTAACTATTTTAGGCGGGTGCAAGTTTTTCCTTTCCTGTTTTCCCCGAACACCCACATGGAACTGGAGGACAGTTGCTTTGAGGGCATGTTAATAGTATTTCCAGAAGGCAGGACAGATGTTAGCAGTTCTGGTCCCAGCCAGATGAACACTATCCATGTAAGGGGCAGCTCTCCTAACGCAAGTTGACTCCTTGAATTTCATGGTGGTGCTTGTGTGCATGTATCTTTGCCAGACTGGGACCTGCATGTCCACAAACATCTCTGTAATATAATGTTTTCTGCACACCATGCTGAATCTAATAGCAATATGCACTTAAATCTTGATTCTGCTCATACCTGAGAAAAACATACATAACTTTGTGAGAGAAAAATTCACAGCCATGCTTGTATCTGAAAAACTGGATATGAAGGATTTTTCACCCTGGTTTCATAGAGCTTAGGGTGTTTTGGTTTTTTTTTTGTTGTTGTTGTCTTCAGCAAGCAGCATGGAAGTTACAGGAAGATATGCAGGTTGCAGTATGGATAATTGAGGAATAGACACTGAGCTTGCACTCTTGTTGCATCTCTCCTGAAGGTGCAGCCTCTTTTAAAGAGGAACGAGCTCAGTCTTAAATGCTTGCAAAAATCCATCCCCTGTAACTCAAGGCACCCACTGGGACCAGTAAAATCAACTGGCTGATTTCCTTGTACAGACAATGAGCTGGGGAAGACAGGCATTTCCAGCAGCTGATCTTGAGGGGAAGTTTAACTCTTCTGAGTACAAGGGGGGAGCCCCAGGGAGAGGAGTTTCCAATTTAGCTGGCATGAAGTCATTCAGTGGGTGCATAAACTGACTGGCACTCACCCGATTACTCACCACAGGATGTATTTGTTACTGATGTTAGGCTTTACTGTCTGCTAGTACACTACAACTATAACGGGTTTTGCCTTGTGGCCAAGTATTTCCAGGGTTTTTTCAAGACATTGTAGTTAGAGGTTTTTTTCAAGCCTTACTTCCTGCAGAAGGGAGAGTGTGACATAATCTTTTTTTTTTTTCCTACTTAGTTAATTTCTAGAAAGAAAAGACTCATTTCAAGTTTTCATGATTGATTTGGAAGGCCTCTTAATATTTGAAAGACGGGAGTCCATGTACTGTGAGCGCTGTACTGTTTCACATCTCCTTGCAGCCTGCTACACTGCCAACACCTCACCCCATCTCTGCCAAATGGCCCCAAGTACCTCCTGCAGCACCCTGCAAGCTCTCATCCCAAGGCTGGATTAGCCTAGGACCAAGCTGTGAGTCTGCTTGGTTCATTCGGGAGCTCTCAGTCTGTTCAGTCTCTCTGTCAATCTCTTCACAGCCCCGAAGGAAGCGATGGGAAGAGATTGACAGATGTTAAAGCATGGGTAGGTCCTGAGCAGTGGCTTGCTATGGCCAGCACAGAAGGTGGCAAATCTGCACTTTCCTTAGCATCTTCACAGCCTTTTCTGTTGCTGTTTTGTAAACCACAGGGCATCATCTGCTGACTGCACAGTGGTGGGGCTAGGTGACCCCCCTGGGCAAGAGGGCAGAGTCGTGCCTCCAGTGCCCATGGAACACAGCAGTCGGCAGTCAGGTTGGGTGTGTTTTGGTTCATTTTTTGCCCCTCACCTGGCTTGCAGTGGCTGGCATACTGAGGGCTCCCTCTCCTGTTGCCACACACCACGGCCGCTTACGCTTTTTGCACGCCTGCGCCAGGCACTTCAAAGGGTGGTTAATTCTCCAACTGCTTGTGGTCATGGCGTGTTTCAAAAGTTGAGCCATGCTGAGGCCAGGGCTTGTGCCAGCTGATTTCAACCCTCCTGCTGTTCATACAGCCTCACTCTTGGTGCTCCAGGGTTAAACTCCATCCGTGAACGCTACTTGAATGAGATAATGGTTCTGGACCTCAAGGGGAGGTGAAGTAACTGCTGTAAGGAGAGGAGGCCAAGGGGCTGTGCAGCTGCTTCCCCTGGCAGCACTCACTGCTGATGTTAGCAACTACAGATGGTTTATATCTCTAAGGTTAAGGGCACTGAGCTTTAGGGTTAGCTTTTGGGAAAGCTAGAAAGTGTGAACCTGGGTAATTTATTTTAGTTTTAGAAGGTGGAGTCAGGTTAGGGTTGGGAAAGCAAAGCCAAACCGATTTAATCATAGCATACTTGGGATTAGAAGGTGCTGTCTTGTTGGAGGAGGTGACTATGCTGAGATGTTGGTAAGCACTGGCAGCTACCTTAGGGAGAGGGAAGACATGAAGGGAAGAGGAGAGTAGGCTCCACTTATATTTCCTACCAAAAGGTTGTTTCCTTATTGCTCTCTCTTCCAATTGGGTAGACATGGTGGGTAAACTCTAAGGCTGGGATTATAGTCTGGGTTATTAAAGTGCTCTGAAAAGTGGAGGCAACCTTAATTCAGGACTGTTTCTAGTTAAGATCATGGAGTGGTGGTCAGACCTGGGCTGAAATAGCTCACTATGGGTGAGCTATTTCTCCTTTGAAAGGGAGGACCATGGGAAGGTGTAAGGAAGGGCTGGAAGGTGGTGTGGTTAGGGGAACCATGTCCCTTTTATGGCTCTTTACAAATTGCCGTGTTCCCTTCTGGAGTTAACAGATTACTTGGTGGGCTGAACTTATGGTAGGTTTAGGGTTTAGGAATGGTAAGAAAATGGAAATAGGATATTATATATTTGCAAAAATGGACCCAGACAATTTTCGGAGTGGCACCAAAGAAAGTCTTCAGAGTATTCTCTGGGGTGGGCCAACTCAGCAGGTCAAAGCTGAATTTAAGTGAGCATTGAACATCATTGAGAAAGGTCTGTGCTGTGATCACAAGGGGCAAGCAGCCCTTTTTAACACCTGTTCCCTAAAAGAGTTTGCTGACTGCTCTTCCTTTGTCCTTACAGTTTCTTGGTCCTTACAGTTGGGCCAAACTTTTATGCTGAGTATCTATTAAAGGAAAAAGTATGGAACTAGTGCAGGACTGTGTCTTAGATGTTGCCAGGCTGCTTGAGGCTAGTTTGACACCTGGTTTTTGACCTGTTACGACCATTCTTCTGGTGGAAACTGAGTGCAAAACTCTTGCTGTTAGAGGGTTTCACTGGGAAACAATTTGGGAATTTTAATGTGTCACACAATTTCTCTCATTTTACCTATTACTTTTCTGCTTATTTCATGGGGTTTATAAACATTATTATGATAGTGGAAATTTTGCACTCTAATTGTAAGCATGTGCCTTAATAACTTCATTAGGAGTACGAGATGTGAAAGACACATGCACTTGTGAATCTGAGTTACTACACATTGCAGGTCCACAAAGACAGGCTTATCAGCCATGGACAAACCGAAATACTGAGTGAAATGTTCCCAGTTATACATTCCTCCAGAGAGTCAGAGGTGGTCTCCTTTTTTTGTTGAGTGAGACAAACGCAAGAAGGATTTACACTAATTTTCTATGTCTTAAGTCCACATTTTTGCAGATTTGGTTTATCGATGTGTAACTTAATAACAGAGGATAGTCATATATTCTAAAAAATCATCAAAGACTGACCAGAAGTTGTGTGTGTCTCTCTAAATACAACCGTGCAAAAGGCAGTGACTCAATTAAAGGCCTGAAAGGCCTTACCATCTGGATGTCCAAAAGTCAGATGAACAAAGAAAGGAAATAAAGAGAGAAATATTAAGCACTCTGAGATCATTACAATGGACTCTCAAATGGAAAAAAGCCAACATGGGAAAAGGTAACATTTTGTACAAAATGTCCCATAGCTTGCTTTTTTTTGTTTCCCTGGGTGATTTCAAGAGAAATAAAGAAAATATTTACAGGCATACCTGGTTAGAGACGTAAGCAAAGAGACAAATTCTGCCTAACAGTGCTCAGTGAAAAGACAAGAGGCAACGGACACAAAGTAAAATACAGGAAATTTTACTTAAACACAATTAATATTTTTTTCACAGTAAAGGCAATTCATCACTGGACCAGATTTCCCAGAGAGGTTGTGGAGTCTCTATCCTTGGAAATATTCTAAACCTGAATGGAAACAGTCCTGGACAACCAGCCCTGCTTGACCCTGACTGGACTAGGCAATTTCCAGAGGTGCTCCCAACCTCAGCCATGCTGTTGTTCTGTGAACTACAGTTTCATATAGAAGAATTTTTATGATTTTAGAGTAACCACACTAATAAAAAAGAACACTCAATACGGTAATAGTAAATTGTTAAGGGAATTAAGAACCTCAAAAATTTAAAAATGTATGATTGAGGTTTTAAGACCTAAGTGTCAGAAGTTTGTTTTGAGGGCTCAGTATGTGCCCCATCTGGCTCTATAATAATTTGGAAATCTGGACTTTGAGTACTTGATCACTTACCTTATTTTGAAAAACATACTTCAAAACTGCCATTTTCCCAGAGTTGCCTAGGAATTGAGCTTCACAATGAAGTTCTGCTCTGAACTACAATGCACATTTTTCAGGCACGCTCTAATGGCTTGGTGTGCTGCTGCCCGTAAGCATAAACTGCTACTTGATCCGGCCCTAACTCTGACAAAAACCATTTCTCCCCACGCTACTTTATCACCTGATGTTGTGACATTTGAAATGATTACCTGATTACTTTGGGCTTTGTAATTTGTTCAGAATAGCTTTTATGGCCACAAGCTCAGCCAAAAGGGGCAGATTTATTGTATTTCAACATTTTCTTCTAGATGTGTTTTCTCAAAAGAGTTACCAACTGGCTCCTTAATTTCATTTTCCCTTAAAAACTCAGTTATGTCTGCTCAACACATTAATAATTCTTATGATTACAGAATTACAAAGTGAGGGGGCATTTTCCCATGTACAGTTATGTGTTTGTGTGACTTAGCGAGAGCTCTGTGCAGTGCAAAGTTCAAAGTATTTATGCTCGCTGGAAAATAACTTCTGACACTTTTTTAGGGTGGTTAGAAGTATTACAATTGAAGAAGTCCCCTGCTTTGGTGCCATGGGATACGTACTCATCAGCAGTGTCAGTACGAGCAACATTGTACTTTAAACATGAGAATTCTAGAACTATTTCATTGTTTAATTCACATTCCCGGCAGAGGGAGGTCCATCACCCGTGGGCAGGCACGTCCTCAGGGAGCACCTTTGCCAAACGGCTCAGGTGTGCTCCTGGCCCTCACCCCTGGTGAGACATGGGTCAGCAGTGCCTCCACCTTGGGAGCAGAACAGCGTGGGAATCGCTGTCTTGTCTTTCCTCCCAGATCTTTCAGATCTTCCGTGCTCACAGCCGATTTCTTGGCCTGTTTTCTGAGGGGAGGACCTTGCCCAGTAAATACATTAAGATCAGTTGTGTACAAGCCACTGAGACCAGCAGATACCATTGGTTTCCAAGTCCATAACAGATTTATGTCAGTAGACTGGTGTGAACATGAATTAAGTGACTAGTTCTTTCTGAAATGCACCAGCAAGCAGAATTGGGTTAGCACAATTTAATGTCGGCAAAACCAAAATTCCACATGTTTTAATAGACTGGCACCCTGTTTTTCACAGGAAAGTTAGCCTTCATGTTGTGGCATTTCTGTAAGCCACCTTTTAGTGACTGGGCAGTAAGATCACATGTGGAAATTCAGGAAACCTGGGAAGTTGCTGGGTACATTCGTTTCATGAAAAGAGTGTATTTGTGCTTAGAAACAGAAATTTTATTGGAGGATAACAACATGTGCTCTCAGGGTGGTGCACCGCAGTGCTGGTGGTCATTGCTGAGGTACCCTGGGACTGCTTCTCTGCTTGCTGCTTGGGTTGCAGGGGTATGTCCACCCAGACCAGTGGTGTCATGTCGGCCGAAAGGTAGCCTGATAGGTTAGTCAGAGGTTAAAGGGCTTGTCAGACCCACGTGAGTCATCCCGTGCTTAGTCCACTGACCCATTCGTGCTTTCTAGCCTGACTACCTTTACTGTGTTTTAAGCACAGATGTTGAGACGACAATTCTCACTCTCGCAGAAATTGTTGGCTCGAATAAATTACAAAACTAGACAACAGCTCTGGACATATTGATTTTTTTTCCTTTGCACTTTGGAAATAAAACCTGTTACTATCCTGTGATAAATATTGAAGGGAAAAGTGAGACACTCAGGATAATGGCTGAAGGAATAACCAGCCACATTTGAATAGCGTAGCATGCAGTTAAGTTCAGTTTCTGATTCAGGTCACTAGACAATGATCAGTTAATAAATGAGCATCTGCCTAACTGTATTAAATGGCTACTGTTGTTATTTTAAATAATATGATTAATTTTTATTTTCCATAAGTCTACTAATGGTTTCTGGCAAGAACAGGACAACATTGTCCTTTCCCAGGGCAGGTCCCCTCAATACTTGAGTGTTCTAAGTTTTGAACGTACCATGGGGTGAAAATGTATTGCCTAGTTTGGTTGAACTGGTTTCTACGAAGGCATAAATCAGAGAACGGAAAAGGTAAGTGGGAAATTGTATGCCAATTAAAGAAAAAGGAATTAAGATGACTTAGGAAGAGAGGCTGAGGTCACTTGGTTTGTTCAGTTTGGAGAAGAGAAAGCTGAGGGGTGACCTTATGGCAGGACTACACCTTCCTCACAGGGGGCAGGAGAGGGGGGAGGTGTTGATCTCCTCTCTCTGGTGACCAGCAACAGGACACGAGATGGAATGAAGCTGTGTCAGGGGAAGTTCAGGTTGGACATTAGGAAAAAGTTCCTCATGAGAGAGTGGTTGGTCACTGGAACAGGCTTCCCAGGGAAGTGGTTGTGGCACCAAGCCTGGCAGAGTTCAAGAAGCATCTGGATGATACTCTTAGTCACATGGTTTAGTTCTAGGTAGTCATGTGAGGACTGGGGAGTTGGACTTGATGATCCTCATGGGTCCCGTCCAGCTTGAGATATTCTATGATTCTAAGAAAAAAACCACCCTTACTGTAATCTGCGGATTGGAATTAAGAGTTTCCTGTAAAAGTTGGCAAAGTAAAATGATTTCTTTTTTTTGTACCACTGTAAGAGGAAAACTGTATTGTGAGACTAAAATATGTGTGCAAACATCACTGAGTTGAACATAGTGTTGTGAATTTCACACTTTAGGGTCTAGTACTAAAATTGAAGGTCCAACATGTTATTGACATATGACCAGCTTTCTTCCAGTTTTTCATATTTCACATTAGACTGAGGATGTTTGATCTCAGCCAAAAAAAAATGTCTTTAGACCTTCACATGGAAGTGAAAAATACTTTTGCCATTTGCATAATGAAAGAAGCTGACTACACTGACAGCTGCAATTTTCTGCTTCCAGCTTCTCATAACAGAAGCTGTACAGTTTGTTCTTCCTGCATATCAAAATTATGCCCTTCCTGAAGCTGCTGCATTCTAAATATCCAATTACTTTATTACAGGATACAAGTCAGAAAATGGAGAAAAGAATAGAGATTTTCATAAACTCTGCAGTCAAATCAAGTCATTACTGATTTTAATATATTTATAAATTAAATACTTAGCTGACAAGAGCTGGGTGTCATGCATTTTTTTAAATAGAGCTATATAATAAAGCAGTTATCCAGTTACTAATTTAATTGCAAATGTTTCTCTCTTTTTTGACTTAGTAGCAAAAGAAGAAAGTTGACTTTTCTGGAACCATTGGTGTTTGAGTAAGCATGTAGTATGCTTGCTCAGTGTAAGCATTTTTCATTAATTTACTCAAAGGTGAACCCAAAGGAGGGTCAGCCAGGCACAATTATGTTTACACATACGGACAAACTTGCTGACATGAACAGTCTTATTGCACTACTTTTCAGGATTTAAAAAAATACATGGGACCAATGGCTTTCATGGTATTTTGGAGGAGAGGACTGTGGAGCACCAAATGTTTGTTGAAAAACAGGACTTAAATCAGACAGAGAAGCTTTAGAAGTCTTGTGAAAAATAAGTTTAGCTCCCAGGTGGGCAGGGTTTTTCGGTGAGCAGCACTGAACAGCACTGCTGGCAGCACTGACTGGATCCGCTCCTTAGGCCACAAACGTCCATGACAGTGGTCAGCCCCTGTGCTCTTCCCTCTTTTTGTATGTTAAACTCCTGGGTTTAGGTATAGTTTCTGTCTCACTGTGTCAGGACCCAAAGGTCTTGAGATAAAATATATCAGAATGAAAAAC
The DNA here is from genome assembly GCA_034008185.1 of Gorsachius magnificus. Taxonomy (NCBI): domain Eukaryota; kingdom Metazoa; phylum Chordata; class Aves; order Pelecaniformes; family Ardeidae; genus Gorsachius; species Gorsachius magnificus. The sequence continues at coordinate 28,855,211 of CM067109.1, read as the reverse complement.
GATGTTAATTTCACAGGGGAACGCTGAAAGCATTAGAGGAGACTCAGGTCTTCTTCAAATGACAATACCTTGAGGAGTTTCCTGGAGCCAAATGTAAAAGAGTGCAACAAGGCTCATTTCTCTGTTACACAGCTACTTACAAACTGTGCTGAGTTCCTGACATAGTACAGGCAAGGGTAATTTAATTAATCTTTTCTTTCGTTTCTCATCCTTTGCTTTGCCAAGGGTAAAAATAAGTTCTAGAATAATTTTATTGTCTTCTAAGAGTTTTGCATGGTTCCTTCCCGTGCCTTCATGAATGGTGGGATATAGAAAACTTCAAAAAAGAGAAATGCTTTTTTAAGGTGGAGAAAACAATTTTAAACCACAGAGACCATTTTTTTTTCCCATGAAACATAAAATGTCATGGCAAATATCACTTTCAAAGGGCACTGGCTGCTCTTACAGGTTAACCTGAGGGAAGGCTCAGTGGGATAAAATGGAGGAGTCATCAAGGAAGGAGAACAACAGTGTTTGTTCAAATGCTGTTCTGGAGCCTTGGCTTAATGCTGTGAAGATCCTGCAAGTGAAGGCTGCTGGAGAGACATTGGACACTGTGGCTACACACCTAGCCCAGGTGCTGCAGCTTATTTTGAAGCATAACCATGCATTCCACAGTAATGGAAGGATTAGGGCTTGCAGCCCTCCTTGTGTGTTGTCCTCCATCAAAAACTTTATGCTTTTCTGTTGCCACGATGCAATCAAGCATCTGGTCTCAAAACAGCCCTTCCATAACATCTGCCATTTCTAGCTCTGACTCTTTAGTCTTTCTCCAGAGGCAAATTGAGGTTTCTGTGTTTTGTTGTGCAGGTTTATGACCATAAGCTGAAGAGTCAAGTTTCAGCTAGCTGAAGGCAGATGGTGAAACTATGGAAATGAGGTCAGACATACAAATTCTAAAACTAATTCTAATGACTACTTGTAAAACGTTTCAGCTAGAGCTAGCAGCTTGTGGTTCCTGGCTTACACCTGCATTCAACAGGACACTTTCTGAGAGCAGCTGGTCCCCAAATCTCTCTCAGGAAGGGAGCTCGGGGAGGAACAGCAGATGGAGGAGAATGTACAGGCCACATGCCATCACCTCATCACCTTTTCACAAGCTGGCAGTATAGGCATCAAGCCACAGAGCAGGGTTCACTAACAGGATATATTCCACCTAAGGAAGCAGCGTGTTTGCCCATCTGCCACAAAATCACTCTCCATGAGAGATGCAGCAACCAGCTCTGTTCAGAGACCTCTCTGTTACTTCTGACCATGATCTTGTGATGCCTCTTCAATCATTGTGTCCTATGGTATTAGAAAAGAATCTCTCAGGTATGCTGATTAGTTAGTCCTACTTGATGTCTTCACTCAATAAAGCAAATAGGATTTAGAAGAACAGTATTTTCCTTATTTACTCTGGAATAACTAAAATGACCAATTTTCTGAATTAGAACCATCGTTTTCTGGGTAGAAAACATACAAATAGCAAGAAAACAGAAATCTTTTAGCGAAGGACATCAGTGAAACAATGGAAATGAAGTCTTGAGTCCTGCAAGACTGCAAAGAGCAGTGTACTATATTAGAGGTGAGTGAACAGAATACCAGAAGATCAGATTACTTCATTTGGACATGGATATATGAGAATATGTGGTCCTGTTCCTTTTTTATCACACTGGGGTACCATTTAATAGCCAGAAAGTCACTGTGAGTTATGGGCATTAGTTACTGAAATCAGTATATGTATCCTGACAAATGCATCTACCTGATAGCATGTGAAAGATACATTTTTCAGAGCTCTATTTCCTCTTGTTCAACACAAACCTCACACATTCCAATGCCAATGGCAAAAGACATCTGGCACACCCATAAACTGTCATTTCCCTTTGCTACTCATCCTCTTTAGAAGTCTGCCGTTCTCCAAGGCACACTGATCCCATATTGACACTGGTGTTGGAGTGCGTTCCCCTGTGGGAAGGGGAATGAGCAGGTTCAACTTCTGTGAGGCACAGCATTTCTCCCCTTCGAGGTCAGAGCACTGTTGGACAATTTGGGCTGGCAGGGACCGTGGGAGGTCTCCAGTCCAGCTCCCTGCCCAGAGCAGGCTCTGCCATGGGTCAGACCAGGTTGTTCAGGTCTTTACCCCATCAGGGCTCAAAGCCTTGCAAGGGTGGAGATGACTCAGCACTTGCTCTTGCTGTTTCCTGCCTGTCCCTGAAACTGTCCTCAATTCAGAATTCATTTCAGTTGCCACTGATGGAAGGGGTGCCTTTTCCTGATTACTGGGAGGATTTGTACAGGGCTAAGAAAAAAAGATCCTGGCTATAAAGTTTATTGGTTAGGCAACACATCTTCTAAAAACTAATAATAGCTTAAATGGCTACGAAACACATCACCATTATATCACTACACAATGATACCACTGCAAGTCATACTGAGTTACAATTCTATTGCTTGCTATTGCTATCAATATTGACACGGGGTTGTATTATTGTGAAGATAATTTATAAATCAACCGCAGAAGCACCATTTTTATTTGCACCATTTCATCCCTTAAAAAAGCATTTTTAAGGCTGCTTGCAGCACATTGCAGGAATGTTCTTAAGATGTTACCTTTAATTCACTATACACTAGTTTGGCTTTGGTGGCAAGAGAAGAAAATCCAGGGCCACATTGGACAAGGCTGTGAATGTTTTGCATTTGTGGTTTTACTCTAAGAAGCTCAAAGACTTCACATCCAGCATCAGAGTTACAAAAAACCAAGCTATACTTAGAAGCGGCCTGAAGAAATTACCTGCTTGTCAGGATTTTCTTTCTCTTTGGAAAACCGGTAAAACGTACAGTTTAATGCAGCATCTTGGTCCAAAGGCCTTGGAGATTGGAACCCAGTGTTTATCATTAAGATGTGTGCTGAGGCAAGGGGCAGTGTGAGTGTCTTGATCTGCACCAGCCTACACCAACATTTAGGATTCACTGTAGGGTCCTGAGACTGGGAGAGGAGTGTGGGTTAAGGGGGAGCCATGGGTGGGGGAGAGCCAGGCTGTCAGGGCTGGAGCCAGGAAGGGCTGCGCATCACCCTCAGGCACTTCTCTGTGCTGAGGGACTTGGCCCCAACTCCTCTTCAGGCAGAGTCTTGTTTTCAGCTCCCAAGGTACACTAGAAATGAGGGATGGGGCAAGGTACACTAGAAATGAGGGATGGGGTTGGAAAGGAGTGGATTGATCAATGAGGCTGGAAAGGGGAAGGTTGAGGGAAGGGGCTGGAAAGGGGACACCATCCTTGAGGATGCAATTTTGCTGTTGTTGGCACTGCATGCATCAAAGTATACCCTGTGAATGGTTGAAAGTATTTAAGTTCTGGTTTAAGGGAAAATCTGTGCTGACTTCATAATGATCAAAAAGTGCAGCAGTCAGTGGCTGTAAGTGGTGCCTGTAATTGCATCTGATGTTTGATGTGTAGCTATCTACTTATCTTTCTTTAATGGTAAATGAAATTTCTTTTTGATAAAGGAAAATTTCTGTTTACTTTCAGCAGTTGTTACTATTCTTATTATATCTTATAGTTCTTATATTTCTTAACCTATTCTTGTCGTGTCTTATAAAGCTTGGACATAGTGGTCTATCAAATGTAATTCTAGGCATTTGCTTATGAAATACTTCTACAAAAAACACAAGAAGGTGCTCACTGTCTCCAGCAATGTAAACATAACAGTTCCACACAAAATATGGCCATGTTCTCTTAACTCTCAGACTGAAATATTGGGAAATAATTGTATTTTATTTTACACTGAAAATTATGTAAAACATCATTATGAAAACTGTATGATTTCTGTATGATGAAATAAAACCTTATGGAGTAAAGCTGGGAAAAAAAGTGCTGAGATACCTGCAAATATCTCAAATTCTAAACTGTGGACACTTCATCCATGTGTCCAACAACAAAATTCGACCTGAAATGCAAGCACTGCTTTGAGGTTCATGCCAGCTGTGTGCAGACAGTCTCATGAAGCTTTCACCCTGGAGAGAAAATTCATGGGTTCAGTGCAGAACTGGACATCTGTAGGATAATTAAATTCTCAGAGATGGCAGTATTTAAGGCTGATAAAAATTTTGGAAGAGCCATACTTCAGATCTGTCTAATCTCTAGCAGTTAGAGATCCAGAGGAGTCACAGAAAGGTTCAGCACGAGGATCTTGTACCTTCTGAGGAAATGGTACCAGGTGGTGATGGAGACGTGATTCTGGGCTAAACCAACCTCATATTTCATCTTACATAAAACTCCTGAAAACACTTGGGACTTTATTTTGACTTCTGTTTAGACTTGAGGCCTGTGGTTACTTCTTGAATGGTCTTGTGTGACTTGTTTCTGGAGTTCTTTGGCACCATCATACGCCTTTTTCCCAATACTCAGTTGCTCTGTGCATTCAAAATACAAGTTCTCTGGGGCAGCATCTGTCTCTTGCCATGTGCTTGTACAGTTTCTGGAGGTGTTGTACAAACAAACAGCAGCAGCAAGCCAAACCGTACAGTGTGTCCTTTCATACTATATTACAGAAAAACAAGATGTAGCTGGAGGTTCCCCTGTTGAAATGACATCCTCATCGTTTACATCTACCAAAAATTTCATGCTCTGGAACTTGTAATCCATGTCGATATGTTTAACAAAACATAACTCAAGGACAGGTGTGCCAGTAAACCTTCAAACAGACTCAGCACACAGAAGAGCTAGCACAGCCTTCCTTCAAAAAATATAACCCATATAAAATTTATGCCAGCTTTTTCTGAAGGAGTAAATTGTGTCTTCTGCTCTATATTTTCCATGGGGGGAAAAGATATGGCATGAGGTTTTCTGAAGTTTTTTTGCTTTTTTTTTTTTTTTTTTTAAATAAAAGGTAGCAACATGCACCATCTTAACTGCAGTTTGGAAAGGAAAAAGAAATGTATCATGCTGTTTACTTCTAATATCTAGCTCCTCCTCCCCACTCGGATGCTTCACATGACACCACAAGAACAGAGAGTTTTGAAATGGCCCCTGTGGCTATGAGTGTCGTACATGGGCAATGCCTGCCATCGCACATCTCTTGCGCTGAAGTAAAAGTGTCCCAGAGATGTGCCCGGTCTGGCCAGTCGCACACGGCTCAGCACAGGCTGCCTCTAGGCAGCACACAGATCTGGATACAATGAGTGTGCTATTTCATACTAGCTAGTTGGTTCAACACATAGAGTCATCTGCAGCACAGAAAAACCTGCTGCCCTGTTTGTTTTAAATCAGAGGCTTTAATATTGAAATCTGAGAATTTAAAACCTGGCAGGATTTCAAGAGGGAAGAGCATGACGCTACACAAAAATTCCAGAAGCCTGAGCTCCTCTACTCCCTAGCATTTCTTTGCCTGGATGATTGAACATACTTTATAAAAAAAAAAATCTTTTCCTTAGACAGACACTCAGAGTTTATTCCAGTGTGATTTATTTAGGTACCTTACATACCACTTTGCAGCATAGGCAACCCAACAGGTAGTACTTTACCCCTGTTCACAGGAACAAAGGCTGGAAGCTACTGAAATGTCAGAGAGTGCAAAATATGGACATTTACCTCTGGGCATTAATTATGCCTTAGTTTCCTCTTCATAAAATGAAGATGATATCAAAGTGGTGTGAAGAAGATTGGGATCTAAAAACTAAATAGGACAGGGTATGTTGCATCTAGCTGAATATTTAAGAAATACTCAATTATCAACCTTATGGAATAATTACAATTCCAGCTGAGATTAAGGTGAGCTGTGGGTGCTCAGCCACTTGGAAACATGGATGTAATAGCATCAAAAGTAATACTGCAGCTGAAGGACACAATCTTCCCTCCCAGTGAAGGATTTCTCTCGAACTGCACACTCAGGAATTTTCCAGATGCCATGGAGAAAAAAGCCCAAGCCTACTGATTTTTGTCTGTAAAGCATAAAAAGTTTGTTGTGTAAGGAGCTGAACTGTCTTATGCTGCTTAGTATGTATGTCCTGCCTTTACCATGAGGATTAAGCATAGTTGCCAAGATATGTTCAGCTTTTTGATTTGTGTTTCTCTCAATCGCACCATATGAAACCTGTTTCTTGAAGCAAAAGTGTGTATCATACTTCACTGGTTCTAAGGAGTACTCTTCTTAATATATAAAGCTTATTTACATTGTGCAAGTAGTGTACACAAAATGGCATAATTTCCTAGCAGCTGACAACCTGTAATAAGAAACTTTAGCATTTTAATGCCACTAAAGTTTGCTGTGGGACTGGAGTAGTGTTAGATTTTTCCCACTGACGGTCATAAAGACAGTAATTACGTGGGTGTCCTTGACTCTTAGCATAGTAAAGTAGTGACATTCTTGCATCATGTTTCCTAACAGCTTGCGGATGAGGGCTTACAAAGTGAAAATATTCTTTTGAAATCATACAGTGATGCATCTGTTCAGTTATATCAGGTTGTGAAACAGCTAACATAACAGTAGGTATCTGGGCAACCTACCCATGCTGGTACGTTGGCAATGCAAATCAGAGTTGTGCTTCATGGTGGTCATGTAAGTGTGGTGTGTCCTTAATGTACTCAAGCAGCAATTGAAGGAGCCTGCTTTCCCAAAGCCACTTCAGCTAATGGGCATTTTGCTTGGTTTGAGTAATTTCTAGCCTGGTTCACTTCAAGTAGATGTGGTACAGGGGACATGCGATTCATGAGCCAGCATTGCTTGTCTAGTGCATGTCCTGGCACAGTGCTACTTCTCAATGACAGTCTCCCCCGCCCTTTTTTTTTTTTTTTCTCCCAACAAGGTCAGTTTGCAAAATAAGCACCTCACTCTCACTGCTAAAAATGGTAATTACAGACAGGACTTTCAAGGCAATTTGGTGGGTGCTCTATTCCCAACGGAATTCAGTGGGATTTGGCTGTTTTGTTCCATTTGAGACCCTGAAGTGAGGGCATGGGCCATAACAAGTTCCTGATGATGCATGGTCAACCTTCTTACTGTTACAGACCTGTGTCAGTTGCATGCTCTTTTCTTCTTTTTTTAATGCAACTGCTAAAAATGGCTGTGATCCACTACTGTAGTTAAGTGTTGAAAAGCAATAGAGAAGAAAATATGGCTTGGAATAATTAAAACAAGCAACATGTTTAGAAAAAAATCCAAATCTGTTTGAGGCTGACTTAGCATCACTTGTTTGGAGAGACGAATAAAACATGGTAAAACATTACTCAGCTATATAGCTTTGTAAAATGCATTCTGTTTTATTCTGTATCTTGTCCAGCAATGAACAGCTTGTAATTCATCTTTTACCAAAGGAAATTACATTAGTATCCTTGTATTCTGGTGGCCCAAGTAAGATAGGTAGATATTAATTCAAATATTAATGCACCAAAATGGTAACGTTTGGCTTTTGAGTTGTTTCCCCACCCCTATCACCCCACTCCCACACCCTGAATATACCCATCTCTTCATTTCTTCAAAGTGCAAGGAGGTTCCTGAAGGTACTCACCTGGTACGTGAAGGCACCTGCACTTGATAGCAGCTCCAGAAAATTTGCTGTTAAGCTTCAGCCTCCAAACTCATTTTACTTATGTGCTAATCTGAAACTGAACAAATTGACCAATGCTTCTCCCATGTTGTCCTGGTTTCGGCTGGGATAGAGTTAATTTTCTTCACAGAAGCTAGCATAGTGCTGTGCTTTGGATTTAGTACTAGAAGAATGTTGATAACACGCTGATGTTTTTAGTTGTTGCCAAGCAGTGCTCAGACTGCTCAAGGACTTTTTGAGCTTCTCCTGCTCGGCCAGGTGCATAACAAGCTGGGAGTACAGCACAGCTAGGACCCAAACTGTCCAAAGAGCTATTCCATACCATGAACGTCATGCTCGGGGGGGGGTGGTGGGTCGGTCGGTCGCTCGGGTACTGATCGCTGCTCGGGACGGGCTGGGCATCGGTCGGCGGGTGGTGAGCAATTGCATTGTGCATCATTCGTTTTCTATATTCTGTATATTTTGTTATCATTCTCATTATTACTATTATTATTATTTTCTCTCATTAAACTGCCTTTATCTCAGCCCTCGGCTCTAACCTTTTTCCCCTTCCCGATTCTCTCCCCCATCCCACCGAGGGGGGGGGGGGAGTGAGCGAGCGGCTGCGTGGTGCTTAGTTGCCAGCCGGGTTAAACCACGACACATGTGACCAGGTGTGCATGTGTTTTCTGAGAAATTTGGAAAGCATACCTGTACCCCACTGAATATTCTGTTGATATCAAACTGTAACAGAGGAAAAGAGGCTGTCATGCCTAAACAAACCAAAAGGAAACATAAAATAAAAATGGGGGTTACTCTTCGTATAATCTTCATCTGAAGGAGCAGACAATCACTGTGGAAGTTGTTCACTCAGACAATCATGGTGGGAAGAATACCCTGTGTATTTTCAGTGTGCCCAGTACTTACCCCTACACAGTAGGCTGGATTAGCCAAATCTGTCAGGTGTACTAGAGTTGGTATTTGTAAGAGGAGGCAAGTTTTCAGTCATTTAGTGGAAATCTTCACTATAATCCTTTCTGTCTCATCCCCTGTCTCTTCTCCTGCCTGCTTTTCCAACCTCACTGGCATTATTATGCAGCAGAAAGGGGAGCAATGACTTCCGTGCTCCTTTCCTTCAGGTTTTGTACATATTGTCCAGGGGTTAGGGCTGTCTTATCATCTGGGCTTTCACTCCTGTCCTTAGTCATTGTCTGAAATACAGCTGCAGCTTCCCCAGTTGATCCATGCCACAAGTGGGTGTCTTGCTGTCCCTTCGAGTTTCTAGGGTTTAGGGGAAGCTGAGGGCAGATGTGAACTGTGCTGGCTTATATCGAGTATTTGCTTTAGACCTATAGGAAATCTTTATAACAAAGGATGTAAACGGAAGAAAATAATAGGGACACAAAAAGATCAACAGCCTTTCAAATGACACATCATGTTTGGCAGAAAAGGTATATTTTTAAAAACTACAGTTAATTTTCTCTCAGATATAATCATGCTACATGAAGAATAAATTGTATCTTGGGTTGTTCTTTTTCTGTTTAATGTTCCCACTTCCGTAAGTCTTGAACACATGTAACAGAATAGGTATTCCAAAGGTAATCCTGCACAAAGGCTAAGTTTTTACGTAAATTGTTATATATTTGTTCTTCTTTACTAAATCCTTATTGAACTCACTATCCCTAAATTAGCTCTTTCCTTTATTCTTCATATTTTCCCTTGCTCCATTTTTGTAAATGAACAGTGAAAGAATGCTTCTCTCCTCCTTCTTCTGCTTGTGCCTGCCAGTGTTTCAAACAGCAGGTTCTCACCTTCTGATATTACTATGTGTTTGTTTAGTTAAGGCTTGCAAGAAATGAGGGCGGGAGAGGTCTTTTGGACTAATTTATGCATAACAGTGTCACAGCAAATCTTAGATGAAGGTTGAACATTATATAAGGGATATACCGTCTCAATGTAATAGATGGACTGTTTTCTAGATCTTTCTTTTCTGCTTAGTCCAAAGGGAAATAGGGTTGATCTGTAGAGTGACCAGTCCTAGTTTCAAAGGCAGAAGCAGCTCTTTCCTCCTCATTTTGCAATATTCTGGCAGTTGAAACTTGTGCAACTTAACTGAAGGTTGCTTCTGCGGAGCATTTGGCCCATCTCTTCTCAGCAGAGCTGGTAAATGAGATGACTGTGTCCTCACAGCAGGAAGGATAATGGCATGGCAGAGAGCCTAGCTGGCAGGCATTCAGCACAAAGACTCCGACGTTGCATTATCTGCGGAATTGCTAGTATAGAGGTAGGTCGGAGTCAGCTGTAAGTCAGAGCCACCTGCAAATCAGTCAGCTTCGAAGACCAAAGTCTGCCAAAATATTAGGTCCTATTTAGGTGCTTAACTTCTGATACATTTCACCTGAAGACCTCTGAAACATACAACAGGAGCAAATTCACTGTCACCAATGGGTTCAGAGGGACCTGAACATTAAATAATGGAGCACTTGTGCCACTGTAGTTGGCTAATGTCATGTTATTCCTTATTCAGCAACACCTGAATGCTTGCTAGTTGGCTCTCTATTTTTTTAAGTGTACTTATTTATTTCTAATACAAGGAAATGAATAATTTCAACAAATTATGCTCTGAAACATAGAATCATATAATCAAGGAATAGTTTGGGTTGGAAGGGACCTTAAAGATCACCTAGTTCCAATCCCTGCCATGGACAGGGACACTTGCTACTAGATCAGCCCCATCCAACCTTGCCTTGAACAGTTTCAGGGATGAGGCATCCACAGCTTTTCTGAGCAACATTTCCAGCGCCTCACCGCCCCCACAGTGAAGAATTTCTTCCTTATATCTAATCTAAATCTTCCCTCTTTCAGCTTAGAGCCATTACCCCTTGTCCTATCACTACATGCCCTTGTAAAAAGCCCCTCTCCAGCTTTCTTGTAGGCTCCCTTCGGGTACTCCTATAAGGTCTATAAGGTCACCCTGGAGCCTTCTCTAGGCTAAACAACCCAGCCTGTCTTCACATGGGAACTGCTCCAGCCCCCGATCATCTTCTTAACATCATCTAAACGTTCTTCTAAAAGAGATGTCATTAAAGCTAAAGGTAGAAGTGTAACACGGTATGTTTGTTAACCATACCGGAGCCATATTGAATCAAGAGTTTCTCTTAGAAAGCTTCACATTCACTCAGGGAGCAAAAGAACCTGTGAAGTCCTAGGATTTCATAGAAAAGGTTCAAATATGTCATTACTTTTGGCATTAAGAATATTTTGTATGTCTTTCTGCATTGACAGACAATGAAGTATGTGAAGAAACTAATTCAAGAAATGGCAAGAGGAGCCGGGCTGTTACCCCATCTATCTGTTCTCTGCAGCTACATAGTTGGGTTTTTCTGTAAGAATAATAAGGATGTTCTTTTTTATGTAGGAAATTACGTCCTGCTCAAGTAACTGCTCACCAGGGCCTCAAGGCCAGCAGTACACAAAGCAACAACACCAACACCACCATTATCACAAATCTTTCTCTTCTGGATGTTCTCATCTAACAAAAGTAAAGAAAATGCTCCAGCCTTCAATAAGCAAGCTGCTCAAACTGTTGGACTTTTCTGAGGAAAAAGAGGTGCTAGGCAGGTCTGATGTCTTTTTCTGTAGACAAGGTGCTCCGGTGAGGCTCCAGAGTGTTCCTGGGTGTGCTGTGCTTCATCTCTCTTAAACTCAGTGGGAAAACTCTTGAACAGCTAATGTGATTCATGTTAATTTTGAAAGAGGTAGAATTTTACCCAAAAGATTCTGATTTGGAACAATAAGAATAACTGGTTTCTATTTTATAAAATCAAACCAAAATCACCAGTGCTGAATTTCTGAAAGCGAATTCCTCCAGAACGCTGCCTTCAAACAGCATATGAAGTCATAAAATAAACGTTGTGCTTCATACATTTGTTATTTCGCCTACCCGGTCTTTGTTAAAAAAGAAATGACAAAACTATGTCATAGTTAGAACAGGGGAAAATTTTTTAACCAAATCCCCTCTTCCTGCAAAGACTTAGCCATCTGTGCATCTGCAAGAACATGGGCAGTAGCCGTGAGTACAGTGGGACTGCATTTAACAGAGACATATGCAACAGCAAATCATTTTGCAACTACTCCATCAAACTGAAATAACCTTAAAATTACTAAGCATGCTCTCTTAATAAAGTTTCCTTTGAGTATTAGATTGCAGACTGTTCACAAAATATTGGGAAATTATGTTTATTTTCAAAAACTTCTTGTGCTTTTTGACAAACAAAAGTAAAAAACTGAGGCCTACAATTAGCCTAGAAAAGTCTTTTTAGATGCATGGGAATTTGCAAAGCAGTATGATTTAGGAGGAATAAAAAAAGTGTAGCTTGAAGAGACAAGAGAGGGGAGACAGAAGGGGAGTAGCAGGAGATAGCAATAAATAAATAACACTAGCCCAGCCAAGAAAACTTGAAAGACAAAGAAAATCAACAAGTGATTTGACTTAAGCAGGTTCAATTTTATTCACACTCAGTGGAAATGTAAATACATGGTCCTGGGTACCTAGGAGCACTGGGAAGAAATTACTTTAAGTGAACTCTTCAAATCTATTGGCTAGATTACATTAAACCACTGTGTGGCCTCCCATTCAGTGTCAGATTTGATTTTCTTCAGTTCTGAAGTATCTTAAATTAAATTTAATCAAGGCCATTTAATTTTGAGTGAGAGTATTCACAACATTGTTTTGCTATATTTCAACAAATCTAAAACTCTTATTTATGCTGATTGTCTTGTTTTTATTTGGTGGCAATATAGCTTTATACAGATTTTACAAATCAGAATTTCAATGCTTTGATTGCAGTGGTCATAAGAAAATAAAGACGTTCTTTTTTTTTTTTTTTTTTTTTAAATAAATTTAAGAAATTCTCCAGGCTTCTGCAGCATCCCCAAAGAAAGCCTCTAATAGAGGACACAAATCCCTGTACGGTATCTGTCAGTCATGTTAAATAGTTCACACTTTACCATCTTAGGACAAGAAAATAGTACCAAATGAATAATAAAAAAAAAATGCCATGACACATTAAATGTGTCTAGAGCCTGAAGTTTCTATTGCCGCCTGGTACTTGCCTTTGGGTTGTTAGTGATGGCTGCATAGAGCTTGGGGAAGGGGATTAGTTTAATTTCCTCTGTCTTTGCTTTCCTTCCAATGAAGAACTCTTCAACAGTGATCAACTCTCCACTGGCATACAGTCATAATTGCCTCACAAAGTTAAACAACAGTTGCCTGGGTCTTCAGAGAAAAACAAATATAAAGCTTTTCACTGCAGTTTTTTTTTGCAATTTTTATTGGAAAATAGTGAGACATGCTAACAAAACCAGGATGATAAACTGCTGTGGAATCTCCTGTTTGTGCACTTCCTTTGCCTGTCTCCTGAGGTCCCAGTGAAATGTTAGGTCATGACATGAGCACAAAATGCAAACAAACCAAAGACTGATGTGTGTGTTGGAATTTCTAATGTCACGTTATTTTCATTAATTCTTACAAAAAACACCTACCTCCATCCCACTGCCTTGCTCTCTCAGCAAGTTGCACTTACGAGGGCAGGGACCAGCAGCCTTGCCGATAACCGTGATTGCAACCTCCTAATACGGCTCAGAGATACCTGACAAATATCACATCACAGGGAGTTCTGGGGCGAGGGGAACCTTGGGGGCATGCCACATTCCCTGCACCCATGGTGTATGGGGGCTAAAAAATGCCCCATTTCCAGGGCTGCCCAGCAAGGGCAGCCTTGGCAGCCCCTGCCTCTGTGCACAGCCCAGCAGCCTCCACACCAGCATGCCAGTGCTGCCTAGATGTGTGATGCTGTCTTGAGGGAGGCAGCTGAATTGCTCAGACCCCTTATTTGAACAGGGAATCATTCTAAATGTGAATGTCAGGATCTCTCACCGAATAAATACCAACATGAAAACAGTAGCTAAGTGTCCTCTAGGAAAAAAATAAACACCACCACCACCACTCCCCAGGATCTTAGAAACTATCAGGAAAAGAGTAAAGAGTAAACCAGAGAATTTTTTTATGTACTTATGCAGCTCCATGGTGTGCCCGCCTCTTGAATGCGGTAGGCAGGTCTGATCCCACCCATCACAAAAAGATAAAGCAGGAATGAAAAAGGTTTGTTTGAGTTCCCAGAGTGGCAACATGAAAGCTCAAATTTGTGGGATTCTTCCTGTGGGAAAAGCAGATGCAGTCAAAAAGCAGACAATAAGGGATGAATATGGTAAGAATCTATATAATCATAAGCAGGATGGAAAAAAGAAAAGAAATGTTCTCATGTACAGGAACAAGGGAACAAACCAAAAGGTGTCAGCTTCAAAAGGGAATGAAACAATTTTTTCTACAATGTGTTGTCAACCTGTGGAAGTGATTGCCACAAGACGTCGTGGATGATCAAACTGTATAAGGAGTCCAAGAGCTTTAGACAAGTTCCTGAAAGAAAAAAACATTAAAGACTATAACACATAAAGGTATCACCTCTGGTGAAGAAGTCCAAGGTGCAGATGACTGGAAACCAGGAGAGTAATACCTGAGAGGTAGCATTATTTGGTTGCCTTTTTCTTACACTTTTGTTTGACATCTGCAATTGGGTGCTAAGTTTGAAAGGCCCTGTGGTCCAAGCAAATTCTTCTGTGAAAGATGACAAAAGACAGAGGAAAACCAAAAATCAGATCATCAACATGTGTTTTGGGCACTGGTGTCCCTAATGTAGCAGCTTAATAAACCACCACGAGGCTGAACCATGTTAACAGAGCTGTGTGGACTGCTTGCACCATGGAAGCAAAGGCAAAGACTTGGACTCCAAGAGACAGAGCAGCTGGACATGGACTCCCAGGGCAACATCATGCCTTAGAAGCATGTACATCTTACCCAGATGAATAAGTATCCCAAAGAGATCATCTCCTGTCTTCTCTTCCTTTTACATGCCTTACAGGAACATGGAACAGGATGCTCTCTAGGAGTCTGGCTTTGCTCTACAAACTGGTTTAGTACCTGATCCAAAGATTCACCAGTGTTAAATACATAAAAGAGTCTCCTTGAGGCTTCCAAAAATATCAGACACATAGGAAATCCTTAGTTCTTAACCAATTCACTAATGTTGCCAGGCTTCCAACATTTAGTCAAGCCCAATTCTCATAAATAAGCGAAGTCTAAGGTCACAGAAATGGGATTTATAGGAAAATGCACAGCAGGATTTCAGGCACAGTTGCCATACAGCTATAGTGGCTGCTCCCTGGTTATGGAGATTTAAAATGTAAGCAGCCTTTAAAAGAAACACATTTCCCTCTATGTAAGTGTATTTGTATTCAACAAAGAAAAGTAGTTTCTACTTTCACTGCTCAGTAACAAAATAATTTTCTTACGCTGCAACCTTTAGAAGAACTGCTTTTCTCAAACTGCTTCACATGTTGTTCATAGGAATGATCTTCTGCTGGCACAACACAGAGCTGAAGGAGGAATTTCTTCATTCCAACAGTTTATTTCCATTGCTGATGAGGTGTTTTCTTCCCTTGGATTTACAAAACCTGAGGAATGACTGCCCTGCTCAGCTGAGGATGGATGAGGACACTGGGCACTCTCTGCCGGGGCTGCTGTCACCTCCAACGTTGAACAGGGACTTCACCGAAGCAAAGCCAAAGCTCTCCTGAGCAGGTATTGCATTGATACAAAAAGTTGGAATCCAAATGATGATGGCTCATTTGTTGTGTGATGATCAAAGTGATAAGCATCTGCAGGCAAGTGCTGGGCTGCAGAACATGTAAAATTCCTACCTCCCATGCCAAAGCTCAAACATTTCACATGAATAGTCTTTTGAATAGTGGCATTTTTAAATGCTTAGTTTACCTAAGGTATTTGAAAGCAAGAAAGGGCAATTTATTTTCCCACAAGAAATCAGTGAGTTTTGGTATGCTTTTTTAATAGATTTTTGTCTCAGATTTTTTCTAATCTGTTTCTGTATTGTTGTTTTTTTTCCCCTGGTCCTTTTTTTCCTCGGTGTGTTCCATATTTCAACGTTGGAATATTTTTGTCAACAGCTTTACTACTGATCAACAGAGCTTTTAAGTACTAGTTCAAGCCAGTTTTGTTTTAAAAAGCTGAACAGTTGACCTATTAAAATCTATTTATCTTCAAATGATTTGGGCAGATCAGGATTAATTTTCAGGCTAGTTTTCAGAGACTCCTGTCAACATTTGCTTCAGTTTTACACACACATGTTTGTTCACTAAGTTGAACTAAGTTAGCTTAGTTCATGCTAGTTCCTCAAATCCACAGTTTCAGTTTTAATGATAAGCTAAAACCCCCCCCATGTATTCCTTGAAACCTTGTCACTCCAAATCCATACCCTGAAAACCTGAGTTTCCATTTTTCAGTGGCTTGCTGTCTTCTAAAAATCTGCAGGAATAATTGGAGGGGCTGGGAAGGGGAGACACAGCTAACCTCAAGGCTGAGGAACAGGAGTGAAGATTTGGAGAAGGCATGAGGAAGGCTGGCTGCCACGATTTGGGTGTCTGTCACAAAAGATTTCACTAAGCTGTGAAGCTGTATTTTCTGAACATCAAGATCCAGATTCTGTTTTAGCTTGTCAAATCTGAAGTATCAGGATGACATTTCAAAGTTTCTAATTTAGAAGGTGGTATTTTGTTTCTCATTTCTGCTGCGGGCTCCTAGGATGCCCTCTCTATTAGGATTTTTAGCTTTTTTACATGTGTACAATTATTTAAGTCATCTTTCCAAGAGATGAATTCCTTCATGCGACTTTAAGTACTTTTAACTCAGAGAAGACATCCATTCCTTTGTATATACTGTTTCTGAAGAGAATAATTTCCTTCGTTATTCAAAACCACTTGATTTAGAAATTAATACATCAGGATGGATTTTTTTCCCCATTTTGACCAGTGTGGGAGAGACTTGCAGAACTCAACCCCTTCTAGTACTGAACTGTGTCTTGAGTTGCAAGTTTCCTTTTATTCAACTACAAACTTGTCATATTTTACCTACAAAGGGAAAATGTTACCAATATTTACTTCTGATTCAATATTTAATTCTTATTCCCATCCTGTATTAAGGTTTTTATTGGCCATAATTGCAATGTATTAGTGAGTTTCATCAGGGCTTTGTTGCTGTCTGAGGCCTAGCTGGGAAAACCCCCCCAGCTATTCTGATTTCAAGCCTGATTCTGACCTCAGTTCCAATGAGAAAAGGCAAGGTACTAAAATATTATGGGGCAGGCCCTCATCTCTGATAAATCAATGGAACTTTACCAGGGGTATCTGGGGGAAAAAAGACTTCAGGGAAGGGTTAACTGTGAAAGTGGCTGCTTCAGACAAGTCCTGAGAAGGGCTGACTGTACTTCTGAGCAAGAAATTCAGTATCTAACACCTAGGAGATGGGCAGCAGATATTCAGCAGAAACATCAATTTCTGAAGAGCAGCTGCGATACTTGGTCTGGCTAGAAGACGTACTTTGAGGTCTTCTTTAGACTCTTTTCTTGCCTGTTAAATAACGTGAGCCATACGATATTTTAAAGCATTTCTGTTTTTAGACGTGGTGGTGTGCACCAGGCTGTAGGCAAACCTTGGAAAGACCTACAGAAAGTGAGCGCCATCTCCTGCCCATTCTGGTTCACCGCAATTAGGTGTGTGGGTTTGTAAGGATTATTTTACCTGCAGAGCTGGAGGTGTTTCTTCTGCACTGGTGTTCAAAATTTTTCTTGAATGATTAAGTTATGGAGTTTCCAGTTGCGACTCGTTGTATTGCATATGGAAACGTGTGTCAAGGAGCGTTAATTATCAGCAAACAAGGTTGACGCAAAGGATTTATGTCTGCTGCCTTTTCCTTTTTCTCTGTAATATACCACTGAACTGAGGCTCTTGGGTGACATCCCTGTAACGAGTGAAAATGCCCCTCAGGTAGGGTGCCTCGACATGCGTCATGAGAACACTTTGCTTTGGGCATGCAAAGTCATCCTCTTTGGTGGAAGGATTTGTGTGAGCGAAGTGGTGTGCTCATAAGCTCATAAACTATCACAAGATTGGAGACACAAACCTACCTCCTCCCTAGAGCTGCTAAAGCATTCAGCAATCACTGCACTTTCAAGCTGGTTTTGTTGTTCCAAGTTGAGGAAGAAGTGTGGGTGCCTATGTGTGAGTATTTAACAAGCTTCCATAAACACCAGCGCTTGTTTTGTTTGTTTTTAACAGTTGGCCAGTTAGAGTCTCCACCAAGTGTTGGGAATTTTTTAAGTGCTCAGAGGACTTAGTTAAGCAAAAGGGAAGTGTTAACGGGTTATGAAAAGGATTATATTTAACAACACTTGTTAAATTGCATTTTTAAAAATTATTTCTTTTGGCCAAAGTATGGGGCACTTTGTTTGCAGTGGAAGGTTTGAGTATGCTTCAGGGATGAGGGGTGATGTCTTGGTGAAAACTTTCTAAAAAGATTCAGTAGATGTTTTTACTTAACTTTCTGATGTTTTAGGAACCACGGTGATTCAGAAATGTAGGTAAACATGTGCTCAGACTGGATAAACAAAACCAAAAATTAACTCGGTTCTAGGAAATCTGGGCTCCCCTGGGAGGGCACAAGGCATGATCAAGGGGAAAAATTTAACCCACGTGTTTGCTCATTTTCATATTAAACTCACCAGTTGTTATTTCTGTTATTCTGTAATTGAGGGCTGCTGTGCCTTTCTGTGGAAGCCGAGCGAGGTCTGGGAGCTTCTGCTTTGTTAACAGGACAGGAGGGACGTACAAAGAATGGAGAGGTGACTGATGCTGCCATTTAGGGCTTATTCACCTGTCTTTTTCTTGCTATAGAAGCTGTCCTCTCCCAGTTGTTTGACACTTCCCCAGCTAGGGTTGGGTAACCTTCAGCTGAATGTGATGTTTCCCTGGTCCATTTCACCGTGTAGGATTAATGCTAAAAGTCCAAATGCAAGTCTTTCCTATCCCACGGTCCTTTGAGAGGACAACGGCCAACAATACTGCGTCGTGATGGTACAGGGGATGTTTCAAATGAGATTTGCTATAATCCCTTTCAGAACTGGTTGGAATAGACAAAGAAGACTCAAGAGAAAGAAAAGAAAGAAAATTGAATACTTGATAATACAGGTGGATTAGAACATAGCAGAAAATGCAATGCCAATGGCAGCGCTTCCTTCTGCCTCTGCCCACACATCCTTCCAGTGCAAGCCCATCACAAGCCGTGTTGCCACGGGTTTAGAAAGCAGATACCTTGTATTGGAGTGGTACCTGTTAGTCGCCTAATTGAAGGTGAGATTTATGAAGGTGCAGACAGCTAGATGCAGCCACTCTATACATTAATGGTTAGAGGGAGGTTTGTCTATGGAGTTGGCATGTTTAGCAGCACTTCTGAACTGCGGGTGCTTCCAGCTCTGGCAACCTGCTGGCCCCCTTAGCAGGCCTTATCCTTCAATGCTCGTCTCCCTGCTACAGGAGTCAGACAGACCTTCAAATTTTGGCATTCCCAAGCTATGCTAATTCAAGCCCTTGCTCAGAGCATGTAGGGGTCTTGTCTTGCTGTAGAAAATTATTTTTTTCAGTCTTTCAAAAACCAGGATAGTGCCTGTTGTCATGGTTTAAACCCTGGGTAGCAACTCAGTACCACACAGCTGCTTGCTCACTCCCCCCACAGTGGGATGGGGGAGAGACTTGGAAGGGTAAAAGTGAGAAAACTGAAGGGTTGAGATAAAGGCGGTTTAATAGGGAAAACAAAAGCTGCACACGCAAGCAAAGCAGAACAAGGAATTCATTCCCTGCTTCCCACCGGCAGGCAGGTGCTCAGCCATCTCCAGGAAAGTCAGGGCTCCATCACCATTACTCGGGAAGACAAAAAATGCCATCATGACAAATGTCCCCCCTTCCTTTTTCTTCCCCCAGCTTTCTATGCTGAGCATGACGTCATGTGGTGTGGGATATCCCTTGGGTCAGTCGGGGTCAGCTGTCCCGGCTGTGCCCCCCCCCCGGCTCCTTGTGCCCCTGGAAGAGCTGAGAGCTGAGAAGTCCTTGCCCAGCCTAAGCACTACCCAGCAACAACTGAACCATCAGGCTGCTGTCAGCATCCTTCCGGTACTAAATGCAAAACACAGCACTATGCCGGCTACTGGGAAGAAAATTGACTCTGTCCCAGCCGAGACCAGGACTCAGCGGGTGAATCCAGTTCAGGGTTTCCCCAGGAGCAGAAGGGAAGAGCGGGCAGAGCGACGCTTTATCCGTGCGACCTCCCCGTGCCCTCCCTCACCCGACAGCCGCAAGCGGCTGCTCGCAGGCTTTCCAGCCGTGTGCATGCGCGTGGTTTTTTTTCCCCTGATTTTTTTCCTTTTTCTTTCGCTGAGGGCGGGCGCCGGCGGGAAGCGGCGCGGCGCTTCTGCCGGCCGGCCGGCCGGCCCCCTCCTCCGGGGCCCCTTTGGGTTTCGATTCTCCCCCTGCCCTCAAGTTTCTTTTTCCCGTCCGCTGCCTGCCCGGGGGCGAGTCCTGTCGCTCCCCGCCGGCGCTCCCGGTGGCCGTGCCTCCGCGGCCCCGCCGGCAGCCGAGGCGGGAGCGCTGCGGAGCCGGCCCTGCCATGACCGCGGAGGAGAAGAGGAGCCTGCAGTGCTACAGGCGGTACATCGAGAGGAGCCTGAACCCCGTCTACGTCCTGGGGAACATGGCGGACTGGCTGCCCGACGGTGAGGGGCCGGCAGCGGCCTGCTGCCCCCGGCGCTGCCTCGCGGCCTTCCCGCGGCCGGCCCGGGCGGGCAGCGCTCGCCTCCCGGCCGCCGCTCCCGCTGCCCGCCCTCACTCTTTGCCCTCCTCGGGTTTTTGCTAGAGGTGAAGGAGAGGGTCCGGAAGGAGGAAGAGAAGGGGGTGACGGCGGCCGCCGCGCTGTTTCTGGATGCCGTCCTGCAGCTGGAGGCGGAGGGCTGGCTCCGGGGCCTCCTGGACGCCCTGGTTGCAACAGGTCGGTTCCCCCTCGCAAGCGCGGGCTCCCCCGCATCTCCCTTTCCCCGGAGGAAGAGCCGGGCGGAGCGGCCCAGGGCAGCCCGGGGCGCCAGGGGGCGGCTCCGTTGTCCGTGGGCCTTCTGCCGTGCGGTCCCGGCGCATCGGGTGAGCCGCCGGAGGAAGGAGCGGCTGGCAGGGGCTGGGAATGAAACGCTCCGAACGCCCGCCTGAGGAGGAGCTGGCACGGTTTCGACTGTGGAGAAAGTCAAGGCAAGATGAAGGGATGCCGAATAAAGCCTCGTTGCCGGGAGGCTTGCCTGCCTCGGGGGCTTTAGGGGAGAAATAAGGCAAGCGTGGTTCTCGCCAAATACAATTAAAGGACGCTAAATCCTCTAAAAGAGAGAGCTAAACGGGCTTCAGGATGTGTGTGGGGGGTTAACTGGTAGTGTGGGATAACTTCATTCAAGGACAGAGCCTTAGATTAGAAACCGATTTTAAAAAATTATTCAGAGGTCTTAAAAGTCTCCTGTTTCAAGAAGTAAGTAACCACTCACAGTTTATAAACGAGGTGGTTGTTCCTCAGTAGCTATGACTGCTTGATGTGTGAGGTCATCATGCAATTTCCTTTCCAAAATGTGACAGGAGAGATTATGAAGGTGTAAAATTACCAGGATTTGCCAGCTTTTCTCTATGCATATAGGTTCTGTCATAGATGGTGATTTGTTAGGTATCTTGAACGCCAAAATCTCATGCCATAAGCCACTTTTGTTTTCATTTACTTGCTATTAACTATGGATAGTTACAGTATCTCAGTGAGCAATTATTACAATATTTCTTATCACTTTGATGTAGCCCAGTCTCCCCTTGAAGCAAATACTAGGTCCAGAGCAGCTTTTTACCAGCCTGTGATAGTCCTAGTTTCTGAATTGCAAAAATACCTTCTTTGAATATGTTGATAGTGTTCAGCTTGGTTTATCTGCAGCGGAAAACTGAAAAAGTTAACCTGCTGACTCCAAGTCACAATTGTCATTTCTCCAGTGTGGCTGAGAAAGTGTTTTTTCAGCTTGTTCCTACCTATTCTAGCTAGAGATTGAACTCATAGTGACAATTTGTCGCTTTTCTCTGAAAGGTTACACTGGACTGGCAGAAGCAATTGAAAACTGGGACTTCAGCAAACTGGAAAAACTGGAGTTGCACAGACAGCTGTTGAAGCGGATAGAAGCAACGATGCTAGAAGTTGATCCGGTAGCACTCATGCCCTACATAAACACATGCCTGATAGAAAGGGAGTGTGATGAGATCCTGCAGGTACAGTTAGTGGTAAAATCCCGGTATTTGCCTAGTTTTACTGTGGAGAAGTGCTGACTGCCTCACTTGCAGTATGAACTGGTGCCCACCCTTCAGGCTGCTGGGGGAGGAGGATGGCCAGCCACGATCCCCTGGGGAGTGACTTTGCTTTCTTCTGTTTAGAGAAGCCTTTGCTGTGTGGCTGCAGCTTCCCACAGCAGTGCTGTCTGCAACACCTGCATGTCTCATTCTTGCCACTTCTCCGTGCAAAAAGGGTTGCAGGCAAGGAAGCAGGATGGGGTGGCTTTGTCATTCACAGTGCTCAGCTGTATGTCTTTGCGGAGTCCAGATGCCTGTGAAAAGACCTCAGGGGCCCTGGAAGGTGCCACATTACAATGAAATGGGTGCCTTGCTATGCCTTTGAAATAGTCCCCTTTCTGGAGCATTCATGCTGCATTAATGCTCCTAAAAATACAGGTGGAAATAGGCAAAGTAGCACTTAGACCTTGCCAAAATTGATTCTTGCTTGTCATGTGATTTGACATAGTCTATTACCTTAACTGTGGCAACCCTTAGAAGCTTTGTGTGGCTCTTTTGAGTTTTGTCAGCACCCAAAGTCGTAGGGTGAAATGAAACTTCTGTTCTAAAGTCACTAGCTAAATGCTGTGTCACAGAAGTCAATGACATTTTCATTGCCTTTGGATGTGAAGCTGCTGCACTGTTACCCAGTTCTATGTCAGTGTCATTATCAGTGACCGACATTAAGTGATACTACCAATCACTCATCATTTCCGACGGTTGATAATAAGTTATTGATGGTGTGTGAAGGAGTCTGTTAGGTGTTCTCGTTCCTTGTGACTCCTGAGAAGGATTGTTTGCAGCTATTTTACCTTTAAAGTAGTGTTTCTTTATGGAGATACATAACATTTGGAAAGCTATGGCATCTGACCAAACGTCAGGCCTGCCATAAATTTTGTACTTGTGCATTTTCCTATTCTGGAATGTTCTTTAATCAGTTTGGCCTCAGATGTTTATGGCAGATATGGCTTATTACAAGGACATTGCCAGATGAATTCACAGAACAGCTCTGTGATGTTTCAGACCTTGTGAATACTTAAGCAAATAGCCTACCTGTTGATGTAGTCCAGCTAAACAGTGTACGCCTACGCTGGCAAAATTGCAGCAGTAGCAGGTATATGACTGAATTTTATTGGAAGCCTTTTATTCTGTGAGAGGAAAATGCAGTTTTCAACTGAACATGAAACAAAACAGATCAAACTATCAAAGAACAGTGGGTTTGATCACTCAGAACCTACAGCAACTTCTGTTTGTTGTGTGTGCAGATTAGCGAATACAGAAGCAAAGCAGCTGGGATAACTAAACTCATTGAATGTCTCTGTCGATCGGATAAGGAAAACTGGCCAAAAAGCCTTCAGCTGGCACTAGATAACACAGGATATTACAATGCAAGTGAACTGTGGGATATGAGAGGAGGTAAACTGCTAATTGCTTTTATGATGCTCTTTTCCTACTCTTGAACCAGACAGTAATTTTTTTTTTTCAGGACAATAAGGCTAATTTAAAAGGTTACCATCAGACTGCATTGCTCATTGTTGTTTAAAAATATCCCCCCCCCACCTTTTGAAAAATTAAAATGCCTTTCATGTAAAATGAAATATAGGTACTTTCTATATATATACATACTGCCACAAATTATTTTTTGAGTACTTCTGCTCCCATATGGCTGCAAATGAGGTCTTATTTTGGTAAACAGAATTGGACAGCGTACAAAGCTCTGAAGGTACAAAACTAAAAAAATATTTATCTTTTTCTCTCCCTTCTAATGTTATTCACCTTTTGGCATCTTTTTGGCTGCTTGAGTTCTCATAGGTGCAATGTTTTCTGATAAAATATGTTTAGTAATTTGATATTCTTAGAAAGTGATACACTTCTGTGATCCACAGAGCAGATCATATACTTTTTTCTTTGAGAAATTGATAAGCAGCATTTACCAAGTGACTTTGTTCATTTGTTGTAAAAATGCAGAATTTCCCCTAATAAGATTTTGCTTTTGTCATTAAATTTACCTTTTTCCACTTGAAAAATACCTATGTAAGTACCCTGCAGCTTGGGAGAATTTAGAGGGGAATACAGTATTTCACTACAAAATAATTAAGAAAGACAAGTGATTTTAGATAAACTGGATTGTATTTCTTTGGATCTATATTTGCTTTCTACTAAACCATAAGTGATTATTTGATCTTTTTTTTTTTTAATTAGCAACTGGGACAAGCTACTTGTAAGTGGCTTCTTAGCCAGTGTTTCTTACTTTGAAATGTTTTTATTGCTGTAGTCAAATACGTGTAATTTCTTCATAGAATCATAGAATGTTTTGGGTTGGAAGGGACCCCCTAAAGGTCATCTAGTCCAACCCCCCCTGCAGGGAGCAGGGACACTGCTAACTAGATCAGGTTGCTCAGAGCCCCATCCCACCTGGCCTTGAATATTTCCAGGGATGGGGTCTCCACTACCTCTCTGGGCAACCCATTCCAATGTTTCACCACCCTCGTTGTAAAGAATTTCTTCCTTATATCCAGTCTAAACCTACCCTGTTTTAGTTTAAAGCCATTACCCCTTCTCCTGTCACAGCTGGCCCTACTAAAAAGATTTTCCCCATCTTTCCTATAGGCCCCCTTTAGGTACAGAAAGGCTGCAATCAGGTCTCCCCGCAGCCTTCTCTTCTCCAGGCTGAACAAGCCCAACTCTCTCAGTCTGTCCTTCTTACCTGGAGATTTAATTATTTTTTATATATATAATTATATATGTAGTTAATAAATGCATAAACAATTATAAAAATAAGAATAATATGTATATAGATATTATTTTATGTGACTGATGGCTATACATATTATTTGGCTATCAATTATATTTTGTAAGTTAAAGATACCACTGTTAAGAAGAGTTGCTAGTAGAATTTAATAGCAGATACCGTGTGCTTTCTGGAGCTCGATTAGGGTGCAGATGTGCTCTTTCTCCCTCTCCAAAAGCAGCACTTTGTGATCATGTGTCCTGTTTGCAATGATACTCTTTTACATGCAAAGCCCAGTGACAGTTCTTTGACAAGGTAATAACTACAAGGCCAAAGAAAATTTTAGCAAGCATCTTTGGAACTTCTCTTGATTATCGTGTAAGATAAAGGATGGAGATAGTCCTACAGTTTCTAGGCCCTTCCAAAAGGTAGATGGAAAAGGAGAACAAAGTGTTGAATTTACAAAGCTTTTTTGAACTCCCAGGTATTTTTCATGCTTGTGGTTAATGTCTATATTAAATCTGTAATCTTGTCACTAAACACAGATGATATAACTTTCCTCCCAATCTATTATCTCCCTTGATTTTTAAGAGATAGATAAATATGCGTTGAGTGTGTGGGTCTTCTAAACCCAAGACTCTCAGTGCTATCAATCTTACTTGAAAGGGAGCCTGGATGCAGCATCATTTTATGCAGTCTTTCCATGCTAGCAACCAACTCCTTCACCTTGTCATCCGAACAAATACAAGTTTTTAAAATCAAAAAGATCAATAACATGCCCTTTTTTTTGTGATTGTACAGATAATGGCAAAGATGTTGATGTTGAAATGTCAGATGC
The DNA here is from genome assembly GCA_034008185.1 of Gorsachius magnificus. Lineage (NCBI taxonomy): Eukaryota > Metazoa > Chordata > Aves > Pelecaniformes > Ardeidae > Gorsachius > Gorsachius magnificus. The sequence goes on along the minus strand of CM067109.1, from coordinate 28,829,746 downwards.
CTCTGAGAACAGCTTTGAAACCGTGATAACATTTTCTGAAGAAGCAGGATGTGATAATAATCTCAGTGAAAATCTCTATCCAGTTTCAGGTAAGACTTAACAACTTAAAACAGTTTGTGGCTGGAATTCTCCATTTCATTAGAGTCCTGATGGATGTAGATGCAGTGTGCCACAAAGGAAGGTACCGAGGAACTAGTACGAATCTCTGACTTGATTTAGCTGTCTTCTGTTTTAATGTTTAAAGGGTTGCACATGCTACTGGTTGCCCCTCATTTACCACATTTCTAGTGCAAAGTTGTTCTGTCAGCACATGATCAAAAAGGTTTCCAAACACCAGACAGTTTTTGATGCATCTCTTCTCTGATACAACTGATTCACATGTGACCTGGTATTAGCCAGTTTAGAGGGCTGAATGTGGCTGCAAAGGATCCATGCAGTGGCTGTCACGTCTCTTATGGGAAATTTTGATTCACCAGTGGTTTCTAGTTCCTGTTCCATAAGTGCAAACCCTCTGACAAGACCACAATTTAAGAGAGTATTAACTTCAAAAATCTGTAGAGCAGAAGGCTAAAAGGAATACTGTGCATATATTTTGGGGAAAATAAGCCCTTGTGTTTTCAAGTTGAAAATGACCAGTTACGGTGACAGTTGTCAGTCAAGACCTTGAAATGAGTTCATTTTAGGAAGCACAGTTGAGCGGTAACAAAAGTATGCCATCAAACCTACACAAAATTCTTGTTTGGTGTGTATGTCCTGTTAAAAGGCTTGTCTGTCAGAGAATGCTCTCTGTTGACTTTCAGGACTCTATCATTCTAGATAGCAACTGTATGAGGCACAATGTATGTTATGCATTTCTGTTGCAACACTCTTCACAAAAACATGGTTCTCTCCTAGAAGGGATCTATCAGTCTTCACCAGTTTATGAACCAAAGAAGGCTCGGAGCTACCAGACTGAACTTGCGCAGCCTGCTGTCAGTGGGAAAAACACATTGATATGTGCCCCCACAGGTAAGAAAACAAAATTTCTTAGAAAAATTCTCTTGGTGGAGAGGGCTGTGAAAGATAGGGAAGAGTAAAGGTTAAGTCAAACTTTTCCAGCTGTTTATTTAAAAGCAGTCTTCCTTGCAGGAGTAGATCCACATCTAACCTGAAATTAATTACCAAGGGCAGCACAGAGCCTGAGCAAGATAGACATGTCTCTTGGCGCTTCAGTGCTGGTATTCAGATTTCCATCTTCTGACCTCTGCTTTCTCACTCCCTCGTGCAAATTTTTGAGTTAAAATCACTCACTGATCTCTGCAGATCTTTTAAGAAATGTGGCTTGCAAGTTGAAGAGAAAATAGGATGAGTTGCCCTGAGATTCCCTTGTTTTATGTACTGCAATGCCTACAACATCAAAACAGCACAGGGAACTTTTGCAGTAGCTCAGGAATGAATGAAGAAGATTGAAGTTCAGCAGCAAAAGAGACATCAGTCAGCTCTTTCTCTCTACCTGTGTTTTCCAAGTTGCTAGCCTGATTCTGCCCTGGGCCCTGGAGAGGCAGGGGCACAGAAGAGCTCTGGGTGGCCTGCACAGTGAACCTGAGTGCTGAAGGAAAAGAAGTGTGAGAGGAGCAAGGCTGCATGGGGAAGGATGGAAGCTGAATGTGCCTGGTGCCGGTACCATAGTCTTGGTTTGATGTGGGATCACACTCTAAGAGCAATAGACTCAGTGATTTCAAAGAACTCAAATAAAACTGCAAATGGATTTTCCTTCCCAGTGACTGCCACATGGTCTTTACAGAATGAGACTGAGAAAGGGATGATTACCCACCTGAGTAAGCAGCAAGCATGTGTTCAAATTTGTCCCCAGAGAATCTGGAATTGTCACAGCCCCCTTTGTCGGCTCCCCGTTGTTACAGGGCACCCAGATGAGACAGGCTCCTGCTTACAAATACACCTTTACATACTAGTGCTTTACCTTTCACATTCTTTGTTTAAAGGATCTGGAAAAACTTTTGTGGCACTTCTGATTTGTGAACACCATTTCCAAAACACGCCCACAGGACGAAAGGCAAAAGTTGTCTTTCTTGCAACTAAAGTGCCAGTGTACGAACAACAGAAAACTGTATTCAAGCAGCATTTTGAAAGAAGTGGGTAAGTGTAATTCTACCTGGTGGTTCCTACACAGAAAATAAACTGCCCTCTAGGTCAGCTGTGGCTAGGGCAAAATGTCATGGGTTTACTGGTGACAGGAGTGTGTGGCATTAACATAAGGATGATGCCTAGTGGTAAGAATGGCAAGTTACCATCCAGTTGGAAAATGATGGTCCACCTCTCAGATGGGACTGAAAATTGCTTAGGGGAGTATTGACAACCTATAGCTTCTGATTGTGAAGGAACTGGTTACTGGACATCCACATATGAATCCTTATAGTTATGGGAAAGTGAGGCAGCTTGACAGAAAACAGTCCTGTGCTTCCAGATGTATACAGAAAAGGGATGAAGGGCAGGATCTTCAAATACAGCTTACATGTGAACTGACAGATCCAGCTTAAATGTACAAAATCACCACCTCAAATCTAATATATTTTAGTTAATGGGAGTTCAGAATCCAGTTGTTTACCCTCAGCAGTTTTTTTCTCAGCTTCTGTGGGTCAAATGGCCAGCCTAAACAATTTCACATTTTGAACTTAGTCAATACCCTTCAAGCTTGCTGAAAAGTCCATTCTAGCTTTTTTTTGCCCTGCATGACATCCTTTTTCATACCTTATCTTTTGCCTCTTCTTCCTAGATATTCTGTTCAAGGAGTTAGCGGTGAAACAGTTGCAAATGTCTCTGTAGAAAGGGTTATACAGGACAGTGACATCATTGTGCTGACGCCCCAGATTCTTGTGAATAGCATCGAGGAAGGGATCATTAGCTCCCTCTCCATCTTCACTCTGATGATATTTGATGAATGCCACAACACTACAGGCAACCACCCTTACAGTGTGTTAATGACCAGATACCTGGAACAAAAATTTGACTCCTCTGCAAACCAGCTGCCTCAGGTAAGGACCAGTCTGTCAGCGGTGGAAACACGAGAGAAAAGTATTTTGCCTGAAGTCTTGCCTTCCGTGTTAGTCCCGTTCAAAATCCCACTTAACAGTGGCTGCAAATTGAAATGGTAGCATCTGGAACACTTTTTCCCTCTTCTTGGACACCCCCAGGCTGCTTTCCCACTTTACATCTCCCCTCCAGCTGCCAAGAAAGACTCATGAAGCATGACAGAGACTGGAGTACTTGAAAGCAAACAGGATTTCTGGGCTGGGAAGAAAGCATGTGCCCTAGAATTTAGTAATCTCTTTATCAGTTCTCTGTTGCTGTCTTCTGCAACAATAAAATCGGGTCACTGCCTCTGCTGGCAGGAGATTTTGGTCCAGCTGAGAAGACATCTCCTCTGAATGAATGTGGAGGACCATTCTGGGGGTGGATTTGCTGTTTCTATGTATGATGAGCACTGGCAAATACAGCTAGTTACGGATTTAAGTGGGTGGATATTTTCAGTTTGAATACTCCAAGCTTGAGTGCCTTGGAGAGGGCACAAGTGAGGACAAGGTCAGGCTCTCAAGTTTTAGTCCGTGCACTCATGTTTACTTCAGCTACCTGTTTTGTTTCCTTTTTTTTGAAGACAGTGACAACTTGGCAATTGCTAACAGTGTCTCCTGGTTTTTTTTTTCTCATTTGTGACAAAGGAGCAATGACTGCTATTCATGTGTGTGCTCAGATTGTAGGTTTAACTGCTTCTGTTGGAGTTGGTAATGCCAAGAGCATCAAGGAAACGATAGAGCACATCTGTACCCTCTGCTCCTACCTTGACATACAGGCCATATCCACTGTCAGAGAGAACAAAGCGGATCTGCAGAGATTCGGAAACAAGCCAGAAACATGTAAGCACGCTTCCTTTTTATTTTCCTGTGAGATGCAAAGCATAATTAAGGCAGCTATCCAATTCTCCTTTGGTCAGGAGAAGTTAAAAGCTTAAAACTAAGCTGGAGCTTTGCTTCCTGCTGGCTTGAAAGGAGTGTAAACATGCACTTCACTGTTGTCCCACAGTAAGGCAGTGCCCATTTGGGCAAATTTTCTCTTTGCTGAGCTCCACAATCTCTGGCAGAAAAGCCAGTGCAGTTCTGCCAGTAAGACTGGGGGCTGTTTCCTTCTGTGCAACTATAATGCTTATTAACAATAAACATCATTACAATTGCATAGAGCACCATATGTAGCATTCTTTTAGACAAGAATTTGTACTGTGCTGCCTAGGGAAATGTTTTACTTACTCGGGTCACTGACTTCCATTTCTTGTATCTAGATGTCAGATGGGTTAAAACGCGAGTTCAGAATCATTTTGCAGACATTATCTCAGGTCTGATGTCTGAAACGGAGGTGTTGATGAGGAAGATTTACTCAGTGGGTAAGATACTGTAATATGCCTGTAACTGGAATTCAGTCTTTGATTACATCAGTGTGAATCCTCGTGGCTGCTAGAACAGTCACTCTTTTTCCACTTCCTTTCTCCTTCTTCCTTTTTACTTGCCTTTAACCACTATTTCTTAAATAAAAAATTACAGGTAGAAGACTCAACTATTTTCCTGTTATAAGCAACTAGTTTGATAATCATAAATATTTTTGTTTGGATTTCAACCTGCGCTTCCTGTAGCTAAGGATGGTGTGCTTTTGACACTGTCAAATCATTTTGAGTGTTTAAAGAATCTGAAACAAAACTACCAAAAGGCTTGCTTTCAAAATGCAATGAGCTGGATTTAATTGATGAGAGATACCTGTATCTTCTTATTTAAGCATTTCTCCAAATGCTTCATACCTAAAGCTGTCTCTGTTAAGGAAGACAAGAAGGATCTCAGTTATGGTCTTACTCTGAATGTTGTAGTTTTTTCCTTTCAGCGAAAGTTTACTTTCACTAATTGCTGCTCTGACACTTCTCATATTTTCCCTGGCCTCTCTGAGTTGCGCTCAGCGTTACTTCTTAGGGTGTCCTGGCCACTGGTCAGCATTTTGTACTCCTTATATTTCCACTGTTACCAGTTCTCCATTGTTTCCTTTTGAAAAGCATTTAAGGTAATTTTACAGGGGAAGATCTGTGGAACATGAACACCACCAGGGAGAGGATATGGCTGCTTAAGAAAGGAAGGACTTGTCTGTAGGGTTCCAGCCTCAGGAGCTGCAGTGGTGTGAAGATTTACAGAGAGGGAGATGCATGGCTGTGAGAAGAGAGAACGGGTCTCATGGTCATGAGACCTAATTCTGCAGCCCTCCAGAAATCAATCAATCTTTTCCGCTTTTGCAGGGTTCCACAGTGGTGTCCACTAAGTGGCTCTTTATCAACAAATTTGAGAGGTACAGGGGGTACAAAGCAGAGACCCATGGATGGCTATGCTCAGGATCAGCCTTGATTTATCCAGTCCCGAATTAAAGGATTTTATCTGTGCTTAGGCTGGCTTTTGCAAACTGACTGGGGTGCCTGAAGCCTGTTTACCTCGGTTCTATACTTTCTAGATCTCCCCCACACACACTCTTTCCAGATACTGGAGAATGAACTATAGCCTGGGGCAGGAAGGGAGAATTAAAAAAAACCCACTGAAACCTCGCCCCCCGCCAACCAAAAAAAACCCAACCCAAACCCCAAGAAACCCCAGAGAAGAAATACAGTAGGAATTTCAGACTGCATCCTAAATTAAGCAAAAAATTCTGAAGGTCTGAGGTTTCCTTCTTGAAGGTTCAGTGCAAGGTTAACTTGCACTGAAGGACTTTATGATCTTAAAGGTCTTTTCCAACCTAAATGATTCTATGATTCTAGATTTCTGCATCACAGTTCCTCTTGCACGAATGCCATTTGCTTCCTTTTTGTGGACTCTCTGATTACTGAAGTTTGTGAAGCACTCAGACAGAGTGTGTATGTGACAAAAGTACTGACTGGTTCTGCCTCAGGAACAGGCCCTTGGATAATACCCCTTTAAGTACCATGGACCATGTAGCAAATGCATACTTAACTGTTGAGTAGCTGATCATTCAAGGAGCAATGCACATGCAGTGTCTTGAATACTGTAGGCTTCTTATAGGGTAAGTAAGCTCTAATTTTATTGCTAAAGACTGCAGATGTGTGCACGTACACAGGTCCTCAGTTGAATTTTACTGGGTTAATTTTAGCCTAACATCCGGATATGATTTGAAACACAGGGACTGAAGAAGACAGAGCCAGACTGTTCTCAGATGGTTCCCAGAGGCAGGACAAGAGGCAGTGGGCACAAACAGAAATACTTCAACAACAGGAAGAACTTTGCTGCAAGGGTGGTCAAACGCTGGAACAGGTTGCCCAGAGAAGTTGTGGAGTCTCCGTCCTTGAAAGTACTCAAAATCTATTTGGACATGATCCTGAGCCACCAGCTCTAGGTGACCCTGCTTTGACTAGAGGGTTGGACTAAAGACTTCCACAGGTGCCTTCCAGCCTCAATGATTCTGTGATTTTATTATACAGTGTTCTGCATAGGCTTTTTAGACCTAACATTCATGGAAAATGCAGTATCTTCATTATGTGGCATTTTTAAAAGAAAATGAAAAGCAATGAATCAAGGCCTGTTTTACATCCAAATTGAAGTTTTGGAGTCACTGTCCCTTCACTATTGGATTCTTGGACTTGGACGGAACTTCAGCCTGATCTAGTTAGCCATGTCCCTGCTCACTGCAGGGGACTAGATGACCTCTAGGGGTCCCTTCCAACCCAAAACATTCCATGATTCTATGATTCTATGAGCAAATGTTTGTTTCCTCCTCTACTAGATACTATGCCTCAAATCAACAAGAATGATTTTGGAACACAGAAATATGAACACTGGATAGTTGACACTCAGAAGAAATGCAAACTGTTGCAACTGGCAGATAAGGAGAAGGAGAGCAGGATTTGTAGAGACCTTTTCATTTGCACTGAACACCTGCGGGTAAGTTTATATCCTCTTTCCTTCCATACAGAGGTGGAGCCATCCTGTTCTTTCTGTTACAGGTGTGTTCACCTAGGAGCAAGTTTTGAACCTAATAATTTTATTTGACACAGGCTAAAGCATAGTGTGTAAGAGTTGTCTCTTAAGATACTAAAAACAGTATAGTGCAGAAGAGACTTTGCAATGCTTGTGTTGTCATGTAAATGGAGGAACAACACAAGGTTGTAGTACTTAATCTAGCTAAATAAAATTTGTGTTCATCCCCTATCCCACGGAAAATGATGCATAAATGTGTATGTCTCTCTTTCTGAGCAGAAATTCAACGATGCTCTCATCATCAGTGAAGATGCCCGCATCGAAGATGCTTTAGCCTACCTAACTGAATTTTTCACTAATGTCAAAAATGGACCATATACAGAGTTAGAGAAGCAACTGACAGCCAAATTTCAAGGTATTTCACACAGTACCTGTGACAGTTGCAAGGGAGAAGAGGGCTTATGGTAGGATGATCCAAGTGTTTTCTTCAGAGTAAGTGCAGTTGTTCTTCCAGAAACTGCACTTTTCAGAAGATCTAGTGTCCCTGTGGGTGCAAATGTAGTGTTAAGGTAGGCAGGGGGGGAACTTACTTTCTAGGAATTCAGGCTTCTAGAGCAGGAGCTAAGCAAATAGTAGTAAGTGTAGCTAGATGCTGTGGTAGGTTCTTAGGTGCCTGACTTGGAGATAAAGCAGTGGTCTCCTTAAGGGACTGCCCCACAAGTAGAGTGATGGTCTACAATCATGGATGCTGGCAGCATTACATAAGGCAACATGCACTGCCTAGCTTCCTCCTGCCCAGTGCTCCTGGATGAACCCCAAACTGCTGGGAAGAAGCAGGTGGCCCTTGTACCCTTCTGATTAAAAGTTAGAGGTTGCACTGTTCTCTAACTTCTGATTTAGTAGCAATGTGCTGTAAGCCAGCCTGTGATCTGGTATGCTGCAGTGTTAACTGCAATTTTAAATCACTGGGTTGCCTGCCCTCTAGTGTCTGTTGTTTCCTAAGAAGAAATAGCACCGTTCTTTGCAAGAACTGAGTTTGTTTTGTACTGTCTTTTGATGCACGGTATGTCACAGAAGTTCTCCTGTCAGTTTGCTACAAAATGTGAGAGATTCAGAGCTTTTTTTTCTAGGGATTTTGTTGCATTTAACCAATAGCTTTCTTTGCTTGCATCTGGAAGACTGGTATAGAAAATAAAAATAGATACTAAAGAGAACGTGGGTGGCATTTGAAAGTAGATTTGGGTGAGAATTCTGTTTTCTGTATTAAAGAAGGTAAATTATTCAAGACACTGCTGTTTTCTTCCAGAGAAAGAACCAGAAATGACTGCCCTTTCAAAAGATGAATCAAATGAGAATCCCAAGCTGGAAGAGCTTGCTTGCATCCTGGATGAAGCATACCGCTATAACCCACAAACTCGCACTATTCTCTTTGCTAAGACAAGATCCTTAGTATCTGTAAGACATTTCTTTTTAAAGCTCCTAAAATCAGAAGTGAGAAAATAAAATGTCTTATCTATTACCCTTCCCATTTTCATCTAGAAATAGAAAAATATGCATGTATTTGATCTTCCTAAGAAAATACTTCTCTGTGCACTGATGTTCTGAGACAGGATGAGGTGTGGGTTTTTTTTCTAAAAACTACAGTACACGGGTGGTGTCCTTCATCATTAAGCCATCAGTTTTTTACTTTAGGTCTGAAGTCAGTTTTAACAAGATACTTTAGAGGGTTTTGGCTTTAATATGGCAGTGTTTAAACCAGCAGCTGTGTTGTATTACTGACTGCACATCAGGAGGTATTTACAGGTTTCCTGGAGGATTCCCGTGGTCCCAAAGGAGATCTGTGCCCTAGCATGTGTTCTTCATCAAGAAAAAGAAAAGACTTAGTGGAGCAGATGTTCTCTGGACCCTTCTGATGCACTGGTCTATTTCATACTTGCCTAGGATCAAGGATCTAGGCTGGATGATCTTTTTTCTCCCTTCCAATACCTTGTTCCCAGAAAAAGTTCATGCTTGAAGTAAGTGTGCTATTAATGATTAGCTTTGGTAGCTCTTAAACATTTACTGCAAGGTATCATAGTCTCTGGCTACTCTAAACAGATTTATCAGCTGAGAGTCCCCACTTCATTCTTGGGTATAGACATGCTGGATGAATTCCAAACCAGAAAGATACTAAAGGCAGTCTAAAGTCCAAAATAACAACACCAAGCATCTGCTGGCAATTTTCCATTACAGATTTAAAAGCCTACTGTAGCTTGGCTGAATTTTGTTCTTACATAAGAGCAGTTAGATGTCGTTACTTTTCACTGTGCAGTGAGAAAGTTCAGTTTGTAAATGGCAACTCCTTTTCTTTGGATCCCAGAGGTGTGATATTCAGTGACCTGTTGGTTTATAAGAGAAAAAGGCATACTTTTTAGCAGTGGAAGGCTGCTTGCTCTCTAGCGAGCCTTTAAGTTGCAGGGGTGGGAAAAGTGGAAATCCATTGTGGCATGGTTGGATCTGGCATCATGGCTGTGACCCTTGCTTTCTCACCTATGAACAGATGTTCCCTCCTGATGCACAAGTTCCACATTTTCTGCTTTTGGTTCTTGGAAGTATTATTTTCTAGGCAATCATGGGCAGGATCCACCTATCTATCCCAAACTAGCATTTCATCTGGACAGGGTTCTAATTCCCTGATTTGCTTTTCAGGCTTTGAAGAAGTGGATAGAAACAAACCCTCTACTTAACCACATAAAGCCAGGTGTGTTGATGGGTCGTGGAAGAAGAGATGAAAAAACAGGTATGCAGGTTTGCACTCAGCAATATCAGTTGCTAGTCCTATGGTGGCCACACTGCTGAAATTGTTCTATTCTTCGTGTGTTCATCTTCAGTGCTCTTAAACAGAGGAAGGTCATGCGAGTTTTTGCTATGCTTTCTTCTATATCTAGAAGACTTTTAACCAATCCTAAGGAGATGCTTGCTTTTTCTGTCCAGAATCTTTGGTCAAAGCAGCAGTAACACTGCCAGTGACTCTTCGCTGCAGGATTCTTTTGTTAGCTCAAAAGTTTAGAAACTGTTCGCTATCATGGCTTCTTGTGATTACTTCTAGTGGTATTTTCACTGTTCCTTTTACAGATTCCTCTCTTATTTTGTGTCTGGTGGCACAAAAACATTTTAAGGTAGAGTGGAAGCTACAGCCAAAATGAATTATGCATGGCTTAAGCTAAGAGGTAGCTTGTGCTTAAAATAACTAAGTTGTGTGGGTCTCTCTAATAAAGATCAGCTAGGTTTTTTGTCTGAAATGGTGTTTCCCAGGATGACAATCCTTGTGGCACATCAATGGGAATTCCTGCTCAGTGGGTATAGCATGTAGCTAGCTGGTATGCAAACTTAAAGCACTTTTCCAGATCAAAAGGACATGCTCGTTTCTAATCACTTAAGTAAGAGCAAATACTCAAGGAACTCTTCAGTGGTTTTGCTGACACAGTTTCTTGGTACTGTAGGTATGACCCTCCCGATGCAGAAGGGTGTACTGGATGCATTCAAAACCAACAAAGACAACAGACTGCTAATTGCTACATCTGTTGCTGACGAAGGCATTGATATTTCTGAGTGCAACCTTGTTGTGCTCTATGAATACTTCGGCAATGTCACCAAAATGATCCAAGTCAGAGGTATGGAACTTCAGAGCTATTACTTCAGAAACCTGTTTTGGTCTAGAAATGGACATAAAGTGCTACTGAATGGCACTTTGGAAATATTATAGTAATATGTGTACATTTTGCTGTTGTTCCTCTGTGCCCCTGAGTGAAGGCAGAGAAATGATGGCACCAGACATGACAAATTTGTTCACAGAACTGAGTCCTTGATGTTGTTGTGACTTTTCTTTTGCCATTCAAATTAGCCGTGCTGCACAAGGTTATCGAACAGTTGAGGACTGATCCCTCAAGTGGATAATTATACATATAAGCAGAAGTATGGCTAGAAAAGCTGTAGTCAGAAATAGCATAAATTGTTCCGACCGTGACAATTTAGAAAGGACTGCTGCAATGGAGTTTCGTGTATTGCCTTGGCTTCTGAAGACCTTCCCCTGCCCAGTGGCTTATTCCCAGCCCAGCTACTCACAGGTATCTGAGGCCTTCACATGTGCAGACCTCTAACATTCCAGACAAAAAAAAAATAAAAGCAAGCCTGTTTCTGTCTTGGCTTGTCTAAAGAAGTCTGTCAAGATCTTGGTCTTGAATCTTAGTGATTTTACAGTATGGCCAGCAGAGGGGAATGAAGAGCCACATCAAATACTGGTTTCTGTTTCACATTCCTAAGTGTCATAGAATTGCCTACATCTTTCAAGGTTGCATCTGCAATATTTTATCATATCACCCGAGCAGTTAACTTTGTAATTTCATGGGAAGTGATCTCCATTGTACTTAGTCCTCTGCTTTCTGGGCTTGTGTCATATGATTTTCTTATTTTTGCCTTATAATGAAATAATTGGTCCAGAATTCATGTTTATGTGTGATAGTGTTTATTCTTAACAAGCTACTAAAGATGCAAAGAAAATAGTTGTGTCAGTTTTAAAACACATAAAATCATGATTTTGGGGGAATGGGAGCTCAAAAGCAAATGTGAACATTTTTTCTAACTGAAATACTTCTAAACTGTTATGAGAACCCTGTAGTTTTTAGTTTGCCTGTGTTACAGCAGCAAAAAGCAGGCAGGCAGTAGGCATAGACACGTGGAAGAAGTGACCAGCACTCATTTCCAGTTCCCCAGTTTTTTTGTAATAGATTTTTTTTTAATAGACACCAATTAGCAGGGTAGAAAACTAGTCACTAAGACTAAGATGAACTTTTCTCCTCTAGCTTTTGTTTCCACTAGAAGGCAGCAAGATGCTGCACAATAACTGAAGTGTCAAGCATGCCTGAGCTTAATTGAGGCAGGCCACACAAGTAGGCAATACAGCACTGGCTGGGGCTTATCCATGAGGATACCTGGAAGGGGGCATCTTGTTCTGGTTTGTGATCAAAGAAGAAATAGCTGAAGAGAATGCTGTTTAGAAGCAGCATTATCTCAATCTGAACATGGGAAACAAAAGCAGCCACACGGAAAGTCCTTAATGCTCTTTTATGGCATAGCTGCTGCTTTTGTGCATCTTGTTAAGATTAACTAAAGAGAATAAACGTGTTGCTCTATAGGTCGTGGAAGGGCGAAAGACAGCAAGTGCATCCTCGTGACAAGCAAATCAGAAGTGGTTGAGAATGAGAAACTCAACCGTTACAAGGAAGAAATGATGAATGAAGCTATTGAAAAGCTACAGAATTGGGATGAAACAACATTTGCAAGAAAGGTTTGTACTTCTGTGGAATTTTCATATGCAAACCTACAAGTATAATCTGTATCAGCCTTCATCTACTAGGGCTCCATCTAGGACCAAGTGATAACCTGAGGAAAGTATTCACTGTGTTTGGTTTCAGACCAAGGCTAGATCAGCAGAGAAGGGATAGCGTGTACTGCTAGTTTGCAGAATGTCATCTGTACTGTAACTGTAACACACTTAGAAGTTGAGGTAGAATTTATCTAAACTTCTGAGTTTAGAAATAAAACACAAACTATTTTGTCTACTGGAAGAAGAATATTGCTGTGTCTGCTTGGGATAGTGGACAGGGAGATGGGAAACTATGCAAACGGTGGTAGTATGTCCAGCCATATTCATGTTCAGAAGCACTTTATCTTTGCTGCAGGCCAGTACAAGTGTTTTTCCAAAGCTGTTTGTTGTCATGCCAAGTGCTTGTTGATTTCAGAGTAGTTTCCAGAAGATTTCAAGAAACCATTGTTTGAGACATTAACAGGATGACATTTGGGTTTGTGCATGCTCTTCTGCTGGTGACTTCTTTAGTATGGCCTACACTATTTTTCATATTTGATTCAAGCAATGTCTGGCAGATGAACAAGCCTAGTAGAACACCTCAGCACACATTCAGTGCTTTACAGTAACCCTGCTGTGTGCTGTGTATTTACCAGATCAGGAAACATCATGAGCATAGAAGTGTCAAGAAATTCTGGTGCTGAGGTGACATGCAAGAAGTCTCTCGGGCTAAGCTAATGATGGACTTTTGCTCAGGCAGGTTCCTGCCTGGCGCAGCAGGCACATCTCCTCTGTGACCACCCCACCTTCCCAGGTGCCCTTGCATAATAGGTACGAAGCTCTGCAAGTGGAACCGAACAATGACAAGGACAATGGTTCATCAAGCTTGGAGGTGTCAACAAGGTTCAGTCAACCTACACCCTGTGTCAAAACCGCTTCCATAAAGAAAAAACAGATGGGTCATTGTCATAGGAGACTATTGTGAGTGGAACAGAAGGCCCAATATGCCAACCAGACCCACTTCTTAGGGAAGTCTGCTGCCTCCCTGGGGCCCGGGTTAAAGATGTGAAGACAAAACTTCCCACCCTGGTACAGCCCTTGGATTGTTATCCATTATTGATTTCTCAGGTAGGCAGCAATGAATTTGCAACAAGAAGTCCAAGGGCAATCAAGAAAGACTTCAGGGCCTTGGTATGATCAGGAGCTCAAGCAGTGTTCTCCTCTATCCTTCCAGTTGCAGGGAATGATGAGGGAGGAGACAGGAAGAGCCAGCAGATCGATACCTGGCTCCAAGTCTGGTGTCACTGGCAGAATTTTGGGTTTTTTGGTCATGGGTTGGTCTACGTGACACCAGGCCTACTAGTGACAGATGGGATACACCTGTCTCAAAGGGATCTTGCTTGCACAGGAGTTAGCAGGGCTCTTTAAAAGAGCTTTAAACTAGATTTGAAGGAGGAAAGGGATAAAACTGGGCTCACTAGAGATAAGCCTGGGGCAGCACACCAGTGTTTGAGGGATGGTGTGCTAGTGAGGTCCTTTGGTCTACCATCACAGTGGAGGTAGGGATGGAGATCCATATAGCAGCAAAGACACAAGGCTTATTGATGTGTTAGAAACCATGGGAGTGCCTGAGAATGGTCACATAGGGATTAGGGCTTCTCCTCCAAAAAAGGTGGTGGGATCGGTAGCCCAACTGAAATGCATCTACACCAATGCATGCAGGATGGGCAACAAACAGGAGGAGCTGGAAGCCATTGTGCAGCAGGAAAACTATGACATAGTTGCCATCACAGAAACGTGGTGGGATGACTCGCACAACTGGAGTGCTGAAATGGATGGCTCTAAACTCTTCAGGCGGGATAGGTGAGGAAGGAGAGGTGGTGGGGTAGCCCTGTATGTTAGGGAGTGTTTTGCCTGTCTAGAGCTTGATGATGGTGATAATAGGGTTGAGTGTTTATGGGTAAGAATCAGGGGAAAGGCCAACAAGGAAGATATCGTGGTGGGAGTCTGTTATAGACTGCCCAACCAGGATGAAGAGACAGATGAAATATTCTATAAGCAGTTGGGAGAAGTCTCATGATCGCTAGCCCTTCTTCTCGTGGGGGACTTCAACTTACCAGAGGCCTGCTGGAAATTCAATACAACAGAGAGGAAACAGTCTAGGAAGTGCCTGGAGTTTGTGGAAGATAACTTCCTGAGACAACTGGTGAGTGAGCCTGCTAGGGAAGGTGCCCTGCTGGACCTGTTGTTTGCAGACAGAGAAGGACTTGTGGGTGATGTGATGGTTGGCAGCTGTCTTGGGCATAGCAGTAACAAAATTTATAGTTTTTGATTCTTAGAGAAGTAAGGAGGGCGGTAACAGATCTTGGAGTTCCAGAGGGCAAACTTTGGCCTGTTTTGGGGCCTGGCTGACAGAGTCCCTTGGGAGGCAGTCCTGAAGGGCAAAGGAATCCAGGAAGGCTGGACATTCTTCAAGAAGGAATTTGTAAAGGCACAGGAGCAGGCTGTCCCCATGTGCTGAAAGACGAGCTGGCAGGGAAGAAGACTGGCCTGGCTGAACAAAGAGCTTTGGCTGGAACTCAGGAAAAAAATGAGAGTGCATGACCTTTGGGGCAGGCAACTCAGGAGGACTACAAGGACTTTGTGAGGGTATGTGGGGAGAAAATTAGAAGGGCCAAAGCCCAGCTAGAACTTAATCTGGCTACTGCCATAAAAGACAATAAAAAAATGCTTCTATAAATACATTAACAACAAAAGGGGGGATAAGGAGAATCTCCATCCTTTTATTAGTTGCAGGGGCAAACACAGTGACAAAGGATGACGAAAAGGCTGAGGTACTTAATGTCTTCTTTGCCTCAGTCTTTAATAGTCAGACCAGTTGTTGTCCAGGTATCCAGCCCCATGAGCTGGAAGACAAGGACAGGGAGGAGAATGAAGCCCCCATAATCCAAGGGGAAATAGTTAGCAACTTGCTACACCACTAAGACATACACAGTTCTATGGGGGTGGATGGGATCCACCCGAGGGTACTGAGGGAGCTGGTGGAAGTGCTTATCAAGCCGCTTTCCATCATTTATGAGCAGTCATGGCTAACCAGGGAGGTCCAAGTTGACTGGAGGTTGGCAAATGTGTCGCCCATCTACAGTAAGGGCTGGAAGGATCTGAGGAGGCCTGTCAGTCTGACCTCCGTGCCAGGGAAGGTTATGGAGCAGATTGTCTTGAGTGCCATCATGTGGCACATACAGGACAACCAGGTGGTGATCAGGCCCAGTCAGCACAGGTTTATGAAAGGCAGATCCTGCTTGACTGACTTGAGCTCCTTCTATAACAAGGTGACCCACTTAATGGATGAGGAAAAGGCTGTGGATGTTGTCTACCTGGACTTTAGTAAAGCTTTTGACACCATTTCCTGCAGTATTCTCCTGGAGAAACTGGCTGCTCATGGCTTGGATGGGTGTACTCTTTGCTGGGTGAAAAATTGGCTGGATGGCCAGGCCCAAAGAATTGTGGTGAATGGAGTTAAATCCAGTTGGTGGCCAGTCACAGGTGGTGATCCCCAGGGCTCAGTTTTGGGGCCAGTTCTGTTTACCATATTTATCAATGATCTGGAGGAGGGGATTGAGTGCACCCTCAGCAGATTGCCCAAGTTGGGCAGGAGTAGTCTACAGTAGCAGCAGTCTACAGAGGGACCTGGACAGGCTGGATCAATGGGCTGTGGCCAACTGTATGAGGTTCAACAAGGCCAAGTGCTGGGTCCTGCACTTGGGTCACAACAACCCCATGCAGTGCTACAGGCTTGGGGCAGAGTGGCTGGAAAGCTGCCTGGGGGAAAAGGGCCTGGGGGTACTGGTCAACAGCTGGCTGAATGTGAGCTGGCAGCGTGCCCAGGTGGCCAAGAGCATCCTGGCTTGTGTCAGGAATAGTGTGGCCAGCAGGACCAGGGAAGTCATCCTTGCCCTGTACTTGTCACCGGTGAGGCCGCACCTCAAATCCTGTGTTCACTATTGGGCCCCTCACTACAAGAAGGATATTGAGGTGCTGGAGCGTGTCCAGAGAAGGGCAGTGAAGCTGATGAAGGGTCTGGAGCACAAGGCTGATGGGGAGCGGCTGAGGGAACTGGGGTTGTTTGCCCTCTACAGCTGCCTGACAGGAGGTTGTAGCAAGGTGGGTGTTGGTCTCTTCTTCCACGTAACAAATGACAGGACAAGAGGAAATGGCCTCAAGTTGCTGCAGGGGAGTTTAGATTGCATATTAGGAGAAATTATTCACCAAGTGGGTTGTCAGGCGCTGGAATGGGCTGCCTAGGGAAGTGGTCGAGCCCCCATCCCTTGAGGTATTTAAAAGATGGGTAGATGTAGTGGTTAGGGACATGGTTTAGTGGTGGACTTGGCAGTACTAGGTTTGTGGTTGGGTTTGATGATCTTAAGGGTCTTTTCCAACCTAAATGATTCTATGATTCTGTCTTCCTAGACCTTTGTAACCATTTTCCCAGAGAAGACTGGAGTAAGCCAGTGGCAGCCAGTACAAATAAAAAGCGTTTGTACACAGTTCTGCCATATCCCTTTGGATTTGTAGATCACCCTGTGTTTCCAGGCAAGCTTTCAGAGACTGAGCTGTGCAACAAAGGATGTCCAAGGCTCTCTAGCCTTTGTGAAGTTTCTTCTCCCCACTCTGAGGCTTGGCTGCTCCTGCTTTTCCTCGGATTTTGTTTCTGCATGAGGTGCAGGTTCCCAGCTCCAGGCTGTGGCTGTTGCCTCTCTGTGTCTGTGGTCTCTGGAGCCTTCTTTCCAAACCATGAGCCTCCCAGAGCAGCAGCACTACTGTTGTAGGGAGTCTCACGTGACTTAGTCTTCACAAGGACTTAATGGCATTATGACTAAAGGGGCCATAGTGGGGTAGAGGGGAGGAAGGAACAGACAGTATAAATGCTGTCCATAATGTAACCTTATTCTAGCCTTGCATTCATAACCTGACAAATGTACCATGTGCTTTCTTTGGTGTGAGTTGCTAGAACAAGGCATGTTTTGTTTGTTTGCTTTTAAGTCACAGGTTCCTAGATGTTCCATACCCTGAGTCACATTTAGACAGACTTTGGGACGTTTCTGAATTTCATAATGATCTTGATTTTTATTTGTTTATTAATTTTAAAGATACATGACTTGCAAATGAAGGAAAAGGTATTACGAGATTCCAGGAACAAGGAAACAAAACCTAAGGCAGTGGAAGGGAAAATAAATCTTCTGTGTGGAAAATGCAAAGTATATGCCTGCAGTACAGATGACATCAGAGTTATAAAGGTATGTCTCTGTATGGAAACCTTCATCTGTGAACACCAGTGGTCAGCATTACTGAACTAACAGCATTGTTTATTAGTGTGGAAAGTGGAGGAGAAAAAAATTTGGAGTAAACCACAGGACCAGTCTACTTCTGTAGTATGTTATGATGGTAGCTGATGATGTCCGAGGTGTGCAAATATGTGAAATGACAGTAATCAGTCCAGTTTTCCTGAACCCCCTTCTGTTAGAAACTGATGAATTTTGTGGAAAACTATGTGATCTGCAATGACATAACTGCTGGATATTTACTTTCCTGATTAGCATAAATTGGAAGGCTTCCTGCAGTTAAAAGGTTTCTCCCACCATTTCTGTTGACTGAAAATTACCTGTACAAAGTCCTGAGATCTAAACTGACTGTTTAGCCCCTTGGCTTATGGGCCAGACTACTGTTTTGAAAGGCAAGGCAAACCATGGTTTGAGAAAACGAGCGCTTTAATTCTTCAGTATTACCTTGTTTTATGTTCTTTAGGTAGTTCACATTACTTCTATGTATCTCATGGGGACACTTTTATTGTACACTTTCTGCACTTAAAGAATTTCTCTGTCAGCCCAAGAAGCTAATCCTCCACACATGGGAAGTGGTGATCATGCCTTTTCTAGGCACTTTTGAGCCTTTCTGGTTATGAAATTTGTTCTTTTGAAGCTTCTTCTATTTGTGTTGCTCTGAAAAGCACCATTGTGATGTGATAAGGGGCTTCCGGCTACAGCGGGGCATTACAGAGTGTTTGCCTTTAGCCACTTCCCTTTTTAATCAAGAAAATTATTATTTTTTTTTTACCAGCTGTTTTTGGAATGTAGATGGACTTCACTACTCTTCAGCATAGGGAAGGTCCACAGGCTTCCTGCAGTTGAAAGGTTGGGAATAGCTCAGCCTTTCGAAAACCTCATTGCATTTCTTTGACAAGTAACAAAGGATATCTAACGTGCACTCTGACTGTTACTCCATTTTGTGTTGCTGACTTATCATCTATGCCTCTGCAAATAGATCTGAAAGTTCAGAAAACTCTTCAAAAAGAGCTTTTGCTTAGTACTCTGCAAATAACCCCTCACAATATTTTAAATAATGCCTACAAGCTGAGTTCAGCTTATGTATTTAATGGAAGTGGCATTTCCAGGAGGAGCTAGCATTTTTAGACTCCAGCTCAAATTGTACATACCCTTTCAAATTAAGTTGTTATTTTTTTAAATCCTTGATTATATATGTTATAAACAACAACTGTAACTCCTTTACCTTGTTAGGGTTACTTTCTCCTACCACTCCAAAGTAATTGCATCACCCCTCACGGAAAGCTGGGGTTATATGGTTAAAATGAGTGGGAAGCAGGAGTCTCAAGTTGTCTGTTGTCCGTATGACTCTCACATTTTATGCACAAGGCTCAAATACTGCAAGCATGTTTTTTTAGAGAAGCTAACTAAGTTCAAATATGTATAAGCTAGTGACTGGTGATATATAATAATTTTGGTTTTGATAAGCCCAGGCTTTCTAGTACCTGGTACTAGAGTGATGAGCCTCAGGGCTGGAAGGTGATCCTCCTGAATGACAGGAAGGTGAGGTGAGGTCACCAGAGAAATGGTATTTGTGAGGGGAAGGGGAATGTCAGGAAAAAATGAAGTAATGGTATTTCTACTATTAAGTGCTTCTGGCATGTGTTGTTTCAGGAATCTCATCACACTGTCCTAGGAGATGCATTCAAGGAGCGTTACATAACAAAACCTCATAAGAAACCCATCCAGTTTGATGGTTTTGAGAAAAAAAGCAAGATGCATTGCCAAAATACTAATTGCCAGCATGACTGGGGAATCGTAGTGAAGTACAAGACATTTGATAATCTACCAGTGATCAAAATCAAAAGCTTTGTAGTAGAGAACATTGAAACTGGGACACAAATGGATTTGCAGAAATGGAAAAAAATTAATTTTTCTCTGAAGAATTTTGATGTTGAAGAAACATCCAGCTGAACCCAGCATTTTGCCGCATGTATTCCCCTATAGTGGATGAGCTACTTCCATGCATAAAAGATTCTTGTTCTCTGTGCTGTCAGATATGCTAGACCCCCTCAACAGCATCTGTCTAGATTAAAAAAAGGCTAGTATGGCCCCTAAAAAAATTCTTGCTACCTAATGAAATGTTTCACTAGAAGTTTTAATAAAAGCATGGACAAACATGTGCCTAAGTAGATCTAGATCTTAATCCTTGCTGCTATGAAGAAGTTGATCTGAAAAAAAAACCCAAAATCAAGTTGAATGACTAACTAAACATTTAATTTTAGGTGACAGGCCACAACTTCAAACACTTCTGTGTGCACCAGAATCTTCTTTGTTACAGGTAACTTCTGGTTGGATTGTACCTCCATTCAGACAGCATGGCTTATGCACACTGACACTTTAAGGACTACTTTAGCTACTTCTAAAGCTTTTTAAAAATTACTTTTAACGCTCTAGGTATTTTGGCATATAGAAGATTAAGAAAAAAATTACCAGCAACTTTTCTGTAAGGATGATACTGCATCTTTTAAATCGCTCTTTAATAAACAATGCTTCTGCAACAGTCTGAGAAAGGCAGTAGAGCTTCACAGAGCCCTCTTGGAGGAGACATCTTCTGGATTAAAATGGTAGCACTGTTTTCTTCTGTCACTGCACATTCATCAAGCTGCTCTTTCTTAAATTGCAGGATGGATACCTTTCTATGTGTTGCTTAGCTGAACAAGCCCCAAGGGGGACAAAGCAGTGCCCTAGAAGATGGGTGAAGGCTTAATTTAGATGGTGGTTAGCATTTACCCTGATGTCCTTTCTCATGAATTGGCATCTGAAATCTCTCAAGACACTAATATTAATTCTGCAGAGGTTGTGTCAGAGCTGATCTGGAACTGTAACAAAGTCTAGGCATTATTGTATTTAAATCCCTCCTCCCCACCCAGATCCCAAACTTCTCTCAGAAAAACAGAAATTAACAGCTCTTTGTTAAGAAGTTTCACAGAATCACTGAACGGCTGAGGTTGGGTAGGAGCTCTCGAGGTCATCTTATTGCCTACAGCAGTTTGCCCAGGACCATTTCCAGACAGCATCTGAGCATCTCCAAGGATGGAGACACCACCACCTCTCTGGCACTCTATTCCAGTCAGTGCTTGGTCATCCTTACAATAAAAGTATTTTCTGATGTTCACAGGGAACCTCCTGTATTTCAGTTTGTGCCCATTGCCTCTTCTGCTGTCATTACACATCGCTGACAAGAGCCTGGCTGCATCTTCTTGGTGCCCTCCATTCAGATACTTGTACACAAACAGCAGAGGTGGCCCTGAGCCTTCTCGTCACTGAGCTAAACAGTCCTGGCTCTCTCAGCTTGTTCTCAGGAGAGATGCTCCAGACCCTGCCACATCTTAGTGGGCCTCTGCTGGATTTGCTAGAGCAGCTCTGTTGTAATCAAGCAAGAACAGCCTGTGGCAGGTACAGTGCAATCTCTATCCCCTTCTTAAGCCTCTTGACTTCTTTCAGAACTATTTTCATTGTTTTTTTCCAGATACAGCTGGAGCTGCACTAAAAATACACTAGGAGATTACTTTGAAAGACTTTCTCCACTGTGTAATTGTTGTGGCAGCTGCTCTAAATACAGTGAAGAGTAAGAATTAATACTACAACCTTGTTTATCTCCAAGTAAGAGGGTATTTGTTGTCACTGTAAATAAATTCATGTGGTATTGTGGAATGCATTAGTGTAAAGGGTGGTTGCTAACTGCCATAAAAATTGCTGACAAGGATCTTGAGATTGTGGTAGACTGTCTTCTTGATGACACAAAACAGAGGGTAGTACATTGCAGCATTATTCTGTTGGGTTACAGAAGACTGCCAGTGTCTGACAGGATCCTGTCTCATTAAGATTATTCAAAGAAACAAGAATTAAAATATGAGAAGTCAAGACTTGTATGACTCCACTCCTACAGGGACAGTGAGAAGAGTTTGAAGTCAAAGCTTTGTTCTGCATCTCGGTCCTGAGGATAACATGACAAAAACCACCATACTTCTTGAAAATAAATTTAATTTTATCCATTAGAAATATTATCCCCAATAGGTCCACCTTTTCACAAAGGCTTAGATTTTAAAACAACAAAAACAACACATTTTTTTAAATTAATAAACAGCTAAATAATTAATTTCAGTATTAGATTCAGGTTCTGGTCAACTAAGTAAGAAAGCAAGCCAATATCAGGTTATCAGGAGGGAATAAAAATTATTTTTTATACTGTCAGTTAATTTTTGGAACACTGGATATGAGCATAGAACTTAAAATTTCAAACTAAATGGAACAAATATATGAAATCAGCACATTACCTTCAACAGTTCCACAAATTCCAGCAGTATTTTAATGAATTTTGCACCATATTCTAAGGTAAGTCAAGCCAACCACCATACAAAACAAATAATAAATGCTCTTTACTTTAATTGGGCAAGTGTGTCCAGTTTCCTGACACATAGAATAATTCAGCAGTGTAAACAAGCCTTGTAATACAATCCATGAAAAAAAGTGTTCACTTTATGGTTCACGCTTTCAAATTTATGATTACCGTAGTTTTATTGTGCTCACCAGAAGCAGGCTTGTACCTGGACATTTTTGCATAATGTTTTTGATTAGGATGCCATTTTACGGA
This sequence comes from Gorsachius magnificus, assembly GCA_034008185.1. Classification (NCBI taxonomy): domain Eukaryota; kingdom Metazoa; phylum Chordata; class Aves; order Pelecaniformes; family Ardeidae; genus Gorsachius; species Gorsachius magnificus. Next base: position 28,807,417 of record CM067109.1, on the reverse strand, counting down.
TCATGTAGTTCAGAATGCCGCCATTGTGGAAGTAAGTGAGCTCCACGTCAGTGTCAAATCTCATGATGGCATGAAAGGTTTTCCCAGTGTCCAGCTGTTGGGGTCAAAGAAAGTAATTGAAGCAGCAGAACCTTCCACGTGTTACATGACATCATAGTAAAATCAGGAATATTATGATAGTTTTGTCATCTTAAGAAATTGTGATGGAAAGCTAAAGTGAACAGGCACTGGATATCAGTATTTATTTCCAGACTACACTACAGCCAGCAGCTTAAGAGGAAAATGGTTTAAAACAAACCATAGCATTGCATTTGCTGCCTCATTTAGATTTATTGTTGATATAAGCCTAGAGGCATAAAAGCTGACCAGCCTTTCAAGAGGTTATACTAATTCTTGATGGTCTGTGTAGTCATTCTTCTAGCTTAGGTGCAACAGCAATACTGATTTTACTAGCTTTCTCTGAGGCCTAGTGTTTGGGAATCAGAAAAGCACAAAGACAAGTGCATGAAATGCATAAAACCACTGTGTTTTACTGAAGACTCTAGTTAGGTACTTCCAGATGAATGCACAATATTCATCTGTGACTGATACGCTGACCAGCTCTTCCGGGATCGGTACTTTCTCCATTTCAGGGCAGTTAGAGGCACATGTAAACAACTATTGTTAGAAAGTAATCCAGGGAGATCACTTGCATTAAACAAACATGCAGTAAGCAGATTGTTTTGCTAACTGCAGTAAAAAAAGCAGACTTTGATGCTATTAGGTTAAGTCAGTCAGTTTTACATATCCAATTGAGAATAAACCAAATTTTCATCTATCTATTTTAACTATATTTTATGCTGGGTATGCTTAGACTTCACTTTGAATGCTGCAGTGTACAATGTTCTGCCAGCTGAATTGTCAGTGAATTATTTTAATTTTAAATTAATTTAAATAAGATTTATTTAATACTTACAGTTCACTTTCTCTTGTGCTTCAAACATTTAACTAAGATAGGAAAATCTATAGTGGACTTTGAAAGACTTCTTGGGACTGCTTTGTGCTAAATAAAACTGTTTGGCCATGCTGCTTTTATATCTTTTCATAGCAAATCGCTACAATGACTGTTTTCATTCCCTTCACCTCAATTCTTTTCCCTTCCTCAAGTAAGGGAAGCTTACTGCCACATGAGAGCACACTGTTTGAAGACACAGTTAATTCTGAGTGAAATTACAGTGATTCAGAAAATTTATCCCATAGGTGTCTCATACCTTAATCTGGATGTTCATCTGTGGTTTTAGCTTTTCAGGAATGATAATCGTGTAACGCTCCCGTCCAGTGAGTCCTATAGTCCCTGCATCCTCTCCAGGTAAATACTGCAGAGGAATCACTCCCATCCCTACTAGGTTGCTTCGATGAATTCTCTCATAGCTTTCAGCAAGCACAGCCTTGACTCCCTGGGAAATACACAACAGGTATAGTTACCTTCATGGTTCAGGGTAGTCTTTCAGTGCTCGCAGGAAGGAAATTGGTACGTTTGTGGTCCCCTCCATTTAATTTACCAGCTACTGGTAGAGTCAACAGGTCTGTCTGACAGCCGACTGTCCAGGATGACTTGACTATATGTTAACTTTCAAACATTTCTAAAAGAAGTCTGATTGTCAAAAAGTTACGTACGCTTTCTCAGGAATCCTGCATACTTCTTTAATGTGTCTTATGTAGAGCACCACTAGTCACTTCTGTAACTCTTGCTAATTCAGTGTTGCCCTCCTATGCTACAGGCTGTAGAAATTAATTGAACTGCATCCTAAGTTTTTACATGTTAATACAGTTATAGCAAAAAATCAGCACTGGGAAAAACAAACCAAAACCAAACCTTAGAGGAATGTAATCTTAAACACCAACTCTCCTAAAATGTTGTTTAATACACACACTATTGCCTTCACAAATTCCACACCAAAAAAGCTTGAATCAGAGTTCGGGCTAGTAAAGAGTGTAGGACAGGACAGACAAAGAACAAACAGTATTTGACTGTACGTGGATTTCTATTAGGCTCCTGTAACAATACTGCTAAGCATCCCTGCAATCTGCATGGTGAAGCCATGCTAGGTTTCATTTTCACTGATACTACTTTTCTTTTACGCTTTCATCTTCCCTGCTAAGTGAGCTGAAGGAGGCAGCTGGAAGCAGACCTAAGGTTTGCTGGGTTATGGGAGGCAGAAGTAAAGAAAGAGGCCTTTCTGGTGTAGCCTTGTTGATTTCTAGCTAAAGATCAGTGAACGCTTCCAGTCCAAAGAGGATGTATTAATATTTAAATAGCTTTTGCAACTCTACTGTGGCTCTTGGAGGCAGCTGAGATTTCAAAATAGCGCTTGCTACCAAAAGTGAGAATGAGCTACCCAGGATATTTGTCATAAGCTAGTTTTCCTGACAAATGAGCGCACTTTTAAGTACTGTCCTCCTTCTAGTTTACTGTAGTCACTCACCAAGAGGAATGGTCCTTTAGCTGCCCAGTCTCTGGAACTTCCTGCACCATATTCCTTCCCAGCCAGCACAATCAGAGGATGGCCAGCCTGCTTGTATCTTTCTGCAGCATCAAACACATCCAGCTGGAATGAAAATGCCAGACACTTCATATACTTTTTGGGGGTGGAAGCACAATTCCAGGGAAACAAGGAAAAAATGTGTCCCCACATTAAATCGCTGAAGCCCACACTTTCTGCCAAGCAGCACTTTAAGGACATTAACCACACAGTGCTTTGTGGCTTCTAGCCTGATCTCACTCCAAACACAAACCTGCACCTTCCACTACCGCTTCTGCAGTGGTTATACCCTCCACTGATGCGCCCAATAGCACCACATGACGCAGGTATGTATGACCTGCTTCCCTAGGTCAATACAGCTCCTGTCCCCTCATTAGCTTTACCTAAAAAGGCACTTAAACAAGTGACCTAAGCTGTAAGAAGGAAAGCCAATGTTAATCTACTTTACTGTCAGTGAGCCTCAGTTTAGAGCAGCAGGTGTACTTACAGTTTCCCCAGAAGGGAAATGGATAGTCTGAGGTCCCTGTTTATCAATAAATTTGTTCACCAAGCGAATGTTTGCAAATGTTCCTCTGGCCATGACAGCATCATTCCCTCTGCGGGAGCCATAAGAATTGAACTCTCGAGGAGTCAAGCTATTAAGGAAAAACAGAAAAGGAAACTGGTTTTAGACTGAAGCGTTGTGTGCTTTAAAAAAAGAAAGTAATGAACTGGTGTTTCTGAGGCAGGTAGGTATATAGTTCCCATGATGGCAGTAGCATCCAGTTAGCTGATACTTTTAAGATTTTTTTTAAGGAAAAAAAGAACCTGAAAAAATAGAAGTCTGCCTACAGCTTGGGCGCAGAAAGTAGCTTCCATAGTATTCTCATGCCTTGCCCTGGAGAACAGTATCTGTTAGTGATGAAAGAATATAGTTCATGTTAGGTCAGAAGACACCATACAACTCTTAATAGCTGGCTACTGAAAATCCTCCTTGTTATTTGTATTACTATAGCTTCTAGAACAAAGGTAGACACACCACTGTGTTAAACATCTAAAAAGCAGAGAGAGCCTCTACTGCAAGTTAGAACTACAGAAGAAAAAGTTCATTTGCAAACACAGATATGGGAATGAGGGGACACTCCAACCTAACCAGTAAATAAAATGTGTGCTGAAATGTGACAGAAAATTGGACTGTTTGCATTGGGCTACATCCAAACAGAAGTTATGACATACAATACCTGTTTTGTAATGTGTGTAGGACTATTTACATTTCAAAGTGACTGATAGCAGAGGGCCAAAGAATCCAGAGCAGTTAGTTTTCAGTAGATCATACTGTTTTAACCAATTTCCTCTCTAGAATTATTAGGTCTAGTGAAAATACTTCTTTTATGTCAGCGTTGTTCCTCAAAACAGCACTGAAGTTGTGAGAAGTACTAAACAAGATGAATGAAAGTATTACATTATGTGTGAAGAGTGAGAAGGGCAACTCAGCAAGTCCTAGTCTTGACTTAAGTTGAACCCAGAGTACTAAGCTGACAGGCTGGCCATAGAAAGAGACCAACATTTTACAGCAGTTTGGACTCCAACCAAGCTTTGCCAGTTTTTGCAGCTGCACTGAAACCTAAACTTCTGGATGTTCTGTAGCTCCCGATAGCCTAGATCTGTGAAATAGTTGCACATGCTAGAAGAAGTGAGTATACACCCAATTTTTGGCATTAAGAACCACAATAATTTTGCTTTGATAGGGAGACAAATCCTAATTCCCTTATTTATGAATAGACTTACTGCAAGAACTAGCCTGAAAGTTATCTTCTTCCACTCTCTCTATACAAAGGTCTTCAGCTCTCCAGTGTAATAAGCGTGCACACGCTGCAAGTTCTTACACTTGGTGAGAGCTGCTGAAACAGCAGAGAAAGAAATGCTTTTCTTTCTTCTTTTATTTATTCTCCAGACACCCATCAAGGTATATAAGCATATGTGAACAGACAGCAGATATATATGCCTGTAACATGGTACAGTAGTTGTGACTTGTTTTCTCTTCCCCATTTATAACGAGAACAAACAGTAGCGCTTACCCTCTGCTCGTCAAATAACGGGCTGCAGGACTATTTCTTGCTATATTCCCAGCTGGAGATATGTGGTCAGTTGTCACAGAATCTCCAAAATTCAACAGGACGTAAGCATCTTCTATTGTTTTCGGGGTCTGAAGAGCCAAAGTCTAAACCATCAGAAATACAAACAAAATCATTAAAATATGACACAGAATTCCTTTACCTTTCTCAAAAGTGCAAATTGCAAAAATGAAGTCTCCCTTTTTATACAAGTTATAAGAAAGAAAAACCCAGCCCTATTAAAAACATTTATGTTCTTGAACAAAATATGACGTCCTGGCTGGCTGTCAGCGAGTTCCTGTATGAAGGGAATCCTTACAATTTTCAGATTGACTCATGCCTTTGTATTAAAATGAACACAGTAACTGAATAAATAGTGAATACAATAATAAAGTTAAAATTAATACAGTTCTAACATTTGAGAACCAAGGCCTCAGCAGGCTATGATGGATGCTCCCAGGCCCCTTAGCGTGGCTTTGCTTCACCTTTAAAGTAAGTCAAGGTCACTACACACTTTGGCTTGATTCAAAGGGAAAAAATGCACATACCAGACCATCAAAGAAAGGTGGAGACTTGATGTAAGTTGACTTGGGATTCCAAGTATATAGTTTATCGGAAGGAGCATCTAAGGCATTCCAAGATTTGTTTACTGTCTGAAAAATACACAAAAACATCCCATTGGTTTTTAAGTTTTCAGAAGCAATGGAATTACTTCAGAATCCAGGTAAAATTACAAATTTGATTTCAGTAAAAGCCTTGTGTATTTCTTAAAGGGAAATTCTTATGACAACATACATTACGTTTGGGTTATTTTTTTTTTTTAAATGAGTCTATTAAAATTTAGGAAAATGCTCAGTTCATTACAAAAGAAGTACTGCTCATCCAGTTTTTTAACAGTAACCTGTATTATATACACAGATAACACATTATAATCCTCAAATGTATTTATCAGCTTTTTTTTTTTTAAATAAGCTTTCTTAGCATGTAAACCTTAAGAATATTTTGTTTCAATACCTAAGAAAGGCTTGCAGGAAGACATTACCAAGTAGAACTTATTTTTCTGATGTGAATGCTATTAAGCAATGCAAATGAATTTTATATCAGCTGGAAAAAACCAAACATCCTTAAAGCTGGAATATCTCACTTTCTAATTTCAGCCTAGGATGACTGTTTAAAAAATATCATCTATATGTTACATTAAAAAAATCATTAAGGAGCAATTTTCAGGACATGACTGTCTGAAAGAACCAATTAATTAACTAGAAGCCATTTAAAAAAAAAAAATCTTATTTGAATACTTGTGAGAACAGGAGCAACAGCAATAGAAGGAAAAAGCTCATTTCATTATCAAGACCAGCTTATTTAACATCTTCAGAATAGCACAGTGTATCAATCCAACTACTGCCCAGAGGATTAGTTCACCTCTATTTTTTGGTAGACCTCCTTGAACATCCCAGGAATAACAAACTGTCGCTCAACAGCCTGAATCTCATTTCTTGTTGGCCAGATATCTTTCAGGAAAATCTTCTTCCCAGACGCACTTATTCCTGTAGAAAATGGTATTGTTATGTTTGTTGCATAAATCTTCCATTGAAAATGGAAGTTTACAGTGTGGTCCTTTAGCTATGTGTTCCTTCAAACCTTGTCAACACTCATATGAAACACTTTATTTTGCCCACAAGGGTCTGACAGAAGAGGACCTCAGACTTTATGATGCCTGTACATACACCTTCTTTTGTGATTTCCAATGGTCTTCCAGAATAATTTGTAGATTAATTTACGTTGGAAAGTATCTTTGAGGATTGTCTAGCTGAACAGCCTGCTCAAAGAAAGTCTACTAGGTCAGGTTGCTCATGAGAGACTGCCACCCAGATTATAAGCAAAAAGGTGCCCCTGTGGAATTAGAATACTGGTCAGGCTTGGCTTTCCTGCATTCTCCATCACACAGACTCCTTGTTGCTCTGTTTCTTAATAATTGCATGCTTTGTATCCCACAGGTACTCAGTCATTTGAAGCATCTCCCTAGGACAAATGCATCTGAAGAGCTTAATTCCAACTAGTTTAGTTTACAAGCTGTGAAAAGAAGCATCCTGACACTGTCTTACCCAAAGGCTCTTTCTCAAAGTCAATCCGGATGGTGCCTGCAATTGCATAGGCTATTACCAGTGGCGGGGAGGCTAGGTAGTTAGCACGGGTGTTGGGATGGACACGCCCTTCAAAATTCCTATTGCCAGACAGCACACCCACTGCTACGAGGTCTCCCTGCAAGAGAATGAGACAAAGACAGGTGAGGTGCTTGCGTACTGCACACCCCCAGCAGGTCTGCACTGTGCTGCAACTTCAATGACTGGACAGTCACAGAACTGTCTCCTCCCAAACAATCCCAAAGCACTTCCCACAGAAAAGAGAATATAGACTTAATTTACTTCACACGCAGCTGAGAAGAGTCCGTGCACAGTATAGCACAGCTCAGAAGAGCACACAACAGAGAACAGCTTACCTAAATAAGCTGCACAGGAAAAGCTGCTTACCTGTGTAATGGCCTCAACAACAGACTCTGGTAGGGGTCCACTATTGCCAATACAGGTCATACAGCCATAACCTACCACATCAAACCTAGGCAGAACACAAAAAAATCACCATGAACAAAAAGCTATTTTGGAGCAAAACATATAACCCCTTAGCAGCTGGCTAGGGTTACTTTCAGAAGATGTACTGCTTTAGCAACTGAATTGCTGCTGAAAACAGCATTTTTGAGAATCCTCAATTTTGATCATTGCAGTGACTGTCCACGCACATAGATCTGGGAAGTGTGTTACCTAGCAAAATGAACAACAATATAGTGTCATTTATGCTATTTTAAAACCATTACACTTGAAAAATAACCCATTTTCCTGCTGAAGAACATGAGTCTTCTGGAAGCTACAGCTGGCAACAGGACTTCTCCCTCGTTTGCACAAAGTCAGCCAGCACAACAGTAATGTGTTAAGTCATGCAGGATCAGGCTGTAGGGTACCTGCCATATCTTAAGCTGTACAGAGAAATAGTTATTGCATCGCTTGTTGTCAATGCTTTTAGTTAAGTAGCCATAGGACAACAGTAAGAAAAGCACTCTTACCCTAGTTGGGAAAGGTAACTCATAACTCCACTCTCCCTCAGATAGTAAGTGACAACCCCGCTTCCTGGGGACAGGCTAGTTTTAATGTATGGCTTCACTGTCAAACCAGCTTCAACAGCTTTCTTAGCAAGCAATCCTGAAAAATGCAAAGGATAGTTGCAGTTTTTCCTGGAAGTGGGACAGTTTGGTGGATCAACAGGTTAACAGAAGCACCATTAGATAACTGGAAGACAGAAAAGGCTCCACTTCCACCAATGAAATGGTACAGTGAGCCAACAGCACTTATCTCAGAATAACCAGCTAGAGCTCAAGTGCTCTGTTGAACTGTAGCTCCAGTCTACAATTTTTGCTTCACTGGAAAGTTGCTGGAGGTTGCATCCAACAAGATGCACTCACACTGGGGCAGCATGTAGACATTCAAAACTCAGATGGTTAACCAAACACTACTCCCAAGACAAGTGTCTCACAAAAAATGCAATGAAGAAGTTAACTTCACACTTACGGTGATCTAGCGACCCAGTGCTTAAATAACTGCCAACATATGACTTGCTGCCCTCAGAAGCAGATGGCTATGAGAGCACCAACTCCAGCCCCTTGTCACAAACAAGCTGTCTCACAATCTACAGCTTGTCACAGGAGTGCTCTTTTACCACTCCTGGATTTGTAACATGAATAGAGATGTTTTAGTGGAGCATATGTATCACCAGAAACATATTTATCCTGAATCTTTTCCTTTCAAACAAACCGTCCATACATAGATGAATGTTCAGAAAAGAAGCTCCCTCCAGCCCTTTCCCAGGATGGACATAAAAAGCAGCAGCAGCTATGCAAACCATGCAAAACTTCACATTCCAATGCCTTGTTCTCTCTCTCACACATCCACTTAGATAAGAAAATATACACAAGCTCTGCTTTGATCCAACATGACCTCCAACAGGAAGACATCGAATGGGTTTGGTTTAGTTTTGCCAGTTGTTCAACAGCTCTGTTAGGCATGACCTGGAGACATCTACTTTTAAGTGTTGTGCGAGAAAGCATACACTGATAGATTTGGAGGCCTAAAGGCCTTAAATACGTGAATTTAAAAAAAGCAGACCTATTCCTGAAATTGCTGAGGTTCCTTAGCTGCCAGGGGAAACTGTAGCAACTGGAGCTCTTCGGTACTTTTGAAAAGGTGACCATAAACAAATTATCATCCTAGGACTCCAGAGCCTCACAGACTGTTTGAAAGTGTTGGTTTCTGTTTTCCCACCAATACCAGCTCTGAAAAGAATGCATGTCAAACTCTAAAAACTGGCAAGGAAATGCCAGAACTTAAGTTGCTTTGAGCAACTTCAATCCAACCCCTTTGTAACATCAGATAAGGCTGTCAAGGCTACTACAGCATTCCCTCACTGTCCCCACAGACACACAGTCTCTGCACACCATTTGGTGCACAGGGTATACAGCAGTAGTTTGAAACAACTATTCATATTTTGGATTTCTTTTAGCTTGGTTACTTAGGAGGACTGTATGTTTTATATGCATTCATTTCAAACCCTACTCTGAAAGCCAAATTACGTTTCTTGTGGGTATCTCGGAGGTTCTCAACACTAGTGTACAAACAGTTACTGGAGACTGACAGAATTAGTTTTTCCCTCCTTGTCGAGGTAAGCACTGCTGTACAGAAAAGCAGCAAAGGTAGGAGTACCCACCAGATCTGAGTGCCTATGCTGAGATCCTTACGACTACATTCTTCAGGGTGCTGTGCATTAAGTAGTAGTGAACGCATTCAAAGTACCAACTTTACTTGTACCTGCAGAACATTCTACACTTTGAATCCATAGAGCTATTAAGCCAAGCATGCTGAACATTCAGGATCCCCACTGCCACAGAAAGAGTTAAAAATGCATGCCATTAGCCTGGGAGCCAAAGACTTGAGAAAACTATATCCTAAGCAGGTGGCACAACTGAGCGATACACTCACCTAGAACTAAGGGACTAAGACAGGGCAAAGATAGTCTGCCTGGAAAAAACCTAATTCTTGATCCCTAGAAGAAAGAAATACAGCTCTATTTCTGTGATAATGATCAGGATGGATCTGACTAAAGAAGTATGCTGATTTGGCTGTCCTGTCAAGGGCAAGTGAAGTGGGAGACTTTGTTCAATTCTGTTCCTCTCAAAGAGGAGGTAAGAAATAGAGCAGGTGTCTCCTCTGCTTCCCTTTCTACCCCACATCCTGATTTATGATTGACTTTGTCCCTGTTGCTAGGAATTAAAGACCTTTTGTGCCTGGGAAGGGGGTGAGCTGTTGGTACAGCAGAGTACCTAAAGAAAGATTCTAGCCCAAGAAGAGGTGACAAATATCAGATCAACAAACTAAACACAAAGGGATTGTTGTCAAGAGGCTGTTCACAAGCCAAGATCTTCCCAGCACTACACAGGAACAAAGGAGACAAATTACGTGACTTCAACCAGTGAGTAATCCTCCCTGGTCAAGGGCCCTTGCATTGCCCATTGCACATCCTTTCCAACCTTTGTAGAATATAAGACTGCATCCTACAAACAGTCTGATAGACTAGGAAGCCCTAGTGCAGTGATGATCTTACAGTGACAGATGAAGTATATATATATATATATATATATATATGTTTGCAGAGGAGAAAAAGAATTATGTGAGCATGTAGCCAAGCACCTGGGCAAGAGGGCTGAACTGGGCTAGTATAGACTGAACCCTTTCAGCTGACTCTCTTCATTCATATTTTGTTGCCAGAAGCACACATTTGGAATGAGAGATTTTCTGCCCAGACTAGCCAGGCTAAAAATGAACAACCTCCCGACCTGTAACACAACCAACTCAGAGGAACTGATAAGCAAGGAAGTGGGGGATACAAAGTTCACCTCCAACCACATCTTGGTTGCAGTTAAGATGTAAATGACAAGGCTCTGAAAGATGGCAGTCCCTGAGAACACAGTTTTCCTCCTCTACTCACCCCCCCCGCATGCCCTCAGACTCTTGGTGTAACAACTCTCTACATCTCTAGCAAAGTTTGTGTTTTGTATTCTGCTGCCAGATCAGAGCACCTTCAGACTTATACCCATAGACTGTCCCACTGGAAGAAGAGGGACTTCACTGTCCCTCTTCTTGTGGCTCTGACTTTAGATAGCCTCTTCTCAACTCTGTAAAATGGCTTCTGTGCATTTGAGCAAGTGTCAGAGGTGCTGGTTAATTCAGTTCCAGCTTGCCCTGTAGAGAAGACAGTGGAAGAAAAACATTTTCTTCAACCCATGTTTCTAGCTACCATTTCCAGAATTAATTCTGCTACCCTTAGGCTCAGTTGTAGCACTCTAAATGACAAAACCAGCACTGTGCATGTAGAATTACATCAGCATTGTATTTGTCTTTAGGAAACAACCAGAGCCATGAAGAAACGACTGCACATTAAACAAACTTACCTGCTCCCAACATAACCGAGGGATTACTGGTGTTTGTACAGCTTGTAATGGCAGCAATCACTACTGAACCATGAGCAAGCTCGAAGTCACAGCCCTCAAAATTAAATCTGACTATGCTGTTGTGTCGGTCTGGGGCAATTTGGAATCCCTTGAATCCTTGCTGTAAGAGGAGAGAGTAAGAATCAAAAGGATGTGATTGATATAAATATTTTGACTAGAAATTAGTATGGGCTGGTAAGTTTATGAGTGAGAAGCACCTGTCAGTCACATCCATGACTGCACTTTTAGGTCTGGTGGTGAAGGCTTGCATCTCTAGTTGAAGTGGTGGACAAAAATTATTTTTGTATATCTTATTCTCTGCTTATTGGTATCTTATTTCTCTGCTTACTGGTAAAAGACGCAACCTTTGCAGCAAAATGTATATGTGTTTTCTTCCTGCATGAAAATACCCTTCTTCAGATTGCTCAGATGCTTCTTGCTCCCATATGCTCCAGGTTCCTGACTACCTAGTCTTGTCACACAATCTAGTCCTGAGATTTTAGCCGTAACACATAGGATTTTTAAGCCATGAATATCCAAAAGCTCAAACTTAGGCTAAGAGCTTACTTGAGAGGCAAAAGCCTGACAGTTGAAAAAAAACAAAGATCAAGAAGGCATTGTTCACACCATGAAAAATTACGCTTAGAGGTCTGAAAGCATAGGTCATTTAATGGAGTTTGGAACATGTAACAAAACAAGAATTATTGGGGAGTGATGTAGTTTAAGTTTCTTGATTTACATCACTAGAGTTCTGTACTGTCTTTAACAAGGGCGGTTACCATGTCAGGTAAGGATTCAAAATTATTTTGGAAATTTAAGTGTCTGGGCATATTAATTCAAATTAAAATCTTGTTCTTCTTTCAATGACCATTTCTGACTGGATGACTTAAGAGACAAGTCCTTTTTTTTTTTTTTCTGTCTTTATCACCAACATCAATGACTCACTGAGTCATGCAGTTCTGATCTACTGAACAGATTCAGTATGGAAGGCAGAACTACAATGTGAAACTCAGGGCATAACCTGCTTGGAAAGCTGCAGAGCTGGGCAGTTAGCACAGAGCTTGGTGCAGTAGCTACTTGGTCCACTCTACTAACAACATTCATCGTGGCTAGTTCAGAAATCTCTAGTGTATGTCGAAACCATGTTAGGCCTAAGACTGATCTAAAATCAGATCTACTACTCAGGACATGAGCACCTTGATGTGAGAGAAGCATCATGCCAATTTTAAGCTACCCATTGTTGATGTCATCTTCTAAACTGCATTCAAACATCCTCATTTACTTTTAATAGGCAAACAAACAACACACCAGTTAAACCCAGAATGTAGATCCTGAACACCAGAAAACTTTTAGAAGTATGCATTCATTTGTATGCCCAAACGTTCCTAGTCCCTACCTTGGCTCCCAGACAAGTCTCGAAGTCCTCCTTCATATCTGACACAGCAACTTTGTCCTGAGGTCTTTTTGGTCCACTGCAGCAAGGCACGACAGTATGCAGATCCAACTCAACAACCTATTCAGCAAGAGGAACAGAGAGCGGTTCAACACTGCATGGGAAGTTGAAGCCAGTTAAGCCACCGGTATGCTTACCTCTGCTGCGGTACGAAGGATAAGTCTGCACATCTTTATGTTTGTTTGCAGAAAGTATCAAAGACATATGAGAAGGGAAAGATCAGAAGAAAAAGAACAGTTCTACTTTTAGACCCTGCCAGTGCCCAGGTATGGCTCTCAAAAGCACCCTAGTTACTGAAAACCCAATGTGTGACTAAAGCATCTAAACAATATAGCTGATTCTGAGAATTATGACCTTTCACACACCAGCAGCAGGGTCCTCTTCAGAAAACAATGATGTGAAGAAATCCTGGTACTGGCATAAACCAAAGCAGACTATTCATCTTCACCTTGGGGAAAACACTCAGTCTATTATAAAACAGGGCTTATTTTATTTTTTCTATTCCTCACCCATGTTTCCACTTTGGTTTTATAGTGCTCTGCATCCTTCCACATTTACTAAAATTATTGCATAATCATGCAAACCTGAACATAAGGTAGAAGACAAATTCTTACTGTAGAGAAAACCAGGAGTATTCCTGGATTTCACGGACACAGAGTAAGATCTTGATTTTCTTGCATAGAAAATGGTTTGCGCAGTCTGCGGTTACCACCCAGAGCTTCTAAGTGTCCTGATTCACACAGTAAAATAAGTTGCTGAATAGAAGGCTAAAAGCAGGACACGGCCTACACAGACATGTCCACACTATCTTCATACCTGTGTTTCAGTCTAGACTGGACTTCTCAAAACCACATAGATTGAACTGCATAGTCTGTACCAGCTAGAGCTCAGTTGAGAGCCAATCTATACCTGTGCTCAAGCTTTCACACCTGGACTGCCAGCTGACTCACTCCACTGGGCCCTAAGTCAAGACAGCTGTGCAGACCAAGCCAAAGCATAAGGAGACCCTTGACTATTTCTTAGTTTCTTTGAAATAACAGGCAATTGTCACATTAGAATAGGACAGGGCAAAAAGCAAGGAGCCAGAAGACAGAGTAGTTTCTAACCTGTGTGAAGTCCGGATCCTGAGAGGAATTCTTGAAATCTCTTAGCATTCCCACAGCCTCCAGATACTTTTTTGTGCACATAACTTTCTCTTTATCACGGCCTAAGGTGAAAGCCAGATACAGTAAAAACAAAATGCAAATGAAACTGAGGAACTACTACATGACAGAAAAAGAAAAAATGTAGAACAGGCTATTTCACTGTTCACACTGTACATTGCACTACAAGACCCTTTCAGCACAAATATTATTAGAGACTCACTAGAAACAAAGCAACTAAGCAGACTTAGTGGCTTTTGCAGAACAAAAACTTGCGACCCTGCTTCCGTCATCTGGACAAACTAGGTTTGGGCAGGGCTAAGCAGGCAGTTAGCTGCAAAACAGTCTAGAACTCTTCTCTTCCTGAAGATGGACCCTAAGAGCCAGAAACTGCCTGAATAAGCAAGTATGGATAAAAAAAGCACTCAAGCTCAGAAGGTTCCACCTAATTCAGCCCCATTGCTGACTATACCATCTAGACCTGGAGTCCCTGCTTTCAATTACACCTTTAACTCGTTCTCTTCTTAACTCACCAGTTTGTATCAGGTACCCAATGCTAATATCATCCACTGGGAAATAGGCAGCTGTTGCTCCATACTCTGGACACATATTGGCAATGGTGGCTCGGTCAGCAATTGACAGCTGGGCTACACCAGGACCAAAAAACTCCACGAATTTACCCACGACTCCAACTTGGCGAAGGTGCTGTTACAAAAATACAGTGCCTGTGTCATTGCTAGGTGTCAAATGACCTGAGCATGTATGTTATGAAGTCCAGCTTTTGACTTCAGAGTAACCTTTTTCAAAGGTTTCTATAGCCATTTGAAACGAGGAAGCTTTGGTAAAGTAAAACACAAAGATGAGGACACAGAGAGGTAAAGATTCAATAGTAAGGTACAACACGGGGATGTATTCCCTCTAAATTGGCTGCTCCTCTAATTTAAACTAGAGTATGTCTTTGAACAACTGTACTTTTCTCAACATGACATCCTAAGGGGAGAACAGTGTGGTATCTTTAGCCAGCAAACCCAGAAAGATTGGGAATCAAACTGTAAATGACTGAACACACACAACACCTGGATGAAGTCATAAAAGCTTGTTGCCTTTCCCCATTTGGAGGTTCTCTCTAGAGACAGCATCCCATGATGAAAATGTGTACCAGATTTCTGACCTCAAACAACATTAATGCTGACCCAGTAACTCTTAATTCAGTCACAATCCAGAGTGAATAAACATACTATGAACATATGACATGTCAGCCAAACACCTGCAGATAAAGAAATCAGACTGCAGCGCTTACTGTTTTCAGGTTTTACATTGCCTTATTTTAAGTGGCGACTTCAAAAAAAGGAAAGTCATCATGTTTCTTTTGAGGCAGTAGGAAAACAAGATCCTTTTACAAGTACTGTTGTTGCAAAACAGGTCTGCACATGAGAATTTGAACAGGCCATGAGGTATCAGCTCTCTGTTCTACTTTGTCCGGCTTCTGGACAAAACAGATTCACCTAACAAGTCTGCAGTTGTCCTTGGGCAGCTGATTCCAACCCACACAGAGTGATAAAGCTTAAAAAAGTCCAAAATGAATACATGGAAGCACATACAGGGCTCCTAAACATGCAGTACAGTGGCTCTGTCCTACAGAACATGCATATCTTCCAGCAGGAATGGCAAAAGAGCAGACATGTTCATTACCTTGGTAATGGTGAGCACAATGTCAGTGGATGTTACCAGTGGCTGAGGGTTTCCTAGCAGCTTATAGCCAACCACCTCAGGAAGCACCATGCTGATTGGCTGGCCCAACATCACTGCTTCTGCTTCAATGCCACCAACACCTGTATGCAACAGGAGTATACAATCCAACTATTCAGAGAGATAGTAGTATATCAAAGATAAACCCACAAAGTACAATTGACTGATGATTACTCAATTTAAGGTGTGAAAGGGGAAAGAAGGCAGACAGCCAGAGGGCTTAGTATTCTGTTAAGAGGCACTCTTAACCTTGCTTCAGTTTCTTTCCCTTCCATACTTTCATCCTTGTTCCTCAGCCATTAGATAGGATATTAGGTAAATCTAAGTAACTTACACTGAGGATGCTTGGCTTTTACAATAACAGATGTAGAAGTTTTATTTAATGACTTAAACATGTAATGCATAAACGAAGAATGATTGACATGGTATTGAACATTGCGTGCTGTGAGCGAAATGTATGCAGGCCATGACTATTGGTCACCAAATAAAAACTTAAAACATTATTTTGAAGGAAGGAAAGATTATGAGAGTCAAGAGCATAGACTGTTCTATAGAATACTAACAGAAAAGGTACTTGTTAAGGAAGACATATCTTCCTTACATCTATTAAGTTTCAACAGGGCTTGGGCTTGTGTAGGCGGGAACCTTTGTGTAAGCACACCTTCAGTATTAGAGGAATGCAATTTGGGTGACTATTTCATTTTGCTAATTTAATACAGTAAAGTATCAAGACGTCATAGTCATATGCAATCTAAAAAAACCATGATGTTTACTAGCAATTTGGCATTAGGCAGCAGTTTTATAACTTTCTGCCTGTAGAGAGTCCCTCTCATCTTTATCTTCCACTTGCAAACCTCCTTCTACCTTTTGTTTAGCTTACTTAAAACTGAGCTAGAATAAATTGCCTGTAATAGTTGCTTATGTATGCCAAACTACTACTCTTACCCTTTTTCCCACTTAATCTAATAATGGTTCTGAAAAATAATTTCCAATTTATTTTATGCAAAATTATATACCTATGTTAGTTAAAAAGATAATTCTGTGACAGATCCAATCATGTGCCACCTTTCACTAGGTGTTGCATCATTTTTATATAGTCAAGTTAGTTGACATGACTGACAGGCTACCACAGACAGGCGTGAAGCAAGTTCAGTATTACCAGCCACCAGGAAGAAATGCTAGGTCCAAGAGTATGCTTTGAGCATGTATGGTATGGACTATGCCCAGCCATACTTTTCAAATTCTGGAGGCTACACTCTTCCAAGCAGCTATTGGTGTTGCAACATCATCTAAATGACAACTCCATGTGTAGGTGCAAACACATATAGAATAAAAGAGACACCTCTTATCCCAAGAGTGTCATGGTTTTAAATAAAGTGATCTTGTTTGCATTTGTATGCCAAGCCAAGGAATTCTTCCACCTCTGACAGAAAGTCTATTGACCAATATTGGTACAGTAGTATAGGTGAGGTAGAAAAACCACAATGTCCTACTTCTATCACACATGGTATTCAGAACTTGACAAGAACCTTTGTGAACAACTAGCAAATGCTGTTTAAAAACATGATGTCTTCTGTAATTGTATGATACCTATTTCAATAGGGATCCTATCACCATATCACAGGAAGATAAAAAGCTCAACTGAAGTTTTTGCGACCATGTGTGGGATAATTGCAAATACGAAAGTCTGACACTTATTTATTTAGACAATAATGCAAACACTGTGGTTTGCCACTACAAGCAAAAAATGAATTCTTTGTATTTATTTCTGTAACAAGTATGCTGCAGACTACTATTTTTTACACTATGGCCTCTCTGGTCATATTTAACTCAGATTCAACTTTCAGCATTTTCAATCTAATAGAGCATTTGCAGTACCTTTTGACAAGGCAATACTTTGAAAGTAACTAAGTAACTAAGGAACAAATGGATGTGCAGTGATGCTTCAACTCCCTTACCTTCCCAAATTACTAAGATGCTTCCAGAAGGCTTATTTAATATTTTCCTTGCCTGCTTCCTTGTGATTTAAATGCAGAATAGAAAATATATAAACAAACAGAAAAACCCAAACCCAACAACACATGCACCAGAAATCTTCTGAGGCTATTATCAGAACAGGGAGCTTAGTTACAAAGTCTTAAATAACTGCAAGAGACCTTATCAGGTCTGGGGTTAGTCTGCGTCTGCCTGGAATGGAGATAACTTCTTTACAGCAGCCCATACAGTGTCATGTTTTAGATTTGTGACCAAACCAGTGCTGATAACACAACAAGGTTTTCACTGTTGCTGAGCAGTACTTACAGTGTCAAGGTCTTTTGCTTCTCACTCTGTTCCTCAGCAAGTAAGCTGGGGTGGGCAAGACACTGGAGGGGGCAAAGCCAGGACAACTAACCCAAACTGAACAGAGACATTCCAGACCATATGACATCATGCTCAGACTGATTGTCTTTGCATCTTTGCACCACTCACTTTCGTTCCTTCCCCGCCCCCCCCCCCCCCCTTCACTTATTAAGCTCTCTTTGTCTTGACCCATGAGGTTTTTTTCTTGCATTTGCCTTCTGATTCTCTTCCCCCATCCTGCTGGCAGGAGTGAGCGACTGGGTGGGGACTAACCTGCCAGACAGGGTCAACTCATCAGAGTCTGGAACGCAGCTTAGTCAGCCAACAGACTACTCACTATATGCTACTGCACATACCCCAGCCAAGCACTCCCAAGCCGTCGATCATGGTGGTGTGTGAGTCAGTGCCCACCACACTGTCTGGATAGTAGTAGCCATCCTGATCCATCACCACTCTTGCCAAGTACTCCAAGTTCACTTGGTGGATGATCCCAGAGCCTGGTGGAATAATCCTCATGTTTTTAAAAGCTTGAGAGCCCCACTGAAACAGAAGGAATTTGGAGTAAAAAATTTTCAATGCACATAAGCACTGGAAGAACTTTTGTTCATTCCACTTTTCGTCATGCAAATAGGATTAATTCTTTCGGTACCTTTAAGAATTCAAACCTTTCTTTGTTCCTTTCAAATTCCAGGTCCTGATTTTTTTGCAAGCTGTCTGACCTGCAAGCAAAAATAACCAGCTGTCAGAACCAAAAGCATCCACCTGAAATTTATGTCTGGTCAGATATACCCAAAGGTTGAAAGAAGAGAAGAGTTATTAGCTTATGTTAATGCTGATCAATCTTATCTTTTTAATCTCACTGCAGCTGTGAACTGCAGACAACCAATGAAAAGGACTTAAGAAATCTTAAGAGATTATACCTGAAGTCTGATTCAAATGTGAGTGCTAATCTGCATATTATATATGTGGCAGGCCTAAAACTTGTAGCTTGGGAAAAGCTGCACTACATGTTAGAGCAATGTGAAGTTTCCAACACCTAAATCAGAAGCAATCAGCAAAGCAGTAAAGGGAACCGGAACACAACTGCCCTGCCACTTCAGGTAAAAAGAGGTTATCACTGATGATACAGTGCTGCCTGAAGCCCCTGTGTCTCAAAGCTGACAGGGCTAACAAACTTTTCCCTTGAGGCAGCTTCCTAACTTAGGCCTGAAGAGTTGAAAGAACTGAAGTGTAGGGCTGGCCAATGGTGTCTCCATATATACATGGGCCTAATAAACATAAAATAAGGCTGTGACAAACAGTAATTATTAGCAAAAAATTATCTAAATGAAGTCCTGGATACTACTGATAACTTAAAATGAATGTTATTAAAATAACACAGAAAAAGAATCATCACAGTTGATTTTGTCCTATGGTAAAGTTGAAAACATATCTTGTTCACAAACACACTTTCCTAAAGATCTTAAAAAATTATGTGATGCAAATTAAAAAGAAAAGTTAGGTTTCTAGTAATAGATTAGCGCTAGAACACCCATTACCCCTGAGATCAGTCTTTAGATGATTATTTCTAGTTTTGCATCTGTTTCTAAACTCCTTAGTGTTACGTTAAGAATAGATACAGCATCTCTAGGAAAAAAAAAGTTAAAGGGAGCTGATTTTCGACAGTTACATTAAGTCAACATTTTTTGGCCCTTGTTCTCCACTGCCAACTATGAAATGGCATCAGTGAGAATTTGGATCCTTACTAGTCTACAGTTAAAAAAAAAGTAGGAAAAAAGTTATATTTGAAAACTGTCTGGCAACATTCTTCTATGAAGAAGGCTTCACAATACATTTCTGCTCAGAAATTCAGTATTTTTATTCTAAAGCAGCCTCTAAATATTGGCACTGAGAAAGTGCTCTTTACGTTCTTTAATTTCCACCTTCTAGGAATTTTCTTCTTTGCAATGCTGTAACTTAAGTGGCCCTCTTTAAAATTACCTCCTAGAAGGGACAATAAATACAGTATTTTAGCAGGCAAAGTAACTGCAGACTGAGAAACTTCAGAAGTTTGGAAGACAGAAGGAAACCACTGAGAAACATCTAATTGCAAGATCTGTTTGGAAAATTAGTTCAGTAGGCCCATGTTCAGACACCACGGAGGGTAGAAGGATACCTATGCAGAGGTCTTGTAATTCATTATGGGTCTAGTGAGTGCTCATCTCTTTGTAGCACACTGAGGATTGAATAGCATTATGTTTTTTTCCTGTACCTATAGGGGCCATAGTGTCCTGTGCTCTTCTGTGTGGAGGCACTGAACAGCAAACAGCTCCTCAGAGCTGGGCTAGGGCAGCTCAGGTCTATTCTTATATAAATAAGGAAGAAAGGAGACATTCTCATTTGTCCTTTTGAAAAAGCCCTATGGGGTCAAAAATGTGCATGTGGAAAAAAAGCTATTTCTGAGCAACTAATAATAATGCAGTATTATTATGAAAAATTATGATCACCACAGGTCTGGACTGAGCCTGTTTCTATTAATATTTAGTCCAGGCTTGTGCTGCTGAGAGATGCACCACAGTAAAAACAAAATTCCCCCATCTAACTCACAGCAACGGATACAACATTCTAACTTAAACAATTCTTAAGAGTCTAGGATGTTACAGTCCAAATGCTAAGAATACCACCAATGGAACTACCTTTATTATCAGTAACTGGATGCAGCTTCCTTACTACCATTACAAAGTAAGAGTTATTTTGTATTCTTACCGCCTGTTAAAATCAACCTGGATGGAGTGATCTATCACTAGGTCAGCAGGGCAGATAGGATTGATTTTTTCAGGGTCTCCACCAAGTTTTTTCACAGCATCACGCATTGCAGCAAAGTCAACCACAGCAGGTACTCCACTAAACCACAAGAGAAATAGGCAAGGTGAAACAATTTGGAAAAGAAAAACCAACAAAACAAACACAGCTGAAATCCTGAGATGCAGAACAGACACCTACTGCCCCATACAAAGCAAACCACAGCCTTACCCTGAGTCTTGGGATCATTACTCTATAGCAGAGACAGCACCCTTGGGAAGACAAAGTCAGAAGAGCAGAAGGTACAGAACTGTATCTATATCCTGAGCACTGTAAGAATGAAAAGCTAAAACCAAAGTTCATCAAGTAGCAGAAGCAGTCTCAACCATGCTTGTCTGGGAATGTGGAAACTTAGTCCTAGGCAGCATTCCTTTGGGACCTTAAACTGGTTTCTCTTCTTTTGCTCCGTTCCTCTCTCTCCTCCCTAGTTTGTTTAAAAAAGAAGGGAGGAGGCAGAAAACAACAGTGCCCTTTCTTTGACTGTTTGCTATGTTTATTTAGCAAATTTTAAGGCAAGGGTCACATCTTCCAAGTTCTGCAAAGCACAGGAGAATCTTCTCCATAATTAGGGCTGTTCAGTTCCACACTTCAAGTCAAATTGTCAGAGCAGGGCATCAGATTTCTTAAATTGCAAAGGACATGACTGCAAAACACCTTTGCAGAATAACTGTATTTCCAGAATTGGATTTAACTGCCCTGGGAGATCACTGGACAAACACGAAAAACAGCAATAAGGTGTATCATTCATCTTTACTAACAGATTCTTTTACTTACCACTGACAAAAGACTTTATATCGCAAATGACATTCAAACAGCATGTTTTCAGGCTATGGGCCAACATTCACTTTTCTGCCTTCTCACATATCTTGTGTCAATCCTGCAAGCCCTTGAACTCCAAGTGACTCAGAAAAAAGTTAACAGGCCTTTTTCTCTACCTTTCTATATCTCATTCATCCAAAATGATTTTTAAATCCCTACATTAAGCCTTCCTTCCTAAGTGAGGTAAGTAAGCTATACAGAGGGTCAAAGCATGTGAGTCTTTTGTCCACCCTCCACTTCCAACCAAAGTTTAGTCATAAGCAAACGAGGAGTACCAACAAGAAGTCCTGGCGCTTCAACACCCGTCTTATCCAATTCATCATACATGTTTCGGTAATTATTTTAACAAAGCCTCTGGTGCTTCTCAGCACATACATTCACAGCTTCTGCTGAGGTATGTACTACCATGACATTTTTCCATCAGTTTGGGAAACCCTCTAGCATACCAGCCTACTTGATTTTGCTGGCTGCTGAGACAAAAAGAGCTGTCTGACGCGCTCATAAGGATCTGGCATCATTCACTAACCCACTGCATTTCTGCAACGGCAGCCCAAAGCAGTGAGAGCTTATGTTTTCAACTCTGATTATAAGGAAGCTATTATGATTTCAAAATATATCAGAAACAATGCAAGAAGAGGAAAAAAAGGCTTTGTAACTCCCACACAATTTTACCTTGAAAATCCTGAGTGTGTACAAAAACAGAAAAAAGGGTCCACATTATCTAAGCTTGGCACGATTAATTGATTTAGCAGTTCGAAGCAGTTTGGTTTTCCAGAATATGCATATTCCAAGAAAAATAGCAAATTCTGTGTTATGCTACCTAGGGTGGTGCCCCCTCTCCTAAGGGGAGGGCAGGGGTGGGAGGAAGGGAGTGTAAGAGTTGTTTTGTCAGCTTACAAATGTTACATAGTTGAAAAGGAACAGACAACATCCATCTAGTCATAGAAGACCTCAGGACAATTACAGAACCATCAGATCTTGGAAATTTGACAATTCTAATCCAGGACACATGAATGTAATTGTTGTATAGCTTCTGGAAAGTTGCCAAAGCTGCTTTTTCCAAAAGATCCCACTCAGGAGCCTGTTCAAGAGCTCGTTTTTCATGAATGCAGCTTGCTCTGCAGCCTTATAGGCAAGTTTTTAAAACTCAGCAGGAGAGTAGGGGGCAAGAAAGAAATGCAGTAACGAAGGGAACAAGGTTTGCTTGAAGGTTTGTCTTCCTCTATGCTTCAGCTTTTTAAAACATTAACAACAACTGGCAGGTAAAAAATAGCTAGGAAATCAGCCCTTTTTTCAATTGAGGCTTTAGCAATTTTTCCTAATGTCTTTAAGAGTTGAGCTGTACTGGGTCTCTAGCACCCAGCCAACATTTGGGAAAATGCAAAAACAGAAGGTTCGACAGTTAGGACGCTTTACTGTTCTGAGAAATAAAATCAACTGACGGCTTAGCAGCATGGGGCTTACCACTGATGGATTAATCTCTTTTACAAAGGCAGAGGGCAAAGGTACAAAGGACAGTGGACTTGCAAGTAAAATGCTGTATTAAAAACAGTTAGAAGCTACTGTTACACCTGAAAATCGACTTTCCATATCTACCAGGGACTATTACATGCTGACACATGGGGACTAATCACACTGCAGTAACAAGGCCCAGTTTTCAGAGTCTATTAGGTAGGAATCTCAATTTGCATTTCTGGGTAAAAGCAGACATTCGGGTTTTTTTTCAATAGAAGTCTTAAAAAAAAATTTGGAATAATATTGACTTAGAAAAGAAAATTACAATTTGGGTTATAAATAAGATTTGAAAAGGGTAGAAAATTGAAAGCAAGAACCCCTGGGGAAAGAAAAGAAAAAAAAAAAAAGACACACACCCCGTCCCCTGAACAATGACAACAAACCCTCTAAACTCTGAATTCCCTCATTTGGATGGAATTTATCCATCCCATTTTCTTCCCCTCTGTTTTTAAGAGTTTCATAAAGACCTTTATTTCTCCATCCCAGAAGCACTTCATTTAATGCTTTCATCTTAAGTGTTTACCTCTCCAAGTGTTATCTGTAGCATGCCATCCAGGAAAGCTAAAAAAGGTCTTTCCAAACATTTCACTGCTATTCTTTCCCTCAGTTCACCCCTCCACCCCAAGCTGAGCATTGCTGCACTTTGCAGAGTCCCTCTTCCCAGCTTTGGAGAGCATCAGACTCACGTGAAGTCTTGCAGAATAACTCTTGCAGGCTTAAACGGCACTTCAACATTCTTGTGTTGCACCACTTTCCAGTTGAGAATATTCTCAACATCTCCCTTCTTCACTAGGAACTCATCACAGTTACGGACTGCTGCTTCCAAGAGGACTCTAATAGAAAACGGCAGGCGTGCTGCATGGGTAAGAGCAAGAAACAAATTCAGGTTTTACCTTAGGGCATAGGTCAGCAAGTGCAGAGTTCCATACCTGGGGCAGATGGGTCCTCAAGTGCCGTCCCTGTATTCTCACTAGGCTTTATCCCAAATTATCAGACACTTTTTTCTAGCCTCCAGTTTTACCAGGAGGTCAGTACTTAACTGACCTGCCCCACTCAGTTCTTTGAGCATATTTATTATCTCAGTCCCTATGAGACAGTAGACATCTTTGCTGAAAAGACTCTTTTCCACAGCTCTTCCATCCTCCATAGCAATACTACTCTGAAAAAATGTTGTGCTCACCTTATTTCTCTGTAGTTTCCTCTCACTCTTGCCACTGAACAGTCGTATAAATGCACTAGAAAAGCATAATTTTCTACCACAGAGAACAAAACTGAACAGCAGTTAAGACGGTGCATTTGCTAATCTTCTTTCATATCATTTTACTTCAAGATCAAAATACTTACAGAAGATGATACAAAGTATTATTAGAGGAGTCCTGACAGCTTTACTACAAGCAATGGGTGTGAAGAAAAAAAAAGTTTGTCTGTCTTTCCTCCCCTGGTCCATTGTAATAGTATCTGTTTGATTTCCTCTCACAATATTTACATTCAAAAATCTCTTGACAAGTTCATCCCACCTTTCTGCACAGGCCCCCCAAAACACAAAAACCACTTAATCACAGTGAGACCTCATTACTGCCATCATAAAAAAATCCCAACTATTATTCAGGACACAGTAATTCAGAATCATTTGTGGGTTTTTGGGTTTTTTTTGTTGTTGTTGCTTTTGGTTTTTTTAAATCTTCCCCCTGCCTCCCATTCCTCTGTTGCTACGTTACTCCATTTTTCTGGAGTTTACCACTCTTGGAATCCTGGAATGGATCAACTGGTAATACCATACACGTATTTGTCTAGCTCTTAAGACTCATCTCTGCTTTTCACACACCAAGTCCAACATTAATTGATTTCTCATTTACACACTATCTGAGCCTGCAATGGATATGCGTTCAGAGAAAATGTTCCTCCCCTTGCTTACTGAATTCACCTGTTTCCTTTTTGAAAGAGGAAAAATACCCAACATGGATAGTTCTAAGCTATAGATACTTGCTTTCTAAGTCAGCGGCACAGATTGTAAGATTTTTACCAGTGCCACATGGAAGATGCCTAAGTACATTCAGAAAGCATCAAGGGAACTAAAGAAAAAGCCTCCTCAGAATGGATTTTCTAGAAACTACTCTTTTTAAAGCTGAACAATCTTTCTGGATGATTCAGTCATACCAGCATTATGTCCTTTCCAGCCCTCCACAGTAACACAGCAGTATATGAGAAAACTTGTGCTCTTAATTTTGCCTAGTCTTCCTCATCTACTCAAGAAAACCAAGACTCCTGTGTGCACAGCATGTTGAGAAAATAATACTGTGATCTTGTCAGCATTTCTGTAGTTCTAAATTTCCAGAATTAAATTTTGTTAAAGTTTTGTTTTCAAGAACCATCTTTTGAATTCATAGCTCTCTCCAGACACCAAATATTATCCAATGTTGCAATGTCTCTTCAGGTTCTGTTCAACAACGTTAATGAAATGCTTTCCTTATGTTGTCAACGTACCGTATCTCACATCTTCCAATTTGCTCAGATTAAAGAACTTCTTCAGGGGCTGTTTAGGGTCCAGCGGCTCCACAATCCATACAAAAGGGTTGCTCATGGTTATTCAAGACCCTTAGTGTCCCTAGAACACAAAACAAAAATCAAAGCCACTTCCACAACATTGGTCCCACATACAAAGTATATGTCCCACAAAGTATCTGCACCTCATTACAAAGCCTGTACCAGACAAAAAAGTACTGCACAGTCTGTGTTAGTCATAACTTTTCTCCTGCAAATCTACTTGTAACATGTCCTCAGAGATAAAAGTCATCAGGAAGCTAAGAGCATTGTGAAAAATATGGATACACCACGTGGTTTACAAAGGAAGTTCAATGTCTACACAATTCTCTCATGCTGCTTCTGGATAGCCCTTTTTGCCTCTGTGATTGATGAACCATCACGACAACATGGTCCCATTTCTTAAGTGGCATTGGTCTAAAGCTAAACAGATGGGCATTTGCATTCAAAATTAAAATAAATTCAACTAAAACAGAAAACACTATAGTTTTACATGAGCCAGGTAGTGTTACAGACTAAGATTATAAACTCTGACTATCAGGGACACAGGGAAACCTCCTGTTTTCAGAAAGACCTGTTTGGGTTGCCAGCAAAAAAAAAAAATAAAAAAATAAAAAATTATTGATATCTTCTCTTTTTTGTGGCTATCCTAATGGCTTACTGTACAGAGCTGGGACCTAGGACTTTTAGGGTTCACTTATACAAGTTAAAGTTCACTGAGATATTCCCAATATCAAGGCCAACTAGCATAGAGGAGCCTAAATTCACTCTAGAAACATCTCTCAATCTCCAGAAAAGAATAACTGCATGCAAACTACCTAATGGAACAGTTCCTAGGACACTCTTAAGACCTGAACTCTGCCCAGGGCTCTTTTGGGAGCACTCGCTTAGGCCAACGCATGCCAAGGAGCCAGCTAACAATTTAAGAGTAAGGACAATTCTCTTCAGTGCCTGGCAACATTCCCAGTCACGATTAAAATTTTGTTAGATGAGATATAATCACAGGCCTGATATCCAGATCTGTTGTTTTTTTCCCACGGCACTGTTCCTGTCTGCATTCAAGTAACATTATCTTCCCTTGACCCAGTTTTTTAAACAAAAAAAAAAAAACCCATCAAGGTATAAGAGGCACATCCTTTGACAGGCCTTGGAGACTGGTGCAAGAGGATGCACAAAGTCCAGTATTTGGAAAAAACAATTAATGCAAGGCCAAAAAGCGAATTATTTTCTCTCACCTGTCAGTCTCATTGGCTGTTCAGGGAACATGATTATGTGGAAAACATTTATGGGGGATTTTAAGCACCAATCACATTTCACGTATTTTGAAGACAACCACCAAGTTAGAGGTTAGATTGAAATGGAGAGATAGCAGAAATGGTGACAACAGAAGTTCCAGGGTGTAAAGCAGCAAGAACAACTTCCAGAGTTCCATCAAACAAAACAATGGAAGCTTCTAGATAAAAAGTTGAATGCCCAGGGAAGGCAGAAAGATAGGCAAATAAACAGACTGCAAACACTACACCCCCCCCAAACATATCACCTCTTACATTCCCATCTACAAGTTATTTTCTAAGATCCCTCTTCCCAGCTTTGTAAATACCTGTCCCGCACACAGGCCCATCAAGTTTAAGGTGTCACCTTTAAACAGCATGAACTACTCAGTTATTCCTCTTTAAGCAAACTCTGCTTCTACAATTGAGCATGATCAAAACAAACTGCTTCCTCCCCCTCCTTGCCATCTATGCTCCTGATGAGCTTTATTTTCTGCCTTCCAAGCAGAGAACTTCGTTTTATGCATACCCATTTCTCATGGGAAAGTTTAAGGGTAGCTGAAGACAGAAAACACTACGATGTCCCCCGACAGATAAAGCAGGAGATCATTACTTTGATATGACCGTAACGAGCCTACTGGACTCAGTTCATATATTCTCATCTAATTATAAATTGCAGCTATAACATTTCCCATCCAAGTGAGTGTCTTGGCAAACCACAGCAGCAATTCAAGATGCTATGGCACATTATCTGCTTGTCACTGTTTCTTTGCCAGACATCACACTCTTCCTTGAACACAGCTTTTTTAGTTCACAGTATGAGATACTTCAGCACAAATCTGCTTTCATCAGTGAGGAACCAAGGTCTACACACATGTTCTTTTCGCCTGCCTGGTCACACTGATACAAACAACTCTGTTACAACCTGGTAAACCATTTGGCAATCCCCGCAAAAAGGTAAAGTATTTAGAAAAAACACCAACTCGCAGCATTGCTGTTGTAAATTTCAGAGCCAGAGAAGCCTCAGTCTTACCAAAGACTATTTCCATACAGTAAATGATAAACCAAGTGGCCACAGCACAAAACTCAGGCTAGTGTTCTGCCAAAAAGATGTGAGGGAGCAATACTCTGCAGACTGAGTACACCAACATTTTTTAAGTAATCACTGAAATAGATACAGATTAACTTGTGATTGCAGCACAGAATATTTATTCGTGTTTTGCAGGCACTGAAATGTAAATATGCTAGCACACAGGGGAGCTGACATCTCTCTGCCCAGGATTGGCGCAGTGGGCAGGGTCACCTGCACTGACCATGGCCTGTGCATCACAACCACAGTAATAGCTGATCACACGTAGCAAAGAAAGCACTTGATCCTCTGCCTAACAACCTCAGCACTTTCTGCATGGAGGTCACATCTGAAATGGGATTCCACACAGTGACCCTCAGGAAGACAGAAGTCCAGATTAAAAGGTTTCTAATGGTAAGAGCCACCACCCACACAAACAGTGCTCATCCTGGCCTTGGAAAACAGCCGAAGTTATTCCCCCTCTCCAATTTTCCAGACATGCGTTCTTTAGCGTTTGTGCAATTCTGGACACAGGCCTAGGACTCCAGGGGTTTCAGCTTACTGAAACTTATGAAAATGGTTCAACTGGAGAGTTAACAAAAAAAGGGAACAGAATCTCATTACTGGAACCTTCTCAAAGGGTAGCATGACTTGTATAAAGTGTACCAAACAATAGCTTTATTTTAGCCCTTCCTGTGCCTACTAATACAATTCTGTGAACACTGGCAATTTGGCTCATACTAATGCTGGTCATCTTTAAACCTACACTCCGTAACTATCAATACTGTTTTCCACTCACCTCGTTACATCAATGCAGTTGCTTAGGACCATGCCACCTATCTCCATCTCTTACCAGAGCATGCCTCAAATTCTCCCACAGACTCCACACCAGCTCATCACAGAAAAGTCTGATTTCTGCCTTTTCTGTCTCCCAGCTCCGCTTCTTTCTCCCACAGAGAAGCAGAAGTGCAGAAGGATTCTAACCATGAATACCAGGAGGGGCAAATTTATTTGGATGAGGTCACAACTTTGCAAATATAGAAAAAGGAAGCTGGTTTTTGTGCATGCAACATTTGTCCTCTGGAGTAAAGAATGAACCCCAGCTGTTCCATGCTGTCTGTATACCTAGATAAGACACGAGCGTTGAAATTCCTCTGGCAACACAAGTTTTACATTGTGATACTCCAACAAAACATTTGCACTAGCAAAATCTGAGTTCAACAACATTCCTTGCTTCATCTGTATTGAGTGGGTCAGCGAACTCAGCTTTTACCATGAGAGCTCAGATGTTCACTAGCAACAAAAGATCAGTGCAAAAATGCCTACCAGCTGTACCATGTCTGGGGATCTCTATGACAGCCTGAAGACCACACCATTTGACAATCATTACCTAGGAACTACGCACAAGCCCAAGGGGACAGAAGGAAAAAGGGGTCTGTACCCTCGTCTTTCCTTGTCCTCTCTTAAAATTTAAATCTAATACACTCAAAGCATATTAAAGTCTCACACAGATCTCTACAAAAAAGGATTAAAGTATGCCACAACTTTTTTTTTTAAAGAACATTCATAGGAGATCTAAACATATGTTGCATGTGTTGATTTCAAATCTTAAGTTGATGCAACTTTTCCGAGTATCCAACATAAACACAGTAGTAGTCACATCACAATGCCTTATACTGGAAAGGGACTCAGTTCAGTAATTGAAGTATTATTTAAAGCATGTTCTTGATTGACTGTAGGTCCTGGACTCTACTTCAGACCCCTATTAAAAGCAGCAGTGTGACTTTGAACAATTTCAACAAGCTGAAATTTTACTGAAATGAACGGAATTGAGAAATCATCTAGTTTTGCACTTGAAAAATTATCTCATGCAGACTGTAGAGAGGGAAAAGGTGTGCTTTTTAGCCTCCCACTATACCCACAAGAAAATGTGAAGACATCAGAGCTGTTCCAGACATCACTTCAACATATTGTTCTACTCTCTTTAGAGCTGCAGGAGAGCCTGAAGGTGAAAATGAATACAGCTAATCAGGCTAAAAGCAATAATCTCTTTCACACCACTAAAAAAAAAAATAATTTTTCTTTTAAAACATAACTGCTCTTATCTTCGTGTGTTGCACCGGATCAATACCAGTAACAATATTGGTTTGGGGTCTTTTTAGGGATCTCAGGAAGCCCACTCATCTCTCACTATCCAGAATAAAAGAAAACCTTAGCACATGAAGTACTTTTCTGCTAAAATACGTGCTGATAGTAAATCATGCTCTTTCTGTAGAACATGACATGAGTGTTGACAAAAGACTCCCAGTTAGTAATAATCACATTTATTACAGAAGTGCCTGAGGACAAATCAAGGACACAGATTTATTTTGTTTGACCTGCAGAGAGGGAAAAAAAAAAAAAGCTTCTGGATGAGACAACACAATTATTCAGCATTTTAGTACAGACATACTAGTCTCACTCAGGGAAGGGAACATGTCGCACCACTGCCTTTTCTATTCCATCTTTGGTTTCTTAGTTGTTGTCTATGCAAGGGTGCCTACATTATTAACAGGAAGAGTTCATTTTAAGCATCTATTCATACAACTGGACACCCAATAGCTTGACTAAAACAAATTTCACAGTAAAAGCTCTTTTTCCTGGAGAGTGGGTAAATTCTCAGCCACCACTGGGAAGCATACACTCAGCAAAGGAGCAGTTTAATTTGAACACTCTACCAGACACTAGAAAAGGTTACACTCAGCCAAAGCAAAGGTGGTACTTTATCAGCCATCAAGAAAGAGGGGAAGGCTCAGACTTGCTAGCACTTGCAGGAAATCTGTGAAGAAACTTCCAACTGAAAACTGGGAAAAAGGAGAGGTGAGCTGGCAGAACTGCTATGACGAAAGCCTTCACCTGGTGATAAGGCAGAGGACATAGGGAACACTCATGGCCTTGTTTGGAAAATACAGCATTTTCCATCCATGTTGAATCTGATCTTACCAACTTCCATCGCAATCATCATTCCTTCTACTACTTCCCCAAGTTATTTCCCTTAGTTTTGTCCACTCAACTGACTGGCATTTGTGTCTGTGTACGTTACATATGTATGTACTCAGCTACTATGTGACAAGCACCTCTAAATAGCAAAAGCAAGTGGCTAAAAAAATCTAAAGGGAGCTGCAGCAGAGCCACAGGCTACAGAGTGGTAAATCTATCAAGCCAATATTGAGCATGCATTTTCTGATATTATTAATAATTATATACAGCTGAACAGCACTTCTTAAACTGAGAGTTATTGCTCAGTTCCCCAACAGAAAATGAGTCTCTCCAACTTACATAGCTCTTCTCATGGTTTCATGTTCTACTCAGCAATAGACCTTAATAAAAAACTTTGATGACTACTTCCAGTTTACCTAAGTTATAGATCACCCAGCCATGAACAAAGATCTCTTAGCAGGTCGAGCATATAGGAACTTCTGTCCTATTGGAATTGCAGCATGCTCTGTGTATGCCTACCTTGCTTCAAGCAAGGTAGGAAAATAGCAGTGTTAAGCATGTTGCCAGAAATCTGCATTTTGACACTGAAAGACAAACTCTCCAGTATTAGTCAGGTGTCTGCAGTAGTAAAACTTTTCTAAGTAAATCCTCCCATAATTCAATTCAGTTTAGAAAAAACAGAAAAACTAATACGGATATTTGTGTGGTAGAAAAAAAAATTAGTTTAAATATCCAAATTGCCCATGAAAAATGTTTTTGTTACCCCAGGAAAAACACCCCAACACAACAAAAACCACGCATACAAAGAAAAACACTGCAAAAAAACCAAACAAAAAGTAAAAAAACCCAAACACGAGTACCCCCAGAATTTGGATAGAGTTCAACACCACGACTAGAACAAGCAGAGTCTTGTTTTGTAATGCATCTAGCTATAATTACTTTCGGATGCACACAACAGATGAGTACAACTACTGTTGCAATAAACACAGGTTTCTTGTTTTGATTAAGAGAAGCTCTTACTATTTAACACTTACTCTACCTGTGACAGATCAGGCCACTATATAAGAAATACACAGTGCTGCATTGCTGTAAGCAGTCAGCGATGAGATTTCAGTGCTAACAGTTAACAGATCTGAGAAAGAATCTTTGGGTTCCTCTGTTACATGGAGAAGTCCACCATTATGTACAGACCCTTAGAGAGAAGTCAACTAACAACTTGATGACAGAACTGCTGGTATAAACTACATCATTATTGCACACTGGAAGAAAATGCAGTAACACGTAAAGGAGGTGTTTTTAAACACTCTCTAACCAAAGTTTCAGGGGGCCCCTTTCAACTTCAACATTGTACTGCAACACAAACAGGACTCTGGATTGCAGACTTAACTGCTTTCTCTTGATGCCTAGAACTTTGACAGCAATGACGAAGTATTTATTTATTCAGAGCCATAATGTACTACACTTTCAGTGCACTGGACAGGTGAGTGCATATTCCTACAATCTGTGTATTTCAGAGTTTGTCACAAGCATTCTGATGATTTCACTTTGTTAGCAGCCCTGTACTGCACATATAGGAACTGAAGATTTAGTTCAGAGTTCAAACTTGTGAAATCAAACCTTTAGCTCTTAAAGCAACTCTAGCTCCAAGTGAGCTGGAAGTTTAGATGCATGCCCAGTTCCAAGATGTGGATATTAAAGTTCCTCAAGTCATCCCTCCAGAAAGCTGAACACTACCTCCACCCTCACTTCAACACAGTTAGCTCACTTACTGCCTAAAGGACAGTCAAAACTCCTCTTTTATACATCTTGGCAGTTTTTGGTGACCCAGGCAAGCACACGTACCTAGTACCCTTCAGACAGCCTCTTGAACGCAATCTAGCCTTACAGTTAACGAAATCCAGATCTTAATAAAACAGGCGTGTTAAGGGAATGCTGTGTAAGCACACTCACCACTGAGTAAAAAGTAAAGACTAATTTTCTTTTTGCTGCAGAAAAATGCGCAGTATTATGCCTGAGAATACAGGGAAGCTTATTTGGAGGCTACAGAACACTGAAAAATGAAGCCTTGATTTTTTTTTTTCCCCTCCCTGAAAGAGCAGCTTTGAACTTTAACCTAGTTCCTACCTCTGTACAAACTTGCTGCTGATTTCCCCTACGTTAGCAGTCTTAGTGTTCATTAACAAATATGCAGCATGGACCAGTTTTAACAAAGAACCAGTGTTAGTTAAAAATAAAAAAACAACCAACAGCGTAACATACAGAAACACACTCCCACTGATAATTAAACATGGAAGCACTGCAAAAAGTTTGGAATACACAGAGTGCTGTAAGTGCGTACAAAGGTTTGGTCTGAAATTTGGTTTCAATTTCAGTAGGCAGGATTAAAAGACATCTTAGTCTTGGTTTGTTTAATTCAAAAGGCTGGTGCAAAGGGGGAAGGAACTCAGCAGAGGTGCATGGGAAGGGGAAACAAAATGTGAGTATTGTGAATCAGCCCACTACTCAAGCCACTACCATTGTACCAGCTCTATAAACTGCTGTCTCTGCACCCGTAAAACTCCTTTTGTGCAACTTGCCACCTGAACTGTTTCAGAGCTATCAAAGATATGTGTCCC
Source organism: Gorsachius magnificus (assembly GCA_034008185.1). Lineage (NCBI taxonomy): Eukaryota > Metazoa > Chordata > Aves > Pelecaniformes > Ardeidae > Gorsachius > Gorsachius magnificus. Next base: position 28,773,876 of record CM067109.1, on the reverse strand, counting down.
TCCCAAAGAAAGAGTCCCTTCAGGATGAAGAACCGATGAGAGAATTACTACTGTTGTGAAATAAATCTGGCATCACGGGGAAAAAGTCCTAACTTTTCAAGACATTTCAAGACAAATCCTGAATTTGTGCTCTGGAAATAACAAAAGATAGTTTTCTCACAAGAAAAATTGCTGCCTACAATCTCGGCAGCTATTCAGCTGTTCATGTTGATGAAACCAGCTTTCAAACACCCATGGCTTCAGCCTGTAAGCAGAACAAGTACATATCTGATAAGGTTTCATCAATTCCAACTAGCTGTTCCCAGAGTTTACTAGCCAAGCTCCCTGGGGAGGCAAATTAAGCTTCCACAAAACATTTTTAATTCAACCGGCTTTTTCAGAACAGATTTCGACAAAGCTAGGAAAAAAACAAACCAAAACAAAAAACCCAATCAAAACTAAACACCCTCTTTCACAAGTTTCTGGAGTCCTGACCCTAGAATTGTGGGATGTCCCAATTCCTGTGAGGAAGTGCCAAATACCTAGAGGAAGTCTCCTGAACTAACCAGTCCCTAAGGCAGCACTGAAGGCAAAAACCCTGAAAAATTCTTACCTCCTAGTCACACAAACAGAGCAGACTGGAAATTAAGACTCCTCTCCACCTTCTCTCTGTTTCAAAAGAAGGAAAGGGACCATTCTTCAATTCATATCCTTCTAGTGATCTTAAGTGGATCATTATACCAGGGAGGAAGAAAGTTTCCAGCTATTACATGGTGAAATGCCACAGTGAGAGTCTATGTTGGAAAACATTAGCACAAGAGATTTGCTGGTGCTATTCCTACTATTTAAATACTAATAATATTTCTCTTGTGGTTTTCTGCAATTACTGTTCCAGCTCTTCCACCATTACTATAAAAACTCCACTGAATAATATCAAAGTGGGAGCGTATTATGCTCTGGCTAAAGGGAACCAGAGCGAAAGAAAGGTGCCAAATTACAGATTGGATATGACAAAAAAAAGCAGTTTGAAAGCCCCACAGTCTTAAGTTCAGCAGTAGTCTGCATGATATACTCTGCAAAGCACCGCTAAGTAATCAGACTCCTTCATACACTGAAAACCTCTCCAGGAATTTCCTCTACCTTACAAAGTCCAGGATGAGTAAAATATTGACAATTTTCTGAATAACTCCTCCCTCACACCACAGATCCTGGAGGGCTCAAGCATCAGCTGCACTTCCTACTCTATGCAGATTAAATTCCTCTTACTCTCTTTGAAGAAGTAACAATCCCCAGAAGTTTATTAGGACACTCTGATGGAGCACAATTGCTTTTAAGCAAAGCAATACTAAATAAACATTCCAGTGTTAATATTTTCTGGGGTGGTCTTCCTTTACTTCAGTATTGTGGATTGATAATGAGCCAGCCTGAACAATAGCAACAGCACAGAGTGCTTAGAGATATTAACTCAATTCCAACTGTTTGGAGAGAGAATCCTCTGTTTTAGACCAAGTCTCCTGCTGATACTAAAGAATACTCAAGTCCAGACCTCTCCATCTTCCCCCTCCCAGCCTCCCACCTATACTACCTTTAGAGGTGGAAACCAAATAGCAAAGTACAACCTCCAGTTAAAAAAATAAGAGGGGAGTGTGGCAGTGTTATGAAACACAGCAATGTGCTGAACAGATACACAAGGACTAATCCAAACATATACCTAATCCAGACTCTGAAATCAGCCATCCCCACAGCCACAGTCCTCAGCCAGGTTAGACTACAAGGCAAACATCTGCATCTGTGCTACAAGCCCCATAACTGTCACAGAGCACGTGCAGCTGCTGTCTGTGCCATGAATGCAAAACAGATTGTTTTGTCATCCAAAACAAAACATCAAAATTATTAAAACTTGGTCCTTAATATAAGATTCCCCTTCTAATGCTTTTCTTCCATCCCTTCTCTGTCTTACCTACTTACACTGCAGTTCTACTGGGTTTTTCTGCAACACAGCACGGCTGCTGTGCGCTTACTATGCACTGCACCCTGTGCACTACCCTCTACTACTTAACTACTACTGAAACGCCAATAGACAAGGCTGGAGTTGTTCCAGTAGGAAAATTAATGAAAAAGCTTTGCCTAGATGAGGATAGGGCAGCACACGTTCTCCTCCATTCCTGATCTTCACCTCTCGCTAAACCCAGTCTTCCTTCTCAGCTCTGCAAAAGCCGATTCCGGTACCCGCCGTGAGCAGGTTCAAAGCCGGGTCTCGGAGGGACCCAGTTTCAGCCCGCCCGGGCCTGTCCAGCCGCTCCGCTCCCTGCCCCCCGGAGAGGAGGCCCCCTCCCGGCTTTCCCGGGCACCGAGCCGGCCCAACGCCCCCTCCCAGCCCCCCCCGGGAGCCGCCCCGCCGGGGCCCGCCGGCCCCCCCGAGCCCCCCCCCCCCCGCCTTCCCCCGCGGCCGGCAGGGCCCGGCGCCGCCGGGGAAAGGGGGCGCTGCGGCGGGGGAAGCGGCTTCGAGGCGCCACCGCCACCGGGAGGGGGGGCAAGCAAGGCGGCCGGGGCCCGCACTCACCGGGGAGCGAGAAGGAACAGACCGCCGGCGCTGGCCGTCGCCCGGCGCCACGGGGGGGAGCGCCTGAGCGGGGAGGTGGTGAGGGAGAGTGGGCAGGGGGCCGGCTGCCGGCCGGCGGGGGCGCGGAGTGGGCTGGGCTTCCCCTTCCTGCGCGTGGCCCGGGCTCGGCGCTCCCGGGGGGGGCGCGGCGGTGTGGCCCGCGGGGTGGTGGCAGCCGGGCCGAGGCCGGGTCGGGTCAGGCGGGCCGCCGCCTGCTCCGCAGCGGGCGTGAGTGCGCGCTGCGCCCCCTTCCCGCGCCATTGCCTGGGATCGGGAGCGGGCCCAGGCCTCCCGGCGCGGAGGCCTGGAGCTGGAACCGATGGTGGGGATACCCGCCGCCGGCCTGCTTCCTCGCGGCGGCGGGATAGGGGAGGGCCGGGGGTAGAGCGCTCGGGCCTGGCAGTCGGCAGAACCGGCTTGTTGACTTACAAACTTGTCAAGGTCAGTATCGTGACGCCAGTATCGAAGAACAATGTCAGAGTACAGGGTGTCCTAGAGGACCTGATCAGCATCTCCCCCACCGCCGAGTGCTATGGGCTGTTCTACAGTGCCCAGCATGCCCACAATAGAACAGCATGTGGTTTGGGCCTGAATAAAGAAAATTAAGAAGCATCCGATTCTAGGAAAATCATTAGATAAATAGGAAAGGGGGAGTTAAAGATAGCCAGGAGTTGTGTGGAAAGAGCGTAGATGTATCTTAAAAGTCTGGAAGAGGTCTTGGAGACCTGAGGAGTGGCTAGGAGACTTGCTAACCACTGAGTCAGAGCTGGAGGAAGAGAAGACCTGTGATGTTTTGGTTTTTCCCCAAACAGGGCTCCTTGCTGGCTTTGCTGCAGAGGAGCCCGTCTCAGATGAGCAAGCTGATGCAAAGAGTAAAAATGGAAGTGCTTTGCGCTGCTTGGAAAGAAGGACGAAACCTAGAAAATGCCCACATGTTTGGCTGTGGGTTGGGTTCCTGCACACTGACCTGTGCTGGCAGATCCTCCTGCCTACGCACTGTCCAGCTGGAACTTGCAGACCAGGGAAAATGAGTGGTAGGATCTCAGGGTCTAGCAAACAAGATACATTGTGTAGCATTTTTTTAAACTAAATACTGAAATCCTGGCTTTGGCACACCTGCTACAGACTTTACTGGTACAGTTAAGACTTCTAGGGCCCTTCTGTACTTAAACTTTCTACTATCTGACTTGATACTTCTAAATGTCATCTACAAAATACAGTACTTTTGAATTATCATTCAAAACCTTTTCCAGGTTGGCCTGTTTTCTGTTCAGCATAATTATCTCGTTGAGTAGTTCACATGCACTAAGTTCTCTTTTTAGAATTGAATGAGTTTTTAGAACATATTATTTGCTTTAACAGATGGTTAACTTGGATATGAAACTGGACATCATTCATAATATTCTTTACAAACCTTTGGCCAAAGAGGTTCACAAGACTGAGTTTTTGAGAATGAAGTCATAATTGTAGTTTGGCAGCGGAAGGAGAAGGCCCGTGTTTTCTTCAGGACACCATAAAACAGTAGACGACTCTGGTGGTATGAGAAGCCAGAGAATTTCTAAAACCTCTTAGTGCTTTCCTTAGAGTTTTAGGTATTGCATTAATTGATTTTTTTTTTTTTTTATTTTTATGTATGTTTTGTTAATAAAAGCATTTCAGTATGTTCCTCTTGGTGAGATAAAGTCCTGCAATAACTCTTCGGGTCACTGCCTTTTAAAAAAAAAAAAGGATTGTGATTTTTTTGTTGATGTTGTTTCTGAGAGAACAGGCTTCCAAGGCCTATGTGCGTCACTGAGTTTTGAATCATGAATAAAATCCTTCACACCTAGATACCAAAGCAATTGCTGCAAAATCTGATTGACCTAAAATCCCCTGGGCAAAGAGCAAAGACTAGTGAAATAGCAGGTCAGCAATAGAAATGGGAAATCCATTCGTCAGCTCTGACTTCTCCCAGTGAGTATCTGCAAGGTTTGTATTTTCTGTTCTGTGTGGAGGGGTGGCCGCTGCAGTTGGGGGTGGGGGCAGGGAAGACTTCTTGCCACAGAAAGAGAGGGAGCACTGCTGCAGTATCTGCTCATTATATTTAGGGACACAGAGGCCATGATGGAACTGGAAGATGGGCTATTCGTTCAAGGGTGTACGACAAGGCTCTCTGAAGATTATTGCAGGCTGGTGCTTGCAGCACGAGTATTTCAGGCTGTCATTGTTCTCAGTGGGGCTGATTTTACAATAGCATGGCTTATTTAGCAGATGATTAAAAGTTTGTGAGTTTGTGTCTCTCCCAAGGCCGCTAGGAGGCGAGTACTATATTAGATCCATTGTTCACTGAAACGGGTTCTTGGTTTTAAGATCAGATTGCAAGGACGTCCAACAGTTTTCTTGGGCAATAATGCGTTGTGCTGAATCAGAATTAAAGGAAATGACTTGTAGTTCTTGCACCAAAGATGGATGCAAATAGGAGTAACAACACCTTTCATGTTGCAGTCATGAGCATCCCAGTGCTTGTGACTTCCTGGTTTTTAGGGTTTTTCATAAAATTATTTCACAGCAGATGAGGAACTGTGTGTCAGTCCTTTGTCCCTTCTGTCTTAATGGGGAAATTCCTTTACAAGAGACTTGGTGTAACCTCACATTCTTTCTAGAGTGTTCTTTGAGGTTATTCACCAAGCAGTGTCCCAGAAGCCCAGGGAGTGTTATCGTGTCTGTTCAGTCCCTAGCTGACTTCACTGTTGCACCTCTAAATATATTTCACTCGTTCTGATCCTATCAAGAAATTACAAATACTTGGGATTCCCAGGGGGCACCTTTCAGTGCATTACAGCCAACAAAGCCTTAACATACAGCAGTTAGTAGACTTCTGTGTTGTGGTAATCCTCCATGAAGTCTCAGCTGATTGCAGAGGTTGCAGCAATCACAGGATTGCTGCAATCAGTCTCAAACTGAGCTAGGACTGGGATGAGGGGGGAGACAATAGACAGCTAGAGCTGTCAGCCTAGAGGAGGACTGAGAGCTGTTTGCCCTTTCCAGTAGTCATCCCAAAGAAGTGTCCCTCAGTAGTACAGTCTGTGTGTGTCCTCCTGCTTTTCCTGGCTACCTGCAGTCTAATGAAACTGCCTGATGAGGTTTGCTCTGGGGTGCTGTGTCTCCAGAAGCAGCACCTAAGCAGCACTGTTATCATATACCATACTATGTTCTGCAGAGCATGATATGAATTAACATTTTCAGATGAATCCACCGGTCAGTAAAAGTGTTTTACTCCAGGAAGCCATCTGCAAATGAGTTTGGGAACCGGTGAGGTGGTAGCTTGTAGCTTATGGCCTACAGCTTGTCCTAAGAACAGGAAAGTAAATTTATTTGGCAGCTCACAAAGGAGTTCATGCTCAGATTTCATCATCAGTCATATACAACCAACTGTTATAAGCTGTTAGAATTGTCACAGTGCAACAGTAGTACATATATGAAAAGAGAGAATCTAGTGCAGAGAGTGGTTAACAATACCAGAGTGGGTTCTGGTTATTTAAATAAGTGAGGCCCTGCTGCTTCTCTTCTGTAATGAGGTGATTGTGCATCCTCCAAAGGAAATTCTGTGGTCAGAATATTTTAATATAATTTGCTTCTGGTCTTAGCACTGATTTACCTAAGTGCCTTTCTTTAAATGAGTCTTCAATTCATATAATTGCAGTAATGCTTACTGAACTTCATAGTTCAGTATGACAACAAAAGTTTAAGTTCTGCCATCTACTGGTTAAGTGGGGTTTAGCAGAGGTTTGGGGTCATTCACTATCAATAAGAGGGCACTGACTGGTGAGTTTAGATCCTGATTTTTGCTCCCAGGTCGAAATTCACACAGATGTACCGTCATGGACCCATACAGCACTCTTGCAGAGTAAAAGCACTTGTTTGACTCCGCCATATGAACTGAAGATAAGGGAGTTGAGAATGGGATTATGTACCCAAAATCAAAGCACAAATTGAGACTGAGACGAGTAAAACCACTGTCACTTGACTGTCAGCACTGTGCTTTCAACACCAGACTACATAATGCTTTTGCAGAATTTCTTAGGAAGTGGGTAATCTCTGGTCAGCTTATAGCTGCTGTACTGAGCGTCAGAAGGAAAAACTGTGTGCACCATAGAAGTGGGAGGGCAGTTCCTGTCCCTACTGGGAGTAACAATACAACTTGCAGTAAATGCAGCAGTCTTTGCTGGCCACCAGTGTACTTCCCTGCGTCGCTGGAATGGTGTAGAGGACTTCAGCCTGGATTGGATTTTGGGGCATGTTCATCCTTAAAACAACCCATATTCAAAATACTCTTTAAAGTTGTTGATGTATACGCAATGTGTAATCCCCCTGCACACAGTTAGCTTGGGTCTGTGCTGTTCACAGTTTGTATCGCAGTTGCACTAACGCTCCCTACTGAGCTCAGGACTCTGACAGAAGATGTTATTCATCTGGTACATGAATGGTTAATGGTTGGACTTGATGATCTTAAAGGTCTTTTCCAACCTAGACAATTCTATGATTCTATGATACAGCTGAAAGGGGATGAAGGTGGGAGAAAACTAGTGGAGAAAGTTGGTAGAAGAAACAAACTCTGGAGCCCAGGCTGCTATATTATATACCATGTGGCCAGTCTGAGCTACCTGTTTTCACTTTTTTGCAGCTGTACCAGCCCCAAGAATTTGCACACAGTCACTAACCCCTGCCTGAGAGGCATCCATTTCCTATGACATGCTCAGTGTCATGTGTTTGGTGACTGGTAAGTGTACAGCCTTGAGTGTTCACTACAGTGCTATCCTTCCTTCCATTCCCTGTACTGACTAGTAACTCTCTGTAGTTGCCCTGACATCCAGAACTTGGTTTACCCACTTCCCATGGGGCCTATTCCAGTGAGTTTTCTCACTTGTAAGAAGTAAGTTGATGGTGAATTTTTTTTTTCATATCTCACAATTCAGGAGTTACTCCACTCCCAATAGCAGGGAGATTTCTTACAAGAATAGGAAGGAGAAACAATAACATTGTCTTTGCTTTAATTTACATTTTTGCTGCAATGTGGGAACAAGTTCACGTTCAAAATTTTGGGCTTCATAGTGATGTCTACATGCAAGCAAATTCTGGGTTAGGACTAACTGGTATTTAAGGAAAGCTTACAAGAGCTGCATGATTGTGCAGATTTAGCCAAAGTGATGTGCTGTTTTGACAGGTGAAGTAAAGCATACAGACTTGAAAAATCCTGTGCCTTTTCCTCTTAAGAAACAGTGATACCAAAAACCACGGATAAAAGAAACTTTCTAAGACTCAAAGATAGAGTTTTTAGAAAGTAGGCATTCTTTATTGCAGCGCTGGGTGCATGGGGGATCACTCCACCTATCATGCACACCTCTATACTACCTCTTACAGTCTAAATACATGTTCTAGATGAATATTCGTGGATTATACAAATTATTTCTAGGAATAGGTGGAGAGTTCTAAGAAACCATTAAAATATTGTCCCTCCTTTTTACACATGTGCAATCTATTCTGGTGGTCACGTCTGGGGGTCTTTTGGATGAAGGCAAAACGTCTTCCTCACTTTTAATTTTTCACCTTTCAAGGCCGGCACGTCCTGCCAACTGTCCATCTGTTACTTCTCTTCCTTTATCTTCCATGCACTGTTTGTTCTCGTTCCTCCTGGTCAAGCAACCTTGACAAATCGTCATTATCTTTCTTACCTTACCCTCTCCCAATTCCTCCTGTCCTTTATAAATCCCATAAATAACTACTGACATCAGCAAACTAGACAACAAGGCTTAAGTCTTATGCACATAGGCCACTTGTAACATTGTTAACTTTAACCCTTAAGGCATCAACAGTGGGTTTCAAGCATCAGTTACTTGCAAAGCCAAGGAGAAGAGGGAGCCTTTGTGACCTTCCTTTAGCAACGCAGCTGAAATCAGTGCGGTCTCCAGTCTTAAAAGCTGTATTGACCCGGGTTGGTGGAGGCCTAGATGTTTCATGAAATGTGTCTTTCTGCAGCTCCTGATAGAGGAAAACAATTGCATATTCTGCCCTTCTGAGTTCCATGAAGCCTTTTGTGAGTTAAGATGTAGAGCAAATTGTCACTCTTCTGCTGCCTTGAGTGTAACTGAGATAATTTTTAGAAACAGAGGTGATGGCCTTACCTCAAATTTCAGAATAATTTCTGCTTTGCAGAGAAGTGTTAATATGAAATCTAAATTTGCTGGATGCATTAATATCACTGCTGCAGTGTTCTGAATCCACTGGGGTGGAAATTTTAAAGCAGTCACTGGTAGAAATTATGTAAAAGTAGTTTGACATAAACTATGAAGGTATTACATAGAACACAAGGGTGATGTCAGAACAGTTGGGTCATTTGCAGACAAATGAAGATAATTTTGAAGTCATTTGCAATAAGATTGTTTAGAAAAATAAACAACATGTAATGATCCTCCAAACGAAGAGCGTGAGGACAAGTCACAAAGAATGCTTTGAGAATAAAAGGAGGTTAGAAAAAGAGGAAGCTGGGCCGAAAAGAAAATGTGTTGAAATTCAAGACAGGCACTGTTAGTAAAATGAGTAGGGAAACCATTCATAAGTATATAATGCTGTTATCATAAAAACATGGGTTAACTTCTGGATAGATTCTGCAAGGGTTAATATACTAGCCACAAATGATGGAAAAGGCTCAGAGTAATTAATTCAGCAAATATTAAACTATTCCTGTGCTGGCTAAAAACTCAAAGTCTGGATTTCTACTTGATGAGATCCACACTGCTGTAGCTGCTCAGCTTTTAGGGGACCTATTGTGACTTACACCAGCCAAGGCATACTGTCATTTTTCACTTTTATAGACAGACAGCTCAGACAACCCAGTAGCCCTGCAGTGAGGGACTTAATGTGCAAAACTTACTGTGAGCCTCTGTGAGGAGAACAGCACCTGGGCTCTAAATCAGGAGGCAGAGAGAGTGTCTTTTCCACTGCCTCCACATACTAGCAGTGGTCAGACAGCACAAGACTTCAGTAGGTAGAAAGGACAGGGTTCTTCTTTCTGCATCCCTCGTTGCTAATTTCTGAGGGGAAACAAAACATCTGGATGTGTCTTATTACCTTAGCGAAGGCTCTGCCTTAATGTTTGTCCTCTGAAGTCCCCGTGGATGACAACTGTACTCAAATGGGGCAGTTAAAGCCTTGCTCTAATAACAAGTAAAAGCTCCTACATCAGTAACAAAAGATATAAGAACAGCAGCAGGGAGTATTTCACTTTCCTTAGGTGTCATTCATCTGTTTGCATGTTTAATCCACCTGCTGATATGAATTTCAGTGCTTATTTAGGCCTTAGTTGCAAAATACCATTTTTACTCTGGACAACTCTTTCAGTTATAGTAGAAGGTTGTGCCAAACTTTTTCTTCCAGAACCAAGAGGAAAGCAGAGCCAGGTTCAGTGCAAAAGCTAAGAGCTGGGGCTTACTATTCTTTTCTGCTTCCCACTTACATGGAGATGGAGGAGGAGGAGGACAAGGAAGCATCTGGAAATAAATCTCACTAATCTCTCTAAAGTATGGGGGGGGGGTGTGATAGAAAAACTTGTTTTCAACCTGAAATTCATAATTTTCCAGTCTTTCTCTCCTGTTGTTACCTATTTCCATATTCATGTCAGAAGAACTCCTGATATAAGTTATAATTTCTCTGAAGTGTGAAAATGGGAACATTCTTCTGTCACTTTGAAATTAACTATTTGACACCCATATCAAAAGCAAACAATCGTCGCTGTAAAGAACAGCTGGCACATTATGGAAAGCAATAGAGAACATGCTTCTTGAAAAGAGGTCTATATTTATGCTTGTTTTGCTTAAAGAGCATTAAAGATGCAGAGAAAAGCAGCAGAAATTCTTCTGCTGCACCCTAATGGTAGGCTATGTTTGTCCATACCATTTCACTTACCTTTATGCCTGAACATGGCTGATTAACTGTTCTTAACTACTTTTTAGTGAAAAGTTGGATATTGCCTGTTTTTCCCCAAATGTTTGTACTAATACTTTGCTTTTTGATTTCTCAATTTTCCTGCAGCAAATTATCATTCTGAATAAAAACAGCAGTCACAATTCAAGAATCTTTGACTTAGTTTCTTTCAAGGCTTCCTGACTAGACTAGATCACTTCTGATACAGCATAGTCAAGATGGATGTTTCTCTGACATTTTTTCCTGCCTCTGAAGGCAGAAATAATACATCAGGAAGGATACACCCTGACCCCTAGTGAAAGCAAGAGCATGGAGCTAAATTACATCTCACACTGGGCACTGCGATACTATTTCTATTTTTAAAGTTGTCTTTTTTGCCCTTTTGCTATCTTTCCATCCGACTAAGCCTTCATTAAGATCTACTTCAGTGGTCGCACTAATCAACAGGACACCCACTGATTACAGCAGCTAAGGATAACAGTGAAGACAGAGGTCAGTGTTTGTTTTTATCCTGTTTCTTAGCACAACGTTTAGATGCCACGAGAGTGTGTAATTCTCTACTACTGCTCTGTGTGCAAATAGTACCGCCATTGTTGATCTCTCTTTCAGTGAACAGACTGTCTCATTCACCACAGACCTTAATCAAAAGCTGTGGTTGTGCCAAGAGCAATCTACCCAGTGGGACTTAAATGAAACGTTCATTTGAATGCTACCAGGCTCTCAGTGCTTCATTTCCACCAGTGAAATCCCATTCACCTTGGTTTTTTAATGCAGTATCTTAGCAGACCACAACCACTGAAAATCTATTTACTAAACACTGATGAGATACTTCGGTTGTGTTCCCTACGCCAGCAGCTCCTGAATGGCCAGATTTAATTCTGTGGTGCTAAGCCTCTTTTTAAATGTCCACCTCCAAAAAGCATTTAGTATTGGCCTGATGCAGCTCGTGTTGTAATTTTGCCTTTTAGCAGAATTTGTAAATGTGTTATTTGGAGGGTAGTGACTCAAAGGGGCTACTCCACACTAGAGTCCCATCTGGATGGTCTTGTTCCACACTAAAAATTACACTGACAGGACTTAGTTTAGTCCATTTACAGAGAAAACTTACCTAGGCTACAGAACCCTATTCTGGAGTAAGCATTCACATGAAAGTTAGTGGAGGAGCATCTGCTGGTGCTTTAACACTACACCCTGTTATTTCACATTCTTTTTCCACTGGCTACAGCCCCAGGCCAATGGCAAGCCATCCTAAAATCCCACCCTGAAGTCTGCTTTCTCAACCTGAACATAATGCTAGCACACCAGGAGGAAGCGTTGAAGGCTGGTTTTTCCATATGAAACTAATTTAGGATTAAATTGAGAAACCTCAGCAACACCTGATGTGTCTTTGATGTTTGAATCTCTTGTTAATGAACAATTGTGATGATGCATTCAAGTATCTGTTGGTAAATTGAACCTCTTAAGCTTTCAGAAGCAAGCATAAATGACTTGATATACCAGTGTTCTGAGTGGGCATCTGGGAGTAGAGGAGCCTTCCAGGAAGATGTAATATGCTGCTTTATTTAAAAAAAAAAAAAAAAAAAAGGGAAGTGAGTTAAAGAACTTGTTTATGAAAATGGAGTGTAGCATGAGTGCTTTGGAATGTGATCATTAAAAAAAGGGTTAGAAAAGAAACAAGAGGACTTAATTTTCAAGAGAAACATTTTACTCTTGTGTGTGGGTTAAACTTCTCTGTAGATACCCTTTATTTAGATTAAAGTAACTTAAGCATACAGAGCAACCTAACAGTTACTAATGTTCGTAAGGCCTGACTCACAACAAATCCCAAGCGCCCTGCAGTGGCACAGTCTGGGCATTGAACTTTCTGAGGTTGAGTCCACCTTACAGAAATACTCAAGCTGAACTCATTCTCTCATTAGCTGAGCCACACTCATGGAAGGGGAAGAGGCTGACATGAAGACTGGGAGTCCACCACAGCCAGAGGTCTTGCCAGGAGCAGCGTCTTGGGCCAATGCACTGGTTCATAAGGGAATTCCTGGGCTGAAAGCCAACAGCTCTGTTTTGGTGGTCTCTGAGGGAAAGCCAGGCTGGACTCCATGGCTTAGACTTTCATGATGCCAGTGGTCTGTGGTGGGAAACTGTAGGGTTTATGGCTTTTCTACCCCATAACCAGCCTTGTGCTGAATGACACCTGCAGGTAGGTCCCTGGGTTGGGGCTGTGCTCGGCTTCTCTCCCAAGGGGTTGCTTCGCAGCGCTGGTGCTGGAGGTGCTGGCACCTGTCCCGATGCTGCGATGTGCAGCTGCAGGATCCCTGTTAATTTAGCTGAGGAACACTTTTTGGTGTTGGGTGCTCATTTCCTCTGGCCCCTGCGGAACTTGAGGACATCGGCCTCTGCAGGGATAAGTGCCACTGGCACATTGTCTTCCCTGCTTGACCCTCCAGGATGTCATGCTGTTGCCTGAGCCATCAGCTGCCCTGCACACCTTGAAAGTTTCTATTATACACCAATGACCTGCTGGTCCTGTCCAGTTATGCCACAGAGCACACAAGCAGGTTTTTAATTATTTTACTTGCAGCATGGTTCGGAAAATTCACACTCCTCCCAAAATCTTGAACTGAGTTACACACTGTAAAGTTTTGTCTGCGTAACAAGGTGATAGAGCAGGTCAGCAGCCCTGCTGGGAGAAAGCGGGCAACTGCTTTAACACTGGAGTTGGATCTAGCTTTGAGGTTGGCCCTGCTCTAAGCTCGAGACCCCTCCTATCCTGGGTTACTCAATGAAATAAACACCTACAAAACCAGTTCTTGCAGTGTTCATATATGTATCTTTCCATGAATCAACCCTGGACTGCACTGAGCCGAGCCCATTTTAGTTGCACCTACTCTGTTACAGAGTAGGAGGAAATGTGATGGTAACCAGAGACAGCAAACAGGGACTTTGCACTTAACAGACCTACTTTTTGTTGTTCACAGGTAGAGATAGGCTTCTGCTCCTGCTTATGTTGTCCTCATTACGGAGGACAGCAGCTCATGTCAGTGGTTTCCAGGGGTCAAAGGGTGTTTGCTCCTGTTCAGCTGGACCAGAGGAGAGCTGTGATCAGGCTGGTGAGGGGGGGGCTGGCCTCTAGCACAGCAGCAGCACAGCAGGGGACATCAAGGGAGCACAGATATACCAAGGGGGGCTGTGCAGGATGGCTGGAGAGCTAGCATGATAGCACATCCCTTAGTACCAGCCCCAGTGCTGCTCCAGAAGGAGGATGGGGAGGCCCTCCATGTGTGGGGAGTGCCTGGTGCCTCACCCGTGGGAGGTCTGGCTGAGATGCAGGGCTGCCTGGCGCAGAAGCAATGGCAGAAGGCCAACACATCACGTAGCATCAGGGAAGATGAGCAGGACAGCAACAGGACCATTCCAAGAAAACACTTGTGCAGAGGCAAGAGCTGGAGCCCTGTGCTGCTGTGATGGGTGCACCCACTCTGATGGCATGAACAGCACTTTGGTTTGGGCATCACCGACGAGCAGTCCTGACTGAAATCAGGCCTGCTGTGCAATCCTTGAGAATTGTGTGAGGCCATTATCTTCTCAGGAACCAAGGAGTCTAGGCCACATCTTGTCAGGAGCTGACAGTACCAGCCTGAGCTGGGATGAGACAAACTAAAACTGCTATGGCTGCACTCCTGCACATATACCAAAGGGGAGTTGACTATGAGTCAATCACTTTATGCTGTAGATACCTGTAGCACCCCTGAGCCCCTTGAGCTCTCCTGCACGGCAGCGGCCTGCGCGGCTGTCATCTCCCTTTCAGCAGGGATGCCTCTCAAGGTTAGTCCTCAAGGCCAAGAGACCACTTACCTGGCAACTGGTATCTCTGACGAGGTAAGTGACATTTTATATTAGACCTAAAAGTATATTGTATGCTAGTGACATTTATATATCCAGCTATTGCTTAATTATTAGAAGTGTAGTAAGTAGTAGAGTGTTTGACCTCCATCCAATCACCATTTAAATCATCATTTAAGTCATTGTCAAATATCGTCAAACCACTGTTTAATTACCTTTCAATTATTGCTTAATCACCATTTGATTACTATTTAATTATCATTCAATCATTGATAATTATCATTTGATCATCAATAAAACCCTTTGGTTAACCCCACAACGATGACTTCTCTCAATAATTCACCTCTGAGAGCTGTGTAAGAGGTGGGACAGCTATAGGCTATGCTTGACTTTGTAGAAGGTTGGGACTCCCAGGGTGAGAAGGTTGGGAGCTTGTGACTCCCGGCAGTAGGAGAATGGCTCCTTCTGCTCATGCAGATGTGAACTGAGGGCGCTGAGGTGCAACACCCTGAGAACAGGAGAGCAGGAACAAGCTCGGCCAGGAAAGGCATCTGAGCCTGAAACACATGGCCCCTCCTGAGGACAGAGTGAGTAATGGTGGCTGGAGACTCTACTTTTGCTGACCAGACATACTGTCTGAGGAGGTTTCCTCTTGCCAGGGTGTTAGATCTGGGATGCTTTTTGTCCAGCCCTTGGGCCATCACCCCCTGCCATCCACGTGGGCACCAGTGACACTGCCAAATGAGCATCTTGTGTGACCACGTCACTCTAGAGTCTGGGATGAAGGCCATGGGAGCACAGGCGGTGTTTCCTTACATCCTTGCTGGTGAACGAGCAGATGCATCCTGGGGGCTGACAGGTTCAATCAGGCATAAAGAGAAATGAGGCTTTATTAAATGGGATTTTATATACTGGGTTTCTGATACCTGATTAGAGCGTAGAAACAGAAGCTGCAATCTAGTTTTGACAACTTCAGACTTGTGTTACATGGAATTTTGCTTTTCAGTGTGCACAACTCATACCAAACCTAAACTGGAATCTGTTATTCCATATGTGGGTATTTCTGCATATTTTGCAGTTCAGAATGCACTGAGTTAGCTACTCCATTCATAAGAATTGCTTACGTGTTCCCTAGGACCAGAGACAAAACATGACTGAATAAATTAAGCTAATAATCCTTTACAATAAATAAACTAAACCCTAGTTGGTTTTGGGGTTTGATTTTGGTTTTTTTTTTTTCCCCCAGAGAAGTGATTCCTCAACTCTGAGCAAATTCCGTATGTTCTTTGTCAGGAGGTTATTTGTGCTAAAATGTAAGAGCTGTAAATAAGCTATTAAATATTAAAAATCAGTGTATTTGGAGCACAAAGGGCTTGCCTGTCATATAATCATATTTGCTAGCTGACTGGATGTAAAGCTTCAGCCTTTTGACCTTGCTGTGTTGTTACACAGGTTTTTTTTTTCCGTTCAGCTCTGATATGGCTTATAATTTACAAGTCTCAGTTTTGTTAGCAGAACCGGAAAAGCTCCTGAGATAGCCAAAGTGTAAATGCTAAAATACGGTATGAGTCCTGCAGCTATGTCTGCCTGGGGTAAGTGTCTCTACTGTTTTGTTAAATACTGACTAGTACTGACTATAATTAATGATTTTGTAAAAATAAAGCAGTATTAATTGATGCTATCTCTGTAGGTTTTTTTCCCCACAGGAGACGGATATATTTAAACTGAAGCACTTTCTTCTGATCTAAGTCTCTGTATACTCGTGTGTGGAGTGGAATATTTTATATATAAATATTAATATATAATATATAATTTATTTTCTGGAGTTTAAGAGGATAGACATTTTAATTTCCCTCTTTGTTTTTAACCTTGTGTAGTCTAACGTGTTCTTTATTACAACCTTTATCTGAAAAGGTATAATCTCTTAATCTGGCTATACAAAGAATCAAATCAAATATTGAAAGACATACCTGCTATCTTACTGCATAACTTGAAACTGAGCCAGAACTTTGTGTTCGCTTTCCGTATCTGAGTTTTTGCTTCTCTTACTCAGGGGCAGTTGTTGGTGCTTTCAACCAACAAGTCTGCACTTGATTTATTTCTAGTGTGATCAGATCGATTGTTTTAAAGAAGTTTTTTCAAGAAGTAAGCTGTAGAGCTATTATGAAGCAAAAAGAAAAATAATTGAATGCTAGCTACTTACTAATACTTTTTTGTAGTGTAGGTATGAGAAGTTGCATTTCTCTTTTGCTTTCCATTGCAGGCCATAGACTGCACACAAATGTGATCTAGTATTTTCCTTGTCTCTTCAGTTGTGAGATTTTTGCAAAAAAAATGGTATCCCATTTAAATGAACATCAGGATTTGCTTTTGGTTGAGGCATCACCAACTTAAATTATGGAGAGGAGAAAAGGCTACGAATCTGAAACTTCTCTTGCCTAGGAAGCTCATGCTTCATGAGCCATTTTATCCCTCAGGTTATCCCTCAATTTCCTAATACTGATGTGCTTGTTTAAACCAAACCAAACCCTCCATAGCCCTCCCTTCCTACTGGCTGCCAACAGTATGACACATTCAAAGCCCTGCCTGTGTTTTAAATTATTCATTCTTAGAAGCCACAGTTTATTTTAAATTTTCCTTTTCTGCCTCCACATATACTTCATGTCATGCCTCTCTTTCAAGGCCTACTGGTAGGAGAAGAAATTCAGAAAATAGAAGTCAACAATATTGAAGATCCGGCTAAGTTCAGAAAGGCTTTTGCTCACAATTCAGCTGTGAGATGGTATACCATTGTATTTCACCAATATGTAAAGAAAACTTTATATAGAATCAGAAATTTAGCAAGCTCAATTTAGCTGTTCTGCCAGTGGAGGGAGGTGTTTGGAGCTCTCCAAGAAACCAGGAAACTGGAAGGCCAGGAGAGCCCATTTTATCAAGAAGCTCCTTTTACATATTTTAGGCTGCCACATTTAGTCTCACTGCTTCCGTAAGGGCCTCAGTCAAAAGAAAGGCTGCCAGTCTTGACTCTCTTCACTGCCAAACCTGCCTCACAGGACTGCAGAGCCATGGAGGTTGGCAGGGTCACCTACAACAGGCAACTCAGGGCTGTGTCCAATTGGGTTTTGAGTATCTCTAAGGATGGAGAGTCCACAACCCCTCTGGACAGCCTGTTCCAGTGTTCAACCACACTTACAGTAAGAAAAGCTTTTTCGTAGATGTAAATGGAATTTTCTCTATTTCAGTTTGTGCCCATTGCCTCTCATCTTTTCACTGGGCACCACTGAGAACACTGTGGTTCCATCTGCTTTCCATCCTCTAATCCCGTATTTATACAACCTTATAAAATCCTCCCTATGCCTGGATCTGACCTGATTATTTATTGTAATTTTTTTTCAGCTTACTTGCAAATAAATTCCTTCAAGAAAGAGTTCAGTAACTGGATTTCATCATACTGAGTGTCAAGGAAGTACTGGTACAGTTTACTGTATTACTTCAGGGATAAAAATATGATGTGATATTGACAGCACATAAAACTCATTTAATCCTGTACATAAACTGGGGGTAATGTACCAGAACTTGCACTTCTCTGTTGCATCAAAGGCTTTCTATCTGTCACAGTATGTTCTCTCCCTAGATCCAGAGAGTACAAGGTTGCAAAAGGTTCAGAAGATCCGATGTGTAAAACTTGCTTGATTTACAGAATACACCTCCACCAAGCCAGGAAACTTGTAAAAATGAGGATTTTCCTGTACTGCCTGCCCTAGAGTTGTAGCACTAGAGTTTAATGAGGTTATAGCATACCAAATACTGCAAAAGCTTTATCTGGGTATAAAAGTAAGTAAATTACATTTTGACACTTTGAACTAGTCTTGTCAAAACCTAGAAAGTGGATGCTTTTAGAATTTTGCCTGTTTTCATCTGTGTGACACTTCTTTATTAAAAAAAAAAGTATACCTAAGAAGTGGTAATTTGTTCCTGTTTGTTTCATCTTTCAGTTATCAGTCTGTAGAACAACAGTTCCTGCATGAGCAAAAAAACCCTCATATTTACTGCAGCTTGGAGATTTATGCAGACCTTTTGAAACAGTCCATTGAGACATGATGGATATCTCATCATTTTATATATACTTCTATATATATAAATATATAAAGACTGGAAGAACCACCAAGCAATATTTAACAAAGGCAGTCCTTTGACCTCTGTCAGCTCTAGATTTTATGATTAAAACATAAAGGTAGTAATTACTTCTTCGCACACTTCGTGTGTATCTGTAGTCTATGCTTGTGTCGTGGTTTAACCCGGCTGGCAACTGAGCACCACGCAACCGCTCGCTCACTCCCCCCCCTCCCTCAGTGGGATGGGGGAGAGAATCGGGAAGGGGAAAAAGGTTAGAGCCGAGGGCTGAGATAAAGACAGTTTAATAAGAGAAAATAATAATAATAGTAATAATGAGAATGATAACAACATATACAGAATATAGAAAACGAATGATGCACAATGCAATTGCTCACCACCCGCCGACTGATGCCCAGCCCGTCCCGAGCAGCGATCACTCTCCCCGCGACCGACCCACCCACCAAACCCCCCCCCCGAGCATGACGTTATATGGTATGGAATAGCTCTTTGGTCATTTTGGGTCCTAGCTGTGCTGTACTCCCAGCTTGTTATGCACCTGGCCGAGCAGGAGAAGCTCAAAAAGTCCTTGAGCAGTCTGAGCACTACTTGGCAACAACTAAAAACATCAGCGTGTTATCAACATTCTTCTAGCACTAAATCCAAAGCACAGCACTATGCTAGCTTCTGTGAAGAAAATTAACTCTATCCCAGCTGAAACCAGGACAGCTTGAATACATGGGAATGTTGATTCTGAATCAAAGGCTTGCTGGAATTCCACAAAATCTTCTAAACTGCAAAATGCTTCAGGATATTTATCCATGAGAATACAGTGTTAATCAAGATGTTCAAGGTCAGGTTGGATGGGGCTCTGAGCAACCTGATCTAGCTGAAGATGTCCCTGCTCATTGCAGGGGAGGCTGGACTAGCTGACCTTTAAAGGCCCTTCCAACACAAACTATTCTATGATTCTATGTTTTTTCCCCATAATGTGCTTTGACTGTTGATGACATTGAGTTATCTGAAATGAGTTCCAAAGCACTCTGAATATAAAGTTGACTATTGACTACAGTTTCTGGAGGATGACCCCCCTCAGACAGCCTGACCCAAACAACCTAGTACAGCTTTACCACAGTAAGCTGCCAGCCAAGAACACACTGCTGCTTAAAATGGGTGATAATACTGTCCTAGCAGAACTGTGGGAGACAAACAGTACTTGCCCAACTTGACATAAGTATGTTCCAGCTTCACGTCACTGGGACTGTGACTCTGACTGTGACCCTGACCAGTAGTGGCCCTTTTGCATACCTTGCGTTCTGTGATACAGCCACTTCAAACTGTTTCTGTAGTCTGGCTATTTTTCTGGTTTTATGCTTCTAAAACAGGTAGCTGCTTGTATTCTTTCATTCTTTTTAGCTGCACAGGTTCCTGCCATTGTGAGAGTGCAGACAGTTAACGTTAGTTGTATGTAACTCCATCCTCTTTGGCTCATGGAAATTGCCGTTTCTTCTTCAAAAGGACTTTACCTATCACTTTTTTATAAAGATCAGTATATGCCCTCCTTATAAGGAACACCTTGATAGCTAAAAATAAACAAAAAGGAAAAAAAAAAGCTGAAATTGTTTCCAAAAACTGGGATTGCTTCCAGCTATCTTATCATTCTTCTGGTTTTGGATGAGTATCCTGAGTGCAGACATGAAGGCAGTAGAAACTTTGCAGTTAAGATGACCAGCTCTGTGTCAGAAACTGATATCAAATCCCTCTAGTGAGCTATCACATTTACGAATGTGACAGCTCTGATAATAATTCTTTACCTCACTCTTTTCCACTGTCTGGGACCACATCCCTGCTACACATGTGAAATGGAAAGGATGGCTTGTCTTCAACTGCTGCCCTATTCCGTGCCTGCTAGCAGCAGAGGTGGCGGCAGACTCAGCTGAAGACAATCACCAGATAGTTTAGGTTGTTTTGACTGGTTAGACTGGTTGCTCAGAGATAAGAAGTTAAAGCACAACAAGTGTAAGTCACACATGCCTATGTGTTACAGCATATAAATATGTATCTGAGGGAGTTAGGCATTAAAAAATAGCCAAAATCTCACGTTCATTTACACCTTAACGATAAAAATAACCATTCCACAGGTAACTTCTAAGGAAACCCTGTGACTACCCTGCACTGGCAGATAATGCAGTAATGTATCCGAATTACTTGTTAAGTGAATGCATTTTCACATTTCTGTAAAAGGAGGTATTGATTACTTCCTTAGGCTTTTGAAACAGGGACAAATTCTGATGCCCTTATAAGGCAGTTCAGTGTATTTCCCCGATCACAGGAAAGATCTGTTCACATGAGCTTCAGCTTTCCAAATCTTGGGCCTCTGTCTCTTGAGAGGGGAAGGACTATTAGATCCATACAAAAGAAAGGCAGTTTAATAGGACAGTCTATGTGGAAAAGAAAGGCAGGACAGGCCAATGGAGCAGGTGAGGTAAGATGCTTCGTAGACAAGTTCTTGAAGAAAAGCAAGAGAAGAGGTCTCTATAGCTAGGTGAGAATACAACAGGGGCTAAGCACATAGGGAAGGGGCTTCCTCTCCTAAACCAGGAGGAATGTCCCAAAGAACACATCTGGCAAACAGCACTGAACTCCATCTAAAAAGACACTGGCACTTCTAATTACAGCTTTTGTCATGGTATACTCAAACTCAGCTTGTTTGAAAGCACTGAAATAGACTACACGGGAGTTGAGGCAGGCAGGCAGCATGGCAAACAGGCTGCTTTTGTTAGTCTCAGTTTCCCTTTCTCCACGTTCAACAGGAATTTAAATGTACCTATAGACTCTCTGAATTCAGGTGTCCTCTGTGAACGTCTGCACTGTCAGCTGGTGCACACAGAGATAAAACTCAAGGAACCATGTCAGCTTGTAACAACTGACAATGTAGCCAGATCTTTAAAAGAGAGAGTATTTGTGTGTGCGCTGAGGTCGATTCACATTGGAAATGGCTGACTGCAACATTTTGAATCATATGGTTATGGGATAATTCAGGTTGGAAGGGACCTCAGGAGGTCACCTAGTCTAATTTTCCTGTTCAAAGCCAGGTCACCCATGAGCTCACCAGGTTGTTCATGGCTTATCCAGTCACGTCTTGAAAACTTCCAAGGATGGAGATGGCATAAGCTCTCCAGTTAACCTGCTCCTCTGCTTGGCTGCCTTTAGGGTGAAAAGGTTTCTCCTTATATCCAGCCCTGAATGCCTTGTTTGAAGTTCTGCTCTTTGTGTCTTGTCCTCCCAGCATGCACCACTGTAAAGAGCCTTGCTCCATCTTTTTGAAAACCTCTGTGTCGCTACTAGGGGTCTGCTATGAGGTCCCCCTGAAGCTGTGTATTGGGTCTGTGTAGCAAGGTCTTGGTAGTGGGGGGGCTACAGGGGTGGCTTCTGTGAGAAGCTGCCAGAAGTTTTCCCTGTGTCCGCCGCTGGCCAAGGCCAAGCCAATCAGCAACAGTGGAAACACCTCTGGGATAACATATTTAAGAAGGAAAAAAAAACCAGCTGCGGCTCAGTAGCCAGAGAGAGAAGAGAAGTGAGAGGATGCAAGAGAAAACAGCCCTGCAGACACCAAGGTCAGTGCAGCAGGAGGGCAGGAGGAGCTCTAGGCATCGGAGCAGAGATTCCCCTGCAGCCCTGGGTGCAGCCCATGGTGGGGCAGGCTGTGCCCCTGCAGCCCATGGAGGCCCACGGGGGAGCAAATCCCCACCTGTAGCCTCTGGACGACCCCACACTGGACCGGGTGGATGCCCAAAGGAAGGAAGCTGTGACCCCGTGGGAAGACTCTGCCAGATCAGGTTCCTGGCAAGACTTTGTGGACCCATGGGGGGGGAGGAGCCCACGCTGAAGCAGGTTTGCTGGTAGAACTTGTGACCCCACAGGGGACCCACGCTGGAATAGTCGAGCCCAGAGAGGGCAGAGACATGAGAACTACGACCCCAGCCCATCCCCCTGTGCCGCTGGGGGGGAGTAGGTAGAGAAACCTGGGAGTGAAGTTGAGCCCAGGAAGAAGGGAGGGGTGGGGGGGAAGGCGTCCAGCCATGATACTTTGCCTAATGTAGTAACAGTCAAAGAAACAGAGGAATTTCAGAGGCCAAGGAGGAGACTAGCAACATGGAAATGTCCCAGTGTGTAAATGTTTTCAAAACTAGCAACACAAAGGTGAAGTTAACATAAAGGACAAAAAAAAACATGTTACAGTGGAGAGAGACCTCTAGGCAGAACCCTTTATCTTTTCTAATAAAGGCAGAGATGTTGAGAGCAGAAGGCAAAGTCTATGGCAAACCATCTTCTTCTCCCAGTCACAGAATCGCAGAATGGCAAGGGTTGGAAGGGACCTCCAAAGATCACCCAGTCCAACCCCCCTGCACAAGAAGGCTCACCCAGAGCAGCGTGCGCAGGACATCATCCAGGTGGGTGTTGAACATCTCCAAAGAAGGAGACTCCACAACCCCCTTGGGCAGCCTGTTCCAGTGCACTGTCACCCGCAAAGCGAAGAAGTTCTTCCTCACGTTCAACTGGAACCTCTTCTGCTTCAGTTTGTGCCCATAGCCCCTTGTCCTGGCGCTGGGCACCACTGGGAAGAGTCTGGCTCTGTCCTCGTGACATCCACCCTTGAGATATTTGTATGTGTTGATGAGACCCCCTCTCAGTCTTCTCTTCTTCAGGCTGAACAAGCCCAGCTCCCTCAGCCTTTCCTCACAGGGGACATGTTGCAGTCCCCTAATCATTTTTGTAGCCCTTTGTAGTTGCATCATCAGAAAGTGTCTTGTGATGGAGCTTCGTGCATTCCAAGATTGCACAAGGCTGGGGTAGCAAAACTATCCATTTTCACATCATGGTAAGAAACTGGATGTCTTTCCAAGCTGCACAGTTTTAAGCTGCAAACTGAGCCCGCTGCCTGTTTGTGATGAGACCTTCTCACACGCAGGTCCTCCTTCCCTGCCTCAGTGCTTTTTCCTGCGGCTTCGCCATCGATCGCGATGCGCCGGCCGTGGCGGCGGGGCACTGGCGCCCGCCCGTCTCTCGGGTACCCTCACGGCTGCGGAGGAGAGGGTTTCGGCACCCTCCCACCTGACCTACGCGGCCTCTTCGTAGTCCGCACCTGGCGGGGACACCTCAGGAGCAGCCGAGGCCTCACCAGAGGCGCCGGGAAGGGGGCAGAACGGCGCGAAGGCAGCCAGCGCCCCGGCTCCGCCGCCCCCTCAGGGAAGGCTGCGCGGGCCCGCGGCGCGGCCGGCAGGCGGCAGCGCGGCGCCGCCCGGAGAGGCCTTGACTGGGCACCGCCTCCGCCCGCCCCCCGCCGCCGCCGCTGCCGCCGCCGCCGCCGCCGCCGCCGCCTCGGGCGGAAGCGAGGGCGAGCGGCGGCCGGTGCCGCGCCGCGAGGAGCGGGTATGGCGGACGGGACGCGCTCCCTGCGTGGCGGCAGCCCGGCCTCCAGCCCGGTACTGGGCGGGCGGGGCCGCGCCGCGGTGGCGGCGGCGGCGAGCAGCCCGCCGGGCCACGGCTTCCGCCGGGTGACCCTCACCAAGCCCACATTCTGCCACTACTGCACCGACTTCATCTGGGGGCTGGCCGGCTATCAGTGCGAGGGTAAGGGGCGAGGGGGGCGGGCGGGGGGGCCAGGCCGGGGGGCCCGGCGGGTGTCGGTCCGCCGGACCTGCTGGGGCGGCCGCCGAGTCCGGGGCGAGCTGGTGGCGGGGGGTGGTGGTGCAGAAAGGCTGCAAACACCGCTACTGAAAGTACTACTGCTAAAAATAGTAGTAATAATAACAGTAATACAGTACGTTCTGCTAAAATAGAACAATAGTGGTAGTAAAAATTCTAGTAAAATAAATTCTAAGAGTAAAGTCTAACGACAACAAAACTAAAAATTCTGGTAATAACTCGAAAAATGAAAAAGTCTAAATCCAGCACTGATACTTAAAGTTCTACTATTAATAAGAATACATTCTAATAACAAAAATGTCTAACAACAACAATACTAAAAAGTCTACTATTAATAACAAATGACTAAAAATAAAAGTTAATTCTAATAATAATAAATTCTGACGGCAATGAAAAATTTTTTAGTAATAATAATGACATTTCTACCAATAATAATAAAAAATTGGAGGTGCGGCACTGCCTGCTCCTGAGTAGTGACCATGGGTGTTTGCCATGATCCAGCACTGCCCCGGCCGATCCTGGGATGGATCTGCTGCAAGCCGTCCTGGGTGCCCTTATCTGCCGAAATGTCTGATGGTGTGGAGGAGCCACAACCTGCTGGGGTTTGAACCTTTTAAACCTGGGCTGGTGCCAGGGAGGGGAGAAGGAATCGCTAGGTCTCCTTGCTGGCCCCTGCGGCAGCTGAGGTTCCTGGAGGTGACAAAATTATGGCTTCTTCTGATGCAGAAAAACCAAACAGTGTCATAGGGAAAAGGGATTCTCAGTGTCCTCTGTTTCAAAAAAATGCAAACCAATAAACAAAACAACATCTTGATGTCTTCTCGAGCGTGTGCAGCCCAGCAGCTTGGGTTGCATCTCCAAGACCATGTCTGGAGGAGTTGGGTTGTACAAGAACTTCACTTGTTCGGGTGGTATCAAACAAGGCCGTGGGTGTAGAGCAAGTACCCTGCAGTGCTGAAATCACTCTTGCTTTTTGTCGTCTGGTGTGAGGAGGGTGCAGGATTAAGTTGGGTGGAGTCATGTTCCTGTGTGGTGCAAAAAAACCCTTGCAAGAATGGTTTTGTATTTGCTTAAAACTTTGCCGAGAGATGGGTCGTTTTGTCTGCATAGCAGAACGTCACTGCCTACCCTAATGGCAAAAAAGCCCCAAACTGGAGTGAAAATTTCTGAAGTTGTGCAAATGCACAAAGCTACTCTTTTATGGCCTTTATTATATAACTGCCTTAAAAAAAAGGCAAATTGTCAGAGTCACAAAAGTGGGCATTCAGGTGCCAGTTTCATTAAGAAGAACTAAGCAGCTTTGGTATGTTAACAGGTAAGAAAATGTGAAAGGTTTTCGTCCAGGATGTCTCACTTTTTTTTTTTCACATACTACATACATAACGGCGGTGCATAGATGTCACTTGAGTTTAGGGTCTTTTCCTAGATTTAAAACTGCACTGACAGTTTGTGGTCTGGAATTGTTTTTCCCTTTTGGCTTTTCAGGCTGAATATAGGGTGAGGATGGTTAGCAGCACTCTCTAATGAGTGTTCTCTTTTAAAAGACATACCTCTTTTAAACCTATATCTGAAGACTCCACCCCAAACAAGTCCTGTGTGTGAGGGATAATGAGAGAGAAAAAAATACTCTTAGCCTTCATTAGCTGTTACATTCCCTGCTCAGTGTGGGGCAAACACCTGTGATGTCACCTAGCACATCAGTGTCTCTTTTGGGTGAAGAACTGATTTTTTTGTTCTCTTGTCTGTTTTCAGCCAGCTGTGCTCAGTGTCATGTTTTGTCTTTTCCAATAACTTACTGCTAAATAAAAAATTTCAAAAATGATGGGTCATTTGCTGACAGTGGCTGCTTTTGACAGCCATGCATACACCCTTGTGCCTTGCTGAATAGCTCAGCAGCTCGTTCCTTCTGAGTTATTTAATAAATGCTGATTTCTTGAATGATATTTTAAGCAAAATCTGTTTAATAATTACCTCCTTGTCACATTTGCTTTAACTAATAGAGTTTGATCATTGTTCTTTTGAAAGTAATGAAAGGATGATCTCTAGGAGATCAGCCAGGATGATTTAAAAATAAAAAAATAACCTACCCAGCTTTTAGCAAAGGAAATGATTGCGGTAGACTGGAAAAAACTGGTAGCTAATCGCTGTCTCCTTTCTCTTCTCCCGGGAGAGACTCAGATTGCAGGTGTAATTGCAACTGAGCTGATGTTCTCTTTGCTTGGAATTCTTTTGATAAACCACCTACTGGCTTCAAATTGAAGCTGTTGAGTAGCCTTTTCCTAGGTAAATTTGCAATGGTTTCTGTTCCCAATCTGTGGTTTCAAGGTGTTCAGGCTCCTGATGCTGTTTGTGTTGATGTTTGCTGAAGCTGGTCCTGATCAAAACAAAGTTTCCAAACTTTGAAGGCAACTGAGTATGCTGCTGATGAGACTCCATCAGGTGAAAAAGGAGGGGGGGGGAAAAAAGCTCCTGCCTATCATTATTTTGAGTAGTTGTGTGGCCTAAATGATTTGGATTTGAGTTTTAATTGCGATTGAACTTTTGACCCTTGGAAAATGGCATTTTCTATATGTGAATGATAAGGTCTATGGAGTTCTGCAGTAAATTTACCAACCAGAACTCAGCATAGTGGCATATGCCCACGTGGCTTACATGGCTGTGTAGCAAAACCACAAGAAAGTATAATGAATTCTTAACACATTTCTGGCAGTGCAGGCCAAGATAAGTGGTCTCTTTTCCTCTTGTGGACCGTGAAAAATGCATAGGAGAGGTGCTCTGATGCTCTCTGTACAAGGCACAAAAGTGTCCTGGCTCTAATCCCTCTGTTTTAAAGAAAGATACTGCTTCCCTCTCCGGTTCAGAGCCAGTATTGCTGTTGCCAGCACTTTGTACAGGACGGGAGGTACTCAGGGGACAATTGCAGCTCTCTTGCTAGATTGGTAAGGTATTTTTATAAGTGAAATTTTACAGGGAAGGCAGTAGTCTTCCTATGTGGATTAGGTGTCCAGTTTGGTCTGAAGATGTCACTGTATTAAGCTTTTGTGCGCATGTTTATTGTAGTCTCGGTCAACCAGGCTTGCAGCTGTGGTTTTTGGTTTTTTTTCTCCCTCCAAATTTGTTTTCCGTAAACCCTTTGTAAATGACTCTTTATTTTCCTGCCTCTTTACTCTTTGTAGCTGTCACTTCCTTTGGTAAGTGTGTGTGTGTGAAAGAGTAAGTGATGTTTGGATGTAACATGAGGGCTCTGCAGAGGGACCTGGACAGGCTGGATCGATGGGCCGAGGCCAACTGTATGAGGTTCAACAAGGCCAAGTGCCGGGTCCTGCACTTGGGTCACAACAACCCCATGCAGCGCTACAGGCTTGGGGAAGAGTGGCTGGAAAGCTGCCTGGTGGAAAAAGACCTGGGGGTACTGATTGACAGCCGGCTGAATATGAGCCAGCAGTGTGCCCAGGTGGCCAAGAAGGCCAATGGCATCCTGGCTTGTATCAGGAATAGTGTGGCCAGCAGGAGTAGGGAAGTGATCGTGCCCCTGTACTCAGTGCTGGTGAGGCCGCACCTCGAATACTGTGTTCAGTTTTGGGCCCCTCACTACAAGAAAGATGTTGCCTTGCTGGAGCATGTCCAGAGGAGAGCAACCAAGCTGGTGAGGGGTCTGGAGCACAAGTCTGATGAGGAGCGGCTGAGGGAACTGGGTTTGTTTAGTCTGGAGAAGAGGAGGCTGAGGGGAGACCTGATCGCCCTCTACAACTACCTGAAAGGAGGCTGTAGTGAGGTGGGGGTCGGCCTCTTCTCCCTGGTAACAGATGATAGGACGAGGGGGAATGGCTTGAAGCTGCGCCAGGGCAGGTTTAGGCTAGACATTAGGAAAAACTTCTTCACCGAGAAGGTTGTCAGGCTCTGGAATGGGCTACCCAGGGAGGTGGTGGAGTCCTCATCCCTGGAGGTATTTAAAAGAAGGATAGATGAGGTGCTTAGGGACATGGTTTAGTGGTGGGATGGCAGTGCTAGGTTAACGGTTGGACTCGATGATCTTAAAGGTCTTTTCCAACCGAGGTGATTCTATGATTCTATGAACAATTCCTCTCCTACGTTGCTCTTGCTTTCCAAAGCCTGGTCATTTCAGTTTTGAGTGGGTTTAAATTTCCTCAGGCTTGGCAAGGGAGAGGCATGCCTAAGTGCCTCTGTGCATGTGTGTGTGCTTCAAAATGAAAAGTATTAAATATATAAATATATGAAGTCTGTATAAGGAACCGATTCCATACACTAAAAAAATAGCTAGCCGATACTTTAAATTGGAGTTTGGGAGTTACCTTAGCCACCTATAAATAACATTTCTTTTCACAGTGCTTTTTCTTTTTCCATAAAAAACTTAAAAAAAAAAAAAAAAAAAAAAAAAAAAGAAGTAGGGAGAATTGTGAATCTGTACATTTTGGGGGCTACAAATATTTCCAGTTGCTATAAATCTTTGAAATGTGATTTTAGTTTGGTTTATTTTAGCCAAAGGTAAAATGTAAGGGATTTAAGTAATAAGCAAGTTGGTTAGCAGATTTAACAGAATTGTTCAGCCATTTTTAGGTTATATATATTTATATATCTTTCATTAGAGTATTAACTGGAAGTTCTTGTCTTTTTGGTACACTTTGTGTCGGTTTCTACAGGGCATTTGTTTTGATATGAAGGCACTAAGTCAAATAATACTTCGGGAAATAGCATCCTTGTTTTCTTGTTCTGTATTTTGGGGGTTTTTTTTTTGTTTATTTGCTTTTAGGCTTTGTATTCTAAGGAGAAATTCCAAACTTATTCCAAGATGCAGAAATCCTGTTTCTCCTAATCTGGTTTAGATGTTGGCTGGCAACACTGCAGCTTTTCCAGAGCAAAATGTAAATGCTGAATTGGAGTTATGTTTATGCCATAAATCTCTGAATTAGAAGGACAGTTATAAAGCTGCTGTGATTCATACAGGCATGTCCCAGAGATGGGCAAGCCACGTTGTGCCTCGTTGGTGTAGGAGAACCTGGAGATGTTCAGACAGCGTCTGGGGATGCACGTTCTGGACATGTTTTTAATGGAGTCTACTCCATTTAAAGACTGTTCTATGTAATTGAAGTCAGGTAGGGAAGTTGTGTTTTATTTTAAAGCTGGGAGTTAGACCAACAGGGATTTTGTAGGGATATGGAAATAGTAGCAGGGAATGAAGGGGTGAGGAGCAATCCCCTTGAACTCTCCTCTTCTCTGGTTAGTTCTGTTGTTGGGACAGGCCACTGGAACATCATCGACCCTGCTGGTTCCATTCAGCTCGGTTTTGAAGGAAACGAATGATGTATGAGATTCCCCAGAAAGTCTTAATGCTTGCCGTTCAAAAGAAAAACAAATTATTCCTTCTTCTGATGAGCTTGGCTTGCTTTTGGTGCATTTTGAACTAAAAATAAAAGCTGCAAGAACATAAAACCACAGTAGAATCTTGCTTTCTACCCCACAATCAGTTTGAGTTTTCAGTTGCTTCCTTTATTCTTTAGTGAGTTCTTTGTCAGCAGTGGGGCCTTTCCGTGCAACAATGAGATGATTGATATTGAGACACAGTGTGAGTTTGTGGTTGAGATGTTGTTGACTGGATGTGACTTTGCTGCATTTAAAACTTAGATTGAGCCATGTGACTCTGAATCCATCTTGGGAACAAATATTGTCAAAAAAGAAAAAAAAGCCACCAAAAAGCTCTCCCCAAAAGAAACCCTGACACAGAAATTTAGTTCAGTTCTGGTCAAGCTGAAACATATGTTAGGAAAAATGTTGGGAGGATTGACTGACACACTGAAAAATGCAACTTACTGGCCTGCATAATCCATTTTGTACTGAGGAATTTACGCTTTTCATCTCCCCGCCTCCCTCTGACAGTGCTTTGGAGGAAAATATCATTGCCATCATTAGTGATGCAGGGGAAGGGACAGGCAGCTTTGTGAGGACGCACTCAGCTTTTGTAGCTGGAAGCTATATTTTGTGTTGATAGCATTATCCCAGATTTCAGTACAGAAACTCAATTGTGTAGGAAATAACTCACCGCAGAAAGTGCTAAAACCGGTAATCCAATACCAGGCTTTGCACAGCACCTTCATATCTCATCTGTGTTACCGCCTCGGTCTGACTTGGTGATAAATGACAAAAGCAATAAAGAATGTGCTCATCAATCCATTGTGGTCTGGGGTGACTGCGGCTTGCTCTCTGCAGGTTTCCTTTCTAGATGATCTTTCATCTAATACTGCTTAGACTTAGTATGTTCAGGTGTTCCTCAGCCATCTTCTAGGCTAATACCCTCTGGTTCTTCCCATCTCACAAGAAAATGTTTCAGTCTTCCTCTGGTTTCTCGCAGACTGTAGTTCTTGTAGGGCTGTGCTAAGGGTCTAAAAAGCCTTTTATCCTTTTTTGCAATTGTGTGGGAGATAAATGCCTGACTAGTTACTTCTTTCTGATAAACAAAGGACATTGAACTCCAAGGCTTTCACCATTAAACATTTTCTAAGCACTGTACTGAGCATTTTCTTTAAAACTTGGGTAGTTTCAATCAGAAGTGACCTCAGTACTTTATTGGTGCAGAAGCACTTTCATGTTCCTATTTTTGGTGATGTTTGCGTGCGTTAACTGTGTGTTTTCCCCCTGGTTCAGGTTTGGTTTCTTTTTGGGAACTAGTATGTTTTGGTAACACCTCCCCTTTCTCTAGAAGTGATGTGCATTCCTTCTTTACAGATGTAGAAGTTTGTATTAAAATAGGATATAGCGCATCTTACTCAACAACACACATCTCTGTGTACGACTACTCTGTTCTCCTTCAGTTTTAGTCACCAGCAATTATTTTTAGTAGTGATGTTACTTCTATTTCAATAAAATACCTGATACCATTAGACAGTATCCTGGGGTTTTCCATGTGGAAATAAAAAAAAAAGCAATCACTTTGCATTGGCAATCGGTTTATAACAAGGGATGTGTTACATACAATGGGCATTTATAACCCAAGTGATCATGAGGTGGGGTATCCTACTTAAGAGTGCCATGGAGGATGACATGCAAGGGTTTTAGTTTTCATTCTCCTCTTGGCAGTTTGTAAGGGATGTTTCTGTTGCCTCCCGCACTCCTTCCCCCCCTTTTCTGAATTCCAAGGCCAGGGATAAGTGAGATTGTTTCTAGTGGGTTCCCAGTGGGCAGGGTCCCTCTTGCTTGTCTGTTTTCTCCTCTTTGAGTATGTACTCTTTATAACTTGTCCATAATGTTGCTTTTCTGCTTACTACCCCATAGAAACTTTGTACTCTTCCTGATTTTGAAGCTCTTTTTTCAGGTGGCAGCTTTGAATTATCTTTGAATCATGCTGTCCCTGGATGACCTTTGTTTTTGGTTATGTTGCAAGTTTCTTCCAGAGTTGTTTCTAACTGCGTTTCATCAGCTCAAACTCTCTTCCTTCTAGGCTACTTGTTTTATAATTTTGCAACACCTATTGAAAATGGGTGACTTAGTTACATTCACGTATTTAATTTGACTCCGCTCCAGTGGGGAAAGAACAGGATGTATGTATTAGACCTTTCTAAATGTTAAAATAATATGTGCTGATCATCCCGTTGGTTTTTTTTTTTTTTCTTCCCCCAGCCTT
The DNA here is from genome assembly GCA_034008185.1 of Gorsachius magnificus. Taxonomy (NCBI): domain Eukaryota; kingdom Metazoa; phylum Chordata; class Aves; order Pelecaniformes; family Ardeidae; genus Gorsachius; species Gorsachius magnificus. The sequence continues at coordinate 28,742,038 of CM067109.1, read as the reverse complement.
TTTGTTTAATAGCACCTTTCAGTTTTGAGAGAGGCTGTTGGGAAACACTCCCTAGCAGAGAGCAAAAACTAACATTTGTATATCACAGTGTGATAAGGAACTAAGTAGAAGCGTAATTCTTTTTTTCTAAATATGCCATCACAGTATTCTTCCTTTTATACCATATTGTTGCCTACTGTTGTCTCACTTGTGGAAGTTTGTTGTTCACTGGAGTACAGTCAATCCCTAATTTCACTTCCTGCTTTTATTTAAGTATTTTTATTTGCTTGACTCAGGAAGAATGTGGGTGTGTGCATGTATGTGTATATATATTCATACATATATTCACATATTTATATACATGTGAAGAACACATGTATTTGTATTTTTATATATGTTGCTTTTTCTCTGCTTAAAATTCAATGAGTCATTTACTGGGTAGTATGTTTAAGATTACGAATGTAATATGCTGATACTGCTCATCTGCTTGGCTTCTTTTTAAATACCACTTGTATGATATAAATGCTGTGCCACCTTCTATGTAAAAAATAACATTGTTTAAGATCTACAGCAACTAAAAGTGAGAATAAAAATTACTGTATTTGACCACAGTTTAATCCATCCCTGGAGGCTTTATATACAGAAGACTGCTAGAGACATTCGGAGTGCTTTGCTAAACAGATGTCCTTGGGAGAAACTGAATTATTTGAAATTCAGGTGTTAAAATAGGCGCAGTGTGTTGTTCTGCAGGGTGATATTAGACTGTGGCGGCTAGGAAATAGGACTTCCGGTTTAAGTGCAAGACTATGTAGCAAAAAAATCTCTATTCCTCATTGCATTTCTTTCTCCTCAGGAGAATGTGTCATATTTTAATGTCTTGGTTTGTTATGATGTAATTCAGGAAATGAGTCCTTTTTCTGCGGTACTTTCTCTACAGCGTGTGGAGATAAGAACTGGTACAGCTTGTTAACCAGCAAACATAGGAGTACTCCACTAACCAGTTCCTTAAGTGTTTTCAAACAAAAATACTTCCTCGGTGCTAAAATCATTGCATGGTTGGGAGCTTCAAAAGAAGACAGAAGAATGCAAGGAAATTGATAAGATTCCTCTAAGCATGAAGAGGGCAATGAGGGAAGGAACTGAACGTATAGTGAAAAAGCTAGTCCTGTTTGAGACTGTGGATGCTCTCTTTCAGAATAAAAAATGCCTTTTGTGAAATGAAAGATTTTCTTCAGAATCTAGTTAGGATGCCAGAGTGAGTGTAAATCATTGCACGTATAAATTTGCATGGGAAACTGCTTAGGACTATCAATCCTGGAATGTACCTGTTATAGAAATAAGCCCTTAGACTTGAAACAAAGGTGTGGGCTGAGTAGCGTGACCTAGGAAAAACTGTTTTTTCACATTAAACCTCTTCTCAAAACAGCATTGATACAGAGGACTGGAAAGGCTGATTTCAAACTTCTTGGATATTCACAAATATTTAGAGAATTTAAAAGTCTCAAGACACTTCTGCAAGTTGATGCACAAATTTTGGGTGGCCACAGATGCCGTTGGATGAACTGGTGGCGTAGTACTGCACTGGGACTGTTGTGCCTGGCAGGTGTGCATGTGAGCTGTGAGCAGTGTGCCCTCTCGCTTGCTGCTGGAGGGTTGTCACTGGGGGTAATGACAGCCCTTCCAAAAGTAATTACTACCCCTTTATCCTAGAAGGGGTTGAAACTTGAGGAAAATGGTGCTTGCGATTATTTTTGATGCCCCAGTCCTGGATGCTGGGCAGCCTTAACTCTGCAGATAGAAGATGCTGAGTGAGAAACTGAGCATGTGACCCAAAATGAGGAGGTGTGGAAGCAGAGACGTGACCTTAAAAAAAAAGTGGAAAGATTCCTGATTTGATTTCTGTGCTATTGACTTGCATGCCTGTAGTTTCTCTTGTGAAGAAAAGTTAACCAGTGCTGCATATTCCCAACAGCACCTGGGACTTTCAGACCTCCCCAGTCAAATCCTTTTCTGAAATAGACTGAAGTCAGAGGTGAAAATAATGTTAAAAATACCTTTCAAAACAGCTAAGTATCATTGTGTCCATTCTGGTTTTGATGTCTCTTACTCTGTTCCTCTTCTCTTTGTTCCAGAATACCTCCTGTCTGGCAAGTGCCATGAGATTTCTTGAAGCTGTTGTATTTTTCATTCAAGCACGTTTTCTTCAGGAGGAGCAAATAGAATATTTAAAAAATAAAGCCTCCTCCCCTTCCATTTCCTAAGTCTGGAAAGATAATGGAGATATATTACACATATTCAGTACTTTTGCTCAGTGTAACTATTTTTCTAAATAGTCTCATGGGAAGCCTTAAGAACCTTTCAGGATGCGTTCATTAATAGGTGATTATGTGACACTGACGTGTGGAAAACAGACTCCACAATCTGTAAGATTGTAAAGTAGGTATGTATGTTTAGCGCTGGGCAGCACAGGGGGTAGTCCCACCAAAGTCGTGGGTACTGCAACATGGCAGCTTGTCCTGTTTATATGTAGCAAAGTGTTACATATACATGAAGTTTCCCAATACGCCTATACATAGGCATAATCTGTCCCCGCTTCGTATTAAAATTAGTTTCAAGAGGTCATTTCCATAAGTCCCTCCCAACTGCGCGTGCTCAGTGATTTGAGTCGGTGGTCTTCAGGGGTCGTTTACTTCATCCACTCCTCTTCTTCACCTTGTCCTTTTGGTGAACTCCAGCTTCTACTCGCCTTATTCCGCTGTCAGAACAACACAGCGGGTACCAACCGGCTCCCCATCCTTGGCTATCCTCATATCAACAAAGTGCCAGACGCTTTGTTCTCCTACAGGCCTTCCAAGGCCTGTAACAAAGATGGGCCATCTCCTACTAATCTCCTCTTCCACATTCCCTACAGTGTTAGTTTCTTATCTATAGTTTACTTCATATGATTAGTAAGTTAATCTAAAACACAATGCTAGCAATTTAAGATGGATCTACAGTTGGCTTCACAAAGGTCCTTTTGTTAACCCTTTAGCCTCCCTTCAACATAATAAATTAATAGCAAGTGCTGCAAGAACTTGCCCTGCAAGTCTGAGTGATTAAAAAACCCACACCAAACAACAACAAACCAAAATAAACAAAACCCTTAGGAGCGATTTATAGTTTCTCGAGGGTGGACTTTTAATTTTACTATTTTGTGAACAGAGCTATTGCACCTCAGAAGTTCTGGTGTACTCACAAGTGTAACTTGACGCTGCAGGTATCTGTCCTCCAGATAGATGTAAACTCTCAGCTTCTATGAATTATATATGATCTTACTCATGTGAAAGCAACTGTTCCTTAAATTCAAGATAAGTATAGTCCTGAGTCTCATCAGTGACTCAAGCTTAAGTGGTGGAATTGAAATCCTCACCCTTTCTTAACAGGAATCTTTTTGAAGCGGTCGAAATTCGTAATAAAATTAAGAGCGGTGATTAAAAAAACCAAAGCAGCTAGATATTAGCACCTTCAGTTTGCTAGCCTTTCTGGAAATAGTGCCTTGTGAGTGTTTTGTTTTCCTCTGATTCACTACTGCATGAATCATTTGCCTTTAGTTCCCTGACCATGTCAATACTCTCGTAGCAACCATGTTGAAGAAAATACTGAATGTGCTTACCCAGCTGACACAGGACCCTGTTATTTTGCTTTTTTTTATCCCCTCTCTTCTTTCCAGCTCTGTTTTTCATTCAAATCCTGTAGTTCTGTACACTTCTGTCTGTGGTGCAGCTTGGAAATGAAGCCCTATAGGAATGAGGTAGAGGTTGCCATGGCAACGGCGTGTTTTTGTTGGGTTTTTTTCCTTCGCTTGTTCTGTTTTGTGGTGATAGGAAGTGTTGAGATGCCCTAGATAATGCTGAGATTACCCAAGTTAAAAGAGGAAGAACACTTATTTTAGGGTTACATATATTAATAATTTGGCCTACATCTTAATTTTACTCAGTGTTTCTTTTAAAATTATGACTCTGCTGTGGAGGTAGGTGGGTGCTGTTGTAGCTAAGATAAGCAGTAGTGTTTATTCCAGTCTCTTCAGGATTTTTTATTACGTTTTTATGTCCTGTGATCAGTTTTTAAGAGGCAAGGTGGAAGGAGGTTTGCCTCCTAGGGATTGCAACCCTACTGCTTACTGGTTACATCGCTGAGAAGAGGAGACTGGTTTTACGTAAAATGCTACCTGTCTCTCCTCACTTGCTCCATTCAAAGGCTTCTGTGTGTTCTGGAGGGAATTCTTAGGTTTCCTGCCCCCCCCAGAGCACCAAGCAAACTCATTGAGGCTCCGTGTGCACGGGATGCATGTGTGGTGTATGTTGTGTGCCCCAGGTGATACCCCCATAGGTGCAGGACTACATTACGGCTGCTCTGAACGCTGTAGCATTGAGAATGTCTCCAAATCTTTGAGTATTATGAGGGATTCCAGGCAACTGTGTCAACATTGCAGTTTTCTGCCAAAATGCCATCATGGCTTATGAAAGCCTACCGTGCATTAAATTCCGCTGTGATATGCCCTGTTTAATTAAGTGTAACTCAAACTCTTTTTCAAAGCTGAAGCTGTGCTACTGTTATTTCCCTTTTATAAATGGGGAGGCATTTTGGCTTGAATATATATAAAATTGCAGAAGTGTTAACAGGACTGATTTTTGTAGGAGGCTTCTGTGTTGTCCACCTGGGTTTCCAGAAACTAGTCGTTGACACATGACATTGACACTGTGGTGTGTGAAGTTATATGCGCTATATTGGGCAGTGATAGTGATGCACAAGGCCACGTATGTGAGGACTGGAAACCTGCAGGGTTTAGGTAGGTTCCCTAAATGTGATAAACTTTTAGTTATAAGTATGCTTGCAGTAAATGTCAAATTTTTTTTTCTAAAAATTGAGGGCTAGGTCAGACTGCCTTGTGGTTTTTGTTGTGTTACTCTGTTCTGAATACTGTAAGCTATAGCTCTTTGTTTTGACCAGTAGATGTGAGTCAGCTGGAGAGTGCTGATAAACAATTGACAAAGTTTCTCTTTGTAAAGCATCACCCTGAAAGCAGTGAATTGGGGAAGCTGTTGCAGACAACAGCTGCAGGGATTTAAGTACCATGTCTTTAGCATTCATGAGACTGGTGCACATGTCTTAAAATAGGTGGTTCTGTGGTCCAGCTGGGTCTTCCTTGTCACTCTTCTGGTTTTAACCATTACATGTTTGTCTGCCCCTGCTGTCCCATTCGACTCAGAGTTGCTGCAAAGCTGGACCTGGCACCCCCCTGCTCTAGCCACTGTTTTTTATCTGTGGTTCAGTCAATTGCATGGGCAGTCTGCAGCAGAAGACAAAAGAGGCTCTAGCTTAAGATAGAGCCAGGGGACAAGACCGATGTTTAAGTGGTTTTCAGGAGGCTTGTCTGTATTGGTATCTGGTACTTTATTTTCTTCTTACCTCTGTGGCATCTTGGTGAAATTTTGAGTTTGGTATCATTTGACCTCTGTTCTCCCTTCAAGGGTGTTAGGAGCTCTAGTCTTTCACTGCAAGTGTAGTGAGGGTGATCAGAGGTTTTTCTGTCAGACTTCAAGCTGTCTTGGCCCTTTTAGCTGTGTAGAGGCTGCAGTCTGGAAGACCTTGCAAAAAGCCACAGCTGTGTTACATGGGCTGGCATCTGGTTTCTGTGGGCAACTTTCGTCCTCTAGCCTGTACAAAAGAGCTACTGGAGTGCTTAATTGTGTGCCCTCAGATAAATTTCTGTCGTTCAGAGACTATTTCTTTTCAGGATCCTTGTCTTCAGCATCACTGAGTACCACTACTAGCCTCCTAAGATTGGGAGCTTGTGATTCCTCCTCACCGGAAGGAGAGTCACAGCCATCCCAATGGCCTGTGGCTGTTGCATGGCGGGTTCAACTTCCCAGTCATGCCTTACCATGCTAGAACTATGCAGTGGAAAGACTAATTCAATGACAGAGGGCAAAAACTGTCCCTCTAGGCTCCCTGTGCAACTCCACGTTGTGAGTGGGATGCCTTTTTCTCTGGAGGATCTTCTTTCGGGAACTATCAGGAGATGAGTTGCTGAGCTCTCTCTTGATGTTGTAGCTCTCTTGGAGGTTTCTGATTTTTCATGAGTGAACCAGTGCCTTGCCACAGGGCACTGCCCTGTCTTTGGACTAATCCTCAAGAAAACAAGAGGTATTGGTGGTTTCTGGATCTGAATGCAAGTTTGATACTAGCCATCTTCCATCTGTCTGAAGAAGAAAAAGCTCTTAATGTCAGGGACTTGTTCCGTGCTAAAATCTCATGCCTTTGAAATTCTGTGCCCACCTTCATTTCACAGGTGGGAAGTCAGATCCAGCTGGTCTTTAAGAGAGAGAAAGTAAAGTCTATGCAGAACTCACCTTTCTCTTAGAATTTCATACAATAGAATCGTAGAATAGTTTGGTTGGAAGGCACCTTTAAAGGTCATCTAGTCCAACCCCCCTGCAGTCAGCAGGAACGTCTTCAACTGGATCAGGCTGCTCAGAGCCCCATCCTGGCCTTGAATGTTCCCAGGGATGGGGCATCTAACACCTCGCTGGGCAACCTGTGCCGGTGTTTCGCCACCCTCATTGTAAAAACACTTCTTCCTTACAGCTAGTCTCAATCTACCCTCTTTTAGTTTAAAACCATTGCCCCTGGTTCTATTGCAACAGGCCCTGCTAAAAAGTTTGTCCCCATCTTTCTTATATGCCCTCTTTAAGTACTGAAAGGCCGCAATAAGGTTTCCCAGAGCCTTCTCTTCTCCAGGCTGAACAACCCCAACTCCCTGAGCCTTTCTTTGTAGAAGGGGTGTTCCATCCCTCGGATCATTTTTGTGGCCCTCCTCTGGACCCACTCCAACAGGTCCATGTCCTTCTTGTGCTGGGGACCCCAGAGCTGGACGCAGTGCTCCAGGTGGGGTCTTCACCAGAGCAGAGTAGAGGGGCAGAATCACCTCCCTCGACCTGCTGGCCACGCTTCTCTTGATGCAGCCCAGGATATAGTTGGCTTTCTGGGCTACCAGCGCACATTGCTGGCTCTTGTCCAGCTTTTCATCCATCAGTACCCCCAAGTCCCTCTCTGCAGGGCTGCTCTCAGTCCCTTCATCCCCCATCCTGTACTGATGCTGGGGACTGCCCTAACCCAGGTGCAGGACCTTGCATTTGGCCTTGTTGAACCTTGTGAGGTTCATGTGGGCCCACTTCTTGATCTTGTCCAGGTCCCTCTGGATGGCATCCCATCCCTCAGGCGCATCAACTGCACCACTCAGCTTGGTGTCACCTGCAAACTGCTGAGGGTGCACTCGATCCCACTGTTTATTACACCAGTGAAGATATTAAACAATACTGGTCCCAATACAGACCCCTGAGGGATACTACTCGTCACCAGTCTCCATCCCAACATTGTGCTGTTGACCACTACTCTCTGGATGTGACCATCCAGCCAATTCATTTCACTGAAGCCTGTATTCAGCCAGGCCATATCATTATTGGCCATGCTGTACAGCATGGAAGGAGAGTGGACTGCAATATGTTAAGTGGAGAGGGTGGACCCCTCTTTTCTGTGTAGGTTCAGCTGGTAGGGTGTCTAGGTTTTCTGCTGGCTATGGTTATGACCTAGAATGGACCAAATGGTGATGGCTGCTTTTGCTGCTGTTTCTTGCTCCCTGGAGTGCAAAGCCCTGGTGGAACTGAGCATGCAGCGTAGGTGCCTTTATTGTCTCTCCAGCTGTAAGTGCTCCAGCTTCGCGTGCTTAAGCAAGATTTAGGAAGGCTGCTCTGGATGAAGCCAGGAAGGAGATGGGAAGATGGGGAGGGTGCTTTTCTGACAGGTGAAGTTCGGTTAGTTCATGTGTCAGTACTGGGCTTACTGTACCAGGGAAGATGGAGAAGCAAGATAGAGTTTGTTGTTAGATTTTAGAATATCTACAGCCTTTATTCATGAGGGTGTGAGAGGTCGTTAGGGTAGCCTAGGGGCTTTTTAAGCGCCTTCAAGCAAAACTACTGTAATCAAATTGGTGCTTTTATGATTGACAGTGCAAGTATATAATTGAATTCATTTGACTGTTTCATTACTCAGTAGCTTGTCTTGTTTTCACTTGAGTTGTTGTTATGTTATTTCCTAACAGCATATCTGAAATACGAATGAATAGAAATTCAGACGTGCTGCCTTGAAATTACAGAGCTCAAATGTTGCAAAAACATTTCTTTGGGGTATGTATACCTATAAATAGAGCTTGCTTTCATGTAGACAATTCTGGAAATACAAAGTACAAAGCAATCCACATTGTGCAGGGCGAAACCACATTTTTATCAGACAGGGTTGTACTGGTTTTGGCTGGGATAGAGTTAATTGCCTTTGTCGTAGCTAGTATGGGACTCTATTATGGATTTCTGCTGGAAACAGTGTTGATAAGACAGGGATGTTTTAGCTATTGCTTACACAGAGCCAAGGACTTTTCTGCCTCTCACCCCACCAGCGGGTGGGATGGGGGTGCACAAGAAGCTGGGAGGGGTCACAGCTGGAACAGCTCACCCCAAATTACCCAAGGGCTATTCCAGACCATATGACGTCATGCTCAGCATATAAAGCTGGGGGAAGAAGGATGAAGACTAGGATGTTCAACGTGATGGCATTTGTCTTCCCAAGTCACCGTTACGCATGATGGAGCCCTGCTTTCCTGGAGATGGCTGAGCACCTGCCTGCCCATGGGAAGCAGGGAATGAATTCCTTGCTTTGCTTTGCCTGAGTGCACAGCTTTTGCTTTACCTATGAAATTGTCTTTATCTCAACCCACAAGTTTTCTCACTTTTCTGATTCTCTCCCTCTTCCCACCTGGGTGAGTGAGTAAGCAGCTGCATGGGGCTGAGTTGCCAGCTAGAGTTAAACCACAAGGGTATATGCTGGTATCCCCATTTAAAGCAGAGGCAGGTGTGGCTGGCTAGTTGTTAAGATCAGAGAGTCCTGGAGAGAGGAAGGACCTGGCAAGTACAAGGGATGCTCAGTAAATATGTGGAAAATGTTAATGGGTTTCTCATTTCTTCTGGATTTTCAGAGGAAGAGGATCCGCAGTGTGGCCTCATTGAACAGTAAGACACGCAAAGGCTTGGAGAGAGGAAGGTGGTTTTGACGCCTGACTTCTTAAAGCTTTCAGAGATTTTTCCATTCCTGCCTTGACGTTGTTTAAAATGTTCTGGGAAGACCAAAGCTTCTAGTGATAGCCTTCCTGGTGACATTTAACAAGCATTGCACAACAGACTTCTAAACTAGGTTGTGTTTTTGTCTGAGAGAGCACACCAATATTGCATACAGGTCTTTGCATGTTTCTGCTGAATTGGGAAATAAGCTGGCAAAGTCCATGTACTTCGTCCAGCATTCCTTTCAGTGAATAGTCACCGTATTCAAGCTGGCCTGTGGTCATGGTCCTAAACAAAAAAGCTAAATGTGTCCGTGTTGGCAAGCTGCTACAATGGAAAAGGAGCTCAAAGCTGTGTAGCGAATGTAGAAGTTAAATTTCACAAGCTTCCAGTGAAAAAGGAGGGTTGCTTTTAGGTTACTCCTGAAAATAGCATCTCCTCCATCAGCTTGAATGGTCCCTGTCTGCATAAGCAGTCTGATAAGTGTGGCTTATATATTAATTTTAAAACACTGAAATTTAAAAACAAAAAAAAAAGGAGTCTTTTCTTCAATCTATGACTACTTAGCCTGTGGGCATTTCCTCAAAGCTATTGTCTTCTAATTATCAATGGATCTCTTCAGTGAGCACAAAAGGCACTCCTGCTGAACAAAACAGCCTGCTTGCAGAACAGAGGACAACTTCAGAACTGAGTGAAAAAGCCCCTAAAAGGCAGAGGCACTGTAAGATCAAGCCTGTATTTTGGCTTCTGTCTTGTCAGGCACATGCTATGTAAGAGCAGGAAGAGAGGAGGAAATAACCTACTTAGTTTTGACGAAAATAAAACTTCGTTTTGATAGAGTGAGACTGACTTGGCCTGAATTGTCTTGGTGCTGATATGCCCTTTAAGTCCCACTGATTCATTGTTTGGAGAGTAGAGACTGTTACTGTTGTCTTGCATAACAGCTTTGAAGCTTTGGTTTACTCCCTGGTGTTGCTAGATTTCTTGTTTGTTTTCCTCTGTCCATCTATAGGCAGTTGTCCTTCCTTCTTCCGTCTTTTAAGTACGCTGCAGTAGCTATGCCTACTGCACTTCGCACCTTTGCCATTCTGTGCATGGGTGTACTTCTATTAAATTAATTTGAGCAAACTGATTCTTCCATGTTCAGCTATTCTGTACCCGTCTTCCTTCCCCAACCGCTTATAACCAGCCTCTTATAAACCAGTGCTGCTGTTTTATGACTGTGAGCCCTGGCAGAACTGAGGTGAAAGCTAAGACATCTTTACAAATGCTGGCAAACAAAATGGCAATTTTGGAAGCCTTTCCAGGTTCTGGACTAAAGCGATTTTGTTTGGAGATCCACTAGAAGGCAGAGGGCCCTGCTGTGTTTCAGGGTAACCCTGGGGAAAGTTCCTTAATAAGAGGGGTAATAAGAGAACATCTTCTTTTCTCTTATTCCAGCAGTGATTGCCAGTGCTCTTAAAAAAAGAGCTGTTTTTTCACTTGCTGAGTACTGTCTTTTTTTTTCTTTTTTCTTTCTTCCCCCCCCCCCCCCCCCCCCCCCCCGAGGGGAGGGGTGAGAGTAACCATTTGAAAGACTAGGTAGGATTTGCTACCTTGTGTGTTTTCTGTCCTTTCTGTTCTGCTGTCAGTAAGTGCCCAAAATAAGCCTTTCTTACTTGTTAAAATAACCAGCACCTTGCCTTGCTAAGCTACCTAGCTGCAGAAATAGTTGTAAAGAGAAAGGAAAATGAACAGTTCTTCATGGCTGCAGTACACAGGGCAAGAAATGCTGGGCCTAAGTTCTAATAGGGGAGGTTTGGTTGGACATCAAGCACCAGACTCCTAACTGTAAGGATGTTGGAAGATCTAGAGTTGGCTGTGTGGAGAGGCTGTGGGTTTTATCTCCTGGGTGGGTTTTTGCTGGTTTGGCTGACACGTGTCAGGAACACAGAAGGGCAGATCACCTGAGCTGTTGAGGTCTCTTGCTGCCCAGTTTTCCATAAAAATTAATGTGTTACCTACACGCTTTCATTACAGTTACCTCTGGGACATACTGGGACATTCATGCCCAAAGTAGTAAATACTTTTGTAGAAATTATTTTGACAGTGTAGGTATGTGGCACAGAAATAACACAGTCTAACGTGAATGTTTGACATCAGCTGAGCAGAGATGTTACTACTCTTCTGTCTTTCTCCATGGAATGTGTTTTGGTTTGCAGATCTGAGAAGAAAAGTATGGAAAACCCAATGCTCCCTCATCGTTTGGGTTCAGGAATGTCCTCATCTCTTCATTCCCAGCATGTGTCTTCTCATGAGCAAATCATGCGAGACCTCTAAATTCCTACAGTCATTTCTTCTGATAAATGCTGAGACTTTCCTGTTAATTGCTGAGTTTGTGGCATTCCCAGGCTAGGCATCTGACAGTAGGAGAACGTTTTGTAATTTGGAGGAATATTCGTATTCTGAAGAGTAGCTCTGAATTCAGGGACAGGAAATGCCTCTGATTGCAGAATAGGTTGCAATAATGGCTTGACCGTAGTGTAAGTGTGGTGGTTTGACCCTGGCTGGACACCAGGGGCCCACCAAAGCCGCTCTATCACTCCCCTCTTTAACCAGATGGAGGAGAGAAAAGTAAATCAAATGGCTCGTGGGTCGAGATAAGGACAGGGAGAGATCATTTTATCAGTTACCGTCATGGGCAAAACAGACTCAACTTGAAAAAAATTAATTTATTATCAATCAAAATCAGAGAAGGAGAGGAGAAAAACTGCTAGATCTTAAAACACCTTCCCCCCACCCCTCCCTTCTTCCTGGGCTCAACTTCACTCCCAGTTTCTCTACCTACTCCCCCCCAGCAGCAGAGGGGGATGGGCATGGGGGTGGAGTCAGTTCATCACACGTTGTCTCTCCCGCTTCTTCTTCCTGGGGAGAGGACTCTTCCCCTGCTCATGCGTGGGGTCCCTCTCATGGGAGACAGTCCTCCACGAACTTCTCCAACGTGAGTCCTTCCCATGGGCTACAGTTCTTCACAAACTGCTCCAGCGTGGGTCCATCCCTCCCATGGGGTGCAGTCCCTCAGGAGCAGACTGCTCCAGCGTGGGTCCCCTGCGGGGTCACAAGTTCTACCAGCAAACCTGCTTCAGCGTGGGCTCCTCCCCCCATGGGTCCGCAAAGTCTTGCCAGGAACCTGATCTGGCGGAGTCTTCCCACGGGGTCACAGCCTCCTTCCTTTGGGCATCCACCCGGTCCAGTGTGGGGTCGTCCACGGGCTACAGGTGGGGATCTGCTCCCCTGTGGGCCTCCCTGGGCTGCAGGGGCACAGCCTGCCCCACCATGGGCTGCCCCAGGGGCTGAGGGGAATCTCTGCTCCGGCGCCTGGAGCCCCTCCTGCCCCTCCTACTGCACCGGCCTGGGGGACTGCAGGGCTGCTCCTCTCACATCCTCTCACTCCTCTCTTCCAGCTACTGAGCCGCAGCCGGTTTTTTTCCTTCTTAAATATGTTATCCGAGAGGCGCTTCCACTGTTGCTGATTTGCTTGGCCTTGGCCAGCGGCGGACACAGGGAAAACTTCTGGCAGCTTCTCACAGAAGCCACCGCTGTAGCCCCCACACTACCAAGACCTTGCCACAGAAACCCAATACAGTTAGCAAATTCAAATACTCCCTCTTGTTCTGGATTGTCAATGCCTTATATAAGTTGGTGATGTCCGGAACAAAGATTTATAATAATTGTGTGTTTAAGAGGAATAGTTATGTTGCTAGAAGTACTGATGGGTATATCTTCTCATCACTAAACTTTACAGGAAGCCTGGGAATACTTTTGAGGGTATAATTTACCCCTAATTCATTCTTTCATCTTGATAAAAGAAGATGTATATTACATGGTCTAGTTTATAATCTGGTGTATTGACTTGAAGTAAAAGAATCTTGGCTTCTGTAAATTGTTGTGCTTTAGCAAGCTGAAAGGAGTCATGATGATTTACAGGATGAGAGAGTCTGACCTTAACTCTTCAGACTATGTAGTTAGATTTACTTGTACTGGACTTTCTTAACAGGCCACACCTTGAATCCTGTGTTGAGTTTGGGGCCCCTCACTACAAGAAAGGCGTTGCATTGCTGGAACATGTCCAGAGGAGAGCAACCAAGCTGGTGAGGGGTCTGGAGCACAAGTCTTACGAGGAACGGCTGAGGGAACTGGGGGTGTTCTGCCTGGAGAAGAGGAGGCTGAGGGGAGACCTGATCGCCCTCTACAACTGCCTGACAGGAGGGGGTAGCGAGGTGGGGGTCGGCCTCTTCTCCCTGGTAACGGGCAATAGGACGAGGGGGAATGGTCTGAAGTTGCGCCAGGGCAGGTTTAGGCTAGATATTAGGAAAAACTTCTTCACCGAGAGGGTTGTCAGGCTCTGGAATGGGCTGCCCAGGGAGATGGTCGAGTCCTCATCCCTTGAGGTATTTAAAAGAAGGATAGATGAGGTGCTTAGGGACATGGTTTAGTGGTGGTATGGCAGGGTTAGGTTAAAGGTTGGACTCGATGATCTTGAAGGTCTTTTCCAACCAAAGTGATGATTCTGTGATTCTAACAGTAGTGCTCTCTACTGGAGTTAATGAAAATGAAAATCACTGGAAGTATTGAAAAGGAATTGAAAAATTCGCCCTGCTGGAGTGAATTACCCCTCTGGAGTAAATGGCATGAGCCATTATTCTTTCTGTAGTACATCTTGCATTTAAAACATAGTCATGTTTGTGTCATGAAGCACAAGGCTTGAAACTGCACTGCATATCCTTTGTGCTGCCCTGAGACTGCTGTTAAACTTGATGGCTCTGGTGTCTCACTGAGGTTGGTGGTCTGTTGCAGCAGGCGTGTGGTAGTGTAAAAAGTGCCTGTGTTGTCACCTTCCGAAGGAGTCCACCTAACCCCAACAGTTCCCTGGAGAAACAGCAATGGAGTCGTACTCCTGGTGTTCATCACCCTGAAGTTTGCAGCCAGGAGATGGGTGGTTCTTGGATCCATCTGCCACCAGTGCGGGCTCTGGTGAGGTACGTGTCTGTGATCTTACCCTTTTGCCACTTGTAAGGAGCTGGCCTTTTTGTGTTGTGGGCAAACAATTGCCCCTCTCTTGGGGCCATCAAATGTTGGGGCAGTTGTGGCCTGTTGCAGTCTGTTCATGGCTAAGCCTGGAAACATGGTGGGAAGCATTAAGGGGTATGGTCCTGTTTTTTCAGAGACCTGCCCACTTTCATTTGGCAGAAAATGTTGCTCCTTGCAGCTGCTGGAATTTCAGGTGGAAAAAGAAAACTTTGTTTATGGATTAGTTTTATTTTATATATAAAATGAGTAATTAGTTATATGTTGTTGTGTGAGAAAGGAGGAGGGAGAATCTGAGGATGCGGGGCGTTTATGATAAGGACTAGAAGTTTCCTTAAAGCTGGAGATGGGGAGGGAATAATTGTACCACCTGCATCTGGTGCAGGAAGCTGTTTATAAATGTGTTTGATTTTTAAAATGAATACTTAAAATTTTTAAGCCTAAAATATGTGTGACTACAGAGACACATTCCAGTTCACAGTAGGAAGAGTAAAACTGCACTTCAAATACATTAAAACACTTTTTCTGTGTTTCTCCATCTACTGTTTCATCTTTTTTTAAAGACAGCCTTTTAAAGATGACATGTGTTTGGATAGGGATCATCTATAACACTTGGAGACACCTGTTGTTGAGGAAAAAAAAGCTGCCCAGTATTTAATCTGGTAGAAGCTTTTTTGTGTTTTGTCCTGTACAATTTCCATGCACTCAAGAAACTGTAGACAACACTCCCATGGCCACCCAGAGACTGGTCCAGTGCCAGAGTCAGTTGCTAGCCATAACTGCAGTCTTTTCTTTGTCTTGTCTTTCTGAGCATCCTTGCAGAAGACGGATATAACTGAGGGTTCTGCACGTGGAACGTTCCCTCTGTAACTGAAAGTTGGGATTCACAACGTGTGAAATGCTAAAATAAAACCATTCTGACTTCAGGCCTGGGTTTCGGTGGCAGACAAAAGAGATAGAGGGAAGCAATGAATGCTAACAAGGTTGCAGGTGGATTTGTGTCAGCGATGTCTTAGGATGGCACATGCTACTCAGCTGTCTCGTTAAGAGCCCACCATCCCCTCTACAAAGGCTGGTACTGAGCTGAGAGTTCACACTGGGCATCAGCTGCTGAGGATTGAAGAAGACTCTTTTAAGTGAATTAATTTTAATCTAGCATTTTATTGCCTGGGGTGGATTAATGTAAAGTGGTATCTGTGAAGGGGGGGAAAAATAATCCTAGAAGTTGATGGACCTTGAGTCAGCTTTTACAGATCAGGCAAGAAATGAAGTTAGAGTTGTAATGATGTCTCTAGGCAAATATGCGCCCAGGCAAATTGAATGCTAGACGTTGTTAGGAAAGGAATGGGGAGGAGTGGCACAAAAGCCACCTCTGTGCCACAGTGTAAACTCACAGTTTGCACGTACTGTCTATGCAGTGGCTGAGCTGCTGGCGAGTCCATTGGAGTTTCATGCAGCATTAGGTCTTCAAGAAGGCTTTTTTTTTTTTTTTTAATCCCCCTTGTAATTCTTACATGTAATCTATGTACCTTTATAGGGCTTTTTGTAGAGGACTGGAGAGAGTTTTCATTTATGTAATACTCCTTACATCAGGCCATCCAGTCCAGTAAACTCTCCAAGACAGGGACTTCTTCCAAGTCTTACATTTAACAAGATGCCCCAGAGAATTACTGCGTTTCATTTAGTTTTATTTATATTCACATTAATGAGCTGAGTATGTTCTTTAATGCATCGCACTTAAGTTTTTCCAGAAAAGAAAAAATTATTGTGCGCTGATAGCTGGGAAAACAATTCCAAGTTACTAGGCCATTCCTGGCTGAGCTAATGGCTTGTTTTAAAAGCAAGAATAAACCCATCAGTCATTCATTGATCTATAACCTTTGTTAAAAGATTAGAACAAACTTTGGCAGGCACTTGCTGGAAGTTACAATTTGTGCAGGTGAGCAAAATGCAAATGAGTTACAGCACTCACAGATAACCTCAAACATAATGAGATTATTATTTGCCAAGTCATCCAGATTGTTGACGAGTTGTGGTGTTGTCACTTCATGCCAGTGTTTGAAATTTTCCTCGTGCTAGCTCTGTGACAAGCAGGTGGCCGAGATATGGTGGTGTTTCTTGGGAGTTACTGAAGTTCACTGTGGGTCTGCCATGAGCCACGCAAGGTGTGCATGGAGAGAGCACTCGGTTTCAGGAACTCACTCCTGTCTTTGAGTGCAGGAGAGCTCTCTTTTTGAGAGTCCTCAATGTGACGTGTTGGCAAGGAGAAGGGTGATGGCTCCTGTGTAAGTACCAGACCATGGTCTGCAAAACCCATAGGTCGTGGCACCCTGCAGTGAAGACAAGGGGAGAGGGTGTTACTGCTGCTTGTGGTGCTGGTGCATGTTCAATGTTCTGGTAGGCAGAAGGACAGGAGGCGACTGGCAGGACAACAAATCCAGACAACAGAGGGTTTGAGGAAGAACTGCAATTTACTTTGCTGGTGCTTTTGTTAAGCTCAAAACAAGTGCTCACTGAAACGAGAGAAGTGCTCATGGGTTAAGAACGTACATGTGAATAGGTCTACAGCGAGTCTTGTGTTCAACTGATCATGCTTCCAGGAGAGGATCAAATCCATTTTGGTCTTTGTGTTGACATTCCTTGATTCTCCTTGGAGAGCAATCTGTTTAGCAAATGTAAAATTAGGTTTATAAATACAATTATTAAAGTCAAACCAAAAAACTAAAGACAAACATGTTAAAATATAAATAAATAATTGTTTGAAAATAGCCAAACTGAATGATAGAGAGTATCTCTTCAAAGGGGAAACAAAAGTAATTTTCAACCCCTTCCAGGATTTTGTTCAGGACTGGGTGGTCTTTTCAAAAGTGGGAGAAGAGTGTTAAATTTGGTATTTCATAAGCAATTCTCACCCCCCCATTGGTTGCATTATACATTGATACACGGATGCACTGATACATTACTAGAGTCTGTACAAGACGTAATTACCTTTTTTTTCTTCCTACTTTTGGGATCTGCTTTGAAGTCTGTCTTGAGGACAGAGAGAAAAAGGGTTCTATGGAAAAAATGGTGGCATATTGGAGGGTGTAAATAGCCCTTGCTTTGCTAGCAAGTGTTACACAGCTCATGACTTACAGCAATGCCCATTATCTCCTGCCCTCTTAGGGAGGGTTGGAGAGAGATGTTTTCTGTTTTCTTGCAAGTGTATGTTGGAGAGTACTGGCTGTATTTTCACTGCATGTTGCCATACATACACATTGCCTTTTTCTTTATTAAATCACCAAGTCAAAGAAAATGTGATAGGGAAAGTGGCCCTGGGAAGTGAAGGCTTATGGGCAGAAACTGCTGTAAAGCCATGTCTCATGCTCAGTGTGGACAGGGAGCAGTCCTGTGGTGCCTGATTGCTACCTGGCTTCTTGCTGTGCATCGGGAAGATCAAATTTTTCCTATGAACAAAGTCATTTATTATTGAGTGTAGAGGTGGGGATCAAGGGAAAGTTGTCAAATGCGGTTGCTGCTGTACACCTGACCGTATAGCTAGGTGCTCAGAGACACCACATGAAGTCCCCCAAACCTGCAAGTAAATGATTTTGTGGATTCTGTCAATGTCTCTTGAAATCATACCTGCTCATCTTCATAGAAGAATCGTAGAATCATTTGGTTGGAAAAGACCTTTAAGATCATTGAGTCCAACTGTACTTGTCCACCACTAAACCATGTCCCTAAGCACCTTGTCTGCCCAACTTTTAAATACCTCCAGGGATGGGGACTCAACCACTTCCCTGGGCAGCCCATTCCAGTGCCTGATAACCCTTTCAGTGAATAAATTTTTCCTAACTTCTAATCTAAACCTCCCCTGGTGCAACTTGAGGCTGTTTCCTCTTGTCCTATCGCTTGTTACTTGGGAGGAGAGACTGACACCCATGAAAAATGAGTGAAAATCTTTTCATGGGGAGTGTTAAAATCTCTGGGCACTGCTGATCTCCTGCCATTTGTCTCCTGATGGTCATTAATTTGATTCTTTGGAAATGCTTCAGTCTCTCCCTTGAAATTTTAGGAAATTCATTATTTTGCATGCTATCTTTTTCTGTATACACTCAGTCAAATAATTAAAACCTTTATGTACCTTTCTATTTTACGCCTTGTTTGAAACCTTCATTGACCTTTTGATTTTACTGCATGTCTGAGTTGCTGTTTTGAATTCTTCTTTACTATATTTTTCTGTGTCATGAGGTGTTTCCTCATCACAGAATGGCAAGGGTTGGAAGGGATCTTGGGAGATCATCTAGTCCAACTCTCCTGTTAAAGCAGGTTCACCTAGAGCAGGTTGCACAGGACATCATCCACGTGGGCTTTGAATATCTCCAGAGAAGGAGACTCCACACCCCCCCGGGCAGCCTGTTCCAGTGCTCTGTCACCCTCAAAGTGAAGTTCTTCCGCACATTCAACTGAAACCTCTTATGCTTCAGTTTGTGCCCGTTGCCCCATGAGATGCTGTCTTTATGCAGGACCATGTTTTGCTCCTTCTGTCGCTGCAAAGAGAAAAAGTGACTTGAGCTGTCTGAATAAATGGAGAACATCTCTCAAGGTCCCTACCCATGGAAGAAGCCTCACTTCTATCAGCTGATTTGGAGCTGCCTTCTCTGAATTCCCTGATTGTGTTTGTGTAGGGCTTGGTTAACTTGTGTATTGAGTTATTGTGTGTGCACTTAGGATAAAGGTAGTAGCCACTTGGAGATACTGGTCTTGCAGACTTCAGTTGTCTGCTGCTTCTTGCAGATCATAACATTTCTGGGAGCAATCTGCAGCACCTTGCTCTGTTCTTTCCTTAGCCTCCCGCTTCTGAACCAGAAAAAAGTCTGTTGGTAGGTTGGAGCTGTGGGAATCCCCTGCCTGCAGAGCCTCACCCAGCCAGGTTCAGCTGAGCTTTGGACACCACCTGTGAGACAGGGAAGAGGCTGCATAAACAAATGGCTGGGGCAAATGTCTTCTGGCAGTGGCAGGGCGTATGTGGTAAATTTCAGATTAGCTGGTGACGGGCAGGTAGCTTCTCTCCTACAGTCTCTGCTGTCATGGCAACCACCTGATCCTCCTAAAAGCCTCAGTAGAAATGTTGCAGAGACCTGAGAAGAGAGTAGGTTACGTCCATCTACATCCACATACATAAATGTAGTAAGAATTCACCAGTTCTCTGTGTGGGGTCGTACGTGTTTTCTGGAGCAGGAGATGCATCTTCCCTCTGCCCAGGCAATCACTTTATTCTCTTTGGTCACCTCTGTGCTGATGGGCTGTGTGCTCCTTCCTCCATAGTAACCACCTGCAAATGTGTTTGGCATCTGCATTTTCAGCTCTGAGAATGCACTTTATCACCCCTTTGTTGACTGTTTCCATGTCTTTATGACTCTCTTGAGACAGGATCATAGCTGCTAACCGGGCTCAGCTGCAGAGGTCCCACATCCTCATGGTCCTGCTGGGTGCCCTTCATGGGTAGCTAAGTGGACCTCTGCCCCAACCAGGGAGTTATGGTTCCTTCCTCCCTATCAATGGGTTTCTCTGACCATTCAATAGTATCCCTAATGGTGAAAAAAAATTATGGTGTTGAGGTCATCTGACCCGTTGGCCAGGGCCTATGCTCACAGGTTACAACTGGGCATAGTCTGACAGTCTTGGAGGGTGAGGTTGTCATGCTTTGACTCACCCTCACATAGCCATTTCCTCAGGTGTATGAGGTTCCAAACACGACAAGTCTCAGAGGCAATACCATCAGCCCATGTCAGAGGAGGGGCGGGGAGGCAAGGGAAGTCTCACCGATCAGGGCTCCAGCACCGTGTATACCATTGCCATCAACTTTATCCTGGGCTCCAACACCGGCCTGCCACCCAAAGGTCCTGGACAAAACGCCATGTCAGGAATGAGTACCTGGGCAGAGTGCAGGGGAGGACCCCACTGAGAACAAAAGACCAAGGAGTTAAAGCCATCAGGTATTGTAAACCATGCTGGGCGTCTGGGTCAGGCATGAACTCTGTAATCCTATTACTGAGTGATTGTAAATAAAGTGATTTGTAAGAAAGGTGGCGGGACCTCCCCGCCCCATGCAAGGCCAGGGGCGACAAAGCTTGGGTGAGAGGTGGAACACATAGGGCGTGGTAGTATGTTGGGACCCATGGGCTCGGTATCGTGACATGTCACACTAAACTACCTGCTAAAGACCATCACAACCAGTCTTGGCAAAGGTGAACAGGCCACCTTCACTTAACTCAGAAAAGGAACACGTATTTTATATATATGTTCAATAAACAGCCTGCGCCAGGGCAGGTTGTTATTCACGTGTCCCCAGCTCCAGCACCTCGGTGACGCTAGCATGCTCAGAACTGGCACTGGGGTGCTCCTGGGGCTCAGCTCTGCACCGGTGGCTCATGGATGCCTTATCTGCCCCATTTAGCCAGGAATGCTGTCAACCTTAAAGGTGCACATAACAGTTCCGTAGCACCCAGCAGAAGGTTTGGATCTGCTTTGTTCCCACTTTTCTTTCATCAGTGCAGTGATCATACTGTGTTCAAGCGTGGATGATAAGTAACATATTTGTATGCAGTAGTGACTTGCAGTGCTTCTTATTTTTCTGACTAACTCTTTTATTTAATTTTCTGACTTTCTTTTGCAGACTAATGAAAAACAAACATCTGCCTACTGCTCACATTAAGATGAGCGCCAATGTGAAAGGGGTGAAAGTGGCCATCGTTCTTTTTGTGCCGCCAAAAGGAAGGGTTACTTTGTATGGACTGGCAGGAAGCCTCATAGAGAAATGGACCTGGATTTTAATGCTTGAGTTGGCATGGGAGAAGCAGTGTTGTGAAATCAGAAGTTAATGAGCTGGAGAAAGAGGAGGAGAGGAAAATTGTCTGCTTTTGATGGCACTAGCACATACAATCAATGAGGGCAGTGGGCTGTAAATTGGAAGCTTGAAGCTCACAGGATTTTTTTCAGTTGCTGGTGAAACTTAGGAAGTGGTACAGCATGCTTCTGAAAAGCAGGGACCTGCAAAAACCTCCTGTGTGCAGCAACAGTTGCCACTGGCAAGTGATCTTCTCCCCAGGCGCTGGGAGAGGTCTGTGCTTCCCCGTGAGAGGTCGGGGCCTGAGCATCTGTGTAAAGCTTCACACTACAGCTGGTAGAGAGCAACTCTGAAAGGAGGGGGACTCTAAAGCCGT
This sequence comes from Gorsachius magnificus, assembly GCA_034008185.1. Lineage (NCBI taxonomy): Eukaryota > Metazoa > Chordata > Aves > Pelecaniformes > Ardeidae > Gorsachius > Gorsachius magnificus. The sequence continues at coordinate 28,720,635 of CM067109.1, read as the reverse complement.
AGATGCATGGCTTATTAGTTCCTAATTAATGTGAGGTGGTGGGAATGAAATAAAGAATCCTTGTTTTCTTTGCACAGCTTCACATAATGTAAATCCATTGTAAGAAGCGGTGGAAAATATCACCCCTGTGAGAAATTATTTTTTTCAAACACTGTCTTGCTTGATAGCGTGCTCTGTGTAGCTCAGGTGGAATTCTAAACCTGTTGCTTCCACAGTAAAAGATACAGTTAGTTGCTCTTGACTTTGAGGCTGTGTGCAACTGGTGACCTTTAGTTTTGTGTCCTTCATCCATTACGTTCAGTGTGTAACAATACTGTGCTTTCTCCCATTTGCACATTTAGTCATGTGCACTAGCTTGTAGAATAATTTCACTTTCAAACATATCCATCTGCTTTGGCTACATCAAAGAGCTATTTTGTACTTTAGACTGCTTAAAAATCTCTCTGGAAATTTAAGAGCTCATTTTGGTGCTTATGGAGAGAGAGTGTGGGAGGGCATGATTTGCTGTAGGCTTCTAATGCATTGGGATAAACTCTCCTTCCTTTTCCATTGCCAACATCTAAGTAACAAAACGAGCTGGAGTTCATGCACTGCAAGAATTGTGACAGTCATGCATGTTCTTAAACCTAGGGGAGAGCAAATGTGATTAAAAAGATGTGTTCCTAGTTGTATTTGACTCCGTATAATTTTTTGTTTGATTGCTTTTCACAAAGTCCCTTGTTTGTAAAGACTTCCTCATGATTCTTATTTTATTTCCGCAGTTTGCAACTTCATGTCACATGAAAAGTGCCTCAAGAATGTCAAGATACCATGCTCATGTATTGCTCCCAGCCTTGTAAGGGTGAGTAAGCACACACTGCCTTGTCTCTTTCTTGGGTTAACAGCACAAATTTATTACTAATGAACATGGTGTAGTACAGTGGTGGCTTGTTCATATTGTAATGCTTAAATCGATTGTGTTAGTCATCACTGAAGCTTTTATAGCTGCTCAAAGGCAAAGTTACATTTCCTTTAAAAAGTCCCTGCTATGAGCAGCTGTGGATAATCTGTCTTTGAAGAGCAGTTATTTGCATTCTTTAAATATTACTAGATGTTCTTACTTGTGTGTCATTACCTGGAAGCCTCACAATAATGGAGTGGGGTGACTGATTGATATCAGTGCTCTCAGAAAACCATACTATGTGTCATACTAAAGAACAACTCTGTACACCACCAATTTTTTACAGCAGTTACATCTTACTGGGAAAATGGTAAAGCTTCTCTGCCTAGCAAAGGGACTGTGTTTGGCTTCTGTTGACTGCTGCATCTTAAGAACTTGCTTGTTTATTGTGTCCAGAGAATAAAGTCATTGCATTAAAAGCATAAGATTTCAGAGCCAAAAAATTCAGAGGGCAGGACTTCAATTGATGGTAATAATTCAGATGTATTTATTTTGGTAATTAATGAAGTATTCGCTTTCAGATGCCTTGTGACTTTTTCTCCCAGAAAGAGATTGCTTTTAAAGGGTGTGAAAGATGAATCAACTTCAAAGAAGATAATAGGATGCAACTAAGGTATTATTATGGCTTAACCCCAGCCGGCAACTCAGCCCCGCACAGCCGCTCGCTCACTCCACCTCAGTGGGAAGGGGGAGAGAACTGGAAGGGTAGAAGTGAGAAAATTCGTGGGTTGAGATAAAGACAGTTTAATAGGTAAAGCAAAAGCTGTGCATGCAAGTAAAGCAAACCAGGGAATTCATTCCCTGCTTCCCACCGGCAGGCAGGTGTTCAGCCATCTCCAGGAAAGCAGGGCTCCATCATGCGTAACGGTTACTGGGGAAGACAGACGCCATCACACCGAATGTCCCCCCCTTCCTTCTTCTATCCCCAGCTTTCTATGCTGAGCATGATGTCATATGGTCTGGAATAGCCCTCTGGCCAGTTTGGGTCAGCTGTCCTGGCTGTGCTCCCTCCCAGCTTCTTGTGCCCCTGGCAGAGCAGGGGAAGCTGAAAAGTCCTTGACTGGTGTGAGCACTGCTGAGCAACAACTAAACCATCAGGGTGTTATCGATATTCTTCTCATCCTAGATCCAAACCACAGCACTATGCCAGCTACTAGGAAGAAAGTTAACTCTATCCCAGCCAAAACCAGGAGGCATTTGTAGTAAATTGCCTATCTCTGTTGCTGGCCTTGGAAGGCATGTAGGGGACAAAATATCTAGCGTTTTGTCAATATGAGGATAGCCAGACATGGGAACCATGAGATACGGAGGTAAAGGGGAATGTTTCAAGGTTGGGGAGCTGGCAGGTACCGGCTGTGTTGTTCTGACAGCAGAATAAGGGGGGTAAAACCCAAAGTTCACCAAAAGGACAAGGTGAAGAAGAGGAGTGGATGAAGTAAATGACCCCTGAAGACCACCCGACTTAAATCACTGAACATGTGCAACTGGGAGGAGAATATGTAAATGATTTCCAGGAATTAATTTGCCTACCCCTGCCTTTTCTGAGGAATGTAATGAATATGTATGTAAAATTAGTATATAAACTATGCAATTATCCCTGTGCGGCGCACACATTAGGAGCAATCCCCTGTGCATCCGGCGCTGCAGTAAAGAATGCCTGCTTAATAGTCACCAAGACTATTGAGTTTTGATTTTGGCTTTTCATGGCTTCAGTATTAAGAAGCTAAATTGAGGAGAAAACAAAGTGTATTATCTGCTTGGGAAAGTGTGACAAAAGGAAAAAAAGGGAAGAAGGATATGAAAAACTTACTAGAGAAGTAGTAAAACACTGCAGATACCTTAAGGAGCCATATGCAAAAGTCAAATGAGACATGGCTGTAAAATCAGAATTGTGTGTTACAGACATTGCTGACTAAAAGCACGTTTATGGGGACACCCAGGAACCTGTGAAGGGGAGCTGATTCCCTTCTTTGTATCCTAAAAAGCTTTACAAGTTCCGTTATATTGTGGAAACCTATGTAGGGGGTGATATAGGAAAGTTTAAAACAATAGGTAACTTGAGTTACAGGAGTTGAGTAGAGAGAAATTAGCCACTTGTTTTTCTTGAATTTGCTCTGTCAAGATGGTAATGCTGTTAGGCTTTGCTACATGCTTCCTCTTCCCCACAGACTTTTCATCCCAAGGGATGTAACTCATGTAGCAGAAGGGTGTCTGATACATAGGAAGTTGTCTGTCAAACAGTAAGAAGTATTGTTCTGTCTCAGAACCCAGAGTAAAGGGACATGTAGGTAGCAAGAAATGCTATTACTAACAATTAGCATCTACTACTGTTTCATTATGCTGGTGATCAGCCATTGTGGTATGGGAAAAGGAATGGTTAGTCAGATGATACAGATATCTTTGCAATGGCCTTTGGGGGGTGGTACAAATCCAACTGGGAAGCATTCCTTTAGAGTGCCAGAGCTGTAAACATCTGTGACTGCTTCTTTTGTGAATTTGCTCTAATCTAATTCATTGTTCAAAATAGTATTTGTTCCTTCACTTTTTCATGGTAAAAATCCTGCATTTAAACTTACTAATGTTTTTGCTTGTATCAGTCATGGATGTCAATATAGTTTTTTTCTTCTTATGCCAGTCCCCGTTCTCTACCTGCCCAACACATGAATTTTATCTAATTGTTCACTGTTTACACATAAAACCTAACTATCCTTGCTGTGCAGTAGAATTTAGCTGAGCGGTGTTGTCAGCCCTCAAAGCTGTTTGCAGTTCAGTGTTGCTGTATTTAGCTGCAGAGAATCACCTGTGTTGAGCTATAACAATTATGTTTTGAAAATACAGGATTGTGCTATTCTTTCTGGACAGTCTTGTCCTCCTTGATGTAGTCATCCAAGTTGCATTAATCCTGGTCTGCTGTGCAAGTGAAGTCTGCCGTACGGGAGACATCGTTTTGCGTTGCAGGCTCTGTCGAAGTAAATATTGAACTTGGCATTTGCTTAAAAACCATAACAGAGCAAAAACCAAATTATAATCATTTATAGAATGTGTGTAAAGTTTATGTTCTTAATCTCCCTGCTCTCCTTTCAGATTATTTATTATTTGTTTGTGAAAAGGTCTGATGTAGGAGGGAATACTGGTGGCATTTTTTTTCTGATAGTTCCTTCTAGTATGTCAATATTCAGTGTATTACAGAAATGAGTTGTGGGGATTTCATCTAGAGAAGATAGCAATTGTAAAGCTCATCAGAGTGTGTGTCATTTGATACTACGTTAAACTGTCAGAGAATAATTTTTCAGTAGATGTTTCATGGAAACTTTTATTCCTGAGAGTAGGGTTTCCTTCCCAGGGTCAAGTAAAGGCCTACAGAGTCACAAGCATGCCAAGACTGCATCCAGCCTCAGATCATTCTTGATGAGTTCACTCTTAAGGCTGCCCTAAGAATTTTTTTGCGCTATTGTTAATAATTTTCACCTGCATTCAGTATTCCAGACTGGATCCAGGTCATGATGTTTCAAAACAAGACTTCACGGATCAGTCTTCTGAACAAGTTTGTGGTTTTATGGTTTGCAGGGGGTATGATTTGATTCACTGCTAAGGCCTCTCTCCCCTCCATTCCCATAAGTATTTGCCTACTCTGAGGTATGTGTTGAAAAAAAAAAAAAAAAAGGGGGGGAGGGTGGCAAAAAAACACACCCCGCCTCCAAAACTCCCAACACCCAACAAAAACCAAAATAACATTGAAAACAAAACCTCTTTGGCTGTGAAATGTGAAGTTTTATTTTCCCTTGTTGGGTTGGAATTGAAGCTGTATTACAAGTTTTTTACTGCTTAGTTTTGCCATAGAAGCATGTGTGTTTTCCTGTATAACTGTTCTTTGAAAACTAAACGGAAGTTAGACATTTGCTATGCTTGTTTTTCCTTGTTGTTGTGTTGGTGCGTTGCTGCAATGGTTTCTAAACATTTCCACTTCAAGAAGGGTTGGCAGGCTGCTCATGAAACTTTCTTGTGTGCTTTTGTTCTTAAAGCCAGGTTGTCTAGGGTGGAGGAATGTTGGTTTAGGTCATCAGCTTTCTGTCCTAGAAATAAAACATGGCTTTGTAGTCCCAAATGTGGGTAGCCGCTGCGTTGATGGGTTGTGATAGTGAATGGGAATGTTCTGGTGCTCGCAGAGGTCTCCGCTCCAGCAAGCAGGTGTTGCCCTTGTCTGCTGAGCTGAGTCTCTTCCTCTGGCTGCTGGATTCAGCTGTGTGCAGGTGGTTATTTGGGTCAGTTCCTCATGAACTGAAAGTAGAAGAGAGGAAAAAAGGATACTCGGGTTAGGGCAAGCCCCCTTACCTCCCCTTCTCATAATCTGTTCTGTATTGGACACTTCATACTTCGTATACGCAACAGCAGGATCTCATCTGTGTGCAGCTGAAGGACTTTTGTACTGGGACAGGACCTCTTTTTTGTTGACTTTCTCTCCCTACCTCTATTCCCTGCCCGAGAAGCAATGGGACGCTCCAGTGAAGTGTAAGACAAAGACCATCCAGGTTTGGTTACTGCTTCATTTGCCCTGGAATAATAAATACCCCAGTCTCATTCAGCTGTCATAAATTTTTGTGTGACTGCCTCAGAGAATTAGCTTTTAAGGAATGCTTTTGCAAATGGCTCAGACATTTTAAAAAATGGGAAAGAGCCTGGCAAGCTGGGAAGGAGAATTTGATGTGGTTGGATTGGGTGGGAGTTCTGTAGAGTATAGGGGAAAAAAAATCAGAATCCGATTTTGGAAAATTATTCCTTGGTTGTAGTTGCAGGTGTTGGAGGTTTTATAAAGACATGGGTTAAAAAATGCTGCAATAAATGCTTGCTGAACTTCTACTGCTTCTCCCAGCAGACTGTCATAGAAGACGGGCTGAAATCTAATGTTTATGAATAAGTGGGTTGGCATACTATTGTTACTTCTCATCTTTAAATGACTGTATATTTGGCATGCATCAATCAAGGGACTTTTTATTCTGCCCCTCTTGTTCTATCTTTTTGGTGGTGGTGGTGATAGAGTTGGATCTGTACGTGAACTTGACTTCACAAAATAAATGCTTAGTATTTTTCCTCTTTTATATTATATATTATAAAACCAAGTTTGGGAAAGTTGTTTCTTCCTTCTCCCCCTTTTATTTGTCTGTGGTAAAGAGGCTTTGCTGGTGTGAGGGTTTTTTCACAGGGTGTCTTTAACAATGGTTGGACCCCAAGCCGATCTTTTTATCAGAGCCTGTTGTGATAGGACCAGGGGTAATGGTTTTGAACTAAAAGAGGGTAGATTCAGACTAGGTATAAGGAAGACATTTTTTATGATGAGGGTGGTGGAGTACTAGAACAGGTTGTCCAGGGATGGTAGATATCCCATCCCTGGAAACATTCAAGGCCAGGTTGGGTGGGACTGAGCAAGGTGATCCAGTTGAAGAGGTCCCTGCTGACTGCGGGTGGGGTTGGACTAGGTGACCTTTAAAGATCCTTTCCAACCCAAACTGTTCTATCGTTCTATGATTTTACCTGGGTTCTTGCTGAATAGCCCTGACCACCTTCACTGAGAGGGTCCGTCCTTTAACACTTGACCCATACCTGCGTTGTTTCAGCAAGGTAGTTGCTAGGAGCGTAGCAGCCACAGGGCATAATTTAGAAGCCAAATGAGGTGTAACACTGCTTGCTGGCAATCTTGGCACTGCACCTCTTCCTCACCTAAGTGACAGTCCCTTTAAGCCTGAGGTTAAAGGGAAGGGCTAGCACCCCCTAGTTCCTAAGTTCAAAAGAGTTTATTATGCTTCACTGAAACTTGATGCAAGCTACCTGATAGCCTGCAAACTCCCAGACAAACCCTGTAGCTGTATCAATGACTCTTCAGATGTGATGTGGGGTTGTCACTGTGTTTGTTTCTTTTAATTCTTAATCTTTATCTTGATAAAAGGAGATGGACATTGATTTCCTCTGTAGCAATAAAAGCAAGGAGTGACTGTCTTTTGCATATCGTTTTCTCTTTCCAGTACAGAAATGCTAGCCCAAGCATCTCTTAATTGCAGTGGAAAGCTCTTATTTTCTAGTAGAAGTATCATATATTCCTGATTGGAAATGGTATGGAATTCACTGTATAGTTCCCATCACAAAGGGTCCTTGAGAACTTGTAGATAAGGCCTAATGTCCTGTCACAGAGATCTGCAGAATGGAGAAAAAAATTCCTGGATATGGTGAGGTCACATGTGGATGTGTGCCTTACTGCCTTGCATTAGCCCCAATTTAAATTTTGATAAATAAGTATTTGACTTTCTCATCTGTCCTGTCCTATGATATGTTGAGACACCATTTAACTTTGTATTCTTATCTGATTTCAGAACTTCTATATAGAATGTGTACTCGGTTGTTTTTTAACACCAACTGGTATATAGAGTGCTCAGTATATGGAGTGCTCAGGAAGAATGTCAATTTGGACACAACTGACAAGTAATTGACAGGCATTGTCCCTAAAAGGAAAAAGTAGAAATAGAGTGCATTCAAGTGCATGCAGTGTATTTAAGTTGCAGAAATCTTTTGCTATGAAAGCAGAGAGATTTCAAGCAAACAAAAGGCCCCTCTGTGATTACTGAGTAATAAGTAAGTAAAAGACGTCAATACTGGGAAAAGTTGAATCACAAAGCTGTTAACTTCTCTGAGAGGGTGTGGTCTAGACACTTAACTAACCTGGACAGAATAATCATGGGGTGTACTCAGATGTGATCACTATATCTGCCTCTCTAGAGCAAAGGTTTTTGGTGTCAGAGTGGATCTTAGGAACATTAGATAAGGCAGTACTTTTGCACTGGAAACATCAGAAACCATAGAAGATGTTCTTGTTTCAGAAACACCATTTTAATTTGCATCAGCAATTTTTTTTTGGCCTTCTGCTGAGAACAACCTTGGTGAAGGACCCTGTGTGACTACTCTTGTGAGCATTTAATGAAGATGGTGGCTTCCAAGGTGGTTGTGCTTATCCTTAAAATGTCACAGTGTTTTTGAACTGAAAACTAGTGACTTTAAGTGAAATTCCTTTTGTTCAACCTTTGGAGGCTATTGTGAGAGGTTTTGTATCCTTCTTGGATATCCTTGTATCCACAGAATGTGTACCCATTCCTACTTGGAAGCTGATCAGCCCCAGACTGCTGTAGGTCCTGCAGCCCTACTTTCTCAGTCTCTCCAGTGTGTTTTACAAAGTCCTGCCAAGTGTGAGTCTCTCTGATGTGGTGGGGAAGGAGAAGCATGGGCAAAATAATATTTAGACACAGGCCTAGGAAAAGTTTTTAGTAGGTTGTTCTTTTTTAAGACTGCCCAAGATAGCAGTTGTCACTCTGGCATTCAGTATCTGTATTTCTCTTGTTCCCCTTTACACTTTTGGCTCAGGATTCAGGCTAAAAACTTTATTCTGCCTGAGTTGGTAGAAAAGCAGCTGCAGCTGGGTAAAGAATAGGCCTTCTTGGAACTGTGTTTTTCCCTGCTGAGGTATCCAGAAGGTTGCAGACCAGTAGGGCTTGACCTGACCTGACTTCATCCACAAACCAGAGGGTTTGGGTGGTAGTTGGGCTGCTCTGTATGTAGTGATTCCACCTCAGTGGAAGTGCACTTAAATTCATGATATGCCGTTGGCCACATGCTTGATACCCTTGGCATTTCAGGATGAGGAACATTTTTAAAAGGTCCTACCGAAAGAAAATTTCGTTTTCTCGCAATATTTGGATGTTAAGAGCAGTTTGTTGCTGTTCTTTCTGTATGATGCAGAACTGCTGTGTGCTTGCACGGTTGCACTGAAGGGGTTAGAATCTAAGTTTTAGGTTTCTATAAGTTTCTATCAAATCTTGTTACAGGCTAATGCAAACTTTTACAGAAATGTGTTACATTCTGTAATGCCTTGGATTTCTTAACAGATGGCACAAAACCAAATAAGAACTAGGAGTATCTTGTCCATGAGTGCAAAGTCATTCTGGAGCTATACTTTCTGTTGATGGGTTTCTGATCAATACTGTAAGGGCACTTAGTATTACTAGCATAAACTTTCTTTATTTTTCTGTGGAAATTTACTTTAGTGGTTTGCATACAGTAATTGTAAGTATTTGTATTGGAAAAGCAATTTTAAACTCTCATCTATTATTAACTTTCTCTCCCTAGGCCACTTTATGTGCCTGTACTTTGCTGTACTTGTACAGGTGGATTAAAGAATAATATGTAACATTTCATATTCTGATGTGCTCCCTCACTGGCTTTCCCAGTCTGAGTTTTGGGTTTTTTTAAGTGCTGGGTGCCTAAAAGTTGTTCAGCAACAAAAGAAGTGTAGGGAGCTTCTGGGAGAAATGTGATGTGATTGAGTTTTTTATGTCGTATTTGCTCTTTAACCTTTTCTCCTTTTCCATCTTATTCCCATCCCGTTTCCCACCAGCCTCTGCAGTGGTTTTATACCTGTCACTTCTAAAGCAAGTTAGAAAGACCACTCATAATAAAGTTCCTTTGTCTTGTTTCAGAAAGGAAGAAGTTGAAAGAACAGATTTTATTCTTTTTTTCCTTTTTTTTTTTTTCCTACCCAATATTTCAATCATCAAGTCGTTCCCTTCTTTTTGGCAGTAACTTGAGACTTCAGAGGATTGTCACCAGGGTCTGAACAACTGCAGAATCTAGACTTGTTCTCCTTCCCTTGAGTCTTCTGGATGAGTACAGTCAGAGCCTGAATAAGTTTGACTCCTGTCAAAGTCCTTTCTCACAGTCTTTCCCAAAATAAACACTGTTTTTCACAAAACTCTACTTTGATCCTTTCATCTACAGTGTCCTTTTTCTTCATCAGAACCTTTCTGTGACAATAATGAAAAGCCTGCATTGCTATGCCCTGTGCAAGATAAAATAGCCAGACTCATGGCCAGGGAAAGAAGAGGTCTCTGTGTTTCAAACACGGGTTGCTGAGGGGATCACATGCTCATGTTGGGTGTCCAGAGCAGGTTACTCGCCACTCCAGAGCTAAATAAGGTCTCCTCTGCATCTGATCTCAAGGGTAATACCGCTGCCTTGGGGACGGCTGGCTTTGCTGTGCCTGGGGCTGTGGTGGGAGTAGGGCAGGCAAGTGACTTGAAGGTGGCGCTTGAAACCTGAAGACAGGTTGGGATGTGCAGAAAAGCTTTCCTGAAAAAATCCTGCCAGGGCTTTTCAGTACTCCTCGCAATTGTTGTGTCTGGCTGGGATTATGCTCACGTAACCATTCTCATTACCTCTTTCTGCACTTGAACTCATTGTGTAGGATGAATTTTGGGCAAGTGGCCTTCTTCTGGCAAGCTGGGAGTGGATTTTTATTTTTGGAGCAGCTAGAGTGAGAAAACAGCTTTGGTACTTTACCTCCAGAATAGCTAAGCCAGCCAACTTTTATGTTACTGTATGGGGAGGTCTTCATGGGGTTTTTTTTGCCCCCTGAAGAAGTAGCATGAAAGTGCATGAAAAGTGGGCAGGAGCCTTGAACTTAATCTGAGATAGTTTTGATTAAAGTTCCCCAGGCTCTCTCTTCCCCTCCCCCCCGCCAAGGATCTATATTATTTTTCTAAGTATGCATTATATGACTATTCTGATTAAAAAAAAAAAAAAAAAAAAAAAAAAAAAAAAAAAAAGCAAGCCAACCATGAACTTTGTGTCAGTTAGAGTTGGAGGGCTGCAGAGAATGAAATTTCTGTTTGGGTTGATGGGAGTAGGAGATGTATGCCAAACCATGATTTGTTTGGTTTTTTAAATCCCGAACTCGTATGTAAAGTAAAAATTTGAAGCTTTTGTAGACAAGGATGTTTTGGAATATATCATGTAGATGCTGATACGAAATCCTTTTGGTAGTCTGGCTGGCAGCCCAGAGTGATGGGGAGCCTGGGATCTGGGCAGGCGGTTTCCTAGTCAGTCAGGGACCAAGTATTCTTCCAGACAACACGGTCTGCTGGGGCAGTGAGCTGGTGACTCTGCTTGACTGGTCAACTGCTGTGCATGACCTTGTTCACATCTGATAACACAGGCATATTTCATACCTCTCTTTGTCCTCCTTTACCTCCCAAAGATTAATTCTGAGGAGGGCTGGAGGAACCACATGCTTTGCAGTTTGGTGGTTAGCGATTTTTCTTGATTAAGCTTCCAGCAATGCTCCTTTTGCCTTGTGTTACATCTGGCAAAACTTTATCTCACTTACTTCATTGCTCATGCTCAAAGTATGGGATTGTTTAGTGTAACTGTCCCCATACTTTCAGAGAAACGCTGGTAGGAATTAGACCTTTAAAACTGGAAGTGACTTTCTAGGTCATCAAATTCTGTGTTCCCAGTATGTGTCAGATTTGCTGCTAGTGATTCCCAGGAAAACCCTAATATACAAGGAGAAAAATTCAAGTCCTGCTCTAACTTTGGAGGATTGTTACCTGGTACATCCATGAGGAAAAGAAGGTATCTGTGACTACACGTATCCTAAGGTATTATTTCCAACTTTTTAGTGGGAATGATTAATTTCATTTCATACCTTTCAAACCATTTCACACCTTTCAAACCATTTGTCAGCCTTCACTAGAAATATATTTTTTTATGATGCAAGAACCAGAAGATAAATCTGGTATGTTTGTCATATCAGGAAGGGCATATGAGATGCATAACTGTAAGTCATGGGAAACTTTTATGGAAGTAATTTGGATTCTAGAATTTTAAAGATGCAATTATGCTTCTTGCTTCTAATGTGAATCCCAGTTTAACAAAGGTGTGCATCTTGTAGGAATAGTGGTCTCTAGAACAAATATAAAGCTCAAATATGTTTCTTCTTAATTGTTCATCATTTCTTCTGTTGTTCTTTTGGTACCGTCACTTCGGGTCTTTATTATTAATCACTAAACAAGAAAATAAACCTCTACCCCTTTAAGGTAAGTGAATAGTATCCTAGAAATATGTTTGCTAAAACTGTTGGTACAGGTCTTGGCAAGAGGATATTGAAATATATCATCTTCCACCTGCAGTCAGCAGGAATCTCAGTATGGACGTACTTCAGGAGCTGGATCTCTGTACCATCCAGGCTTGGAAGCTTTGCAGGGAGTGAGGGGGGGGACACCAATGCCTTTGTCCTGATCAGCCAGTTGGCCGGGCTGTATTCGGAGAAGAGGTGGAATTCATGTGGAGGGTACTGGGCTGTGGCAGCACTTAGCTTTTAAAAATTGTCTTGGCTGTATATTTAGGGTATTTTGTGTACATGTGCAACTATTACTCTTTAATTGTCCTTGACTCAGTTAGCAATACTAAGTAGGAGGGGAATTGTGATTCCAGGTAAGTCACCCAGCACTGAACCCAAAGGAAACCTTTGAATTCGTGACATTGTGAATCATCAAGAAGCTGACTGGCACTTAACAATATATATACATTATATATTAAAACCCAAGAATTTAAGACAGATGTTTTTATAAAGTTATTATTTAAAATAAAGTATTTAAAACCACAACAATTCTTAAGTATTAATTTTTTTAAAAAGGATGGTTTGACTGTATATTTGTTCTCAGACTGAGTTAAGTTTATGCTGTGTATACTGTCCTGTCTTGTACGATAAAGCACTTTCTGTGAATTTTAACTGGCACTTTGAAAGTTGTAGCTGATGGTGTCTTACGCATTCTTCATTGGCAGGTTCCAGTTGCACACTGTTTTGGGCCTCCAGGACATTACAAAAGAAAGTTTTGCACTGTGTGCAGAAAGTCACTAGAGTCACCTGCCTTTCGATGTGAAGGTAACTTAAAAACCACTACTTATATAGGTGTCTGTGTGTTACCCAGTAACGTACTCTTTCTTTACATTGCATACCTTGAGGGTACATATGCGCTTACTGTGTTTGAGAGATTTTTGTGTTGTTTGTCATCCACTCATAGATTGTGGAAATGTGTGCTTCAAATTACTGAATAATAAATCAATAACCTTCAATAAACTTCAAACAGACTTTGTCAAACACATATGCTCTTTCATCTTTCCTCCAATTTACTCTGAGCAAGTTTGTAGTGTTGATGGTATGCAATGAATCCATGCCTGAGAAGTGCAAAGAATGGGAAGCTATTATGGCGAAAAAGACTTCTCCTGTTGAGGTAATTTATTTCTGTTTCCAGTGGAAGCTTTTAATACAGGGAATCATCAGGTATTCATGTTTTTAAAACCTCCCCCTTTCTATAAAAGAATGGAATATAACTTTTCTGTGTTACTGGTTCAGATATCCATTGCTTATAATGGGGATGAGGTGCCTTCAATGGAAAGATATTTGAAAATATTATTTGTCAAAATAATACTGCTATGAGTGTTCTGACAGAGTCTCTGAAAAAACAGTAATTAAAGAAATCACCCAAACACTAGAATTATTTGAAATACATGTTGGCATGAGTACTTGACTGTTTTTGACGTGGGGCAACTCCTTAATTCTCCCTTGTCTCCCCTGTCTTGAATGTCTAGTAGTTGTTCAGTTGATGTTGTGAGGTTGAATAGAACTTAGTATTTTAGAGGAGTATTATCTGTGAACTGTTAAAAAAAAAAAAAAAGGTTTCTGAGAAAAGAAACAATTCTGTAGGGATTTGAGATACTTTCAAAATTGCTGTTATGCTAAAGGTAATGTCTTATTTAATATGGTCTCCTATGTGTATGGGTAGAGGAAACATTTCTCTTTGATCAGGGCATTTGGACTTAAAATGGTGCAGAGTTTTTGTTTCTGCTTTTGCAGCAACAGGTGAGTTGCATATCTAAACTTTGTTCTTCTTCACAAGTGGGAATCTGTCACTTAATATAGTTACCATCCGAGTTGCATGATTTGGTGGGATGGTTGAAGAGCTACAGATACCACAGAGTCTTTTCTGATGATCCATCTTAGTAAGCCTCAGAACTTGTGTGGCATGAGATAAACAGAGAATTTGAAAGACAATTTTCGCTAGCTATGTCCTCTTAACTCTTGAAAACAGCTTTAGTTTAGTGATCTATTTTAGTTAAAGCTTTCTAAATTTTGCTTTCATATTCTTGCTCTCTTAATTCTATTGTATTAGCATTGTACCCATTGCAAGGGAATATTTATTTTTTCAGCCGTTTCCATTTAAGTGTTCTTAAACAAGAAACACGTGAAACTGCATGTTATATTTAGGTATTACAAATGCCCGCACATTTTTTTTTCTGGTTCAGTGGAGGTTCTGAATTGTGTTCCTTGCATGGATGAAACAGTTTTCTTGTTTTGTGTGGTGTGACTTGTTTGCTATCCCATTTTTCTGAATACCAGTAAGTCTACAACTTGTTTCTCTGATACTTCTCCAAAATGTAGCTTAAAAAGGGCAGCTGAGTTTCATAAAATGCATAAGAGTCTTCATTTACTTTTCAAAAATACTTTTCGGAACTTGTTTTAGAAGTCAGCTGTTGTAAGCTGTAGGGCTTTTAAATCCAGATGGGGATGTTGAACTTCCTTTTTTTTGCTTGCTTCTAATGACTTAACCTAATAGTACAAGTCTACTGTTGGTTATGATGTTCTCTTCTGATACTGAAATTCAAAGCACTTTTTCCTGGACTATTTGTCATAACTAAGATAGAAAAGAGGGCTAAGATGAAATTACCTTTCCTAAGCAAATGGTTAACAACATTAGATGTACTTGTAAAATAATTGAAATAACTTGGTTTGGACTCTTCATATCTTACAATAAAATAAATTTTCTTGGAAGGAAATTGAAAATTTTCAGACAAGTACTAAACACTATGGGTGTATGATGGGGCATCTGTTCTTAGAAATGAGCATGCTTGGTATATTAACCCCTGGTGAGGTAAGTACATACACTTCATTGGCAAAAATTACAATATTTGGACTCCAAATTTTGGCTGACATTTTTTTGGCCGTAAATTCACTGGTAACAGTTAACCTGGACCCATGATGATGACAGTTGCTCTCATTTTTCTTTCCAAGAAGGACTGGAAAAAAAAAAAAGGGAAAGGGAGCAGCCCAAACATTATTATTTTTTTTTTTTTTATTACTAATTGCTTTGCATAGCTATTTTGGCCGGCAACCAGGAGCAGCAGATTTACTGGGGAGGGAGGCAGTTACCATTTTAAGGATTATTCTGCCAAGCTTATGTATCTGGAATTAACCTTGGGGTTTGGGCAATTATAAAGGAATCCACAGCACTTTCATGACTAGCTTGAACAGAAAACTGTCATTCTGTTATGAGTTAAGGAATTGTGTAGCTTATGAAATGGCTAATAAGGATTAAAATTCTTTTTGTAGGCCCTCTGATTTGACTTGATCTTTACATACTAAAAACTTCATCTTTCCTATCGGCAGGATAGCTATGTTAAGGGTTTAACTCCTTTGACACTCATGCCCTTTACGTGCACACATTTTCTCCTTAATTCTGAGTTGTGGTTGGTGTTAGAAGCAGCAGATGCCAATTAAACCAAGGAAAAAAAAAAACCACGTGTTCTTAAAGTTTAGCAAAGGGCAGCATGCTCTTGTGTTAGCAGAATTAACGATAAAAAACCCAACACTTTTGTTGATTTCTTGAAGCCCTAATTTGGTCTACAGAAACTTTTACCATTAGTGAGGGTATGACTCAAAGCATCTAGCCTGCCTGGTAGCTGAATTGGCAAAACTGTAAAATATTGCTGTTACATCTATGAATAAGGGGAAATGTGAGCAGAGGAGGGACTCTGTCATGCCTCGTACAAAAGTTCTTGAGCTCAGTGAAGGCACGCAGTCTGGGGAGCTGTACATGAAAGCTTGTGGTTAATTTAGTAAGCCCTGCTAAAAGAGACTTTGCTTTTGTGTGGTGGTAGATCATGGTCTTCTGCAGGGTTAAAGTCAGATAGTGTTAGTGCTGATTGCCTTTTCTAGAGCCCAGAGAGTGATTTCAAAATAAGGTATTATTCTCTATGTCATTTAATATTGTTTTCAAGATACTTTCAGATAGTGTGGCTAACATGCAGTTGCTACCTTCCACTCTTTGGGTTACAATCTTCAGATTTTTGTGATGTGGTTGGAGCAATAACCTGTTTAAACAGAACAGGAAAAAATATTTGAAGAATTCAACGTTTGCTTCTTATTTTCAATTACTCGATGAAAAATCAGATGCCTTCCCAGAGTGCCTGTATAAACAAGTCTTTAAAAAGCAGCTAGAGGAGGATCTTTTTCAACCATGTCTGTCCATGAGGTCCATAGAGAACTTTCCTAACTCTTGCAGTATTGAAGCTAAGTACTGAGATCTTTAAGTTTGGTTTTAATGACTGATCTTTTGCAGCATAGCATTTTAACCTTTTTTTTTTTTTTTTTTATCTGATGCTTCAAGTCAGCTTTTAAGTGTACTTTATCCAAAACTAAACTTGCCTAAAACTTTGTAGGCTTCACTAAAACTTTTTGCAGCTACGGTATCTAACAGGTATTTTGGAAGACAATGTTAAGCTGACTTAGTAGAGCTTGCTGAAAAATACTAATTTCCTGACAATGAAATGGTGATTTACTGCATGCAGACATAGCTTGGACAAATCTTCTCTGAGATTAACATACCAAGTTTATTCCGGTCAGGTTTAAAATTAAATCCACTCAGTGTCATCTGGCAATAAAAAAAAAAAAAGATTTATTTCCTGAGTAAAACATGCTTTCTGGCTGTTACAATCCGCCTGGGAATGATGTCCTCCAGTCATTTAGCATGTTCTGACATCAGCGTGTGTCGTATTGCTTTGCAAATGCAAGTGAGTCCGTGCTGGTGTAGGCGTGCCATGTGGCTCTGTGGCTGATCTGACTTCTGCCTCGTCTCCCGCGCGACCGTGGGAGAGAGACAGGGCTCCTGGCTGCGAGCAGGAGGGGTGCACTGCTGCCTTGCCGCTAGTTTGGCGGCAGCGTCCCCTGCTTTGCTGAGGCTGGGGCTGGAACGCACCTCGTCCCTTGTTTCCCTGTTCTTCTGACAGCTACAGGGATGGAGAAGAGGGGCTGTCCAGCAGAAAAGCATCTGCTGTTTTGAACCCATTCATGAAGTGCCCGCTTGCTCTGCAGTAGGGTTTGGAAAAGGATTTGTAAAGGGAATGGGGTATTGCTTCAGGAAGGCCATTACTTTACACTGAATACTTCATGGTATTTGGATGCAGAAGGGGAACTTTTTCTGTTAATGCTTCTAACATTCAGCTTTTTTTTGAATTTCATTAAATCAAAGTAGACTTCAGGCACGATTATATTAGAGTAGACAGCAGTTCCTGTGCAAGCTGTGAGACTAATGCTGTACTAAGCCAGAGAGTTGTCACAGATTGAACTTGCTGCATTGGAGGAAATACAGCAAGTGCTTATGAACAAAATTAGTTTGGCCTTTCCTTATACGTACTGCATCAGTTTAACACACAGGAAATGGAGTAACACACAGGACAATGCTGAAAAACTTATTTTATTGCCTGTCCTTGCTGAATGGAAGAGAGTATGAAGGAAAGAATGGTGCGAAAAAGTAGTGGAGGAGGGAGGGAGGGAGGGAGGAGCTGCAAAAACCCTGGGGTTTCCAGCTTAAAGAAGTTTTCTTGTTTTCATGCTTTTAGTTTGTGAGCTACATGTGCACACAGACTGTATCCTGTTTGCTTGCAGTGACTGCCGGCAGTGCCACCAGGATGGGCACCAGGACCACGTAAGTGCAAATGCCTCTGCAGCAGAAAGCCCTCACGCATTTTCAGTGTGAAAACAAGGGCTAGAGGAGGATGAAGAGTGTTGGCCTTTTCTTCCACATGCTGCCAATTATCAAAGCATTTTTGTTGCTTATTGGCAGGCAAAGGAAACATGGCTTCAGAATGTATCAGAGATAGTGAGATGAACTTAAATTCTGACATATTTGTGATGCTTATTGAGGCCGTTCTGAAAAGCCTGTACAATGTATATAATGTCCTAATTAAAAAGAAAAAAAAAATCAAGCATCTTATCTAAAAATTTGCATTACAGAAGCCAGCATGGAACTCTTTTTTTACTATATGTTGAGCTTCTGGCTGCATTGCATCCCTAGCAAACATTATCACGTCCCTCAGGCTTCCTGCAGTCTGTCTGATGCAAGACTGCCCAGCTTCTCACTGTAAACTACATGCATAATACTGACCTTTTCAGATATTTTTTTTGTTTTAAAGAATATTGCTTTTGGTGGACAATGAAAAAAAAGCACTATGTAATAATTTTTTTGACAGTTTGATAAACTTCTTTTGGTGAAATATAAGATTATTTGGGGTCATTTTTATAGTGAGGCAATATTTAATGTCCTAGTCTGTGATGCTGTTTCCTCAGAGGAGTTTGAATTACTGATTTTAAAGTTAGGTTGAAGATGCTTTTATATGTGTTCCGTGTAACACTAAGTTGTGATCTGTTCCCCCAGGATACTTATCACCATCACTGGAGGGAGGGAAACCTTTCTTCAGGTGCTCGTTGCGAAGTTTGCAAAAAAACCTGTGGCTCTTCTGAGGTGCTCTCTGGCATGAGATGTGAATGGTGCGGCATCCTGGTATGTTGTGCTGTGGTGTGTGTTTGTGAGAACTTTATATATATATACACACACACACATATATATGCACATGCTTATTTAAACACTTTACATAAATACACTTTATTTGTACACTTTATAAATATACTTTATATACACTTCATTTATACACTTATTTATATAAAATACATGGTTTTATAAATTGGGTGGAAAATCTGATTTTTCAAATTCCCCCCAGTTAGTCATTAAAATGAACAATACTCAAAATCAGTTAAACTTTATGTAAATCCAATGGAATTAAAATTTAACAGGGACTAATTGTTACAGATTTCTGCTTAGAAGCCTGCAGTTACCCTTCCTGCACGAAATTGGAATTTCTTTCAAATCACATGAATTCTGCAAGGTCAAAAACTTACCATTCTAATATCCTTACTCCTTTTTCAGTGTAGAATAGTTCTTATCCTGTATGATTGGGGGGTTTTAAGCTCTCAATATTTTTTTCTGTGTTTTTCCATTCACATGATGCGTGTTTCATTCCTGTGCAACATGATGGTACCTTTCAGTAATGCTCATGAAGGCCACACTTTTTCACATACTGATACACAGTCTGCTGTGTAGATAACAATTGGTCCATCCACTTAATGCTACCTGTTATTGAAACATAATGGAAGTGCAAAGTAGCACCGGGTGGGGTGGGAACTGAAAAGTATATGTAATAAATCATTAATTTGCCACTTAATGCAAGATGAGGTAGTCTGTAATAATAATTTAAAATTAAACTCTCAGATTATTCAGTATTTCAGATATGATTTGAATGTTGAATTTTTTAAAAAAATACTGTGGATTTTGTATTTTTAATCTGATTCATAATTTCTGAGGTGGGAGGGGCTGTCTTTGAGAACAGTCTAAAAATTTAGCATGCTGTATGGCCAGACGTACAAAGGTATGCGTATTCAGTAATGGCAGAAGATCTCACACAAGTATAAAGGCAGAATCTGGCCAGTCATGTTTTGGAATAAAACTTCAAACAGTGTTATCTCTGAATCTGCAAGTAGGTACAGCTGTGTAAGAGGAAGAGGATATTGCTATTTTCAAGCTATTGAGCATATCCTGCCTACCTTTCCCACCTTCCCCAGTAAATATCTGTAAGAATGGAACATCGAGAGTTTGAGACCAAAACTTTAAACTTCTCCACATAGTGTTTAAAAACCTTTGGTTCTTAATAGAGCAGGTTTGTAGTATTTGGAGTTTCTGCACATGTTAAGACTTCCCATTATTGGTTATATAAAAACTGAATGGAACAAGTGAGATTCTAGGCTGAAAAATGGGTCACTTATTCTGTGAAAGGGATTTACCAAAGGTCTATACATGTCCTAGCCTGAGTATTGCAATTGCAGTGCATATTTTGTTATAAACAAATTTGCTTTCTTGGTGTCTCACTAAGTTCTTAATTGATCCTTCTATTTATAGGCTCATGCTGCTTGCTACATAATTGTCACACCAGAATGTACTTTTGGAAGATTAAGGAACATGATTCTTCCTCCAAGCTGTGTGCAGTTATTTTCTCGTAACTTCAGCAAACTGCATTGTTTTCGAATATCAGAAAATTTGCAAACAGAACCAGGTAAAAACTTTAAAAGCTGAATAATTGATGAGCATGTTTAACCTAGTGTTGTAATTCACTGAAGCATGTGATTGCTAAGTTTCGCTGGCTTTTGTGCCAAAACTATAACTGCTTGCTATTTCTGGGACAGGATAGAGATTTTTAAATGCAGACTGTGTGCAAAATGCTGCAACTTCTGTTTACTGGTGCAGGGCAATTTGAAAAATGTTCCTTAAATAGTAAGCATGCAGGAAGAGAAAACCTAAAATCCAAAAATTTGCTTAGTGGGTTAGTGTTGTCTTTGCTACAAACACTTGCTGATATACATGTCGGGTTTTATTTGGCATATCATGTATATAGATACTTTTATGTGCCTCTTTGATTAAGCATCTACCCTTTTTTTTTAAGATTTCTGTGCTGAAAGGAAGTCATGTATTTAGTAGGGTAATGTTCTGCTGCCATCTAGAGTGTATGTTTGTTTAACAGCTCTTTAGGAACAAGAGATTTTTTTTAAGCTGCTACAGCGTTTTTCTATTTTGATTATTATGTTCTTGTAAAGCCTTTCTTTTGGTGCTTGAATACAGTAGGAAAGCAAATAAAAGGTAGGCAAAATGTATTTCATGGAACTTAAATATTTGCAGCTGGACTTTTCTCAACCTGACAAGCTATTCTTTAACTTCCTGCTTTGAACATGTAGGTTTGGTTTTGGTGAAGGCAGTTGTTTGCCACCCGTTCTCATGTGCAGAAGCTATAGCAGGAGTCATGCTACTGCATAAACTTCATGGCCCTTAAGTCTACAAAACCTAGATACACTGAAGTGACCTATGAGAGCATGAAGCGGGGAGAGGAGGCATTATGTTGCTTTTGTCTGTTGGCATGTTTTTTTCAGTGAGTTATTTTTATTTTTACTGATTTTGCTTGTTGGTGGGGGAAGGTAAAGTACAGCACATACCTGAAATTTCATCATGGAATTTTTAATGCTTCCAACGTAAGAAATACTAGAAATAAACAATCTGGATGAGCTTGGTTTTGCTGAAGACTCATTATGAACCTTGATTCAGGTCTATTGTTAGGTATTCTACAAGTGTCCCAAAGGCTTGAGTGAAGATAAGGTTATATTATTATTAACAGAATTTAATCACAAACCTTCGGGTGTGACTTTTCTGATGTTAACGAAGTTTGTCTTTTAAACACTGATGTGTTCTTTTAATATGTCAGACTTAAACTTTTTCCTTTTTAATCTTTAAGTCACCTCTAAGTAAAAATTGATCACAGAGCACCTTGAGTGAAAGAATCCAAGGTTATAGCTGCACCTTCTTGTCTCTTCCTTCATTCTTTTACATGATGGAGGAGGTTTTCCATTTCAGGACTTAGGATACGTGCTAAGTGTATGAGTTCGTGTTACGCATATTCGAGTTTGGTTTTTTTAAGTAATAATGTTTTTTGCATTCCTTTAGTTAAAATGTCTTTACTTTTAATTGAGTGAATGCAGTGCAGATCAGTCACTAGCTGGTGGTCAGAAACAGATGCATGGAGAAGGGGAAATGCTCAGTAACTTAATTTTGACCATTTCCAGAGCTTTAATGTGATATGAAAAAAACCTGAAGAAACCCCACCACATATGGAAAGCCAGAATGCATTTTTGTTGTGCTCAAGCCTGTATATACCCAGATAAAATACAGCAACACGCTGAAAAATCTGTTTGCTAATACAGATCTCTTTTCTGCTGGTCTGTGAGAATTTCTGCTCCTTGGGCTCAGCTCCCTGTCATGTGGTGGGCAGTGGCCTCACAGGGCGGAGGGGCTGAGCCATGGGGACGCCCCACTTTCTTCCTGCCACTGCTCCCAGCCATAACTCTGAACTTGATGGTTGCACCCAGCACTTGCCATCTTCCTTTCTTCATTGTCAGTGGGCCCCAGTTGTGGCTCAGCACAAGGCATGGAGAATAAATTTGCAGTGCGGTACCTGCCTTCCAACCTGCTGTGTGTAAGGCATTTTATTCTGTTTTTCCTACTTGTTTTAGCACCTAGGTCCCTGGTGTTCAGGTACAAGTCCGGTGCCTTCATACGTGGCTCCTTGTAACACTGTTTGCATCCTTTTGAGGCTTGTTTTAAGACCTGTTGCTGGAGTTTTCCCACTCTCAGTTGTCTGCTGGAGATCATCTATCTTCAGGTCCCTACCAAAGGCACCAAATACCTTTGCTATGCAGGTCTTTCCGTCTGCCCAGTTTCTCCTTTAAAGGCAGAGTTGGGAATTGTCTTAAACTATGTCTTACATCATCCTGCTTTGAGGGAGCTCAGTGCACTGGCCTGGTAGTCGTTCTTGCTACCTGTGTTCACAGAACAGACCTGCAATTTCTTTCAAAAACTTACTGTCTCCTGGCATGTGCTGGAAGTTACCAAGATGTGTCATAGGTCCAGCAGCTCCTTGACAGTCTTCAGGATCGAGAGTGGCCCTGCCGAGAGGGACTTGGGGGTGCTGGTGGATGAAAAGCTGGACACGAGCCGGCAATGTGCGCTGGCAGCCCAGAAGGCCAACCGTACCCTGGGCTGCATCAGGAGAAGCGTGGCCAGCAGGTCGAGGGAGGTGATTGTGCCCCTCTACTCTGCTCTGGTGAGATCTCACCTGGAGTGCTGTATCCAGCTCTGGAGCCCTCAGCACAGGAAGGACATGGACCTGTTGGAGCAGGTCCAGAGGAGGGCTACAAAAATGATTGAGGGCTGGAGCACCTCTCCTATGAGGACAGGCTGGGAGAGTTGGGCTTGTTCAGCCTGGAGGAGAGAAGGCTGCGGGGAGACCTGATTGCGGCCTTTCAGTACTTAAAGGGAGCCTATAGGAAAGATGGGGAAAACCTTTTTAGTAGGGCCAGCTGTGACAGGACAAGGGGTAATGGTTTTAAACTAAAACAGGGTAGGTTTAGACTGGATATAAGGAAGAAATTCTTTACAATGAGGGTGGTGAAACACTGGAACAGGTTGCCCAGAGAGGTGGTGGAGGCCCCATCCCTGGGAACATTCAAGGCCAGGTTGGACGGGGCCCTGAGCAACCTGATCTATTTAGCAGTGTCCCTGCTCACTGCAGGGGGGTTGGACTGGATGACCTCTAGGGGTCCCTTCCAACCCAAAACATTCTATGATTCTATGTGTTTGAAACTCCTCTGGCCACAGAGCAGCTTCGTACAGCTGCCCTGGGAGTTGCTGCTGCTTTTACAGGGGAAGGCGTAGGCTCTGGATGGCAGATCGTGTTAAAGATTATGTGCACGTTAGGGATGTTTCCTGGGAGCAAGGAGCATTTCAGCTTTCCTGGAGGATAATTAGCTCTTCTGTCCTCACTTCTGTGGGACGTGTCATGCAAGCACGCTTGTTCAGAAGTCCTCACACTGCGGCATGCACAGAGGGTGCTCTTCTGTTGCCACAGCTGATGAAGAGCATTGCTCAGAAGATTGCAAAAAGACCAGTCTGCTGTACCAACAGAGTGTTGGTGGCCACCTGGATGGGTTAACTGCTGCAGGCACAGCTCTTCCCAAGTTGATGGTTGGAAATTGCCAGATGACTTGTCCTACACAGAGAATGAGCACATCATCATTGACCTACTCAGGAGCATTTGTCCAGATTAGGTTTTGCCACTGAGTAAATGCTAAGCTTCATGGCCAACATTCAGTGAACATCTCTGTGCTAAAAGTGTCTTTCCAAAACTCTTGGGCTACCGGGGAAGTGAGGGCAGAACAGTTATCTCCCCTTGGTCCAAATGACTCCTATCTTAGTGTATTTCAAAAGAAGTCATTGAACTTCATGGGAATAGTTTCAAGATGCTGTTAGTGTAGATTTCCCTCATATCCAGACTGAGGGAGAAAGTGTAATAAAAGAAAGATGTCAGCTTCTTCCCATCTAAACTTAGAAAAAGGGGAGGGTTGGGAGCAATCAAGAATTCTTCTGTTTCTTCTTGTTGTATTTACTTACTCTTTTTTTTTAAATTTGATTTTGTCTGAAGGGAAATTCGAGAAGGCATTCAGCTTCCATTTATTTCAGGGTGTTTCAAGACCATATTGTCTAAGTTTCTCTCCAATTTGAAACTTAATCTGTTTGTCTGTCAACTATAACAGGGAAAGTATTTCAACCCTTCTTTTATATTTTAAAAACCCTAACCCAGAAACATTATTGTTGGTTGGTCTTGTAGTCAGCTGAAGCATTACCCAAATATTCGGTTAGTTACCTGGTCTCCATTTTAGGACTCCTACTAAGTACCCTTATTGACATGCTGTGATTCTGCTTCTTGGAAGGTTTTCCTGCATTAGGATTCTGACTTCCCTAGTACCTCTTTTGCTCTGAAAATCTGTCTTTACTGTTTTTATTTTAATTTTTCTCTCCTTTGTGCTTTGATTTCCTGCTTTCTTCTTCAGCTGCAAGGTACAGTTTTTATAAAGGTGTTACCTGGCTTGTATCTTTTGGGAACTTTGTCTGCATCCCAATCAAGACTGACTGGGAGTTTCAATGGGTGGGAGTATGAGTATTGTTAAACTGTTGGCACACTGGACTGGCTTATGTTGCACACTACTGCTACCCTTAAGAGAAGAAAAATCTTACCACATTTGGATTTGCACCAGTCTTCCTGTATGCACCTGAGTGTTAGGAATGAGAATGCAGTCAGGATGTTATCTTCACAGAAGCAAATGTAAATGTTAATAGCTTTTATTTTAAACTTTTCTACGTATTCTGTGTGTAATATTACAGGCTGTGTTATTATCTGATATGTTAGCTCCTAGCTTTTAGTGAGAGCAATGAGCTGCTTTTAAACTCCTCTTCTGGAGTGCCGTAATTTCTTTCTATTCGGGTGTCAGCAAATCTGTTTTTCAGTTACGGAAATTATTTATATGATACCCATACTTCTGACTGGAAAGCTGTTACTGCAATTCCTGGACTGACTTGGTGGTTTAAAACTTAATGGAAACCATACATACTTCAGTCATAGGCAAACACGCAGCTTGAAAAAGGGATGAAATGCAGTAGTTGCAATATTAAAGCTAATAGTAGAAGGACTTCAGGTATGCCTTCACTGTAGTTACATGACAATGCAGGTTTGTTTTTTTTAATGCTGTTTTCATAGTACGGATTATTATCATAAAATAGGCAGAATAAAGAGTGCTCTTCTGACTGGAATCTTTTGTGTTAGTTTCTTTGATGGAAACCATGCCTAAATGACAAACACACACACACCCCCCTTCCCCTCGCCCTGCCTAGTTTAAATTAACAAGAATTCTTTCTTAAAATGTTTCTGGTTTTGCAGATGAAGATGATGATGTTGATGGGTCAACACAGGGATCAGCAAAAGATGTCCAAATTTCAACAGATTCAAGTAAGCAGAATTTTAGTAAGTGGTGAATACTCGCCCATTCCGGTCTTTATTCATATAATCTGAACTGGCTTTGCCGTATGAAAAAACATTAAATGGCTATTTTTTGAATGCTCGGTATCAATTTGAGTTCCAAAGTTTTGGTCCAACACATTTATCCAGGGTCTTACAAATATCTCCTTGCTATTTTCCACTGGTACACTGGCATAAGTGACAATCTGTTCATTACCCTGCCAAGTAGATTATTTCTTTCTACTTGGTAAGTGAAGAAAGAAAGCGTGGTGTTAACAATCCATAGACAAGCATAGGTAAAGGGCAGACAGCATGTCTTTTCAAAGTCTTTTTTTCTTTTAAGATAGCTTAGTTTATCTAAGAAACTTCCACTTTTTCCAGTGTTTTAAGTGACACACATGGTTGAGTGTCAGGACTTTTATACTTGACCAACTAGCAACTTGACCAACTTCCAATACTCATGACTGTCAGAGAGAGCAAATTCTGTATCCAGATATTTCAACTGGGTTGCTTGAAAGTACTAATGCAGGACAGTTCAGTTTTAGACAGCCTTCCGAAAAGAAAGAAAAAAAAGATGAAAATTGGGGGCAGGATACAAACTTTAATATATCATTTGTTCATACACAGTGTCCATCTGTGGACTGGAGAAGCAGCAGTAGATGGTACATTTTCAAGGCTTATGTAAAGGGTTGTTACTTGTGTTTTAAATAGAACAGTGGCATTAAAACAAATTGCTTCCTCTTAATACAAAAGTCGATGTAGAGCCCAGTAACTTTGCTATGGTTTAGAAAGCTCAATAGGTGGGGAATGAGTCTCATGTCTCTTTAAAAACAAAGCATTCCTCCAAAAAAACAGGTTAAATGTTTGAAAGCTTTAGTCCAATGATGTTAGGGGTCTCCAAATCTGGTACAGGTAGAGGTACTCACCAGTAGAGGTGAAGCTGCTACAGCATCCTGTCCCATCTGTGGCTGAGCAGGATGAAGGTCTGTTAGTGGGAATGTGTATGTGTATACATATATGTATTTTGTTACATATATATGTGTATGTGTATACATATATGTATTTTGTTACATATATATGTGTATATATATACAGGTGCCTGTGGCTGTGTGCATGTATGTGTGCATACACATACGCACACCCTCTCTCCCTCCCACCCCAAGGTCTCTTGGTGGACCCCCAGCCCTCACAGTTTCTCCAGCAGTTGTCCTCGACCTGCTGGTCCCTCCAGTAGTCATCTCCGCCGTGCGCCTCGCACGCAGAGATGCACGCACACCTGGCTCCTGGGCCACTTACCTTGCATGCCAGTGAGCCCAGCCTGATGTTTGCTGGTGCTCACACATCTGTCACTCTGGTTGCTGGCACCATGGACACATGGGTCACAGTGACTGTCAGTTCTGCTTCAGTTGCTGCATTCTACATGTGCACATGCATGTAGAAGACTGGAAACCACATCCCCAAAAAGAGTTAGAAATAGCTTTTAATGAGAAGACAAGACAGATTGTGCTGATCGGGTGCAGGGCATGGCCAGGCAGGTGCACCAACCAGCAACCTCTTTACATATGACCAGCTTCTTTTATCTCCTTATCCCTCTATTTTTGCATACTTGTTCCTCCCCAAACTGCCTGGATCCCTCCCTTCCTCTGCCTTTGTTTCCTTCCCTAAACATCCCCAAACAACTCTTGTACAATCCCAGAATGCATTTCCCATGCATCTCACAGAGCCCCACACCCTGAGTGACCTCCTCTGTTGGTAAGTTGACCCACAGAGCTTCTCCTGCCGACTTGCCTGGTGGGTGCCACCCCCAGCCCATGCCCTTGCATCAGGGCAGGGCATGGCTTCTCTGGTAACTTTTCTGACAAAGTTATTGGGGTTCACCTGCCAGCCATCATGCTTCAGAGCCTCTCTGTGTTGGGGGAGTCGTAACCTATCAAATTAAACATGACAGAGGCATGGTTATGGCATGCTGGACATCTTCCACCCATCTCTAGATAATACCGTTTGTGTAATATGGGTCAGGAGTGAGCTGCTGATTAGCTTCTGTGCTAAGTACATCTGCCACATCTTTTGAGATATTACCATGCTCTCCCTCAGGAGTGTCTGAGCTGAATTATATTCCACAATATTGTAGCTTTTCTTACTTCCATCTCTCCACATTTTGCAGATGCATGTTTTTAAAAACTGTGAAAACAAGCCAGAACAAATTGAATAATATTGACTTGTAAAGACATGCATTTCCTCAGGAAAGAAGCCAATAGGAAAGGATGCAAAGTCTGTAGATTAATACTGGAAGAATATTTGAATTAGTGGTCTGCATTCCCTTTTGTTTCTTTGCTGTTGTAGTAGGCTTGTGTATTGGGTTTGCATGGCAGGGTTTTGATAGTGGGGGGGCTACGTGGGTAGCTTCTGTGAGAAGCTGCCAGAAGCTTCCCCTATATCTGACAGAGCCAATGCCCAGCCAGCTCCAAGGCGGACCCACTGCTGTCCAAGGCTGAGCCCATTAGTGATGGTGGTAGCACCTCTGTGATAATATATTTAAGAAGGGGGGAAGGAAAGAAAACACCTGCACAACTGCAGCCAGAGAGAGGAGTGAGAGGATGTGAGAGGAGCAGCCCTGCAGCCCCCCAGGCCGGTGCAGCAGGAGGGCAGGAGGGGGCTCCAGGCGCCGGAGCAGAGATTGCCCTCAGCCCCTGGTGCAGCCCATGGTGGGGCAGGCTGTGCCCCTGCAGCCCGGGGAGGCCCACAGGGGAGCAGATCCCCACCTGCAGCCCGGGGAGGACCCCACACTGGGGCAGGGGGGTGCCCAAAGGAGGCTGTGACCCTGTGGGAAGCCCGCGGTGGAGCAGGCTCCTGGCAGGGCCTGTGCCCCGTGGGAGAGTTTGGGTGGTGACCCCCGGCCATCTGCTCCTGAGGGACTGCACCCCATGGGAGGGAGGGACCCAGGCTGGAGCAGTTTGTGGAGGACTGTCTGCCATGGGAGGGACCCCAGGCTGGAGCAGGAGAGGAGTGTGAGGAGTCATCACCCTGACGAGGAAGGAGCAGCAGAGACAGTGTATGATGAACTGACCCCAACCCCCATTCCTCATCCCCCTGCGCTGCTGAGGGGGAGGAGGTAGGGAAAATTGGGAGTGAAGTTGAGCCCAGGAAGAAGGTAGGGGTGGGGGGAAGGTGTTTTAAGATTCAGGTTTTATTTCTCATTACCTTACTCTGATTTGATTGGTAATAAATTAAGCTAATTTCTCCAAGTCTGTTTTGCCTGTGATGGTAATTGGTGAGTGATGTTTCCTTGTCCTTAGCTCAACCCATGAGCATTTTGTTATATTTTCTTTCCCCTGTCCAGTTGAGGAGGGGAGTGATAGAGCGGCTTGCTGGGTACCTGGTGTACAGCCAAGGTCAACCACAACAGCTTGTTGAGTGAAGTGTAAAGTTAGAAGATTTAAATCTTAATTTTGGGAACTTAAATATGTTAAGTCAACTGTGAAACGTAGCCTACCAAGATAATGAAGCCAAAAGCATAAAATGACCATAAAAACAACCCTACACTTTCTGAGATGATAGATTTAACAGATGTACAGAGCAGGTTTGGAAAAGGACTATAAATCCTTGTGCCTGAAAACATGAGCCAGCTGCTAAGGACTTGTCTACACAGCGGACAGTTAACTTGAGGAGAACTGAATGTTACAGGAATAGTAGGGTAAACATCATGTGGATGCTTTCATTAGTGCAGTTAGTTGTATTGCCTGGGGAAAGAGTTGAGCCCCAAAGTCCATTTTCATACTAAAATAATTGTTGTTCATTTTGGGAATATATAACTGATAAAACTGCTCTATATTGACAGAACTCAGATAGCTGGGAGTGGAGGTAAAGAAGGGGAATTAAAAGCACTCCTTAGAGGTGCTTCTTAGGGGTGTGCATTGTCTGTCCCTTCTGAGATGCAATGGTGAACTAGGTTTCAACCAACTTTTGCTTTCTTGGAGACAGAATTAATTAGTCTCGGCTAAGATGCAACTACAGATGTAATCTGTCAAGCTTGAGAAGTCAAAGGCAAGCTTTTGAAAGTCATTCCTATTATTTCATAGTAATATGAAGACTTAATGGAGGAGGGCAGGAAAGGTTGGTTTCTTGTATATATGGAACAAATGAATCCCAGAGGAGCTATCTCAGTATTCCTGAAATGAAAAATGAGTTATTAAGAGCTCTTATTTGTGTGTCAGTTTGCGGGGATCTGGGAACATGAAAAGACATTAGATTCTGCCCTAATTGCTTGCCAGGAATCAATAACAGCTGAGGATACTTGACTACTGTATAGTGAGGCCTAGACAGACTTTATTTATTTTAAAGCTTATCTGTCATAGATAGTGGTTGAGGGATGTTGCTTCTCCATGTCCTCAACTTCATTCCTCACAAAAGCTTCTCTTCAATGGTACTTCAAGAGATACACATTTACAAGTTGAATTACTGTGCCTGGTGTCATGCTGAAAATGTTTTTTCCCCAAGACAGTTTGCTTCACCTACATTTGAAGATTTTTTGAAAGAGAGAATTGTGCTCAATTGTATTGAATTAACTTAGCGGCTTAAGTGCTGGAAGAGGTTGTATATTTTCTTGGCTGAATTGCATGTAAGTACTGGGAAAAGAAAAATGAGTGCTCTGAAAAACACAAGTTACTTTTCTTTTGCTTCACTTTCCCCATTGTGAATATCTTCCTTTCCTCTCTTTCCCTCAACCCCCTTCACCTGCATTTTCTGACACTTGATATCGCCCACTATTGTTCTCACTTCTCACTAAGTTGTGTTTTGTGCTCTTCCCCAACTTGTCTCTTCCAGTTCCCCTCCTTCCCCAAGAAGAGCGTTTACTCCTCAGTGCTGCTCCCTCTCTGGCTTGGTTCCCTTTCAGTCTGCCTGTCCCTCTCTTTTTCCCTGAATCCCTTCCCTCCTCATCGTTGATGTCTCATACCAGTTGGTAGTCAAAATGTTGGCTGCTCTAGATGTCTATTTCAAGGAAGGCAAGCACCTCTTCTTAACTACTTCCTGGAAATGTAAAGAGGTTATATGGAAAATCTCTTCAAGAAGAAAGATTGAAAAAATCTTCCCGTAGTTCTGTAGCATCATTGCCAGGAGGCTATGGAGAGATATTTGCAAATGTTACTAGCCAGTGTTAATTTATTCCCTGCCTTAGGGGTCCTTATGACAAGGTTTATCAGATTGAAAAATTAATTACAGGTACTTAAGAATTATGTGGAGATCCATGCTTTTTGGGTTGTTTCAGTGATTGTGCATTCTCTTTGCTTTAACATCCTGCTAGTCTTGATGCTTGGGTACAGTTTCTCCATAGCAGCGCACTGGAAATGTGTACAGACACATTTCAGGAGGTGTATTGAGGGCTCAAAAGACTTTCTGGTCGTGTGTGTGTGCAACCCACTTTCCAGACAGGGTTGCATCAAGAGCGAAGGGCCCTGGCCTGGGAGTCTGTCTGCCCCATGAGTGTCTCTCAGCACTCGCTGGCTGCGTGTGAACTGTCTGCTTCAGTATGCCCCCATCTTCTGCAAGACAAAATGCAGCCATCAAGAGAAAATCCTCTCTGAAGGAGGTTTTAGAGGAGTCTGACTGAAGAGAGAAATGGGGGCTGCGGTGCTGTCAGCAAACATACTTGTCACAGCATGTCCCTCCACGGCTCCTCTTTTGCCAGACAGTCCTCTGCTCAGGTAGCTGTTTGCCTGCCAAGTAAGGGAGATGAAATGTTCTTGTATTAGATAGATCCAATAGTCATTGGCTTAGTGCTTGCTTATATCTTGTCCCAAACCTGCTGACAGTGTGGAGGAGACCTTCACTGTAATTCCACAAAGCAGGAACAAAGTGTTTTCAGGAAGAAGCAAGGACAGCATGTGTGGATTTGAGGGATTTTTTCCTCTGAAGATACTTATGAAAATGTTCAGCCTTCATAAAATGGGTCATTGTACTCTGCTAGAAGTGTTTATAGATAAATAAGCATGTCACGTGTTCCTCTGAAACATGATTTAAATAGATTTGGAGCCCTAAAGTTAGAGGGAGAAGCAGATGAAGCCAGATCAATTGGTGATACATATCACAGATGCTTGGAGAAGTTCTAAAAACCCTGGAGGAGAAGAGTGAAGAGGTAGCTACCAGTATGGGAGGATGGCTATTAACACAGCGTTGTGCTTCAGAACTGTCTCGGAACTAGTGGGATTTGAGCTGTTCATGAAAACAAGTTCAGAGAAGTGACACACCTGCAAATGACTCTCCTGGAAGAGGAACAGCTGGAGAAGGGAAGAATCTGGGATTATGAAAGACTCTCTTCAATACCAATAAAAGAAAAAAATACACAATTCTTACCTGCTTTATTGCTACCTTATGGGTTGTGAATGATAATACTGATATAAATCAAAATTTGCCAGTCCATACTGTTATAATCTGAAGTAGCAATGACTAGAGGAGAAGAGCAGAAAGCATGTGCATAGCAGAAGTTTTGTTGAGAAGAATGGTTCTTGGTAAGCAGTGTTGCTAGAATTTAGTCTTTTAAGAGTAAATTCCACCGATGTGTTTGGGGCAGGCTTCTAGCGTTCTTCAGGGGCAAAAACATTCAGGACTACATTATTTTCCAATCTCTCCCATAAGGCACACACAAGTCTTTTTAAAAGCTATGTCCTGTCTGTGGGGATTTGGAAGCCAAAGGACATGAACTTTGGACTCATCAAGTGCTGTTTATTCTTTTCCCAGGAAAACTTGGTATTTTAGACTCCGAAATCAAATTCCATAGTTTGGTAAATTATGCCTCGAGTTGACCTTTTAGTAGTTGTTTTCCGCTTGAAAAGCATAAGTATGAAGAACAGGTTTTTTTGAACCCAGTATCCCATGATTAAAAAAAAAGTAATGTGTTTTTCAGGAGAAAGTCCTGATACTGTGTAGTCTGATCCAACAGGAAAAGAAAAAAGACATTCAGCAGTGAAGTGTCAATATTATAAAATAGGCAGTAACTCCTTTAAATACCAAAATTTATTATGTGCAATTGTTGCATATTAGCAAGATTTTTTTATATTAAGTAGTGGCATGTAGACTTCACTTCTATAATTGGCTCATTTTCTAATATTTAAAAATTGGGCAGGAGGGAGAAAGAGTTTTATATGACACCAAGCCGAGTGGTGCAGTTGATGCGCCTGAGGGATGGGACGCCATCCAGAGGGACCTGGACAAGATCAAGAAGTGGGCCCACATGAACCTCACAAGGTTCAACAAGGCCAAATGCAAGGTCCTGCACCTGGGTTAGGGCAGTCCCCAGCATCAGTACAGGATGGGGGATGAAGGGACTGAGAGCAGCCCTGCAGAGAGGGACTTGGGGGTACTGATGGATGAAAAGCTGGACAAGAGCCAGCAATGTGCGCTGGTAGCCCAGAAAGCCAACTATATCCTGGGCTGCATCAAGAGAAGCGTGGCCAGCAGGTCGAGGGAGGTGATTCTGCCCCTCTACTCTGCTCTGGTGAAGACCCCACCTGGAGCACTGCGTCCAGCTCTGGGGTCCCCAGCACAAGAAGGACATGGACCTGTTGGAGTGGGTCCAGAGGAGGGCCACAAAAATGATCCGAGGGATGGAACACCCCTTCTACAAAGAAAGGCTCAGGGAGTTGGGGTTGTTCAGCCTGGAGAAGAGAAGGCTCTGGGAAACCTTATTGCGGCCTTTCAGTACTTAAAGAGGGCATATAAGAAAGATGGGGACAAACTTTTTAGCAGGGCCTGTTGCAATAGAACCAGGGGCAATGGTTTTAAACTAAAAGAGGGTAGATTGAGACTAGCTGTAAGGAAGAAGTGTTTTTACAATGAGGGTGGTGAAACACCGGCACAGGTTGCCCAGCGAGGTGTTAGATGCCCCATCCCTGGGAACATTCAAGGCCAGGATGGGGCTCTGAGCAGCCTGATCCAGTTGAAGACGTTCCTGCTGACTGCAGGGGGGTTGGACTAGATGACCTTTAAAGGTGCCTTCCAACCAAACTATTCTACGATTCTATTGTATGAAATTCTAAGAGAAAGGTGAGTTCTGCATGGAGATTGAAGTCAGGCTGATAAGCCTGCAGTTCCTCAGATCCTCCTTCCCACCCTACCTGAAGAGTGATACTTGCTTTCTTCCAGTCCTCAGGAACCTCCCACACACCATGATGACCTTTCCAAGATAATTAAGAGGGGTCTTGCAGCAACATCAGCCAGCTCCCCCAGCACCAGTGGGTGCAATGCAAGAGACCCATGGACTTGCGCATGTCCAGTCTGTTTAAATGTTCCCTAGCCTCATCCTCCCCCACTGAGGGTAAGTCTTCCTTGCCCTGCACTTTCCCTGGTCTCAGGAGCTGATGGCCGGTCTTACCAGTAAAGACCAAGGCAAAGGCAACAAGCAGTGCCTCAGCCTTCTCTATGTCCTTTAAGACCAGGTCCCCATTGCCATTCCTCAGCAGGCCCACATTGTCCCTAGTCATCCTCTTGCTGATGATGTGCCTGTAGAAACCTTTCTTGTTGCCCTTCATGCCCCTTGCCAGACTCGGCTCCATATGGGCTTTAGCTTTGGAAGCCCATCCCCACATGTTTATACTGTGCCTCTTGTTAAGTACTTCAAGGACTTTCTTCAGAAGGATGCTCTCAGAACTGGCAGTGCTTTGGGAGCTGTTCTGAAGGTGATGGCACCCTCCCTTGGTTTTCATGTTGTTGAACTCACCAGTAACAAATGCAGCCTTTCTTAAGCCCAAGCACTCTTTGTTTGGGCAGCATGCCTATATTCGTCCCAGGTGGGTTCTTTCTGCTCCTACCTCAGGCACGTGTCCTTTTTATGGTTAAATTTTGTCAGGAGCAACTTGTTCATCCATGCAGTGCTCCAGCCACCTTTGCTTTTCTTCCCCTGATTGTTTGGACAGACCATTCTTGAAACTTGGGGTGGCAATCTTTGAAATTCCACTACCTCTCCTGGACTGCTCTTCCCTGCAGGACTGTACCCCATGGGAGTCTTCCAAGCAGATTCCTGTACAGGTCAAAGTCTGCTCTCCTGAAGTCCTGGCTTCTTGATACTGCTATTTACTTTATTCCCCTCCTTTTGGGCTCCCAAACATCACCAGCTCATGGTCACTGCAGCCAGGGCTGTCCCCAGCGTTTACATCCCCAACCAGTTCTTCCTTGTTTGTAAGAATCAGGACCAGCAGAGCATCTCAGCTCACCACTTGTGTTGGGGAGTTGTCATCAGCACACACTGGAAGCCTCCCGGACTGGTCATGCTTGGCTGCCTTGTCCCTCCAGCAGGTATGGCAGTAGCTCAAGTCCTCTGTGAGGACCAGGGCCTGCAAACATGAGGCTTCCTGCA
This sequence comes from Gorsachius magnificus, assembly GCA_034008185.1. NCBI lineage: Eukaryota > Metazoa > Chordata > Aves > Pelecaniformes > Ardeidae > Gorsachius > Gorsachius magnificus. The sequence continues at coordinate 28,685,908 of CM067109.1, read as the reverse complement.
GTTGTCGGAAGGAGGCATCACCCACTTCATCTGCCACTTCTTCCAGATTAGGGCGTTTGTAACTAACAGACAGGCACCATACTGTTGCCCATACACTGGTCTGTTGTCTACCCACAAGCTCTTGCTGTTTCATCATCCGTCCCAATGCAGAGCTCTGAGCATCCCCACTGCTCTCACACTGGAGGGGCTCACAGAAACTCCCCCTCCTTGTCATTCCAGCCCATCATTCTTCAACAGCCTGTGTCCAACCCTGGCAGTGTGCCAGTGGTGCAAGCTGTCACAACAGCTCTCCACGACCCCCGTAAGATGGCAGCCCTGAACAGCATGCGGACCTCCTGTTTCTCTTGGTTGTCCCCCATGCTGTGGGCAGTCGTGTACAGGCATTTCAGAGAGGTGCTTTTCAGAGTTCCTAAGAAGGGTACGAGAGCTCTCTTCATACTCCTGGCTAACAGGCATTTCCCTGTTTACATGGATGCATGCAGGGTGGACCACCTTCAGCCCTGCTGTGTTCTTGAGGTCTCAACATAAAAGATTTTTTTTATTTCTACAAAGTTTATCATAGTTTCATAAATGCAACAGAAGAACAACAAAGTTTTATACTGAATTACTGCCCAAATCCTATGTCAGGAGTGATTGCTGGTGGAGTGATCCCACTCATTTTTCTTCTGGTGTAAGAGGAAGTGCTGCCGTTGAAGCACCTGCTGGTAGTCGTAGCTACTTTTGTCCCAGGAGAGACTAAAATGAGTTTGGAGCAGGATGGGAGGCTGTACTGGTGATTTCTTTGCTGTGCAATTAGATCTTTTTGTTAACTAATAAGAACATCTGGCACGCACATTGTGCCATGCCCAGTGGAATCATTAATGAAGAAAGACCTTAATAAGAAGACAAGTCTAAATTGAGAAAGAAGTCTAAAGTGTAGCTGTCACATCTCAAAATAATGAGAAATAAAGGGAAAGAGAATGAAGGTAGCAGGATTTTTTTTTTGAGGGTTAGAGTCTCATTTAGAAAAGGCTGCTTTCAGACATAGCATTGGATGAGCCTTTAGTTCTGCACAGTGTCTGCCTTTGAATGAAGTGACAGAATTATACACTGAAACAGGAATTGGTGGATTTGACATGGCATACCTGAGTGTCAGGTGGCTCTAGAAGGCTAGCAGAGCACCACTGAAGTGCCCTTGCAAAGCAGTTACTCACTGCAGTCTTTTCTCGTAATCTGTTAATGCAGCATGGAGATAGCCAGTGATGCACATATCTGTCTGGGATTCTAGCTCGCTTTTTTAGCCATCAGTTAGGGATGGTTTGGTTTTTTGCTTCTCCAGTTTCAGCTCTCCTTTTTAATCCCTCTGTGACAAATGGTAGTTGGCTAATGTGGTGCTTCAAACCTAAACGGCGATATTATTTGAGAGCAAAAGGCTTTCAGTGGTTTCTGCTTTACTACAAAATATTTCCAAGCTGTAAGAGCGAGATGGAAGTAGACTCCAGCTTGTGATGTATCTCTTCTTTACAATGTATATTAACAGACTGAGTGAGTAACCAGTGGCGGGGATGTTACAGCTGGTGTACGTGGCTTCCAGTTAATATTTCTAACACTTCAAGTCTGCAAGTGGTAGCTTCTAATGATTTCATTACTTGATGATGAATGCAGGCGTAGAAATTTGTTGTGAGATCAGAGTCTGTAACGTTGTGCTATATAAAGAGTGACTGTTGTTAACAGTTCAGTCCAAGACTGCAATAAAAATGGCAAATTCTGTCTGTTAAGAATAGTCAAGTTGTAAATACAGGGTCCCTGGGGAGTACATGAAAGAACCTGTAAAACTGAACAGCTCATCAGGTCTCTTCATAAAGATGTGATAGGAAAGGACATAAGGTCTGTCGTGTTGGAATCTCCTTTTTGGCCTGGATTGATTAACTTGATTCCTTTCCAGAGGCAGTAAGGACACACATACTGGACTGATAACATTCATTTGTTCTTAAAATCTCTCAAAACCTGCCTGTTCTATGATAAGTTGGTTACACTTTGCTATTGCTCTTAAAATAGCTGCTTAAATAAGAGAGAAACTTTGTCATACAGTGGACTGTACCAGACTGAGTCTTACCTTAGTGAAAGGTGAGCCCAAAATCCTTAACTCTTCACCCTTTCAGAGATGTCTCTGCAACAACCTGTGCTCTATGGTTTGAGCGTGGATTTGGTAAGGCTTTAGTGAAATGAAACACTGATTGTAGTTCTTCATTTGCTGTATCTCCTTCCTTCTAGTTTTTCTGTTGTTCCCATATTTTCTCCTGCTGTCTGTACAGCTAACCAGGTACTTTAGGGACTTTCTTCAGAAGGATGCTCTCAGAACTGGCAGTGCTTTGGGAGCTGTTCTGAAGGTGATGGCACTCTCTCTTGGTTTTCATGTTGTTGAACTCGCCAGTAGTAAATGCAGTCTTGGATGGTGATGATGAAGAAATTATAACATAAGCAATATAGTTATATCTAAACAGTTATATCAAAAGCCAGGGTAAAACTATGGTTACTTGAAATACTCTTCCTGCTTTCCTCTGCAAATGTAACCCTGTTTTAAATGAACAGTAACAAAACAAAAATGAAAAGATTCAGCCTCAAAGCTTATGATGAAGAAGCAGTTCAATGGGTGAAAAGTAGGTTTTTAATAGTTCCATTATATGCTTCCTATTCAGGTAGCTTTATGATTTGAGGGGTGTGTTATTGAAATACAATAATTGTTTTCATTCAGGTAAACAAACATTAAAGATATTTGATGGGAATGATGCAGTGAAACGCAATCAATTTCGACTGATTTCAGTTCCAAGGATTGCAAAAAATGAAGAAGTTGTGGTAAGATACCCAGTGAAGGTCAATATTCCAGTGTGATAAAGGGACATACGATTGTATACTACAATAATCAAAAGCTAACAGTTTTACAGATGTAACTCAACAACAACAAAATCCGTAAATGGGCTATAATATTGCAATATAACTTGACTTCTTCATGGAGTGCTCTTATTTTAGAGCATCTGAAGAAGTGGTGGCCTGCATATCTATAGCATAATGGGAATCACAGCATCTGACATGTTAAGCAGTCATTCTCCTTCCCTGTGTGACACTGAAGTCTGATTTTAGTGATGTGAGCAATGCTGAATAATGAGCTCCTTAGATCTTGCTCCTCTTCTATTGTATTTAGTGGTTTGATGTTTATCCTGGACAGCCACTGCTATTGCATTTCAATTAATCAGCTTTGAAGACTGAAGCATGCCACAGTTGCCTCCGCTCCTTGGCTGTGAAAGTAATGAATTATTGATCACATAGTGGCACTCCTTAGCTTTTCCAGTGCTCCATCTGGGGTGGAAACACGACTCAATACTAAATAAAATGTTCTGTAAAGATCTTAATTTACTGGGCAGAGACCCCATGCTGTGCAGAGACGCACACCCCCACTGCCCCCCCCCCATGCTGTGCATAAATGAAGCCCAGAGGAGGTATGGAGTGGTGCACAGTAGATTTGAGCATGGTGAGGACTCAAAGTCCTAAAGGACTTGGCAGAGGAGTCTGTAGAATTTGTTACATCAAATTTTGACAATTTAAACCTACAGCTCATTAAGATTTTTATTTTTACATTGGTGCTCAAAATCAACAGAGTTTTGAAAGTGTTCTTGCATGTCAAAGATCTTCAAGGAAAATTGTGTACAGTGCTGAGAACGCTTTTATGCAGGAGTGCTACTTGCTTTTGAAGCACATTTTATCAGGCTGCTGCTTATAATACCAGGGCAGATTAATACCACTTCTCATAAATTACTTACTGGGCTGTATTCACTGCAAGCAACTGTTGGCACAACCTCTTCACAGGTGTGTGGGTTCAGGGCAGCCTTGTGGCTGAGCAGCTTGCTAATTTTCAGCATCCCCTTAGTGCAAGAAGATTGGATATGCAGGGTTGGTCAAAATCAAGTGTAATTTACTATTTTCCTTGTGGAGTAAATTTTGCATGCAGTGAGTGTAGCTTTATTGATGCTGAATTTTTACATTTGATTTATGGAGTTAAAATGACTATCACATGACAAAAATGCTGTGGGCTGTGTTCAAATCCATGGATATCTCAAGTTTTCTTTCTGTATATTCCACCAAAATTTGTTTTCAAAACGTTGCTCTTGTTTTGTGTTTTGCCATTGCTATTTATCAACTGTTCAGTGCTTAAAATGTGCATTAAAGGTTGGTTCCATAAGTAATGTATTTATAAATGTCTATGGCTATACAGGTTTTAATGGTGTCTTTTCAAGAAAATGTTAATTTATCTTGCTCTGTCATAGGAAGCTGCTTTGAGGGCGTACTACATAAATGATGACCAGCAGGAGTATGAGCTTCAGACCTTTACGCAGCAGGCGCTGCTGTCCGATGATGTTATCAACAGGAACGATGCTGGAGAGGACAGCAACTTGGGCTCGGTATTCCGAGAATCCATTCCTGAAGCTTGGATCATCAGAGCCAAACCAAAGGATGAGGAAGTGATCAGAATTTATCCTGCCTGGCTGAAGTGAGTGTTTTCCTCCTTTAACACAAGGTTAACCTGCTTGGCTACATTTGTCCTGTGTAGTCGAGCCTGGTCTGTTTCAGTTATTGTAGTTGCACAAGTATAACAGGGAATGAATGCCATCTTCTGTATTTTGGGATTCTTCTGTTTCTTTTTCTGAATTAGTCATATACATATTACTCATTTCTGTGCCTGGAAATGTGCTTGTGGGTTTCTTTACATGCATGGAACATACTGTGCAACTTGTGCAGTTCTATTATCGTGCATTTGGCCAAGAAGATGCAACTCTACATTAACTGCATCTGTAAACAAATGATGACATACACGTGTCACTTGAAAATCTGATGGTTTTTTGAAGAAATACTAAGTAGGTAGAATTCAGTGTAACTTCTGGTCTGAGGGGGAGAGAATAAAGAAAAAAAATCTGTTCCATTTACCACTGAGACAATGTACATTTTAAGCATATTAGCAGTGGAAACAAGACTGGCTGGTGACCTGTTCATTTCTTCAGAACAGTGGGTTAAAATTTAAACATTTGTTCATTTTACTGGTGCAACTACATTGCCAAATTTTACGAAAGACTTGCAGGTAATTCTGTGTATAGGCAGAAACTAATTTGCAGTGGTGCAATTGTAATGACCAGTTCCTTGAGATGAAAGTCTTTGCTTGTCTGTGGAGCTAATACTGCATCTGCCATGAGCCTCAGTGAACAACATTCTCCAACTAATACAAATCTCAGCCTATCCCCATAGAAAATTTGCTACTTAGGTAAAAAAGGTACACACAAGATAGGGCAAATGATTGTCCTAAAGTAAGTACTTCTTTTCTCTTTAGGGTGGGAATGGCATATGTTTCTATACGAGTAAATAAGGACAGCACTATGCAGACTGTGATCAAAGAAGTGCTTCCATTACTTGGAAGGCAGGTAAATGAAAGAACATAAGCATGTCTATATATCACCTGACTGACCCTGAAGTGGGGTGTGTATGTTTTTCTCTTTAGAACAATTATAGTCAGTCCATTTGTGGTTAATGTGGATGTTGTTAATGTTTGGTAGATGATGTCTTGTGACTGGTATGATGCTCAAAACTTTCTGCAGTCTTGCGGTAGACGTGGTTGCTCTGTACTGGAAGTTATCATCAGTCTTTCTGGGTCAAGCAGATTCATTTGTATGAAGACAATGATTCTTGGCATGCAATATATTTTTTCTGTTTGTTTACGTCTTGAGATATTTAAAATACACTTGTATGTAACTACACTGCTAAACTTAACTTGGGAAGCTGGCAATCACTGTTAGGATGATCACACTTGTCTCCTGCTTCTTTGCTCTGCTCTGCAAATGAAATCATAAATATCTCAAGTTGGAAGGGATCCATAAGGATCACTGAGTCCAACTCCCTGCTTCTCGCAGGACTACCTAAAACAAAACTGTGTGACTAAGAGCGTTGTCCAGACACTCCTTGAACTCTGCCAGGCTTGGTGCCATGACCACTTCCCTGGGGAGTCTGTTCCAGTGGCCAACCACCCTCTCAGGAAAGAACCTTTTCCTAATGTCCAAACTGAACTTCCCCTGACACAGCTTCATTCCATCTCCTGATGTCCTGTTGCAGGTCACCAGAGAGAGGAGATCAACACCTCCGCCCTCTGCTGCCCCCCGTGAGGAAGGTGTAGACCTGCCATGAGGTCACCCCTCAGCCTTCTCTTCTCCAAGCTGAACAAACCAAGTGACCTCAGCTGTTCCTCCTAAGTCTTGCCCTCAAGGTCTTTCACCATCTTGGTCACCCTCCTCTGGACACACTCTCATAGTCTGGTGTCCTGATACTGAGGTGCCCAAAACTGCACACAGGACTTGAGGTGCGGCTGCCTGAGTGCAGTGTAGAGTGGGACAATCATGTCCCTCAATTAGCTAGCTGTGCTGTGCTTGATGCACCCCAGGGCATGGTTGGCCCTTCTGGCTAACAGGGCACACTGCTGACTCAATATAACTTGCCAACTGCCCAAACCCTGACATCTCTTTCAGTGGGGCTGCTCCCCAGCCTCTTCTCCCCCAATTTGTACATGTAACCAGGATTGTCCTGTCACAGGTGGAGAATCTGGCACTTGCTCTTGTTAAATTTCATATGGTTGGTGATTGCCCATCTCTGTAGCCTATCCAGATCTCTCTGTAAGGCTTCCCTGCCCTTGAGGGAGTCCACAGCTCCTCCTAGTTTAATATCATCAGCAAACTTAATCTGCATTCGATTCATGTGTCCAGATCATTCATAAAAACATTAAAGAGCAGTGGCTCTACAATCTAGTCGTGGGGAACCCCACTGGTGACTGGCCACCAGCCTGATATAGCCCCGTTTACTACAACCCTTCTAGACCAATCTGTTATCCAGTTGCTCACCCAACGTATTACAGACTTGTCCAGTTGTGCTGGACAGGTTATCTAGGAGGATACTATGAGAGACAGTATCAGAAGCTTTGCTAAAATCCCAGATGACCACATCCACTGGCTTCGCTTGGTCAACTAGATGGGTTACTTTTCGTAAAGGGAAATTAAGTTGGTTAAGCAGGGCTTTCCCCTCGTGAACCTGTGCCAGCTATGACCAATTTGTCTCTCAGTGTTTTTCAATAACCCCCAGAATAACAGTCGCCATAATTTTACCAGGCACTGAAGTGAGACTGACGGGTTTGTAATTACCAGGGTCTTCCTTCTTACCCTTCTTGAAAACTGGGGCAACATTTGCCAGCTTCCAGTCGACTGGGACCCCTCCAGACTCCTAAGACCGTTGAAAAATGATGGAGACGGGTCCCACGATTACCTTGTCCAGCACTTTCAGTACCCTGGGATGAATCCTATCGGGCCCCATAGATTAATGTGCATCCACCTGGAGCAGCAGGTCTCAAACAAGTTCAGGGTTGGCTGGGAGTTTATCATCCCCTTAGTCATGGTCTTCCCACACAGGGCTCCAGGGACCTCAGGGCCCATTGTCAGTGTTGAAGACAGAGGCGAAGAAGGCATTAAACATCTTTGCCCTGTCTGCATCCCTATTTGTGAGGTGACCGACCTCATCAAACAATGGACCACTGTTATCTCTGATCCTTCTTTTGCTTTAACATATTAAAGAGCCCTTTTTGTTGTAGTTCATGGTGCTGGCCAGCTTGAACTCTAATCGAGCTTTGGCCACACAAATTTTCTCCCTGCAGGGGTGAACAGCATCTTTGTAGTCCTCAAGGACTACAAGGAAGGACTCAAAGCTGAATAGCACATATGTTCTTTATCATCTGCATTCCTTCCCACCTCATTGGAAATTACTAGATGCGTCTTGTAATTTTGTAGATGCTCATGTTTTTCTTGCAAGATGATCTCTTTTCAGTCTGCCTGTCTTTCTTGCAGTTGGTACCAAGATAGCATGACTTTTCAGAAACATGTTAGTGGGATTTGCAAGTGTGCCAAAGACACTGGCAATCCTAATCAGACGCACAGGTGTGGAGGCATGAAGCTATAGCATGCGCATTTCATTCAGCAGTAGGGGCTTGTGAGCACACCAGCAGATCAGCATACTTCCGCTGCTCCAGGGCACAGCCATGCTCACAGAGGACAACCACCACCTTTTGTGGTTATTTACAGGGTGCATAAGAACATGCATGTGGCTAGCTGTCTGCCATAGTTGATAATCATATATCTCCATCTAGGTGTACACAGCTACATAGTGCATACAGCTCGTTCTGCACCATAGGATGGTTCTAGGATTTGATTTCAGTCCTTTTCCTCAAGTGCTGTGGACCTTTTAGCAAAACTTGGAAAATCTTGTCAGAAGTCTTGTCTCATCTGAAAAAAAGCAACTGTCAGACAGGAAAGTCTGGGGAAGATCTTCACACCTCTGAATTTGGGTAGCTAGTTTTATGTTGTAAGAGACTTAATTCCTTGGCTCTGATACTGCATTTTTTTAAAGGGTTTTCTCCTTTTTCTGCATGAAGATGCACGTATGGGAAGTCTCTTTTTAATATCCAGAATTTGCCTGTGCTGAAGATCCTCTCCAAGTTGCTCTCATCAAATTTCATGCAAAGAAAATGTAGGCAGTTGAGGCTTTTAATGCCTGTTCATGACATGTAAAGCAAGATCACTTGTCCTCTTAGTTTCAAGGCCAAAAATTAAGAGACTTCCTCAGTCCTGAGTGTCACATGTTTCCAGGGTTGCAATAACCCTAGTAAATGGCGCAGCTCTTGGCTGTGTGAGCTTTTCTTGTACAGCTGTGAGGAACTTGGATGATTCCTGGCAGTATAGTTGGGAGAAGTGACTGTGGTACATGTGGCAGAGGGTGTCATCCCAGCAATGCTGGTGGAGTGGCCCAGGAGATGGGGACTGGTCAGACGGCTTTTGCCAAGCCTGGTTCCTGGGCCATCTTCTCAAAGAGCAGGTTCATTCCTGGTCCTGCATGTTTTCTCTGGAAGGACACTCTAGAAATATCCTAGTTGCAGGGTAGAATTAAGCAGCCTTTACAGATGCCCCTTCAGCATGGGACTGTGAGGATGCCAACATAGTTAAGGGCATGGGAGCCTGACACCATGTGTGGGAGGCTGAGCGTATAAAATGAAGATTCCTGGCTTGGGAGGAGTGGGTATAGGGAAGAACATTGTGATTGATTAAAAAATGTTTAATTTTCCATGCTCTGTGTGTGCAGTGTATAACATAACTTTAACATAAACATTGGGCAAAATTACATTTCATTCAGAAACTACATTTACATGTTGCATCTTTTGGCAGGCGGAGTGCCTACAGAATTTCAAATTGGTGGAAGTGCTTATGGGCAGTAAGCAAGGTAAGTGAAGAAGCATTGGCCAAAGGCACATCTGTAACTGATCTTCTGGGTTTCTTTTTTCCTTTTTAACACAGTCACATTTAACTTTTTGCAATAAATGCCTTCACAAACGAAACTTTTGCCATCATGTTGAAACACTTGATCAGATGTCGTGTTGGTTCTTTTCGGTGTTGTGTATCCTTTGGGAATATGGTTCCCTTCTCCTTCTTCATCATCACATAGAGGTTTATTAGTGGTTTCCGGTGGGTATTGACACTTTGGCAAAGAGCCCTGTTTTGGGGAGCTGCCTTTAACTGACATAATTTTCTTAACTGCAGTTATTTAGTAAAAATTAATTGTAAAGTTCAGTTGGCTCCCTTCCTTCTCTCCTCTTTTCCCCGACACTGCCCCCAAACAGGAACAAATTTGAGTCCTGAGATAGTCCAAGGAGTATGTGCGTGCATTATGAAGTGCAGAAATACACAGTCCTAGCATTGCTCAAGAAGTTTGTGATCCTGCAGGAGCTGAGCTGGTCTCCAAGTTCACATCCCTTTATGCTTCATTATTTGTAAGGTTGCATGGAGAGAGAGAAAAAGCCACTGAAGTAGTCTGATGATGCCCTGGCCACACCCAAGTAAATATCTTTGTAGTTCAGATACTGGCCTGATACTTTGGTTTCTTTGTGAGTAGTATCAGTAAGTTGTTCTACAAGGTTATTGTGGCCATGTGAGTGTCTTAACCTTGGTTGGTTTCTGGTGCTCTGTTTTAAAGCATCATTTACAACTTTGCTTTAGCTGGAAGTTGTTACAGTTGGTTTAATATTTTAATAAAATACAGAAGTTGGTTATTACTGTAGTTTTAAAGTCTTCTGTCAAATTGTTAGGTTTTTACCAAAGTACTGTTTGTCTCCGAGTGGCTTCAAGCTGTTTCTGACTTTTTTTAAAGGAGGGTAGTATTTAAGAACTGTGAACAAAATCAAACTGTTCAAAGCACCTATGTGTTTTTTCTGTCAAATAATGAGTAGTTCAGGTCTGTGTGGTCCTTTATGTTAATGTTAGTTATACCAGAGTTGTGAATATTCCCTAAATTCTTTTTTATTGTTTTTATTTAATTGAGCCTGATGATAACTTACAGTGCAAACATGATTGACATTCTTGCTGTCTCTAGTTCAGCGCGTGGTCCTGGACAATCAGGAACTGATTCTTAACAGACTCAAGGACATAAGAAAGGTAAATATGAAAAAGAAACCTGATCCTCTTTTATAGCAATTAGGGAGCCCCCTTTCTTACAGAGGAATAAGTAATCAGTTACCCCCCCAGCTGGCTCATCTGTAGAGAAGCTAAGTGCTTGGACTAAAGTTTGTTTCTGTTTGTGATATTCTCTAGGTGTAGAGGACTTGCTTGCTAAGTTCAGGACTATTTGGGATTTTGTATCATACCTTTTTGCCAAATGTCGCATCATTTATTTTTCTTTATTTTCGTAGACTTCAATACGTCAGATGAATCAAACAAGATTTTACATTGTGGAAAACAGTAAAACCATTGTACAAGTAAATTTATTTGTTGGTGGTCTTCCACCTCAACTTTCCCCTGAAGAATACACAAATATTCTCAAGGATGAATTAGCTATCAAAAGTAAGTAAACAGGTACATTTTGAGATATAGTCACTTGAACAGAATAAAATGTAGTAGCATCTATTAATCCTTTTTATTATTTTTTTCTTAACGTTTTCTGACCTTATTTGAAAAATCAGTCTGCCTTGTACTCTCATGGGCGGCCTTTATTATTCATTTTAACGTGTTTATGGGTGCATGAGATGTGACAGCTCATTATTCACAGAATTATTATTACATTAGTTGAGTTGTATGTGACCACACCATTGTTTTTTTTTCAGTGAAAAAGCATCACTTTTTAGAAGTGAACCGTACATACCTTATATCGTTCAAATTATGGCAGTGTGGTTTAATTCCCTGTGCGTGAATGTTCCTCGCCTTTATTAACCACTGACATTTTTTGCGTGGCTGTCCTTCATGTTGTTCGTGAGCTCTGTGCCTGGTCACAGAGAAGTATGAGCAGTGTGTGCACACACAAATGGACAAGCACTCAGTGAAAAGAATTTATTTTTCAAAGAAGCGTAATTGATTTTTCATATTACTCTTTCGACCAACATGTTCTATAAACAGCGTCTGGAATGCATCATGCTTTTTGTTTCAGGAAACTAAGCATTTTACCCAATATTTTATGTAACTTCAAGAGGAATTAAACTAAATGCCAGAAAGAATTCATAGTCACCTTTTATGAATATCAGTTTAGCTTTTCTATCTTGCAAAGTAAACTTAGGAGAGGGAAAGTATTAGCTGGAGGTTCTCCCTATATTTGTATAACTTTTAGTACTTATTTATACTGTATTTATGTAACTTTAAAAAATATTTTAAATATTTACTTTAAATGTACCCAAAGTTTTATGTGTTTATATTTTTGCCCTTTGCAGCAAATGTAGTATCTGTGAGTCATGTTTATCAAGCACAAGGTAAGCATTAAGATTTTTAGTCTTGCAAACAATGTCTATTTTCAAAACTGCAGCTTAATACTAGAGGCTCTAAGCTCAGAGTATGTTAGTCTTATTGCATAAGCAAAAAGCTGTTCAGATAAAATGTAAGACGTTGTATTTATGAAGAGCAGTGGACTAGTGTTACCTTATTTAAAAAAAATAAAAGATTGGCTTCATGCCTTGTGTACCAGAAAGTGGTAATATTTCATCCTAAAAATGAGTTTTGAAGTTGCACTTCAACTGAATAGTCTTAACACCACTGAAACGTAAAAACCCCTCAAGTGCTCTCACTTTATTTTGACTTCTAAAACACTGAAATATGGTACTGCTGTTGAACTGATGGGATTGTTTCACAGTCACTGTTTCCTAGCACGGTGCTAAGTGGGGGTTCAGTGGCTGGAAGTCTGAAGAAAATCAGTACACTCATCTCTGCATTCATCCTTTGAGCTGTTGCTTTGCTTTTGCTGTACGAATTTTATTTCAGCAAGGTCAGAGAAGCCGTGAGGCTTCTGAGAGCCGGAGCAGCAGTGGCTCTGTGCAGCTTTAGTGCAGTGGTCATGTGGAGACCTGTGTAAAAGTATGGAATTTATTTTTTATGTGTTCAGGTGTCCATATCCAAGACGTTTCGTGTCCTTTGGCAGGCTTAACTTTCATGTGACTGCTAAACAAGTCTTTCTCTAGCATGGTTTTGAAGACTGATGCGTGTTTTGAAGACTGATGCGTGCTTTCTTTGTGCATTTGCTGTCTCCACGTGGCTAGTTAATACTGACTTTTCATGAGGAAAACCATAAAGCTTTCAGATGCGCCTCCTCCTTTTCATATTTGCCAAAGGGGAATAGTTGATTTTGTGATACTCTTTTCACATCACAGCTTCACTTAACCAAGTTTACTTGCATGTGTTTTTCAGATGCTTCTGCTTGTATGTGATTTCTGAGTATTTTTATGTTTCTGGTAACTTCCTGACTCTTCACTTTTGGTTGCAGCCACGTTGTGTTACCAGCTTACATCTCATATGCTGTCCGTTACACCCTTTGCTCTTGTCCTGCCCTGTTTTCCTCCTCACTAAGTATCTTACTTTAAACTAACTTGTCAGTATTTTATTTTCTTTTATTTTTCCCTTTTGTCTTCCTTTCTTCTGCAACTTCCCCTTACAGGACCTAAGCCAACATAAAGATCTTAAATTGCTTCTCAACCCAAATATTTGCTTGTAATGATTCTTACTGAGATATTATCAATTAATGGAACCACTGGATTTTTAAGAATGAGATACAAAATGAAACCTGATACCTTTGTCACTTCTACATGATAAGAACAGCATGTTAGTTACGATGAAGAGTATGGAAATAGGTCATACTTCTGAAGCCCAAAGGAAGTTTTTAAATACGCATTAGTTCTGTGCTGTAGTTCTTCTTGTCCTCAAAGTGCTTTGCTTTAACAAAAATCTGGGGTGTGTCTGGGAGTATGAAGGAAGGCTTAAAAACCAGAATAGCCCAATTCAGTGATAACCAACAACCACAAGTGTTTCAGGATAACTTCTTCTGAATCATGTCCTGAGTAAACTTTTGCTGTGATATGATGATAGTGATTTCCTAATAATAATAGAAAATATAAAAAATAGTCCTGATGCCTCTTTACAGGTGCTGTTGTACTCGAAATTTCATGCTTTTCTGAAGCTGAAAGAATATATATGCTAGTTAAAGACACAACTGTCAATGACAAGCCTCTGAATGCTGTGGTGATTCCTGAAGTTATGGTAAGAGATGGGCTTGGATTTAAAGTATGTCTTTAAAAGAAAAACAACTACCTTAAGACTTTTTCTACTGGAAGTAAATGAAAATACATTTTATTCAAAGGAGCCATACAGTGAATTTCTGCAAGTACTGTGATGGGAAAAAAATACTTGAGAGCCTGTACTTCACGTATATGACATACTTCTCTGAGTTAAGTCACTTGTGCTGTTACTGTTGAGTTGTCGGGAATAACTATACAACTGCATAACTATACAACTGTAGAGGGGAGAAAATCAATTTTTTTTTCCTCTTTATTTCTTTCAATGATCAAAAAGTTAGGTGGGGTTTTAGTTTTAGCTTGTGTGTCTTAAAATGCTTACAACTTTGTTTTGGGGACCAAATGTGTTTCCTTGCTAACCATGAGGTAGAGTAGTACTGCTAATCTTTGCATTTACAGTATCTTCATCCTCCCCCATTCTGTGGCAGAGGGAGTTTGACCTTGTTTAGATGCTGCATTGCGGATTTCAGAGGAAAATAGTCTTTTCAAAGGTTTAGTGCAAGAGTCCTTGCACAAATTCAGGCTTGACTCTGATTTGTTAATTTTTATGGTTACAAATCATTTTCTATGAATCAGTTGGTTTAATAATAGGTTTCATGTTAACAAAGCAGATTCAGGGTGAAAAGAGGGAAATGGTTAACTGAGCGAAGTGTTTTTTAACCAGGATGATGTAGGTTCTGTCCAAAAGAGAGTGTAGCCATAGTTACTTCTGAGCTGTTCTGTATCTTGCAGTTACTGTCTTTCTGGAGTTGCATGATGACAAGTGGAATGAGAGTCTTGGTTTGACTTCTTAGAACTTCACAGAAGGTTGAAAACTTAAAAAACCCCCACATAATTAGTGGGAACTATGAAACAACTTTAGATGGGAGGGTCTCAAGTTCAGTAACCATAGTTGCATACTTACATGCCTGCTTTTACCATTTAGAGAGTCCTATGCTTGTCAAAGTTTTGTGACAGCAAAATTATTTTTTCTATGAGCAGATACTAGTGGCAGTGCTTAAATGAAACTGGCAAGTTTAAAAACTATTCCCCCTCCAAAAAAAGTGAAAGCCTTGTTCTTATGCATGCATGCATTACGTTTTGTGAGATCCCTAGAAAACAAGGTCCCCCCTCATTCAAACTAGGTTTCAGAGTTTCTGTTGTCAGAAACAGAATGCAGCATGAAGATGGGACTGCTTTTGGATTCTTGTCTTCAGCAGTTCTTAGGCAAATACATTATAAGCCTGGATTTGGTGCACGGTGTGTGAAGTTGAACATACTCCGCTGTGTTGATTACGTGTGTCTGGTTTTCTGACTCTAGATATGGTTGAAGACAACTTCTTGATGCCAGGAAAATGCCAATAATGCTGTCTGTTACCTGATGCAAGATATTTTTACTAACTCCGGTTCAGGGGACTGCTAGGAATGATTTTCTAATACGTAAGGAGGAGAGAGGGGCTGTACAAGTGCATGTATATTTTGTTTCCGTTTCAGCATGTATTGTTCATATTTGGTCATCTCACTGAAATGAGGCAAGAGTTAATCTAAATAATACTTCAAGCGTTGTTCAGATGTGCGTTTGCCACCCAGCTTATACTGTTCACCAGTTACCTAGGGTAAACTAATGAGTGATTGTTGACCCTACTTTGGGTAGCAATTGGACTGGATGACCTCCTGAGGTACTGTCCAACCTAGATTATCCTTTTAGCCTATGATACTATTAGCCTTTGTTTATACTTTGTGTATACTTTGGGACCATTTAAATACAGCACCAGGAAATACTTAAACAGGAACCGAGCACAATATTAAATTTATGCTGTGTTTGACATTCCTCTTGTGGGTGAAATACAAAGAAATTGGGAGTGAAGGCTAATGTGTAGTCTCAGAAGAAGAATGGGTGATAAAACAAAGGCCATAGTGTTTTGGGTAATGAATAATTTTTCTAAATTGCAATTTAAATAAAAAAACAAAACAAAACAACCCTTCTTGAAAGTCGGTAGAAGCACAGAAGTAAATTGGCGGTTAGCAGGTTGCTAGTCCTTCGTTTTCCAGAGGTGAGATTCGCTTACTCAGTGTCTGATATTCCTTCTAAGGAGTCAGCCCAGTTCTAGTCTGGTATGGTCAGGCCTGCCAGAAACAATTCATCATCTTCTTATCATTACTGAAAAGTTTGAATGCAGAATCAATTTGCACTGACTCCTTATTAGAAAGGCAAGCAACTAGCGTGCTCATATGTGGTAATCTATTCTGCTGGTTCATGATCTCGGGCCTTTAAGAATTTAATCAAACACTTTTTCATTTCACAATATCCAAATAAATGAAAACACTCTCTTTGCAGCAGTGTGAAAAAAATACAGTCTCTTACAAAGCTGTTTAGCCGCTGTGTGTAAGGACCTGCAGTGGCAGTTAGGTATCACTGTTTGGTAGCATGTCAAGGTGAAAGGCGTTGCATAGCTGAATCTTTGAATTGAAAGCAAATTTACCAGAACTCCTCTTGTGGTACTGGCAAACAAGGAAGTGAGCAGAGAGTTGTATGAGGCCAATATCAGCATGAAGGTGACAAGGTTTTGTGGCTTTATTGCTAATGCCACTGGGCAGTGGAGTGCCCTCTGACATACTCTATGTAGGTTCCTTAAGAGTAGTAGAAAAAGATGTAGGAGTTTCCGGAAAAGGCGAAATTTTCCGTTTCCTTCATTCCTCTAATTCCTCACACAAATGTGTCCAGCTTAAAAGCATGACAGTTTAATGACCCCCTTAGCCAAAACACCATGAAAGTGGTACTTTTCACCCTTCCACTGCCACAGTTCCCCAAAAAGTAAAGAAAAGGCTTGAGCTCCTGCCATGTTGACACAGCTGATGTTCTGGTTGTGTTGAGACACCTTGCACATTATTCCTTATCAGATGCAATGACTCCTTTCTGGCCAGGGTGGAGGAGGTTTGTGCTTGGGGCATCATGAGTCCTTGCACATGGGAGATGCTGCAGACAGCCCACTTGAAAACGTTGAATTTTACTTGTCCCTTAAAGCTCTCTGCAGTTCCAGGAGACAGCCCACCACCCTGGAAGGCAGGCCGTGGTTGTCATGCTGGCAGACCTCTGGCACAGAACGCCTTGTTCTGCTTTGTCGTGAGATGTGATTACACTGTACGCTCAACAGAAAGGGGATTAGTGTGGGTAATAAAATATCCTGCCCCAGCCTGAAGCCGCATTGTGCTAATCCTGACAAATTAAGCAATTCACAGTGACTGTCAGAGTGTCTAAATCACATGGCCTTCTTCAGCTGTCTCCAAGAAACGAGCAATAAATTCCTTCCTGAAAGGCAGCCAACACAAAACCCCTCTGCAGATTTCACTCCTCAAGCAGAGCACTGAAGCCAGGGCTAAAGGGGGAAGGGAGTCCTCAGGCTGTGAGTCACACATCCCCTTGCCCAGTAACAAACTCATTTGCACATCCCCACTGGGGCTTTATTAAGGGAATAAAAAAAAATTCTGCGGCATAATCGTAACAGAGCATGTACTTCTCAGAAAGCAATGCAGCGGCTCTGCTGTACAAACTGTCACAGAGTTTTTAACCCCTACTGAAAAAACAATTGTTTTCTTAGAAGCTGGCCTTTATCTAGGGATTTAACAGTGTCTCTTACTCCTTTTAGTTTAATGAAGAGTGGTGATGGGAAGCAAGTTAACTGTAAGGCTAAGGACTTTCTAGAATGCTGCTGTTTATTCTGCGTAGGTGCATTTAGTCCTAAATAGGTATAGTTAGGGATTTACGTTAGAAGCTGCTTGAGCAAAGATGGTTTTGAGTGGTAGGACTGCTCAGTGTACACTATGTACACTCCAGCCATTCTCCACAGCTGCTTGGGAGTCTCACTAGCATACACGCTAAACATTTCACTTTTTTTTTGTTGTACAATATTGACACTTGACAATTAGGAAATTTAGATGGCAGTTTTGTAGAAACTGTAAATACGCATTTGCAACAATATATATTTACTTGGGTAAGATCTCAGATGACTTTCCAAAACACAGCTGTGCTTTTGAATGCCTTGGAGCTTTCCACATCTCAAGAATCTTTGTGATGCCCTGAAATTCCTTGTGAACTATTTCAGTTACTTGGTTTTAAACCCAGTGCGTTAGAACTTGCCTGTAAAAGCAAGTAATACAAAACATGTGTTCAACATGTCACTTCTAAATGTCCAAACCCAGTATTTTTAGAACCTGATTTCCTGAAAAAGAGAAGGTAATCGAATGCTCTTGTCCACATTCAAGTAAGGTATTTGTTTGACTTGAATGTTGGGCTGGTTTCTTTTCTCTCATTGTGTTTTGAAAAAGTTTTTGTTTACTGTGAGCTGCAGAAATGAATATTTTTTCTTTCTATTATCCCCTTACACTGCTTTTTTTTAAAGCCCAGAAGTTTCCGGGCATTGGACCAAGCCTGATGTTTCAGATAGACTGTATTGTTCAGAAATTTGAAATGGCTGGAGGTGAAATTTAGGTGGTAAAAAAGCTTTGAAGAGGAAGAAATGGGAAGTGGTCAGGTGGGAAGGTAGGGCAGAGTAGAAGCTGGAACGAGGAGTGCAGGAAAGGAACAGTTTGCCCTGTTACCCCATGGGACATGGTGTTTGCTTTCAGAGCTGCTCTGCCTTTTGTTGCTTGTGGGATCTTCAAAGGACCAATCATAGTGGGATATGGCAGATGATGGTGCAGGAACCAATGCAGTAATGAGAATGGCTTTACCTCTGCTTACTATTTTTATTAATGCCTGTGATGGCTCGAGGGGAGGAAATCCACTTCTCTCATTGGGATATGTGGATCCTTGAGCTGTTGACCTTACAACTCAAGAAGTCCTTCCTTTTTGTGACAGTGGCATGCATTGTTTTCCTTAGACTTCCTTTGCTGGCTAAAAATATCCTTTCCATGTGCTTAACAGAAAGAAATATATTACCCTTGTTGTGTGTTGGGAACGCTTTGAATAATTGCTTCCCTTTTTCCAGTAAAGCCTGAATATGGAGTTGAGAGGTATTTTGACCTAGCAGTCATCACAGTATAGCGTGAAGGTGGCTCCTCTGGAGAAAGCTGTGTGGACAGCTGTGCAGCTTCTGTCTCACCAGCCTAGTTGTTTTGTCAGCAGTGAAACCTGTCCAGTAAAACAAAATTTTGAGGCTCTTATGGCTCCTCTTTTGGAGGAGAAAACATATGTGTTTTCAAACTGAATGTCTCTGGTAGAATCTGAATGATGAGGAAAGAAGGGGCAAGAGAAGTGTGTGCCTGCTCTACCAACCTTCTTACCTGCTTAGTGTCCCTCTTCCCAGTGTGTTTCTGCTTGTGCCTGCAAGTCACGCTGGATGTCAGGGGGCATTTCTCATGCAGGCAGTGACACAGAGGAGAAGGATTTTTATGTGCTTGTGGGTATCTTGACACAGCTGTCAGGGTGTGACTTGCAGATGATTAGCACCCAGCTCTTTCAGGAAGGCAAAATTTGAGGAAATCTGTCAAATACCAGGAAGCCCCAGATGATCGTTTGGTTTTAAGCATCCAGATTAGCTCACAGGTAGACGATGGTCTAGCGTACCTCAGCACCAGACTCCAGTTTGCTTCCCCAAAAAGTTACTCATTCATTTGTCCTGATTTCTCCATTCTTCGCCTTAGTTTAGTGTCTCTGGTGGTCGCTCATCAACAGCAGCCGACAGGCTCTCTGGGTGCTGTCTCCTCCCCTCTGTAGCTGTTGGTATCTCTCCGCATGTTTGAACACTGCGGTCATGCTGCTGCCTCACCATCCCCTGAATCATTCTTGTCTAAATTGACTTATATTTAGCACTGTTGTTGTGTTCCCTGAATCCATCCTGTCAGCTGCGTGACAAATTGCAGTTCCCTGAATGCTGGCCGATTTGTAAATACAAAGTACGACGACTTAGGGACTGGGGCAAACGTTTCCGTTTTGAAGCATGCTCATTGAAATGTGCGATGGGCTTTTCTGGTGTGTACCTGCCCCACAGCCCTGTGGCAGGATGGATGAAAGGTGTGCTGGTGTTTTCTGATCCTTCTAGAACCATTTACAAATTGTTTTATGGAATGATTTGTGGGCTAGCTGGCCAAATGCCAGTCCCCAAGGGGTGCTTCTGGTGGCTGGAAATTTTGACCTCCAGTGAGGCTGCGGGTACCATTCCTGGAGTACCCCAGGCAATCCCTCCTCTGCCATGTGCAGTGGCTCCCTTTGGGAATGGTTTCTGGATGGGTACCAGGCTCCCACACAGCACGGCCGTGCTTGGAGAGCCCTTTCAGCAGCAGCTTTAGCAGAGGTGTGAGGATCATAAGATGCTGGCACCAAATCCTCCTGATTGAAGATTTTAAATACATATTTTTAAAAGAAGCTTTTGGCCTCTTATTTCATGGGGAGGGGCATGCCAGCATCTGCCCCAAACACCCTCGTCTTGAAATGTTTTGTCCTTGTAAAATCAACCTACATTCTAAAACGACCACAAAACTTAAGGCAAATGTTTCAGTTGGTTTTGGGAGAAGGTCTCTCTTTGCAAGGAAAGTATTTGAATTGTACATGACTCTGAAAGGTACCTTATCCCTCACGTTATTCTTTGGCATAGACTGTTTACTAAAAATGTGTAGGAAGGACTACTTACAGTGCCTTTGTTTTTAGCATCAGGCTCAACTGTGTAGTTGGAGTTGGTTAAGGAAGCTTCAGTTCCTAGAAAAACCAGATCACCAGCTAACCTGTACATCGGCTGGTCATTGAATCTTTTTATTTATTGAATCTGGATTTTTTTACTAAGCATCAAGGAAGCATCAGGAAGTACTTCTGAGGTACAGTCGTAATTTTCCTGCCTATTCATGGTTTTGGCTAATCCTTTTACTTGTCTTCTTTCAGGCTTCCAAGATACCACAGAACTGCTGCCCACTTCTTGTATTTGTGAATCCAAAAAGTGGTGGTCTGAAAGGTCGGGATCTGCTGTACAGTTTTAGAAAGCTGCTAAACCCACATCAGGTCTTTGAACTTACCAATGGTGGCCCACTGCCTGGGTAAGCCGTCATATTTTAAAATCTTTATATTTATGTAATTTTGTTATTTTTTGAAAGGATGTATCATATTCACTGGTTATAAAGATTTAAATTGCTTCTGTTCTGTGCCTGAAGACCAGAGCAGTGGATCACTCCTCCTGACTGGTTCTCACTGTGAAAACACATTTAAACTTCAAGGTTCTCTAAAGAAAAGAGAGTAGAGTGCTTCCTGTTGTATATGCTTGTGTCAAGTCTAATAAGAGTCCAGTCCTGGGAAAGTCATATGTACTTTACAGTAACACAGATTTAATAACTACTAAAAATAAAAATATTTTATAATCAAATGGGCATGGAAAGAGAAATGTCACATTGCCCGACAAGGGCTCATTTTTGCTTGTATTTTCTCTGATGTTCCATGGGAACTAACAGGAAAGCGTAATAAAATTTTCTATCTTGACTTTTGAAACTGGGCCACAATTGCAGAATTAACAAGGCCTGGCAGATCACAGCTGCAACATTTCTAAGTAGAAGGAACAGAACATAATGTGCTTGTAGAGAGGCAGGAACCAATTACTTGATTTAATCAACACCACTTTGTTACCAGCTTCATAAAACTGAAAGTGATGGTTGTAGCCTACTCAGAGTAGCCTCGTTCCTTCAGCACCACTTTAACAAAGAACTGTCATGACAAGCCCTTCAAAAGAAAAGCATTCACGGGAGAAACGCAGCTGATGCAGGAGGCAAGAAAAGCTGTGCAGACAAAATTTTTTTGTCAGAACTGTATAATCCTGTTGTCTTTCTAATGCAGTTCAAGCTGCAACTTCAGTAACTCACTCATTTTTTTTTGCCCATGGAATCCTTCTGTAGCTTTATGGCAAAATGTTTTCAGTTGTTCATTGCTTCTTGTGCAATGGGAAATAAACATTCCTTTGCAGGATATCTCAGTATGTAAGATGAAAAGCCACAAAAGGTAAGAGCAACCAGGAAAATAGTACCACGAAGAAGAAAATATACTATGAGTCCTATGACTAAGTGAAAAAACCACCACTAATTAACATCTCTACTAGGATTTAGAGAGTTACAGATGTTCATACTGAAATTATGAATAGTTAGATCTCTGTGTCTTTGGTGAAAAAGGAAGTGATAAACAATTTAGCTCTAGCTGTGAAGAATCTTAGAAGAATGTGGGTTTCACTCCTTTTAGAGAAAACTGTTTTAAAATTCCTGGTTTTCCATTCACTTTGTTGAAGTTCATAGAATCATTTGGTTGGAAAAGACCGTACCTCTCCACCACTAAACCACGTACCTAAGCACCTTGTCTACCCGTCTTTTAAATACCTGCAGGGATGGGGACTCGACCACCTTCCGGCGCAGTCCATTCCAATGTTTGACAACCCTTTTTGTGAAGAAATTTTTCCTAATCTTCAGTCTAAACCTCTGCTGGCGCAACTTGAGGCCGTTTCCTCTTGTCCTATCTCTTGTTACTTGGCAGCAGAGACCAACACCCACCTCACTACAGCCTCCTGTCAGGTCCTTGTAGAGGGTAATAAAGTCTCCCCTCAGCCTCCTCTTCTCCAGGCTCAACAACCCCAGTTCCCGCAGCCACTCCTTGTAAGACTTGTGCTCCAGACCCCTCACCAGCTTCGTTGCTCTCCTCTGGACATGCTCCAGCAGCACAACATCTTTCTTGTAGTCAGGGGCCCAAAACTGAACACAGGATTCGAGGTGCGGCCTCACCAGCACCGAGTACAGGGGCACCATCACTTCTCTACTCCTGCTGGCCACACTACATCTGATACAGGCCAGGATGTCATTGGCCTTCTTGGCCACCTGGGCACACTGCTGGCTCATATTCAGCTGGCTGTCGACCAGCACCCCCAGGTCCTTTTCCCCCGGGCAGCTTTCCAGCCACTCTTCCCCAAGCCTGTAGCGCTGCATGGGGTTGTTGTGACCCAAGTGCAGGACCTGGCGCTTGGCCTTGTTGAACCTCATACAGTTGACCTGTCCAGGTCCCTCTGCAGAGCCCTCCTCCCCTCAAGCAGATCAACACTTCCACCCAGCTTAGTGTCATCTGCAAACTTGCTGAGGGTGCACTCAATCCCCTCATCCAGGTTGTTAGTAAAGGTGTTAAACTGAACTGGCCCCAGAACTGAGCCCTGGGGGACACCACTTGATCCTGTTGATCAGTTGATCCTGAAACTGGTGGTAAAGGGCAGGGAGGAAATCCAGTAATAATGTGTTATCATAAATAGCATAGTAAGAGGCTTTGCTTTTCCTGTACTATGTTGTAACATTCGTTTTCCCCTTTGCTTTGTTTCTCAATGAAGGTTTCACACGTTTTCTAAAGTCCCCTCCTTCCGAGTGCTGGTGTGCGGAGGGGACGGCACCGTTGGCTGGGTCCTTGGTGCACTGGAGGAGATCAGACACAAGCTGGTGTGCTCAGAGCCCTCGGTTGCCATCTTACCTTTAGGAACAGGTGAGAATCACAGTGAGCACCATTCTTCTGAGGGCAGAAGTCCTCCAGGAGGTTTATCTTTATTTATCCATCTGTCAGAGTTTTGCAGTGCAGATGCCATGACTCAGTTCTGGCCGGTGTTGAAGAGCAAATATGCAGTACCAGCTTTTCAAGGAAATGTCAGTCATGCTTTCTGAAGAAAAAATGAACAGGAGGGGTGTTGGTATGGGTGTGTCTGAGTACCAGGAGTTGGAGAGGGCAAAACATTCTCCCCCTGACAACCACAGGTGCATCAGCCCTTGCTGTTAAACAGTGAACTCAGCTGCTCCCTGACTTCTCAACTCCATAACAGGTTTTTGTGTCGTTTCCTGGGAAAGCTTTTCAGATTAGACAGCATATCTCTATGTGATACTAAGCACACGTGCAACCACACCACCACCTAGATATCTCTTCTCCTCGTTAACTTTCCAGTCCAATCTAACTACTTCCATGACTTGTTTGGAGAACCTTGATGCATTTTGATTTGTAGAACAGGGCTGATGCATTTTTGATGCTTCTAGCTAAGTTATGAAATGCAGTCATATTTTGAGGTTCTTCCTTGTTGCCCAGGTAATGACTTAGGGAGGGTCTTGCGCTGGGGAGCTGGCTACAGTGGGGAGGACCCCTACTCAATTTTGGTTTCCGTGGATGAGGCGGATGACGTTCTTATGGATCGCTGGACTATCCTTTTGGATGCAGAAGAGCCAGCTGAAGGTGCAGAGAATGGTGTTGCAGAACCTGAGCCTCCAAAGGTGAGCTGAGCACCGTTTGGATTTGATTCTTAGGAACTGTTGTTCTAATGAAAATCACAAAGAAGGTAGATATTAACGTAGTTTAATCTTTTATTGCTCGCCTGTCTTTGAGCTTGGGCCTTACTGAGCTATTCCTTAATGAACACAGCATACATCTGGGTCTAGTGCTTCAATTTTGGTAGGACTGGTTGGCTGCAGAATACACTTTGTAGCTGTTTGGCACAAAGTATCTGACAGAGGATTAACGAAATGATTCAAGTGACAATGGCATACCTATTTGCTTCAGCTGGAAAGAGATTTATTTCTCAAATAAGAAAAGCTTTTTGAAGGAATGCCAAACACTTTCCAAAATGCTAGTGAAACTGGAGTGTCAAGTAAAAAACACCACCCCCACCCCACCCCCGAAAAAGTACTCTCATCTTTCCTTTAACAGTTTAAAAAATGACTGAGTTGCTAACATACACAGGAAGTAAATCCTTATGTCATCTTACTGCCATTGCATGTCTGCATATGTGGCATCTGTTTTATTTTTTTTGGAGTGGAAGTCCTGTCCCTTGGTTTGTATTAGTTGTTTCTGTTTAGGAAAATAAAAATGTTGGTTGTAGATGGTTGCGTAAGCTGGTCACCTTCCAAAGTAAGGAAGAGTGTCTTCCCAGTGATGTCATGGTAAATCCATAGTGTTTAGTAACTTGTGTCGTTATTGCATAGAATTGCTTTGAGAAGTTAGGTTGGTTTTATTTCTGCATTTCTTTTTATTTCTGCCTTATTATGCTTGTTACTTGCAATTAAGATTAAATTTTGAAGTTTCTGATGCTTTGGAAACAATGACTACACATGTCAACAATTGTCCATACAGATTTATTTTTAGTGCAGTGTTTCTGGAAAATGTTTTCCAGAATCTGTCAAGATGCAAGTGACTTGGAAAGATCATCTGCAAAGCTTGCTTTTGTTGAAAAACTTTGGAACCTCTTCATTTATAAACGTAAGGAGGAAATAATACAAATTTTTTTGTCAGATTGTACAGATGAACAATTACTGTGGTCTTGGCATTGATGCAGAGCTGAGCTTGGACTTTCATCATGCTAGAGAAGAAGAACCAGGGAAATTTAATAGCAGGTAATCCTGGGGCTAATAGGGGTGGAAGGGCAAACTGTGTGGTGTTGCATAACTTCCAACCTGCACTATGGCTGATCGTCCTGAAATGCTACAGGTATCCACAAACAATATTGCTTGAGGCAGAGCTGGCACGGGGAGGAATTAAGTTAGCCAAGAACTCACAGACACAGAATTCTTGGGTTTTGTTTGGTTTCTTTTTTTTTTTTTCCTTTACCAAGAGAGAGCACCCAAGCAGTTTTTGGAAGCCCTGCCATTGTTATTCAGTATACTTGCTTGCCAATAACTGCAGTGGTGAGTTCAGTGAAATTTTGAGGTTGTGGTCATAGCTCTTACTCAAAGCCTTTAGTAGAAGGGAGGGCAGTGCTGCTACACGAGCAATAAACACTGTTCAGAACTTCTTTGTACTTTTCCCACTCTTGCTTAGTGCTGAGGTAGCACCCGCATGCTGGTAATAAGGATGAAATAAGATTTCTGTATCCCAAGAGAGACTGTGTGGTTAAAAAGGTGTGGAGAGAGACCTTCCTCCTTTCTGGCATGCAGATCAATCAAGAACATATTTTTCTTCTTCCTATAATCACAGAACCTGATGAGAAAAAGAAATCACATTCGTATAATGAATGAGTAATTCCTGTAGAAACTGGTTTTGTCTGCTTTCCCCTATGTTTGTGAGTAAATGTCCTCTAAAATGTCTCTCCGTTGCCAAAGAGAGTTACAGCCAGTTACAACTATGCAGTATTCAAATCCTAACTATTAAAAATATTCTCTGTCCAGTTATGAGTGTAATGATGTATAATCCCACCTATCTTGCAGCGTTCTGGCTATCATTACAGGTTTTGCTGACGTTGTTCTCCTAAAAATGGAATAATACAGGATATTGTTTGCGATATTTAAATTACTATTAGGCGCTGGTTTGCATTTTCAATCCACTGGATAAAAACATCGTGGATAGTAAGATCAGGCAGTAGTTTGCACATAGCAGCACCTGTTGTAGTGTATAAAACTGTTCTAGATTTACTTGTGCAATTAATATAATCTGTGTTCATTCTTCCTCTTAAAATATGCTGCTTTGACTTCACAAAGCTGCAGCACTTTGAGATGTGTCCTCTTCTTACTGCCGCAGTATTTTAAGGGTTATGCTTTGGCTTTTATTGCCCTGTGTGCTTTTCGTCCCTTGAATCTTTATCTAAGTCAGTTCACAGTGTGCAGCACTTGCGGTACAGTGGGCGATGACTTAGTACCATTCTCACAGACCTTTTACATGTGTATTTGGACATGGTGCCAGCAGGGTGTCTTGAAGGGTGTGTGGGAAAGAAGAGAGGATTTTTTTTTCTTTGTAAATCTGAAGGGCTCTGTATTTCTCTGATTCAGGATCTGGAAAAGAACCATGAAATAACAAATTGATACTAAGGTATGGTTTTGCAGGAGACAAACAGCTTTTGCAGGCTAACAGTGCTGACACATGATTGCTGCCTTTCACTGCCTGTGACAACAATTGTTAAAATTGCTGGCTTTACCCTTTCCCAGGATATGCAAGTGCACACTCTTGCCAGCAAGATTAGCATTTTTTAATTGTGATTTTGGGTAAATTACCTAAGAAGGGTGGCTACTTAATGCCAGATGCAACAGCTGTTGGCATGTGAACTGGCTGCTCTTGAGTGCAGAACAGGAAATTTGAGGTTGTGGCAACAGAAATTGCAGGTAGTCCTTGGAAGAAAAACGGGCTTGAGTGCTCTTCTGAATCAAGACCTTAAGCTGGTAAATGTCCTGGGAGCTGTGTGCTCTCTGCTTCACCCTGTAGAGAGTCTCTTTACAGGCTCAGGACTCCTTGCCCTCATCTAGCAGCTTACCGTGCAGTGAGTGATGACTTCCCTGCAGGGAATTTTGTGCTGAATTTGCATCACAGGGCACATGGAAATAGTGTAGGTTGTGACAGTGATGGTTTTTATGTTGAGTGCCAAGCTATGTGAGCTTTTTCACAGTGTAAAACTTAAGGTTATCAGGGCATCTGTCTTCAGTCCCCCATTCCCATGGGATCCTGGAGCAGTCTTTCAGGTTGCCTATTACAGAAAAGACCACATCTTGTTTGTGCCATCACAAATTGGCAGGAGACTGCTGTGGCAGGCAGTCTCCTGGATGTAAGGTTAGGCAGAGAGAATATTCTCCACAATTTAATGCAGGTTTAGAATTGTTTTACAAAGATAGAGAACTGTTCTCTCTCTTTGAGGGGGAGAAGGTTTGAAAGCATTGGTTGGTGGATTTGTTGGTTTTGGGTTTTGAAATGCTACAAGAGCTCCCATCTAACTATTTTTTTTCCATCTTGGGTCCTCTGTATGTGAACCTGGTAAAGTTCTTTCCCAGTCAGTAAGATCACCAGAGAAAGAGCACCCAGACGGATACTAATTATTGGTCAGAGCTGTTGGCTTTTGCAGTGGTAGTTTCCCACCCAGTGGTGGGCTTGTTGAATTGCAAGACTAGATAAAAGGCAGTCATTTTGTTCCGCTTGGTAGCTCTCTGTGCAGTGTGCTGCAGTTCTGAGAGGTTTGCTTCTGAGAAGTTACTTAGCTGTTTATTAGTGCTCATGGGAAATTGCAGTTCGTTTTAAAAGGCCTGGCACATCGCCTTTAAAAAAAGAGTTCCCCAAAACCTACCTTTCTGGGGTGCAGCAGTTGGAAAGAGCTCTGATAAGTCTGAGAAGTCTGGCTTTCTGCATCAGCTCATTTCGTTTCTTCACCATTCCTGAGGACTGGTTTCTTTAGGTTTTTTTTCATGAAAGCTTGGAAAGCAGTTACCGATGGTCTTGCTTCCTCTGGCCGCCAGAGGTGCTTGCTGCTTGGGCAACAACTGCAGAGATGACTAAAGTGACAGCATGAGTTGTTTATGGGACTTTTTAAGAGTAAAGGGTGTTTTTCAATTTGCTCCATCAAAGATTGCAATACTTTAAAAACACTTGTATACTTTCATAATCCATGAAACTGGTCCTACATAGGAACACCTTTTAAGTCTTATCTATTCTGAGATACTCAATTAGCTAAACTGAAGAATCAGTCCAGCCTTCTCAATGTCCCCAGGAAGGGTGTATGTAGCTTTGTGGGTGTAGCCAGTGGAGCATCAGGTAGTGTGAATGTTGGCTATACCTGTAGTGCATCTTTTGTAGAAAAACAAACCAAAGCGTGATTCCTGAGCTGCGTAGGTCAAATCCCAAAATTCACCTGAGCAGTAGGATGTTGCTTCCATAACTGTACTCCAGAGAGCCTTCCAAATAGTTTTGGGATGACATAATGATGCAAGTGTTGCAGCCAAGCTCATGCAAGGACTCACTGGCTCCATGGGGATGGATGAGCTGCATGTAACACCCTGCCCTCCTCTCTCATCCCCAGCAGTGTCATTTACAGCAGTGACTGCAATGTGGGTCTCACCTAATACAAACCTCAATTTCCTTCAGCACAAATGAGGTGTTGGAGACTGCTCCAAGGACAATGTCCCCTTTCCTGCCTTGCTAATTAACTGTGGTGAAACTACTTCTGCAAAATGTATCTGACCTACAGTTTGCTTTAGGAGATGCTTATTCTTTCTACCCAAGAGGGCAAGCTAGTATGTTACTGGCTACTGCCAGCAGTAGACTGACAACTTCCACTGGCACTTTCTTCCCAAATCATGTACCACATGTAGACATGCAAAGAAGGGCGGTGATTCTCTTTAGCGGTGGATGTACAAAGATCCAAGCTTGGCTGGCCATTTTAATCATAAAATCTTTCAGTCGCCTTCAAAACCATTGGGTAGGAATTGGCTTGGTAACACGACAGAAATTGGTTTGTTCATTCTTGTTTGGTCTCAGTGTCCTAATAAGATACATAAATGGAGCGGAATATGTATGTAAGAATGGAGTGATAGGATTTAATCTCTGACAGGTTTATCCTTTGTTGTGTGTCGCAGGGTGCTGTATCCGATGTCACTGGATCCTCAGTGGTCCATAAGTGTTTCTTAGAAGTCATGTAATTTAGGACTGTGTCTGCAGTTATGGCACTGTGTCATATTCTTTCATTTTCTGCAGCCTTCCTTCTTCATGCAACAAAACCAAGCACTTCTTGGGGATATTTAAAGTATTGTGTTTCCTACCAATATTCCATTCCTTTTCAGTTGTATCCAAATTAGGCAAAACCTGTCTTAGCGTAGACGCATCTTACTGTCTGATTTGGAGTAGAAGTATATGTTAAGCACATGTTAAATGATGTTACATCAGGTACCTTTAATTCAGTGCTGTTTAAAACTGTTAGCATGTAGGACTAATCATTTCCAATCTATAATTTAAAAGAACTGAACAGTCTCTGTCTGAAGAGTTGACTAAAACCCACATGCTAAACTGGCTGTCTTCACCACTTTAATGTCTACAGCAGTTAGACATAATTCTAGAAGGATTTTGCAGAGTTGGATTCCAATGACATCCATGTGCTAGTAGGGTCAAATAATGGAAATTTATGCTTTTTATTTTAAGGTTGCCCCAAAGGCCATGTATCCAAAGGTTTCCATTATAGAAGAAAATACTGTGTGTGTTTAACTAACATTTGTTTATGTTATTATTAAAATATTTTGACATTTCTAGAGATGCCATAAAATCTTCATCTTTTTTTAACTCTGAAATTAGAGATGTTAGAGCTCTGTCACAAGTTAACATTACTAAGCATGTTTTAAGTGTCTACAGCTCAGTATATTTCAAATGAATTAGCGATGCGTAAAGCAAAGACTCACAAAGATTTTTGTGCTTTAGTTATTCTAGCATTGCATGAGAAAACATTTTAAAATGTTTCATGAAGTTTACATTTCAAAGAGGCATTGCATGCAGGCAACACTTTAAGAAGGGATGATTTTTCTGTAATAAAATTTCACAGATCTCCACATGCCTTGACAGCACAAATCATCCCTTAAGTAACAGGTATGTAAAGTACCAGTTCATGGCTTATGCTTTGTTTCTCCTATAAAGCTAGAAGAATTTGGAGAAGGTTTTAATTGAAAAACTCTTTAAACATACCTGCTAGAGGACAATACTGGTGTGCATACAAGGAGGAGTGCTATGCTGGGCCTTTCCTTTTAGTTACAGGATGCTTGTCTGCTCCTAGGTTTCACAACAAAGGAGTTTATGTGAAAGTTGGGCTGCAGAAGATAAGTCATACCAGAAATCTTCACAGAGACATAAAGCTTCAAGTGGACCAGCACGAGGTGGAGTTGCCAAGTATAGAAGGACTCATTTTTATTAATATACCCAGGTAAAAAGGGGAGGAAGAATCCTGTGTAGATGCATGTATGTGTAGAAATGCTGCTTGGCATTTGAGCATCGAAAGCCAAATGGTTAGATAAAATGTTAAAGGGTCTAGATTAATAGATGGTTGTTACTGGGTATTTTTGATTATTGCCTGACTCGATAGCTTTGCAACTGTGCCTAATGAGCTAGCTCTTAATTCTGTTTTGACTTCGTTTTTCTGATTCTTTGAAACTCACAGTCTCACTCCACATAATGGCAGTACTGTCTTGTTTTCCCAGCACAAACCCCATACATTTGCTATTTCTTTTGTGTCCTAACAGTCATTTAGAATTATTTCCTCACCAGAGGTCTTCAGACTTCTTTCAGAGAAGTTTTCTAGTAAAATATGACTTTTTAGGCATGGTTGTAGGCCTGTGGCTTCTGTCCACTACTACTGTCCCCCTCCCCCAAACTGTTTGAACGGTCCATGGGATTTCACTGAAGGATCACAGATGATGAATTTGCACACCCTTTGTGGCATGCTAGAGACCAGGTGCCTGAGCAGCTCATGCAGTGAAGGGCAGCCAGGGTTCAACTGTCAAACGCTGTCCCAGTCCTACAGCCCGCTGGTCAGTGTATGTGGAGTTGGCAGCTATCCAGGTAGCTGTGGAAAACCCACAGTTCAGGTACCTTTTGCAGGCTTGTGGGGGCTGCCCTGACATGTGCAGGGAGCTAGAGTTGCTGCGGTGGAAGAAAGGAAGGCAAATCTGCAGGAAATCTGGCTTCCTTAGATGTGCTGTTGGTAGAGGCAGGTTTCTTGTTTGCACAAAACCCGCAGGTAATCAGTGCTGCCATACTATTTTTTTTCAGTCACACTCTTAACTCAAACTACCTGCATCTCTTTCCGTTTTAGTCTGAAAGTGTTTCAACTTTTTATTCAAATATATATATATATTTACACATACACCCATGTACATGCACACAAGTATACGTTGCACGTGAGAAGGAAAGATCACGATTAGTAGTGAGCAGCCAATGCACTAAACCAGTGAGTGAGTGATTTGAGCAAGGAGGGTCAATGCTGCACAAAAAGCAACATGGTGTTAAATTGTCAGAAGCATTTCAGAGGATTGAAGTGCAGGCATACCTGCTTAACTACAAGTGAGTTTAGCCAGGTATGAGAACAAAAACTTGATACTTGTTTTAGCTTTAGTTTCTCTTCAGTGGCTTACGTGAATATTGTCAAGACCAGTAAGATCTATGGTAAGTTCTTAAGTCTTGGAAGTTACGGTTGAGTGTAGCTGTAACCTGTATTTCCCAGCAAACTAAAACTCTTTGGAGTTACTTTCTTCTTACCTGCTCTTTTTCTTTCGAATGGAAAGTACTTACTTCACTCCTTCTTTCACTCCTAAAAGATCTGGTAAGAAGTCTTCCAGATTTTAGGAGAACACTTCCTGCTTTTACATCGCAGGAAAGCTGTGCTGCCTCCTCCAGCTGGTGGGGAGCAGAGCGTCTCGCTTTTGAGGTCTGGCAAACCAGCCACCCCTAGCAGGGCAGCGGGCAGGGTGCTCTGTGGGAGATGGCAGGCCCGCAGGCAGTCACTGTGCTGTGCTCTCTACACAGCTGGGGGTCCGGAGCTGACCTCTGGGGGTCTGAGAGTGATAACCGCTTTGAGAAACCACGCATCGATGATGGCCTGCTGGAAGTCGTTGGTGTGACTGGCGTCGTCCACATGGTAAGTTGGCATCAGAACAGAGGAAACATATTTTCTCAGATGGGTGTGTTTTTGTAAAAAACAGTGCATTGCAAGTGCATAGTCCTAAAAAGTAGGCACCTATGTAAAGGTTTTGCCATCGTTTGTTCAGGTACTTGTTGCGTCACACAGAAATGGTAATAGACCATAAACAGAATTCATGGGCAGTGTCGGCTGGCTGTGAACAAAGCATTCAGATGTCGGGAGTTTAGCTGTAGCTGGTGTGCCTGTTTGAGGACTGCAGTACCCTCTCAATGCCTGTTTATTGGCCTGCCCTGAAGATCCGTGTTGAGGTGCCAGGCTATCACAGGCAGAATGGAAAATGAAGAAGTAACAGGAGTGTGAAGAACTTTTTAAAAATGCATGGGGAAATGCTTCATGACTTAAGTAGGCTTTGAACCAAGGTCATAAGCATACATGGATACATATATGTGAATTGCAAATTTTTTTATATATATATATATATATATATACACACACACACTTATATAGATATACTTTTTTATATATATATTTATACACACCCCAATATGTATTATGGAATGCACTAGTTTTCTCATAAGAGGTATCATGGTGTCAAAACCATGGATTGAAAATGAGAGTTTATTTTAATGTTACAAAACCACCCACTCTTCACTTAAGTGTATTTGCGAAAAATCTTGTCATACCTCATCACAGTCAGGGCAGAGATTCCTTCTAGGCAGCTGGCTTTATTATTACCTGCCACAGGCTGTCCGATACCTGTCTCTGAGGATCTGATGGTAGCTGCTTTTGATCCACATGCTACGTATGCCAGTTCTGCAAAGAATATTATGGCTCAATTTGTGCAACTGTAATTATTCCATGTATTAATGTATTTTTACAATGGCCTTCTATTAGCAACACAGTCCTGTGGGACAGCTGGCTATTTTTGTCTTTTCTTCGTATTTCTTTCACTATCTGAAATCTGCTGCTGAAAAAGTATATGTGGTCAGGTAACTAGAGACAACTAATCCATACAACCACCAGAAATGGGAAGTTGGGTGCTTAAAATTGATTGTGCAGCTTAATCTTTGGTGTTGGCCAACTCTACCATTTTATAATTTAGATCTTTTAAGGAAGACAAATACATAACATTCCATTAGAAGAAGTGGTTTGGTAGATATCCTTAAAATTTTTGTGATGTTAGAAGCAACAAGGAGTGTACCCTTGTTGCTTTAGAATATAAATACTAACAAACCCATGCTCTGGTTTTGTGACCTTCTGTTGAGGTTTTTACACCCATGTTTGGTGTCTGTACACATTCCCCAAGAGAATGTGTAGCAGCAAAGTTCATTGTGCTTCACTTTTTGCGGTTAACACTCAGCCGTTACTTGTAGTTGAGTATATGCATATGTAGTTGGGTGTGTGTGTGTGTATATATATATCTCCATATATATATATATGAAGTTGTTTGGCAAAACTCTCTCTCCATGTTTGATAAAGTGCTTTTAGACTTTTGAGTTTCACAGGTGCCGAAGGCTGTGTGTATAGTCAGGTGTTTTGAAAATGTGTTTACTACATAAACACATGGAGAGGGAAGTCAAAGCAAACAAGACCTCTGTGAGTGCATGCTCCTTGGCCAACCTGCATATGCAAATGACTCCTCTGTGTACGTTATTTTGCCTCTGGCAGCCTGCAGGGGCACCTGAGTTGTTCTTCATGCACTAACTTAAATAGATGCGTCAATAAGGCATCCTATGCAGATTTTGCCTAATCAGTTCTACTTGAAACTTAAAATGTCAGGTGAGAGTAAAATTCTGTCTGCCCAGTTTAAGTGCAGCTAGTATTTGTGCTTCTTGTTTATTGGGGTGATTGATATCCTGGCTTTTACTTCCTAACAGGGTCAAGTCCAAGGTGGTTTTCGATCAGGAATACGCATAGCCCAAGGCTCATATTTTCGTGTAACACTCCTAAAGCCAATTCCAGTTCAAGTTGATGGAGAGCCCTGGATTCAGGCCCCTGGCCAGATTATTATTTCTGCTGCAGGACCAAAGGTACTGGCCGTAGGTTTGTCTTAGCAAGTTGACTTTGTTTCCCCAGAGGATATTATCGTATTATCTTGCTTGCCTGTGGTGTTCCGATGCTTAATTTTAAAGGAGCTAGTTGGCATGGTGTGGTAACTATTGGATAAATACACAGCAGTTTCTACAGAGGACGGTTTGAGGGCCCTCACTGCTGGCTCAGATGAGGCTTTTGTTTGAAACAGTAGCCCCTGAACTTCAGCCTAGTGACTTAATTTTTTCCCCTGTATTGAGATCTCCAGGCAGCGTTGCTTGCCCTGAAGCAGATCGCAGTTATGAGGGCCAGGGTAGCACTGCAGCGTGCAAGGTAGGAAGGAATCTGCTGGCAGTGCTGGAGAAGGAGAGGTCTGTCAGAGAGCAGCAGAGGGGAAAACTGAATAAGGGAGGAGAACATTTTTTCCGTAGTGGACTGTGGTGCACACCAGTCTACACATTAGCCTGCTACCTGCCTTTTTAACTCACAGAGATTTGTTGCTACAGGCGATCTCGGAGAATATGTAGCCCTACTGGAAGGGCTACCAGAACAATGGCCCTTGCAGAGGAAAAATTGGTGAAAAAGAGGGTCATACCTCAAATGTTTTTGAATATGTTAAACTTTGTTCTTTTCCTGAGAGAAGGGGGGGGAAAGACAAAGAGAGAAAGAACAAACCTAACTTGTCCTCCCAGTGAGAAAGATTTCTATCTTTCCATCAGGTTAGTGACTAAAGTGTTATCTATATATATGTGTATGTATATGTGTGTATGTGAACATATATATGTGCGCACATGCACATCCTTATACATCTATATGCATATACATTCATGTGTATATATGTTTGTAAAAAAACCCAGTTAATCCTATTGCTTTATAAGGCTAGGTGCTTCAGACAGTTGTGTATTTAAATGTTTTTCTATTGCAGTTCCAACATTTTACTTGTTTATTATTTAGTTGCCTTAGATCTGCTTGTAAGTGACTACAGATATTTTAATACTCACTGTCTTTTAAAACTTGCCATTTTAGGTCCATATGTTGAAAAAATCCAAGCAGAAACAAAAAAAACCTGGAAGCCTGAGAGAGATGAGGGTGGATAGCATGCCAGTGTCTGAAGGAGGACGCTAAGTGGAGACTTGTGCTCAGAAGTGATGCAGCACACCTACTGTAGATACCAAAATGGTTCAGTAAAACTGAGTGCAGACAACTAGGGAAGAGGGTTGCTTATTGAGCGTGCCTTTCATTACATTTTGATAGTACTGGATTCTACTTCATCATTCAAAGATAGTGCCTCATTGTTGCAAATAACTACTATGTACCACTTGTCTAATCTGAAATGTTTACTTTGGGTTGCTTTTCCATAAGCCATTTCCCAGTTTCTCATGTATACAGAAACTGAGGCCAAATAGAGATTCCAAGATGCTGAGATTTCTGCATCTACCTTCACAAAGACTCTTCCCCTCCTCCCAGCATTTTCGTAAAGAAAATAATTCCATAGACAAATTTTGGTGCATTGTTCCATGAATGAAAATGTGTTCCTTTAAATTAATGCTCACAGTAGCCTCCCAGCTAAAAAAAGACAAAGACGTGAGCTGCCGAGAACTCCTTGGATGAGTCCAAATAGCACGGCTGAAACAGTACTACCGTAAAGAGAAAAATACAAAACACAGGAGAGATTATTTCTATAAAAGGAGCCCTGTGCAGGGGGAAGAGAGAAAGTACTAGAACAGTTGAGGCAAAATATTTCAGAGAGTTTACTTCAACAGTATTTGGACAGTATGAATGAAGGGGAAACAGCTTGTAGGGCAAGTTTTCAACTGCAGCTTAGTTTATCCTATGTTATTCAGCCAAAGCCTGTTTAAAAGGCATTTGAATTTCAGCAACTACTACTCTAACATAAAAAAGGAACAAGAATACCCAAGGCAGTATTATGTCACACTGATTTTTTCCTGTCATTGAAACTTATCTTTGACACCAGACTTCCCTTCTTGTCTTCACTTGCGCTGTTTCCTTTTCATTAATTTGTCACAGTTGGACTGTTAGTGAACAGCAAGCTCAAAGACTAAAAGAGTCATCACTAATTAGGGTAAAAAAAGTACCTTTTAATGTTCACTTAAGTAAATGAGCAAAGTCCTATGTTAGAGCTGAAGTACAGAGTAGCTTTTCTGAGGAGCCTTAGGAGGTATTGAGGCCCATGGTGTGTATGTAACATGCTGTAGGCCTCAGATAACTGGGAATGTGATAGCCATCATGAAAACTCACTGGCCTGGTCAGCCTTCTCCAGTCCTTGGTAGATGTTGTTACCAGGCGTGGGCCCAGGGACACAGTGACTGTCTTTCCTCACTTGGATGAGTGTGTGCTCTTCGGATCAGACAGAGATCACCTCTCTGTGCTTACCCATCTGCTGAGAATGTGGGGATCCAGTGCTTCTTTTACAGCTTCCTGCCAGAGGCTGGCGCTAGAGCAGGCATGGATCTGCCATACACTACATATATCTGCTGTCCATGCCATAGTCGTGTTGGTCTGCACCCACATCTCTGCTGCTCTCATCTCGCCGTGATTCTCCAGGGACTGAACCTTTCACTTCAGGTCAGCATCACACACAAGCCAGCTGTGGTGCAGGGGCCAGCGTGGTTTTGCAACTTGTACGCATCTACTGCTTGGAGCTACTTAAATGTTGCCCAGAGCCCCCTTAGCTAGCCAGCGGGCTGGCTTGTCCTTTATTGCACGGTAATAATTAATTCAGCTGAGGATGGCATGAATTCATCACTCAAGCGGCAGCTATAGGAGCGTTCCTCTTGCCAGTGTGTCTAGAAAAACATCTCCAGCTGTTCCAGGGGACTTCAGTGTAACGTTGAAATACACAAAAGCCGCTTTGTGTCAGAGCCAGTTACGTGCTGAGGCAGTTCTTGCTAGGTCTTGTTGATCAGTCTGTACTCTAAGCACTGTGCCAGCTCCAGCAACATCTGATCGTTACCTGTGCTTTTTACTTTCCAGTCACGTTGCAATGAGGGTGTGAATGTGGGTGCTGCAAGACATCCATTTATAGCAACAGAATGATATAGCTAACGCTATAAACAGAGACAAAACAGCCATGCAAAAATGGCATGCGCCTGCAGCCTCGCTTTCCTGTCCAGTGATTCCTTCTATTCTTTAGTGTTCTGGTAGAGATGCTTCTGGGGCACTGACTCCTGTTTTCAATGAAGCCTGTTACTAGTTGTTTAAATTGTTAATTTAATTTTAGGGATGTTCTTCAAGTATCACACTGTGGACTACAACTTACCTTTTTATTCAACGTGCAGACTGGACTCATGTTATTGAAGGAGATAGTGTGGATAGTACAAAGCTAAAGGCCTCATCTCCTGATCATTAAACACAGGGTTGTCTCTGCTTCAGAACCTGGTCATGAAGGATCAGCTGGAGCTCTTCTGGCATCCTGGCACCAGCTTTTCAAGTAGGAAGGGTGAAATGTGGTATTTCAGGATATGCCCTCTCAGGATGAAGCTCACAAATAAGAGAGGAAATCTGAAATAGATTGCTGCTTGTAATTGTCCAGAAGGCTGGAGAAACTGCTTTGTGTCCTCAGGGCAGCAGAAAGAATCTTTCCAACTGCTGACTCAGTAATGGAGAGTAAAACTTGACTTTTTGTTGCAGAAAAGATGCGTAAGCATTAAGCTTGCTGGTACTGACCATTCTGTAGCCCTAGTAAATAAACCTGTCTTAATGTTTTTCCAGACATACATTATCCTGCAGCATGCACCTTGACAGTGTTTCATGTTCCTGGCTCATTAAGGGCTTGGCTGTCTCTCCCTGTTGCTCTGTATCTGTGGTCTGAAATAACATGAAACTCTCAGGCCACGGTATTTTAATCAGAGGGCCCCTTACTGTGGCACATCCTTCCATGGGGATTTTCCATCCCTGGAACACTGTACGAGCCTGTCTCGGGGTAGCGTCGTTGTAGCAAGTATGAACATGTTCTCACAACTGCCAGGGGGATCCTGGTGGAGGACAGGAAGGCTTTTGACTTTTCCCTTTTCTTGCCCTTTTTCCAGAAACTGACTCTCGCATGCTTGAGCAGGTGATTGCCACACTGGAACAAAAACATATCTTAAGAAAAACACACTTGGCATTCAAAGTCTCTGTGCATCATAAAATGATTCTTCGTGTGTTTTGAAGACACAGCAGACTCCTGGGCAGCTGAGATAGGAAAGATCCTGTAAAGCTTTTAAAAGGAGAAGCTCACTATTGAACCCCTGTATTAAGATATTCCCGTTTCAGGTACTGTGAAGGCCAGTATATCAATAATAATTTTCTTTATTATTTTATATTTTTTTTACATTTTCATCACAGTCAGAGGCCTGGTATTTTCTTCCATAGTATCTAAGACTTCCTTGAAGAGAGGAGGTAACTCTTTGTGCTTAATACATAACATTTTGGCTTAGCCTTTCCTTTGAACAAAACAGTGCAGTATAATTTACATGGTAGTGGGCACATAAATGATTCTCGGCCTGGAGTCTTTGAGTAACATTGTGTGAGAACCTAGTGGTTACACGGACGAGTGCTTTAAATAATGCAGCAAGAAAAGTGATGGGGAAGAGGCTTGCTTCTGTCAGGACAGGTGTTAAATCAACATCCGGGAGACAGGACCAGGAACTGTAATCTATAGACAGGGAGGAGGTGCGGGTTTCATTGCTATCCTGGGCGTGCTCCCTCATCCTCTCTGCTGCCCTGCTTTTTTACCTTGCCTACAAACCGTGGCAGGCACAGATCGCACAGCGAGCGTCTCTACGGCTGAGATGCGTGCTCCTCACCACCTCCTAGTGTCCTACTAGGCTTTGCCAGCATGGGGGAGAGAAGGGGCCTGAAAGTCACGTGCATTTCAAATACCCTGCTATTGCAGATGAGAGAAGGCAGTCAGTTGGTTAAAACCTGTTTTGATGGGTAAACACATTACCTCTGTCTTGAATTAGGAGAACCGAAATTCAAAAGCTCATCCCTGAGATACAGGTGCTACTTCAGAAAATTTGCTGCTTTTTCCCCATGGCTTTTATGCTTGATTTATATAGTTTAAATTGCTGATATTTTCATTGCATTGATTTTTAAATGAATTTAAATTTTGCCAAAACCCTTCTGCTTATTTATATATGTGTATATATGTGTGCGTGCACATATACGTGTATACACACATACGTACACACACCCTTTAAAAATAGGCCTTACTGTTATTTCCTTTCACGGTGCCTACTTGCACAGATTTTGCTGTGCTACAGCGTTCTGCTAGCACTCGCTTCTGGATCTTTCTCTCACCAGTTTTGGACAGAAGGCAGAGCTTGCTTCCTTACTGGTCCCACCGAGATTCCCAGCAGATATTTCTAATGGACACATGCTTTCCAACAAGACATGACGGCAATATAGCGAAAGCACAACTGTGTTTAGAATACAGGCTCTGCATGTGTACGGTCTCTGTGTGTCTAAAATCAACGGTGATGGCTATTGTAGCATTTTTAAAAACTAGAAGAAGCTGTAGCATAGTCCACTGCAAGATGTAAATAAGGAACAAAATTAAATGAACTTTTATAGACAATTGTTCATTAGTCTTCACAGTTACCCTCTTAGAAGTATTGTACAGATTGCATTTCTTTAAAGAACAAATAATATCCTTGTTTTGAGTTATCAGCTGTTTGGAATTGCTAAGCATTTACACGTGCACATTACTCTGCAGCAGTCTGTTGGCGTATGAATGTGTCATTATCCAATGAAGCCTCATTTTGTGGGAGAAGGTGAGCAGAGCTGTTGTGACACTTAAAAAGGACTTGCATTGAAGACACAACAGATTTAGCTGCATAGGTATTTTGGAACGCACTGACTGCGTGAGCAGGTATGCCCTGTGTCGCGTAGCCGCCGGTCCCTATGCCAGCACTGAAACTGGGGGTGCGCTGGAGCTGTGCACCTGAGAGACACGGCAGCCGATACTCCTTCAGTCTGCACCTCATACCTCTTCTCACAGCCTTCACAGTAACTCTGCGTTTTCCTCTTCTGCTAGGCTGCCTTCCTGCCCTTTGGGGCCAGCCTTTAGACTGAAACTGGTGAAAAAGGCACAAGTATGGGGTGGTGAACGTGCGCAGAGAGCGGGGGCGTGGAGAGCCTGCTCTGAAACACCACTCTGGCTGTTGGGCTTAGACTTTTCATTAATTTCTACTTCGGCTTCTACTCCGGCCATTTAACAGCTGTGCAGCAAAGACTCAGCAACTACTGAACTACCTTGGATTCACAGTGACAGCGTTGCCTCATTTTCAGGCTTTGATCTTATATGCACCAGTGCATGTATCCCTTCATATACTTTTGCACTTAACAGAAAATACAGGTTAGATAGGCTTAGGGTGTGGCAAAATTGCAATGTTTTTACTTTTTTGTAAACATGGGGATGATTCTACAAAGATGCACTTTCAGGTTACGATAAAAACAAGTTTGTAGAATGCAACTGTTTAGGAGTTTCTCTGACTGCAGCGTTCCTTGATCCCTGTCCATCTCTAACACTGTGTTCTCCTTGAAAACCTGCTTGGGAATGAGAGATGGTACCTTCCTCCCATCGCTGTATGTATTTAGAGCTGACTGCCTGAAAGTTCGTGTATAAACAATTACAAATTGGCTGCTATTCTAAGATTTAGGTTTATTAGACTGATTTTATAATGCACAAAAGTAATGTTAAAGTTTTATTTATAATGTCAACATTTACTGATCTGACACTTGGCTTGTAGGAGAGTTCCAGCTCAGAGCCGCTGTTCCTTTTGCTATTTAATGTATTTTTTTTTAACAGGGTAGCCATTGTATGTGTGGAATGGAGTGAAATGAATGCAAATTACTGATCTTAACCTGCAGTTAGACCAGCAGTTTCAATGTTTACAGGACAGTGACTATTGATTGTAAACCCATACATGTCAGTTGAAACAGCGCACTCTTTCCATGTTTTGGAAGCATTGTTTCCACTTCCCATGACAGCCAATGAAGTAGTTGCCTTCTGGTTTAGATTCCAGGCTATGCCTCTTTGGAGATAGTTAAATGCAGATTATGACTTTTCTGCCATGGACCCATAGGACAGGATTTCTACTGATACAAGCATTGTATTGAACATGTTTTTGAAAG
The DNA here is from genome assembly GCA_034008185.1 of Gorsachius magnificus. Classification (NCBI taxonomy): domain Eukaryota; kingdom Metazoa; phylum Chordata; class Aves; order Pelecaniformes; family Ardeidae; genus Gorsachius; species Gorsachius magnificus. The sequence goes on along the minus strand of CM067109.1, from coordinate 28,644,769 downwards.
ATTGACTTTATTTTTTGTGAAGATAATTTATGAGAATGTTTTATAAGCAGATCAGTGTTGTTGAAAAAGTTGGTCTGACGTCTTGAAATAAATATGTGTAGATATTAAAAGATGTGTCCCAAAGCAAAGTATTTTTTAATAGGGCGCTCTTACTGGTGTAGTTGTCCCTCTGAGCTCTCCAAGCAACACACCCATTTAACATGTCACGGTGCACAGCGTGCGTGTGTTATTTAGGAGATGACACGATTTCAGAAGGTGTGGCTTCATTTATATTGTGCGTACCCTGTGTTACACCTCTGGCAGCAAGCAACTCCTAATCCACATGTCAGCTGTAGACGGCAGAACTTTGTTCCCCATACAAATCAATGCAGGTTCAAGGGCAGAGAGCCTGCCCTTGAACTCTTTGGCTCTCGCAGTCCTCTCCCACTGCCCGCAGGGAGTGCCACGCATCAGCGCTTTCGTTTTCTGATGGAAGGCAGGGGCAAATCGACGTGTGCCTGTGTCAAACAGTTAAACAGCTTGCCTCGCCATGGCTTCCCTTCCTTTGTGCTGCTGATCTTGCCAAACCGGGTAGCAAGAGGTGCTTGAAGAATTACTGAGTATTTATTGTGTAATTTTAGGTGCTTATGAAGCGTTCACTGCTATTTTAAAGCAAAATTTTGGGGATCTGTAGCATAGCAATAGGTGTGTAACTCCAGCTTTCTGAACATGCCGAAAGCAAGTTATCCTTGCAATAGTTCAATTATCAATGGCATAGATAGTAGCAATCAATACCTTGAAGTTGCAAATTCTGATTATTTGGAAGGGAGCATCTCTGCTTTGAATGCAAAGCATTGCAGAGTTTGTGATTCACTGTAAATTTCACCAACCCTCCTACTTAGGAACCACACGACATCTTAACTCTTCTCAAACTATGGCTTAAATATTGCTCCAATAACTGTTTTTCACCTCTAGTTATTTAAATCATCCAACTTCAAGCAGATTTATGAATGCTATTTTAGTATCAAGATACTCTAAGATGTCTTAAAGAATTTCTTGTGAATGTTCTAATACATTGGTAATAAATCATTGTGGCCCAACAAGCTAAGGTAAGCTGACCGCTGAACAGTTTAGTTACTGTCTCGTGCTTATTCTTTGTGCGTCTGCTTAATGATTCTCAGAAAAAAAAAAAGCCTGAGTAAAAGCATTAAAGTGGTTGAAAACTTTCCACATTTTGTGCCTCAAACTGGTAATGCATTATCACACGTTTACTTGTGGATTGGTCTCAGAAACAGGCTTTTAGCAATGTAACTTGTTTCTCAATGTCTGCCTTGCAAATGAGACGTGTCACTATGCTGTGGTAACTTCACAAATAACATACCTAGTGTACTAATTGGTTCCAAAAAAGTAATTTATAAAAGATGGACCTTTCTCTTCTATTTAAACATCTGTTTGTCCTTGAGTTATGTTCTAAGAATAATTCTGTATATATTTTGCAATATGTGTTTTGTGTTTGGTTGTACATTTTGCACTGATTTGAAATTCTGTATTCTAAGTGTTATTTACAAGTTCCAGAGATCTGTAACTAGAATTTGTCTGTGAAAAATACATCTCTTCTACCCTGGATGTTTGTGGAGTAGTCATGCTTTAAAAATAGTGAAATACCCTTCTGCAGAGACAAGCATACCTTGTTTCAGCTGGGCACTACTTTTATAGGTCTTCTGTAGCCTTGCTGTTTGAGAATGGGTCATGCTCTGTGAGAGGGTAGCTGTGTTGTAGCACTGTTATTTCATAGGTTTTTGTTTCTAAGATGACACCTACACTGTAAGTTTGACCCCTGCAACATTCAAGCAATTCTAGAACCCTTATTTTTACTGTAACTGGTAAAATCTTTCTGTGATAGCACCATAGTGTGTTAAGCAGTTTTGTTTGGTTGATTACTTTAATGATGATCCAGATTTTCCAAGGTGTTTTTCTACAATTGTTGCCCTATTTGCACTCTTTAGAAACACACGACCTGGTGGTTTTAGGCTGTGGGGAAGAGGCCCATGCGTAGCCCCATCATGCTTGGCTCGGGTGAGCAGTGGTGGACCTGGCCTGCACAAGCCAAGGGCCAGACCCGGTGGACCTTGGCTCAGAGGGAGTCAGCCGCAGCAAGAAGGGCTGTCCAAGGAGCAGAGCCCAGATGGAAGCTCTGCCCCACTGTGAGTGGGCAGCCCACCCCTCCCTGCAGGTCAAGAGCCCTCAGCTTGACAGAGGTCCGTCTGCTCGACACCTCCACTTAGGATGTCCCTGCTGTAGTAACCATTCCTCTGGCATGGAGCAATTGTTTCTCCCCACTCTGTTCAACAACTGATTGCAGAACAGGGGAGGGCTTGGTTTTGCCCTAGCATCTCGGGGTAAACCTTACTGTTCCTTGCTGGGCTGCAGATCAACAGGCTCTGAAGCAGCTACAGCCACATTTAAAAAACATTAAAAAAACTCATTTCAGGAGTACTGTTCTGGGAAAAGAGGGGAATCAAGGATAAAAGCACATCTTGTGCCCTACCCACGTGCAGGGAGGCCTTGAAACCTCTACCCAAGCCTAAATGAGAGAGCTCTGACTGCCAAAGGGAAAGAGGAAAAGAAGGAAAGCAATGCAAGTGGAGGAGCTTCCTACCTGGGGCTCCAGGTGACCCAGAAATTCACTGTTGGCGAGATTTGGGTGACAAGGGGGTGTGGGGGTATCCAGAGGGTTGCACCCTGTGTTTAAGCGTGTGGAGTACACCTGAAGTGGCCTGTGGGCAGAAAAGGTACCGGGTCAAGTTACCTGCCATTTCAGGGTGAGGCACCATAGGCTTCAGTGGAGGCTTAATATTTACAGTTCAATACACATCTAAGAACTCAGGTGCTTCCAAGGTGTCATGATGTTCTGCCTATATTGATGATCATCTGCCAGGGAATTTTATTCCTGCCCTCCTCTGAGCTGGGAGAACAGCAAGGATCAGGTTTGCAGGCAGAGTGGATGATTTCCAGGAGTCCCTCCCTTCCTGCTCATGTCGGGTTGTGCCTCGCAGTCTGGCCGTGCCACATTCCCATCAAGGGGAGCTGGTGTCTGAGAATGTGAAAGATGCATTGGCCATGATAAATCCCACGGTTTGACTTCCAAGTGGATTTAGTCACCAGTTAGACAAATACACTTTGAAGTACAGCTAAGAAAAAAGCTTTTAGACAAAAAATTAGGTCACATGGAAATTAAACTGAAGGGTAGCTGGACCCATTTCGGACATCAAATCGACCACCAGACGACAGCTTCGGCCCTGTAAAACAGATACCTTCTTGTTGCGGACAGCTGGCGGACTGCAGGACCCAGGGGATTCCTCCCACCGGCGCTTAATGACCCAGGCGGGAACGCGTGGTGGCGGCGGCGGCGGCTGCGCCCCCTCCTCCTCGTTCGCAGGACCAGCCCCCCGCAAACAGAGCAGCGGCCTGCAGCCCGCCCCGCAGCGGTACCTCTGCAGGCACCCGCACACGGGCAAGTATGAGTAACACATGAGTAACACAAACAAACAGGCCAAGCCTGTGCCTCCTCACCAGCGAACGGGGCTCAAAGGTCGCTACCGAACGAACCTCTCCCTCCGGCTCTCTTCTCCCAGGCACCTCTTGTAGCTGGCACCATACTCTTGGTCCATCCGCAAGCTGGCTCTCACACCTCTTCACCAAGAAGCCCAGCTTAAAAGTCGGCTAGGAGATCGGGGGGGGGGAGGGGGAGAGAGAGGGGAGAGGAAAACCAGCAACAAAACAGTTGCAGAGTTTAATAAGGAGGTAGAACAGCCTGCAAGATCAGGCAGAGTCTGGCCAGGCAAGTGCTCTGACCAGCAGCCTGCTGACTTCACATGGGGCCCTGTGCAGGGTGGGTGTCAGAAACACCCCGAGAAACTGCATACGGATGGCACCTCACCCCCGACTGGGACACTGGGCAGGGACAAGCTCTGCTGCCTCCGGGGCTGCCCTCAGCCAGCCTGTGCTGCAAGTGCTTAGCCACTCTCACAGGCAAATGCCGGCACTGCTGGCACAGTCCGTGCCGGCCTCCTACGAGGCTGGTGTGAGCCCAGCACTTCTGGGGATGCTGCTCACACCTCTGCTCGTCTGCACGCTGTTTTGAGGTCAGGACCTCCTGGCTCAAAGCACCTTTTCCCTCCTGCAATTCCCAAAGCACAAGCAACTACAGTAGCAGCTCTGGGGGCACAAAACATCCCCAGCAGCAAGGACATCAGACATGAATCTTGCCAGTCCTGCTTCAAACTGGCCAAGCTGAAACAAATTAATCCAGCCACACAACCTTGGCTTGAAGGACCCGCTCCTACCTCTCTCTGACACAAAGGGATGGCTTGGTGTCCTCTCCTCCGCTGCAGCAGCCTCCTCAACAAAACATGGCGCAGAGCTGGCAGCAACAGTCTCCTACGACTCTCATTCTCATAAGCCACGGTCCCCAGCAGCTGCACCCCGACACCTCCTGTCCAAACAAAACTTCTGGACGCTGAGGGGCCGGTCTGACAAGAGTCTCAGCACATCTGCAGCAAAGGTGTGGGAACACACCTCACCTAGGAGATGCCAGAACCGAAGAGCCTCCGTCAGCTCTGTTACAGGGAAGGAGACTGCTTCGGTTGACCAGGAGGCACTTCTTCTGCACTCTTCCACCTGAGATTCCCAACCTTTGGCTCCGGCTGGTACCTCCATTCTCCTCCTAACTCATCAGCCATCCTCTTCCCATGGCTCATCGTCACTGCTCTGTACAATGGCTTGCATATTGGCAGACATTTTTTCAGACATATTTGGGTTAAAAGTGAACATTGCGTGGCTTTTTTTTTTTTTTCCAATCTCCTTAAGTTTGTAACTGTGGTGTGTCAGAGTTCTGGTCATAAACTTTAAACCACAGCCTGCTAAAACTTGACCAAAGTCTCAGTCATATCTGCCTGTTAGAGGGAGCTCCTTTCGTTTCTGTTAATTATAAATATCCTCGCAGGTATCTGCCATCCAGCACAGGAAGGACATGGAACTGTTGGAGCAGGTCCAGAGGAGGGCTACTAAAATGATCTGAGGGCTGGAGCACCTCTCCTATGAGGACAGGCTGGGAGAGTTGGGCTTGTTTCAGCCTGGAGAAGAGAAGGCTGTGGGGAGACCTGATTGTGGCCTTTCAGTACCTAAAGGGGGCCTATAGGAAAGATGGGGAAAATCTTTTTAGTAGGGCCAGCTGTGACAGGACAAGGGGTAATGGTTTTAAACTGAAGCAGCGTAGGTTTAGACTGGATATAAGGAAGAAATTCTTTACAATGAGGGTGGTGAAACACTGGAACGGGTTGCCCAGAGAGGTGGTGGAGGCCCCATCCCTGGAAACATTCAAGGCCAGGTTGGATGGGGCTCTGAGCAACCTGATCTAGTTAGTGGTGTCCCTGCTCACTGCAGGGGGGTTGGACTGGATGACCTCTAGGGGTCCCTTCTAACCCAGAACATTCTATGATTCTATGATTCTATGAAGTTTTATGCTGAGTGTTAGAACAAAACGAAGCAGTGTCATTAAAGTACCATGTGACTAAAACAAGGACTTAGTTCTGGCAATTCTTTTTTATATACCAAGGCGGCCATTCACCGCTGGGACAGATTTATGATTTTGCTGTCTAGTTCATGGTACTCACTGTTAAACTGGAGGTTTGCTGCCCTCTTGCTTTCTGACCGAGGATAGCAAAACCCTCCACTGAATTAGGAAAGGCTTTCAGGAACCCATGCCCAGCCACTGGATGTGCTTTTGCTGCAGGTTAAAAATTGCTGTTAAGAGCAAAGGTGTACTGTAGTTATGCAAAGATGCTTATGCTGTAACTGTTTGGTTCATGGATAAAAAAAGCTTGTTCCGTTTTTTAAAAATCATCCTCTTCCAAAATGATCCATCAGTTTGGGGAGGAAAAAAAAGGCAGTAAGGTAGGATGCTGAGGGCACAGGTTTCTGAGGCTGCTCTCCCAGTGTCTCCAGAGCTTTCTTTGATGGTCTCTCATGCTGTCTCCTCCATGGTGCCTGTCTTGATCCTCGCCATGGAGTGTTTCCCTGCAAGGGGACACCCACCGCTCATGCTGGGAGCAGTGGTGGTACCATGCCATGCTGTTGTGTGGAGAGCACGGGCTAGCCAGCTTCTTCTGATCCCACCCCAAGAAGCAAGTGGGTGCTAGGGCTGCACCTTGGTGGAGAGAGAAAGCTTAGCCTTTTGCCACAGTAGTGTCCCCAGAGGCTCCTGCTTTGTCCTGCCCCTGCCAAGGACTGTTGCTGCTGAGGTGTGTCACCAGTGGGTCTTGCTGGGAACCCCCTGCAGCACTGCTGCGAGAAGCAGCAGGATGGTGTGGGGCATTGCTCTGTGGGTGCCATTCCTCTCTGGAGGGGCGCATGCATGCTGGGGAAGCTTTGGCAAGCCATGCCCTAGGCGTGGCTCACCTGTCCCCAGTGGCCCCACAGAGGAAGGGCACAAGGGACCTAGTCCCCTGTGGGGAAAAATTTGGCACAGGGAGTTTGGCTCCCCAAAACCTGCCTGCAAAGGGACGTAGGGTAGCCCAAGGCAGGCCCAGCAGCCAGGCCACATGTGCTGGGCTTGGGTGAGCTGGGGGAACAACATCTCCCATAGCCAGCAGGGGCCAGGCCCCACCGTGCCCAGCACAGGGAGGTCATGCCATTTCACAGCATGACGGCCGAGCCCCAGCACTCAGCAGTGGGGAAACAAAGTCCAGCGCTGCTCCAGGGCCAGGTCCCAGCATGCTGAGTGTGGGAGCAACCTTGGCAGCAAAGGTCTGCCTGCCTTCAAGAACCTCGTATCTCTCCTATTCAAGTAGGACCTTGAAATTCACAGCCCAGCATGGCTGAAAGCCAGGACCCATGGCACTCTGCACAAGGGCACGGTGGTGGACAGCAATGGCACGACCCCAAGCCAGACGCCATGGGCCTTGGCTTAAAGAGAGGTGGGGAGCAAAGTCCTCAACACCCTGAGGGCCAGATCCCTGGGTGTGCAGCCATGGGGAAGTTGGTGGGGTGAGGGTCTTCATGGTCTGAGGACTTGGCCCCACAGTGCTTGGCGCAAGAGGGACCTGAGGGGGAAAGACCTGCCGAGAAAATCTCTCCTGGACACCTTGGCCTGATGACACCAAACTGGGTGGGGAGTGTCGATCTGCTCAAGGGGAAGAGGGCTCTGCAGAGGGACCTGGACAGGCTGGATCGATGCGCCGAGGTCAACTGTATGAGATTCAACAAGGCCAAGTGTCGGGTCCTGCACTTTGGTCACAACAACCACATGCAACGCTCCAGCCTTGGGGAAGAATGGCTGGAAAGCTGCCTGGGGGAAAAGGACCTGGGGGTGCTGGTCGACAGCCAGCTGAATATGAGCCAGCAGTGTGCCCAGGTGGCCAAGAAGGCCAATGACATCCTGGCTTGTATCAGATGTAGTGTGGCCAGCAGGAATAGGGAAGTGATCGTGCCCCTGTACTCGGTGCTGGTGAGGCCACACTTCAAATACTGTGTTCAGTTTTGGGCCCCTCACTACAAGAAAGACGTTGCATTGCTGGAGCATGTCCAGAGGAGAGCAACGAAGCTGGTGAGGGGTCTGGAGCACAAGTCTGATGAGGAGCGGCTGAGGGAGCTGGGGTTGTTGAGCCTGGAAAAAAAGAGACTGAGGGGAGACCTTAATGCTCCCTACAACTGCCTGACAGGAGGTTGTAGTGAGGTGGGTGCTCATCTCTTCTCCCTCTAATGGGCGATAGGACGAGGGGAAATGGCCTCAAGTTGTACCAGGGCAGGTTTAGGTTGGACATTAGGAAAAAAATTTTCACTGAAAGGGTTGTCAAGCACTGGAATGGACTGCCCAGGGAAGTGGCTGAGACCCCATCCCTGGAGGTATTGAAAAGAAAGGTAGACAAAGTGCTTAAGGACATGGTTAAGTGGTGGGATGGCAGGGTTAGGTTAACAGTTGGGCTTGATGGTCCTAAAGGTCTTATCCAACCTAAACGATTCTATGATTCTATGATTCTCTCCTCTGCGCAGCAGCCTCCTGGACAAAACAGGGAGCAGAGCTGGGGACACATTTCTCCACTACAGCTCCACCCGGAGCGTTAGCCCAGTCCACACTCATGTAGTCAGGAGCTGTGGTGCAGGCAGAGAGGCCCATCTTGGGTCCCCCCGCTCCTGTCACGGCCCCGGCCTCGCTGCCCTCGCCTGCCTGCACGCAGCAGGTCTCTCTGCCCTGGCCTCTACCTCCAAACCCTTCCCTCCTCACATGGCCGCTGCCAGCTCCTCCGGCCTCCTCGCAGATCCTGCCCCTGCTCTCCTCTCGCCCACTGCAGCTCCACAGCCTCTGCCTCCTGCCACCATCACCACCCGCCCCTTAACTCCTCCAGATTTCTGCCTGGGCACGTCCAGGCAGGTGCTGCTACGGCCACAGCCCGACTGCCCACAGACACAAGGAGCCTCTCCCACCTCCCCCTCCCCAGGCACCTGCCCACTCCACAAGCACCAGCAAACCGGGCAACTTCCCAAAAAGCACAACCGGCAGAGCACTGCCACAGTGAAGGGCCCTTTGGGGAGCAGCAGGGAGGTTTCGAGGCAGTGCTGTCAGCCATCAGGAAAAAGCTACGCTCTCGGGCCCAAAAGCTGAAGCAGCCTCTGGCCTCACGAGTGCTCCGAGCGCAGCCTCACCTCCCCCTCTGGCACCCAGACCCCCGACGCACACGGGACTCGCACAGGCGACTGGGATGGGATACGCCTGCTTTCTGTGGCTCTTCCAGAAAGAGCAGGCACTGCGGCAGGATTAAGCTGTCACTCTGCTCCGTGCCGCTTCACAGCTACGCCGACGTGGAAGCGGCACACTGCTGCCATTTCCATTCAACGCAAGGCTGACTCCTAACCCATCCCGGTGACCTGCAGAGGATTACCACCACAATCACAGCTCTGGTGGACTTAGCGCAGCCACAATGAGCAACAGCAAACCCTTTCTTGCCACCACCAGCTGACGGCCCGGGGCGGCCGAAAACAACACAGAAACAGAAATGATGGGGCAGCAGTTGGGTAAGCCGCCTGGATTAGAGAGGCTCAAAGGGGCTTGAAATCCAGCACGGACCGCTAACCCAGCAAAACTGCAGCTCCAGCCCTCATCCCTGTGCACCCAAACACGAGCAGGCAGCTGTTGGGTCCGAGCACGCCAAGAAGGGCCACGAACACCAACACTGCAACGGAGAGGTCAGGCAAGAGGTAAAGAGCAGCCACCTGCAGACAACCATGACCCTGACCACGCCTGTCACCTACACACAAACCTCCCTCTGCTCTCTATCGCCCTGGCCACAACAGCTCCCTCCTGGGCCTGGGAAACGGCGACATCCCCACGCACCCTTGGCAGATCTCTCCCCACAAGGCGTGGCAGCCGCCGAGAGCATGGGGTAGCTGCGGCAGCATCCAAGAAGGCAGAGGGTCACCCGCCTCCCTCCTGGGTACTGACCCACCTTCACCTTCGGCAAGGGCGGGAGCCCGGACTCCCACGTCCCAGAACGCACTGCCGGCACAGCAGCGTCCAAGGGTCCACCACCCTTCATTTCACCCTGCTCACACACACAAAAACACTGACCTGTTCACCACAGTGACGTGCCTCTGCATGGGCATTTCTTTTGGTGGTCCACTCCCAGCGGCTGGAGGCAAGGCAGACCGGGCACTCTCCATAGTGGGTCTCACCACTCCACACGCCACTTCTCTGCCTCGTGGCGGGCGAGGAACGGGCCTCTTGCCACCTTCTTCTGGCACGCTCAAAGACCTGGGCTGTCGCAAAGTTCCTTTGGGCTTTCCTAAAGAGTTTGCAGACATAGCCATCAGTAGCGCCCTCCTCCACCCAACCCAACGCAACGAGACTTCAAGCACAGCACAGAGCTCCCTCCATGGACTCCATACTTTTCCCAAAGGCAGAGAAGGAGGATGCTCTCAAGCCACGCTCGGCAGTCTCTTTGCTACAGCAGCATGGCTCGCACCCAAGGACTCACGAACCGCAATCTCCACTGACGCGCTGCAGCAGGGAGAGCGACAGGAGACCCCTCTCTCCTTACACTCTTGGGAAAGGCAGGCACCTCTGAGCTGCCACACCAGGTCACGGCGCAGCTGGAAGCCATGGTCAGGCTGCCCTTTACCAGCCAGCGGCAGCAACAGCTCCCAGAGGTGTAGCACGTGCAGCCCAACTCCACCTCCTCAGCCACCTCCCGCACGGCGACCCCCAAAGGGTTTCTTCTTCTCTGCCCTGACTTGCAAGCACCCTCCTCCCAAACTGTCCCACACAGCGGAGGCTACCAAGGAACACCTGCAGAGGAACATGCCACGCTGGCCCTCAGGCCACGCTGGGACAAACAAGCTCTTGGTCACTCTGCTGTTTACTTGCTGGCTGTACCACACCAATGCTGGCAGGCTTAAACACTTCCAAGGTGTATCGCTGTGCAAGACAGTGAACCAACGTGCGTTTACCATCCTTGTTGTTTAACTGCGATACGACTCCGCGGTTCAGCCTCCCACCTAGAGGGTAGACTCTTGGCGTGCTCGCAGGAGGGCAAGAAGCAGCAAGCCCTTTCTTGCAGACAAGAACAGAGGAATACAAACAAACTGTGAGACCCACTGCTGCTGCAAGCTGCCCCCTTGCAAGCAGATGGGCCTTGCCTAGGCCTGATCCTGGAGTACCCCACTGACAGCAGCACAGCAACAAGCACGGCAGCAAGGGGACGCTGACCCACAGGCTCTGGGAGGACACTGCTGCAGCAGCTTACGCAAAAGGCACAGACCTACGAAGAGCAGCCCCTGGGCATCAGCAATGTGCTGGCACCAGGGTACTTGCAGCAGCAACGGGAGCTGCTGAAACAGCCACAGACGATGCCGCAGGGGCTCCTTCTCACTCACGGCTTGCAAGCACAAGCACCCCTGTCAACAATGCTCCCCACTCCCAGGAACTCTTCACCGGGACCATGCAACTCACGGCCATTAGGCAACACCCTCACAGCCAGGACTTTTGCCCCCGCAGCTGCACAGTTCTTTCACAAAGGCAGACCCTCCACAGCTGCCTGGGGCTTTACCTGCTAATGTGACTGAAGACGTGTTCTTCAGCCTCATCTGGCAGTTCACTTGCCGTCCCATTTTCTTCTTGGAACTCCTCTGCCGGGCCACCATTTGAGCAATTGGCACAGTCTCGCTGCAAGCAACAGCATAGCAAATGACCTTGTTGGAATAGGAAGGAGACAGGGAGGAAAACAGTCAGTGAGGCCCACCGCCTGCTGAAGGGTTTGCAACCATTTCCATGCCTGCAACTGCTGGGTCATGCAGGCCTGCAGGTACTTCAGGAGAGGCTGCCGCAGCAGACACAGACCTTGGAGACCTCCCCCTCCTGTCGCAGTGCACCTCAGAAATCAGCAAAGCAGACAGCCAGAGCCTCTTCATCACCTTCCCGGGAAGGGCTTCCAGCTAGCACTTGCTCCTCCTGCCAGGCTCTGGCACCACTCTGGCACTTTGGAGCCGGGCTGACGTTGCCCCGCTTACCAAAGGAACAGCACAGTCACCCTGGCTGCACAGATCACCCTGCAGGCACCGGGCTGGCCCCAGCCGCAGCCCGACCTTCGGCAAGCCCACGACCACCTCCCTGGCCTCCTTAACGGCCTCTTGCCTCGACCTCCCTTTGCCACCTCTCAGTAATGCTGACATAGGCCATCCCTTGAATGGATGCAGGAACCCTGCTTCAGCAAGCCCCCACATAACATGCCTAGGATGCACTTTGCCTCACAAACCAGACGCAAGCCCAAATCTTTGGGACATTCAACTGCTAACAGCCTGCAAAGGACAAGTACTCCTCCAGAGCTCCACAAGGACACAGGCAGCCACCCAAAAAACCCTGTGAAAAAGGGAGTCTGTGGTCTTAGGGGCTCTCGCCATGAGACTCAGACATACCCGGTGGTGGTGGTACAGGCTGAAAAAGGGGCCCTCACGCACAGTACTGCTACCCTCATTACCATGGCCCTCAACAAGCACAGGGGTTGACAATTCAGCGCAGGACAAACTCAAGGACTTGGCCAGCACCTCTGAAATTTAGCAAACAGCAGCTCCAGAAAGGAACTTCTCTCGCAAGCGAGACAGGGCAACCAAACCAGAAAAACTGAGTGCCCACACAAAAAAAAAACAAGCAATGGCTAAGCAGCAACAGCTTGCTTGAGAGCTCTCCCCTCAGTCCCTCAGGCTGACCCCAACAGCCCAGGGAAACATGGGCAAGGGAGGATGACACGAGGAACAAGTCACGCTCTTGGCCTCCAGCAGCGCACTCCAGCTCATCCTTCCCCTCCTCTTCCTCCTCCCCTGCACACCCAGCATCTGCACCAGGCTGGCTCAACATACAGCCATCGGAGGGAGGTCCTCTCCCTGAGAGTCAGCTCTCCCACCAAAGAAGCTCCTGCTTAGAAGTCGGATAGTGTACCCGCTGTGCAATCAACACCTATGCAAAAAGTGTACCAGCAGTGTCAGAGCTTGGACGGGTAGCCTTGCTTGTGCTTCAGTGCAAACAGGCACACAGCACTTATGCAGCCTGACCTGGGGGACAAAGAAACCCCTCTTCTGCCTCTCTCCGCGCTTCACAGAGTTGCACAAAAAATGTGGGAGCAGTCTCGGGCCACGACCAGCCATGCCAGTACACTACTGCACTCACCAGCCCTACTCAATGTCTGCCCAGGACACGCTCCTTCAGCATTGTGTTTCAACAGATGGATGGGAACAGGCCTTGGGATATCTGAGACTGTTGTTAGCCTAAAAATCCCTCAGAGAGGAAGATGATGCATGCATGAACATGCAGCACATCCTCAGACAAGGGGACGTGGCTTTGTGTGACCCTCCTGCATACAGACCACACCAGTCTGCCATGCAGCCCTTTTGCTGTGTGCAGCAGTTCTGTACCTGCCCGATGCCCCACGGCCATAGATGCCATGAGACTCCCAGCAAAATGCACAGTATCATCCCTGTTACTCAAAACTAAAAGCCCCACCAGCCTCTTTATCACAACCATACTGCTCCTCTGGGGCCCAAAATAATCATGGTCTGAGCTGAAAACTCTGCAACACTCCAGCGCTCATACTGATCCACTTGCTCTTTCTGCAGGGGCTCTGCTCCCCAAGGGCACAGGGCTTCGGTCTGTGCCCTGAAGCCTTGCAGTAATCGTTGTCTAACAGGACAACCTTAATTTGCATGCTTTGTCTTCTGGCTTTTATCTACAGCATCAGCCTAAGGTTTAGGAAGCACACGTGGTCATCCTTGGGATCCTCTTCAGGTCTTTTCCTCACTGTCCCCACGCAGATGTTCTGACACTGGGATTTTGTTCTGGCTTTCTGTTTTTGCAGACTGTCTTGCCCATCACTGGCAGGGCCACACAATGCCCAAAGCCTGTCCCAGTACTGCATGACCACCCACTGGGCTGTGCCTGGGCATGGGGCCCTCAGTCTGGCTCACAGGGAGCGCTTGTGCTGAGGTCACTTTAGAGAGGTTCATAGTCCCAACTTCTCCATGCCACCTCTTAGGTGACCCCTCCTTACAAATCAATGCTTTTTCTGCAGCCTGCAAAGTGGAGGGCCCAAACCTGCCTTTTGCTTTCATTTAATTACATTTTATTCACATTTAATTATTCATTCCATTAGCTCTGAGTAAAGACTGGATTATCCACTTTATACCTATGCTTTTACAGTTATAAATATTTAATTTATGTACCTCTATAAATATGCACATAAGTAATGTATGTCTGTATGAATAAAAATGCATATTAATACACACCTTCATACATATACTTATAAATATGTACACATTGTACATAAATGTATAGGTTTTTATAGCTGAACACTTCCTGGTACAAAGGAAGCAGGGGTTGCGACACTGAATAAAATGGCAGCTCCCTCCCACAAAATGGTGGCAGAAATCTGCCAGCAAGGGCTCCCTCCCAGGAAGGCTGGGCAGCACAGGAGGGCAGGGGCCATTTTTAAAGCGGGTGCCAGAGCTCCCTAAAGCTCTCCGCACACACTCAGTTCAGAGGTGTGCTCACACTCAAGGCTCCTCCCAGGCCAGCCAGCTGCACTCAGGAACGCTGGTGAGCTCTAGGCACCAGTGCTGGCGAGCAGGCTCGGTGCTTCTGGGCAGGCGTTCTGCTTGCAGATGCCCACTCAACGCACAGGCAGTCCTGCCACCATCAGGTTCCGAGGCGGATGGAGCTCTTGCACACCGACCAACCCTGCTCTCAAAGTGTGTGCTACCAACAGGGTCGAGTCCTAACACCGAGCATGCTAGTGTGCTTGAAACACCTCATCCTCAACTGCCGGCAACTCATCTGCAATGTGAGCAGAGTCAGTGGTTTGGGAGAAGTCAACCTCACTCTTCTCAAGCCTCTCTCGCTCAAGACACAATGGGAGAGTCCCACATCTTGCCCACAGGTGCATGAGCCTCGTGTCCAAGACACCTCTTCAGAGAGAAAACCCAAGAGAATTGAAACCCGCTCCCTGCAAGCCAGAGGTTGCACGCAGCAGGAGCACCAACAGGGCCAGTGGCAACACCACCCTGTCTCATCGCCAGTCAACCACCCTGTCCGGAGAAACACCTCGTCTTCACCACCCCAGCAACTAACATGCAACGCAAGTAGAGTCAGTGGTTCAGGAGAAGTCAACCTCACTCTCCTCAAGCCTCTCTCGCTCAAGACACAATGGGAGAGTCCCTCACCTCCAAGCACACAAGGGCGAGCAGCTGCCGCTCGCCTACCTGTGCGGTGCTCTCCCCAAATGGTGGCAGCACCAGGCAGCTGCCTGCAACCGCAGTACCGCTATGCCAGACGCCACGTGAAGTTAGTCTGTGCCGCCCTCTGCAGAAGCAGCCCCTCTCCTCTCACCGTTTCCCTTTTTTAGGGGAAGTCACCCTGGGCAACACACCAAGTCCAAAAGGAAAAGAAATCCCAACCCTCAGCACATTTCAGACGCCGTGCCACACGGTTCAGTCCATGCATGGACACTAACGCCGTCTCTACCATCCCGCACCCAAGTTCACAACAGACCAACTCAGGTGCTGGGCAAGGAGGCACAGCGTTAAGCCATTCCTTGAGCCGTTTTACTTCATGCATACACAGCACTTTACTAACCTGACCATGTCTCTGTGCCCGAACACCTATATTTACACACAGGTGCACCCACGTACCTACACCTATACAGGCAGCACTGCCTATACATGTGGTTACACATGCATGGTTCCTTACCCCAGCAATTCCTGCCCCTGCGGGTCCGGTGTCTTTCACTGACTGATCCTGGAACAGCCTCTACCACAGCTCCCTCCACGGCACCCCCTGCTCAACTGTGGGACACAGCATTTCTGTGCCCGGGAGGAGGAAGGAGCACACGCTGAATGCGCGCACTCGCACACCTCCGGATGGCAATGGGCGGCAGCCACGCCGGGCATATGGGTGCTTCTGCTATCCTTTTAGAGCCTTAGCTGCTGGTGAACAGACCTTCAAAGAGTGAGAGGAGGTGGTGGTCACCTGCTAGAAGGAAAAGACCCATGAAGTCCATATCTCCTTTGGACCCACTTGTGGGGACATCAAGTAATGCGCAACTGCGTAAGTCTCAAGTTGGTATTAAAGCTTTGATCATAAAAAGTATTCAAAGTCCTCTTCTCCTGCCTCTGCTGGCCCATCGCCCTGTGCTGAGATAGTTAGAGTATCTTAGGAACACCACAGCATTCAGGGAAATGAGGCAACTGGCACAGCACTGTCAATAACAGCAGTTTTAGATACCTGCCAAAAAAATCTGCATTTGCATGTGCGGATTTTAGTCCTGTGCACTCCAATGAACCACAGTCATGGCAGACTTAGGGGGCTGGGAGAAGCAGCTGCTCCCACAGCTGTGTCGCGTGCCTTTCCCACTGCAGAAACTTCCTATCAGACCTGGTACTGGTGGCGTACTTGATTACCAAAGTACATAAGGTCAGTGTTGTGAAACTCGCTTGGTCTGGGTTTTTGTCTCACAGGATATGAAAGCCTGCAAGGGGCTGTGCCCTGGGTGAACATGTCCACTCACCTGCTCAGACTGGCAGAGGGCCAGCAGCAGCACTGGCAAACCAAACCCTACCTTAACCTTCATGCACTTATTGATTCTTTGTGTGTTTACTGAGAATGTGCAAAGTTGCAGGCAAATACAAAGCCATCTGTGTAATAAGCACTCAATATTACCCAACCTGGTGAGATCCACCCCAAGTTTCCAGCTACTTATACAGGGCTATGAAACACACCAAGTGTAACAAAATGATTGTAGGCAAGTACACGTCTGTATCTGCTCCCTGTGTTAGGCTCAGCCTGCAGCAAGACCATGCTGCGCAATCGAGGGACTTGCACTAACAGATGTGTTCCCAGAGATGAGCAGAGCGAGACAGCTCACAAAGCTGCCCCTGCCCACTCCTTGCTATCCCAGCCTGGTTCAGACCAGGCTGAAGGCAAGCCTTCCCATCTCTGTGGCTCACTCACCAACAGCTGAGACACGTCCAGGAGCAGCTTCCTAAACTGCCTCTCGGTTCAGGTCATGCTTAAGCATCCTCAGCAGTCTGCCTGGGTTACTCTCCATCTCATGGTCATCTTTCAGCAAAGCACTGAGAACGGGTGGTGAAAGTGTTAAAACTTCTGCTCTGTGCCCAGAGCTTCACTACCATAACTGTGTAGGCATGTCGAGAAGAAACAGAAAATAATTATTTCACATTTAAGAAACACATCCCTTTCCCATCTTTCCCTAAGATTTTGTTTGGACTTTAGGACCAAGTTGCATTAAAATTATATACAGAGGAAGTCCTCACTGGACAGATAAGGCTAGAGTTGAGCTGCACCCTGCAGACACCTAGTTCAGGCTAATTCCTACCCACAGACATTTTGAGGAGCACATGAGAAAGATGTTTCTGGGGTGCAAGACAAAGACCTCTCACTGTTCGGAGAAACAAGGCAATGGGTGCTCCTTCACCCTTTGCACATGGGTGTCTCTATGTCTTCTGTCCCTGACCCCATGCCTGAGTGTGCGATGCCCATCAGTGTCTTCCCTCACTCCCACCTTCTGGCCTTGCTTTGGGCACTGTTTGTTCCAGACTATTAGCTTCTGTCTTGTTCTTTCAGGTGCACTTGCTGTAGTCCTTCTGGAGCACTGGGACTTGCTGGCCTTTCTCACAACTTTCAAAGCCTCTTTGGCTTTTTTGTGACTTGCCAGTGTCTTGACCTCCTCCTCTGCCCTTTGGCCCCTCTGCCTGGTCCTGTCTCTGGTTTCTAACCATCTTGCTGGCACTGTCTTTGATCCCACACTACCTCCCAGTGCTGGAGTCATGGCTACCACTTGCTATGGTGAGAACAAGCCTTGGAGCTGCTTGCCCTTCCTCCTCCTGGGCAGCTGGGGGCCCTGGGCGAGCACTGCTTGCTCCTGGCGGGAGCAGATCAGGTTTAACTGTAGCCCCCAGCATAGCAACAACCCATGTCCTCCTTTGGCCTCCCCCATGGCCCCATTTCCTTCCAGGAGCAGTGGGAGAGAAGCTAGAGCAGCTCCATCTGGTCTCCTTTGCCAGGAGGAATGTGAGGAGTAGCCCCTAATGGCTTTGTCAGGGATCCAGATGGACATATGGCCACACTGGACGTGCTTCATTATCAGAGCCTCCCCACAGCTGCTGGGGAGACCATAATGCTGCAGGGACCTCATGAGTAATGGGGTGTGAAGTCCTGGGAAGCTCCTGGTGCCCAGGGACCCGAGGGCTACCAGTCTAGGATGGACTTGGGACTGGTGCCGAAGTGTGGCCCACCACTGTGGTAGCTGCCAGGCTCAGTGAGGCCAAGGGACTTCCTTCACACTTGCCAAGACCATAGCAGTCTCATGCAGCTGTACACATCCACATTGCATGATGGCTGTGCAAAGCTAATAAGCTCACGGAGGAGCTGCTTGGTATGACTCATGAAGAAGCAGCTGGGTTACTCTCCATCTCATGTTCATCCACGTTCATGAGGACAGTAAGCTTCAGGAGAGTTGCTAGTATCTGGTGGGCTCCAAAGAGGCTCTCGGTTCCCACTGCAGTCACGGGGCTGTGACCGTTTCAAGGACCCCTTTGCCCCCCCGCCACATATGTGCAGGGTGAGGATGCTCTGAGGAGTTAAGGAGAGGTTCCATGTCCCAGAGGTTTAGGGGACAATAATGGCCACAACTGTTGCGAAAGAAGACGAACTCATTCCAATACCAGAGGGAACCAGAGGATGCCTTTGTTTCAGACAGACTGGCTGAATCAGCTGGGCATAAAGAACAGTTGTGTAACTTGTCTGTCCCTGACTTAAAGAAATGCAGACTTTAAACAGAACCTATTGTTAAAATAACACAGCTTGGGTATGCATTAGATCTGTTTAATACTATGACCCTATGATTCCAATCGATGTGTACATATATATATATTTTTTTTTTAACACAGGTAACTATTACAGGTATTTAGCTTATTTTACACTTTGCTGTAGAGCCCTGTTATTCTCTCAGCACGGGACTTCGCCTGCTCTGACTCCACCTGTGAGTAGGAGCTGGAGCAGTGCAAACACCACAAACTCTACGGCAAGTCTGAGGAGATGAGCAGCATGTCCTGCCAGAAGAACCTCACGCCACAGTGGCTGTACCTTCAAGTTCCATGTACATACGGCTCGCTCCACCAGGCCCAGAGGGTGAGGAGGGAAGAAATATGCTCCCCACCATAGTGCCTGTTGGACAGGTCTCTTCAGCTGCATAAGTTCTCAGCTTGGCTCTGCACCTTATCATAGTAATTTAGCAAGTATAATAGTTTTGTGGTTTATATGAACTATGTGAAGCTGTTATCAAAACAAGTAATGGCTCAACTCTGTACTGAGTTTACAAGACCTCAGACTGGCGGCTATGAAGCTTGCTCTGTGTGAAGGCCTGCCTGCAATGTTATTTTACTTGCTTTAGCTGTGACAGCTAAATCTGTAGGATTGGCAGGGCTATTTGTTTTGGTTTTCCTTATCTTTGTCCAGTGTGACCATAATTTTGTAAAAAGAATAGTTGGAAGCACTTGTTCTATGTCAAATAAGATATTTGCAGCAATAGCACAATGATGTAGTGAGAGGAATACAGGCCTGGTGTGATACTGAAGGCCCTAAGAATTTACAGCAGGAAGCTATGAGTACAGGCATGAAGTGGGAAGAGATGGGACACAGACTTCACATTGCAGACTCCACAGCAATAAACTCAAGCAGACCAGCATAGTGAGCATGTATGTGGCTCGTCCCAACGATGACTACAAAAATGCCAAAAACAATGAACAAAGGACCTCTGAAGGGAGAGTTCCAGCCCTGAGCTGGCTGCAACCCACATATCCCTTCCTGGCAGTTAGGGACAGCCAGTGTTGTGACAATAAGCATATTCTAGAGACTAGTAATGATATTCACAGCTGCATTGTGATTCCACAGTGTACTGGAAATGCAATAGTCCGCAAAATATAATGTGTATTTATACTGTGACTGCTGTATCACCCTACTAAATGGAAAACCCTTGTAAATACAAGTAGCCTCAAATGAGTAAACTTGCTATTAAACATTGGACCCTCCATGTGTGGAGTATCTAAAAAAGCCTGGTCAGAGAATACTGGACTCTGACAGGAAGCAGTCTCTGGAGGCTGTAATGGTTGTGGCAGAAGGCAGCTGTCACCAAGTCTTCGTGGTAGGTGTCATTGGGAGCCCTTTGCAGGCACACCCCAGGTGAAGTTCAGCATCTCCACCTCTGCCCTGGCACATGTCCCTGCAGTCTCCCTGTGGCGGTGTGCTCCCCCCTCGTCTCTGACTCCCCCTCCTTTGACCTCTTTCAAGTGATAACCACCTGTGGCGGTGGTGATAGATGCACCTGGTCTATGTCTGGTCCTGAAGGATGCACCCACTGGATGTGGGGGGAGACAGATAACAATGCAATAGCCAAGGGCTGTTGTGGAATGTGCCCACCTAAGCACAGTGGTCAGTATGCAAATATGACTATGAGCCAATTATCAGACCCCCATAAATAGTGAGCAGTCCAAGAGCCCTTTGAGCTCTCCTGCATGGCAGCAGGCTGCACGCCAGGATCTCCCCTTGAGCAGGGACACCCCTCAAGGTTACTCCTCGAGGTTGAGAGATTCCTTACCACAACAGATTCTTGGTAAGTGACTAACAGCATGCTAATGTTGAAATCTTAGCTAAGTGACATAAAGGATTAATTGCGCATATATAATCCTTTAGACATAAACCGTTGACCAAGTCTGGGACTAGGATTGGATCAAGCCGCACCTAGACTCCTCTCTGAGGGAGTTTAGAAAGCAAGGGGATCTTTTCTGAACCTCATGACTCAACAGGAGGGTGTCCCTGACAGTCTTGTCTGACCCTGTCCTCTGTGCAGTAAATAACTAAGCATACCTTGCCATCGAATCTCATAAACTATTGTCGCAGTTACCACTGAACTTTGTTAACTCGGTGTTTTACACCAATAAACCACATTATTTTTGCCTCCATCTCACTCCATCCGCAACACTCCCTCTATGGGGCCAGCCTCTGGCTTGGCTTTGGCAGCCCTCCGTTGATCCGCCATCACGCAACTCAATGTGATGCTGCCTCCAGTCTGGCTCTCAGAAGTGGATGACACCTGCAGAGAAGGGAATGCTGCTGCAGGTGGGCTGCAGGGTGGCAGGGTCCCCCGATGGCAAGATAGCAAGGGGCTCTCCATTGCTGGCAGCAGGCAACAGAGCCAATGTTGTAAGACCTGATAGCATATGGCAGATGACCATCTTCTGACCTTCTGTGTGGGGCACTCATCAGCCCTCTGTTTGGAACCCTGGAGGACAACAATGAAAGCTGAACCTATGGGATCTAAAGGTTTCAAGTATGCAGCATTGCTCAATGTGCCCATGCAGACACGCAGTATCTGTAGCTCTGCAGCTGCCTGGGTACAGGCTGAGCAGGCCCAGCCCTGCTGAGAGGGTGCCACAGGCCCAGGGCAGCGCAGGCAAGGCCCAGGTGACACTCCGGCACCCACCAGCTCCCAGCCCCTCCTTGAGGGAAAGTGCACTTCTGCAATGTTTTGTACAAGTGTCAATAGAGATCCAACTGCAAAATTAAATTCAGGTAAGTTTGCACCACTCAGAAATGGAAGCAATTAAGTGAGTTTAAAACCTGTGCTCTCTGTAGAAGAGACACAGTTAACCGTTGTGCTGCAGTCTCTCCCTCAAGGAGGTGATTCTAGCTGCCGCCTTGTAACGGGACCGAGGCTTCACCGGCCCCACGGGAGGAAGGCATGGTGAGCCCAGGCGGCACCGGCGGGGCGGAAGTGTCCACACCCTGCTCGCACCCGGAGCCCCGCGACAGCCCCAAAATGGCTCCCGCCGCCTCAGCGGGACGCTCCGCCCCCCCGCTCCCCGGCGGGCCACGTGGCCCCTTCCCGGGATGGGGGGAGGCGTGCGGCGCGCATGCGCTGCGGCCTGGCTCGGGCGGGGCAGAGGCGTGGCGCGTGGGGCACGGCGGGCGGGAGGGGGCGGGGTGATGCGGTTGGCGGCCGTTGGGCGCGGCGGGCGGGCCGGGATGGGCGGGGTTTGGCCGGGGGGGACCGCTGGGCGCCGTCCCGTCACAGGGAGCCGGCGGCGCTCGGCCCGGCCCGGCCCGGCCCGCAGCGGCGGCGGCGGCGGCGGCGACAGGGGAAGAGGCTTTGGCTGGTGTCTGAAAGCCCCCGGGTTGAGGTGGTGGTGGTGGTAAGGAAACAGAAGACCCCCGCCGGGCGTCAGCCCTCCCGGGCTGGGGGGAGAGGCAGTGTGGAGGGCCGGGCTCTGCCTGTCAGCGAGGGGCTGCTTCTCCTCCGTGGCTCCGTTGTGACGGAGAAAGTGTCCTGACTTCAGCGGCTGAGTGACTACTTTGTGCCTTCAGAGGAGACTCGTGTTCCGCAGGGTTGTGTTTCTAGTCTTTTACATATGGGTATTAAGGAGTTCATCCTTCTAAGCAGGAAAACTAGCCTCACTTCCTTTTCTTGTTAGCCTGTGTAGTAATCTGCGGCGTGGAGACCATTTTGCAACTGGAGGCTGGTAATCTGTTTTAAGCATATCGAAAAAAGTTTCTGTTCAGGTGCCAGAGAGCTTATGTGCCCTGACTTAGTGATAGAGGCTCTGCGGGCTGTGCTTCCCATGAAGTGTCCTTCTGAGCTGCTGGGCGAGTGCTGTAACTTTTGAATGACCTAACCTTACAGCAGCTGACCACAAAAGTAATTTTCAAAAAGCGTCAGAAGCTCTGAACTGTTTAGCTGTCTGCTAACATATCAGTGTGTTACTTCATGTCACCATTACTGCGTTGCAAGTCTGCATTAGTGCTAGCTGTAGGAATGGGAACGTTGCTGAGGTGTAAGTTGAAGACTGCATTCGGTTTAACCTTTGTACCTTAGTATCTGTCATCTCGTTTAACTAAGTGAATTGTGATGAGTGGTCCTAATAATATAATTTTGGAGGATATATTTTATGGTATCCTGTTTGCTAGTTACGATCTAATTCAGTTCTTCATTATTGCCATACTACAGAGCTATCTGATGGTGGCTTGCTTGATGTTGTCCCCACCTCCCCACCCCTTGCTTTTTTTTATTGAAGTTTCATCTTTTGAATCAACCTTTGAAACTGCCTTCCCAGGTTATAGAGAGTTTTACTCCTTGTCAGTCTGCCCAGCTGTAATGGATATTGTGTTAATTTTTAGTGAGCAGTAAGTTAAATTCAGGTAATTCAGGTAAGAGGACTTTCAAAAGCCATACTTATGAGAAGAATTTGGGTATATAAAAGAGAGAGTAGAAAACAAGGCCCCAGAAATGCTTTTCATTGACTTTTCCATATCTCTTGTATGTGTGTGACTTGGAACACAATTGTAGAGAAAACTGCATTTTTGGTGCACTTCTCAATGTTTGGGGGGCTAGTTTTTTATACACTTGAAACCTTAATGTCAAGTGGAGACTTACATGTTTGCCCAACACATAACATCCCCGCAAGTGGGTCCAAAGGAGATACGGACTGCCTTCTAGCAGGTGACCACCACCTCCTCTCACTCTTTGAAGGTCTGTTCACCAGCAGCTAAGGCTCTAAAAGGATAGCAGAAGCACCCATATGCCCGGCGTGGCTGCCGCCCATTGCCATCCGGAGGTGTGCGAGTGCGCGCATTCAGCGTGTGCTCCTTCCTCCTCCCGGGCACAGAAATGCTGTGTCCCACAGTTGAGCAGGGGGTGCCGTGGAGGGAGCTGTGGTAGAGGCTGTTCCAGGATCAGTCAGTGAAAGACACCGGACCCGCAGGGGCAGGAATTGCTGGGGTAAGGAACCATGCATGTGTAACCACATGTATAGGCAGTGCTGCCTGTATAGGTGTAGGTACGTGGGTGCACCTGTGTGTAAATATAGGTGTTCGGGCACAGAGACATGGTCAGGTTAGTAAAGTGCTGTGTATGCATGAAGTAAAACGGCTCAAGGAATGGCTTAACGCTGTGCCTCCTTGCCCAGCACCTGAGTTGGTCTGTTGTGAACTTGGGTGCGGGATGGTAGAGACGGCGTTAGTGTCCATGCATGGACTGAACCGTGTGGCACGGCGTCTGAAATGTGCTGAGGGTTGGGATTTCTTTTCCTTTTGGACTTGGTGTGTTGCCCAGGGTGACTTCCCCTAAAAAAGGGAAACGGTGAGAGGAGAGGGGCTGCTTCTGCAGAGGGCGGCACAGACTAACTTCACGTGGCGTCTGGCATAGCGGTACTGCGGTTGCAGGCAGCTGCCTGGTGCTGCCACCATTTGGGGAGAGCACCGCACAGGTAGGTGAGCGGCAGCTGCTCGCCCTTGTGTGCTTGGAGGTGAGGGACTCTCCCATTGTGTCTTGAGCGAGAGAGGCTTGAGGAGAGTGAGGTTGACTTCTCCTGAACCACTGACTCTACTTGCGTTGCATGTTAGTTGCTGGGGTGGTGAAGACGAGGTGTTTCTCCGGACAGGGTGGTTGACTGGCGATGAGACAGGGTGGTGTTGCCACTGGCCCTGTTGGTGCTCCTGCTGCGTGCAACCTCTGGCTTGCAGGGAGCGGGTTTCAATTCTCTTGGGTTTTCTCTCTGAAGAGGTGTCTTGGACACGAGGCGTCATGCGCCTCTGGGTAAGATGTGGCATGGCCTGGGTGCATGCAGTTTCCATGGTGGTGCTGACACGCGCCCTGTGGGCATTAGTGTGGGCTTGGCGTGTGGGGGGAGGGGAGCGGCCAGGAGCTACCCAGCATCAAAGTGGGGCATGATGGAGGGATCACTGGGCAAAGGTGGGGGTGGCAGGTCTCTGCCCAGCTTCTGGTAGAAGTCCCGGTGCTGCAGGCAGTGATGAGGGCCACTTGGCTGGCAGCCCTGCCCCTCTTCTGGCCACATGGCCTGTGGTGATAGGCTGGCAGGGACAGACCATGCACAGGGGCTGCTGTGCTCCTTCAGCTGCTTTGTTTGACAATGTTGTGCCCAGTGTGTTTCATACCACCCTCTGCTTGGCTGGCAGGACCAGGCCCCTACAAGTTTACCCAGAAGTATCAAGGTCTCCAAAGAAGAGCCACTAAGCTGCCGAATCCTTGCTTGTTTGGTGAGGGAGGTTGAATATTAAAAGCTGGTATTTTTAGCCTGTGTATGTAAAAATGTTGTGTTTTGTTTTTTTTTTTCTTTTGGGGTGGAGGGGGTATAGGTGAAGATGCAGGAGCCTGAACTTATTGCAAAAACACTGCGAGCTGTTCTTCATCCCTTTAAAAAAGGCGTACCTTTGTCAGAGCTTCAGGATGAATACAAATCCCTGACTGGTGAGTGGATTCCCTTCAGGCACCTAGGACATGGCACACTGGAAGGCTACTTGGAGAGCATCCCAGGAGTGGTCAGAATGGAAGGGAACAAAACGGGAGAGGTAAGAATCAGTTACAGTTCAGAAATGGCTTTTTTGTTTGTGAAGCGTGCTTGGTTCTTAACTTCACCTCTGCCTGTGCCATGGATTTCTGAGAAAAGTACTGTAGTTTGCATGTGGTGCACCAGTGCTGGGAGAAGTGGAAGCTGTGGCATAGACCAGGTGCCCCTAATTTTCCTGCCTCTGCATGCACACTGGGAAGTTTTGTGTGCAGAAGGTGGAAGGTTGCAGGGCATTTTCCCAGAAACTGGAGTTCTGGCTGGAAAGACAGTTTGTGTGACTGTAGAGCTCTCGTCCCTGTCTCAGCATTTCCAACTCGGGGCAGGGGGTGGGGGTGGCATGGGCTGGGGAAGATATTGGTGGGTTGTCCTGGGACCTTAAAGAAGGTTAACTGGTTAACTCGTGTGTGTGTGTGTGTCTTCATCATCTCTTAAGGGTGGGGTTTAGCGTCACCATTTTCGTACAGCAAAACTGTTGTGGGTGTTGTTGCTTACAAGCCTGACAGTGCTTGCTTTAGGCTTAGTGCTCTTACTGTAGTGATGCGGGACTGTGAAGACTTGCCAAGGTGAGAAAAAGCCCATGCAAGCGAGGTGTTTTGATGCAAGAGTTGCAACACTTCAGCTTAGCAAGCCTGCAAGAGACAAGGAGTTAGCGCAGAGGTCAAGGAGAAGGTAGACCAGAGCTCAGCAGAGAATATTAGTGTGGTGGGAGAGTTTTCCTTTATTCCTTGGCCTTGCTGCGCTAGTCTGTGTCTACTGATGGCTACCAGCTTGGAAGCAGCTTGTCAGGACCACAAGCCCCCTTGTCCAATAGTGTGGAGTTCCTGGTGTTGGGTCAGAAGGCATTCTCTTGATGGTTGGTGTAGCTGCATGACTTGTAGATGATCTGTTTGAGTGGAGGGCTTGAAGCCTCTCCCTCACTGGAGCCATATCTGGGATCCTGAAGTCTATGTAGATAGTGGGACAGGAGAAAGCTAGCAGATGTTTGGCCCAATGTATGGCTGTCACAGCAGGTCTGGAGAGACAGCACTTACACCTGAGCTCCCTTGTGGTTCAGCTGGATCAAGCTGCCATCAGGGTACTCGGAACTACATCTTCCTAGTTAGCTGTGAAGAGTGTGACAAGAGTTGTCTTGAGTTTTGTACTGATGTCTGGAAATGTGGCTCTCTTTAAGCAAGAGGTCCCCTTGCTGCATTTTTACAACTGTCAGAATTTGCTTTTTTGCAGCAGGTACCCAAATTTGGGGTTCTTTTCCGCTTGCCCCAAGCCTGCATCAGCTGCAGCTACATCAGTAACATGGATGCAGGTACCTCTGGGAACATTTGTGATGTTGCAATTCAATGCTTCCTCATGGTGGCTCTGGCAGATAGCCATCTGTTTCTAACTAGGACCTTGCAGGATGTAATCTGGTATCCTCCCTTTCCCTTGAGAGCCTTGCTGATCCTCTAATACTATGTGTGCTGAGAGCCTTGTGGACTCTTAGATAGCACTACAGGCAGTGCCTTCTGTGTGGCAGCTGTAAGGAGAGAGTGAAATGTGGCTTAAGGAGGTGGAAAATGAGCAACTTACTAAATATAAGTCTTCATGCAGTTAAGCAGGACTAGCTTTGGTGTAGGAA
Source organism: Gorsachius magnificus (assembly GCA_034008185.1). Classification (NCBI taxonomy): domain Eukaryota; kingdom Metazoa; phylum Chordata; class Aves; order Pelecaniformes; family Ardeidae; genus Gorsachius; species Gorsachius magnificus. The sequence goes on along the minus strand of CM067109.1, from coordinate 28,618,200 downwards.
GTGCTGACTATGCTCTGTGTGATGGAAGCAACTGAGAGGAAGCATCCTACAAACACCTGGGAGGCAGGAGAGATGCAAAGACGGAGGCCACTTTACTCTCTTATGACCCTCATGTTGCCAGATATTGAGCAGAGGGAGGCAAGAATGGTTATGCACTGGCCTGGGCTAGTAACTGCCTGGGACTGCTCCTGCATGTTTTCCTGATACAGGACCTGGGCAGTACTTCGGTGTAATGCTTTGCTTTTTGTTCATGTCTCTCCAGAATATTTGAGCTCTGTTATAAGCTGAGACCACAGCTCAGAGTCCACACAAGCCTGCTGCAAGAGCATGCAGTCAAACAGTCTCTTCCTGGCTCTGGGAGTACTCTGACACCCAAAAAGGCTGCCAAGACCCTTGCCTCTTCCTTTAATCCCTTTGGGGACAATGGGGCAGGAAGGCAAGACACACTCACACATGCAGAGGTCTGTTAGCAGCTGATGATCCTGGCTGCAGGCTAGGTAGTCCTAAAAGGACTTTCCTTACTGCTAGGGTGGCTGTCCAAGACACACCACAAGGAACACATTCAACAAGTCATCCTATAAAGTGGGTGGTAGATAATACAAATTGACCTGAGTGCTGCATGTTACACGCTCCTTAAATCAAAGGATTTGTGTGAGATGAATATTGCCTGGGTAACTGATGCTGAACAGACTGTTTGTGTTGGAAAGGCAATTACATAAATTGTTCCCTCTTCCTCTTACTACCGAACACTAATTTAGTCTTCTTGAACATAGGAAAGATGCTCACAATTATTCCTTCACATGATAGGTATGTTCTCCAGTTTCCACACAGGATGAGGATTAAATTCAGTATACAGAAAACACTGCAAGGGGACTCAAATTTAAATACTGTACACTGCAGTTATGGTGGTTATGTCATTTCAAGGAACCCTGCTTCACTTCACTGCATGTTCAGTTACAAGCAGTGTATGATTGCATCTTGCTCTAAGAAAACTTTGACTTCTGCTTGAATAACTAGGCCCCTCCAAAAAGAGGAATTTGAAGACTGCTTTGCCTTGCTGCAAGTGAATTCATCCACCCCATCTATTTTTACATCTGAATTCATTCTAGCTCAAACCATCATTTATGTTTAACTTAAAGGCACTGTGATGTGAAAACAAGGGAAGAAAATGCTGAAAATAACTTACAATGTTAGTGACAGGAAAAACTTGAAATGTACCAAAGATATGAAAATGTGCATTTATGAAACTGATAAACAGTGTATGAACAAAAAGTCTTTTATGTTGAGACCTTGAGAATAGATCAAAGCTGAAGGTGGTCCATCCTGCATGCATCCAGTAAACAGGAAAATGCCTGTTAGCCAGGAATATGAGGAGAGCTCTTGTAATTTCTGGAAATGGGCACCTCTCTGAAATGCCTGTACGCTACATGGGTGTCGTGGTTTAACCCTGGCCGGCAACTCAGCCCCATGCAGTTGCTTGCTCACTCTCCCCCTGGTGGGACAGGGGAGAGAATCAGAAGAGTAGAAGTGAGATAACTCATGGGTTGAGATAAAGACAATTTCATAGGTAAAGCAAAAACCATTCACACAAGCAAAGCAAAACAAGGAATTCATTCCCTGCTTCCAACCAGCAGGCAGTTGATCAGCCATCTCCAGGAAAGCAGGGCTCCATTACATCTAACAGTTACTTGGGAAGACAAATGCCATCACTCAGAGCGTCCCCTCCTTCCTCCTTTTTCCAAATCCAAAACATAGCCCCTTGCTAGCTACTGTGAAGAAAATTAACTCTACCCCAGCCAAAACCAGCACAATGGGGCACAATGAGGAGAACCTGAAGGTCTCTGTGCTGTTCAGGGCTGCCATCTTACGGGGGTCGTGGAGAGCTGTTGTGACAGCTTGCACCACTGGCACACTGCCAGGGTTGGACACAGGCTGTTGAAGAATGATGGGCTGGAATGACAAGGAGGGGGAGTTTCTGTGAGCCCCTCCAGTGTGAGAGCAGTGGGGATGCTCAGAGCTCTGCATTGGGACGGATGATGAAACAGCAAGAGCTTGTGGGTAGACAACAGACCAGTGTATGGGCAACAGTATGGTGCCTGTCTGTTAGTTACAAACGCCCTAATCTGGAAGAAGTGGCAGATGAAGTGGGTGATGCCTCCTTCCGACAACTGCAGGAAGCCTCATGTTTGCAGGCCCTGGTCCTCACAGAGGACTTGAGCTACTGCCATACCTGCTGGAGGGACAAGGCAGCCAAGCATGACCAGTCCGGGAGGCTTCCAGCGTGTGCTGATGACAACTCCCCAACACAAGTGGTGAGCTGAGATGCTCTGCTGGTCCTGATTCTTACAAACAAGGAAGAACTGGTTGGGGATGTAAATGCTGGGGACAGCCCTGGCTGCAGTGACCATGAGCTGGTGATGTTTGGGAGCCCAAAAGGAGGGGAATAAAGTAAATAGCAGTATCAAGAAGCCAGGACTTCAGGAGAGCAGACTTTGACCTGTACAGGAATCTGCTTGGAAGGCTCCCATGGGGTACAGTCCTGCAGGGAAGAGCAGTCCAGGAGAGGTAGTGGAATTTCAAAGATTGCCACCCCAAGTTTCAAGAATGGTCTGTCCAAACAATCAGGGGAAGAAAAGCAAAGGTGGCTGGAGCACTGCATGGATGAACAAGTTGCTCCTCACAAAACTTAACCATAAAAAGGACACGTGCCTGAGGCAGGAGCAGAGAGAACCCACCTGGGACGAATATAGGCATGCTGCCCAAACAAAGAGTGCTTGGGCTTAAGAAAGGCTGCATTTGTTACTGGTGAGTTCAACAACATGAAAACCAAGGGAGGGTGCCATCACCATCAGAACAGCTCCCAAAGCACTGCCAGTTCTGAGAGCGCCCTTCTAAGAAAGTCCCTAAAGTACCTGGTTAGCTGTACAGACAGCAGGAGAAAATATGGGAACAAAAGAAAAACTAGAAAGAAGGAGATACAGCAAATGAAGAACTACAATCCTTTGCTGTGTTTCGTTTCACTGAAGCCTTATCAAATCCACGCTCAAACCATAGAGTACAGGTTGTTGCACAGACATCTCTGAAAGCGTGAAGAGAGGATTTCGGGTTCACCTTTCACTAAGGTAAGACTCAGTCCAATACAGTCCACACGGTATGACAGTTTCTCTCTTATTTAAGTGACTATTTTAAAAGCAAGGTTGCAGGAGGCACACAGGGATGAGCAAGGAGCTCCTGACTTAACCCTACCATTAAAAGCATGCGCACAAGAGGCAGAAGCAGCATTGGGTGAGGTGGAAGATAGAGGCGCTGTCCAAACATACAGGGATGGGCTTCCAAAGCTAAAGCCCATATGGAGCTGAGTCTGGCAAGGGGCATGAAGGGCAACAAGAAGGATTTATACAGGCACATCATCAGCAAAAGTATGACTAGGGATAATGTGGGCCTGCTGAGGAATGGCAATGGGGACCTGGTCTTCACTGGTAAGACCAGCCATCAGCTCCTCAGACCAGTGGGAATGTGCAGGGCAAGGAAGACTTACCCTCGGTGGGGGAGGATGAGGCTAGGGAACATTTAAACAGACTGGACATGCGCAAGTCCATGGGTCTGTTGCAATGCACCCACGGGTGCTGGGGGAGCTGGCTGATGTTGTTGCAAGACCCCTCTCAATTATCTTGGAAAGGTCATGGTGGTGTGTGGGAGGTTCCTGAGGACTGGAAGAAAGCAAGTATCACCCTTACCTTCAGGAAGGGTGGGAAGGAGGATCTGAGGAACTGTAGGCTGATCAGCCTGACCTCGATCTCTGCAAAAGTGATTGAGTAACTAATCCCAGAAAGCTGTTGCAGACACGTGAAAGACAAGAACGCAAAGTAGGAGCAAGGATGGATTTATGAAGTGAAAATCATATAAGGCCAAACTGGTACCCTTCCAAAATGATGTGACTGATTGGGTGGATGAAGGGAGAGCATTGGATGTAGTTTATCTGAAATTTACAAAGGCTTTTGACACAAACCTAATGGGAGGCTGGTTACCAGCGGTGTGCCCCAGTGGTCAATGCGGGGGAAATGCCATCCAACATGTTCATGAATAACCTAGATGGTGGGACAGAGATCATTCTCAGCAAGTCTGTAGGTGATAGGAGGGACTGATGGGTGTGCTGCCATTCAGAGGGACCTCAGCAAGTTGGAGAAATGGAACAACAGAAACCCTATGAAGTTCAATGCAGGGAAATACCAAGTCCTGCACCAGGGGAAGAATAACCCCATGCACCTATACAGTTTGGGGGCTGACCACCTGGAAAGTAGCTTGGTAGGGAAATGCCTGGGGGTTCTGGTGGACACGAAGTGAGCAGCAGTGTGCCAAAGGAGACCAACAGCATACTGGGTTGCATTAGGAAGTGTTGCCAGCACGCTGACGGAGATGATTATTCCCCTCTACTTAGCCCTAGTGAGACCACATCTGGGAAACCTGTGTCCAGTCCCATGCTCCCGAGAACAAGAGAGACATGGACACACTGAAGGAAGTTCAGTTGAATGGCTGTGAAGATGATGAAGGGACTGGAACATCCTTGATGGTGGGCTCAGAGAGCGGGGACTGTTCATTCTGGAGAAGAGAAAGCTCAAGGGGATCTTATCCATGTGTATTAATACCTGTTGGAGGGAGTAAAAAAACATGGAGCCAGACTCCATCACCAGTTCTCAGTGGTATCCAATGAACAGACAAGAGACAACAGGAACAAAGCGAAATACAGGTAATTCCATTTAAGCATTAAAGTCTCCACTTTTTTACAGTGAGGGTGGCTAAACACTGGAACAAGGTGTCCAGAGTGGTTGAGATGTCTCCATCCTTGGACGTATTCCATCCCTCCACTGGACATTATCTTGAGCAACTAGGTCTAGTTGATGCTACTCTGTATGAGATGGTCTAGAGAGATGTCTTCCAGCCTCACTTTTTCTGTGATTCTTTGCATTTAACCACTGCAGTGGTGAGGCTGCTGGTACACTTTTTGCATAGGTGTTGATTGCACAGCAGGTACACTATCCGACTTCTAAGCAGGAGCTTCTTTGGTGGGAGAGCTGACTCTCAGGGAGAGGACCTCCCTCCGATGGCTGTATGTTGAGCCAGCCTGGTGCAGATGCTGGGTGTGCAGGGGAGGAGGAAGAGGAGGGGAAGGATGAGCTGGAGTGCGCTGCTGGAGGCCAAGAGCGTGACTTGTTCCTCGTGTCATCCTCCCTTGCCCATGTTTCCCTGGGCTGTTGGGGTCAGCCTGAGGGACTGAGGGGAGAGCTCTCAAGCAAGCTGTTGCTGCTTAGCCATTGCTTGTTTTTTTTTTGTGTGGGCACTCAGTTTTTCTGGTTTGGTTGCCCTGTCTCGCTTGCGAGAGAAGTTCCTTTCTGGAGCTGCTGTTTGCTAAATTTCAGAGGTGCTGGCCAAGTCCTTGAGTTTGTCCTGCGCTGAATTGTCAACCCCTGTGCTTGTTGAGGGCCATGGTAATGAGGGTAGCAGTACTGTGCGTGAGGGCCCCTTTTTCAGCCTGTACCACCACCACCGGGTATGTCTGAGTCTCATGGCGAGAGCCCCTAAGACCACAGACTCCCTTTTTCACAGGGTTTTTTGGGTGGCTGCCTGTGTCCTTGTGGAGCTCTGGAGGAGTACTTGTCCTTTGCAGGCTGTTAGCAGTTGAATGTCCCAAAGATTTGGGCTTGCGTCTGGTTTGTGAGGCAAAGTGCATCCTAGGCATGTTATGTGGGGGCTTGCTGAAGCAGGGTTCCTGCATCCATTCAAGGGATGGCCTATGTCAGCATTACTGAGAGGTGGCAAAGGGAGGTCGAGGCAAGAGGCCGTTAAGGAGGCCAGGGAGGTGGTCGTGGGCTTGCCGAAGGTCGGGCTGCGGCTGGGGCCAGCCCGGTGCCTGCAGGGTGATCTGTGCAGCCAGGGTGACTGTGCTGTTCCTTTGGTAAGCGGGGCAACGTCAGCCCGGCTCCAAAGTGCCAGAGTGGTGCCAGAGCCTGGCAGGAGGAGCAAGTGCTAGCTGGAAGCCCGTGACTTCCCAGTGTTGTAGAGCGAGATGGCCCCCCTGCAGGATGGGAGAAAGAAACCAGGCTGCTTCTTGTTGGCGCCCAACCTGATGTGGGAAGGTGATGAAGAGGCTCTGGCTGTCTGCTTTGCTGATTTCTGAGGTGCACTGCGACAGGAGGGGGAGGTCTCCAAGGTCTGTGTCTGCTGCGGCAGCCTCTCCTGAAGTACCTGCAGGCCTGCATGACCCAGCAGTTGCAGGCATGGAAATGGTTGCAAACCCTTCAGCAGGCGGTGGGCCTCACTGACTGTTTTCCTCCCTGTCTCCTTCCTATTCCAACAAGGTCATTTGCTATGCTGTTGCTTGCAGCGAGACTGTGCCAATTGCTCAAATGGTGGCCCGGCAGAGGAGTTCCAAGAAGAAAATGGGACGGCAAGTGAACTGCCAGATGAGGCTGAAGAACACGTCTTCAGTCACATTAGCAGGTAAAGCCCCAGGCAGCTGTGGAGGGTCTGCCTTTGTGAAAGAACTGTGCAGCTGCGGGGGCAAAAGTCCTGGCTGTGAGGGTGTTGCCTAATGGCCGTGAGTTGCATGGTCCCGGTGAAGAGTTCCTGGGAGTGGGGAGCATTGTTGACAGGGGTGCTTGTGCTTGCAAGCCGTGAGTGAGAAGGAGCCCCTGCGGCATCGTCTGTGGCTGTTTCAGCAGCTCCCGTTGCTGCTGCAAGTACCCTGGTGCCAGCACATTGCTGATGCCCAGGGGCTGCTCTTCGTAGGTCTGTGCCTTTTGCGTAAGCTGCTGCAGCAGTGTCCTCCCAGAGCCTGTGGGTCAGCGTCCCCTTGCTGCCGTGCTTGTTGCTGTGCTGCTGTCAGTGGGGTACTCCAGGATCAGGCCTAGGCAAGGCCCATCTGCTTGCAAGGGGGCAGCTTGCAGCAGCAGTGGGTCTCACAGTTTGTTTGTATTCCTCTGTTCTTGTCTGCAAGAAAGGGCTTGCTGCTTCTTGCCCTCCTGCGAGCACGCCAAGAGTCTACCCTCTAGGTGGGTAGGCTGAACCGCGGAGTCGTATCGCAGTTAAACAACAAGGATGGTAAACGCACGTTGGTTCACTGTCTTGCACAGCGATACACCTTGGAAGTGTTTAAGCCTGCCAGCATTGGTGTGGTACAGCCAGCAAGTAAACAGCAGAGTGACCAAGAGCTTGTTTGTCCCAGCGTGGCCTGAGGGCCAGCGTGGCATGTTCCTCTGCAGGTGTTCCTTGGTAGCCTCCGCTGTGTGGGACAGTTTGGGAGGAGGGTGCTTGCAAGTCAGGGCAGAGAAGAAGAAACCCTTTGGGGGTCGCCGTGCGGGAGGTGGCTGAGGAGGTGGAGTTGGGCTGCACGTGCTACACCTCTGGGAGCTGTTGCTGCGCTGGCTGGTAAAGGGCAGCCTGACCATGGCTTCCAGCTGCGCCGTGACCTGGTGTGGCAGCTCAGAGGTGCCTGCCTTTCCCAAGAGTGTAAGGAGAGAGGGGTCTCCTGTCGCTCTCCCTGCTGCAGCGCGTCAGTGGAGATTGCGGTTCGTGAGTCCTTGGGTGCGAGCCATGCTGCTGTAGCAAAGAGACTGCCGAGCGTGGCTTGAGAGCATCCTCCTTCTCTGCCTTTGGGAAAAGTATGGAGTCCATGGAGGGAGCTCTGTGCTGTGCTTGAAGTCTCGTTGCGTTGGGTTGGGTGGAGGAGGGCGCTACTGATGGCTATGTCTGCAAACTCTTTAGGAAAGCCCAAAGGAACTTTGCGACAGCCCAGGTCTTTGAGCGTGCCAGAAGAAGGTGGCAAGAGGCCCGTTCCTCGCCCGCCACGAGGCAGAGAAGTGGCGTGTGGAGTGGTGAGACCCACTATGGAGAGTGCCCGGTCTGCCTTGCCTCCAGCCGCTGGGAGTGGACCACCAAAAGAAATGCCCATGCAGAGGCACGTCACTGTGGTGAACAGGTCAGTGTTTTTGTGTGTGTGAGCAGGGTGAAATGAAGGGTGGTGGACCCTTGGACGCTGCTGTGCCGGCAGTGCGTTCTGGGACGTGGGAGTCCGGGCTCCCGCCCTTGCCGAAGGTGAAGGTGGGTCAGTACCCAGGAGGGAGGCGGGTGACCCTCTGCCTTCTTGGATGCTGCCGCAGCTACCCCATGCTCTCGGCGGCTGCCACGCCTTGTGGGGAGAGATCTGCCAAGGGTGCGTGGGGATGTCGCCGTTTCCCAGGCCCAGGAGGGAGCTGTTGTGGCCAGGGCGATAGAGAGCAGAGGGAGGTTTGTGTGTAGGTGACAGGCGTGGTCAGGGTCATGGTTGTCTGCAGGTGGCTGCTCTTTACCTCTTGCCTGACCTCTCCGTTGCAGTGTTGGTGTTCGTGGCCCTTCTTGGCGTGCTCGGACCCAACAGCTGCCTGCTCGTGTTTGGGTGCACAGGGATGAGGGCTGGAGCTGCAGTTTTGCTGGGTTAGCGGTCCGTGCTGGATTTCAAGCCCCTTTGAGCCTCTCTAATCCAGGCGGCTTACCCAACTGCTGCCCCATCATTTCTGTTTCTGTGTTGTTTTCGGCCGCCCCGGGCCGTCAGCTGGTGGTGGCAAGAAAGGGTTTGCTGTTGCTCATTGTGGCTGCGCTAAGTCCACCAGAGCTGTGATTGTGGTGGTAATCCTCTGCAGGTCACCGGGATGGGTTAGGAGTCAGCCTTGCGTTGAATGGAAATGGCAGCAGTGTGCCGCTTCCACGTCGGCGTAGCTGTGAAGCGGCACGGAGCAGAGTGACAGCTTAATCCTGCCGCAGTGCCTGCTCTTTCTGGAAGAGCCACAGAAAGCAGGCGTATCCCATCCCAGTCGCCTGTGCGAGTCCCGTGTGCGTCGGGGGTCTGGGTGCCAGAGGGGGAGGTGAGGCTGCGCTCGGAGCACTCGTGAGGCCAGAGGCTGCTTCAGCTTTTGGGCCCGAGAGCGTAGCTTTTTCCTGATGGCTGACAGCACTGCCTCGAAACCTCCCTGCTGCTCCCCAAAGGGCCCTTCACTGTGGCAGTGCTCTGCCGGTTGTGCTTTTTGGGAAGTTGCCCGGTTTGCTGGTGCTTGTGGAGTGGGCAGGTGCCTGGGGAGGGGGAGGTGGGAGAGGCTCCTTGTGTCTGTGGGCAGTCGGGCTGTGGCCGTAGCAGCACCTGCCTGGACGTGCCCAGGCAGAAATCTGGAGGAGTTAAGGGGCGGGTGGTGATGGTGGCAGGAGGCAGAGGCTGTGGAGCTGCAGTGGGCGAGAGGAGAGCAGGGGCAGGATCTGCGAGGAGGCCGGAGGAGCTGGCAGCGGCCATGTGAGGAGGGAAGGGTTTGGAGGTAGAGGCCAGGGCAGAGAGACCTGCTGGTGCGGCAGGCGAGGGCAGCGAGGCCGGGGCCGTGACAGGAGCGGGGGGACCCAAGATGGGCCTCTCTGCCTGCACCACAGCTCCTGACTACATGAGTGTGGACTGGGCTAACGCTCCGGGTGGAGCTGTACTGGAGAAATGTGTCCCCAGCTCTGCTCCCTGTTTTGTCCAGGAGGCTGCTGCATAGGGGAGAGAAGGGCCAATCCATCCAGCTGTCACAGAGAGATGTAGGAGGTGTGCACAGGCCTTCCCTTTTCCATGTGTGCAGATGAGTTGGATTTTTTGAAATGGCACTTCTCTAAAAGGCAGAGATCCTTTGTCCCGGGACCGGCAGAGCACAAAGAACACACGGTTCTCTCCAGATTAGTTGCTGGAAGGCCAGAAGTTGGTTTGTAGTGTTTGAAACTTTGTAATGCTTGAAATAAAATTTGGTAGATGTCAGCCATGTTCTGGCTCTTCTAATGGAGCGTGCTCCATCTTGTGTTGTCATCTTTGTTCCTCTCTGTCAGGTTCCCCTGAGCTCTTTCCAGCTACCAGTGTTCTCCTGCTTTTGTTTCTGGTGTCTGTTCCTGCCCTGATCAGGAGGAGAACATACAGGCAAAATGTGCTTTGGCCCAGGTAGCTGTGAAGGAGAAGGTATCTTGTGCTGTTGCAAAGGGTCCAAATGCTGTCCTGTTAGCTTGGGGATGCACTTGAGGGAGGGTTCATGGAGAAGAGGATCATATTCTGTTTTAATGCAAGGTTGTGTAGTGGTCCATGTGACTGGATTAATTTGTTTCAGCTTGGCCAGTTTGAAGCAGGACTGGCAAGATTCATGTCTGATGTCCTTGCTGCTGGGGATGTTCTGTGCCCCCAGAGCTGCTACTGTAGTTGCTTGTGCTTTGGGAATTGCAGGAGGGAAAAGGTGCTTTGAGCCAGGAGGTCCTGACCTCAAAACAGCGTGCAGACGAGCAGAGGTGTGAGCAGCATCCCCAGAAGTGCTGGGCTCACACCAGCCTCGTAGGAGGCCGGCACGGACTGTGCCAGCAGTGCCGGCATTTGCCTGTGAGAGTGGCTAAGCACTTGCAGCACAGGCTGGCTGAGGGGAGCCCTGGAGGCAGCAGAGCTTGTCCCTGCCCAGTGTCCCAGTCGGGGGTGAGGTGCCATCCGTATGCAGTTTCTCAGGGTGTTTCTGACACCCACCCTGCCCCCCCACCCCTTCATTTACCAAAGTCATAGGAAGGCACATCCATGCTCTCAGGGTTGCACTTAAGGATCTTTGATGTATCCTTTTCTGTTGAGCCATCTGTCCTGCTATGGCAGATGTGTGTTACTTGCCTTGGCAGGAAGTCCTCTCCAGTGACAGGCTTTGTCTGGGTGATGACTGGTCTTGGTGCTTCACCCAGCATTGTGTAGTGAAGCCCACAGTGAGGCTGTGAATGGCAGTTCCCTTGTGGCTGCCAAAGTGCATGTCCCTCCTCTCTATCACTCTGTGGTGTTTTGCTGAGAGATTTTCATGACCACAGCTTCTGGGGCTTGCATGGTCTTGGGTGGAAGGGGAACAGGCTGCTCTCCTCCCATTCTGTCACACCCAGATGGCAAGGGGAGATGCTGAAGGTAGCTGCAGTTGTGCCAGGTTGTTTCCTGCTGCCATCGCAGGCCTTCTTGCAGACACTGTTGCAGGGTCTGAGAGGTTTTTTGCAGCAATCACGCGGTAAGTTCATGTCATGAGCATGCAAACCCACAGAAGGTGGGAGAGACCTTGCTTGTAAGGCTAACTGCAGAGATCCTTGAAGCTGGAAAGCAAAGGCACAGATGAGAACAGGTTGAGATGCTTGGTGACCCTCTTGCTTGGACCAGCAGCAGCATTTGCTGTTGGTCACCATCTGGCCCTGCTGCTGAGATAGCACTGTCCAAGGGCCAGAGAGCAGAGCTGGATGGCATGGCAATAGGCTAGGATGCGTGTGCCTTCCCTTCATTCTGAGACGGTGGACTGTGGGAGTGAAATGTAACTGGCTGCTCGACTACAGCTACGGATGGGGGCTTGGCAGGGCTGCATGGCTGGTCAGGTGTTTGTGAAGGGTTGAGCTGCTGATGTATTCTCATGTTGATGGTGTGGCTAGGAGGCCTCCTGCTGGGAGCAGTTTCTAGCAGCTGAGGAACGTAAGGCCTTGCAGGCAGCTGCTCTGTCCATACCTGCATGCTGAGGAGAAGTCTATTAGCCCTGCCGCTGTCTGGCTGTGTTCCATCCCATCTTTGGAGGGATAAGACTACCATGGTCGGTGTGAGCAAGTAGTGCATCACAGGATCCTTGTCTTATTGCAGGGCTCAAAACTGATGATAACTGGGCTCAAAGCTGATGTTAGCACCACTTTGTTCCATGGGATGCTGTTGAACCACGGCAGGAAGCAGAGGAAGATACCACAGGAAGTCTAGAAACTGAGAGGATCCCAAATCCAATTTGCTTTCACATGCAACATAAGGGAATCATCAATCCTCTGTTCCAGGTTCCTTTCCAAGGTGTTCCAGATGGCATGGCTTGAGAGGGGAACATCTGCCCTCTTCCTCACTGAAACCTTGCTGCATTTCCTGCTGTCTTAACCTGTACTCATGTCATCCGTGTCACCTGATGTGTGGCTTAAGGTGGTAGAAATGGTGTGTGTCACTGAGGACTAGAACACAGCTATGGATTCCTACTGGGAGGCAGCAGTAGCAGGATAGTCTCCATTACCCATGTGGCTAGCTAATGGTCTTGTTTTGCCTGCTGCCTAGCAATAGTGATAGTGTCTTTTGAGTCTGCTTCCCTTAAGGGGACTTTTTTTCTTTGGGTGTCTGTCCAGCTTGGAGTTGTCCATATTGGTAAATGTATGTATAGATAGATGGGATCCTGGGTTTCTTGTAGGATCTGCATGGCCAGACACAGCACACATTCTAAGAAGAGACTGTGCTGCTGCTTTGTGTGGGGATCTGAGTGTGCCCAGAAGGTAGAGTGTTTACCTGTGACACAGGTGGAGTCTTGGAAGAGTCTTTTCAGATACCCAGGAAGTGCAAGGTGTGACTGTGTGTTTGGGTTTCATGTGGGTGACTTTGCCTTCATACTTTTTGAGTCTTATCCCACTTTCGTTTCACAAATGTGCTTGTAGTTGGTCTGATGCTCAGCACGTCTCGGCATGCCTCTCCTGCTTTGGAAAGTGCTGTGCTGGGCAGTGGCTATCCTCACTGCTATTGCTCACTTCTGGATGTGACCCAGAAGGGAAGTAGTATTTTTGGTACAAGTGACACCCCATAGCTGATGGAGGAGCAGTAGTTTCATCTTACAGGGATGCCGAAGAAGTGTGAGAGAGAAGTTTGTGTTAAGTCTTGTAAGATGCTGCTTAGAAGAGGTGTGAATGTGGGAGGCCTCTTTCTGATTTGTGGATCTGCTCTGATTAAAGGTCAGTGAAGGCACATTGGGCTACCTTCATACTGGGCTAGTCTCGACTTCCTGTTGCTACTAGCCTCAGCATCATACTTGACCCCTATCCTGCCTTTGGAGAGCCCAGGTGAAGGGGAAAATCCCCTTTGGTGTTTCTGTGGCTGGTGAAGTTTGTGGTTTCCTCCAGAGGTGCCCCTGAACTCCAGAGGTGCCCCTTGGGCAGAGACCATCTGTGGAGCCTGCTCAGTGCATGTGTGGTGGCTGCTGTGGTCTGGAGGTGCCTGGTGTTCACACCAACCTGCCATGCTTCTGTGGAGAGCTGTTGTGGTGCATTTGCCACCCTGATTTCTCCACTGTAGCTCTTCCTAGAGTATGTATCTTTGGGAGGTGCTTGGTCTTTGAACTCTTCTCTCCAACTCTTATTCCCTTTTGCTTGCAGTGTATGTAATGATTGTTTCCAAAACAATCTTAGTGAGTTATACGCTGCTGTGACCTCCTCATTGTCATGAGCTCATTGTGCTGCATGTGCTCCCAGTATAAGCTGCTGCTCTCTGAGGGACCTCAGAACACCTGCGTGACATTTGTGTCCTTTCTGTGGGAGAGCACTTCAGAGAAGAATCTCTTTAACCATGTAGCAACAGCATCCACAAAAAGACCTTGAGTTCCTGTGTAGTTTTAGGTGTTCCCCTGACTTCTGAAGCCAAATCCTTTCAGGAGACTCTGACATGTCTACGAAGGTGACCATAATCATGTACAGCAGCAAGACTGAGATGCCATCCAGATAAAAGACAAATAGTGAGGCTGAACGTGTCAAATGTAAGACCATCAAATGTGTTACTAGGCCTAGATGCTTTCTTTTTGCTAATGTCTTTTTACCATGCATTTTGTTTCTCAAAGTATTTGGGACAATAAGAAAAAAAATAGAAACCACCTATAGATCTATCTTGTCACTGCTGATCAGGTTGTCTTCTAAGCCAGAGCATTGTGAGTACTGATCTTGTGCAGGGGGCCTGCTAGAAGCGTGTGATATACATTTTATTTTATGTATAGGTCTTGTAAACAATTGGAATGCTATTCAGAGCCAGGAGAATGATTTAAAGCACTTTTCTCTTCAATTTCAGGTCTGAGAAGAGACTAACTGTCCCACCACGGTTTCAAAAGGAGTTGCAAGTTCACCTGTCCAGAAGCTCTTCCATAGATTCAAATGGTATGTTTGCCCATTAAGAGAAATTTTTGTCGACTACTCAGATTAGATTGGGTGTCATCTTAAGAAAAATCCATTTTAGTACTTGCTATGAATGAAGATAGGTTTGGGTGAGAAACCAAGTTCTGCAAGTGAACTTTCTCACTCTGATTTCATGGTGCTGGTGAAATGTGTGTGATTGCTTGTCTGCCTCTCTGTTTTCTAGGAAAATTCTTGTGTTGTGTCAAAGCCAATCACAAAGCTAGTCTGAGTAACTTGGAACAGGAGGAGTATGCTTAACTTCACTGCCAGGATAGGGATCTGGTATAAGAGAGTGAAATCCGGGCTTTCAGGAGTAAGCAGCACACTAACCTAGCTGTCCAGAAAATACCCTTCTGTGTGCCCAGCTCCCAGCAGTCGTGCAGTTGATGGGCAAATGATGGTTGCTTTCTTTGAGACCTGTGAGGCTGATTTGTGAAGTGTCAGGTCTGGTAGCAAATACACCCCTCCAAAGGGAGGAGAGGAGTAGAGATGAGGGGAGCAGGCTAGTGATGTGAACCTCTAACTGGGATAATGACTGCCTTCCTCCTACACACAATGTATGAAACTGTCCAAAGTAGCTAGACAGTTGCTGCCTCTTTCCCTGCTCCACTGGAGGGCTTCCATGGATGCAGTAGCACAGAAAGGCTGGGTTCAGACTTTTCCTCAGGACATACCTTAGAATAAAAGGCAAATATTGGTCTGTTTTGTACATCTGTGTGAATTTAGAAGAACATCCTTAGGTGTTCTGTATCTTTGTTGTGTTTGTACTCATAAAAAAACTATCTTGTGTCCCTCTTGGGACACTGCCTCAGTGCAGCCTCTCAACAACAGCGTGGCTGAGGGTTCTGTAACCTCTTCCAGGATCCCTTCAGAAGCAATGTTTGCAACTTCTTACAAAAATAACTACAGTGATTGAAAATTCAGCTTCAGGTTAGTTACTAAATGTCTGAGGTTTCCATGGCTTTTTCCAATATAAAGTGACTGAAACAGCCATGCCGGGCAGGAGAGCTGCGTTTTAGAGTTGGTGTTATGCTGTCAGCTCCCATGTCTAATTTTTAAGTAGGTTGGTAGTCATCTGTCTTTCTCTCTGGTGGCAAGGCTATGTTTACTTCAAAGCTGTGTTTTTGTTTAACAGATAACTTGAATACATCTATTACAGAGACACATACTGTTGCTTCTGGCCCTTCTGCTGCTCATGACAACGAAGTTCAAAGTCGCATTAAGGAGATTCTGAGCAAGTGCAGCAGTGGTGTCTGGGTGTCAAAGATGCCACAGATCTACCGGGAAATGTACTGGGAGGAGCTTAGCACAGCAGTGCTCAGTCAGCTTGAGAACTGGCCTCATGTGTGCACAGTAAGTATTGAATGTCATTTTTGCGAAAGATGCCAGTACCCTACAGATTTCTGAGTGTTCATTTGCCAAATGTTATTTTGTGTAGTCCTGCATTTCCTTTCACAATCTGTAGCAGTGAAGAAAACAAAAGAACAACACCACCCCCCCCGTCCCCCAGTTGTAATAACACAAGGTCAACCTTTGTGGCATTCTGGAACAAGTGCTGCGGGTTGCTGAGTTGCCACCTTTAACTGACTCCAACATTGACAACCCAAACAGCAGCTGATGACAATTGTTCTCCATGCCATGGCTTTTTTTTTTTTCCCCACTGCATTTTATGCTTTTCCTTCTTGGTGAGTTTATCTCCTCTTAAATCTATAAGCTACCAGCAAATCCTGTGTGCACAGTCTTAGGTCTATCCATAGTTATCTTTCTGTAGACTTTTCCACAGGTTTTTCTCACCTCTTAAGTCAAGGCTGCGGAATTTTGCTGTGTAAGTTAGGCTTATGATACAATAAGAGATGAAAGTGAAGTGTGGTAATACTGGGGGAACAGATTACAGTTTAATCCCTTCCTCCTCCCCCCCCTCCCCCCCCCCCCGATGTCTGTTACATCTTGATCAGGGGCATCTTTGTTCTTCATATTAAGAGCTGGTATCAGGCTGAGCCTCCACTTACAGGTCTGCCAGGGGAGTTGCCACCATCGCTGAGTTAAGGGTCTTCAATTGCTGTGCTTTTATCTCTTCTTCTGCACTCATGGTTCATTTAGATTATAATGCAACTTTGCATCAAGGCTTTGTTTAGCTTTACTTTAATAGGCCAGTCATATCAATGAACACTTTCAACTTCACCAACATCTGTCAAACTAGGGTACTGTAGGCACCAGAAGGGTATTGAAGTAATAAGAATATCTGTCTGCTTGAGCTGACTTTCCGTGTACATATTGCTAAGGATTTTCTCGTGTAATAACTTTAAATGCAAAAAAAAAGTTTCATGGAGATTAAATAATTGCTCTTCAGGAATAACACTATTTGCATGTCTGTATGGTATTCTAACTTACATATAAAATGCATTTGTGATATCTTACTATAGACATCAGTAATGTTATGCAGACAGCAGCAATTTGTTTTGATGGTTGGTGATCGGTTCCTGTGTTATCCATAGAGCAAGCTGTTATGTTCTGAGTTACTTAATTCATTCAGTAAATTTTAGTCTTTTTCTTAGAAAAAATGTCACTGTTCATCCAGGAACTTAGGTCTGTGTCTGTTGCCATTTGCTTGTTACCTGTTGGGTCTACCTCTTCTTTCTAGCAAGCAAATAAAGTAATTTTAGCGTAAATAAGTAGTCATTAAATTTGTGGAAACATAATAATACAGCAGGCACAGTATAACAGCAATCAGAATTATCAGGTTGTCTTGGCACAGTCAGTCTTATTGTAGAGAACTGTAATGAGCCTGTAAAGCCTGCCTCAGTTTACTGATTTACATAAACCATAGTCATGGCTCTGGCATGGAAAGTTTGAACTGGGACCCAGGCCTTCTCCATACATCTCTTAAATATAATCAGTGTTTATGCCTGGTTCAAACAAGTTGTCTGCAGGTGTACAGCTCTGTAGATCCTTTGAAATGCCAGAGGGCAGACTGTACTCTTCAGTATCAGTAAAGATGCTTCTGTGACTAATTTCTGAATTATTTCTGCCTTGTTGGGTGCTTACACAAGGAGTGTCTGCCAGCGTCAGAAAAACAGAAAACATACCTGGTGTTTCTCTCTGTACCTTCTTAAAGAATGTATACTCATCAGTAATAGCTTAGTTACAAATGAGCAGACAATAAACCTTGTAATGAGCTTTCAGCATCTCCAAGCTCATTATTTAAGGACTCTGCTGTGGACACTTCTGAATAACTCACATCCCTAAACTTTTCTCTGAAAGGAAGGGATTTAATTTCTGACTTCTAGGAAACGATAATTTCTGTGTTCACATTACAACCACCAGTAATGGAAACTTTTCCTATCTAGTGAGCTGAAGTCTCCAAAAATCACTGTAAGTTGCAGGCTGACAATCTTGTGTTCGGGTCTTCACCTTTAAGGCAAGAGGACCTACTACAGAGATTTGAGGCTGATCTGTTTCTCTATCAGTCTGTTACCTCCCTTCTTTAGGTTAGCTTGCTTGAGCATCTTGCTTGTAGCAACATATTTTCACAATTAAATGCAAAAGTACAAAGTAATTATGTCATGGCTAGCACTCGCAGATTATAGCCAAGCCTTAATGAGCAATTGGGCTGAGAATAAATATGCTCACCACCGTTATGTAATACCCAAAAAGTCTGCTGTCCAGACAGGCTTCAGTCAGGAGAAGAAGAGTCTGCTTCAGCATCTGTCAGGTCCACAGTGTTGCTGAATTGTCTGCTTCCATCTCCAGCAAGACTAGTGCTTTGAAAAACATGGTGGCTGGTGGTGATCCTCTCATCTTAATTTTTTTTCTATCAGAATCTTACACCTTTCCATTTGATGAATTACTTTATCATCCATCTTTGAGCAGTCAGTGTTCTCCATTTTATCCATCCTACTCCTGTCTCATTTCTTATCTTTCTACAGATTTTTTTCACAAGTCTTTCTCAGAACTTAGCAAATTTTATTTTTTAGAATTCTGAGCCAAAGTAGCTCTGCTGTGTTTGGGCTCAGCTTGAATCCTTGGGGTACAGGCAGCCGAACCCCTGAGGGCGAGAGAACATTACAGCGGAGGTATGAGAGTGAGAGGGATGCAGACTTATAAACAAACAAGTTCTCTTTTTTTGGAAGTCACAAATAACCCAAAGTAATAATAAATTTACTTTTGGTACTGGCAACATGTCTGGTGGTTCCCTTTGCAGTCTAATTATAAACTCTGTTACTGAGTGGTATGTTTAGAAGACTTTTTCCTTGCATGTGCTCAACTCTCCTCAGTTACTTGAACTCTGTGAGTGATTCAGGCAATGGTGATTCAGATATGGCAATTCAAGAAAAGGCTAAATTCCTACATCTCTTCTCAAAACATTTACTTGAATTTCCAGAGTTCTTTTCCAAAAGCTTTTAGAGAATTAGGCACTCCTAGGACATTAGGGAAGGTCTTTGCATGGATGCATAATTGGTTAAAAGACTGGAAGTGTAGCAAGGCTGAAATTATTGATCTTTAGAAAGGCAGGAAGTCATGGTGGGATTCCACGGGGGGGACACAATGCTGGACAGGATTGTAGTGAGTTGGGAAAGGGTGCAAATACAAGCTGAGCTGGCTAATAATACAGGGTTGTTGAGGGTTGTAAAGACCAGGGCTCTCTGAAGAACTTCCTAATGGAACTTCCTAATAACAGTTTGCTGGCCCATAAAATTGCAACTGAGGCTTAACTATAGTAATGGACAGGAAGGACTCTCATTACATTAAAAATAATGGTTTTTTCTGTGTGGAATGTTAAGCCTGAGAAAAGAGATCTTGGCATTTGTAACAACTTCATGAAAATGTTGGCTCAGTAGGTAAAAAATGCAAGTGATAAGAAGTACTTGAAAATTAGTAGAATAGAATAGAAAAGAATGTTTCAAATAGGAAGGGACCTATCAATGATCATACAGTCCAACAGCCTGGCCATTTCAGCGCTGACCAAAAGTTAAAGCATGTAATTAAGGGCATTGTCCAAATGCCTTTTAAACACTGACAGGCAGGGGGCATCGACCAGCTCTCTAGGAAGCCTGTTCCAGTGTTTGACCACCCTCTTGGTAAAGAAATGCTTCCTAATGTCGAGTCTAAACCACCCCTGACGCAGTCCTGTATTCACAAATAGCAAGTCTAGGAGTGCGTCTTTCCTAGTTGGCTTACTGAGTACTTGTGACAAGAAGTTACCTTGCACAGACTTCAAGAATTTCCCAGACTTGCTTGTTGCAGCAGTACAGTATTCCCAGAGATTTCTCCTAATTGCCTGTAGAGTAACTCATTAGCGTAGCGTCCTGACTGAGTGATCTGTAGTGCACACCCACTGTGACACCTGCTTTGTTTTCCACCCCCCTAATCCTCACCCAGAGGCTCTCAACCACATCACTGCTAACTGTAAGGGCTGTGCAATCAAACCTCTCTCTTACATACAGTGCAAGTCCTCCACCTTGCCTGCCCTGCCTGTCCCTCCTGAACAGCTTGTAGCCTTCCATCCCAGCACTCCAGTCATGGGACGCTGTTGTGGTTTAACTGCAGCCAGCAACTAAGGACCACCCAGCCGCTAACTCACTCCCCTGCAAGGGGCTGGGGAGAGAATTGGAAGGGTAAAAATGAGAAAACTCGAGGGTTGAGATAAAGACAGTTTAATAGGGAAAGCAAAAGCCGTGCATGCAAGCAAAGCAGAACAAGGAATTCATTCCCTCCTTCCTACCGGCAGGCAGGTGCTCAGCCATCTCCAGGAAAGCAGGGCTCCATCACGCGTAACGGTTACTGGGGAAGACAGACGCCATCACACCGAATGTCCCCCCCTTCCTTCTTTTGGTGGAGGCACCAGTCCTAGAGCCAGGTATTTATATTTTGGGCTCATCTGTTTCTTCCAAAGTCTTTCCCCATCACTGGGAGGATTGAGGAAACTTCCACCTGTGCTCTGGAATCTTTTAGCATTCTTCCCACTGCCCTGAAATCTCTTTTGATTGACCTTAGACTTTTTGCTGCAACTTCATTAGTACCCACCTGAAAGAGCAGGAGTGGATAATAGTCTGAAAGCTGTTCAGTCATCTGGTGACATCTCTAATTTGGGTCCCAGGGAGGCAGTAAACTTCCTTGAAAAGATGGTCCCATCTTTATTCTCATGAATACAGAAAGAAATAGCAAATACTGTACCACTGGGGAAGCATGTCGTGTAAGCACGTGTCAAAATCGGATGTTCTCCTCCCATTTCTACCCAGAAAATACACAAACAAAAACTCACTGAGAGATCAAGCAGAGTGAAAGCAACATGCTCTAGGTGAACCTGCATTAGCAGGAGGGTTGGACTAGATGATCTCCCAAGGTTCCTTCCAACCCTTGCAATTCGGTGATTCTGTGAAAGGGTGATTCAGAAGGGTGGCAGGTTAAGATAAGTAATGGATTCTGGATGAGCAGCAATTAAGTTAGATGATTTAGGTGGGAAATGATGGAGATATGGGCTATAAAATAATGAGAGACCTGGAGAAGGTAAATGGGGAATGATCATCATCTTGAATTCAAAAGCAACTGAATATGCTCACTGATGAATGGATGGTGCCTGGCCTCAGTTGTCATGAACTGCTTCGTTCCAAAGAAACTGTCACCAACTGATAGTGCCTGAATTATGGTATATCCGAAATGGGAGAAAGAGGTATCACTACGTTTGTACTATCTCTTATGCTTTTTCCTAGGCACCTGCTGCAAAGAGGGTGTCAGGCTAGGAACATCTTTGTTCTGACCCAGTACAGCTCTTCTAATGTGCTGATTCACCCTGCCTATATGTAATTATTCCACAGCTGATTCTTTCCAGCCAGTCATGGTGCTGGCTTCTTTCTAGTAGTGGCCTTTTTTCATGCTCATACATCCACCTGAGAAGATGAAAATATGTCAGTCCCCTGTGCTGTTTGTCAGGTGAAGCTGTCTTCTGTCATCTTTTTCTCCACTTGTCTTCCCAAATTCATTCTTGCAGTTTGAAGAGCAGAAAGAGAAATAGTAGGCAGCCACCTTTTAATTGGCAGAAAGAAGGGATGCATGCTTGTTGACTTGCTTCTTTAGTTTTTTTGTAGTAATGGCTGCCTCAGTCTTTCTATCTGGTTTCTTAAGGACCTGGTATAAAAATAACATTACTATTCTGAATTTGGAAATTCCCATTGTGCTAGAAGAGATATACTTGCTTTTCAACAGCTCTAGAACAAAGATGTTCTTTCTCGTAAAACATCCTACTGGCTCTGGCTACCTATAGGTTTAACTATTAATCTGTTGTCATCAGAGGCCAGTTTCATCTCCAGTAAGCTACCATTCCTTGGTCACGTGTCTCACTGCTTTTTAATATGCATGTGGCTACAGAGTATGTAATACCTGAGCATATTCTTTAATGCGTTTAAGCACTTTGATATTGTACTGGCTGATACTGTGTAAAAATGCTGCTCAGACTGGAGAACATTTGCCTGGCTATTTATTCTGAGGAGGAGGCTTTACACAGTAAAGGAAAGCATAGTGTTCTTTGCTTCATCTGTTGGATGTCTGGGTTGGTGTGGGGCAGGTCCCAAAGGCTGTCTGTCTTCTTGAAGATACATAATTGGAAAAAATCAGAGAAAATAAGCGGAAAATTGTCTTGGGTTTTGTTTGGTGGGTTTGGGGTGTTTGTGGTTGGGTTTTGGGTGGGTTTTTTAAGTAGTCATTAGAAGTTGAAGTTTGTCGTTACAAACAGGAAGGTAGAAGATATATTTAGACAAGAATGGGACTTCCATATGGTGCCTGGTTGACATATAATATGGTTTCTTTATTTTTTTTTAACAGTATCTAGATCTCAGAATATTCTTCATCTTTTATTTTTTATAAAAGTTGTTTTCAGAAAGTGAAACTAAGGAAGATGGCAGGATCAGCTGGTAAACAGACGGACAGATTAGGGCTGTTGTTTTCTGAATTTCTGTTCCTGGGCAGTACCTCCTCTCTTAACAAACCGGGTACTACATACTGCTACATCTGGCAGCTGAGTTTTTACTGTAGTGTTTGGAGCAAATTAAAACAGGTCTGCTCAGAGAAGAGGAGGATTGCCATAGTAACCAGTTGTACTCCTTGAGCAATTTTGGTTCTGTCAGGTTTTTACTCTCAGGGAAGGAATTTCTATATCACAATTAAGCTGTGGGAAGCAAAAGTCATCGTTCCAAAAAGAGAAATGGACTTGACAGAATAAAAAATTCAGGTCTAATTATACGTAATAGATAGTGTGTTCTAATGACCTGGAATGTACTTTGCACATGGAGGAGATGATGGAGTGGGCTATCCTGGCTGGTAATATGTATTATTGAAAGCTTGCACAGTTTTACATAAGCCCTGCAAACTGGCTCTTGCAGATGAGTGCTAGCATTATGATAGTTAGCTTTCTTTTGCCATGCTCATTGAAGAAATCAGTGTTTGGTCGGACAGTTTGCTTTAGTGGGTATCTCAGTATTAGACATAGAGCCACTAGGCATTTAGAATGGAGTTCAGTGAACAGAAGACATCTTCTGCCTAAAATTTAACTAGATTTGTTGTATATAGTACAGCACAGGGCAAAATACAGTTGGTATCAGCCTCACTGAGAAGATGGTGTCATAGTATGTGCGGAAATGAGCCAGTTGAGGACACGAGATCCAGAATAACTTTGCTGTCTAAACACGGTTCTAGAACAGGCTGTAAATGTGCCTGAAGCTCAGTCTTACTGATGAGTGGTTAGACAACATGATGAGTCACCAAAGGAAGTCAGACTCCGTTTGACAGCACCTTGTTCCTGCTTCACATACCCTTGCAACAACTTGTGTGCTAAATCTTGCACTTTTCTGACCCCTTAGGAAGACTTTACTGCATTATGAGGTGAAAATTAGTGCAGCCAAAAAGAACTGCTGACAAAGTCGTCTGCTGATCCTCAGTGTTGGCATAAGGGTGTGAGGAATAAGGGCAGCCCTCAACAGTAAAGAGTTGTTAGATTGGTTCAGCTAGCTTATTGCATCATGGAGTTTCACTTTTAACTGTGTGTTTTCAGAAGTCAGAGCCTCAAAAGCACAAGGAACTGTGGAGAACAATTATCTTCACTATGAGGTGCAAGGTAATGAAGTGTGAGGGTAAGGAGGCTTGGCAGAAGAAGGCAACCTAAAGACACTTCTGAACTTTGCAGAACTTACCACCCCAGCCCTGAGTGCTAGCTGAACCTGAACAAGGGATATCTTGGCAATAAGGATCCCTTAGTCTAACAACAAAAGAAAATATAAAATATGCCCAGTATGACTTCAGTTAAGCACAGAATTAATAACTATCAGAAATAGAAAGGTTTCAGAGTCATTTTAGCATCTGGAAATTTTCACTTCAGGTGAAGGGCTGAAAGTAACTGCTGTATTTGCCATGAAGAATCCACCAAAATGTATTGTTGTCATTGCCAGTCTGAATATCATAAATGATCTTTTCTGGGCCCTCTTAATGAAACTGACATACCTGTCAGGGTTAGTGACTGAAAACACTGTTAAATCAAAAACCTTTCAAAATCATTTTGCCTTCCCTAGTATAGTAAGAGGCCTGCAGTTTTTGAAGGTAGTTCTTACATCCTGATATCTGAAATTCAACTGAAATGCAGAACTGAGCCAGTTCTTCTAACATTGCATGAACAGTTCACAGAATCATTGAAGTCGGAAGGGACCTCTTGAAATTATCTAATGCAACCCCTCTGCTCAAGCAGGGTCTCCATGAGCAGTTTGCCCAGGGTTGTATCCAGTCATGTTTTAACAATGGACACTCTACAACCTTTCCAGGCAATGTATTCCAGTCCTGTTCCTGTGTGGTTCCAGCTTCCCAACTGACATGAGGTTTGGCTAAAGACAGGCCTTTTAATGTGTCCTTTTGGCATTTAGGGTAAGAAGTTAGGTATCATAGCTTCCCGTGCAAAACAATTGGTTGCATGTTGGACTAGAAGCTGTAAAAGCTGGAGTGGATCCCAAGGATAAGCTGTAACCAGATGATGTAAGGGAATTCCACAGCCTTGTAAGGAAAAGCTCTCTACTGTGTCCGATGCCACTCTGTGCAGTGGGGATCTTCAGCCTTTCAAGAACATTGTGCGAGTCTGGGTTTTTTCCCCAGAATTGTTGACTTTGCATGTATATTCAAAAGCTTGGTAGCATAAACGCTGTTGCTTTCAGAGGAAGCTACTTGGAAGAGTAGGGAGGATTGCCTGGGGAGAGCTGTACTGTAGAATGATTGGCAAAAACAGTGGGACCTGTAGTCGGTGCCTCTGACAGAGAAAAGACACTGTCAGCCATATGTATGGATGCAAGATACTGCTGATCAAGGCCAGGAATACCTTCCTTACTGATTTCAGCTCCAGCTTGCTGGGAGTTGAACTTCATGTACTGTTGAGGATAGTCGGGTAGATGAAAGCTGCCTTCACACTGAAGCATTTGTCTAAGGTGCCTGTCAGAAAAATGTGTCAGTATGCAGTCTGTGGTACATGTGCCATGATAGCTAGCTTGTGTGTTGCATATTTAAATCGGATCTGGAAAAAATCATGCATCATACTTCTGATGAATTATTCTCACTGAATCAGAGTGATAGGTACAATCAGTGTGTTTCAGAGCAGTCTTTGAGAACCTGTTTGATACAAAGAATCATGGAGCCAGACTTTTCCTGTTTGCCATGTATGTTGAGACTCCGTCACTGACATTAAGTGCCAACTTCCACTGCACATTTCCTTTCCCTGCCTTGCAGAAGAACAGCAGAAAATAACTGCATATGCTAGTTATGAATGTAAACTTGAAAGTGAAGGACATTTTCTCTGACTAGAAGCTGTCATTTCAAGGAGATGTTTTCTCCACTTCTTCCTGGAAGGTATTGATGCTCTAGGAGTTTGCCAGTGTATCTGCTCTTTGATCACCACTGTACACACAATTAAACAAGACTTGGTGTTATCTTGTCATTCTGGCATCACCAAGTGTATCCTTTCTTTTGATTATATATATTAGTGTAGTGGTTTACTTGCACATTGTCAAGCACACAAAGCATTTGCCCTAGCAACACATACAAGAGCATGTCTGCCTTTATCCCCTCTATAGGTGTATGTCAAAAGGAATGGACTTGCTCTTTTGCATTCCACTTGACTTACTCAGTAGCAGTGTCAGTATTTATCTTGGGAGTACTTTTTATTTGAAGCTTTATTATTTTGGGCTCCAGACTTTAATTTTTAAGAGCTTCTCCTGTTACTCAGGCCAAGGACAAACATGTTTTTCTTCTGTGTAGAATGACTTTGGTCTCTGTTGCCCTGATAATGCATTCTGACAGCTCTTGACTCTGCTTTGTGCTCTCTAATGAAGAGGTGACAGCAGGCATGTGCTTGCAAAGCAGGCCTGCCAGCCATACTCATGGGAAGTACCTTGCAGGCAAGTCTATAAACTCAACTGGGAACAAAGTGAGATGTTTGTGCTGAAGAAAAGCTGGCTGTTTTGAAGTGCTGCTCACAAGCGAAGCTGTGTGCTTATAATTAAAAGATTCTGCAGTGTTGTGCATCCTTGAAAGAGTCTTGGCCATAGCACTGTCTGGAGAAGTCTGTTGCATCTTGAACATTAATTTGTATGCAAGAAATAGCCTAACAATGTCCACCTGAGCTTATTTATACTGAAGTAATCTGAAACAACTTAACTGAAACAGCATTTTTCTGTCTCTCAATGGTTGGCTCAGTCACCATCTACAGTCTCTTCAAAACAGAGCTTCAATGACTAGAAAACATTAGAGCTATTATTGGAGTTAAGAGGATTAAAGGTCTCCAGGGATCTTTTCTCTTTAGTCTGCTGCCAGTCTTCAGTGTGTAAGGTTTAATAGTCCTGTCAGCTAAAATTTATTCATGTCTGTTGCAGCACTAGTTAAAAAGAGCTAGCTAAGAGAAAGGGTGCATTAAAGGCAGACCTCTGCAAGCAGCTTCTTTCAGGATGCACTGCCATACATTCCAACGCAGCCTTCTCAAACAGATTGTTGTCCTGATAATGCTAAGTATTTTCTGGAGATAAAAGTTTTCTTGACTGGTCATTTAAACAAATTCCTCAGTCTTGTGCATTGACACTTGGGACATCCTTATAAATTCCTCTATATCTAAGATGTCATTACCTGCCAAGGTAGTGTGCCCTGATTTTTTCTCTGAGCCACTTGATATACTTTGGTCTTATGACTGTGTATCAAAGCCCTTGCAAAGCTTTGGTAAGTTTTTGGTTGTTTTTTTAACCAAGCTCCTTTCTTCAAGAGGCTGTGGTTCAAGAGGCACAATAAGATTCCTGATACCAGGGGGTACAAATGTAGGTTCTTACTGTCATGAATCACTGAAGACATCTTTGGTGCTTCTGGGTTGTATGGCTAAACATGTTTTGTCATTCCTTGCATCAAGCTGGCTAGCAGAGATGCTTAAGAACTTGGTGAATGTACCACTGGTACATTGAAGTCCTTTATATGACTTGTTTGTATTTTATCCTATAGTAGGTACATATTCTTTAGTGGATGTTTATAGGACACTACCTCTCCCCTCCCCGCAGGTACGACAGAATGTCTCCTTGGTTTAGTGAACCTACTTGGAAAGACTCGAGTCTTAAAGCTTGTGGACACATTCACATTAATTTGAAATGCTGAGGGTTGTTAGATAGGTTTGTTTGCCTTCTCATGTCTTATTCTTGCAGAAAATATCACTACTTTGGTTTTCTCTGATAAAGAAGCATTCAGACATGCCACCTTCAATGCATGAAAATTCTCTAACGTGGTTAATACTTTTTTATGCCTGTGAAAACTATTTCCTCTGTGTCAGTTTTAGACAGCACATGTGCTAGTGTTCATGGAAGTTGACCAAGACCTATTCCCAAGAACCATTTGATTGCTTGCTTTTGCACCAGTCTAGACAATGTAATGCACTGCAAGCATATGGAAGCGCACTTGTGCAGTAACCCTTAGGTGGTTTTGCTGACTGTCTCAACTCAAATCATCATGTGGCAATTTGGGCTGAGTGTGAAGAGGTACACATAGGAGAAAATACATGGTTCTTGACACAGTAATGGCCATTGTTTTCATTTTTTTCAATGTATTGTAACTAAATGTTCTTGTTAATGTTATCTTGATGAGTGACATGTATTATTCTTGTTACGTAAGATCATACTTAAAGTTGTTTTTGTTATGCTTCTATGGTATGTTGCTAAGACAGAACAGCAAAGAATGATTTTAGCAAGATTTATAAAGTTCTGACAGGTATGGACATCAATATAGTAAGGTACGTGCTACCCCTGAGTAGTAGCAAGTAATTCAACTACTCAGTGTTTTGTTCATTGATCTGCCTCTGAAAAGGACTTTGGTGTGATGTGGACTCAGGAGAGTTGTTTCCTCTGAGGAAGGAACATCAAGGTGGAGCTACATAAACCTTAATAACTTTCTTTATTGCACGAGTTGTTCTTGCTTTGGGACCAATGTGAAAACACTGAGAGCTTTTGTTACCTCAATTCTACATAGATATTCCTGCTAAGCTACTGTTAGGTTGATCTAGGTTGAAACTGCATAGCTTTAGGAAGTGGAATTTTACTGCGAGTTTGTTTCTACAGTTCTCAAACAGTGCTCTCAAGGTTGTGATGTCAGACCATGTGAAATATTTATTACTGAATTTAGCAAAGGGTAGAGACGTATGGACTGGCAAAACATCTGGGTCCAGAGGGAAGCTGTGGTCATAGTTTAAAATTATATGAAATCTATTATGATCCAGAAATTTCTTCCCTAATATCAGAACTTTTTAAAAGAAACAATAATTCCCTGAGTGTGACAGCAGATAGCCTTTACAACACTGCCTGACAGGTGTGCTCTTGTTTCTGAAGTATACAACCAAATCCACCTTCCCTCAGTAAACTGAGACAGAAACTCGTTTATGATATCCTCACCTGTGTCGAAGATTAGGGGGGGTTAATGTACAAAAGACCTAAGTTTGTGGAGTATTTCGTCATCTTCTGGTCCTTCTAGGAGAAAAGAGAGACTATACTTCGTTAGAAGCAAGTCCAAGTTGTATTGCATAGATTACATATTTGCCCTGTACTGATGTGGTCATATGTGTCCTTCAAAATGGAGGAGGAAGCATTACAAAAATACTGCCCTGTAGTAACTGCCTCACGCTTAGTTCCCTGTGGACGTCCACTTCACAGTCTGTGTAAAATGCATGTTATAAAAATGTAATTGGCAAAATTATTTAGACTTAGAGATGCAACTGATCATTGACTCTACTTTTTGTTTTCCAAGGTGGAGAAAGTACACAGGGGTGATCACACGGATGGGCTTCTTTATCCTGCTAAGAAAATACCACCAACAGCAAAAAGTGATACAGAGCAAGAAAAGGCATCTCAGAATGTTCCTTCTTCAAAAGTAGACCGTTTGTTAAAACCAAATATGGAGACCATGCCTGCATCACTTAGTAGTGACTTCAAGCAGAAAGTTGTTAACATCTTGCTGAAGTATTCCAGTGGTCTTTGGGCTAATGCGCTTCCAAAATTGTACCAAGACACTTACCAAGTAAAATTTCCAGAAGACATTCTAAATAATCTAGAGCTGCTCTCAGATGTATGTATAGTGGACTATGTATCTGAAGCTCCCAGAAAGGCCATCCTCTATGCTAAACCCCAAAGATGCACTGATGAAAACCTGAATGTCACTGAGAAAGTCCGGAGGTCTGATGGTGTGAAGGCCACAGCTGAAGAGTCCAAGGACCAATATCCAGAGAACATAACTGTTCCTCCTCTAATCATTCCATCGGAAGGCTCTGTGTCCGTCATGGTGTTAGAACTGAAAAACACTAATGACGTCTTAATTAGGCAAGTTTGTACTTCACAGTCTATCTTTTTTGCTTAATTTATAAATCCACATACTCATATTGTGCAGGTCTGCCATAAGAGAACAGATAAACAGGAGGTTGGAGGGCTTTGTTATTTACTTAATTTGATAATGAACCTTCAGAATCCTTTTGTTTGTGTGCTTAAATGGAAATTTTCTGAAACTTTTTCTGTGCTGACGTGATCAGTTCTATCATTAACTTGTCTGAGAATCAAAGCAGATTTGACTTGTCATTGAAAGACTTTAAAATAACCCTACTGTAACACAGAGGTATTCATATACTTCTGCAATGCTTACTAAAATATTTTTAACTTCTAAAACTGACTTACTGCTGACTAGGTGTGACTTGAGCTGGACTTGTGTCCAGATTACACTGCAGTTTTCACTTTTGGAGACAGATGAGCTTCCATCCAACAATAACCTACAAGTGCTTCTTGGTTTGGTTGCTAATCAGGACAGTGTAAGAAGTGGATTGTAGTGGCTATCTTACTTACATGTTATTGTACAACAGTACAGGAAATAACATACAGGAAATGACAGCAGTGTATAATCTAACATATAATGTTAGATTATACACTGCTGGACCACATTTAGCTGTCAACATAAGTGCTAAATTTTATGTCAATTACTTTTCTATAGCCCTGTTAATGGGAAAAGAGTCTGAATACTCATGTGCTTAGAAAATGTATATACCATAATTCACTCATATCCATATATAAATGTTCCTAGGGTTTTATTCAGCTTTTTGAAGATGCATCCTAACTCTTGTGGTGGTTTTTTTTGTAAAATACTGTAGGTATGTGGGAAAAGATTATTCTTCTGCCCAGGAACAAATGGAAGATGACATGAAAGCATACTATAGTCAGAATAGTACAGTGTCACTAGCTCAATCGCTGAGCGTTGGGCAACTTGTTGCAACATGCTGAAGAAGACGCCTGGTTGCGTGCTCGGATAATTTCTCTAGAAGACAACAGAATAAAGGCAAGCAATTACTTCTTTTGGCACTTGGAGAAAGACTTGAAGCAATCTTATTTTTTAGATACGCAGTCAATTCCTAAATATGTCTTGTACTAAAGTATCTGTTACATGGACTAAATAGCAAGACAATGAGAAGGATATGCTTGTGTTCCCTTCCAGGCAGATCTGGTATTCTGGGGGTTATATCTAGTGTATGTTTTAGTACAACTCCTCTGAGATTATTTAACTCCTCTGTTAAACTTTTCCTCGGCCAAGCAGACTCTTCTTGCCATCCACAATGAAACTAGAACATCAATAGAACTGTAAAAAAAGTTTCAAATTTCTCAGTTATTTCCTGCCTAGTCAAACATTAATGATACCTTTTTATTTTTTGTTTCTTCCCTCAGTGAGCCCAGGTCTGCTTAACATACTTCTAAAGTTGATCCATTTCATAAATATTTAAATAGCACATGTGTTAGAATTAAGTTTTTTCTGAAAGTTATTGTGATACCCTTCAGCTGGAACTTGTAGGAGAGCGTAAGAACTCAGTTTTGTGAAAAATTGTTGGGTTTGGAGAAGTGACAAGGACACTGGTAGCAAGCTTGCCTCCAAATTTCTATCTAGCTAGAGCTATCAGCCGAAAGAAGGCTACTGCTTCATTGCAGCATTTGCTGACTATCCTCTGACACAGTGCCCAGACTCCATTTTCAGTGTTTGGTATGCAGACATTTTGCATGATAAGAGTTTAGAAAAAAGATGTAAAAAGCCCTGTGAAAGCCTTCTTTCTCTTACTTTAGCTCCAACTATTCACTGCCGATCAGCAGTTTCCCCACTTGTTGCCTGCATTGACTGTGGTATTTGTATCAAAGTTAGCATAAACATAAATAAAAATTATTCTCTTAACACTGTAAAACCAAAAGGCAAAACATAGAATGGCATGTAAGTAGTATTTGACTTTCAGCCCTTTTGAAACTTTACAAATAAAAATTGCTGCTTTATTACCTTTCTTCATGTCGTTTGAGGTAATATGTGCTGAGTCCTTCCAGCAGCACTGTTCCTGTTAAGAGCTGAGATGCTGTGGAACAGTTGGAGAGGACGGTTTTACAGAGATCTTGAGAACGCTTTCCCTGATAACTCTGAACATTCAAGCAGTGAAATAAATAGGAGATTAATGGTGTTATATAGTACTAAATTGGTGAAAAGCAATTTGTTTGCAGCTGCACAGAGAAGGTGATAACTGAATACATTTTCCCTAGACTCAAGAAAACATATTTACAATTATATTCACAATCTTACACTTTTATTCCTTTTTCCATTATCAGGTATGCTATGTTGATCATGGCTTCAGTGAGTTTGTTGAAAGCAACAGTGTGTACAAACTACAGAAACAGTTCCATTCACTTCCATTTCAAGCTGCAAAATGTAAACTGGCAGGTAAGAGAAGGCCAGTGTTGACTCTACAGCTTGCTGTTGCACAATTTATGGATTGAAGCATCTCAGCCTGGGAGTTTTGATCCTTGTTTGTAATAATTCTATGTATGTTAGATTTTGTCCAAGACGGACAGTATAAGCAGACACAGGTATGCATGGAAAGAAGGAAAAAGAAGGAAGGTAGGTTGTGAAG
This sequence comes from Gorsachius magnificus, assembly GCA_034008185.1. NCBI lineage: Eukaryota > Metazoa > Chordata > Aves > Pelecaniformes > Ardeidae > Gorsachius > Gorsachius magnificus. Next base: position 28,586,756 of record CM067109.1, on the reverse strand, counting down.
GAGGGGTTTATAAAGAAACCTTGAGATTAGAAGACCTTGATATCCAGTACATCTGTAATGCAGCCTAGTTGTTTCTGCACTTAGCTTCAATGTCTTTGTCCCTTTAATATATGCGAGCCTAAAGAAATATAAGGAAACATTTACTGTTGTGTGAAGCAATGAACTAGCACAACCCCTTTTCCACAAATGAGGCACATCTGTGGCCAGGTTGGGCAATATTCCTAAACATGATCCTATTTAGTTTTTTTAAAGTGATCCCTCCCATTTCAGTACTTGCAGACTTCCTAGACTCTGCTAGAAATTATTTTCCTAAAACTGGTAGGCATTTCTAACTTTAAAAATATATTATTTTAAATATATAAAATTGTCATGAATGAACTTTTTTTTTGCTTGGTTGGTTTTCTTAATACTTGGATGCACTCCTTTTTTCTCTACACATTTGCCTTGACTTTTTCTGAAGAGGATCTTTGTTGTAATTTTTTTCCCCCTGAAGACAGCTTTCTGTGTTAAAAAGATGGAAATTAAGCAGAATGCATGTAGGGGTGCAGTACAACTTTTCTGCTACATCCTGATTCTTGGAAAGATTTCTGTTGTGAACACAGACCTGGTTATTATTTTTCCCTTCAAACACAGTGATAGATAAAAAGTATGATGCGTCTTACAGGACTGGAAGTCTTCTGTGATGATCCTGTACTAGTAAAAACTGTGGAATTGCAGACATGCTCCAAGATATTTGCTGTGGAAATACTGGAGAAGAGTGATATTCCACTTCTTGTTCTCTATGACACTTCCGGAGAAGATGATATCAACATCAATGCTACTTGTCTGAAGGCATTGTATGACAAGTCCCTTGAACTGCACCTACAGGTACCATTTTCCTGTTTCCTTCTTAATGCATTAAAAATCATTGACTGCTAAGGTCTTGGATGGACAAAAAACAGTACTCAGAAATTTGCTAATTTTGTGTTTCTGGGGTTTTTTTTTCTCCTTTCTTGTCAAAATTTTACCATTGCAGGTAGATGCACTATATAAGAATGTTAGAGTAACCAGTGTTTTCTCTGATGGAAGCCTGTATTGCCAAGTGCCATCTAAAGGCTTGTCTAGACTTTCTGAAATCTTGCAGAAACTAGAAGACTACTTCCACCACAAGGTAGGTTCTATGGCAAGAGAAGTGGTGACATTGTGTAGCCTTTCTTCAGAGTGACCAATCATTCTCATTGCACATAAGTTCAAGTTTCTGAGGTAGCCAAACGCTATTCAAAAAGGCTATAAATTCTCTTCTTAGTTTTTTGGAGTGCATCCTTCAGCGTGAAAAGTGTCTTTTGATGCGTTCTTGTTCATAAGTTGTCTCTAAGGCTTTAGTAACTACTTACAGCTTTCCTTGAATAGTTAGAACAGTAACAATATGGGTCATAATGGGAAGCTTTCAATGGAAACTGCACCAGATTGGTATAAAGGCTGTGGAGATACTGCCGTTTGTTTTTTTTTTTCCTGGAAGCTTTACTTACATGATGGAGCTGAGGTGTGTAAACAGCCTGGCCCACAGCACACCTGCAAGGTGACAATAAAAGCAGTGTACTAAGGTCTGTTCTTTTTAGCATGGCTTCCTTGGAGATTCGATAGCTTTGATCTGATCTGCTGCACATCATGTCCTTGTACCTGTAGCTTTTTAATGTTGTGGCAAATTTCAGCTAAAACTGATGTATAGGGAGACGTCTTAACATTGCTTTAAAATAGGCATGTGGCAGAGAAGTCTGACATTCTACCAGCCATTTACAGACACATGCAACAACCCTTACTCAAGGGAATTTATACAAAAGAGAAGAAATCTTAAGAGAATCTAATTTATTCAACATTCAGCTGAGCCTTAGAGAATCAAACCATGAAATACAGATCCTTGAAGGTCCTGTTAGAATGGCTGCTTGTGAAACTACTCTGTCAAAGTGGTTTTAGGTGTAGAAGTTGAGCTTTAGACCTGTTCTGGAACACACAGCATCTGGAAATACTTTATATTGAACATGTCTCAGGTATCAAGATCCAATTTCAAGCAAGGTAAACATTGAAGGAAGGCATATAGAACCCTGAAAGGTTTAGTGACACAAAGGCCGGCAGCCACACAGGTGTTTCAAAAATTCAGATTTTCTGGACAGAATGTATGTTAGGTTCTTGTTGCTATCAAAGAGAGACCTTGACATTCAAAGTCTTTTAGTATCAATCTGTATATTGTGGTAAAAGAAGCGATCTTGACTTTGCAGCTTATCTTGAGTGTTTTTATTTTGCCTGAGAATTTAAACAAACTAAGATGTTGATGCGTCTTCAAATGGAGTTTCTTCATGCATTTTATAGTGTAGCCATTGTCTTATGATATTATTTGGGATTGTCATAGTGAATGCCACCCACATGAGACTTCCATTTGAGTCCGTAGTAAATTTCATTTATTAAATATCTCAACAAATTATGTGTTCTAGAATGTAAGTTAGGAGCTTCTTCCGTTGTCTATCACAGCTCTAAACTCTATAAACTGCTCTTGCGTTTCAGAACATTAAAGTAATGGTCAGTGATTTCATATTCTGTGTTTCAAAACATGGCTTTTTTCCCCGTCACTTTATATTCTGTTGGTTTCCTTGTAAGATACACAGCCTGGAATTAAAGCTTTACTGATTGGGGAAGCTTAAAACAACATGATAACAAATGCTTCTGAGGATGGAAAGAGACTTTATATTGAAACAGAGTTTTTGCTTCTCAGAACTGTTTATTCCATGTGTGGCTTTTGAAATGGTTAGTTGAGTGCCAGATAGCAATAGCTCCATGCTTTTTAACTTCTGTTTTTATATTTGCAGCAGACACCTGAGTTTAACGTATCACTACCTTTCTGTGGCAAAATCTGCTTGTTTCCTTCCAAAGGAAAATGGGCACGTGTAGAGGTAAGAAGTATTCAAAGGACAGCTACATTTTTCCCCCCCAGAAATGTCTTTTCTTTTTGTTTAGCTAAACCTGAAGCCTTAGTTTCTGTGAAACTTAATTATAGTGTATGTCTCACTGTCGTGTTTTAACCTCAAAATGATGCTCTTGCTTTCTTCTTTCAGATAAGAATTATTCACACTAGACGGGCACTTGATGTGCAGTTCATGGATACCGGAACAGTTGCAACTGTAAAAGTATCAGAGCTTAGAGAAATCCCACCACAATTCCTTAGAGAAGTAATTGCAATACCTCCTCAGGTATAAAGACATGTTAAAGCTAACCTATCCTAGGTCTCTTGGCAGGTTTGTAGTGCTGCTACAAGGTTTATGTAATGAACTTTTGCTTTGTTTAATTGCATTCAACATTGGAGTGTATTTCATTGTGCATCTTTGCCTGAAAAAATAATATATATGTAGTCCGTATGTGTAACGGTACTGGTTTTGCATGTTCCTCTGTCTCTTTCTGTTTTTCATAATTATTGAATCTGTCAGCATTAGTGAAGTTTCTGTGAATAGGAACTTGTGGACTAGTTTCCATATTACTAAATTACACCCTGTATACTTAATTCTGTTCTTAGGCTATAAAATGCTGCCTAGCAGATCTGCCTCCTAACACTGGCATGTGGACTCCAGATGCTGTGCTGTGGCTGAGAGACGCTGTAATGAATTGTCCTGAATTTAGCATGAAGGTAAACAGTCAAAATGCCTGTGTGACTTGAAATCCATAGGTGTGTGGAAAGAGCATTGAAACAACAACTCTAGAAGCTCAACCACTCATCAAGTTGATTTTTGTTGTAGAAGTTTAAAAGTCTGTAGCCAGCTCTTGGACATAAATTCTACACAAAAGCCTTTTCTTAGGACATTTGGCATAAAACTTACTTGCAGAAGTTGGTTAGAAGCTTCTCTTTTCTGCTTACGAATTTAGCAACTTTCACATTAGCCTTTCACATTTTGCTGTCCCAATCCAAATATGCAGCTGGAGTTATTCACTAGCTGATAAGAAAGAAAGCGTTTTTAATGTTTTGCCACATAAAAAGATACAACTGTTGAGTTAATCTTAAATTATTTTTATGCCGCTTATGGGCATAGCTTTTTCTCCTTCTGATCTTGGAAAGCAGCTTTATTTTTTGTTTGCTTTTTCTAATCCAGTGTGATTTAGTATATGTTATTGGATACTTAGAACTGCTGTTATCTTTGAGATAAAATTATTTCCACTTGGAATGTATCCTATCCAGTTTAATTAACTGAAAACACCCATCTAAATGAAATCTATTACTAGCTACAGACTAAACAAAGCTAATTTCCTCTTAAAATTCTGATTCCAGATACTGCCACAGCACTTTTTTTGTAGCTTTCCTTTACCTTTTTGCTTGCTTTAACACTGGAGACTGTGCAATTGAAACATAGCTCCTCTAGTCTGGGACTGCTGCATCTGGCTTTTCTAAACATCCTCTTTCAAGGTAGTTTGTTTGGTAACAATTTTTGCTTGATTAAATAGTAGATGACAGATGTGTGCTTCAGTTGCTGAAAGTTTTTTTTCCTGGCTAGGAAAATCAATGGAAGAATCTGTAAAGAAATGTTATATACTTTGTCAAATTAAAATTTCAGTGCATTACTGTCAATAATGCTAGTGTATCTATGTTGAATAGGGCATAGTTTTATGTCAGTGCTTGAAAATTATGCATGATACAAACCTGGAAGCTTTTTTCATCTTTATTTTTTTCTTATCCTTAATGTAATGGGCTTCATCTTAATTTACTGGGCTTCATCTCTCATAATGACAGGAAGAGAATTTTGAGGGATTAAGTGTTAATATTTAATAGCATTACTTAGTTATTTAGATCTGTGTGGACACTGGCTACAGTTCTCCTGAGAGCTAGAATGCTAGAATTATACACTCAGTACTGAGATTGAACCTAATGAGCAGAACAAAACTCCATTCAAGTTTTGCATTTCCTTTACATTAGTGGAATAGCTGCAAATGCTCTTTTTAGCTGCTCTGAGTTGCTTACTATCTAACAACTTTATTAAAGTATTTGAGAGAACCTTGAAAATACTTCTGTGCATATAGAATGCAATGAACTGTTGCTGCTTTTCTGTTAAAGTCTTCTGTATAAAATCAGATATGCATTTAATAGTTATTAACTGCGAGTTAAACTGTATTTTGTTTTCCAAGGTGATTAAACAGGATGGTTCAAAGGGAATTGCACACATTTACTTGTTTGCTCCAGAGAATTTCCCAGACACGGATCATAGCGTCAATCGACAGATCAAAAATGCAGACTTGTGGAAGCATCAGAAGGATGTTTTCTTGAGTGTTACACCCAGTGGGACTAGCTCCACAAAAGTGACAAGTGATGCTGTTTCAGCTCTACGGTTAACTAGTGGAAGGCTAGAGAAGAATTTCTCTGATTCAGCCAGAGAACCCAGCAGTGTGGTGTCTACCATTGATATGCCTCCACCTCTACCCTTGTCCAAGGCTGGTGAGCTCATGGATGTCTATGTCTCAGTGGCCTGCCATCCAGGTCACTTCATTGTCCAGCCCTGGAAAGAGCTACATAATCTGGAAGCCCTAATGGAAGAAATGATCTTGTACTATAGCAGGGCAGAAGAGAAACCTGTGAACCTTGAAAAAAACAAGCTGTATGCAGCTAAAATTGAAAATCAGTAAGTAGATGCTTAAATTAAAAACAACATCTTTGAAGGTAAGCTTAGCTCTGCTAAGCTTGGCAAGCCAGCTCTGCTTTGTCTGCATTCTTAACAAGGTGGCAGATGTCCTGTGATATCTGAGAGATTAAGGGGGTAAATGAGGTTGCAGCCTCTTCATGCTTCCAGACTGCAGTTCGAAGAGTTGACTTCTATTCAGATAATACCAGATCTGGGAAGCCTGAGCTATGTTGGTGAAGGTCTTTTAGTCATGTATTATTTTTCTGGTGCCTTGACAGTGTGTGAATACAAATTCAGATTGTCTATTCTTGTTTCTCCCCCCTTTTAGGTGGTACAGGGTCGTAATAAAAGGAATTCTTAGAAATGGGTTTTTGTCGGTGTATGAGCTGGACTATGGTAAACATGAGTTTGTCAGCATAGAGAAAGTACAGCCACTCATGGATACGTTTAGAAAACTACCTTTCCAAGCCATCACAGCTCAACTTGCAGGTAGGTAGTAAGCATTTACAGTTTTTTTTGTTAAAGTGTAACAATAACGGCTATGCCAAATGAACAGAAATGTAAAGTGGACAAAGCCAAAAGCTAAAGTAAGCATGTACCTGCTTGTAAAAACAAGCGTGCATGCATGTTTATGTCATCAAAGTACCTCTATTTTTCTTCTTGACATAGATGGTGATAGTTCTATTATTTGTTTATTTTAATGCAGCATTTTTAGTTAACATGTATAAAACTGAAGATTACTTAAATGTTCCCAGCAGCTGCTTTTCATTGTTATAAATATTTATCATTTAATGTGCGTGACATCTAACATGCAAAGGACCCAGGGAAATCAAAACTAAATGTTTTTTTGATCCTTAAATATAACCCCTTACAGAAGTGTAAAAGTTATGATATATGTGTTGATAATCTACATAAAGTTAGGAACTAGACACTGAGTTTCTGGAGAATTTTTTCTTCCATATCTTGCCCCTATTGTAATTTACTGTTTTCCAAATTTACAGTGCGTATTTGGAATCCAGAGTTGCCTGAAATACGCTGGTGTTCTCAAACAAACAAAAAAACTCCGGGGGGGGTGGGGGCTTTCAATAGACTTAAGTAAGATTAATTGCCTTGAGAATATGGGGCGTAGAGAGTCTATACATATCTGATAGAATGAAAAAAATAAAACTTGATCTCTCCTTGCTGTCTTTTCTTTCCTTTTCCAAAATTTTTCTTTCATTTCTGCATTGCTTTCAGATGTATGCTTCTCTTCTTACTCAGTTGCTGCTTTCTGCTGCTGTTTGGTCAGCACTAGTCTAGACTTCAGTTACAGAGTATGCGACAGGCCACAGCGCTGGTGCTGTGATCCTAGGTTGCCTTCTGTGGATCTGCTTTCCTGTGTAGCCTCGGTGTGACTTTGGGGGTTGCTTTAAACTAGTGATGATGGATGTGTTACCGACAGGCTGGGGTCCTAGGAGTGCAGTGCTGAAATGAAGCTGATGTCTAGCTGTGTCTGTCTACTGGGGTAGTACAGGATCCAGCTGAGCAAGCCCGCAAGCCATCCAATTTTCCTGCTTCACAGAATCCCAGGTAGCTAGTTAAGTTGGCCTCTGAGCTGCTTCATATTGTCAAAGCAGGCCAGCTGAGCCTGGAAGACCGGTAACTATTGTCTTGCTATTCTTCCACTTTTGTCTCTCTTTTTTCATGTCTGCTACCTCTCAGTCTCTGGTCTATTTCCTTGTAAAATCCCCTTTGCTTTGTTTGCTTCCCCACCACCCTTTCCTAGCATTAATTACCCTTTCTTAACTGTTGTTGAACTGTTGACTTCTCATTCCTCTGTGTCCTGCAAGGAGCTGTGTTCTTGAGTTGTCCTGTCCTGTCAGCAGCAAGCTGCTGCTAGTAGTAAAAGCAAAGTGTTGTCACTTTGCTGTTTTGCTTCTTTTATCCATAAGTAGCTGTTTGTGTATTCATGCATGATATTTGAGCCTTTGTGTCGAGATGCTGTACAGCAGCAGTGGTCTGGGGAGACTGAATGCCAGGTTGTCAGGAGCCACTTATTTCCTGGTGGATTACAGCCATATTCAAAAACCTGTTTGGGTTCTGGCATCACATCCCTGAGCAGACATGACTTTGTGGGGTGCTGCTCTCAAAAAAATAGCAGCAGTTACGAGGCATTTAGGCGGCATTTCTCTTCATTTCTGCTCTCTGCAGATCTAGTTTGGGACTTGAAGGTTTGGCAGATTTTTTAGTGGCTGATGCTGTTTGGAGATGAAAATTTAATCTAAAGCAGGGCCAACAGGACAAATAATTTCAGGCAAAAGACAAATAGTTTCTTTTGAAAGGATCTTTAGTTTCCTTTTTGTCTTGTTTCTTAATACGCCATGATCATGATATACTGTAGATTACTCAGTGAGTCAGTGCATTTGCTTTTCACTTTTGCAAACTCGTCCGTATCTTTAGACTTCAAGAAAAAATAAATGTCCTAGTCCTAAGCTTGTTTGTGTGGGAAGTGGGTGAATGTGTGTTTCTTTCTTCTAGAGTTAGGCTGCATTCAGTAGCACGTGAACATCTGTTTTCTCAAGTATTTGAACTCCCCACACTTCTGTATAAACATAATCATTCAGATTGGTCTAGTCTATAAATGACCTTCCATTTTACTTTACATTTGTCCTAGGAGTGAAAAGCCAGCAGTGGTCAGAAGAGGCATCAATAGTGTTTCGGAATCTTGTGGAGAAGAAACCCTTGGTGGCACAGATAGAGGCAGTTAATGAAAGCACTAACTCTTGGGATCGAAAAATAGTGACATTTCTTGTGGACACATCTCTTCCAGATACTGATATATGGATTCATGATTTTGTGTCTCAAAGTCTTGTGGAATTTTCAAAGGATGATTAATCACCACCTCTGAAATGTAGCAGCTCAGATTCTTTAGCAATAAAATTAGTAACAGGCTTTGAAAAGAAATATAACTACTACATGGCCTTGGAGACATGAAGGTGATAAAATTAAAAAATCTGTGTTCTGTGAAAAGGGTTTGTTTAACAGCTTTGGGTTCTGTTGACTTCAGTTGACTTTCTGAAAATTTGCACTTTGTTTACCATTGTAATGCTAGAATGTTTGGGTGAAAATATTAGAAAAGTTATTTATCAATAAAACAATGTTGACTTTCGTTCATGTGATCTTTCCCTGATTTTGGAAGGCTTATCTCATAGCTATTACTCAGAGCCATTACTGGGTACTCCTCCCTTTAACTAGCATTTTTATTACTTGGGAAGCATGGAAGCAGTCCTCAATACTTCTGAATGTAGCGTCAGAGACATGCATTATTGATGGGTTTTTCCCCCTTCCTTAGCTTCCTAAGAGTTGAATAGTTGAAAGTGCCTTGCTTAGGAGACTGCATTTGTGGGGCTTAACTATCGCAGAAGGGTATGCACTTTGTGTGCTTACTAGCCTGCTTGCTGTTCTTTAGCAAGGCTACCACTTTTCTGAATTCTCCACTCCCCTTCGCACCCCAACGCCTGGCCAGTTGCTAAATTCAAGGCATTCCTTCCCCTCTTTTTTGATAGCTCATTTTCATGTATGCTTCTGAGAAACTTTTAAGGACTGCTGCTCCCTGGAGACAGGAGCGAGCCACGTCCTATAAGCTCATGGATTGGTGCTTAAAGTCCTCTGAACACTGTATTTTTGGCCTACTTTAGAGCCGACTTTATTTTTGGCCTTAGAAATATTTAGAGAAGGTGTAGAGATGATTATATTTCATAGTCTGCTGCCTGGATTTGAGTTTGCTTGCCATAGTCCCTTAAGATTGTTAAATGCAGTATGAAAGGTTTCCACAGTGAATGCCAGCAGAAGGGATTTTTCTGCTGTGCATAGCTATTATGATCTCTCTAGTAATGGAAATTCTGCCAGCATGCTGTCTGCACAGGTAAAGGAGACTGGAGAGAAAGGGAACCCTGACTGGAAAGGTGCAGTGCGTATTGAACATTAGGATGGGAGAAAGAACATGCATGCAAGCATTCTGAGTAAACAAGCTGTTTAAGCATGTAAGACTTACATTTGCACCCTCTTAGTCTAATTCTGGTGTGGTTCTGGAGAAGGTCTGAGTAAGGAGTCCTCTCGGAAGTCTGGTGAGTGTCTCTGCCTGGACTGTACGCAGGGTGTAGGCAGAGCCCTTAGGAATAGACGGGCAGCAGGACACGAACAGACTGCTAATCTAATGCAAATTGCTAGTTAACATGGTCCTGTCCATATTGAAGTATGCTGATCCATATTGAAGTATGCTGAGGTGAGACTTTTAAGTGTCCCTATTGAAAGAGAAGTTACGTTGATGCCTGATACACTAATATTTTTCCATATTAATCAATTTCTCCCTCCTGCCACCGCAGAGAAAGTGAAGAATGCATGTAAAGGAATCAGTGTGATGATGAATTGCTGTAGGATAAACTTCCATGCAGAAGTTTCCTTCTGTGCAGGACTGCTTCTGAGCCTGAAAATCTGAATGGTGCAGGGCATTAGGGTGAGACAAGCACTTTCCTGAGCTCCTGAAGAGAGTGACGAGTTTTCCTGTGTGTCTAAGAGCATATGCCACCTTCATCTGCAATCTTGCGAAGTTTGATGGCTTGTTCATTGATAATTCTAATGGCACGGGGCGATTTGCTGGAACTGTTTTGAAACTTGTCTGGTTGTGTGAGAAATGCCCATGCTGTGTTTGCATCCTTCGAGGCTCGGGGATCTGCTGTTGGCCAGTAGCTGGTTTGCGCCTGTGCACTGATGGAGCGGGCTTTGGGACTCTGCACTTGCAGTGTTAGGGAGAAGAGCTTGGCAGGTGTTCAAGAGACTCCAGATGCTTTTTGAGCTGGTTCTCTGTTCTTTCTGGAGTATGCTTCACCCTCGCCTTGGTTGTTGGTGGCTGCTCCAGAGTCTAAATAAGCCCAGATTGGAAGCAAGAACAATATTCATACGGTCTTATGTGTTTGCAGAGCTCAGTACCAGAGTTCACACAGGCTGCTCTGTGTGTTGGTAAAACAGAGTGCAGCTGAACTGATCGGCAAACCCAAGAGCACCACTCTCCACGTGGTTGTATTGGGTTTCTGTGGCAAGGTCTTGGTAGTGGGGGGCTACAGGGGTGGCTTCTGTGAGAAGCTGCCAGAAGTTTTCCCTGTGTCCACTGCTGGCCAAGGCCAAGCCAATCAGCAACAGTGGAAGCGCCTCTGGGATAACATAGTTAAGAACGAAAAAAAAAAGGGCTGTGTCTCAGTAGCCGGAGAGAGAAGAGAAGTGAGAGGATGTGAGAGAAAACAGCCCTGCAGACACCAAGGTCAGTGAAGAAGGAGGGGGAGGAGGAGCTCCAGGCGTCAGAGCAGAGATTCCCCTCAGCCCCTGGTGCAGCCCTTTCCCTTTCAGTGAAAAAATTTTTCCTAATGTCCAACCTAAACCTGCCCATTCCCCCTCGTCCTATCGCCCGTTACCAGGGAGAAGAGGCCGACCCCCACCTCGCTACCCCCTCCTGTCAGGCAGTTGTAGAGGGCGATCAGGTCTCCCCTCAGCCTCCTCTTCTCCAGGCTCAACAACCCCAGCTCCCTCAGCCGCTCCTCGTATGACTTGTGCTCCAGACCCCTCACCAGCTTTGTGGCTCTCCTCTGGACATGCTCCAGCAATGCAATGTCTTTCTTGTAGTGAGGGGCCCAAAACTGAACCCAGCATTCGAGGGGTGGCCTCACCAGTGCTGAGTACAGGGGCACGATCACTACCCCTGCTTTTAAGGTTACTTGTCTTTGACCCCACTGACCAGCCTGTAAGATTCTCTGGTGTATTTGCTAACTGACCTGCTAGTGTTATTTGAGTGCATGTTGTGCTCTGGCTTTGAAAAACATGCAGCAGGTATTGGCTGCACGCAATGTTGAACACTTTTGAGTTTGTGGAAGTTCCTGATCCATGAAGTAGTTAGCATAATTGGTAACTAGTAGCTAGCCTGCTGCCCTTAGGAGGCGTTAGACCTGCCTGCTCTGTGCAAGTTGTTAGTTCACACAGAATGCTGCGTGGTTTTTTTACTTCAGTTTTTCAGCAGTCTGGGGTCTGTAGTGAATGGTTTCTCTGCTTTCATGAATGCATGGCACCTCATCAGGGGTGCTTGTCTGTATCAAGCAGGTGGTGGAGTTCCTGTTCCGCATGATCTTTGCATTCTGATGGCCATTAGAAAGGCCTCCAGAGGAATCCTGCATACAGTTCTGGGCACTATCCTACAAGAAAGATGTGGATTAATTACAGAGAATCCGGACAAAAGCAAGAACAATGAAAAGTCTAGAAAACCTGGCTTAAAGAGAAGGATTTGTAGTTAGTCTGGATAGGAGAAGGCTAAGGAGGGGCACACTTTCAAAAGTTTTCGCTGATAAAGAATATTTTTATATGTAGGGAAAATAGGACACGTAAGGGCTTGAATTGCAGAAAGGTAAGTTTAGGTTAGGTGTCAGGCAGTCTTTCTAAAGAGAGAGGGGAAAGCCTGGAAATCCACTGGAACTCCAGTTTCATTACAAATGGCAAAACCAGGTAGGATGTATCTGTGGAAGCCCAGCTGATCCTCCCATGGGATGTGGAGGTGGAGTGTGTAATTCTTGGGACCCCAACTAAGATAACTTTCCAACCAGAAAAGGGGAATGCAGCATCACTAGACATGTTTTGTGGATCATTGTGAACTTTATAAACTGGAAAATGAGCACTCATTACCTTGGGAAAACATGACACTAATAATTTAAAAAAAAAAAGCAGATGTCTTACTTTTCCAAGGCTGTGAACAATAACCACTTTCAAACCACCTCTTTTCTGATTATTCCATCTCAGCTGTATTTTGTTAAGTTTACAAAGTTTAAGTTTACTGGTTTTCATCTCCCAGTGTGCTCACCCTAGGTTGTTCTGAGGAACTCTGTTTTGCCAGGGAAACGTGAGAACCCTCTCTGCCATCCCAACGTGAGTTCCTGTCTCCAAGGTTTCCACTCCTGGGCTGCTCTTCCCCCATTTGGGGAGACTTTTGTTGCAAAGCTCCATTGTCTCTCTGTTTCCACCACACTCACCCTTTGTTCTCACAGTGGCTGCGCATCAGGCAAGGAGCCTGGATTCTCACATGCCGATTGCGTTAGCCAAGAAAAGTGAAGAAGAGTCATGCAATGAAAAAAGCCCTCACTTTAAACACCCGTAATGCCTGAAAGCTTTCCTTTGTGTTCATCATTGCTGATTATTTTCAGACTGGCAGTCTCAAACAGGAGAATTGTCCTGCTCTGTGAGGTCAGAATCACAGAATCATTTGGTTGGAAAAGACCTTTAAGATCATCAAGGCCAACCATACCTGTCCACCACTAAACCGTGTCCCTAAGCACCTTGTCTACCCGTCTTTTAAATACCTCCAGGGATGGGGACTCAACCACTTCCCTGGGCAGCCCATTCCAGTTCCATTAGAACTCAGCTGGGGCAAGAGGAGCTTGTGACCGGAGCGGACACGCTTCAGTCATGCCCAGCCATTACCCCGAGAGCTGTTTTGAAGAGGGGCGTAGGTGTAGTTGGGAGTTAGCAGTACGTGGTGTCTTGTGAACAGTGCTGCCAGGTGTGGTATGTGCAGCGCTCGTTACTGTGTCATGGTCGACAGCTAAAAAAGAAGCATCTCTGATACTTACAGTCAAAACAAATGCGCTGAGTTAACGTCTCGCCTGACGGAGACAGGCTGAGTGTGTTCTGAGGAGGACTGTAGCACTCACCTTGGACGAGACTCTGGTGCCCACAAAGCTCAATCTGACAGCAGCCAGGTGGGATAAAAATTAGGTGGCTTGTGTGTATCTCAGAGTGCAAAGCCAACAGGGGCTTGTAGGGAAGCTTGGTGGTACCGGCAGATCCCTTCCTGAGCTGCTTGCAGCTTGCACACCCTTGAGGAAGACAGTTGGTAAGCAGGCAGCCTTGATACTGGCATCTATGTTTGCCTGATCCGGTACCCATCAGGCTTCTTCAGCTTGAAGTAATTCAGGCATTTGGGTGAAATGGGTGCTTCTAAGTGCCCTTTTCACTCCTGCCAGCAGCTGGAATGACGCCAGCGACTTGGGCCACAATCCTGCTGGCCTCTACGAGGCAGGCGCTGAATTCAGTGCTTGCCAGCGTCCCCCTTTGTGTCCTCTCTTTGGCCCAGCCATGAGCAGTATTTCCACGGCTAGCTGCAGATCTTTCTCCAAATTCCACAGGACATAGAACCTCAGCCAGGTCAGCTGTATGACAAGCTGTGAAAAAAAAAAGCGCCAGGTACCATCTCATGGAGGCTGGGTGCATTTTCGGACGAAGGGCGTTGCTAGGCCTGGGAAATGTGGGGCTGGAGAAGTGTTCAGGTGGACTGGCCTCCTCTGATGGACCTGGGGCCCTCTCTGCTCTTGCCTTGTGGCTGCTGGCAGAGACCAGAGAGCAGAGACGAGGAGGAGCTTGGGGCTGATACTTTGTGGGAGGTTTGTTCAAATGATAATAGGACAAATCCACGGGGCTTCGTGATGACTCAAAGGTGAGACAGGGGAAAGGAGATTTGGCAGTGACTGTTACCAAGACTGTTGACACTACGAGGCTGGAAGGCAGCAACCTGGGCTGATGGCAGACTTGGAGCACCTCTAGGAGGTGGCCGGCACTGGATGTACTGGGCAAACTGGCAGGCAGTAAAATAAGACACAGAAATCAGTAGGTGCGTCGACACTGATGGCGTCTGTGGGGAAGCAGCTTTCATGAAGCACCCATGCTTGCAGCCGCGGGGCCCCAGCAGCGCTGGCAGCGGGGCCACCCCCCGCCGGAGGCCGGGGGTGGTCGTGACCTGGTCTGGCTGAGCCCTGAGACCCCCCCCGCTCCCCCGGTCCGAGGGCTGCACCACCCCTCCCGGAGAAGCGGTTTTTCCAGCCGCAGCCTCGGGGTGCTTCCCGGCGGCCTGGGTCCCCACAGCCGGGGTGCGCGCACCCTGCGGGGCGCGCCGAGGGGCCGGGGCTCGCCGCTCTGCAGGACGCCGCCGGCGGGCAGAAGGCAGGCTCCAGCGCGCCGGCACCGCTAGGAGCGGGGAAGACCCATCGGAAGCAAAATGCTGCCCTTGCTGCTCCGGGGCTGCCGCCCGCGCAGCCCAGCCCTCCTCCGCAGCGCCCGCCGTGCCCCGCGGACGGGCGCTGCGCGTTTGCCCTCGGGCGGGCCCAGCCCGGGCCCGGGGCGGGAGCCGAGCCGGGCACAGGGGGGGGCGAGGGGGGGGGCCGGGTGCGGTAAGCGGGCGGCGGGGTGGCGGGCCCGGCTGGGCCCTTATCTGGGCACAGTATTTGGCCGGTACCGGGCGGCACCGGGTTGACATAAATAGCGGCCGCCTCCGCGCTGCGTGCGCCCGGCAGCGCGCAGGGGTGACTGGCTGGGTGCTGGGGCGCTCTGCCTGCACCTCTCTCTCTGCCTGCACCTCTCTCTCTGCCTGCCTGCACCTCTCTGCCTGCACCTCTGCCTGCCTGCATGCCCCCTCGCCCGCCGGGCGTCCCCGAGCTGCAGCCGGCGGCGCTCACGCGTGTCCGCGGCGGAGCGGGGCGGGCGCTGCTCGGCCCGGCGGGAGGTGCGGGCGGCGGGGAGAGGCCCTGTGCCGCGCCGTCGGGCTGGGCAGGGCGGCGGCGGTTCCTGTGCTCCGCTGTTGGTGCTGCTGGGGGCTCTGCTGGGAAGTGGTTCTGCAGGGGGCGGGTCAGTAGGAAGCCGCGCTGCTTTTGTACGGGAAAAGTCGAAACTCGCGGGGGGAAAGGCCCCCCGGCGTCCTCGCGGTGTATTTTCCATGGCCGTCCTTTCTCCGGCTTGAAACAGTCCCTGCCTTGCTTGAAAGGCGCTGCCTTTCCCAAAGATAACTTTCCTTCACTCAGCTGGAGGCAGCTCCTGCCCCCGCTCACGCGCGGTCCCGACGGGCTCATCCATCCGCTTCTGCCTTTGAAGTGCCCCCGGACGGTGGGTTGGGCAGAACCCCTTGCCCACTGCCCCCCTTCTGGGCCGGCTGCCCTACCCCGAGGCAGAGGTACCTCGCTCCAGTCGCTTTACATCTTTCCTGGGGTGTTGGGCCTTGAGCCAGAAAGGTGCTCAGCCACGAGGTTATTTTTAAGTGTGTATAAAATCCCTTCCTCGTGTGTGACTCACTGGAGAGTGAAGAATGAGTTCCTCATTTCTCAGCAAAGAGACAAGATTTTTGTGGAGAGGTGGCACCTTCTCTCAGAGTTACTGGTAGAGCAAATACTGGACAAGCTTTTGAGCATGCAAGCCCTTCATCTTTTGTCTTCTTGGAAGGAGGAGCTGGGCTACAACACTGAAGTCACGCACTGCCTTGCTGGCACTGCGCTGCCCAGAGCCGAATGCCTTTTGCAGTGCTGTAGAAGAGTCTCTTCTCAGCCACTGTGCCTGCTGCCCTAACGTATGTGCATTTGGGTATTCCAACAAGTGTGCTGTATCATACGCTCACTGAAGGTGTCTCTTTGCCCTCTTTCAGGGCTCTGTTTTTTCCCCCCTTCAGCATTGCTCTGTTTTCCAGCCTGACTTGTCTTATTCTTTTCTCCGCACATTTCTCAGCTGTGATGGTCTGCTGGCTTTTTCCCAGGTAGTATGTTTTTGCATAATATTCAGAATATCTTGCTGCCTCCCCCCGTCCTCGGTGTATTTGGGAAGGTCAAACAGATGTGGAGACAGCCTGGCCTATCTCACTACTTATTTTCTTTGCTTCCATGTTTTACTTTCATTCATCCAAAGGACAGTTTGATTTATCTTTTCAAGAGATCCTGAATGATCCTTTTGTAAGAAGCGTCTGTCCCCTGTTGCTAGATGTGTAACTGCATCGCCCAGAGCAACGTGCTGCTGAATGTAATGTTTGCAGATGAATTGTTTTACTTTCCTGTTTGCTGCTTCACTGTTTTCCAGGCATGTGGAGTTTTTGTGAAAGCCCAGCACAGCTCAAGGGGAGGAGGCTGGGATCTGCCTTCTGATTTTTTTCCTCTGGAGTTGACAGCCATTTGCAAATTGTGAGCTAGGAAGACTCCGTCTTCACTTCTCTGTTCCAGGCAGAGACTTGTAGTCAAAACACATTTGCTTTGTAAAATTACCAGACTCTTGGAAGAAACAGGAGATAAAAATTGTGTTCCATGGCTCTGTGTTGCTAAATGGCCACATGTTTTTTGTCACAGGACCCCAGCGCTGCCGGTGGCTCAGCGGTTCTCTCTTCCATCCCCAGCTCACAGCAGATCTTTCCTCAGCCCCAGGGAAGTTGTGGCTTCACATGGCCTATGCCTAGAAACCCCCAAAGATGGAGACCCCACCTCCCTGGTGACCCGTCTCAGAGCTGCATCACCCTCCTGTGAGGGGGTTCTTCCTGCTCATTCATGGTGAATGAGATAAACCCATATCAGAGGCTCTCCTGGGTCAGACCAGAGCCTGTCCAGCCCGGGATACTCTGGCTGGCAGCAACTAGTAGCAGATGCCCTGGGAGAAGCGTGGAAACAAGGCTACAGCAGTGCTTCCCCAGAGCTCTGCCCTGTCCCAGCACTGTGTGGTTTAGTAGCTGTCCCAGCTGCAGGAGGTATCTTTGTTTCTTCAGGCCTGGCGGGATTGTGTGGGGGTCCCACCTCTGCTAAATGTCTCATGCAAATTTGGGGCACAGTGTACGCCACACGCTCGTTGCTGCTGGAACAGTACTCATTTTGCTCCGGTGTTCATCAAGCATCAACTTATCCAGGGCTTATTAGCTGCACCTTGATGGAGCGTTTCACTTTCTCTTGCTCTGCTTCAGCTGCCCTAGCAGTGGGGTGGGATCAGGAACATGCAGACATAGGTGAGTTACTAACAGCTTGCTGTGCTTTGCTCCAGGCAGTCTGTCAGGGCCTCTCTTTTACAGGACCTCGCCATCGCCTGTCAAAGGGTCCGAGGCACTGCTCAGTGCAGTGCTCCGGTGTTCACACAGCATCCATCAGGTTCAGCTGCTCCCTGCAACTGGAGTGTGCCAGAGAAGCAGGACTCCATCCAAGGGCTAACAGAAGTTCAGGCAAGAAACCCAGGATCCCTTTTCAGAGGAGACTGTGCTGGCTGTGAAGTTTCCAAGCGGAAGGGTTCAAGTTGCAGGGCAGGAACTGAATGCACGGTGTCACTAATGACTGAAGTGTGCCCATGCACTTTTCATAGGGAATCGTAATTAAGGAATTAGGCGCATGCCAGGTGCATGAGAGAACCTCACCCCCAAGAGGAGAACACGTAACTGTGTTTACAAGTGTCTGCCTTAAAAATATGCAAAGGGGAGATACAGCTGGGATGGTTTGTGTTTGGGCTTTGGCAGAGTTTAACCTTGTTAGGTGTTGCCCGGTCACCAAACATCCAGGCTATTTACTGGGTGGCGCTGACAAGAAAGACCACTTGGTAAGAGCCAGTGATGAGTTGTGTAGCTTGGAGGCTGCAGGAGGGCTGAGGAGAGGAGGGCCAGGCAGTTTCTGAGTGTTGGGTTAGGAACTGAGTGAGCTGCACCTCCTGGCACGCAAGGAGAGAGGAAGGTCCAGGAGAGCACAACCAGCATAAGACTTCCCTCAGCACCAGTGGGTGAAGGGAGAGGTCACTTCGGTCGAGCAGAGGGAGCTTTCCCTCAGTGCGGGCATGACCTCGGACAACAAGCCGTGGGCTGTGGAGCTGTCAAGTGCAAGGATGGGAGCGTCGGCTCCAGCATGGGGATCCCCCTGGGAATGAAGCAGCAGCATCAGTGAGCGTTGTCTGTGGTGTATTGAACTTCATTGCTGTAGGGTTCTGGGTGGTGACAATAACTCCAGATAGCATTACGTGTTTTGCGTGGCCCATGTGTCATCTAGAGAGGCAGAAGTCATGGTGTGCTTTGACGGGTCCAAAATGCCTCCTTCCAGATGTTCCTTCTCAAATATGAGTTTCAGCGTGTCTTAGGTTAATGGCTGCTGGTTGTGGGGTTTTTATCAAACTGGAGGAAATGCAGATCTTCCTTGGAGAAGGGACAGATCTCCCTTTCCTGAAGGGGCAGCAAATTCCCTGTTGGATTTCATTAGGCATGACCCTCTTGCAGGGAGGCTGAGAGGGGCTCAGTCTTTCTAGCTGATGGCTGGCTTGCCTTGGAGCAGCAAAGGTGCCTGCTGAGCTCTGCTTTCTGCATCTGATATGACAGAGCTTCTCGCTGTCTGGAGCATCCCATGTCTTTTCTCTGTCCACTCCTCTCATCCGGGGCATGAATGTGCTGGCACTGCCCAGCTCTGCTGTGGAAGGGCTAAGGGATGAAGATACACCTGATGGGCTCTGCTTGCTGAGCAGGGCCTGGGGATATCAACTGCCTTATATGCTCTATTTTATTGAGAATCATTCAAAATGATGCTTGGCTACTCTGCAAGCTGCACAAGGGCTTCTCGGCGTCAGAAAGCTGCAAAGCAAGATTTGTCCTCTCCTGCGGGCTGGGTGACTCACTCTCGTGCTGCAGAAGCGAGGGATTTGGCCAAGGTGACCTTCAACCATGTCTGAGCTCGTGGTGGTTTGAACAGCGTGTTTCAGGGGAAGGCAGCTAAACTCCCTTGTGTTGAACCAGAATTCAAACTTGAATCCACACAGTGAGGACTTTTCTTCAGCTGGGTAAATTAAGTAAGTGCAGAAAACAACAGTTTTTTTGTGAAATGTGGGGGGTCAGCTTGGAGCCCAGTTCCCATCCTGTGTAACCTCCTGGCATTCAGAGGAGGAACCTGGGCAGTTGGACAGACCTGCGCATTCTTCTAAGACCAAGTCACAGAAAGTTTAGATGAGAAGGGACCTCTGGAAGTTCCCAGTCCAGTGTCCTCCTCTGAGCAGGCCTAGCCCAGAGCTAGGTCAGGTTGCCCAGGGACTTGTCCAGTTGAGCATCAAGTATCCAAGGGCAGAGATCCCACCACCTCTCTGGCCCCTGTCCAAGCGCTGCACCGCTCTTGCAGCAAGGAGATTTCCCTTGATGTCCAGTAAGAATATCTCTTGCCACAGCTTGTTCCCATTGCCCCTTGTCCTTCCCCCATGCACCTCTGAGGAAAGCCTGGTTCTGTCTTCTCTAGAAATCCTTTCCCTTTAGGCAGCAGATGACTGGCAGCAATTAGATCCCGCTGCAGCCTTCCCCTCTCCAGGCTGAAGAAGTCCAGTTCCCTCCGCTTCTCCTCACATCTTCTGTGTCCCGGCCCATCCTCATGGCCCTGCACTGGAGTCTCTTCAACTTGTCAAGGCTTATCTTCTGCCGTGGGCCATCAAACTGGATGCAGCCTCAGTGGTGCTAAGCGGAGGGGAATATCCACCTCTGTGGACCTCCTGGCTAGATGTTTTCTCATGCAGCTTGGACTGCAAGTCCAGCGCACAGTCTTATGGGAAGCCTTTTGTAGCTTTAACAAGCTGTTTCAACGTCTTACACATTCAAGGTGGTGATGCAGAGCCCGAGCAGACCAACAGCACTTGATGCTATAGCCTGGCTTTGCATTTATGCAGAAAAGCATAAGTTAAAAAGTCCCTCTGGCTGAGAAAATGAGATCAGCCTAAAAAAGAACCTGCAAAAATGTGCAGGAGACCATTCCTCTAAAAGGACTGACTTCAGATATTTATCTTCCTTTCATTTCTCCAAGCAAAGACTTGACGTTTAGAAGGGATGTTCGCTTGAAATGGGGCAAACATCTCACTGCTTGTGCTGCAGGTACAGGGCGTGTGGCCACCAGCAAGACCAGTGCTGGGCTCTGACTGTGTCCACCAGAGAAGGGGCGGCTGACCAGGGTGACTGGTGACAGGAGGCACCCAGTGCTCAAGCGTTTGGATGCATAAGGCTGTGGGGTGATGCTGGGGACGGATCCAGCTCCTCCTGTGCTCTGCTGTGCTTTGCTACTGGGTTTTCCAAAATTCGCATGGACTCATGTTTTTAGTTGTGGTCTCGGAAGAAGCTGATGTGTATCTTTCCCTCTGTTGTTACTGGACCTGGCCCTAATTTGTTGGTCCCTTCTTGAAACTCCTGGGAACTGGTGACATTGGGGTGCTCAGTGACTCAAAACAGCAGGGCGGCTGTCGAGTCCGCCTCTTGCACACCAGCACTCAGGTGTGCTGGGATGCAAGCCCAGGGTTTGCAAGCAATCCCGTGAGCTGCAGGACCACCAGAGACTCACGTTGTGGTGGATAGATGCCCTTCATCCCTACATCCCCACTGTGTTTCCCCTTATCCAAGTGCTTCTGGTACCCTCCCTTCCTCTGGACCTCCCTGCAAATGCCCCAGCCCTCTCCTTCATTCCCTGACTGTCAGCTGAAGGGGTTGCCCAGGCTTGCTCCACGTTACGCCTGTGCTGATGGACCCTGTGCAGGCATGTGCCGCTTGGCAAGAAATTGGGGTTTGAGTTCTTTATGAGAATTCATTAGCATTAGCTAATGGCTTTAAGGTTTGTCAGAGGACTGAGAAGCCACATAAAAATACAGTCTTTGTTTAGGAAACCAACCGGAGCTGATTTGCTCCTCTCATCTGCACAGTGTGCATCTTGGATTTACACCTGAGTGATTCACTGAGGTCTAAGTGTGCACACAGAAAGTACTTGGCTTCTCTTTGAGTTTATAGGAGATGGTCACTTGAAGTGTGTATAGTTTCTCAAAAAAAGCCTGGGCATTTAAAGTTACGCTAAAAGTCAAAGAAAATAAAAAAGAAATTGTAGCAACTACAGAGGGTTTGGTTGACATCGGTTTATTATTTTTATACTGAAAAAATAATAGCTCTGAACTTTGACTCAGGTCTATACTTAAGCTACCAAAAAATCCCGTAAGTCAAACCTCTGCATGAGTCGAATAGGAACTGATCTCGAGCCAGGCTATCCCTCACGAGGTTAACTCCTGCCTCCAGCTTTCATCCTGCGTAGCCTTCTGCCTTCAAACTTGGCAGTTTTTCCAAGAATCATTGATGCCCATGCTGTTGATGCTTGCTGGCCACCTCCTTATCTCAGAAACCAAGCCCTGGATCTGCTTTCTTATTTCAAAGCACTGAAAAAGTTTCCCAGTATATTTGAGGGTGAGTGGGGAGGATGTTTATTTCAGCCGCCATGGCTCTCACTGGCCTCTGCTTTTGCTGGTGATCCGGTGTGGCTGGTGACTTGAGACGCACCAAACCCTCCCATGGAAGTGACAGCCGCATGCTGCAGCCAGCCGCGGAATGCTGAAATTGGGGTCGGATTGGACCGGTAACAGAATTTATCACCGAACAGCCCTGTACCTTCACTGAGGTTAGTTGCTCTTTCTCCCCATGTACGCATGAAGAGGAAGGGGCTTTCCAGCATGTCCTGCTGCTGGCACGCTCGCGCACGTGGGAGGCCGTGCAGTTAGAGGCCGCGCGCCCCAGTGTTGGCGTGCGCAAGGCTGCCGCCGTGCCGCGTTACGCAGCACCCGGGGGAAGTCAGCCTCTGTGCTTTCTCCGTGACACTTGTGTTTTCTTGGAATTCTTCTTGCTTGCTGCTGTTCCTGTCACTTTACCCAGTTCTGCTCTCTGCTTTGGTTCTTTTTCCTGGGGTTGTCAGAGAGTGGAGGGATGACCCTGCAGATCCTCCGACTTGGCGGTGCCCGTGCTGCTCTGCAGCCTCCCCAAGCAGCCCGCTGCAGCCTGAGCCCGTTGCTGCCCTGCTCCTTGCCCACTTGAGGAGCGTGGCCATGTCCCCATGCCCGCTCTCCGCCATGGGTGGGAGACAGTGGTCCCATGTGGGCCACCTTCCCCAGGTCTCCACTGGTTCCCTGCGCAGAGGCTGGTGCTGCTCTCAGGTTTTGGTGCCCACAGTGCTGCAGGGGGGCTGTACTGGTGCAGAGCAGTGAAAGGAGTATTGCCACTGTTGTATAGGGATGCTTTTCATTTTCACTCGTTCTACAGCATCTGTTTGCTTGTTCAACGGTTTCCAGAACGAAACTATTCCAGCCCTCCCCTTAATCAGAAAAGCTGCCTTTTTTTTTTTTTTTTTTTTTTTTTGCTTTGTTTTCGTATATTCATGATAGGAACAGTCTTCCCTGTAGATGTCCTATGGTGTACGTTCATCTCCCAGCCAATTTCTTTTTTCTCCTTGAACCTTTTTATTGGGCTTCATGCACACCAACTTGTGCACGCCTCAGACTCACCAAGTACAAGGGTTTGGCCTGTCCTCTAAAGTGTCGGATGGATACTTCAGACACTGAGACCTAAAATCTTGCTATCTTGGTAGTCAATATGAATTTAAATTTTTTGAGGTCTTAAAGTTGCAATAGTGTCAGTCCTGTGCAGCTTCTATGTATTACGTATGTATTTTGGTGTGATGCTCCCTTCATTGACTGAATGAAAAGCATATTGGTAGGTTTAATGAGAAATAGCAAATCAAAGCTGCCATCTTAGGGAAGGCATTGAGAATCGATTTGGTGGAGCAGATTTGTGGTGAATTAGGATTAACTCTTTCCTGAATGTTCAGAAGGGTATGGGTTTAAAATTTGAATATAAAACTGCGGTTGTGTTGGCAGATCTTGTTATTTTTTTGGAGTGCAGGTGTGGGGGGACCCATGTTAAACCATGTGTGAACCCTAGTGTGGGTCGGGGGAGCTGTTTGCGGAGGTGGGTGTTTCAGCATGTTGTGTGAAGGAAAACAACATATCTTAGGCAGAATTTACCTGCTTGTTTATTTTTGGCAGTACAAAGTCCTCTTGCCATTTACAGCAGAAGGGCTGTTTGCTTTTTCTTCCAGCACTCATTAGCAAGACAGGGTAGAAGAGGCCTGGGATGGGGAGATAAGGGAGAGCCAGTGAACGTTCCAGTCCTGGAGGCTGTGCTGGAGGATGCGATGCTAAACCCCCACAGCTTGTTCGGGGGGCCGGGGAGCGGTGCAAGGCAGCCTGCTGCTGCCGGCACGGGCAGGGCTCCCGGCGCGTTCTCCACTGCGTGGGTTGTCGGTGCCGCCCGGCCGCACCAGCGAGGCTGTGAGGGCACCGTCCCCTCCCGGCAGCTCTGCTTGGGGTACCTTGCGAATGAAATTCTCCCACTGGGGATTTCGGCTGCATTTCAGCAGGCTCCTGCACATGTCCTCAACCCTCAAGGTCTTTGCTATGTGCAGCCCTGGCTTTGCATCTCTGCAAGGTGCTTTGAAACCTGGAGCACTTCCCAGAAGCGTGGCCTGCGCACATCTTGCGACATCCGACATCTGTCCTGCCTCTTGCCTCTCGGTGCTGACAGACACCGTCCTTCTGGTGGGAGGCGACAAGGCCGCCGCCGGTGGGCTGCCCCTGGCTGCTAGGAAGGGGCCATGGCTGCCTCTGGGAGCAGTCGTCCCCACATGTGGCCAAGGCAGAGGCTGCCACGTGCATGGCAGGTGTGGGTATTTTAAGTGGTTTCAGGGAACTTAGCACCCTGGGGCAGGTTATCCGCTGCCTTCCTGCCTGCTCCTAGCTCCAGTGTCTTCCACAGCAAAGCGGTCAAAACTAGAACTGTAATACAAAATGCAGGCTAGTTGCGGTTCATGCACTTCAATCTAAGGTTGCAGCACATCTCCAGACCCAGGTCCAGGCTGCTTTTCTAGCATCTCCCGCATCAGAGTAATAAGAATTGCTGTTAACGATGAGCGCTTGTTCATGGGTAATTGTGATAAAGGCTCTGCTTTTTTTTTCTATGCCTGGACGTGGCTCCTCACCTGGCTGGAGCGTGGCTGCGTGGCTGCTGCACGTCGGTCTGGCAGCTTGAGGTGCCTCGCGCTGGCTGCCGCAGGGGACTGGCAAAGCACAGGAGCACTGGGGTCCCCACCGCCTCGCTGAGCCAAACTCACCGAGCCCCATCCGCTGCCCTCCACCCTGGTACCCGCAGGTTGCCTGTGGCCGTGCAGAGCAAACCAGCCCACACGAAAATCTGGTTGTCACCCCCTCTGCTCTGGGCTGGGGGGCCCTTGGGGGCCGTTCCTCCCATCAAGGAGGCACGGTCTGCTGGCGCTCCACCTCCGAAGTGTCGAGTGGCAGGAATGCGAGCAATGCAGGAATGGCCATCACACCAGTGGGAAACTGAACATCTGACCAGATGACGGCTCTAAATTTAAGGGCTTGCTGTCGAGCCATGTGTGCATTAATGTGCCCTTTTGTGACCAAGCTAAAGATAATTTTCCTATCTGGAACAGCAGCTGCATTGTAAGTTGTGTAAAGAGACTTCTCTGCTAATGAAGAGCGATCATAAGAGCATGACCTGCCCTGGAGAGGATGAGCAAAGCTGGAGAGATGTGGCTCGGGGTAGGGCTCTGGCGCTCCATGGAAGCTGAAAAGAGGCCATTTTTAAAAAATCAGAAGCTGTTTGGCTCCTTGAAAAATGCACAGGCCTTGCTGTTACTTTAATGTAAATGCCCCTTGAGAGAATAGCAAAACTTCTTTTAAACTGTAGGAAAAGTCACCTTAAATTACCTGGAATTCGGTATTCTCTGCAAAAATTGAGTCAAAAAAATGTAAATACACAGATAGTGCTACGGAACAGAAGGAAACTTCCAGCAAAAAAAGCAGAGCTGGCCACACTGTTGTGTGTTGTAGTGAGTGTATTTTTAACCCACCTGCATATTTTAAACAAGTCGACCTCCGTAGAAGGTCTGCCACGGTCTTCAGATCTGGCGGAGGCCCAGTTACGTGCCTGTGATTGTGTGTGGACAGCATTTGGTATTAGGAGACATGGGACAAACCCCTGGGTCAGCTGGGATTATCCGGATAGGTCATTCAGTACCTTACTCCCACTTCTCTTCTTGAAGCGTTGGTTCAGACGTGCAGTAAGGCTCAGGTCAGCTGCTCAGCTTGCATAGAGCAAACACGTGTTGTCTCAGGGAGGGTGGGTCACCAAACGACACGTTTAGCTGGCAGCCTCCTGGACACGAGTGGGTAATAACCCCTGATCTCCTTGTGGCTTTAAAACACGGGCACGCAGTAGCCTCGTGGAGGTTTGCAGGGCTCGGGGGTAACTCGGTGATGCCACAAATCTGTTTCCCCACCTGGTGACAGCGTTAGCTGGAGTGCCATGTGCAGGGAGGTGTTCCTGGGGGCTTGTAGGGGCCTGGGAGCTGCAGACTTCGTGGTTTGCGGTTTGTTGTCCTTCATGGCCATAGATGCCTCAGATGCTTCGTTAGCGCCTAGCGTTGCTTGGAGAAAGACATCTCTAGCCAGGGTCCTGAGCAAAGCAGTTCTTCCCCAGTGCTGCCCTGCAAGCCCATCATGCAGCAATGTGCTACTGGAGTCGTGCTGCTCTCATGACCGTGGGCCATTACTTGTGTGTAGGATACAGACGGGGAAGGCGGGGAGCGGGGGGGGGGGAGCTGAGCAACCTGACCTGGCTTTGAAGTCAGCCATGCTTTAAGCATAAATCTTCTGCAACTCTGTGGTATTCGGCGTTCCCTGGCCAGCCGGACTGCAGTGTCATGTTTCATGCATTCAGCCTTACGCTTCTTGTTTTCATTTCAGGTCCTGTTTCGGCATAAAAGTGAGATTCATGAGACTCGTCTAAGATGTCTTACAGGAAGGAGCTAGAAAAATACCGAGACCTGGATGAAGACAAGATCCTTGGAGCTCTGACAGAGGAGGAGCTCAGGAAGTTAGAGAATGAACTGGAGGAGCTGGATCCTGATGTAAGTAATTTTTACACAAGATTTGCTAGGTGGTAAATCTCAGTAGTTTTGGGGGAATGGGCTGCTTTAGTAGTCCGTATTTAAGTGGGATCCTTTGCAGAGCCTGTACTCGGTGCAAGGATGGAGGAGACTGTCCACAGATGAGCAGAATCAGATTTGCCATCGCAAGCACGGGCTACACATGAGACTTCTTTTTTTCCGTGATACTCCCCTGCCCTTGCCCTGGCGTGCATGCTCTGGTGCGATGAGCCCTGCGGTTTGCAGCACCAGCGTGAGCCAGTGTGGATGCAGGGCTGTAAACCTGCGGAACCTGGATCTCTGCTTCTGATCATGCCACCTTGGAGAGAATGTTTTGGGGTTTGAGGGTTGTTTGGGGTTTTTCTTCATAGCAAACATCAAATGTTCTGTGTTTTCCTCCATTTAGGCAGAAATCCAAATCCCTGAGTTTTGTAAAACGGGACGATTGCTTTTTAGCAGCCTCCCAACATCAGTAGGAGCTGCGCATATGCAAACGCTGGGCCTGCTGGTGCCCAGCAATGAAAGCTTTTTGGAGGCAGCGTTGTCCTGCGGCCCTAGCAGGGGATGTGCAGAGCCAACTGGCAGGCCTCTGGGCTGCGGCAGCATTAGGTGATGAGGCTGGGCGCTGCCAAGTGAGGAATTGTTCCTGCAACATGCAGTTAGTGTTTCCGGGGGAAATGATGGGCAGTGTAGATTGCATCAGCAGTATTTTTAATTGCAACACAGGAAAATAATTAAGAGGTAGCAGCCTAGCTCCTGGGATTAAGTGCATGGGCTGATGGGCTGGTTACAGCAGCTTCGGAAGATGCAGAATCAGGCAGCATCCTGTGAAAGATGCAGAAAGGTAAAATAATCACAAACATGTCAGTACAGGTGTAGCCTACATTCTGGGGTTAAAGCATGAAGGCTGCATGGTTGCCTCTCACAGCAAGCTGCTTCCTATGCCCCCCTGCTTGTGCATTAGCACAGTTCTCCTCTGTTGCCCTCCAAGGTTGCCCAAGTCTAACTGCTTCCGATTAGTCATTTTCCTTCCCAGGCTTTTCACTGGTACAGATTTAAATTATAATGAATTACTCCTATTAGGTGGGCATGGGAAAATCAGCGTGTTGTTCAAAATCGCCTTGGATGTCTTAAAAACTAAATGTTGACTTCTATCCAGGAAAGCTTTAAAGAACATGCTTAGTGTCAAATCTGGGAATAGTCTTACTTACTGCATTAAAGCTGTTCTATATTTAAATGTAAGCAGGTGCTTACATGCCGTATGTGTCAGGCACAAAGCAACTTCCCGTGGTGGCTAATGCGACTGAATAACAACAAGGAAGCAGTTTGAAAATGGGCTGAGGTTTGCAGGGGGTTTGTTCTGCAATGGAGTGACCTTCCCTGTGAGACCCTGCCTGCAGTTTTGTGGTGGGTCATGGAGGGCAGAAGAGACCACCGCAGCTCTTTGGGTCTGCTCTTTGGAAGACTGTGGGATTTCCCTGAACTGATTCTTGTTGGGACATGTGGGGCGTGTGGGCACCGGGGTGGACACACGTAGGGGGGAGAAGATGGGTTGAGTTTAGCAGCGTGGTTCTGGCAGTGCCAATGTTGCGAAGAGGCAGCAGAAATGGTGAGGGTGTGGGAAGAGGCTAGGAGAAGCAGGAGGAGATGGCTGAGAGCCCCCAGAAAAGGGGCTGGAGCTGCTGTTGGAGGGAAGCATCCACTTGGCAGCATGGGGATCTTGTAGTGAAGCCAGCATTTGAAGTTGGAGGGGGGAAGGAGCATCGCATGTCTTAGATGATGTGGGAATCTGTGGGGTGGGATGGAGATAATCTTTGATACAAGGAGAGGCAAATTGTCCAGCAATGTGGAAGAAAGGCAGTGCAATGAGGGAGGCGGAGAGGGGGGAGCGTTCGATGGACGGGGATCAGGGCCTGCAGGGATAACCCGTGTTTCTCCCCTCTGTGCCTAGAACGCATTGCTGCCAGCAGGGCTCAGGCAGCGGGATCAGACGCAAAAGCCACCGACCGGCCCGTTCAAAAGGGAAGAGCTCATGGCCCACCTAGAAAAGCAGGCAAAGGACGTTAAAGACAGAGAAGACTTGGTTCCTTTCACGGGTGAAAAGAGAGGTATGGCCATCCTTTGCACCATGCTGAGTGGGTCACGATGAAGGCACAATGGGTGCACAGCAGAAGGGTTGTGTCTGACCTGCGTTACTAAGCATGACTTCATTTTGACACCACTGGGGTGGTGGATCTGCTCTCTCTGCTACTCAGCCCCAGCCCAGGCTGGCTAAGTTTACCCAGGAGGTCCATGCACTTACTGATCTGGGTACCACCTGATGGTGGTGGTGGACAGAGGCTGTACCACTGTGCAGCCTCTTTCCATCCCCATCCCACTGCAGCTGTATCAAGCTCTGGGGAAGACATCCTCTGCTGTCCTCTCTTGTTCCTCCTCTGCCCTGTCCTTCTGTGAGCTCTGCAGGCTGCTCTCTGTCTTCCACCGTTGCCTTTCATGCTCCATCACTGCACTCTGAACTTCATCTTGGCACAGCGAAACTCCACAGCTCCCCTCAGCTGTGATGATCCCAACAGTTCCCACCTAGTCTTCATCACTTCTTCACAACCCCAGCCTCATTTCCCAGTCTCCTGCAGCTTGCATGTTTCTCTCTTCCCGCACCGTGCCCTGCAGCAGCATGGTCTTGGAGCATGTGAACAAAGGGGTTGCTCTCCGTCTTCTCTTTCCTCTCCTTCCAGCATCTATTCCTGTTCTCCTGGGACACGTGCCATTATCCAAAGGACTTTCCTGCTCCCATTAGCACTCCGAATATCATCTGACACGGGATGTGGTAGGGTCAGCCCTTGCCTCTGGGTTCCAGGAGCTTCCCAGCAGCTTTTTTCTGCTGTTGTGTCTCCCTCTGTACTGTGGTCCCCCTGCAGCAGAAGATCTGCTGGTCACCCTACTGGTTGCCCCATGTCAAAAAAGAAGTAAGTGCATGAAAATGTGGGCATGTTGAGCATGTTTCTCAGCTGAGGTCCTTCTCAAAGCTGCCTCCTTACTGATTCACGTGACTCTCTAAGAAAGAGCTTGTGTTAAATCTGTCCATGTAATAAAACTTGAGGTGGTATTTTTAGCAAAAAAAAAAAAAAAAAAACCAAAACCAAAACAAAGAAAAGAGTAAATGGAGTGCTATCAGGAAGAGCAATTTAGCAACGTCAAACGTACCCCAGCCCAGTGCTGGCTGCCCGCCTGGCTAGCCCAGCAGGTAGTGGCAGTGCTCTGCAGGTGATGGAGGTATTTCAAGCATTTTGAGTCTCCAGCTTCTGGTCTGACCTAATCATATTTCAACCTGATGTGATCTCAAATACAGTAAAAGTATTTTCACCTGTAACGTGCTGTTCAGTGAAGACTCTATTTACACTGACTGTGAGCCAGGGATGGTAAATTGCATATCCACAGTTGTGTCAGAGCTGGAAATAAATCACCATGTTTGCAGTTTGGAGGGTGACTTCCCAGTTTGCCATGGGAGGTGCTCTCCCTGGCCGTGCTGCTGGATAGGGTAGGAGTTGGTGTGTGCGTACACGCTGTATTATGATATATAATGCTGCACCATTTAATTTAAAGTTCAAACTTGTAATAAAGCATGACTGGGATGTGAAACTTTCTGGAATTGAAACCCAGTTCTGATGATGCTGACATGTCAAAAGGAGTTACTGCATGATGGCAGAATTAAGTATGCCCTGTTTTTCCTATTCCCTGCTGAACCGACCCAGGGGTGCCTACAGTTTGCCGAGCCGTGTCTCCGGTGGGATGACGGTTCTGTGTCTCTGCACCAAGCCAGCGCTGAGGAGGCCAGCCCTCCCCGCACGTTTTGCTGCAGGGTGCCTGGAAGGCGCCTGGCTGTGCGGGCACACATCAGGCTCTGCCTATTTTCGTGAGAGCAGCTGTGTCCCCGGAGGCAGATTCCTGCCCTCTTCGTCAGGGCGGCAGTGCACAGGCAGGAGATGGGCCGTGCTGCAAAAGGCTGTTTATAGCAGCCTCCGTCTCATACCGGGGGAGCCCAAAGCGCAGTTGCTTCTTCCTTGAGGCTAAATTTAGCCCCTTCTGTTCCTGTGCATCCCTGAGCCGCAGGATCTTTGTTTCTCCCCTTTGGTGCTGCTGACTCTGGTTACAGAGGGGACACAAAAATAGCCCTGGCTGGCATGCCAGGCTGAGCGCTTCACACTCGCTATCTCTCCGCAGTGATCCTGGGCTATTTCAGGGGAGGGGACTGCTCTGAAATGCTCCCTGCCGCGGTGCATTGAAACACCGCAGGCCTCTCTCTTTCCTTTGGTTGCGGGGGCGGTTGCAGGTAGGTGCTCTGTTGTGAAGCCTCAGACCTGGCCCATTCATCCTCCACAAGGAGATCTGCCCGCCCGTTGGCCGTGCAGGCAGTTAGGGGCTGGCAGCAGGCATGCAGTGCCATGAACCCCCTCCGCTGTCCCGCACCTCCCTGGGACGCAGCTGGCTCCGGCAGGGAAAGGGTTGTGGCTTGCCCGGTGGGTGCTCATCCTGGGAAATGGGGTGGGGGAGTGCTGAGGATTCCCCTGGCATTCAGAGCTGGTTGCTCGCCGCACAGCCCCTTGCCTGCAGCGGCAGCCCCCATTAGGAAATGGCCATGGGAGAGCAGCTGAGGTGGCAGCGTTGCATTACCAGCCATACCTGTCACTTGGAACGTCTGACTTGCAGGGAAAAGTCCTGCTCCTTGGCCTGCTGCTGTGCTGGCAGATAGGGCACGGGGTCTCCATCTGGCATGCCTGCTGTGCCCCCCCCCCCTCTGCAGCAACGTCGAGCCAGACCAGCTGCCCCAAGCCTGCTCCTCCTTGTGTCCCATGGGCTCGCTGGATGACTGGCTGCTGCCCCCGCCTGCTGCCAGACCCCCTCCACCACCTCCTTTCCACCTTCTTTTGACTAGTGTGCCACCTGCCCTGCCACCATGTGCTTGGAGTTAGCAGCAGGAGCTGTCCCAGCAGCAGGACTGATCCTGCACCCTGCTGGATCAGGGATGCTGTGGCCTCTCTTGGTCCTGGCAAATCTCCTCCCTTTTACGTAGCCTTCAGAGAAGTGGAGTCCTGCGGGGCCAGGCTGTGCGTGGCTTTCTGAGTGCTGCACGTGGAACAGTCATCATCCTGTACGGGTGTACCATTGGGCTTTTGGAGGTGCCGCCCTTGGCGCTGGCGAAAGAGTCCGGCTCCACAGCTGGAGGTGTCTGGCAGGTGCCTCCTGGGTCCTGCTGCGATGTGAGCCAGACCAAGCTAATGGGAAGGGATTCAGTGTCTCCTCTGATTTTTCCCTCGGTCCTTCTGCCCCCTCTGTCCTTCTCACGGTGCAAGTCTCACCCCTCGGAAAAGCATCTGCATGGCTGGTTGTGAAACAGGTGCCACAGCTATACTGAGAGCGACCTCACTTTGCATTTGCAGGAAAAGCTTGGATCCCCAAGCAGAAGCCGATGGATCCGGTTTTGGAAAGTGTGACCCTGGAGCCGGAACTGGAGGAAGCCCTTGCTAATGCCTCTGATGCAGAGCTCTGTGACATTGCTGGTAAAATAGTTTCACATGAATCGGGGGTTCAAGATGTTTGATGACTAGTTTCTTTTTGTTTGTTCTTTTGTGGGAAATGAGCTTTTTTGCTCTTTATCTGAACGTAGTCAGTTTTGACAGGATTTATTTCCTTGTTAAAAAAGAAGTGTATATTTAAAGTTACTCTCAGCCCATGTGGTTTAATCAGGAGCATGGACTAAAGCTGAGGAGGGAGAAGGATTTATCAAGGGAACAGAGAGTGCTGTTTGATCTCTTCTCCTGTCTCTGCCACTGAATCTTGCAAATTGCAGCCTGTCACCTTCCGGAGCACAGCTTTCTTCAGGCCAAACCTCTAGGAAACAAGCAGACCCAGTGAGAATGCGGATTTCTTGTGCAACCTATTAAAGGAGATGTCAGGTTAGACCAGTCTTTCAATGGATGCTCGGGGCTGCTGTTTGTTAAAGAGCTTTTCCAACACATTTTAAAGCTACAGATTCCTTGCGACGTGTGCGGTCGGTCGGTTTTGCAAGTGTTAGTTAGCTCGGGGTTGGGGGAATCGAGTGTTAAAAGGTTGGCGTACGTCACAATGTCTGAGAAGCAGGCTGGAAGGCATAGCGAGCTGGAGAGGGGGACCGCGCGATTGCAGGAGCTGTTCGAGCCCTGACCACGTCCTCTTTGCCGGGCTAAGCAAGCCCCATGCAAACCGAGAACGACGGGCACGGTCCCCGTCTGTGGGGTTTGTGCCTCCGTGCTAGGTCAGTTCGGGCAGTGTCCCACCGCTGCTTTCCAGGCAGTGTTGCCTGAGTGGAGGCCACCCCCTGCAAGCCTCATTGCTCTCCCACTTCAGAGATGGCAATATTGGCATCTTGCTGAAGCCAGTGGCATGGACTTAGCTTTGTGACTGGGGTAGGGTATGCCTTGGCCAAAGGAGGGTATGAACACCCCCTTGGTGCTTTATCGACCTCACATATCCCTTGCTGGTCTAGCAGCCAATTGAGTATTTTGAGGCTGCTTCTTCCAGTTCTGTCTCCCGAGACTTCCATACTCCCTAGCGGTATCCTCCTTGCCTGTAGAATAAGCACACCAACTAGACATCTTCTACATAATAATACTGTATTCTGGCTTAGAAATGTGTTTCTGCATTAAGGCTTCCAGCATACGTACCCTGGCC
This sequence comes from Gorsachius magnificus, assembly GCA_034008185.1. Taxonomy (NCBI): domain Eukaryota; kingdom Metazoa; phylum Chordata; class Aves; order Pelecaniformes; family Ardeidae; genus Gorsachius; species Gorsachius magnificus. Next base: position 28,553,809 of record CM067109.1, on the reverse strand, counting down.
AAGCATTGCATTTCTCGGTTTTGCTTTTTTACTGTCCTCCTAGAGTCCTGTAAAGCCCCGTCCTATAAAATCTGCCTTTGGAAGCTCCAGATCTGTGCAGCAATTGTTTTCACAGAGAAATGCTGTTTCGGGCAGCTTGTTCTGCCGTTGTTGGGAGAACACACTTGAAGTGGCAGCAGAACTGATGTGATACGAGATATGCTGAAATCTCAATATTGTCAGTGGCAGCATTGCTTTTCCAAGTTTGCTAAGGTTGTGAACCAGCTCCTGCCTGTTAGCAGGGCTCATTGTCTGCTATGGTGTATTGGATCCCTTCCTTGGCGAGACCAGTAGGATAGCTCTTGTGAGTGACTCCCAGCAAGTCCTGGAAGGGCTCCCGTGCCTTTGGTCAGTTGGGGGAGGCAGAAATGGGATGCCTTCGTTCCACACAAGTTCCTTTCCACAGTAAGCACCAGACTCACAAACAGCGGGTCCCTCTTGTCTACCAGACCAGAAACCCTAGCCCCAAAACCCCCGCGTGGTTGTAACAGCAGATCCTTCCCTCTATCTGCTGTCCTGATATTCACAGTCCTGGCTGATGGAGAGGTTTCACTGTCAGAGTTGGCTGTGTTTGGGGTGTATGCGTGTACCCAAAATGCTCAGCCTGAAGATTACTTCTCTTGAGCTGTATTGCACTACTGAAAATTTCAGCTGTGAGTATGTGGCAGAGAAGAGGGCCGGCTAAAATACTGACAAGCAAACGCAAAGTGCCAAACCTCACTCAGACTTTCAGACAAGAGACTGCTTGGCTCTTTGCAATCCAACCAGGGATGTGCTGGTGTTGGGGGGGTGGGGGGTGGGCAAGTGGACAATGGTGTTTGTTGACACCCTTTGCTTCAGGCTGTCCTGCCTGTGCCACCCAGACCTGGAGTCATGGTGAGCTGTCACCGTAACTGATGCCATTCATGTGATGGGCCTCCGGGATTGCCTTCTCCTGCAGCTCCCAGCCCTTCTTGGCCAAAGCACCAAGCAAACAGTGACAGACTGGTGCCAGCAAGCATAAGAGGAGCAGCTAATGGGAAAGCAAAGTGCCTTTGTGGTGGCATGCTTGGATTTTACGGAGAGATTTGTCCTTTATTTATTTTAACTACTGTGCCCATCCAGAGGTCAAGATTTGTTCAGAAGTGTCTGTTTACAACAAGTGTTCACGTGTCTGCATTTTTCTTTAGAAAGTTATATAGTTATTTAAAAAAAAAAAAGTTAATCAAAAACCAGTTTATTTTCAAACCTGAACTTCCTGTGAGTATTTCTGTGAGTTTCAGGGTTATTTTTATGAATAGAATGTTTGCCAAAATGTTTCTTAGCCATTGGCTTCCCACTGCTCATTTGTAGCTGACAAGAATGTCGGCAGATCCCCCTGGGCATATTTCAGTTTGCATATTGGTTTTGCAGTCATGAGCCTGAGATACACAAATTGGCAGGAGTTTGGCTTTTGAGCTCTTACAGTCTTTGAATTGTGTTCATACCATCACTTTCTGCATTTCGACTGAGGCAGCAGAACTTTAGCTTCTCACAAAGTCAACTTCCAAGCGTACAAAGAACAATTCAAAGCATACCATCACCGCCACCGCCACCACCACCACCACCCCCGCTTGTTGTTGAGCAAAAAACGCGATGTGCGTTGCCACGCTTTGGATGACAGTCACCTCGTATGTTGCTGCCTGAGGGGTCGGTTTGGTTCTGCGTGGGGCACAGCTCATCTCAAAAACTGGAGTGTCACAGTGCATGGCACATGCCCAGGTGAGCAAGGGCGATGAGGATGTGCAGGCTCCTGCTGGATGGGACCCCTTAGATTAAATCCTACCAATGGCATTTTTTCTGTCTTTTATTGTCTTCCCCCCCGCCCCCCCCCCGCCATGTTTGCATGACGCTGAATCAAGTTGGCTCCTGGGAAGCCTTGGCTGTTTGTCTGTTTGTGGTCCGCAAGACGATGTTCCTCTTCTCCTATGAATCATGCTACATTGGAATAAACAAGGGAGTGCGTTTGAGCCCTGTTGTGTGTTTACGACAGCTGAGGGACTTGGTCCCACCTTTGTATGTTGTTCTGTGCTTGCACAGGGAAAGGTAATGCGCTACGGACCCCTATCCCGGGCAGCACAGCATGTATGTGTCTTTTCCTGGCTTTGGAGCCTGCAATAACTCAAGCTGTGTTCTCCTTTTCTGTTTCTGTAGCCATCCTTGGCATGCACACCTTGATGAGTAACCAGCAGTACTATGAGGCACTGGGGAGCAGCACCATTGTGAACAAAGAAGGGCTCAACAGTAAGTGATTTAGAGTGTTAGCAGGCTGCAGTGTTTGGCTTTGCAGCTAGCAGAGGCAAAGTGGGAATTGTTTTTAGGCTGAAGGTTGGAGCCATGTCTGTCAGGGCAGCCTGTGATTGCTGGGGCCGTCTCTGGTGCATCCTTGCCCTGTGCGAGCCAGCCTGGTCTCAGCTGCTGTCCTGGCACTCTCCAGCAGCTATGGCAGCCCAGGGAGCAGCCCCGTGCAGGCAGTATGCCCTCCATCACCTGGTTTTGGACCCTGAGAGTGCGTAGGAGCAGGCACTAGCTCTCCTGTGCTGGTTGGCCCCACTGCCAGGCAGCATTTCTGGACACATGTGAGCATGGGTGGAGCTGCCGAGCACTTGCTGGGACTTCAGTCTTGCATCTGTTTGTCAGATCATGCTTCCCTCTCCCAACACTGCTTCTGGAAGAGGAGAAACGCACCCAAAGAGAGCATGCTGCTGCTCAGGGTGCTTTTGGTTTCACATATTGCTTTTCATTTGCAGGTGTGATTAAGCCCACACAGTACAAACCGGTTCCTGATGAGGAACCAAACTCAACGGATGTGGAGGAAACTCTGAAACGAATAGAAAGCAATGATCCTGACCTTGAGGAAGTGAACCTTAATAATATTATGGTATTTTCTCCTTTCTACCCTCCTCTCTTGCCAAGAGGACCAAACATTTGATACACAGAAGGCAGAAGCCAAGTCTGTTTTTCTGCACAGAGTAATGCCATAACACTGCATGTAGCCAGGCAGGAAACACCGGTGCTTCCCATCTCTGTTTTGCGCAATAGGGGTCGTTACCTGCTGTGGGACAATGGTGTGGGGTTGGTAGCAGGAAGATGCCTGTAGATGCCTGGAAGAGCAGAACTGGCTTGAGGGTAGTTTGGGAGATACACTTCCAGCCTGTCTGGTTAAAGGCATTCTAGGTTGCTTTAATGGTTTAGTCAGGGACATTTGGTGGAGGAGCTGTTTATCTAAGATAAAATGGTGCGAGGAAAAAAGCTTCGTAATTCTGAAACTTGCCATGAAAATATGAAGAAAACTCTCTTCTTACAGGTAGCCCTGTCCATCTCCCACCCATCCCTTCTGTGGGACTCCTTTACTTTTTGTAGAAAGCAAATCAGGACACAGCATCACTTCTTACATTGCCTCTGGGACACATACATGTACTAAAAAATACAGTTGACATCTGTTCTCTCTGGCTTCAGGACCCCCAGTCCCATGGAGCCTGTTGAATGGTGACACACCCAGGTAGCAAGAACATGGTTAACTACATGTGCACATTAAAAAACCACTTTGTGCCATGCCACCTGCACCTTTCTATAAGGAAAAGATTTTTACTTTCGTGTATATGATTCTGGCTACTGACCCTGAACGTCCCTTGAGGACGCCAGGCTGAGGATCTGGCAGGCAGGCACTTTTCTATGTGTTGGAATCATGACTTTGGGACACGGTTTGGAGAACTGGGGGGTGGCAGTGGAGATGGTAAGCTGCTGGGCTCTTCTGCAGATGGCTTTAATTATAGGTGATTCCACAGGGTGGGATACAAATGGTGTGGCAAGAAGTCCAAGCTGAGGACACCGCTTAAAATTTTAGACAGGTGAAAATTTGTGCATCTGAAAAGGGTATCTAAAGTACTTGATAAATGAAAAATACTCATTTTGTAGGAACTCGGAATAAGCAGTATGGATTTATTTTTCTGGGCTGAGCCCTAGCATGGCAAAAGTTAGCCTGAAAGATGTTATATAAAGCAGTCGGAGGTGTCTGTGGTTTGTACTACTAGGAGATCGTTTCAGGTCTTTCTGCATCAGGCCCTGTGGGTGGAAATTTTCCTGAACATGTATGGATGTTGCTTGGTGCTGTCATTCATATTAAAAAATGCAGGAGCTTTGTAGGCTCATGGATCCTAGTTACATACATCCCCACAACGCCTGCGTTTGTAAGTAGCTGAGTTTCTGGGCAATTAAATTAAACAGGAGAGACATTGTAGCTTCAAATCAAGGCAGTGTGCTATCAGCAAAGTGGGAAATAGGACAAAGACACTGCCGTGCTCCTTAGGTGATGCTGAGTATAGGAAGGGAACTTGTAAAAACACGTATTGACCCCTTCCTAAATTACTTTAGTGCATTTGGTGATTTGACCTTGATAGGAAATTTAAAGTATCGTTTAGATGTGTGGCATATTCCTTCATACAGATGATGGCATAACACAGGTTTTCTGCATTTCTTTTCACAGAATATTCCCATACCAACTTTAAAAGCTTTTGCAGAAGCACTGAAAAATAACACCTACGTGAAGAAGTTCAGTATAGTTGGGACACGGAGCAACGATCCCGTTGCCTTCGTAAGTACTGTCAGCTCACTGTCATAAAGTTGTGACAGGAGCTATTCTTGGGCAAGGTATTTTTGGAGTTACTGACTTACATCGCGTTTGACACATTCTGCACCTCTGGTATTTGGTACAGGTGCTTCAGTTTCAGGAGCACTAGTGAAAGCCAGCCACAGACAGGCTTTGGTTCCTTCGCTTCCTTTTTCAGCTGCAGAGATTTCAGGACACAATCCTTTAATCCCATTCAGTCTCATATTCGTCCTCAGGGATCTCCTTGAAAAGGAGCAGGAGACAAGAACTGACGTCCTAGTGGCATTTTGTAAAAGCAGTTTGTCTCTCTTCATCTATCCTACATCAGGACCGCCCCATTTGTTTGTGTTGGTACAAAGCCGTATGCTGCTGTGTGCACACCCGTCCCTCCCCTTGCACACGTCTGCTCCATCTCTCGTTCATACATTACTTTGTGCAGACCTGTGCAGAAGCAGGACTCTGCATTTCTTATGCATGGTCTCTGTGGGTGATAAAGGGTCTTTCTGGCTGCTGCAAGCAGTCTTAAATATCAGTGGGGATGCAGAGAGGTGCTGAGCTGTTCTGCCTGGGCCTCAGGCGACCTTCCAGGCTGAAATCCTTGCACGCTCCTGCAGCACCACTGCAACCAATTTTTGCTCTTCTTCACCCAGGCCACCCCTTCCTACTTCCACGCACACATGTGCACACCAGTTTCCTGTTAGAAAAAAAACCCCTTCTTTCTGGGGGATGAGTACCTGAGCCTTCACATGATTTCAGGCACTCTGGGCTGGGGAAGAAGCCTGTGCAGGCAGCACTGGCACTGTCTGAGGGCCCCTGGGGCACTGTGCAGGGCCAGGGGAGCTGTGGAGCCAAGTGCCATCTGTATGCGTGGGTGCAGGCCAGCCCTGCCGCTTGGGCATCACTTTCTGGTCATAGAACCATTTATGTTGGAAAAGACCTTTAAGATCCTTCTGTTTCATGATGTAGATGGGTCTTCCCATGAAGCTTATGAAATATCAGGTCAGGGGGGTGGGGGTGGGAGCACACCAGCCCACTTCTGGTTTTACCTGCTGAGGGAAGCAAAAGTAATTAATACGTTTGTGATGCCTCCTGGGAGAATGTCTGGGATGTGGAGAGTCCCTTGTTGTTCAAGGCAGATGTGCCTCTCTCTGCCTGCTGCGATAGGAAGCATTTCATTCCTGTGCAGAAAGAGCAGTGCCAGCAGGGAGCCGGTCAGGCAGGAGGCAGGGCTGATGCTGGCTGGCCAGCGTCCCTGCCATCACCGTGCTGGCTTTAGAAGAGGGACAGATGAAGCTGTCATGGGGCAGGCGCAGGTGTGGACTGTCGCCTTTTGGGGTGGTCCTAAGGGTTTCTTCATACGAGCTTCTGCTGTGGCCTCCAGCATGGTCATGTTCAAGAATCCCCCTGCAACGGGGGGGAACCCCCTTCACCCTGCACAGAGCTCACCCATCTGGTGGCAGTGAAACCCCTTGGCACACAGGGTCCTCCCGGTGTCCCCCAGAGGGGAGTTGAACCCCTGCTGCCCCAGGGTGCTCTGCCCCTGCCTGACTGCCAGCTCTTCCTGCCCACAGGCACTGGCAGAAATGCTGAAGGTCAATAACACGCTGAAGAGCCTGAACGTGGAATCAAACTTCATTTCTGGCTCAGGGATCCTGGCTGTTGTTGAAGCACTCCAGGGCAACACGTCGCTCATAGAGCTGCGCATCGACAACCAGGTAAAGTGTGGGCAAGTGGGAGCTCCGATCAAGTGAACGTGTCCTGGTTGCAGGAAATGGAGTAGCCGGTCAAGGTGGAGGGTGGCAGCCTGCCGCCACTGCTGGGGTATTTTGGAGGGGTTTCAGCCCCTTGTTTCTGCTGCAGTTCCTGGGCAGTATCTGCTGCTGCCTACAGTAATTAACAAAGGCTGTGGTAGTGTGAGCAGCTTTCCATGTTCCTGGTGCTGCCCTGGAGAGCGGTGATGCAGCTGTCCAATATCACACCTTGCTCCAAGCTCTTGTGGGGACTTCAATAATAATGTCTATTTAGTAAAACCAAAATTTTTGCTACAGTGCAAGGGAAAGAGAAGGGGAGCTCCAGAGTGTGCAGTGGTACAGATGCCATGGCAAGTTTAGCTCCCCCAGAAACCCAGGGGAGTAGTAGAGAAGCAGCTGAGCTAGGGGCAGCTCAGGGACAGTTGACTGGGGGTTCAAAATCATAGTTTCTCTAGACGTCTCTCAGCTGCAAATCTGCCTGAGAAACAAAGATTTTGGGCAAGAGGACTTGTGGGAATGTCTGCTGGAGGAGTTGGAGCCACTGGGTTGTACCAGGAACATGCCAGCGGTTTGTTTCACTGGCTCCAACTCAGAAATGCCAATGGACCAAGAGGTCCAAAGAATGAGGGAAGGGGTGGAGATGGCAGTTCTAAGTGCTCGCTCTAAATCACCCTCTGACCTGACCAGCTTGCTTTTCTGTTTCCTATTTTCAAAAGAGCCAGCCCTTGGGCAACAAAGTAGAAATGGAAATCGCGAACATGTTGGAAAAAAACACTTCCCTGCTGAAGTTTGGGTACCATTTCACTCAGCAAGGTCCCCGGCTCCGTGCCTCCAATGCCATGATGAATAACAATGACCTAGGTGAGTCGGGCTGGCTGCAAGCCAGGGAGCAGGGGAAGGTCCCTCCTTCTGCCTGTGGGCAACTCCTAGTGTTAGAAGGGCTCTTGAAGGCTCCAGTGGATGTGCTTGAATTAGAAATCACCTCTTGAAGTGCCCAATGATGCCTTGCCTCTCAAGAAGGAAAGCAGCCTTCACGGACTGGTTCCCCAATGCAGCTGCTGTCGGCCAGTCAATAGGTTGTGCTCCAAACCTGGAGACACTGGGCAGCTAAAACTCCCAGAAGAGGCAGCGTTTTTTGGCAGTTAACAGTGGGTCCCGTTGGGAAGGAGCGAGAGCTGCTAATGTGCTTCGGTACGGCGCGTGCTACAGCATACAGCACACAGGTTGTGAGCTGCCAGCACTTGTGATTCCTGCCAACTGCTTGTCTTCCTCCAGCTTCATTCCCACTTTAACATGGAGATGAAAAGTGGTGGAGTTGAACTTTGACAGCAGTGGGACTTGGCCCATCCCCTTCGGCAAAACAAATTGGAAGTCTCCTAGAAAGGGAGAGGTCGGGGGCAACACATGGCTGTGAGTTATCTTTGTACTCTCAGTGAAGTGATCAGAAGTGCTTGTGAAGCAAAACGTGGGCAAGTCTGCAAACTGCCATTTCAGCCGATGCATGCAGCAGAGGCTTCCCATTGCTTGGTGACGAGCTGCTGTAGAGCACTGGAGATCAGCCCAGCAGAGCCGTACTGAGGGCAGCCAACTCAACGCTGTACTCGGCAGCTCCTAATGGCATAGGCAGGGTGGCTACAAACATGACCGCACCAAGCTCCTGCTCCGCAGTGGCAGACTGTATCTGGGAGGAATAAGATTGTTCTTTCTGTATGTTAGGAAGAACTCCTTCCCCGGGAGGGTGGGGGTTGCAAGGCTCGGAGGGACAGAGCCAGCGGCCGCCCCGACCCAGCGCTAGGCAGAGCCCTGCTGCAAGCAGGAGGTTGGGCTGGAGGCTCCCCAGGACACTCCCCCACCATCACACAGTGCTGCTGGGTTCCGCCAGGCATGTCGAAAAAGCCAGGGCTAGCAGGCAGGGACTGAGGAAAGACCTAACGTGTAAATGGCAGCTGTGAAGAAATGGTGGAAAACTGGAACTGTGTATTTTAATCTGCATATGGTTCACCACAGACAGGGGCTTCTGTCCCTTGCTGAATCAGCTTCAGGTTTAAAAGCCACAGAAAAACACCTTTAAGTGGCTGCCATATTGAGACACATGATGATAAACGTGTTGTGGTTTTTAAAAAAAAAAAAAAAAAAAAATCAATTTTGCTTCAGCCACTACCGTGCTCCTCGGAAGCACAGCCAAGCATAGAGGTATGTGCCAGTTCTTCAGAGACCACACAGAATATTCAGTATTACGGTTCACTGTGTATTTATTCTGCCTGCAAATGCATTCCTGGTCGCTAGAGAGCTGCACTGGGAAAGACTTCCTATTTTCTGTCCTCTGGAAGAGAGCGAGATTTTTAATGACCATGCAGCACCTGGCATTCAAAGTAATCAGCTGGAAGATTTGACTCTAGTGTTTTGTTTCTGCTGTTAAGGGGAGGAATTCACAACTTGCCCTCCATGTAACAGTTGTGCATTTTGCCTCTTTGACCATTAAGATCTGCGTCTTTTGTCTGATTTGGTTCTTGTTTGCAGCTCGTATTCATCGGTCTGATGGTCTCTGGCAATAGCATCTCAGCTCTACGCCTGGACAATGTATAAGTATAGAAAACTTATATTTTCCTCCCTGTCAGCAAGAGCTCTCTGCTTGTACTCCACTCAGTGCTCTACCATCACCTGATGCTACCAGAACTTGGTTTTGGTCCTATAGCTTCTGTCTCTAAGATGCTCTACATGAACCAACTATGAAGGCTTTTACATTCATCCTAATGAGCTAACTTCTGCATCCTCTTTATACCTTTTTTTTCCTTTTTTCCTCACACATATTTCTTGAAAAGTCATGAGCATAGCTGTCAAAGCTGTAAATCAACTTTAAGAGTAGATATGCTTTGACCATGTTATCCATGATCAGAGGACTTAAAGGCTTAAGATAAGAAATGAGATAGAATTTTTTTCTTTTTAAATTTGAAAGGGCAGTTGAGAAAAACTAGCAAAGGAAAAACTGTGGCATCCATCTCCTGCTGTCAGCATCAGATGAGGCTTCAGCCAAGGTCAGATCACAAAGACAAACTGCGTAAAACATAATTGACTGTAGCATAAGGGCAGTATGCTTCAAAAGTAGCTTCTTGGCCTTAAAAATCCATAGGGAGAGAAACCTCACCTTACCTGCCTCGACTTTAAACTGTGTAAGGCTGTGCCTGCTGCTCAAAGCAGGAATTCAGAAGCTGATGCTATCCTGTTTCTTTCCTGGCAGGAAGTAACATCTCTCAGCTCCTTTCCACAGTGGGTAAGCCAACCCTGCCATCCACCTCTTCCCATTGCTGTGACTGACTCCTCTTCCTCTTCTTTTGCAGTGAGGAAGAGAAGACTTGCAGAGTTGAACGGGCCTATTTTTCCCAAGTGCAGAACTGGAGTGTAGTTCCTGGCTATGGAGGTCGTTCCCGGTGATCTGTGCTGCACTGTGGAAATCTAAAGGCAATAAGTGCCTTGACAGAGTATTTGTGGTGCCTCGGTTCTGTTTTATGCACTAACAGTTTAAATTAACTAGTGGCTGTAGTTGAAGATTTTATCCAGTAGGACTGTTAATGTTTTCTGTAGAGTTGGAAACTATTCAAGCCAGTAAACAACCTCCCAATTTTATGCAATCTCAGTTTAGAGTACATCCCAGTGTAAAAGTGACTCTTAATTAACCTGGGACCTGATTTTTTCTATAAACTTCCTGCACGGTGTTTCATACAGTTAGGATGTGGTATGCACGAGTGAAAGATAAAACTGTTCCACACACATTATAGAAGTGTTACAAAAACCCTTTATTTTTGTTTGTTTCCAAATTGATCTCAAGTAACTATAGAGGAGCAACTAATTTAACAAGCACTTCTACTACCTGGGAACATGGCTAATTTTAATTGTGAATTACAGTTTTTTACCAACATTTGCTGAGTCAATTAGTTGGAGATGCCGTTTCAAATGCATCCCTGTGTTCCAAAAAACTGATCTCCACCCCCTGATTAAAGGAAACTTAAGGCCACCAATTATAAAACAGAGTCTCAAAAATTGAGTGGTTTAGGATGGGTTAATACCCTTCTATACTATGCATGTCTGAAAAAAAGTCACCTTTAGTGATGAGGTGCAAATCCTAACCCCACAGAGATGGCCAAACCAATTGGCAAACGAGAGCCCTCTCTTCTGATCCCCACTCCCTTCATTTTCCTAGCGTTAAAAGCCTGTGTCCAGATCTTCACTGGAAACAAGTCAAATTCTCTCTCTTCACTGTTTTGTCTATATAGCCATGTCCATTAATTGAGTTTTGTTCTGCTGGGGATTGTTTCTTTCACTGCCATCCCTAATGTCTGCCTAAATGCAACAATAAATGCTGTGCCCTAGAAAAGCTGTTAAGCAAAAATACCCTAACTCTGAACTTACACTGCATTCAGTCAGATAGCTTTTTCTCAGACAGTCTACTACCCGTCATCTAACCTGGGAGGAATTCCCCGCAGGCTTGCCTAGCCCCCAGGCACACAGTGGGTTGGACTCAGCACTATCCCATCCAGGATCCTGCTTGGTAGGAACGAGTCTCCTGGCAGAAGCACTGCCATACTGAAGACTTATTCTTGGTCTGATGACAACATGCCCTAGAAAATGTTCTCACTTGCTAGAAGTCTGTCTGTACGCATCTGTTAAGAGTGAAGCTTTGCAGCCTTTTACGCATATTCCAGCAATAAGTCCTACAGATTCCTTCAGCGCAAATACCACCCATGATTTAGCTCTGACCAACGAAGCAGAGAAACACTATGCTTTCGGCAGTGTGGGAAACATATTTGTTGCTCTTCAAATCTTAATAAATGTGCCAGTGGTGTAAAATAAAACGCTTCTCTATAGCTTCTTCCCCCCAACCCCGTAAGTTCTGTGTTAGAAAATAAAAAGAATGCAGAAGAAAAATAGTTGAAAACATATTTTAAAAAAAAAAAAAAAAGAGAGAAACTGGCAGACAGCCTCTTTCTTCCATATGCACTGTGAAGACTTCAAAACGGTCAACTAAATCATCAAACCAGAGCCACACAGCTTCAGCTGAGCCATCCACTCAGATTTACATGGTACAGGCTCAGCTCTTCCGTTGCCTTCAGAAGAACATAAATTAATTTTATCCTGGGAAATCCTGATGGCACTAAGAAATCCAGACACACATGGAGAGCAGAGAGCACTACCACAGATACTACAACAGCATTTTTTCCTGAATAAAAAAAAATAGCCCTTGAAATAAAAGAAAAAAAAAAAGCAAGAACCTTGTCCTGTGTTTCACTGCAGCAGCACCCAAGTTAACCACACAGCCCAAATGTATATTAAACTGGCAGGATCACTCTAGGTTCCTCAGCTGATCCTCACAGAGCCACTTTGCTGAAAGATGCATCTGAGAGCCGAGAGCCATGCGGCGGGAACAGGCTGTGCTGAGGGGCGTCAGGCTATATGGTGAAAGATATCAAGCTGTGCAGCAATGGCACTACAAAATGGTGGTATTTAGGTGCAAAAGGATCACCGTTAGTCCCAGCAGCTCTCCAGGAAAAGGGGAACAAGCTAGCTGCTGACTGGAGCATCTGGCAGTCACAGTCAATCCCGCTTAACTCTATCCTCTCGTGGAGCTAATGCGCCTTCTCTCAGGCATTACCACTGAGGTGCCTGCATCCCAGCACACAGCATTTCACATGGCAAGTTCTTATTTGTATTAATCTCACAAAACTAATCCAGAAACCAGAATACAGAAGCGGCTCATGGGCTAACCTGCAAGACGGAGGCTAAGGATGTCTCTTACCCCCTCTTCCCTCTCTGCAGCAGAGGAAACCTGGCTTTATGGACCTCCATCTGTATATCTCAAACCCTTCTCCCTTGCCTTAGTGCAGCAAGGACCAGAAGAGGTCCCATGGCTCCCCTCTGCCTTTGAGGTAGAATCTCCAGCTGCCAGGAGCTCTCAGGAGAATTGTATCTTGTAGCCAGGTCTACCACATGGCAGACACCTAGCTAGGTTTCAGCATTTACCTCTGCAGAATAAAGCACCTCTGACATAGAATCATAGAATGGTTTAGGTTGGAAGGGACCCCTAGAGGTCATCTAGTCCAAACCCCCTGCAGTGAGCAGGGACACCACTAACTAGATCAGGTTGCTCAGAGCCCCATCCAACCTGGTCACATAAAGGTGAAGAGTATTTGTGCAGTACTTTAAAATTACAATGGAAGCACTAAATGTTACTCATCATCATAGGAGTTTCAGAAGTTTACATATAAAATACACTTGTTGCCATTCTTACTGGTTAAGTGATACAAAAACAGCCTTCCAAATAGATTACAGTGTTCCAGACTTGCTGATAGACTGAATTATAAAATTGTGTTCTTTCTAGCCCAATATATGAAAAAAACCAGAGAGTATAATATGCAAGTTGGGGCACTCCCATCAGTGCTCTGCAAGTAGAGCTTTTGTGTTTTTCCACAAATATTCCAGTCCTCAAAAGCACAGAAGTTAACTGGCCAGCAAAGCTTGGGAGGCAAGGTGCCAAGGGAACATAAGTACCGCTTAGACTTCTACTGAAGATGTCTTATTGATGGGAATGTTCCAGTTTCTTCTCCAGTATGGATTGTGCACAGATTTACTATTAAATACCATCCTAGAAAGATTGCCAAAAGAGACATTCATAAGTTTCAAAGTTGTGCTTCATGAAAGGAAAGGTCATAAAGAGAGTTGCCAAACCACTGGTTTCATGGTAGCTATACTGGAAGTAAGAAGAAATGCTTGCCATGGCTTTAATGGAACCAATGCCCATGTCTTTAAGTTGCTAGTTAAGCCAAACATGAGTTTTTGCTGAATTCATAGCACTGTGGGAGAAAGTTACAATCTATACGAAAATAATATTGCCCTAAATGTCATAAAGCAACTGCAGAAACCTGAGTAAACTGCTTTCTTGCTTTTAAAAGCAGTTGCCAGTAAAAACCACCAACAAACCAGTAAGTGATTTTGATTTCCTAATGACTACTATTTAGTACCAAGGTACTATCTAGTACCGTCAATGTCAGTACGTTAGTACTACTATTTAGTAATAGTACTAATAGTACTACTATTTAGTACCAAGAATGACAGTAAGTTTCAGCGACATTTTTCGGTCAAGACACATCTTCTACACTATTAATAAAACCTTTCTGTACAGTACACAGCATCAGGCACACGAAACAGCAGGTGGAGAAGTATTTTGAGTTTATATGCTGTGGATCCCTTTAAATTCAAAGACAATTTCTCCACAAATAGGAGCTGGAAATCGCATAAGCATCTCACAGCTTTTGAAAAACTCAACCCATGTTTACAAAGCACAAATCCTGCCCAAATCTCAAATTATTTAACTTGGATAAAGGATCTTGCAATCTCCTTATAGCTGTTCCTGACACTTATGCATACATGTCAGCATCACTTCCAGTGCCATAATGCTGGTATCTTGACAGTCTCTATGCTCCCCTTTCTGTGTCTCTCAGTTTCAACATGCTTCAAGCCGTCGTTTTTTTCTGGTACAAGCAGAGCTGAGCCCTGAATATTTCACATGCTGACAAGTTGAGGGAGAAAACAACAGTTCCCGGGGAGACAGAGCACTGGAATGAGGATTACTTTTGCTGCTCGTCCTACAGGTCACACACAGCAAGTACGGCTAGGCAGACAGTATCTTTGCTCCTGTAACAAGAGGGGTGCTTAGCTGCCTTCAGCCGATTTTACACCGGAGTCAAGTCAGTGACTTCAGGTAACTACCCCTTGCTTCTCACTGGTATAAAGCAAGAGACACAGGCAGATGGTGTGTATGTGGAAAGTATCTTCAGCTCTAATCCAGTCACGTACCCACCCCCAACTGATAACATCTGCTGTTTCAACACGCTAGCACCAGCTATTGAAGCAAATGCATGATCAATGGAGAGGTCGGACAGATCCATCTCCACGCAGGAGGAAAAGAATGGAATTGTTCTTATGTCCCTTCTGTTGCTCTTGCCTTGTGAGCAGCTGTGTCCCATTGCACAAACTCTGCTCCAAAATCCCCATGGTAGAGGCTATGCTACAAGACTGTACCCAGGGAGAGGAATCCTGTAGTGCTGGTGATGGGTTGGGCACTCTGGTAATTTATGGTCAAGTAATAGATGGTTTTCAGGGCATACTGTAAGCTTAAAGGCAGCATATGAACAAGACTTTCCAAGCCAAAATACTTTCCTGATTTCCAAACCTAAGTGAATAACAGAGAGGGATCTGGTTATAGAAGCCCTTCGCATTAGCACACATCACATCAGCTTATGAAACCACTTAATCTTTTCCTGCATCCAGCATCCTTTGCGAGACATGTTCAATAGGTACCCTTGGCCGTCTTCTTGTACATTCACATTCCTCCTTAATTGTCTGTCCTGAAGCCCTTGAAGTCATCTTGAGCTCTTTCTCTTGACAAACAGGACAGCAAGCTGTAAGACCTTTGTTGCGACAACTTGGACATGTCAGGACAAGCTGCCGGCAGTGTTGGCTGGAACAAAGTTTATACTGGTCCCACAGTGTCCCACAATATCTGCATGCTGGAGGGAGGAGGAAAAGAAAGAGTTAACACCACGTTGCCCCATCTGCTCCCCTTGCAGAGGGTTCTCAGTGGTACCAGGGCGCTGCAACCTCTCATTTAAGCAGCTATCTATTGTCTTCCAGATTTTTACTTCCTGCTTTAGCTTGATCTTCTAGAACTTAGTTCATTTATAAGCTTCTGATTTTCATGTAAAAACTTAGGACAGCTGTCTCTCAGGAAAAGGCAAAAAATGCTCATTAATGCTTCCTCTAGTTCCAATTAGTTAGATTTAAAGATTCTTGCTGCCAAGAAAGATATGCTGGTGGTAATTAAGCCAGCAGCAGGAACATTGCCTGCTGGGGAAGGGGGTGCCATGGGACTTCCTTCCACCTAAAAGCAATGGCTTGGGCAGATGGGGGTGTCATTTGCAGTCCTGATAGAGTCCTTCCACATCATCAGACAAGTTTTAACCCTGTAACTAAAAGCTACAGCCCAGTTTAGCTGTACCATCAAGAAGGTGCCTACCCCAAGAATTGCCCTTGAAACTTCTGTAGGGATGGCTGTGATGTATCCAGAGTGTGTTCTGTTTCTACACCAAGCCAGGCACCTTCAGGACGTATATGGTAATTGCACAGGAGGAATGGGAGATGATGCTCAAAAAGTTACCCACTCAGAGAAAAAACAGCACTGCTTCCTGAAAAAGCCTAGAGCCAAATTCCATCTATTTGACGGGGCAACCAAGAAGAAAAAACCAGATACTTCATTTGCAGTATCAGAAGAGCAACCCCAATCAGGAGACCAGGTGATATTTTTAGCTTCCAACTAGGGGCCACTGAAATTCTACAGGTTACAGAAACTTATAAAGCAGAAAATAACAAAGTGCTGTAGAGCTTAGTGCCACCACCTTCCCAGTGCCTGGCAGTCTGTGCTTATGTTCTGTGAGACTGCTGGAGCAGAGAACAGCTGACAGCAGCAAACTATTTAACACTTTGGTCACTTGGCCAACCACAGTCTGATCAGCACTGTGGGCAACAAGGGGGTAACAACACCAGTAGTGCCTGACATACATCTCCATAGCTCTAGATGGCTCACAACAGCAGGTGATGCTTCCTTTCTGTTCTGCAGTGGATGCTTCCTTTCTGTTCTGCAGTGGATGCTTCCTTTTACCACTCGTTTTAGCGACCCCCTTTTCTCTGATTTCTGTTTTATGTGTTAAAGCCATAGAGTTGATGATCAACATGAAAAGTGACAGCACTAAAAGATCAAAGTGAGTATGAGGAAGAACTACACAGACCAGTTTGGCTGCTGGTATGCTGCACGTCTCTGTGGAAATGATTGCAATAGCTTCCCAGCCTTCTGCACTTGCATTATCTAGTCTTACCTGAGACGATATCTTCATTGGAACAAATGGCGTAACGATCATCAAATACAAACAGCTTCCCCCTGTAGAATCCATCTGGAAACTCTTCCAGGTACTTGTGAATTCCACCTTTTAGCTGGTATACCTCTCTGCACACTGCCTGTTTAAAGCAAAAAAGCTGAAGGAGACAGCAGCAGTGGTGGTGTGCCAGAGTTCCCAAAGCAAATGTCAGAAATGCCAGGGGTCAACAAAAAGCAGCAGCTTCTCAGTGACGATCAGATGGCACCACGTGCACCCGCAACTCTAGGCAGTGCCACAAGGGATTACTGGGCAGCTCCACAATCCTGGCTTGTTGACATGAACCCAAATGGCATTTAATGTTACAGTCAAAAAAAGGCTGGTAACCTCCTCATCCGAAGGAGATTTGCTGCATCAGAGATCAAAAGCTTTTGAACCTCTGTGAGCTTATTCTGTTTTTATGTAGCAAGCTGTTAGCAGGAACAGAATTTCTCAGGGTTCACATTGGTGCAGCAGAGAAACAAAAAAAAAAAAAAAAAAAAAATCACAGTTTAAATCTCTGGAGAACATATATGCGTGCTGTTCCCTTGCTCCTAGAGGGAAGGATCCACAAAAAGAGTGGGATGGAAAGCACAATTAGAACAATGCAGTGTGCTGGATTTAATTCTACCACACTGGGAAAGCACTGACTGGCTGATTTTCACCACTCTGAGATGCTCAATCTGTGCAGTAATGACCACAGAGCATAACCTAAGACAGAGCTTGTGGAAACACTGCAGAATGCCCTCAAGCCCTCCTAAAACACTGCTATAACGGGCAGGGCAGACTTACAAATATCTCTTCTCAGCAAATGGGTTATGTAATTATTTTCACAGAGCCATCACTGCTGTGACACTAGTTTATGCAGATCATCCTCAGCTGCATTAAACTACCCACGTCCTTGACAGACAGCATGAGGCAAGAGTGTGTCAGAGATACTCATCTCCCCAGCTGCTTATTGAGCAATTTGTGCTCAGTAAGAATCTACCAGCCAAAGAGAAGACACCTGCCCTTAAAGCAGTCTCAACTCCCCGACACTTGTGCCCTCCGAATGACATCTCACCTTGCTCCGTAGGTAAGCAGAGCCTCTTTCACAACGAATCCCGCCTGTGCAGTACATCAGGACACGCTTGTCTTTAAAAAGCTCCAGGTTTTCATCTACGTAGCTAGGAAAATAGCTGAATTTCCTGATATCTGGAGCCAGACAGCCCTGGAAATGTCCCTGCAATAACAACAGGTGGCCATGTGACTGGTTAAAGTAGTCTTACGTGGTAAGGTCTGTGCCTCGAACTACAGGAAGTAACAAACCTTTGGGCCAGAACACTCAGCTGCTTTAGGGAGTTCCTCAGCTACATCAAAATACCTGTTAAAATCTCTAAGATGATTCCAGGCATAGCACATTTCCTCATCCGAACATAAAAGAAGGAGCTAAGCAGAACAGAACTGTCAGAGAGAGAACAAGCCACAACAGTGCAGGAGAGATGGTGGGTGGGACAGCAGAATGCCCTATTCTTTTTGACGTATGGGATGAGGCAAAAATGCTGGAAAACATCCTTACAAATTATGCCACTTTTACTTCAAACTATATGATATTCACTGCTAATGTGGCATCGACCACTTTGTCTTCGTCCTGCCCCAAGCTGTATAAGCACTTAGGTGGGCAGGATCCGTGCTGAGTTGCTGAGCAGGTCCTCTGCTGCTTGTGTCTAATATTCATCACTAAACTAAACTTTGAACATATTACAATCAATCTGGAATACAGAATCTCTTCTTCCAGTAAGGTTACACCCTTACAATGTGAAATGCTTCCCACCAGCACCTGCAAGAAGCAGGCAAACAACACGTACAATTTTACTTTCATAGAAGTTCCTACAGTCCAGCAAGATGGTATCGCTTTGTCCTTGACTGGCCTGAGACAAATACTGTTCTACTTCTCTGTGAAATTCCTGAGGTGATAAATGGATTCCTGTAACAACAACAACAAAAAAAAAATAAGAAAAATGAGAAAAATAAGTAAGAAACAGAACTACAAAACAATGTTACGTATGATCTTGCTGATCCAGATTCTCCTCAGAATTCCAAACAAAAATTTTGTGTGAGGGTTCACAGACTTTTCATCCCAACTCAACCAGCCAAGTTTATTCAGCTTTGGCTTCCTATTGGCAAATGAAAGAAAACACAGTACTACTCCACATGACAGAAGAAGCAGCAGACAGGCGCCTGTCTCTATGATCTTTGTTATGTCCCCCTGGCAACTCTTACAGTTGTGAAAGAAAGAATGAAAAATGTTTCCCTTCCCTTTGCTCATTTTTCATTACATTTGGAGGCACAGAAGCGTACAGAAATGCAATTTTTTCAATGAAACTCTGTTGATAAAAATGGAAAATTTCTGTATGCATGTATTACTTTTAGTATTTACTTAACGTTTTTCAGCTTTCAGGTTGCTCAGGACTTAGAACTTCCCACCTACTGAAAGACAAAAACCTTCCCCCACCAAAATCTCTTATCTTATTAAAAAATAACCCTATAAGCAACCTGCCAGAGTATCTTCATAAAACGCTGTAAAATAGGAGGAAAAAGGAAAAAAAAAGGGAAGAAATATCCAAGCATATATTACACAAACTGCCAAAAAATTGGGAAAAAAAATCCTTTGCCAAAACCACAAAAAGATGCTGTAGAAATTTACCACCAACAAAACCTCTTGGTGGAAAAAAAAGCCCCAAACTGCTCTGTTAATTGCTGTTTGCTATGCTGCTGCTTACCACCTACGTGAGTGTCCTCATAGCAGATGCATAGCCAGTAACACCTTACTGGGCATCATCCATACTAAGCAGCTACAGGCAGCAGAAAACAAATGCAGCCTGTGTTAGGGGAGTGGCACAAACCTGGTGCAGAACTTGGCTCTGCTTTATAGTAGAAGGCAGGAGCATGGCTGTTAACTTCAACACAAGTAAAGCCAAGTCAGCAGTCCTGAACACAGGAACATGTATATATTCAACTGTAAGCTTCAGCAGGATTCTAGCATTTTCTGAGAAAAACCTCTCAGCATCCACAGCACCAGAAACCACAAGAAGACTCCATGGAAAGCTCTTCCTGTGCAGCTTGGTTCTTAGCGCAAACTAACCTCAACAAGAGAGCATTGGAGCTCTTGATATGGTATTATTTCCGAGCAGTCTCAAGCACCTACAGAAGGTTTAGAACAAATATGGATATAGTGATGCATTGAAATGTGTTTCCTAACCATCATATATAGCATCACCTTACATCTGCCTTTAGCAGGTGTCCAATGACTTACCCCTGACCAAAGCACAAAGTATGTCCCTACCCCAGAACAAGATAACTGCTTGATGTCATTTGAACTATCACTGTTTCCCACAAAACAGAAAGTTAATTCTAAAGTTCTTCTGAGGCAGCTAAACACTTAGCAAACCAAAACCTCATCCAGCAAATTCCCTGCACCAGTAGCTTTTGAAGACCAGTAAGAAATCAATTTCCTCATCAACTTCTCCTGTGTCCTGGCCACTGCAGGAGGAAATGTTTTTGATGAAGGTACTTTATTTTTCACTTACCTCTCACTTGAGTGAGAGGCTTTATTTTTCATTAAATCAACTTACCAGTTTCTTTATAAGACAGTATCTTTGGATCAATGCCCATAGGTACAATTTCTTTGAATACTCCAACTCGAAGATCTGGGAAACAGTGAGCTCCTCCTGCACTGCTCTAGGAAATTAAACACAAAAACAATCCACCAAAATTTGCCAGGTGTCAAGATTAAAATTACCCACTCACTTTTATTTCTATGACTCACTAGAATATGAAAGTGTCTCAGTGGCTGAGGGAAAGAAATGACTCTCCCACTGAAATCCACACTCTAAATCCTGAGGTTTAGGCAGTGGACCTCTACCACAACCAGGCAGACAGGTGTCTTAGGCCCAATGACTACAGACAGGTGAGGCAGGCACCATTTGGCATGAGGTGCGGAGTCACCAAGGAGTGGGAAGGAGAACAGATCTTAGTCAGAAACGGTGTCACTAGCACCTATATGAGAAAGTCAAGGCCCTTACAGAGCATGCTGACCCTGATAGGAATATTAAACAGCCTCCTCCAGTAATGGATCATGCTGACACATCTGGGCCCTGCAGTTCTCTTCAGCCCCTCTCATGCCTGCCACAAGCACAGCTAGGCCTCCAGTCATGACATGTGTGACGAGAACCACAGCAGTTCATGGGCATGAGGGAGACATACGGGGGAGGTCAGCCAGGCTCCAGGTCTGACACCTCCTGCACCCCAAAGTCAAGCGTGGGATTTCCCTTTTGGAGGTCTTGGCAAGCCCTTTTTGTTAGGAACCCCCACTGCAGGCGACAGGAAGCGAGAATTTCTGTAGGGCTGAGCCTCGAACATGGCTTAGGCACTATCAAGCATATAAACACTCAAACAAAAGTGCAGCACTGTCCCAGCTACCACAGAAATCAGTCTGCAGCAACTACAGTAGCCACTGAATATTTTCATAGCCCCAAGCACAACCCCACTTAGTTGGGTATACAGCTATGCAGAGCAACTGTGAGACAGAAAACACCATCGTGTACTAATGCATGAATGTTGATGCCCAGAGAGATCATGCAGGGTTGGAAGTTTTGCCAAGGTCAAGGTAAAACTCCATCCCTGTTCTGTTTTTGCATCTACATGTGACTGTAACTAGCGGGTCAAATTTACTCTTGAAATTCAGCTAAGCACAACAGACTGTTAAAAAGCTAAGACTGAATCACCAATGCAGCTCTACATGGGATTTGAGTTTCATTAATTCCTTTGATCTAGTTATTTATGAAAAAAATAGTACTCCCTGCAAATAAAACCATGTGGAAAAGAAAAACGCTGTAACAGCAGCAGCTTTCCTTCCTCACAGAGAATCCAGTACCTACTGGGCTGGGGCAGCAAAAGCCTACCGGAACACCATACGGTGCCAGTCACAGCTGCCATCACCATCTGAAGACAGCAGTCAGCACATATGCTCAGGCTCAAGCAGAAGTTAGCACCTCACTCTCTCTCCAGTCAGGCACTAACTGCAGTAGGGAGAAACCTCTTGACTCTGCCTGTTTTCTCTCAAAGACATCCAATTCATGGACCTGACACCAAAGCCTGCATGAACCTAAACCAGTAGGCTTCTAGGCAAGGATCCCAAATCAGGGTGAAGAGGAGAGTGTGGGAATAGTTTGCTTGGGTAAGTGTATGTTGTGATGCCTTGGTTTTGGCAGTCAAGTTGGATCAAATGCTTGTTGAAGAATGGTGGGGCTGAAGCACCCCCTCCTTCACCCATACGGGGGGGCTTTGCAGCTGCACCCATAGCTGCCAAAGCTTGCAGCAGCTGCTGTCACTGCTCATGATAACTGCCACTGCTGGTGGGAACCGGCAGAGATATCTAAACAAAGTGAGGTTAGGAACCCTTGGCTTAGATCAGTGCTGGGAGATCAGAACTGCTAGAGCAGAATTAATACTGTCAAGAAGCAATGTGCTTATTTCTCAAAAATATATGTCCTGCATTAACAATGTCTGTGTAGAAATTATTTTTTCATACCTTGAAATCCTCTTGACACAAAATGCCTTTGAACAGAGGCTGGGAAAGCATGACTTCAATGTAGAGATTGGTAGCTACTTTGCTTCCGCCAACTGTGCCATTAATCCCTTCTGAACCAACTCGTACCTAGAAGGCAAGAGGAGAAGCTGGGGCTAAGGCTTAATAACAGCAAAACCAGATCACAGTGAAATTAGCAAAATATGACTGGGTGACAAAAGGCAGACACAGAAGTATGTCCAGAAAAAGGACTGAGAGAGGAAGGAAAGAAAAGAGGGTTGTACTGAAGTTGGACATAAAGAAGACAGAAAATAAAATAGGAATAAATCCCCAGTAATCACTTTTGAGCCATTTCAAAAGAATGGCATCAAGACAGTCAGAGAAGTTTGTGCAATAAACAGAGAAATGCTAACTCGTTAGCAGGCAAATCCTGCAGTCAGCATTAAAATTCCCACTGAAGGACTGCCTCAGGAAGAACAATGGGATCGTGCCCAATGACTCACACAGCAAAAAAGGAAAACGTGAATATGCATAATATTGCACGTAATACTAAATTTCGTGTGTCATTTTATCTCCAAAAAAAAAATTCTAATGGTAAAAAAAAAAAAAAAAAAGATTTTATATAAGAGGCAAGGAAAAAAACAACTGGTTGAGAAGGCAAATGCTGTACCTGTCTTGGAGATTTAAAAAAAAAAAAAAAAAGATTGAGAAAAAACCCAACCACCAGACAAGATAGCTGAGCAAAAAACAAGCAGCGAATGGATCAGGACATTTCACCCTGAGACCCATGCTGGTGTAGAACAGGGAAGGTACCTATCACTGGCAGAGAAAAAGAAGCTACTCAGGAAGACAAGTCAAAGACAAAAGTAGTCTCCTGCTCCAACTTGCCCTCTTGAAAAATCCTTCTCCCCACAGATAGCCTAGGAACATCAGCTTTGTGAGGCTAAAATTTGCCTTTGCCCGCAGCCTCAAGAGGCCAGCTAGACAAGCCAACTCACCACCTTGGTCTAGTCTGCCAGGAATGAGAAGAACAAAGACTCTGTGCAGGAACGAGCACTGCTATTCTGTGGTGTCACCTAAGGTGTCCATTGCTCTCTTCTCATTCCTGACAGTATGGATTATAGCTTGGTGCAGTGATTCCACATTGAGAAGTTAGTGATAAACATAACAGTTAACTTGAGCAAGCCCAGACCAGTGTGTGAGCAAGCACAGCACTGCACCTCCAGCTTGGCCTTCAGGTTGTGTTGTGCTGCACGTATCCTTTAGCTGCAGAATAAACCCAGCCGGATAATCCTAACAGAGATGCCTGCATGCAGCTCCCTGTTGATACCAGTGATTATGCTACCTGCATGTCCTTGCCTTTATCTAAAAGCGCATCAAGAAGTTCTCAACTGAGTATCCTTTCTGTTTGACAGTAGAATTGATGAAAAGACTTCTTTTCCTGTGGAAAAAAAAATCTGTAGCGGTTCGAATGATGGAAATAGGGTAAACCCTTGCAAGGAGAAGGGTCTGCAGAGTCTGCTGTGCGATGATCAGAGGCTTGCTCAATACTGCACAACTCAGGATCATAGAATCATAGAATGTTTTGGGTTGGAAGGGACCCCTAGAGGTCATCTAGTCCAACCCCCCTGCAGTGAGCAGGGACACTGCTAACTAGGTCAGGTTGCTCAGAGCCCCATCCAACCTGGCCTTGAATGTTTCCAGGGATGGGGCCTCCACCACCTCTCTGGGCAACCCGTTCCAGTGTTTCACCACCCTCATTGTAAAGAATTTCTTCCTTATATCCAGCCTAAACCTACCCTGCTTCAGTTTAAAACCATTACCCCTTGTCCTGTCACAGCTGGCCCTACTAAAAAGCTTTTCCCCATCTTTCCTATAGGCCCCCTTTAGGTACTGAAAGGCCGCAATCAGGTCTCCCTGCAGCCTTCTCTTCTCCAGGCTGA
Source organism: Gorsachius magnificus (assembly GCA_034008185.1). Classification (NCBI taxonomy): domain Eukaryota; kingdom Metazoa; phylum Chordata; class Aves; order Pelecaniformes; family Ardeidae; genus Gorsachius; species Gorsachius magnificus. Next base: position 28,529,921 of record CM067109.1, on the reverse strand, counting down.
ACAAGCCCAACTCTCCCAGCCCGTCCTCATAGGTGCTCCAGCCCTCGGATCATTTCTGTAGCCCTCCTCTGGACCTGCTCCAACAGTTCCATGTCCTTCTTGTGCTGAGGGCTCCAGAGCTGGATGCAGCACTCCAGGTGAGATCTCACCAGAGCAGAGTAGAGGGGCAGAATCCCCTCCCTCGACCTGCTGGCCACGCTTCTCCTGATGCAGCCCAGGATATAGTTGGCCTTCTGGGCTGCCAGCGCACATTGCCGGCTCAGGATTCCCAGCATCAAAAGGGATACCATCTTATCTGTATGATTTTCTTTTTTTCTGTAGCATTAGCTCTTTGTATTGGGTCTGTGTAGCAAGGTCTTGGTAGTGGGGGGGGGGCTACAGGGGTGGCTTCTGTGAGAAGCTGCCAGAAGTTTTCCCCGTGTCCGCCGCTGGCCAAGGCCAAGCCAATCAGTGACAGTGGAAGCGCCTCTGTGACAACACATCTAAGAAGGAAAAAAACCAGCTGCGGCTCAGTAGCTGGAGAGAGAAGTGAGAGGATGTGAGAGAAAACAGCCCTGCAGACACCAAGTCCAGTGAAGAAGGAGGGGCAGGAGGTGCTCCAGGCGCCGGAGCAGAGATTCCCCTCAGCCCCTGGGGCAGCCCATGGTGGGGCAGGCTGTGCCCCTGCAGCCCAGGCAGGCCCACAGTGGAGCAGATCCCCACCTGCAGCCTATGGAGGACCCCACGCCGGAGCAGGGGGGTGCCCAAAGGAAGGAGGCTGTGGCCCCGTGGGAAGCCTGCACCAGATATCAGGTTCCTGGCAAGCCATTGCGGACCCATGGGGGGGGAAGCCCACGCTGAAGCAGGTTTGCTGGCAGAACTTGTGACCCCGCAGGGACCCATGCTGGAGCAGTCTCCTCCTGTGGAAATTATGGACCCATGCTGAAGCAGTTTGTGAAGAACTGGAGCCCATGGGAAGGACTCATGTTGGAGAAGTTCGTGGAGGACTGTCTCCCATGAGAGGGACCCCACGCATGAGCAGGGGAAGAGTCCTCTCCCGAGGAAGAAGAAGCGGCAGAGACAACGTGTGATGAACTGACCCAACCCCCATGCCCATCCCCCTGCACTGCTGGGGGGGAGTAGGTAGAGAAACCTGGGAGTGAAGTTGAGCCCAGGAAGAAAGGAGGCGTGGCGGGAAGGTGTTTTAAGATCTAGCAGTTTTTCTCCTCTCCTTCTCTGATTTTGATTGATAATAAATTAAACTAATTTTATCAAGTTGAGTCTGTTTTGCCCATGATGGTAACTGACAAATGATCTCTCCCTGTCCTTGTCTTGACCCACGAGCCCTTTGATTTACTTTTCTCTCCTCTGTCTGGTTAAAGAGGGGAGTGATAGAGTGGCTTTGGTGGGCCCCTGGTGTCCAGCCAGGGTCAAACCACCACACTCTTACATAGCATTTTAAATGATTTTAAATACACTTTACAGAGTCTGAGTGCCTTTCTTAATGGGGTCATGACAGACTAGCACCTGTTTCTGGTACAAAACACTTGGTTCTCTACCTGCCCCATCATCCTGCATTAAGCAAATCAGATGGTTTTTTGTTAAGAATACAACCATTGCTTAAAACCTTACCTTGCCAGTGAGATGCAGGTGCTGGCATAGAGCCTTTTGCCAAGCACAGAGTTTCTCTGGATCCTTCACCTCACAGTAACAGTAATACAGAAGTACTTCTCCCACCTTGCTGTTCATAGCACGGCAAAGATGAACAAATAGAAAAAGGATGTCAGGGTTGAAAGCACAAAAATACACTACTAGTAGTAACCGTTCAAAAAGCAGACAATTTTCTTCTGGCAGATGTGGGGAGGAAAACAAAACAAAACAACAAACTTTGGAGGGATGAGCACCACTGGGTTTCATTTATTTCGAAGAGAAAGAATACAAACTGAAAAAAACTCCCACATTCCCAGTTCTCGGGACAGGTTACAAAATTAACTCATCTGTGCTGCATGAGACATCTCTGCCAGCAGCCTACGGTTTGCTCTACTCAAGTTTTTCTCAACACACAGGACACAAGAACTGCTGTTTCCTCTTCACACAAGTGTCCCATTAAACGCTTAATTTGACAAACTAGCACACTGAAAATTCAAATGCTTGAGCAATCTAAATTTAAAAAGCTGAAAATTTTCAGTGACATTGTGTGTGTGTCTTCGTTCTGAGCAGCGCAAGCCAAACTCTCTGAGAGTCAGCCACATTTTCATGAACCTACTTGTTCATAACTAACGAGCCTTTAAGGTACTTGAACAAGCAGAGAAAAGTGACCTGCACAGAGTATATACCCTGCTGTTCCGCTCTTTTCTCTTACCATCCTTCCTTATTTATCAATCTAAGCCATCAAGTAATACCTGAGCAGGTCTGTTTTGACAACGCGGGATGATACAGCTCTAATAGTTTGATCCTCCCAAGTTCCCACCTTTACCATCAAAAAAAATGCAGCCTATCTACACCTTTATCAGCACAGTGGTAATTTGCTTGTTTTGTAGGGGCGTGAGCAGTTGTGAAAGGAATTCACACTAACCAAGGGACTCCTGGTGGGTACCTACACCTGCCGATCTAAGGAATTACCTCGGGAAGGTATCCGAAGCATCTGAAGACTGGACGGAATATGAGGAAAGACTCTTTCTATACCTTGAAGTGTCACTTGGCTGAATGTGATAAAAATTAAAAGTGGTACTGGCAGAATATGAGGTATAGTGCAAGCAGGCCAACACCCCATGCTGGTACTGGTCCTCCAAACCACTGAGAGACCTTCTTACCTTGTCAGGTCACCGTGGCTAAGGTGGCTTGTGTCGGGGAGCGCGCAGGAGATCTCCGGACTGCCACGGGAGCGCCCGTTGAGGCTGCCTGCGCTGCCGGTGGAAGCCGGGCCGCCCGAGGGGCTCACTTCGGCAGCCGCCGGCTTTGCCGCCTGTCCTGCCCGTTGCCCGGCGGCGGCCAGCCCGGCCTGCTGCCCGATGTCCCCGAACCGCCGGCAGCACCGCCACCGACGCCCTCTCCGCCGGCGGGACACCGGGCTGCGGCCGGCACCTCCCTTGCTTTGACGAACAGGGCAAAGGCCTGAAACGCACCGCAAGCGCCACCCGTCACCAGCGCTCCCGATCCCGCCCGGGACCCCCCGCCGCCCCCCGCGCCGGCAGACCGACCCTCGCCGAGGTCCCCCCCTCGGGGAAACGCCCGCCCCCTCCCTTCCACCCGAGGGCAGCTGCTCCCTCCGGCGGCGCCAGCCGCGGGGACGCGGGCGGGCCGCAGCCCCGGGCGCCTGGCGCCGGCCCCACCTTCCTCCGGGCGAAGGCGCGCTGCTTCCTGGCGGCCACCGCCTCGGCCAAGGCGCTGCCCCGCGGCGACCCCGGCCCGGGCGGCGGCGCCGCGCCGCGCGCCCTTTGTCCCGGAAGCAGAGGTGCGGCGGGCCGGAAGCGGGCGGTGGAAGGACCGCGCTTCCCTCTGGCCCGCGCGAGGCGTCCCGGCTCGGCGCGGCTGCCGCTCCCCGCCGCTCCGCCCCGCGCCGCTCCGCTCCCCGCCTCGCCGCTCCCCGCCTCGCCGCTCCCCGCCCCGCCTCCCGCCATGTCGCGGCGGCGGCACAGCGACGACAGCGATGGTGAGCACCGCGGCAGCCCTCCCCGCCGGCCGCCCCCCCGTCCCGAGGTGGCGGGGGCGGTGCAGGCCGGGCCGGAGCGTTCCACCGCGGGAGAGGGGGGGTTTGGGCGGGATGGAGGGCGGCCGGGGCGGGGGCTTCCCGGCGGTAACGGTGTGCTCGGTGTGTTGGAGCAGGGCAGCCCCACAAGAGGCGGAGGACGTCCGAGCCGTCGGAGATCGAGGAGAGGCTCGAGTCCCTCATCTGCAGGGTGGGAGAGAAGGTAGGCGGGCCGGGGCCCGGCGGCAGCTCGAGGAAGCGGGGGGTTTCTTCCCCTCTTTCTGTGTGTTGTGTGTTATCGGCTCATCTGTGGTAACCACCCAAAAAGAAAAGGGTGCTTTTGTTTTGTTTGGTTGTTGGGGGTTTTTTTTATGAGATAGTCGGAAAGTTGTTAGCTTTTGCAAAACTGTGTGCTAAAGCGGGCAAGTGTGTCAACAGTAGCCTTGTGTCTTCCGAGCAATGACAAACAGCCGGTGAATAGCAATGGCTTTGTGTCTGCGGATGTCGCTGCTGGCTCCTGCCCGCCAAGGATGCGGAGGAGTTAACTTGGCCTGCCTGTGGCAGAAGTTTCAGGTCCTGACAGGATTTGAGACTAATGGAAAGGGGTGGGGGTGGTGTAAAGGATAAGGGCAAAAAGGATGGTGGGCTGACGTTATGTAAGGTGAAAACAAGTCGTGAAGATGTCTCGCTTCATGCCGTGTCGTTAGTGTACTCCTCCATCACCTTACCAAGGTGTCCCTGAGGCAGCGTTAGATCTTGCATCCCAGGGGAGCACTGCAGTTCCTTGTGGGGGAGGTGGGGGATCAGCTGCAGCTCTTCTGAGCAGTAGTTGCTCCTTCTTTCAGGCAAGTGAAAGTGGTTCTTTGCTGCTAAGGGAACTGAATCATTGCTCTGAAAAAGGAGGTGACATAAAAGGATGCTCTTGCCCAACTTCCTAGTCTTCCACTTGGGAGTCGGGGGTTGTTCGTATTGCCTGGTTGATGATGAAACTTCTTATATTTTTTTTTTTTCTTAATTTTAGAGTAATTCATCTTTGGAGAGCAACTTGGAGGGCCTAGCTGGTGTTTTGGAAGCTGATCTACCAAATTACAAAAGCAAGATACTAAGAATACTATGTACTGTGTACGTATGCAGAAGGTCTGGGAATCTGGGAGGTGCTTTCTTCTCTGTGCATAAGTTTAAGTCTTTAAGGTAGTTTCAATGCCAAGAATGGCTTTAGTTCCTGAGTGCAGTTATAGCGTAGAGTTTAGCTTACTGCAGACAAAAGAAGAGGAGGAATAAGCTCATTATGTACTCGGTATAATTCAAAGAAAATACTTCTTGACATTACTTTGACTTGAAATGTGTAAAGGGTTTTAAAGCAGATAGAAGAACCACAGAGCTGCTCTTCCGTAGTGATGAGAAGGCAGTGATGCTGGGCAATATCCTGTTTCCCAACAAAATGCTTAAGAGCACCAAAGCTGTTGGCTGCTAACATTTATTTAGTCTTGCTAGCTGTCCTGTTTTCTCGTTGCCTGTTCCTTGTCTCTGGCAGTAAGATGCTCGTGTCTTTGTAAGCCCATCCTCTAGAGAAGGGGGACTGGGAACACAAAGAGCTGAAAGCAAGCTCTCCGGTGGCTGGCAGCTCTCCTTCCTCTCCCTAGTGAAGTGCAGGAGCAAAGGTGCCCTGCATCAGGGTGACTGAGCAGTGTCTGAGGGAGGGGTTGTGCAGGGTCTGCAGTAGTAGGTAAGAGAAATATGAAGGAGGGGTGAGGTGAAGAGGGAAAGTGTTCCAGCCCTGGTTTATGCTGTGGTTTTGCAGATACTTTAAAACTGTTTTGTAGCAATGTTTGTTAATATAAGGCAAATAGTACATTTCCTGTAGCAGTAAGACACTGCTGAAAGTATAGGGTTAGCTGACGTGCATACAAAAATGATTGAGGAAAATTAGTTTGTTACAGCAGGACCTGGACTTCCCTATGCTGTGCTTAAAATCAGTTACTTCGACTTGAGAAGCTTGGAATCAAAATTAATAGCGTAAAATGTGTATGCCACTTGTGTAATCTTGCTGATGCTGCATTGTAAAATTATTTCTAGACTGCGAACTTCAAACAACTTCTTACATCCTTGCATAAATTCTGTCACATATTATTTGGCCAACCCTCTGGAATGCTCAGCAATTAGATATAAATAAAAAGTAAATACCTTAAATGCACTTGAAAGATTGTCTGTAAAATATTAACTATGGGATAGAACCATAAGATCATGCTAGCACTTTTTTCTTATTCCTCGTGAGACAAGTTTAACTTAAAATAAGCAGATTGTAAGATGCTATGCAGTTGCCAGTTGGCACGTGATGAATAAACAACTAACTCCATGTTTCTTTTTCTGTGTCAGTGCACGTCTTTTACCAGAAAAGCTTACTGTTTACACGACACTAGTTGGCTTGCTGAATGCCAGGAACTACAATTTTGGTGGGGAATTTGTAGAAGCCATGATTCGTCAGCTTAAAGAATGTCTGAAAGTCAATATGTATAATGAAGCTGTGCATTTAGTAAGTGGCTTTTTGTTTGTTTGTTTTACATTTTTCCTCATCCTTTGTCTCTCCTTCTTTCACCTTTTGTTCCAGAAGAGCTGGGCCTTTCAGTGTGTGTTACAGTCTCTTCTGGCATCAACATGCAGTGCACACTAAGAGGAAGTGTGTGTTATGTGAGAAGTATTTCCTTTCTCAGGGGAGAGAACTCGTATTACAGTTATAAAATAATTGACTTCCAACTGTATATTTTCCTAGTGAGAAATTAATTTGAAGTAAACAGAGGTACTCCCCCACTACCTGTTCTATAGTCAAATGTGAACGACAGATGAAAGTCCTGCACTTTTGTTGTGTTGAGAGATGTATGATGTTCTTCTGGCTCCCATGGAAAAAAAAAAGAAAATAAAATTAACAGCGTGGTTCTTGAAAGCTGTAATCAATAGCTGTTATCAGGCGTGTGTTTTCATTCTGTTAATGAGGGATGAAGATCAAGCAGGCAGTTTTAAGTGCTGTCTGTCTTTGAAACCATTTGCTCAGCTCTGGTGGCTTACAGATTTTGTCTGCAAATAGGCATTAGGACTTCAGTGATGTCTTGTTTAGAAGGCCAGCGCCAAGCCCCCCAGCTTCTTTTGCAGCCCACTGGTGAAAATGAAGATTCTAGTATTTCAGTGTATTTTGTCAAGAGAATGCTGTTTAACTGTGGGACACTTTTGCTAGTAAAATCCTCATTAGAACTCTGAATGTGCTGTCCCTTTGCTTCAGCTTCACCTTCTCTGGTCACACTCATATACAAATTACTTGTGAGAGGCAGTGGCAGTGGAAATCTTTCTTCCGCTTTGTCAAAGACTGTTCAGAGCAATGAATATCTGGAAAGTAAAGAGTTTGCTACTTCTCTCTGCTGCAGTTGCTCTTTGAGTGCTGAACTGCCTGCTTAGCCCAAACTGCTTTCCCGAGACTACTTCCCAATGACCTGCCTTCAGATCAAAATACCTGTGTTGGTTTTTTGGACTACTTTTTGTGAATGTGCACTTAAGAAAAAATAAGCCTTTAAGAAAAAATATGCGAGGTTTTAATTGCTGGAATGTCAACCTATGTTGTCTGTTAAGTTTGTGGTGATACTGGGAGAGCTTGGGTCCTACTAGGGCCTTGTTTAAGTCTGAAGGTGGGATACAAATCAGAAGAGAGGAGAGAGGGAAAAAAAAAAGGAGGGGCACTGCTCTGCCCCAGATGTTTTCTACTTAAATTCCCATTTCTGTAAGTTTGGATTTCTTACAAATCAAGGATCTATTCCTGCTGTAGAGACCTTTTTTTCCCCAGGCAAATAAGGCCATGTGATTCTCAGAACACCATCAGTCTGTCACATTTCTGAAGCCTGAAGATGCCAGCAGTTTTTACATAGGCTCTCTCTGTGTAATTATCTGTATTTATGAAATAGAATAGAAATTAATCATGTATAATGGCATACAGATTCAACATTGCTGTTTCCTGAGGCACATCTGGACTCAAGCAATGGATCAATCCACCTTCAGCTTTTTAGAAGGGGTTTTTTTTTCCTTCCGCTTCTGTAATTTTAGTGATCTGATACCATTTAGAGCAGATAGAAGCACAAGGTTTCTTTTCTGTAGCATCAGGTTGCACGTCTTTGAATGCATACTGGTGTTTCCCACCTTTCCGTAATTAGAAATACTATCCTTGCAATGTTACTGCAGTGAAACAGACTACAGACATTATAATGAACGATATATTAGGCAGTGCATATGGTACTTGTTTTCCAGGGTTGAAAGGTGGGTCTGTACAGCGTGCAGTATTTCTGCCTTTCTAGTACTGAATGAATATTGTACTTTGATGGTTTGTTTTAGTTGTTAAGTAATGTTTATTTGTTCTCATGAAGTCAGTTTAAAAAGTATTAATGTAAAACAATTTTTTTTGTCTTTTTTAGGTTCGTTTTCTTTCTGATCTTGTAAATTGTCATGTAATAGCTGCACCTTCGATGGTAGCTATGTTTGAGAACTTTGTGAGTGTGACACAGGAGGAAGATGTACCCCAAGTAAGCAAAAGATCTGTAGGCTCCTCTAGTGCTGTTTTCACAATATTCTGTACCATTGCTTCCCCACCTATGCTTAGAACAGGGGAGTTTTAGAGTTAGCAAACTAAATGGACTGTCATGTGCAGTTTCCTTAGCATAAGTGAAAGGAGCCTCTAGCAATTGGAAAATGTGTGCATACAGTAAGAAAGTATGGTACTTTATAGTGAGGTAGCTGAAGTTAATTCATTTTACTTTACTTTGGCAAGTGCGTAGTGCCTGGCTTGTTCTGCTGTATTGATAATCTGCAGAAGGACTGTGAAAGTAATATCATTTTTTAAGTCTGCTTGTCACAGTTCGAGTTAAAATTTATGCTTTTTGAGCAAGAATATAATTTTTCATGGATTTTTGCAGTCTTTAGCTGCTGCTCTTTACATTCTTCCAAAATAATAGTATTGTTAATGTTTTAATTTAAATTAAAATGGTGTGTGTGTATGAAATCTTTTGGAGCTTACTTGTATACTTAGATTTCAGTGTATTTCTTTCCTACAGGTACGATGTGACTGGTATATGTTTGCATTTCTGTCATCTTTGCCTTGGGTTGGGAAGGAGTTATATGAGAAAAAGGATGCTGAAATGGATCGTCTCTTGTCTCAGACGGAAGGCTATTTGAAGTAAGTTGTAACTCGTTAAAAATACTCTTTTTGGTATCTATTCAAGTATGGCTTAATAGCTTCGATTATTGCTCACTAAAGTATTCTAAAGTCTTAGGTCTGAACCATTCTGTGAAGAAAAAACACCCTGAAAATAGAATAGGTGGAGAGATTTTTGAATTTGAAAAGTTTTATTGTCTTGTCTAGTTCTAGGGTATGTTGGAGGTCTTGTTCTGCTCATGCTGGAGCAGCAGCGGTTCTAAGTGTGCTGTGAATACTGATAGCTTGTTGCTTTAGTGCTCTGCAGTATGACTGCTTTCTGTCTAGGTGCTTCAAGTTAGCACTGTTCTCAAGATACGGTAGTAGAGACGTTTTAAGTAATCACAAACCTGTCTTTTATATACTGCAGACATCAGCTGAAGAGATCAAATAGTAGTACACTTGCAATAAGAAAAATTTCCTGCCTTAAATTCGTCTTTTAAAGGTCAGGTTTTCTTTCTTGTGTAAACAGACGCCGCCAGAAAATTCATGTACCCATGCTACAAGTTTGGACTGCTGATAAACCCCATCCACAAGAAGAGGTGAGTGGAATTTACATTACATTCTTTCAGAAAGTTTGAAAAACAATTTTTCACTAAGGTGTTCTTTTATTATGAAATTAAAAGGCACCTCTAAAAGTATTAATGCTTGGAATTGTCTCCTGTTTGTCATTAATTCTAAGAAGTTCTATGTGAGGAATTCTCTTCTAAGTCTTGGGCCTAAATATAAGGTTGCATCAGGTGAGTAGGAAGCTCTTTTGTTGTTTGCAGACAGGCCCATGAGGAATTGTTATGAAGTCAAGAGGAATGGCTGTAAATTGTAATACTCGTTTTGGAATTGCAGAGCTTTGTGTTAAAAGGACCGTTGTGAGAAGCAGAATGTAATTCCTTACTTATTCTTTAATGTTTTCCCTCCACAAGAAAGAAACCTTTGTAGCGGCTTTGCTTTCACAGTTCTAGGGAGTGCTAAACAAATATATAGAAACTGTATGCAGGAGTTACCATGCCATCTTTCACAGTTAAGCCGAAAATATGGGAGGGTAGAGGTTGCATCTGGCTAGTTTGGGGTGCAGTTTGTCTTTTCGATATTCTTGGCTTTTTTTCTTTCCCCTAAGATGGAGGACAAAGCGAGATCTAAATTGATCTGTGAAGTTTTGGACCATGGCCCTCTTACATTTTGTTCACTGTTCGGATTAAATCACAGTCTTAACAATTGTCTTGTTAACCATAATTTGGAGAGCTAAGCTGTCTGATGATGATTGATTTGTCAGCATGAGTGTTTTGCCTGCCCAATATCTGAATTTCCTTATTTAGTTAGTAGAGGAGAGATTAGTAGAATGTGTTTGAGACCATGTGTTACCCAGAGTACCGTAACCACGACCGTTCACTTCAGGTGCTAGTTGTTACTAGTTTTGTTCCCCTTTTGCGGCATGATAGTTTCAGTAAATGCGAAGCACTTCCACGTAAAGACATTTCTTGCACCAGTTATGACTTGAAACTTGTTCACTAAGGGCACAGGCCTCCAGAGTTCTTGGACTGCTTTTAGCAAGAGAGTAATTAAAGAAAGGAAGCTTACTGCCAATTACACAGGTGTCTGAGCCGTGTCTGGGAGAATGCTGGGACTCACAATTGTGTTGTAAACCATGGCAAAGGTATTTAATATTTGATAGTATTATATTTGTCTTGAATATGCAGTAGCTGGTAGTTTTGATTGCTCTGAGAAAAGCATGGCAGTCCTACAGAATAGAATGTCTTTCCAATTTTAATGTTATTACCTCTGTTTTAATACCACCAATGAACAGTGACTGAAGTAATGTTCACTGCTGTAGTTTCACTGGCAGATTCAGTGGATGGCTGTCACAGTCTGACTCCTGGGCTGCCTGTTTGTGTTTAAAAACCTGCCAGCAGTTAGGTTTTACTGACACAATGTTGTGTGGAATTAGGAGGAGCTCTGGCATTTGGAGTTCTTAAATTATTTCTTGGTCTGTTTGGTTTTTTTCTGAATGGAGTACAGAATTTAAGCAATACCTTTCTAATAGTTCAGGGAGCTGCCAGCTTGGTTAGGACATTCAGTGCATCTGATGTTTCTCACCTTTTTCCTTCAGTATTTAGACTGCCTTTGGTCTCAGATTCAGAAGTTGAAAAAAGACCGTTGGCAAGAACGACACATTCTGAGGCCCTACTTGGCTTTTGACAGCATTCTTTGTGAAGCGCTGCAACACAATCTGCCTCCATTCACTCCTCCTCCTCACACCGAAGATTCAGTGTACCCGATGCCAAGGGTTATTTTTAGGATGTTTGACTACACAGATGACCCTGAGGTATGTGACTGATGTAGGGGTCGGTGAGTGGATTTCACTGTTAGGTTCCTGGGGCAATACTGATCAAAATGTCATGTCCCCTCTCCCAGGACAGTGCATGGTTTGAAGACCAGAAGCAGTTCTGCTTTGGTACTTCTGCAGAAATGAACTAGGTGACCAAGTTACCACACAAAGTAAATCTGTGAGGAGCAGAATTTAAGGAGTGAGATGTTGTGATGTTTTCATTTAGAATGACAATGTTGATTGAATTCTCTGATGTCTCTAGTAAAACTGCATTCACAGAGTTAAGACTTCCCTTCCATAAAGTTGGTGACTTGAGTCTTTTTCCAGGCTAGGTATTTATTGTAATGTTTAAAGACTGTTGTTTACTCATCTGTTAAAATTTGTTGATCCATATCATGGAACAAAGGACTGCTTAACCGGGGTGGGTGAAAGATTGATCTGTCTCACCAGTCTGCCTCCAGCATTGGTCAACAGCAGATATATAGACAAAAGTGTATAGGAGTAGGAAAAGAATATATACTGTTTTCCCTAAGTGCTTTTATACCTCCTGTACTTTGTCTGCTGCCTTTTACCTTCATTTATTGGCCCCTGGTTTTTGCAGTGAAGACGACCATGACTCTGTATTCTTTCCGCTCTATCCTGGCCATTCCTGGCTTTATTTCTTAATCATATTTCTGTTCAACTGTGATTTTTTATTTTTTTTTACTTTTTTTTCCGGGCTGCATGGTGGTAGCCTGCCTGATGACTCCATAGAGCAAAGGAAGAAGCTGATACTCCATGAACTTAAAATCATATCCCCTAATTTTGTTCCCATTTCTTTTTGTAATGAGTCCTAGTATTCATTTTGTTTTAAACTTCAATCTGAGGTTTGTGTGGAACTGTGTCACACCAGCTTCTCAGTCCTGAGACCTCACTGTGTTTATGTGGGAGTTGGACTGGTTTTCCCACCTGTACATGTATGTGGGATAGCTTGCCACCTGTAGCATTAGCCGTGATCTTTAATGAGTCTTACTTCTTTCTTACCAGGGCCCTGTCATGCCTGGCAGCCATTCTGTTGAACGATTTGTAATAGAAGAGAACCTTCACTGCATCATCAAATCCCACTGGAAAGAGAGGAAAACTTGGTAGGAGGAGCTTAGCACTATGGGGCCTTGGCACTTTTTATATGCTACCATGGCTTCGGTGCCGCTGGGGGGTATGCAGAGCCTTGCACTGGTTAGACAAGAGCTTAAGATTAAACATTTCCTAGAGCGTTAGATGAAACTTGATTTACTACATTTAACTATATTAAAACTGATGCCTGGAATGCTGTGGGTCTGTAACATCCAGATAATGGAGAGTCTGTGTGATCCAGGGGGACAGTGGCTCTTTGGGAAGGGAATTCCTTGGTAATGCAGGATGTGTTGCAAAAGATACGCAGATGCACCTTATTCTTCATGGGAGCACTGCGGAGAGTGTGGTTGTGTTATGCTTCCTTTTGAAGCAGCTGGTTTGTTGGGGCACAGCGAGCCTTCAGCTGGTTCATCTGTAGCTGACTGTGCACCGGTGTTTATGAACACACTTCTGCTTCCTACTCCTCCTTGTTGCATTCTTCTCTTTAGGATTACATGGCAGAGGTAATTGAGCTGCCCCTGGGGAGTCATTGCAGGGCCGGCAGGTTTCATTAGTTTGAATTCAGCCGTGCCAGGAATCAGTCAGGGCACTTTCTCTTCATTTCGGCCTAAGCAATATCTAATGTGGGTAACTGATAACCGAGATGGTTTCCCACAGGTGTCGTGCTTCCAAATGAAAACCACTGAACTTTGTACGGTATGCAAAAAATGGACAGAACCAGTGTTTTTGGTGGTGGCATGTGATAAGTTTTTTGTCTGCAGCTGTTTGACTCAGCAGAAATTGGAAATACAGGGTTGTTGCAGTTACTGGGATACTCTTTGTTAATTGTCAGAGGAAAGTAAAAGACTGGAGGGAGATACAGGATTTGCCAGAGGGGTAGAAATAAAATCAAGGAAGTAGCAGTTGTTTGCTTTGTAATAATGATAGGTGATGATGAGCTGATTAAAAGATGAAGTATTTGAAGCCTGAGAGTTTCTTATATAACCCATTAGCTTAATTGTGTTTTCAAGTCATTCTGAACATCTGTTGTTAGGGTTTTTATTTCCCTTTTAATATATGCATGCCAGAATTACAAATCACTGTGACTATTTATGCAAAACTATTTTGCGTAGCAGCATAGTGTTCAAGTGACGTAACTGCACAGAGATAAAATACATCATTACAAATCATAGTTTGGGCAATGCTGGTGTCTTCTTGTGCTGTTTCTGTTTTAACTGTTCTGTGGGTTGATGGACAGACTTTGGAAGGACAGTTGATTTGTTTGTTCTGCATTTGTGCTTGCAAATTGTGTAAAAACTCTTGGCCAGAATGAAGCATTTTCTGTAAATTTGTTACTTGATCTTTGATACTTGATCTTCTGAACTAAATATATCTATGGTTTTGCAGTGCTGCACAGCTGTTGAGCTATCCAGGAAATAACAAGATCCCCTTGAACTACCACATAGTAGAGGTATGGATTTTATAGGTAACCTTTTTTGTAGCTCCGTTATTTCACAATTAATATGTCCCAGTTAGTTCCATGATAGGTCCATTAAATCACTGTTTAATTTGGGGTCAACCAGAACCTTGCCGAATTCAACCAATAGCTTTTAAATGAGCAGGTCATGTGTAGTTGAGTGTTAGTTTTATGCTTTTTATTGTCATTTTAACTTGGTGCATGGGAGCTTTGGTTAAGTAACAGAATTTCTTAGTGCACTGGTAATCCAGGTTGTGGCACTTCTCAAAGTTTTCAAGTTTTACAAATGATGCTTTTAATATATTGTGCAGTTGAAGAGGTGGCTACATCTGAGTCACTTTTAGTTTAAAAAAATAAAATAATTAAAATGCAAGAAGAAATGGACACATTCAAATACAAGAAACTCCATTTAAACATAAGAAAAATCTTTTCTTACTGCTAAGGTCATTAAACACTGCAAGAGTTTGCCCGGAGAAGTTGTGGGGTCTCTGTCCTTGGAGAAGCTCAAAACCTAACAGGACACAGCCCTGAGCAACCTACTCTAGGTGACCCTGCCTCGTGCAGGGCCCTTTTGACTAGATGATCTCTCACTAGACTCAGCTGTTCTACATGACTTTATATTTGGATCTTCTAAATGATTTTTTTCTACTGGCCCTGCCTGAAAAGGACTTGCAGTGAAATAGCGGTGTGTTTCCTCTGAGGCATCCTCCATATTAGAGAATTTTAAATAACCGTAATGTGTATCAGAAGAGCAGTGTAGATTTTCTTTTGCTGCCTCCTTTCAAGGGTCTGTTTTCAAGATGCAGAGCTGTATAAAACTTCATTAATTTCCATCGAAAGTTGAAAGAGGTTAAGAGACTTCAGTAATAATGGCAACTTGTCATATAAAGGCTTTATGAAGAAGTAACTGTAAGTAGGTATTTCGGAGCTAATTATAACAAGGAATAATCTTATGTAGAAGATCTATCTTAATAAAAGTGGGACCGAGACTTCTTCTTGGCACTAAAATGCCAAATATTCTGAATGCTGTAAAGTTACATTACTTTTGGTCAGCTTATTCTTTTTGTACTCTGAATTCAGAACAGAGGAATCTTAAAATTAACCATAGTTTTCTGCCTGAACATCCAAGTATCTTCAGTGGTCTTATCTTCAGTATCTTCAGGTGTTATTGTTATTGTTGTTTCCTATCTTGAGAAAAGGAGTGGTTTTCTACCTATCAGGGTCCTCCCTACCTTCTTGCCATGTTTGTCTTAACTGTATGTCCAAATTATACTGTCACAGAAAGGTTCTCTGGCTTCTTGTAGTCTCTTGATGCCTTCAAGTCCTTCTTTAGAATAATGAGTTCCAGTCAATGTGTTTTCATGTGCTGTTTGTGGAGTCTGTGAATGGATGTTGATTTCTTATGCTAGTAAGAAACTTAGTCATTTAATCTTCAATTCTTCCATGTTTATTCAGAAGTGTAAAGTTAAGGAGGAAATTGGCCAACCGTAGTAAATCAAAGCTTCCTGACTCCTTTAATGTAATTTAAATCTAGTTGAGGATGGCGTGCAAAATAAAGATGAACATTTATAATGATGATCTTTTCGTAGCCCTTAAAGATTGACATGCTGTTATTATAGGCAAACTTGAAAATAAAAATGTAAATGCTGACTGCAGGATTGTTCTCGGTTTTCTTAGAAGGATCGTCTGCCAGGGGGCACTGAGCATGTAGTTCTGTTATATGAAATGCTGGTTGTAATTTTCAGCTGAAAGTTGTGGCTTTATTTATGTAGGTTTTTGTATATGTGAAAAGAGGACACGATGGAAAAGATGTAGATGTAATTTTAATGCAAATAGTCTCTCCTACTAAACACCTAGGCTTCATTTACTGTTAAATATTTAGCAGGACCAGTTGACTTCTGCTTTTCTCAGATCATGTGGTAGCACTGGTCATATTATAACTATGCCCATTTCCACAGTTATGTGGTGTATTTGTTAGACATAACAGATGTATAATGCTGGTGCTGTGTTAGTATGAAATGATAAGGACAGCTAGGGTGGACTGTATCAGTACAGTGTAGGGTTACCTCTCCCTTTATAAGTTTATCTCTCTTTTTTCCTGCAACATGCATTTGACAGAATAATACGGGACTTTTGGGGTATGTATTTGTTTAAGATTGGTGGCCACTATTGCAAAGCTGAGGGTTGTGCAGGCCACGTCGGACTGTGCTCTGATTTTGTGTCTTCCTCTCCCACAGGTAATATTTGCAGAATTGTTTCAGCTGCCGTCTCCACCACATATTGAAGTCATGTACACAACACTCCTGATTGAACTGTGCAAGCTTCAGCCTGGCTCTTTACCACAAGTTGTATCCTTTCTGCACTGCTGGAGAGTGTTTATAAAATGCAGTCTTTATTTTGTTTGTTCTGTAGATGATGGGATAGTTATAAATACTGGCAGTATTAATATTTTACAGCAGCTGCATGAAACTTTGCCTGTAGCACTCACATTAAAGAATAGTACAGCCTGCTTAGCATGCGTCTAAATTTGCCAAGTGGGCAAGACGTTTCAGCTCTCTGGGCAATATTCTGGTACTTCCCCTGACCTTCCCAAGAAGGGCTGTCATGGTGAGGGGACAAAATACAATACTTCTGTTTGTCATTGCAGCCTGTTTAGGTCTGGATAATGTGTGGCATGGTCACAGACACCTTAAAGGCTGAGAAGGAAAGGAAGTGACAGACTTGATCTTTTCTTCTGGCAACTGTGTGAGGGCTCCTACTCTTTTTGTCTTTTAGTAGGAAGTGTAGCGGATGATTTAAGGGAACTTGGCCGAGTTCCCACTCCATGGTCCCGCTAGGAGCATTCAAAAGGTTAATAATCCTCTGTCAGCTCAGATAGGGTAGCTAAATGCTGAGGAAGGAGGCATGACTCCCAGCTAATTCTGGCTATTACATTGCCCCTACTTTGCTGCCATTTTAGATCATGTTAGATCATCATCTTAGATCAAACTACAGACTGTAAGAATGGAGGACAGTTAACAGATCTCTATCCACTGGTAATTTCATGCCCAAATTTTCCTTCTACTTCATAATACTGCTTACTTTTTGCAAATCACATGCAGAAAGTTTTTGATGTTAAGGGGGATGTTTTAAGAAGAATAAAGCTCTTGTTGGGTAAAGTCAGTGTAGACATACTTCCTCAAGCCTTCGGTGATGATCAAAGACTCTTTGTTGATAAGCTTCAACAACAGCCAATGAAGCTAGACTGGTGAGATTACAGAAGTACTCCATAAGGAGGTTGGTGTCTGTTCATATCACTGCAGTTTCCCTTGTCATGTGATGCGAATTCTGCCTTTCTATGGAAGAAGCCAACAGTCTCACGCAATAATGGAAGAAAAACAGACTGGAATTAGAGGGTAGAACTCACTATATGCTTAATTTTTTCCACTGTGGAGTCACTGTGATTTACCTGATTTTGGAGTAGACCCAGGGAGCTTTCAGTACAAAAAGTTGATTACATTTATTCATAATTTGAGAGGAATAACATCTGACTTAATCTAGTGCTTTTCTGTTAACCTTAATAAGAAACTTTCAGCTTGCACAAGCCACAGAAATGCTCTACATGCGTTTGGATACGATGAATACAACATGTGTGGACAGGTAAACATGTTTTGGAAACGATGGAAAATATTCCTCGGTATCCGATGTAAAGGGAAAATGAAGAGGCTATGGAAAGAGTAGTCAGAAATCCTTGTTAGAATTTCTTGGTGCTAATCAAAATGTTTTTTGGGCTTTGAGCAATCTAAAGAGAAGGTGGAGGACTAACTGCTTGCCTCTCCTTCCCAGAAACACTCCCCCCAGAGGTCACAACTCTAGCTGTCACTGCAGGACAGTTAAAATTGCTGACAACTTTTCCATGTTCAGAGCTGTTCATAGTTGCATAGTACTCCATTATCTAGTACTGTGCCTGCTCCCTAGTGGTCTGGGAGGCAAGTTGGAAGTGGATTTAATGGTATATGTGCCACTCTGAAGAGGAGAGTGGTGGTGATTTTGCCCTTTGAGTGAAGTCTGTATTGTGTGGGAGAGCTGTTAATTACTCATCAAAAACGTGGAAGTTGCATATTCACAGTAAGTTTACGTTTTAATTGTTAGTTTAATAGGTTATCTCTTTGTATGAAACAACAGAACATGACAGGCTATTTGTCCATAAAAGCTTCTTTCTGACTCTCCGAACTCAGCCTTTTGTATCTGTCCACATAAATGCCTGTTTAATGCTGTAATAGCTTTAGAGTTTAAGCTTGTCTTTGAAAAGTAGAATGTATTTATAAGAAAATCTCAACTGAAAGTTTTCATGCACTTCTGGCATTTAATGGAGCTTTCTTTTTCTTTTAATTAAGATTTATTAACTGGTTTTCTCACCATTTGAGCAACTTCCAGTTCCGTTGGAGCTGGGAGGATTGGTAAGTTTCTCTCCTTTTGACTCAAACCTGATACTGCAAAAACCTTAAAATTTCAAACCTACCCAGGAAGTGTCACAGCACAGTGGCCCTGTTTGTTGCTTTCCTCCAGCTCTTCAGAGATCTTTCTTAATCTGTTCACCACCATTCAGTGGGTAGATTATTTTGATAATCTCTTTAGTCACTGTATTGTCCCTGGTGAACTTTGTGATAAAGGTCGAGCCAGTGTAAGGGTTCCCTAAGCAGTGGAAGTTGAAATGTGATTTCTTTAATTTGTCCTCCACCCTCAATCATGTGTTATCAAATTTTCCAAAAAGGCTTCCCAGTTTACTTTTAATGATTTGCCCTGACTCTTTGTATCCTGTATTCATTCTGTAATCTTGCTCTCTGTCCTACGCTAAAGCTTTCAGTATAACCTTTATCCTTGAGACCTTATAATCTGTTTCCCTCCTGCCAAATCCTAGCGCCTGAAGTTCTATCAGAGCGGCCGTGCCATCCATTCTTATCACGCCAAATCTTGAACTTGAGTCTCTAGCAGGAGCTCCCTGGGCTCCATCGATGTCTAACCACAGGTTCCCCTGAGCTTTCCATTCCAGGCACCCACATAGTGAGAGAGATCACCTCAGCATTAAGTCCTCCCTACAGTAACTTCCACAGCCTGCTACCATACATGCTTTCTGTAGCTGATCTGCCCAAGTGTCCTTGTGGAGAGGGGTGCAGTCCTTTTCATAATAGGTTTTTGTGGCTTTACTTAAGTTTCTTTTGTTGTGCTTAACTCCACATGGGGACTTGCTGGCTATCCCAGTATCCATCCATGTTGACTGACCAGGCAGCAGTCTTCCAAGAGCTGATTTTTCTTTGCCTGGATGTTCCTTAATGGCAATACTTCTGTGGGTTTCTCTCACAAGCTGCCATTTTTTCACAAATCTCGCAAGTGACTGTATTTGAGACTTTTCTTTATCTGAAATGCGTTTGAAAGCAGCCAGAAGTTCAAAAATTCCTGTGAGGGAGGAACAGCCTATGAAATCACACAAGGTTCCTTTCCTAAGGAAAGGGAAAGCCAGCTAACTGTAAGCACAAATTATTTTTAATCTGGTGGGGGAAGGGAAGCTACTTAAAAATATATCACACAGAGATGAGATTCCAAGAATGCTCATGGCCAATAACGAAATGGTGATAAACTTACCTCATTGTCTTAAAATTGCCTACTCTGTAAAACTAAGTGTCAAGCACTCCAGTTGTTGTCCTTAGACTGTCGTTTTTTTGTACCTATTCGAGCAAGCCAAAAAGAGACTGAAGCATAAGTGTTTTGCTAAAAGCTATTGCATTCTGTCCTTTGATAGGTCAGATTGTCTTACTCAGGACCTTGAAAAGCCCAAACCCAAATTTGTGAGAGAGGTTTTGGAAAAGTGTATGCGGTAAGTTAAGATCTTTTGATAGTTCCATTCAAGGTGAAGTTTGATCTTTGCTTCTGGGTACTGTCAGATTCCTTTTAACTTGACTCTTGTCTTAGGCATGTCTGTTCTTACAGTTCAGTTTCAGTTAAGAGATGAGTGAGTTTGTGTCATTTTAATCTGGTTTACCTGTTGCAGACCACTAAGGACACTGCTTTAGAAAGAGGGAGAAACAGGTAGAGCAGATGGTAGTGAGCTATCTGTCCCAGGTATGCACATCTGTAGTTAACAAAAAGGCATAGAAAGAAATAGAGTTTAGGCAATATTCAGCATTCGCAGAAATGAAGGGAACTGATCATTAGTTATACTAAAAACTGAGAATCTAATCTTGATTCTTCTAGGTGCCTCTGATGTTCACTGACCTTAAAACAACCAACCAACCCTCCAAACAAAGAAAACCCCCAAACCTAGCAACAAGAGGACACAATCAGGGCTGAACTTAGAATTGGTGAGATGGAGAGAGATAGGAAAGAGCAAAATGTTCAAAAAGCCTCTGTTGTTCAGCATCCTACATGAAAACATTCATCCGGTTTGGGGTGAATTCAGTTTAGGAAGTGTGAAAGTATTATGCTGCAAAACGAATGCAATTTTTCTATGTCACTCTTCCATTTCACTGAAAACTCTGGTAGCAAAATTAAGCCCTTGTGGGAGTGGAATAAGCTGGAAAGTAAAATGAAGACATCCAGTTTAGTAATTTTTATTTTTTTTTTCCTGCTTTGAATACCAACATCTTACGAGTTTTCCTGCAGTGCATCTTAGGCTTTTGCATAAAAGATCCTACCAGGCAGCCTCTAAATCTTTTCACAAGTTAAATTAATTGTGTGAGGGTGAAACTCTAGCATCAGAGAGTTCAAATAGAAAAGATCTACTAGTAAATTTGGTTTACTTAGCTCTTACTACCCAGCAGAAACTACCATTCTGTTGTATAAACATCCTGATTTTTGTTCTGTGACAGTTAAATATAGGAAAACCATTTAAAAGCCGTCACTTTGGAGTTAGCCCTGGTGTTATTCCCATTTTAATTCTACCGCTGTGAAACTTGTTATTTTCAGACTCTCCTACCATCAGCGAATAATAGACATTGTTCCTGCAAGCTTTTCTGTCCTCAGTCCTGCTAATCCAGTCTGCATTTACAAATACGGAGATGAAAGTAATAGTAAGTATTAAAGTCACTGAGGGGTCAAGTTGAAGAAAATAGTGTTTCAGAGCAAGGGAGCGCACTAGATTGACTGTAATATCAGTTGTCTTCATAAAGAAGAATGCAGCTGAAATAAATACATATGATTTTCATATGGGTAAATATGCTTCATGTAAGCAATTAATAGATACTAAGCCTGGATCTCTGTCATATAATTGTCTTTGTTACTTTATGCAGAAAAGAAAGTCCAGATACATGATGTTACTCTTGCTGAGGTGGTTGTGGTGTTGTGCAGCATTATTTGCCAGAAGTCTGTAATTGGAAAATTCATCTATTTCCCATGTTTGGGCACAATACTATGCAAAAGTTGGCATACGAAGTCATAATGTGGGTTTATTTTTTGAACATTATGAAACAGTGGAAGATTTTACTGGTAAACTTGGTTTAATGAAGCATAGAGAGGCAGCAGATGATGTAGAGTGGTAGAGAGATACCTTGTTACTCCTTTTATTGCTCAGTATAAAGGCAGTCCTAAGCATAAAAGTGTCATCATCAAAGATAGAGTGAGGAAAAACAAGGAAGTATTGTATTTTTACGAAATTGGTGGAAGCTGAAGTAGCGCTTTAGACAGGAGAGCAATTACCTGACCTCAGCTCTAAAGACTCTACTACTACACTACTAAAGGTTCAACTTCTAAAGTTTTAAATTTAATGTGAAGACCAGGAAACATGTTGAGCAGTTCTATGGAATAGTGATGTGGACAATGATTTTGGAAACAGATGGTTTTAGGTGTAGCTGGGAAGCGTACCTGCTTCTCTGAGAGGCAAACTGATGTTAAAAATACTTACTTGCTTTCTATGTATTTTTTTTCCTCTTTGCTTTTGTTTAGGGTCTCTTCCTGGATATACTGTGGCACTCTGTTTAACAATTGCAATTAAAAATAAGGCCAGTAATGATGAAATCTTCAGCATTTTAAAAGATGTGCCTAATCCAAACCAGGATGATGATGATGGTAAGATATATGCTGTTAGGCTTTGGCAGGCTGTAATTTCTTCTGTGTTTAGACTGATCTGCCGTTCTTTGGAGCTGTGGGTGTAGTGGCTAACAGAACTGTATGCTTTTCCTCCTAATAGTTGGTTTCAATTTATCAATAAATGGAAATAATGCACCATTGTTACGGTTTGTTGTAAACATCTTGCATGCAGAGGCAGGCCTGTTTTTCTTAACAGAGGTAACCTGGTGCCAGCTGCCGTACCCTAATCATCCTTACATTCCCCTCTCCTCATCCGCTCTCCCTCTATGGTCTGCCAGGCCTTCAGTTTGATGCGTAACTCTACAGTTTCCTTTGCTGTCTTTCTCTGCTGCTGTCCATCAGTGCTGTTACGTGTTGATAGGGTGGCTGTATCTCTGCTAGCTTCTTCACTGACCTGGAATTCTTTCTGCACATTTTCCCCATGGCAAAATGGGAGCCTGAAGATCTGTATATTTTGGAAAGTCTTTACTAGCTCCCTGCTCAGCCTTGCAAAACCCTGTTGATGAAACTCTTTTTTGTGAAAGGAGTTAAAACCATAAGTTATCTCTACAGTTTTATGGGTAGCTTATGTGCTCGACTTGAAATACTTACAGTTTCAACTTTAAATAACTTGCAGATGAAGGGTTTACCTTCAACCCTCTGAAAATAGAAGTCTTTGTTCAGACCCTGCTCCATCTAGCTGCAAAGTCTTTCAGCCACTCCTTCAGTGCCCTGGCCAAGTAAGTGTAGTGTGTGCATTATTTTGGGGCTTACAGAACTGTTTAATTCTGACAGTAAAATGCACGATAAAAGGACTGGACTGCAAGCTTCAGCAATGTTTTAGGTACTCTACATTGTGGGATGATTAGGAGAACTAATGACACTACTTACTGAAGGAATGGTAGTGTAAATGCCAGGTTATATATGTGAATGGAATTAACAGAAATTTGTATATTACAGCCATGTGATGCAAGTGAAACAAATGAGAGAGGTTTGGAACATTATCCCATTTTAGAATTACTCATTTGCTGATTTACGCTTTAACTTTTGAAGAATTAACTACAACTTTTTTAGCAAAATGAGATAAAATAACTAATTTTCAATCCTGTGTGCTTTGGAGTTGTTCTTAAGTGGTTTTGGTACATGAAAGGTAGTCACAGGCATCTTAATGAGTTATTTTTCTATCTGTCCTTAAAGATATACAAAGCTCTTACAAAAATCTGCACCTGGGAACCTTATAGAGGCAATGTTGTAAGAAGCTGTAGGTAGTAACATGCAATCAGTAGTACAAGAGGCAGAGTGATACGAATACTTAGAGCCATGGTATTTTCACTGCTGTGCACCAACAGTGGCAGCCCTGAGATCAAAAAGAGCCTCTTGGGCTTCATAGTTAATATTACAATAAGCTAGGTTGTGACTGCTCTGTAGCAGTCAGCATAACTGCTAAAATAGAGGCTTTCAGCAGCATTTCCTTCAAAAAGAGGCAGATCGGATAATTGTCTAAAGTTATGGAAACACATATCAAGAGGAAGGTCTAAGGCTCAAAAGGCAGCAAATTTTGCTCCAGCTGTGTATAGATAGGCACATGAAGCACGAAAGTGCTTCTTGCTTTTAAGAGTATGAGAAATGTAGTCCAGCTTCAGGGAGTAGGTTCACCACTAAGATTTAAGTTGCTTTTAAGACCTGTCATGTCTTTGTAGCCTATTTTAGCTCAGGATGGTTGTATTTTCCAGGGAATAGCTGTTCAAGAATTGCTGCACGTAGTCAAAATTTTCTTTTGGCCAATCTAAACCACTTGCTTTGTATCTGCTGCTCTTTTGACCTGATCCCAACCCCTCCACTGACGACTTACATCTATTAAAAGGTTTCATGAAGTCTTCAAAACACTTGCTGAAAGCGATGAGGGGAAACTCCACGTTCTGAGGGTTGTGTATGAGGTTTGGAAGAATCATCCACAGGTAAGAGGTTGCAATGTCAAGTGTCTTTGTGAGTTTCAATTCACAGAGGTCATATTTAATAAAAGCCATTACAGTTTGGTTTGCATACTTTAAAAATAACTTGTCTATTGTCATCTTATTTGAAGGAAAGTTCAAATTGTATTTACTGTTGTTACTAGTACCTTAAATGAAGGCTGGACATAAAATACATACTACCAGTGAGGCCACTTCTTCGTCAGAGTTCATTGTGGGAGAGCAAAGGCTGTCATTCTGACTCAGATTGGTGTTATGCTTTTTGTCATTCAAGAGAGTAACTTTTGCTAAAATCATGTTTCTGGTTAAAATTGGGAAACGATGTAGATGGGTAAATTGAAGTAAGATGCAGATCTCATAAATTAAGCCATTTACCCAGCTGCTAGTGAGAGCCATACACTTATTCCACAAAGCTCATGTTGGAGTTACTGTGTGCATGGGCAGAGCGAGTAGAGCTGCAGTCAGTGGCTGTTCAGAGCAGATCGGTTTGACAGTGCTGTGATTATGTTCCTGAGCGAGAGGGGTATAATGCCCTAAAAGACCGACGAAAAATGCCTCAGTTGTTTAAGCTGTTCAGTTTCTTCACAGCAGTTGTTTTCTCCCTCAGCTGTCATTCTTCTATAAATAGAAATCAATAAGGAACTCAAGCTGAATTTGCCTGCATTAATTATTTCACATATTCCTTCCTGGTGTGTTTGTGTTGCACGTTATTGTGCTTGAAAGTGGACTGTACCCCACAGCTACGTAGGCCAGACTTTCAGAAGCAGTGCCACTGAGAACAAGGGATAATCCTTGCATCTGCTCCGGGACCTGTGGTCTGTTCCCTAGGGACAAAACTGAGCGCCTAGAACATACCTATGCAAGATGTCAGCTCTCTTCTAAGTACAGGGAAAACCTAAAAAAGCAGGATTTTTTTTTTAATATATTGAACTTCCTACCCAAATATTGACCTTGAAAATGTGATGATTACAGTCTGACCTACTTTTTACTGCCGTTTAACTGGATCAGAACAAATTACATTACTCCAATCTAATATTCATATCCTCTTCCTCTTCGTTCCTTTGTATCACAGCATGACCAAACTGAGGTGGAGGTTTCAAACACAGACTAAACAGTCATGTTAGATTTTTATGAATAAATCAAGATTGCTTTAAAAAATATCAAGTACAAAATGTGTGCAGGTCTGCTGTTCTACTTGATCATGGAACTTAAATTTTCCTCTCTTGCATTTATTACAGTTCAGTCTTTTGCTTCTGAT
The DNA here is from genome assembly GCA_034008185.1 of Gorsachius magnificus. NCBI lineage: Eukaryota > Metazoa > Chordata > Aves > Pelecaniformes > Ardeidae > Gorsachius > Gorsachius magnificus. Next base: position 28,504,867 of record CM067109.1, on the reverse strand, counting down.
CAAGCACTTTTTTTCCGTGAGTCCACAGCCTCCGTGGCAGACAGAAGAAATGGTGCCTGGGCAGCAGGACACTTGTCCAGAGTCTGTTTTCATGCCGCTCGTGCTGCTCCCATGTCAATGGGAGCATCCTTTGATTTGGTTCAGACTATCAGTAGTATTCGCAAGGCATATGGTGCTTATAAATGATCTATGCTGCAGATAGTGATTTAGCAATAGGAGTCAGTAGTGGCTGGACCTGTAAGTAAGGTTGTGGTGGTGACTTCATAAAGAGGAACTGTTAACATCGAGATGAAATGTTTTCCCAAAATCCTAGGTCTGTGTTTCTTGGAAGATCAGGCTCAGTAATCAGAAATTCTTCCTGGCAATAGGGAAGGACAAATAAAACATAGGATGCTATCCTGGGACTTGAAATTTGACTGCTGAGTCTTCTGGATGATTCATTCAGTTATTTTAATTTTCCTTCCTTAAAAGGAGGTTTGTTACACTTCCTTATTTGACAATGGGTGGTTGTAAGGATAAATACAGTGCAGGCTGTGGTTCTTAGATACTGTGGCATTCAAGCACAGGAGTAACTATGATAAGCCTTTTTTTCTGAACAGCTTGCAACTGCTTTAGTCAGTAACTCCTCTCTGCAGTTGCCTATATATTGCTTGCAGCCTCCCCAGAATCATGGCAGTGCCTGTAGCAAGTAAGCGCTGCCCTGAAATGAAGAGGTCCCGTAGAGAAGAGCTTACTGTCACGTCTGAAGACTGTTGCAATTCAAGGAGAGTAGGCTAGCAGTAGCTCCTTCATTATGGTGATCTGACAGGTATACATGCTCTGGTTTGAATACTTTGGTGTCAAATACTAGGGCTTGTGTCTCTAAGGCCTCACTTCCAACTATGATGCTTGTATGTTTTGCTTTTGTATGGAAGTATGTATGTTAACAAAGAGTGATAGGTCACTTTCACAAGAAGTAAAAAAGTTGTTAAGATCGAATGCTTTATGTAATTAATATAGACCACCCTAACTTGAGCAGTTTTAGGCTAGACTACGCAGCTTCCTATAAAGTATTTGAAACTACCCAGTAATACCACTAATGTAGAGTTGTGCCAAACCATTTCTGTGTTTTTTCTGAGGCTGGAATAGTTTACACAGATTGTGCGTGCAAGCCCATTTCTTATTTTGAATGACTTACACCTTTCACAAAATACAGATGATTGCTGTGCTTGTGGACAAGATGATTCGGACACAAATTGTTGACTGTGCTGCAGTGGCAAACTGGATCTTCTCTTCAGAGCTTGCACATGATTTTACTAGGTAACAGTAACTTGTCTTGGGTTGTTGTCTCTGAATTACTATTTTAAGTGGCCAGCACATAGTTCATTCTATGAAAACTGAGTAGTGGAAGAAAAATGTACAATTAAGCTTTTGCGCCTTCTACAAAATGTATACTTCAGCGTTTTTCATTCTGAGTTGAGGTATGAATGTTTACATGGCAGTGCAAGAATGTTGCTAGCATGTCATTTTGCAAGTAGCCTCTAAGCCTGCCAAAGCAGAACAGCACTGGAACTATTTCTAGACAAAGCCTGTTGCTGTGTGTTACCTAGCTGCTAGCTTAGTGTGGCCCTGGTCTGTGGTTGAGGTATGTAACTCGTACCACCATTGACACATTGCTTATTGAGAACGGGAGAAGTGTTTGGTCTGAGAAGTCAATTTGATGTTGGTGGTCTTGCAGTATGTGTATGAAATACAATGCTGGTTTGGAAAAAATAGGAAAGAAACGATTGTTAAGCTTTCTTACATTACAGGTGTGCTTTCCTATATGCTGAGTGTTTGCTCAGTCAAGTAGATGTCTTGGGTGACACTAAGTTTTTTGAATTCCCCCAGATAGACTTTTCTGTAAGAAACTACATTTAGTTTTATATCCTGGAGTAGCGTGTAATGTAGTGTTTTGAGCTTTATGTCTTCCCTAGGTTTTACATCTGGGAGATCTTACATTCCACAATTCGTAAAATGAATAAGCATGTTCTGAAGATTCACAAAGAACTGGAGGAGACTAAGGCAAGATTGGCCAGGCAGCACAAGAGAGTGAGTAATTTGTTTGTAATTTTTAATTATTTTAAGCTGAGTTAAAGAAACCTGCATGCTGTCAGACTGACGCACAGCTGGTTTTGGGAAGGACTGAATAAATAGATTTATCAGGAAGCACATCTGCAGACATGTGGCTAGCTGTAGTACTAAGACATCAAAAACTGAATGCATGTTCTCAGTCCACCTTTCTAATGGTAGCTCTAGCCTAAGAATTCAGTAAAATCTTTAAGGGAATTCCTATGTATTTGCTGTGTACAAGCTCTCACAAGTTTCTCTTCCAATACAAGCATGTCTTCCACTTGCCTTCTAATCTGGATTCCGATTACCTTATTAGATAACAATAAGAACAGTTACAAATTATTTACAGTAAGTTCTGTTAAAGAGTACTCTTGTGGCTTCCATGCAGAAGTGCATGGAAACAGCTATTTGCTATTGAAAAGTTGGCTGTTACTGTTCTTCTGATGGATGCTGCTGGATTCTGACACTGGCATCTGTCACTTCCTTCTTCCAGCTTATATTTCTGAATACCTTTGCATGATCTGGGTTTCTATATACAACAAACTGATGAACAAGCAGCCGCTGTTGTGTTCTGTTGTCCCAAATGGAAGATTAAAATGGGGTGAGAGAGTGTCTTCTGTGGCAGCTGCAAAAGATGGAGCCCAAGGAAGCTTGGCTGAATGCAATACTTAGTCATGATAGGTTGAAGTCAGTTTATAAACATGTTGAGAGTCGCAGAGAGCAAGAGAGAATTTCTGTGTTTGTATGTAGTCTGTGAATATGATTACCTACAGAAAACCCTTAGCTAGCTCCAAAACTTTGGACAAAGTTAATGTCAGAATTTGCCATCTGGCACAGAAGCTGCTGATGTTTTTTTAAGAAACATGCACAAGTCAGTCACTTTTCCAGAAGCTTCTGCTGAGAGATCATGAATACCTCACAGTTTGCCAGTGTCAGTTCATCCCAGCCCCTTCTTCTTGTTTTCTTCATTCCCAGTAACAGCCATCCTAGTTGCTTGCATCCTCAATCTACATTGATCAGCAGTTAATAAATGCCCGTGATTATTAAAGACCTAGGTGCAGTCATTGATCTTACTTTGAGGCAAAGAGTTTCTCTGGCGTCTCCAAACAAATATTCCAGTGTCTTCATTTCTGTACTTGTGTCTTGCTGCAGCTCTTTATTACTGAGTAATTTTAAATGAGTATTGTGCCAGGAAGAAACATTTGTATGCAACAGTGAGTAGTTCTGCAGGCTGTTGCTCTGCTGTATGACCATTCCTTTTAGAGGAAGTAAGCCATCAAGTTTTGATGTCCCCAGCATGAAGTGGATTGCCTTACTACGGAATGAGTCCAAGGCTTACATGGTTTCTCTTAGGTCCCTTAGCGTTTTGAGTTCAGGAAACCTCTGTAGGTGGAGAAAAAGCAAGTTCCTATAGAGAGAATAAAATTAAATTCTCACTTGCTCTGGTAAGTTGCTTTTATTTTTTACGCTGATTCAGAGCTGTAACTATCTTCTGATTGTGAGAGTCACTTGCTATGCAGTAGGTGAGTTAACACATGGCCCTATATTTGTCGTAAGTTGCACGTGCTCCTTTTACAAATATTTGAAGTTTCGAGCTGTTAATTTATGGGTATTTTTGCACTGAAACAATCCTATGAGGCTGAAGCAATATCTGAATAATCCATCGGATTCTACCTTTCTTCCTGTATCCCTTGTAGTCCTGTGTAAGACTTCACTACCTGAGCTCCCAAGTCTGGTACTTGTGGGTATTTTGTGGGTTTTGGTGGTTGTTGTGTTGTTCTGTTTTGTTTTTGAGGCAATAAGAACATGCTGTGCTCCTAGTTAGTAGTTTGGTTTCCATGCTGACCCTTTCTAGATCCCTTTTGATCATGAATATAGGGAACCCCCACTTTAAGACTGTGGGCTACAGTCTCTAGTTTTCCTTTTGTGCTAATCAGCCAGATTCTTCTGAGTTCTTACACACAAGTGCTTTATTTTTTGGAGCTGTGAGATTTCGGAAGTGTTCATTGGATTAATTACCTGCCCTGCTGCAGTGGACACAATTTTAAAAAAAATCTATGCCGGGTGTTTTTAAAAAAGCTGTTTATTATCTGGTGACGATAAAGTTGTCAGGGATAATACCTTTTATTGTGTTTCCACTAAACAAAAGACTAGTAATTCTTTAAGCTTGGTCTGGTTTCTCTGAAGCCGTGATCATTTCCCCCCCCCCCCCCCCCAGGCTTTCCCATATTGGCATTTTTGCTTCCAAATTTCTTTCATGAATTATATTCAAAGTAAATGTCCTTCAGAATACAATACTTACCAAGCAACAGAGCAGCTTCAGTTGCTGCTCTTCAGTTGCCCTGCAGACCTTTTCACATGTTGGACCAGAGGGCATTAACAGTATCCACAGGTAGCCAGGTTGCTAGTTAGTCTTTTGTTGTTGTCACTTACAGCGAGACAGTGATGATGATGATGACGACGACGACCGAAGCAGCGATCGGGAAGATGGACCGCTAGAAGAGCAGATAGAGCGCTTGCAGGAGAAAGTAGAGTCAGCCCAGAGTGAGCAAAAGAATCTCTTCCTTGTTATATTCCAGGTAATGATGGGCAAAGTCTCTCTGCACTTTCAGGTTTTAAAGGTACTGGGTTTATGAGCTTTCAGTGTCACTTGTATCTTGGGCATCTTCTTGGAATAAGAATATGGGAAGGGGTTCATGGTTTTACTGTGGGTTAGAGTCAATCCAGATCATCCCTGCGCAAAGACTGCTTCTGAGCAGGATCTGTGCAGTTTAAAGTGCTCAGGAACAGAGGAGTTCTGCTAGCATACAGTTTCCCACACAACCAGAAGGTAACTGGATCTTACTTGCTTACTAAATTCAGTGTTTGCCAAACAAAATAATTATTCTCGCATTGCCGTTCAAAGCTTCTGCCCCTGGATCCTCTCAACTGAGGTTAGGATCCTGCTTTCCTTTGATGAGACTGAAAAAGCTTTTTTTTTTTTTTTTTCCCTCTCCTGCAGCGTTTCATTATGTTGTTAACCGAGCACTTAGTGCGCTGTGAAACTGGTGGAATTGATGTATTTACACCTTGGTACAAGAGCTGTATAGAGAGGTTGCAGCAGATCTTCCTACAGGTAAGTTTCATTTCTCGGTTGGAAGGCTGTGGGCAGGGCGTGCCGGATAGACAAGTTTTGTGGCTGGGGCACTGAGCACACTCCATGGGAGTAGCAGTAGGTGGCAGCAGCACGTCTTCTCTGAAGGCTGGTGTAGGGCTAGGTGGTAAGTCTGGTTCTGGCCACATCTCTGCCACAGGCTGGTGGAGTCACTGGTCCTTGAATAAATCCCACACTGTCAGCATACTGCAAAAAGATACCAAGATGCAATTATGAAATTCGCTGAGGTCCTCTTAACTGTGTGTTTATAGTAAGGGCAAAGTTGTGAGTGAACAAGAATACTAAAATAGATGTCTTTTTAAATGAGCGGATTAAAATATTGCAGGATTCCTTTTAATAAGATGCATAACATCTTAAAAATCGTTTACAAATTCTTGGCTCTGTATTAAATCAAGTAACAAGCACAGGTGGCTGGATGGAAGTGATAGTAATAGAAAATTATACCTGTGTGAGCAGAAGATATATCAAAGAATGGGAGTGGTGGTGTAATTCTCCCCTGGGCTGAACGAGGGTTCCCCTGGTCGCAGATGTAGGCTTCAGAGGAAAGCAAGTATCACGATTCTCCTAGGTTATCCCTGCAGTTGCACAGTGTCCTGCACACAGTTCAGGGTCCAGGAGTGAAGATCTACAGGGGGCACAGTGCTTCTCAAGGCGGGATTTCAGCACGTGCTTTCCTCTTGATCGGTAATGGCTCTGCATTACACTCTTCTTGTAAGTGGCTACTGAGTTGTGGAAATGAGATGTGATTAACAATTGTGATGAAAACATTTGACCCGTGATTCTTAGGTGTCTTGACTTCTCTGCCTGTTTTTAGATAAAGATAAATGAAAACAATAAAGGTTTGTGTTTTGTTTTTTATCTGCCAGCATCACCAGATAATCCAGCAGTACATGGTGACCCTAGAGAACCTCCTGTTTACAGCTGAACTGGACCACCACATACTGGCTGTGTTTCAGCAGTTCTGTGCTCTGCAGGCCTGAGGAGTATTCACAGACAGAGTCTTGTCTGCAGGACTTTAATGAATTTAATTTTTTCTTTTTTAATGGGAAAACTTGACATGGGGATGGAAGAAATTTTTGACTAAAACTGGCTTTCATGTGCTCCTATATAAAACAATACAGTACTCTAACCAACAGCAAACTGTGTAAGCATCATAAGCCTTACAACATAGGACTGATAGGGGATAGATGTGAAGTAAAGTATGAATTCTTTTTGTTGTCTTTTTAATTTGGTTTGACTCTTGACTTTATGATAGCATTTTTGGTTTTCCCCTGTTCTTTATATAAAAATAAAAATCGGGCAAAAAACAAACAAACAAAAAAACCCAAACAGAATTTGTTACCTCTGCCTGGCTCTTAAATCGAAGGAATTTCAGAAATGAGAAACAGTTCATAGTGTTTTGTGAGTGAAAGGGGATGCACCTTCTCAGTGAGCAGTGTGGTAAGCTCTCTAGTATGGCACGGGGGCAGTGTCTTAACTTTGGGCATGTGAAACGCTTGAGTTAAGCTTTCGAAGTAGTATAGAGCATATGGATTTGTTTATTGCCAAGCCAGCTAGGTTTTCACTGTTTGAGAGAACATGGTTGTAATACAATTGAAATACGTTTGGTTTCTTTAAATGTGTTGTCTAGTGTCTTGTTACAGTAGCTGTAAACAATCAGTAGAGGAACTTCACAGACAACTTCTGAAAAATGCAATCCTTTTTGCAGCGTGGTCGAAGAATCACGGGCTGCTCCTGGCAGCAGTCTTCGCTGGTAGATAGAGACAGTCAGCGAGAGCTGGAGTGGAACAAACTTCCAACTTCCGTACTGCAAGCCTTACCTGGGTGTTGGGAACACCAGCCACCCGGGGAGAGGGCAGGGCGGGGTTCAGCTTCTTCCTTTATTTCAGCCTGTAACTAAGCTGGGCTGCTGAGCTTGCTCTGGGCTGGACCTGCAGGCCTGCAGTGACACCAGAAATCGTTCTGGTAGTTAACGGTGGATGAACTGAGTGCCCTCACCTCATCTGACATAGTAACAACCGCTTTGCTGGTGGCTGCATCTGCTGCCCTTCCCTTGCTTTAAAATGTGACTACAGCACGTGGCTCCCATGTCTTCAGAAGGCATTTTAATGCTCGATTAAGTGATATCTCACAGGAGATTTAGACTGGGAAATCACGACCAGAAAATAGAATAGCCTTAGTTTTGAGTTATGCAAATAACGTGTCGTACATAAACACCAAACCAGAGCGGTCTGTGTTAGGGTAAGCAGCGATGAACAGTGAAGACGCTGCCTTAAGTGCTCAGGTCCGTCAGCGTGCAGCATGTTTCCAAGCTGCTTATGGTCTCTTCATTTTGCGGATGAATGTTTAAAGAACTTCATATCCAGCGCTCTTCAGTTTAAGCTTAGAAAATGGTGAGCTTTGAGTAGTTTTTTTCCTGTACAAATTACTTTTTCAAGTATTCTACCTGGTAATGCATTTCATCCGTATGTTGACCAGCTGACCTCCTGACCAAGCAAGGAGGAGGGTGAAAAAAATGGAGCTTTCTGCTTTGGGTGTTGACATAAGTTTTGTGCGTGGCCTGTAGCAATCTGATATATCCTCATAGGCTTAGATCTGTTACTTCTGCTTTCTCTGCTTACCCTTTCTGGTTTAACTGATCCCTCCATTCTTTCAGGGTATACTGTTAATTGTTGCAAATTTGCTTTACGCAAGGGTTTTCTCAGTTATGCACAGACTTCTGCTTCAAATCTTTCTCTGTTAATGTTCTTGCGTAATCAAATAGGTTGGGTTTTGTTTTTTGTTTTTCTTTTTAAAGAAACATTTAATACTGTAGAGGTTTTAATTGGGGTTTAATAGTTTTTTCACTGGCTTGGATCAATATCAGAGTTCTGATATTAGCTCGTGGTGGGGGTCTGACTGTAAATGTGACTTCTGTAAAACTGATTCTGCAGTTAAAACTTGCAAACCTGTAACTTCCTCTGAGCCTTGTCACATACGGGTGCTGGGGATCCAGCTGCAAATGCCTGAGCGTAATCCTATGATTTAAAACCAAATAGCAATGTCTTTCAAAACCGATTTGACGTCCGCAGTGAGCGTGGGCTTTGGTTACATTTTTGAGTCTGCTGGAAGCCCTTCCCCTCTTTGTAGGTGGCGTACACCTGACGTGGCTGGGAAACTGGTTGGGCCTGTAGGAGAGAGAAGGGGACGCTTGCATGGTGATACCAGCAGCTAACTGGGGAAACTGGGAACTGCTGAAGCATGAGGTGGCGGATAGCGTAAAGATGCTGTAGAAATGTGATGTGGTTGGAAAAAAATGCACAATTAAAGACAAAAATAAATGAAGGTGAAGCAGGTTAACTACTGGGAGTGTTTGTCCTGCCTGTTTTGGGGGCCACTGATGCAAGGCTGTCAGGGCAGGGTTGTGCTGGTGTTTAACGCAGGCGGGTTTGGGAGCAGCTTCGTTTCCCCTGTGCTGTTGCTGTATCCCCGACTAACACGCAAGCCTTCACCTCCTTGCACTGCTGCAGGCTGATCAAACGGGCTTCCCCCACCTGGGCTGGCAAGCGTGGCAAGCAGGGCATGCTGCTGGCTGCCAGGAGGGGTGGCGTGGCGTGGCGTGGCATGGCAGCTCTCCCTCTCCCTTGCCACCTCCTCTCTGCAGGGCGGTGCTGCTTGCTGAGGGCTGGCTGCTGTTGCCTGCCTGCAGGTGAGCAGTGGGCAGCCAGCCCTGGAGAGGAGTTCTGGGACCCCGGGGCGACACCTGGTCACCACGGCACCACCACCCGGATGACCTGCCTCCTGCCTCCAGCCACCCCCCCGCGCCCCCTTCCCAGGCCGAGTCCTCTCTGCGAGGGAAGGCAGGTCCCGAGGGCTGCAGGCCACTGGGAGGGTTGGCGGAGCGGGCTCCCCCCAAAGTCCAGAGACTTTGTGGAGACGTGCGCCATTTACGGCAGCCGCGGCCTAGAGCCTGTTCCTTCACTTCGGCCATTTCCACAAGCATTCCACAACAGCTGCAAGGACTGAAGCTTTGAAATTCAAAAGTAAATCCCCACAAGGCTGAAAGCAAACACCATTTGGGTGCACTCAGGAAGCTCTGCCCTGGAATGCTACTTCCCTCCTCCCCCAAGGATAGGTGTTGGTTAGAAATTTGTAAAAGAAAAGGGTAAAGTTGTGTTTTAACAGTCACCTTGGTTTCTGGTGAAAAAAAAGCAGTAGAGGATCAGCTTAAGGAGTCCTTTCCCTTCCCCCCTCCTCCCTCCCCCCCGCCCCATCCCGTGAAACACGATGACGTCTCAGACTCCCCCAGGAGCTTTCCTTTTGAAGGAATTCTCCGACCAGAATTCTCCTTTAATGGGGCCGAGTCTCCAAACCCTCTGCCTCATGACATGGTCCCCAGCCCCCCACGGAGGTGTTTTATCAAGCCCAGGACCAGTAACTGGGAACCCAACAACAGCCTTCCTCCTCCGAGGGAAGCAGAGCAGGGGGGAGTTCACCTTCATCAGTGTGTGAAGTAGAACGACACCAGCTTAGCTTTTGGCCTACAAGGTACCAATTTATTGAACTGCTAAAAATGTGTTATATTCTACCCCAAGATCTAGCTTAAAAGCCAAATCTGCTTGTTCTGTACAGAGCTTCTCACAACTGAGGAACATCATTCTTCACAGCACGTGGCAATAGGTTGTTCATAATCAGCATTTATTCAACTTTAATACAAAATACCATTAAAAACAAAATAAAAAAAAAACCCAGATTAACACTACATCTTCTCATAAGTTAATTCATGGCCACATACAGTACAGGTCTTTTTGTATGTGTCTTCATCAATGTTTTCTTCTGGTCCATAGTCGTGTTCGTGGATACTAGCTTCTTTCTTCCACAAACTACTCCTCACAGCACGGCGGAGTTCTGATGAGAAATACAAGAAAATTGCAGTATTTTAATAAATCTTAAATAACAGTTAACAAAACTCAAGCTAACCACCTTTCTGAGGACTACAGATGACAACCCACTCATTGCCCATCTTCCAAAAATGCTGGGTGAGAATCTGCTGTGGCAAGAACACGCTTGGACTTGCCTTGCAAACGTCACCTTGTTTGCATATATTAAAGGGTAAGAACTATGCTGCCCCGAGTTCTCACAGGAGATTTTTCCGTCTGCACTAACCACGTGTTGCCCACTGCCTTTTTACACAGAGCCATTCAAAGGTATCTATAAAAGGGGTAGGTGGAATGCAGAGGAAAAGCTTTTGTACAACACCTCATTGTTTTACATGGCCAAGAGAGAGCACTTTTCATTCAGGTCACAGTAAGCCTCCCAAATGACTTGGCATTCTCCAAGCTTTACGCCCAGTAATGCGAGTTGCCTCTGCAGCAGCCGCAGTGAAGTCAGCGGGTTTTCAAGAGAGGACAGGCTGGCAGCCGAGCCCAAGGTATCGCCCGGATGTTGCAAGCGGGCGGCAAGCATACCGAACAGCAAAAGGGAGCTGCCGTTTCAGCCAAGCTGTTCAGGCTGCAAACTTTGTCATGTTGAGGCCTGTACTTGCTCTGAACTCTGGCACCATGGCTACAGCCTGCTGCCAGTCCTTCCCTGCGCTCAACACCAACAGTCCAGACGGGAGTTACTTGCTCAGCCTCACCTCCTGCCTCCTCCAGACATTACCAGTACAGCCAGCCTGAGCTTTCTGCCCCCGCCGGCCCAGAGCGTGGCATGGATGCTGCGGGCAGCACAGACACCGGGGTAAGCCACCCCTCTCACGAAGCAGCAGACACGCAGTCTTTCTTAAAGTTACTCACATGTCTGTGCTGAAAGTATTCTCCTCTACCCATTGAACTCTCCTAAATACTAACATCAGGAAAAAAACAAGGGTAACAAGCAGTAAAAACAGCGGCTGGGAATACTGTGAGCAGTGAGAAAAGGCATTTTCTACCTTAATTTACAGTTAGCTTCACCTGGAGGCATACAGGATGGCAGGATTATAACCCACTGCCACAAAAATCAGTGTTTCCTCTGAGTCAGGAAAGTAACAAAACAAGCTATGGCACATTCTGGGTCATATCAAAAAATGTAAAAACACACCCTAATGAACCGTCATAATTGATTTCTGTCACTTACATCATGTCCATAGGACAACAGGGTCATTCAGGTTGGAAGGGACCTCAGATCTCCAGTCCAACCCTCTGCCCAAAATAGTCAGCTATGAGGTCAGACCAGGCTGCTCCTGGCTTACCCACACAGCTCTGGAAAACCTCCATTTTGCCACACTGAAGATTCTCTAAAGACTTCAATCAGATGCAGAAACAAACTCAAATGGAACTCTACTTTGCTTCAGGTACTGCAGTACTTAAGTTTAACCCCTTACCTTTAACTTTTTTATCAAACTTCTTTTGTTTCATCTTCTCTCGGCTGTCACGGCGGAGTTCCTTTGCTTCTTGCAATGATTCTTCACTACCCCAGACTTCCAGAGAACGCTTGATTACCTACAGGATGGACATAAATGTGTTTCTTTTTCCCCTGAAACGATAAAGTAAAACTACTCTAACTCACAGATTCCATTTTTTCCCTACACACACAACCCGAGCCTCTGCTTCCCATCTGTCTCTTTGCTCTTGACCAGCAGAAAGGGCATTACTTCCACAGTAAGAGGCAACGCTGGGTTTTTTAGTATCTGCTACATCTAATTTACTCAGCGAAGTCAAACCCAGCTCTAATTTTGTGCATATTCCACTAAAGCAGCAGCATTCCTATAAAAGCAGCGAACAAGAAATGACAAGAACCCTGGAAAATCTACTTGCCTTTCCTGCTGCCCCTGGGGGCAGAACTGCGAACGTGAGGCCACAGCTACGAAAGGCCACAGGCTGCAGCCGTTGCCCCACGCATCTCAGAGTAGCACTGAAAGGCCACGCACTTCACAACCTGCTGTCATGCGAACCACCAAGGCTGTGGTGCATCAACATCTTTAAAATGCTCTCAAACACACAAGTTTTCACGAATTTGGCCCACTGCTCTTTATTTTAACTACACCAAAAATTTACAAAAGCTACACCCAATACACTTAACTTGGGACAAAATCTGTCAGATATCAGAACCATAGTGACACCATTTTGGCTATCAAAGTTGTATGAAGGTAAAAAGAGGTCTGAAATACGCTAACAATTTCTGTACCTGTAGTTTTAAATAAAGTTTCATGTCACCCCATCGTGAATTATGAGGGTTTTTCTTCACAATGAATCTGAGCACTGGCTCCCTCTTGTCTAAGTCACAGTCCTTAAGAAGATACTCTTCTTTTGCTTCTGTCCTTGTTATAAGCTTATGTTTATCTTCAGCATCTCTGGAATATGTAAAATAATGATGAGAAAGCTACACCCGAAAACCGCATCATTAACATCTAAGTCCCCACCACTTCTAACATTCCTGAAATACAGGCAGCCCTCATCCTCTCAGTTTTTCTGTATGCAAGTAATTCTGGATTCCAACAACCTAGCTAAACTCCAGGATAGGTTTACTGAAATTAAGTTTAAAAATTCTCCCATTTGAGCAAACACAGGCTGAAGAGCCTGTTTTCCTAGAAGTGCTTTTCTTCTATTTTCTTACAAGAGGGAGTAACTGAAACTTAACAGGAGTATGAATAATTTTAGGTATTCACCTAACCCAGATGCAATTCAAGAGGACTAAAGTACAAGCCTGACACATGGTCAAGAGAGAATGAATGTGTAATCTGAGACAGGTCAGATCACCTGAGAATATACACACTCCATATGCTCCTAGATCCCAGAAACAGATTAGCAACAGACAGAGCACTTGTTTCTAAATGCAGGACAGCAGGCAGAGGAACTGTAAAATTAAGACCTTGAAAGATTTTAACTTCTACCAGATAATGAAAAGCTGCGTAACTACAGCAGCACTTACGAGTTAAAGAAAAAAAAAAATTACATTTACGCAATCCTAACTGAAGTATAACTTGAATGGCTTGAGCCGGAACAATCTGCCAAACAGTAAGCGCTAGCAACGGCCATCCAGGAAGTACTGCTGCAAACGTAGCTTTTCTAGAATTCAAAGTTCACAGTGAAGGCTAACGCACCATGGAATCTCTTACATGTTCAGCTAAGAGAGCTACTTAGGCCAAATGAAAATGACTCATGAGGCTCTGAGCCCCTTCCTTAACATCCTTTTCCCACCCATCTTGCCTTCACGAGACAGCATTTTTGTCTCCAAGGGCTGCGAGCTGCCCACCCGCGCGGCAGCCCTGACCGCTCCCCGCAGCAAGCTGGGGAGCTCTCCCAATAAATGGCCAGCCCTTCCCACCCCCGCCCTTTGCCCAGTCATTCTCGCCCCTATAGGCGGTGGTTGGCTGCTTCCGAGTTGGTTTCATTGCCCTGGTTATCTCGATGGCTTTTGGAGCATTTTCTGTGTTAAAAGATAAGAGTGGAGACTGTGCCTTCTGCTCAAGGTCAAACTCCTGCTTACCCTGCAGGTCAACCAGTAACCCCCCGTGGGGGTGCTGCCCTTCGGCTGCCAGGCACCCAGCCCACTCGTGCTGACCAAAGTACTATACTTCACCTGGGTTAATTCACCAGGACAGCAAACACTCCCCTAATCCCCGCTCTGCTTCAGAAAGCAGATACTCTGTGCTCTATCACTTTTTCAAATAGCTCTGGCCTGCAACCAGGCATTAATTTCCATGCTGACAAACACACTAACTGCTGTCACGACATCGCATTTCCGTGTGTGTGTGTGGGGGGGGGAATCAACTGGTGGCATCCCCCATCCTAAGTCAGGCTCATGAGACAATTCTGCTGTTCTCACTTCCGTAACGGAAAACAGTTTATCACTCAGCTTCCATTTACTTTTTCAGTAAATATTAAGTTACTGAAAAAAATGTCTCTTTGCTGACAGCCTTTTTAATTAAACAGAATGATTGTAATTATCTAAATTATAGCCAGCAATCTTTACATAAAATAAAGCTTCCCTCTCCTGATTATTTGCAATAATACCTGCAATTATCACATGTTGCCCAATCAAAGTGCTGCATAAGGTAGGAATCCATGAATTCTTTGCCACAGTCTCCACAGATGAGATAGTCAAACTCTAGCACAGGTGCTAATGGAAAGAAATGGGTGGTGTTTTTTTTTTTTAGAGGAACTACTATGTTAAAAACAAGCATCTGGAACTGGTATTACAGGCAATTTTACTAAAATTTACATTATAGTTCTCACAGCATTCATTACAGACTAGTTTCACTCCTCTATTGAAGTTTTCCAGAAAGATACAGTACAAATTCAAGCCCATGATCATGCAATCCCGTCTCTGCTGGTGTATGTCTGTTCTTGCCAGAAGGTTCACTGTATTAAGTATTGGATTTCAACATTCAAATGCACACATTTGTTTCGACTTAGCCATTGTTTAAAAAAAAAAAAAACACTCCACATTTCCCCATAAAATGCTTCATATCCCCTCCCACGGCTTCCTCCGTCCTGGCCCTCCAAAACTCATCCTGATTTAGAGAGGACGCGCAGGCAGGAACAGGAGGAAGCAGTGAAGGGGATGCAGTCCGAAGGGGGTGGCTAGAGCAGGAAGGAGAACAGGAGCAGCACTGGTATTTGCAGTCCTCTCAGCTCTGCTCCGGTTTTTTTCCTAGCTCAGCCACACCTGCCTCTCCCTAAATGAGCTCAGCGGAAGCCCCGGGGTGGTTGGCAAGGCTCTTGTCCATTCCAACCGGCAGAAACGGAGGTGGATGGCCAGAGAGCTGCTAGGAGTGGAATGGGGATGGAGCTCCACTACAATCCTCTCCCCAAGCCCTCTCAGCACTGCTCCAAGCCCAGACTCATGCCGGTGCCAACCATTGCTCCTGGCTGCATCCTCGCCGGGTAGATCGCCTCCAGCGTCATCGCCATCTGCTTTACATTCCATGTGACACCAAGGAACACCGATTCGGGTAACGCAGCTGTAAGGAATGCTCCTTTAACAGTAACATTCTAGCAGAAAATTAACATTTTTATACAGTTTCACGAGCTGGAAGTGAGATAATGCCGCAGAGTATTAACAATACCTGAAACGGAAGATTAATGCTTGACATGCAGCACCATACATTTTTAATTGCGTTTGCATTTATGGCAGATTCGATCTAGCAAAGCCGACATTTTCTGCCAATTCAGTCCCACTAGCGTCAGCGGGATGCTCAGTACTTCACATAGCCATGCTCTTACATCACATTTCATCATTTAAGGCAGTACTCCCGAACATCGACACGTTTTATTAAGACAATGACGCTATGAATTACACAGCAAAAATACCCCCAGCGCAAAGGCACCCCAGATCTGCCCAATTTATTGTTAAATGTTCGCCCCTGGAAAGAAGCAGGGCTGCTAGTCGTTTACACTCTGAAGGAAATCTGGTGGAGATTTCTAACAAAGAGATACACTGCACCAACAGCCCTGCAGCCGATTCAGAGCTGAACAAAGCAAGACAAAAGGCAATCCCAGAGAAAAAGTCCATCTATTTTGGGATCCTTACTTCTCCATTTGCTTTTTTGGGGGAGAATATCACAAGCCAGTATGTGGAAATTCTCCACCAAACGATCAGCCACTCGGCGTCAGAACGTTTTATAACGACAAAAGCTGGCGCTGCAGCAGTGCTCCAGTCTCGGCATAAACCGTACCAACCTCAAAATCCCCACAACCGACGAATCCGCCCAGATTTACACTTACTTTGATCTTAGAATTCAGATTCCCGAACAAAATGGTGGAAATAGCGATTTTCGGGGGGGGGGGAACCAAACCCAAAACCCTGCTATACCCAAGGGCACTGACCGTGTCCCACTTCCGCGGCTTAAAATTCTTCGTTTTTAATTACCGCGTTTCTGCTAGCCGCTTTAATGCGGAAAGGATCGGAGGCGCCAGAAATCGAGCACATCCAGAAAGACGCGTGAGAAGAAGGAAGGGGGAGGGGAAAAAAAAAAGGAGGGGGAGGGGGGAAAGGAAGAAAGGAAGGGAAAAAAAAGCCCGGGAAAAAAAAAAAAAAAAGGCGCCCGGCCCGCCCAGCCGAGGGCGGCTCGGCCCGCCGCCGCCCCCGCGCCTTCCTGCCCTCCCCCGCCGGCTCCACGCACGCGGCGCCGCCTCCTCCCGGCGCCCCAGCCGCCGCCTTCCCGCGCTGCCCCCTCGCGGGGCGCTTTACCGGGGGGACGCACGATGTTCTCCCCCTCCCCTCCGGAAGAAGCCCCCTCCCGTGTCGACGACCTTGGGGGGGGCCCGGGCCCGCGCCCGCACGCCGCCTGGGAAGACAAACCGACGCCGCGTTAGCGCCGCGGCGGGAGCCGCCGCCGACGGGGGCGCGCGCCGCGCGCCCCCGCGGCGCAGGGCGGCGCCCTCCCCTCCAGTCCCCCCCGAGAAAGAAAAAGGGCGCGGGGAGGCGCCGGGCCGAGCCGGGGCCATCCGCCGCCGCCATCCGACCTGCGGCAGGGTAGGGCCGGGCCGCCAGCCGCGCCTGCCGCAGTGCCAGCGCCCGCTGCCGGTTCCGCTCGATCTTCGCCAGCGCCGCCGCCGAAAGGGGCGGCCGCTCGCCCGCTGCGGTCGAAGCCGAAGCTTCTTCCTCGGCGGGGGCCGGAGCCGCGGCCGCGCCCGCCATGGCGGCGGCGGAGCCCCGCGAGTCTCCCCCGCTCCGGCAGCGGCGACTCGCCCTTCCCCTCGCCGAGCCGCCGCCGCACTGCGCCTGCGCAGAGAGGGAGGCGGGGGAGGGGGCGAAAGGGGCGAGGCCCCCCGCGCAGGCGCGCAGCCGCCGCCTCGCCTCCCCGCACCGCCACGGCGGGCCCCGCCCCGCCGCCACGCGGGGGGTGCCGGGAAGTGGCGGGGGGGGGAGGGGGGCGCGCGGGGCCTGGCGGGGCGGGGGCTGCGGCCCGCGTGGCGCCCGGCCACGGGGGGTGGGGGGGAGGGGGGAGGTGCCGGGGGGGGGGGGCGACCGCGGGGTCCCGGCGGCAGGGCCGGGCCGGGGGCCTCAGTCCGGCGGGGCGGGGCGGGGGGGGGGGGTTGGGAGTGGGGGTGGGGGGAGAGCCGATGACCCTGCGATTTCCGCGCTGGGCCGCGTGCGCTGTTTCGAGCGTTTTCTGCACCAACCTTCCCCTCAGACTTGAGCAACCCCGTGAAAAAAAAAAAAAAACCACCAAAAAAACCACCAAGAAAAAAGAACCCCCACCCCGTGCGGCAGGAATTCCTCAGCAGCGTCACCCGGCAAATTCCCCTTTTGTCCACGAAGCGCAGCCCGGGCTGCGCCTCCCTACCCGAAGGCGGGCAGTGCGGCGGCCTTGCCGCTGCCCGGCCAGAGCCCCCGCACCCATCGTGCCCCCCGGTGTGGCAACGCCCGACGGGCGGGCCTCCCGGGGGAGCGCGGCGCCCGGCCGCCGGCGGCGGGGCGCGGTTCCGCCCGGGGGGGTGGGGGAGCGGTGTCCGGTCCTCTCCTCGTCCCGAAAAGGGCATGGCGCTGCTCCCGCGGGGCGGGTCGGCCCGCTTTCACCCCGGCCGGCCGTACCCCACGCGGTGGGCCTGCCGCAGCAGCCTCCACCACGTTTCGTTCCCCGCAAAAGCCCCCTCGCTCGTCCCCTGGCCGTGGGCAGCCCCGGGTGACCCCAGGCGCGCTCGGTCTGGGGCCTGGTCGCGTTCTCGCCAAAATCCCCCCTCGCTACCTTCCCTGGTTGCGCCTGAGCGCGAAGGGGGAATAAATGGAGCCCATAGCCTTCCTTATTGATGAGATACACGTAAATGGCTTTGTCATGCAAATGTGGCTCTAAGCCACTTTCATATAAAGCCAGCTTAATAGCGAACAGCCCGTGATCCTCGCTTGTCCGTTAGGCCCCGTCCTTGAAGGAACAGAAATGGAGGCAGGCGCTTGCTCCCTGCCTCCATACCGAACTGCTGTGACCTTACAGCACAGAAGTCTTTCTCCCCCAAAGAGCTCCCTCTTCCATGAAACGAAATTAATTTTCTGCCAACCCTTCCCGGCTGCCCTCCGAATACATCCCCGGTGCCTCCCCGTTACAGTCTTAACTACCCACGGTAATTACCTGCATAGTCTTGTGTTTCTGCTGTGTCGAAAACCATTTTATTTCTTTTAGCATGTCGTCCGTGCTCGGTATTGCAACGACAGCCAGCAGAGTGTGCTGTAAACGCTGTGAAAAGAACATCCTGCTTCTGGGAATTTTTTTTTTTTTTTTTTAAATATATATATATATATTTAAACGCAGATGAAGACATTTTAAGTGGTTCAGATATTTGCATGAGTGGTAGGTAGTTCCTCCTGTGAGTTAAAGTACTCCTCTTGTCACAGATCACAGCAGCTCTTCCTTAAATGTGAAAAACCCAAGTCATCCTAAAATGTCCACTTTCAGCAAGATTGCTTTTTGGCGCTCCTATAAACTTGGAAAAGTGCCACAATGAACACGTCCAAATACCCCTCATGGTCAAAGAAAAGGCTCTACAGCACGACGTATTTAATAGATGAAAATATAAATTGTGATCCTGGCCTACAGGAAGCAGCTTATGGAGTGATACCATATGAGCACACATTTCTCCAACCTCATTACTCTTTTGGGCTGACTGATGGCGGACTTACAGAGAGGTGAATAAATACATTACAAGTAGGTAAAATCAAAGTAGTTTGAAGCAAAGTGTTTACTAGATGACTTGGAAATGGAATTGTTTGCTTGAAAAGCAAACACGTGCATGTTTGGATTCCTTATCTTACTCTGATGTCACTCTTTTATTTCCCTTGTGCTGTAGGAGTAGAAATTTAGGGAAGAGTGAACTATTGAGTTGCTCTTGGGGCTTAACAAAGAGTTCTGTATTATTCACAAATCAAAACTGCGTTAAAGTGAAGTCAAATTTGGGGCCCTCTCTAAGGGGTTTAAGGGCAGAAGGATATTGTTATTATGCAGCCAAACTGGAATTAGGATTAAAAAGAAATCAGAAGATATAAACAAAAGCAAATTCAGAGGCAAGGCACTCAAACAAAATTGGCCATGGGCTGCAACTATCCATGCAATGCAGTTAGTCCTTTATTAAGTGAAACTGTTACGGAAATGTATAGTAGGCGGGTTTTTTCTGTTTTCTCAGGTTCAGTCTGACTGGGCAGTCACAGTAGAATGTTCTCCCCAGCTCTGCTTCCGACCAATGAATGAATCAAATACAGCGCTCCTAATTTTCGTGCTCAGGAGAAGGTAGTGAAACTAATAGTTGTGCGTTAGCAAGGGGTTACAAACTCTCTCATATGCACTCCTCTGGTCACGCAATAATACTCATGTTTAATATTAAACACACATGGCTTAATGGGTGCACATGAGTTAATAGTAATAATGGTATCTCTCTTTTAGATAGTTCTTCAGGTGCTGTATGCCAAGTAATACTTGATATTACTCGGCTGCTGGTAGATGTATATTAAAAATAGCTGTTGTTAATTGGCAAGTGTAGACATGCGTTACTTCATGGCCACAGAGAGCAGCATCAGTGAGTAGGTGAGTGCAGGGAGGCAGCTAGGCAGTCCTCATCAACTCATCACTCCCTTGGAGAAAAGGGTGAGCAGCAAGATGAGAATGTTTGCTGAATACGCAGAACTTATTTAAGCTGGCAGGGGTGAGGGTCATCTGTAAAGAACTGTGGGTAATTAGGCAGTAAAAAAAGGAGATTAAGTACAGGGTATAAATGCAAAGTGACTTATGTGCAAAAACCTAGTCCTGACTTTACATAGACCATAGTGATACCTGAATTGGTTGCTGCCACTCAGGAGTGAGATTTTGAGTGCGCGGGGCCTGCATAAACACGAGCTTGGTGTTTGGAAAAGCAAGGCACATTTTAAGTAAAGGAACAGAGAACAAAACACGGCATGTATTTATGGCACTCCACAAATCTGTGGTGAGCTTGCACCATGAGCACTGTGCAGGGTTGTGTTTCCTGCTTCTTAGAAAGCAAACACTAGAACTGGAAAATGATGACAAGGATGCTCAGCTGCCTGGCTTCGTGTCCCTTGAAAGGAACAATTGAGTAGGCTCAGAGTTTTCATGCAGAAGAAGTTACTGAGGGAGGGTATGCCTGAGGCCTGTCACTTCCTAAGTGACTTGGAGAGGGTGGATGGCAATTGACTTTCTGAGTACAAACCGTCAGATTTGCAGTAGCAGGAGCTGGGCTCTAAGCAAACAAGAGAAGATGGTTCTTTGGACAGTGACACAGGGGTGGATGTGTGCAGTGCCTCTCTGAATGGCACGCTGAGTACAGGGTGTTTCTCTGGGGTGCAGGGGAGGTTTGCCATGCATGGAAGAGAGCTGTGTTGAGAACTAGTGAACAAACATCTGTCAGGCTCAGGAAATCCCCAGAGCTAAAAGCAGCTGGAGGCTGTAGGAATGTTGCAGGGGAGGTTTCGTATATTGGCCTTGTTTTCCCTCTTCCCTTGGTGGTTGCCAAGTACACCTCTTCCTCAGTATTCACGGAGAATCATGCTGTAACTGATACTTAAAACAACTGGAGCCATGTAATAGCAAGTAAGCTGTGTGTGTGATGGGGTCTTTCAAACCAGGTTCAATGTTCGTCTATACTGGGAGTTACTTACAGAGCAGCTGCTGTGCTGTATGTTTCCATTTTGCCTCATGATATACTTATTTCTATGTGTCCACAGAGTCTTAACAGCAATCTCCAACCAACCCCTTTTTGTCCTCCCTCAGTAAAAGTTTTCGTTCCATGAGAAACAGATCTCACAAAGTCTTACTTTTCTATGGGTTTGTCTTTTGAAGGGAGTGGCTGTGGAGAAAAATCTCTTTACTGCTCTCCCTCTCCCTCTGTCTGATGGTTCAGGTGGTAGCATCCATTTTAGCTACATTTGAATTCTGTAGCCAGCAACTGCCCAGCCAATGCACACAGACTATTGGCTGCTGCCTCTTAGCATGACTAAGGCATTGGATGTTGTCCAATGACTTCAAATGCTTTTGTGGGAGGGAATAGTTCAGTTGCATCCTTAGGGATGCAAGGCAAAAAATGCCATGACCACTGCAATTATATTTCCATCAAGTTTTTAGTTTGATACACCCATTTCTTACATTACCTTAAATAAATAAATGGTGAAGTATTGCTGGCTTCTAATGAAGAAGCAGCATGTGACCTATGAAAAATGAAGGGAATTGTTAAAACCAGGGAGTGCACCTGCTTTGATGTGTATGTTCTTTTTCTGAACTCATCTATGCCATAGCTCATGGATCAGAGATATGCAGTGAATCATCCTGTTGGACAGAATGGGACATGCAGAGTAAATTAAGTTTGTCATCTCTCTGTGAGACTTTCTCATTTGCTCACTACCTGTAGGAGGGGATTTTCATCGTAATGTGACCTGTCTTCACGCTCCATTTATCATCTCCCAATTGATGTATATAATCTTGGTTGGGCAGATAGATAATGGAGGAAACACGTAAAGTGTTGAATGCCTGAACAACAGATCTGAAAAGAGCAGGTATGCAAGAATTGAAGTGCAAATGTTTAAAGACAAAAATTGGCATTCTTCCCTGACAGGAGATCTTAATGCAAGTTTGTTATTATTTTCTTGTTAAAGAAGATGACAGAATGTGAAATTACAATGTAAATCTCCTTTATTTGCTATCATTGTACATGACTTTTCTGTTTTATTACTTTTAGTAAATAGGACTTTAATATGTTTGCTTTTAATATCAGTAGAAAACACTGGTTTCACATCTGTGAACAGCAAAGTGTCAAGGCATGATGAAAAAATGCTGGTTTTTATTGTTTCAGAGATTGCCGCAAAGCTGACTGCACAATTTTGTTGTTAATTGGCAATCCAGAAATACTCTTTCACCATTTTACCAGGGAAATCATCCATGCACCTAAAGACTGGGAAACTGTGGCAAAACGACAAGTATGTTCTGTAACTGCGGCATAGCAGTCTCTGGCGATTTCATATCTTCAATACAAAGAATAAAAACATTGTAGGAAAGTAGGAAACTATGTATTTTTTTCCTGAAACTACGGTACTTGGAGGTTTTTCTTGTCCCACCAGTGGCTGCTAGAGGAGATGCTTTGGAAAAGGGTTTGAAGACCTCTCTCAACTGTCATGAAGTCAAACTCTTCAGGTTTTGGGGCGGGGGGGGGGTTCCAAATGTGCAAGGCTTGTCATGTGTAGCGATATTTGCATGTCATGTAAAAGGATGTTGTATTGGCAGATTTTTTTCCCCTTCTCAATACTCCTATCTGGCCGGTTGTTTAATCCATGCGAGAACCTTTGCTGTAGCAACTTAGAAACATTAATAAACTTTACCTAATGTTTTAGTCACTTTTTCTTCCTATTAAGAGAATCTCAGGCATTTCTGAGATGGAAAATCAGTATATCATCCATTATACTAATCTCCAGGACATGAGATCTAGCTGTATTGGTGGTGAAAGGCCGAGCATTCCAAGTGTAAAATTCTGGTCTTCCTGAAGTATTTAAGGTGATTGAGAATGTAAGTATTTAAAAAGAAATTCTGCAGATTTCTCGTTTATATCATTCAATGTATTATGCCTTCTTTTTAAGCCATACCATAAAGAGATTCTTTTTATGATTGCTTCCAAGTCAGCCTGACATGTTCCTGTGTGCAGAGTAGCTGAAACAAAACCCCATAAACCAGCTGATAAAGTCTGCTGTAGCAAGAAAATGGTGTCCCGTTCGCCACCATTTAAGCAAGATATGTCTCTTCTGGTACTTGCAAATCTCTGCAAAACATTTTGGTGCCGTTGTCCATATGTTTGATCAGATGTCTCTCCAGAATTTGGTTTCCAGATGTTAGCTGCAAACACGTGATGAGAAGTTCCATCTCAGAGTGCTGGCCACATGCACCTCCAGGCCCCTGTCCTGCTCTTCAGGACAGATGCCACCAGGAACTGCAGCAAGTCCCTGCATGGGAGGAGAGGGAGGTTGTGGAGTTGATCTTAGTGACTGGACCATACATTTTAGGTTCACAGCAACCTACTTGTGAGAGAAGTATGGAGCCAACATATGGCTTAAGCCTCCTAGGAATGCAGGACCAGTGGGCAGTGCTTCTGAAGGACTATGCGATCCACAGCATTTGAATCTTGAATATAATCTGAATGTATCCTCTCAGCATGACCAGAAAATAGTTTCTGATCAGGATCTTCACCTGCTACCTGGATTAGGTGATTTTGTTGCCTTAGTTTTGGTTTTGGGTTTGTTTTTTTTCCCTAGGGGAAAACTTGGCTTTGCCTGGCCAAAAAGAGTAACAGTGACCATGGCAATTTAACACTCAACATTAATTGATTTGGAACAGGGAAAAATGGGTTCCAAAGGTTTTAATACCCCTGATTTCTTTGAAACTGTTAATGAGTGAAGGAGAATTAAAAGAGATCCTGATGCCTCAACTCCTTTCTTACAGGTTTGAGGCATGTGTCACATTCCTGTGTTACTTTCCCTTTGTCCAAATGTTCCTGGGTAATCTGTTCACATCAAACTCTTGCATAGCAGCAGCAAGGTAAAGCCAGAATCTTCCCATTTATTTTTGAGTTTGGTTTGCTCTCTTTCAGAATCAGTTTTCTTTGTGCTGCAGGTATGTTGAGCCTTGCCATTTGCTGGAATCCTTTTCCTGAAAGCGTGGTATGTCCAGTTATTGCCTAAGGCTTGGGAAGTAATTTGTGAAGAAAAATAAAGAAGAGGGGGAAAAAAAGAGAGTTTTTTTCTCTTCCTGACCACATTGGGGATCTGATTAGTGATGTAGTGACACGGCACTTTTGTTGCAGGAGACTGCACTTCCTTGGGTTTTGCTCAGCCAGAGCTTTAATTACAACAGAGGTCAAAGGCTCCCTGCTTTCTGCATCCTCTTTGAATTTGGAGGCAATGAAATGGTTCACCGTTGAGTGAAAGCATCCGCACCTGTCTAGGAAAGCATCCTGTCTAGCATCTGGCTGTTCCCTGGTTGGAGACCTGACACACGCAACCACCAGCCGTTGTGGCCGATGCACCACCGGTGCAGTCCCATGCCAGGAGGTATGTGTTACTCTTCTGTGAGCCTGGGCGTGTCCTGTCTCTCTAGGGTGTCTCAGCATGGTTAGTGTTAAACTCAACCAGCTTGGATGTTGATCTGTCAAAGTTCGGATCTCCCTCAAGTGACTTTTTTTCGCTTCTTGTTTTTCCAGTTTTGGCATTTTTTGTGGTCTTTTTTTTTTCCTGAGATTTTCAGGAAGTTCTGAATGTTACACATTTTCCTAGGTTATGTTTGAGGTATTTTTATGAGTTTTAACTTTTTTTTGGGGGGGGGGGGGGGGGCGGGGGGGCACGACAGGACACAACCCTTTTCTGAGAAAGCAAGAAAAACAGTGTGGGTGGAGTCCTAGCAACATCTTACAGATTCATTAGCTTTTACCTTGGTGTCTACCAAAGTCTGACAGTGCCTGTGCAAAATCACCTGAAACATTCATGGACGTGGACCATTTATCTGCACTAACCTCTCCATCTCTTCTCTGAGCAATGTAACTTCTCATGGTACCTTCAAAAGCACTGGAATGCTTTATCCCAATTCCTTTATTTTCTGAGTCTGTCCCTCGGGTTGTCCATAGGAGTGGTCTTCTGGAACATTTTAGTGCTGTGACATACAACCTGAGTTTCTGCCCTAATACCCTGATAATTTGCGTATTTTCCCTTTTTTTCTTTCGTTGTTTCATTAATTCACTTGATACTGTGAAACTTGCTTTCTTGCCACTTCATACTTTTTCCAAAGTGATCGATCAGAATCACGCACTGCAGCAAACTTTTGTACAACATAAAGTCATCTTAACTTAGGCAGAATCCTGGTTGCAAAGTTCCTCACACAGGACATCAGTTCTCTTGACTCACATGTTTACGCGGCAAATCCCAGGGGACCCACCAGTTAAGTAGTGTGCTTTTGAAGTAGCAGATAACAAGAACTTTACTTACTAATTTAATCATGCAATATAGTGTTGAAATGTGTTAGCGATTTAAATGCAGACAAAGCATGCTTGCTGGATGCTTGGCATACAAGCTATTCTTCCTAGTCTTTTGCTTCTGGAAAGACTCAATCCATCTGTCCCTTACCTGTGACAGTTTCTGATGCTGTAACTCCTGCTTAGCCTAACTAAAGCTAACTTGACTGAAGCTGCTGGTAACTTACTCATATGTTCCAACCTAGTACTTATGTTATGATTCTGTTTTTTACGTTTAATGATTAACAGATGCTACTTTCTATATTGCCTTACAGTAAATTCTATACTTAGGTGTCTTTAAAAAAAGTTTTGATTAAATGGGAAGTCTACATGTTCCATGATTGCTTCAGAGAACTGCCATGGATCTGCAAAGATCAGTAAATCATTACTCCCTTCTACAGTAGCCACATTGCTTTCTTCTCAACAGATTACCTTTTTGCAGCTGTACATGAACTCCATTCTCTGTCATAGTTTCTACTAAGCTCCCTGGTATGGATACCAAGCTTACTGCTCTGTCACTTTTTTTGTATCCTTCCTGAGGGTTTCCTTGACAATTTTGAAAACTGCAAATAGAAGAATTATTTTGCCCTAAGCTGCAGAAAGTGTTACAATGTTTTTTATTAAATGACTAGAGGTTTTGGTGGATAAACAAGATAAAACCTTGCAGTTGTGTCGGTTGGACTGATACAGCATGAATAACATGCCGCGTATTGACATGCATATTTTAATAAACTTTCTGGGTACCCCGTTTGCATGAGAAAGCGGATACACTAACGGCGTGCTTAAAAAGGTTTGATTAATATCTGTGTTAATGACCACTAGAGGGTGCTCTTATTACTGTTCCACGGATGCCGTTGGACTTCCATCCACAGAGATAATGGGGCAACTAATTTTAACACTATGAAAATTTCAGTGAATTCGTAATAAGTGGAATCTTGCTAAGTTACTTGAAATCAACCATAATTTCTGCTTTCCTCTAACTTGACACTAAGCCAGACGGTGTCTTCAGTTACGCAGCTTCACTTTAATGCATTGTGGTTTTTCACATTAATGCAGCTGTAAGAATAGCAAGAATTTTCCTTTACTTTATTTGCAAGTCTCACACCTACCAAGTACGTATTAAAATGTTTCATATTTGGTACAAAAGTCAGTAGCTCTTTTCCAAAAAGAAAAAGTATTTTGGTGTTTGGTACTGCAAATATTGCGGTCAAGTTTTTGCACTGGATGACCTGCAAAAGGACTTGATTTTGCTTTGCATCTTGTTAGTGATTTATTCAGTGAAGCTGGAGAAGCAACTTACTGCTTTGTTTTCAAAGACACCTCATTTTCCACGCCCTGGAATGTATTTATTTCTGGCGAGTTTTATGCCTCCGTTTCCCAGTCTGTAAAACGAGAGTGTATCCATCTTGGTTTCAAAATGCCACTTAACATTCCTAGCAGCGAGTGGCTGCAATGTTAGAGCGGCATTTCCCACTTGACTGCCCGTTGGTGAAGTACGCGTGTTAAACATGATTCAGTACACAGGTAAGCCGCTCGGCCAACCTGGTTCCAGACGCAATGATCACACTGCTGTATTTGCACACACATCACTAATCTTTTGTGCCGGCTTGTGCTGACACCATAACAACTTCCAAGCAGACCACCCACCCCGCAGTGCAGGAATGCTTTTTACACAATTGACAGACCTTTGGGTTGTTTCCTTTTTTTTTTTTTCAAAATCCTGTTCCTCCGAATCTGTCGTTTTTAGAACAATAGATGCAAATAATGGTAGCAACATTCAGTTTTCTGTGTGTTAGTGCTGCTGACAAAAGAGCATCAAGACTTAGAGGAGGGAATTTTGCCTCTGTAGAAGCTGAAGCTGATGAGATTTACTCCCGCTTGTAAGTCACACTATGCAGTTTTGAATGAAGCAGCCAGCTTCTCGCGGGTTCTTTTTTCTCTTTTTCTGAAACTGAAAGGAGGCGGCCCAGAAAGGCACAGCAACTGAGGCAAAAGCTGCTGTGCCGCTGAATTAACCCAAACCACAGCTATGTCATCCCAGAGTTGGCAACCCAGCCTGCATGCAGGAAAGGCTCTCTCCCACCCTTACAGGGAGGCCTCCAGGAGCACCGGGGTGCCTCCACCAGGCGCTGTCGCTACTCCAAAACATCCCTTCGCTGAAATCAGTACTTTTTGTCCATTTCAGCTTGAGTTTGTTGAAGCTGATTTCCAAACTTCCTTACTAATGATTAAAAAGGTCCTTAAGGCAAACACCTCAGAGAAGTGCATCCTTTCTGTGCACTCCCCAGGGCAAACAGTGGTGGACTCCTCTATTTAATGTGACTTTCAGTCAGCATAAAAGTCACGTTTCAGTCACGGGCACGTGTTACAGTGTCCTCAAGCCCCCAGTGATACCTCTTCAGTGGGCTCTCTGCTAGGAGTGTCCAGCACCACCGGTGAAAACAGCTGCTTGCAAGATGGTACAGGATCACATAAAGGATTATGGAACTAATGCTGCGCAACACATACACGCTGACATGTCATCTGGTAGAAGAAATATGGGAGCCTTACACAAAAGCGTTAGTGATTATTATATCATTACTGGAACTGGGAGTCTGATTTGGGATGAAAAATCCTGTGCCAAATTTCTGCTTGAGGCATTTTGGCTCCAGCCACAATGTGTAAATAATCTTTCACAAGTAACAACATTTGACCACTGTTGTAAGACTGTGATCTGCACGTTGCTGGGTCAGTTTCTGTCACTTCTGGGCCCTCTGGCTGCACAGAGAGAGCAAGTGGTATGAGTTCCTTGGCTGCAAATGCGACAAGTCAAATGTAAATTAGAGTTTGACTGCTTGAGTAGTTAGATCTGGCCTATCTCAGTGCATTCGGTGCTAAACAATTGTGAATTTGCTCAGTAAACACCTGAGATGTGCCAGAAACTGGAGAAATAAGTGAGGTAAAAAAAAAAAAAAAAGAGGGACATGCTTTGAATTGCTTTCATGCTTATCTTCTCAGTCAGTAAACAAGCACATGGATAGTGTCTCCAGATTCTGCAAAGCTCTGTCAGATGTGTGTTCTGCTGCCTAAGGTTTGCTGTTAGTGACAGAAGATGCTATTCAGGTCTTGTCAGTGTTGCAAAAACTTACACTTCCTTTCCTTTCCACCAAGCAGAGCAACTTATGGGCAGAAGCGGGCAGGGGGAGAGAGAGAGAGAAAGAGAAAAACTATACCATCATTATTACTGAGAGGATAGAGGGGATTTTAATGAAGGAATTCAGCTGCAGATCTGAGCTCTCATCTTTTGTTAGCTCCAACAAGTGTCTCTCTGAGTGATGATTTTGCTCACCTCTTGCAGCTATGCAAAAATTCAGGCTTCTAATCTAAGCTGGTCTTTTAAATGGTCCGTGATGTTAACTGGGGTCCATGGGAGTCTGCTACAGATGATTTGGACTTTATGTCTTAGGAAGGGCTGAACCACAGGAGCTGCACCTTTCTCTCCTTTAGTGGTAAAGTGAACCACTTTCCAGTGTCTACCTGATCCTACCATGGGACAACAGGCGTAGTGTCATTGCCTGTTCCCGCCTTTTCCATCTGGGCAACACTCCCTCGGGACAATGGAGCTGGTGCTGTAGAGCCTGGCTCAATGGGTCACTGAGCTTGGGCAGAGCTGGTAGGTGATGCTTTTGTTTAAAGAGTAATTAGAAATAAAAAAGATTGCTTCTGTTTTCTTTAAAACTTTTAAGTACTCCCCAGAGGGCACCATGTGAAGGCTGCTACATGCAGGATCCTAAGGATGACTCCTGACAGCTTCCTGCCCTTACCATGGACAAGGCAACAACTGTGAGGTTTGTGGGAATCACTATTACAGGTAATCCTTCAATGAGATAGTCAGAAAAGTGGCTGAAGGTGCTTCAGCATTTATGCCAGGTACAGCTCCTCCCTCATGCAAATCCTCTCCAGTACTGCAGGGCAGGCAGCAGTGGAGAGGTAACTGCATGAGTCAGAATGCTGACGGCTGAGCACCGAACCACCCAAGAAGTCTGTGGGTTGGTGTCTCAATTGTGCATGGAAGATATTGTTCCTCTGTCAGAAACACTTATATATTTGATTAAACATGGATGATCAGTCCTGGCTTGCAAGGCTGATCACACCGGATGGGATATGGTTCCCAGCATCTGACAAAGATTTATGTCAGAAGGTGTCTCTGGAAGTTTCCAATCCAACCCTGTGCACTCAAGCAGGGCTCACCACAATGCTAGGTGAGGTAGCTGAGGCCCTCATCTGGTTGAGTGCTTGATATCTTCAAGGATAGAGATCCCACCACTTCTCTGGTGCCTGTCCCAGGGCTGCACTGCTCTCACAGTGAGGAGTTTTCTCCTCAGTTCCAACCCCTCTTGCAACTTGTGCCCCAAGGCCTTCTGCCCTGTCCCTGGGCACCTCTGAGAAGAGTCTGGCTCTGTCTTCTCTGTAATGCCCTTCAGGCAATGGGATTCTGTAACTGGGATCTCCTTCACGTGTTTCCTTTCCACACAAAGCAAACTTTCCTTTGTACAAGTCATTAACTACGTTTTGCAGAATGGCTTCAGCTGAGAACAACTCTTTAATGTGGTCAAGAATACAATAATCTCCAGTCATGAGCTGGCAACAGGCAGCATGAAGGCAGGGCACATTTTTTTTTAGATGGCACGAGGCAACCTGCTGATTGGAAGTCACTGTGGCCAGTTTTCAATGATGATCGTAATGATTTAATGATGCGTGGGGATGAGCCGGGGCAATGGGGAGGTTTAATTCTCTGTGAATGGTTCGCCACAGTCGGTTGCCCCAAGAGAGGGTCTCGTGCTCCTCCTTACTCAGCATCACAGTTTGGCCCTGTTTGCTGGGTCAGGGTATGGCCCTCCTGACCACAGCAATATTTGCTTTGATGGCTTTTCTCTTCTCCCGTTACTTTGTCCATCCAATTCTGTGAGTTCGTCTTGTGGGTTCTGGAGCCAGGCAAAACTGCTGGATCAATGATAACTAATGGTAATGGGTCACACAGCTGGATCGTGTGTGGTAAGAAGAAATACCTCCTCTGACTGAATGTGAAGCTGCCATCTGCTAGTTTCATTTGTTAGTTTCATTTGTTGCCTCTTTGTTCTTGTACTGAGAGACACGTGAATAGTTATTGCCTACTGACCTTCTCCTGGCCTCTCACCACTGATGGAACGTACTTTCACTCTAGTCATCTCTTTTCTAGACCAATGTGTCTTGATACAGTTGGCTGATGAAGAAACTTCCTTACTTCTCATCATCCTCTCAATATCTTTCTGTCCTTTTCCAGTTCTTCCATCTCCTTTCTGAGCCAGGGAGATAAAGGTTAATCATTACTCCAGTGGCATGTGAAAGAGGAGTCTTAAAAAGAGGTGTTTGGATATGTTTAGCAAGGAGGAGAGAATTGGCCAGTTGCTGGTTGGTTATCTAATATTTTCTCTGAATGTCCAAAGGCTTCTCAGCGATGTAGGTAAAAATTATGACCTGGACAAGGGCTTAGCAGCATCACTGTCACCTTCTCATTTGTCCAGGCCCTGGTCCTTCAGGCATCTTCAGTAAAGGTCCTAGTGGTGGTGTAACTGTTTCCATGTTGCCTAGTCTGCCGCCTGCCAAGATGTGTTAGAAAACAGAGACAGTCCCTTCCCCTGCACTGGGGACGAGAACGGTATTCTTATGAGAGCACTTTTGAAGAAAAACTGCTCCTTTTATTTCATTCCCCTCTTTTCTTTCGTGTCTACAATGGTCAAAAGATACTGTTTCAAGGTGGCATCTGAAAACTCACTCATTTGCCACAGGGAGGTTAACACAGATTGTACCGTGACTGCCTCACAGATGTAATCTGGAGATGGTTTCCGTGTTTGTTGCTGGGGCCCGTTTCAGAACTGAGACCAATCCTGTGTGTGGAAATGGCTTCATCAGGTCCAGGTGTTGAGATGAGACAGGACAACCACCAGAGTTACTCTACCATGAGACTAGGAAGACTGGGAAGTAGAAGAGACCCTTCAGAGATGATGTGACCCATCAAGTGAGGCTGCTGGGAGAAATGTCTGGCAGGAGAAGAGAGTTCTTGCAGTGACTTGCAGTGGACCCCACAGCAGGTAACACTGGAGTCATTCTCCCTGCAAAGAAGTTTAGTGTGTGAGGGTCACAGCAGAATCCTCAAGCCCTGAAAGCAATTCAGGTCAAGCTAATACCACAGTTATTAAAGCAGCTGAACCTGTCGGTTTTGCTATTAGAAAATGTCTTCTCAGACATGCCTGGAAGAAATAGAGCTATTTTATTTTCTGAGTTGCCTTCTGCAGAGGAGATGGCTATGGGACAGGGGTGTGTGCATGTGTGTTTGGGGAGAAGAGTGTTAAAGCTCAGGTCAGGCTGAAAAGCACTCAGGATTGTAGATGGGGGAAGGCTGGCAGGATTTTATATCTGCTTTCAGCATTTATTATTTTTAAACACGTGGGTCTGGATTTGGCCTAGGAGTCAGTCAACCCCCATTTTTGCTGGCACAGCTGAGATCTTAGAAGCTTATTGCGCAGGGCTTGTGGCAGCCGGAGCCAGAGCTGTTCTTTGTGCAGATGTGGTTGTCCTAATGTAAGCAACAGGCACTCAGGGGAGCAGCAGCAAAACAGATGAAGAAGTAGTAGTAGTCTGTAATTTCCTACTAGGAATGATACGCTAAGTGAGATGCCCTGTGCTTTTTACAGAATTATCCTCTCTTGCTGTTGGAATATTTTCTCCTTCCAAGTCATAAAATACAGCTGAAAAGCAAAAATGCTGCTTTAAGAGTAGCCCAGAGAGCAGCAAAGAGCGTATTTTTGCAAACCTTCGTTCCTGGTCTCCTTGCCCACGAGCCATCCCCACAGTTCGAGGCACAATGGTTACAGTGATGCTTTAGATACGCATGGAACAGCTCTGTAATGCTATGAGATCTGCATCACCTGTGGTAAGAGAAGACATGACATGTATGCTGCTTTGGCCTTAAATCCCATGGCATCTCTTCTTCCCCATCCCCCAGCTCTGCTTCATGACACAAATCTTCACCTAGATGCCATCTCTGTGCTTTCCTTTAACTTCCACCAAATCCTGCATGGGATCTTGTACGTATGAGATATTCTTACTCTGTCTCTATACCCAAGAAAGCGTTCTAACAAACGTAAAAGATGCGCAGAGGTTTTGTGCTCCACTGTTAGTCCTTGCAGCAGATGCATGCCCGCTGGGGGAATCAGGTTGTTTTCTTGCTCAAGTAGTCATTGGGGATGCACCTCTTTTCAAAGTCCTGGCAGGATAAAGCTGCTTCTCCTGGCAGCAATTGAAACACATGCCACGAGAGGAAAGACTGGGGTTGGTGGCATCCAGACTCTCAGGGGTGGAGGAGAGCTGGCTGGTGCAGGGAGATATCATTCATACAACCTCTGCATCTGTGTGGATATCTATCTGGCCATGTGTTGTAGCAGCTCTGCCAGCTTTTTTCAGTCTGTGGAGATTGCTGGGGTGGAGTAAGGGAGAATAAGTCCCACTTTTCAGGGTATGGATGTTTTATGCTGTGGCATACAGCGCTGCTGAGGAAGGCAGACAGGAAGATGCACCATCTGTATCAAGACAGGAACACCAAAGTATGTCTGCACAGGTCAGTGAAACAAGGCCTGGACTTCTGTTCAGTGTTCCTCACTGTCCTTGCTGCTGATTTGGCTCAGATATTCCCAAACAATGCCCAGGCCTAGGAGCACTCCCCATCCGCAGCCTGGACCATCAGGTGCAGTGAAGAGGAAAGGAGGTGTAACCGCACAGACATGGGTAGAGCTGTGCTGCTTGGCCTCCAAGAAGTGGAATGGCCCTGGATCCTTTGGGAAATGCCTGTAACCATCCTTACCTGCATCCCTTCAAAGTCATGCCAAGTTCAAGCACACCTAAGGTCCCAATCACAGAGATGTCCCACTGGACCACCTGCACTCCTGGGCCTTGGGTACCGTTTTTCCTTCACCCTTCGTTCCACTGACTGAAGTCAGCCCCGGGTTCCCAAGCAGCAGCACTGGCTAAGCAGATGGTATGAGTGTCTACTGTACATATTTAGGTGGCATGCCACTTGGGTGGGTGCCCTGTGGTCAGCATCGCACAGGGGCTAGGACATGTTCCTGACTGGGCTGTGGGGAACAGACCTACACCAATGTGTGGTAACACAGGAACAGCGTGGCCCACTGTGGTTGCCTCCTCCAGGGGGATCCCCTAGAGCTGGCTGAGTGCCCCTCTCCCTGCTACCTCCCAACCTGCTGTTCATCACAGGGGGTGCAGCCATCAAAGGGAAAGGAGTCTGGAGACTTCATGCCCTTGCTCGGGTAAGGACAGCTTTGGTGCCTTCTGTAGATGTAAGAGTTGCCACACAAATGATCCAGCTCCCAGACAGCTTTTAGCTTCTTCTGCCATGTGCCCCAGCTTTCAAGAATATGCGGGGAACTTAAGGATAAGTTAAGGACAGTGAGAACAGGCTTGTCTGTATTGCCAGTCCTGCTGGGGGGGGCCAGCAACCCTTTAAAGAGCAGGAAGGGCTCTGTGCAGCATTGGCCCAGGGCAGGTGCCGTCTGGCTGCTCGGGCAGGCAGAGATGCTCTTCAGCTGTGCCCAGCGACGAGAATGGGGCTGGAAACCAAAGAGAGAGGGAGCTTGGGCCAGCAAGGGAGAAGGATGGCCAAGAAGGATATTTATTTCTTTGATATTCTGCTCTTTGCTCCCGGTGAGTAAAACATTCATGAGAGTCCTTCTGCAGCGCTGGTGCAGCCGGGTCTTCGTCACAGCATCCACGAAGGAGAAGCAGACGGTTCTCAACCTGTCTGATTGCTGCTGTGGGCATGGTTTGTACTTGCTTCATTTCTGCCTGCCTCATTGCTTTACGGTTCATTTGGCTGAACTCTTCATACAAAATAACGTGTTAGACGAGCTCTGTGCTGGGAACATTGCGGAAAGGCACTAGCTGTCCGCGGAAGGGATGGGCAAAAGGACTCTGCTTTCAGCATCTGTACCGACTGCCTACCAAGCAATTGTGCTTATTTGCTTTGTCAACCCATCTAGAATAATAATAATGTTTCAAGTCAAAGAAACACACCTATGAAACCAAACCTTTCTGGCCAGTGGCTGTGCCCCCAAGCCTCCCGCAGCGCATCCTACTGGCTTGTTCCAACATTTTGCTTTGTGTTAAACAAGGAAAAGTGAGACTAGCACGTGCCTGATGTTTTAGTTGAAAAAACTTCAGTTAGAAATGAGTGGAAGAGTTATTTCCCTTCCAGACCTTCATTTTCAATCCCCTTTCAGCACGGGTTAACAAGCTTAACATGCTGAAGGATGGGTTGCTGCTTTGTTTTTTTGGAAAACAGCAGCGGGGGGTGCCTCTGCTGCAGCAGGGCACAGACATGTATGAGCGGCATTGAGGAGGGGAAAGGGAAAGGCCTGGGTGAAGGTACAGACCACAAAGACTAAGGGAAATGTGGTCTCCCCAGCACCAGCTCCCAGCTGAACCTGCTGCCAGGGTGGCTTAGGACAGGCTTAGGGTCTGGTGGCAGACTGTGTTGTGGAGGGCCACTGCAGAAGGTAGGGGCTGGAGCGAAGGAAAGATTAGAGGAGGGCAAACAATTTAGGTTTCTTTAGTGCTGTCAGTGGACAGAGTAAGCTGAGGTCTTTTCAACTTGTGTCTGATGTCCAGAGACATGAGACTTTTAAGTTCTGGCTCTGCAAGCCTCATGGCAAACTGTGATGGTGGCTGAGTGAGAAGTGGCTTGCGGGCGATGCTCAGACCCCAGCTGGGTTTACAGACATGTGTAAAACAAGCCCTGTTTCCATTACTCCAAAGGCTATGAAGCTCAGAAATGATGAAAGCCTCCCTATGTCCCCAAATAAAACTACTGTAAAATCCACACCCAAGGATCATAAAAATAATGGAAAAATATAAATTAGAAGAGGAACACCTGGAAGCCCCTGGTCCAACCCCCTGCTTGAAGCAGGGCTCAACAAAGCTAGGCCAGGTTGTTCAGGGCCTTGCCCGGTCAAGTCTGGAATATCTCCCAGGACAGAGGTCCCTTTGCCTCTTATCTGGGACTTGTCTGCACCACTGATGGGAAGGAATTTTTTCCTTATATCCATCCAGAATTTTCACTGTTGTAACCCATGCCTGTTGTCTCTCACCATTTCCTCAGAGTCTATCCCTGTCTTTTGTCTTGCTCAAGCAGGCAATGGCTGACTGCAAACAGATCACCCTGGAGCCTTGTCTTCCTCAGGCTGAGCAAGCCCAGTTCCTTCTGTTTCTTCCCATAATGTCCTGCACTCCCATCCCCAGGACATCTCTGTGATCCGGTGTTTGAACTCCTCAGTTTATCAACCTCCCTCCTGTCTTGGGAAACCCAAAACTTGTCTCACAACTCTGGATGTGCTGAGCAGAGGGGCACGGTCACTCTCCACAAGGTTTGGGTATGCTTTGTGCTAGCCAGTTTTGAAGATGTGTGCTTACATCGTCTTTTGTTGCTGGGTCTAGAAGCTGTGCAGAAAGGAAAAGTGATGGCGTATCTTCACAGTGTATGCCTTCTGCTTCTGGAAACTGTCTAGATGGCTTGGGACAGTGGAATATGCCTGTGTACAGTAGCATGAGACTGGCTTAGCGCTCTCATGATTTGCTGCATGCCTTTCGAGAGTCCTGTACAATCCTCTAGCTGCACGGGGCTATATTGCTTGCCCAATTCACATATTGCATCCTACAGATTCATACATGAATTGTAGAAAATTCATGTTTTTAGAAATCCTCTGTGGAAGCGCAATATGCCTGACATACTTCCACTGTCCCCATGTCGGGAAACATTCTTTAAAGGCTTTGTATTATTTGATATTTATATCGTATCACTCTATGTTCTTGCAATTTCTACCTGGCATTTATTTACAGAACAGAGTGCAAGAAGTACTTTTGACAAGCACATGTAGTGACTGGTTTCAGAAAGATGGGGCAGGGCTCGCCTTACAGACATTTTTAGGCTTAATTAGTAAAGGTTGCAGGGAAGAAATAGCTGCACCTACATTTTTCTGTTTCCCACTGCTTTCTGCTGCTGTAGTGTGGGATACACTTTTTTGTATACGCTGTCAAGTTTGTGCGACTCTTTATAGGCGCAATGGTACAGCACACTGGAGTCTGTTCCCAGCTTTCAGCTGGGCTGGTCTTCCTCGGAGGAATACACTCGAGGCTGTGGAGCACCCTGAGCAGTTGTTGGTTAACCCTCTGTTAAAGCAACAGATGCCGTACCAGCATCAGGGATTGTGTTTACGGT
Organism: Gorsachius magnificus; assembly: GCA_034008185.1. Classification (NCBI taxonomy): domain Eukaryota; kingdom Metazoa; phylum Chordata; class Aves; order Pelecaniformes; family Ardeidae; genus Gorsachius; species Gorsachius magnificus. Next base: position 28,468,371 of record CM067109.1, on the reverse strand, counting down.
GTGGGTTTTGCATGGGCATGGCTGCCCCTTTAACCTATGCCTAGGAAAGATGGTCTTTCTGCCTCACTGCATTGCAACAAAGGGGTTGCTGGAAGAGGTTAGAACAGCCTTTGCACAGGGGTCTTGCTGTCTCACACAGCTTTCTGTCTGTTTGCCCCTGTCTCTGCAGCAGTACAAGGCAAGGAAGAGACAAAGTTCCAGAAGATTCAGCTGTCTCTGGGAAGTGAGATGTTGTTACCATGAGCAGAAACAAAAAAAAAATAAAAAAGATGAAGTCTCTTGTACAGCCTTCCTGCTCCCCTCAATCTACCAGGAAGGTTTTTTTAATGCAGAAAATTACTTATTTTCTAACAGAAATAGCTAAGAGATTTGACTCATCAGTTGAGATCCTCCAAAACCAGAAGCTGCTCCTATAAGCTGCTAGCTGACTAAATTCTGTACACTGTAAAGCAAGTTTGCATTTTGCCAGAGGTGATTTGAAATGATCTTGCTGAGCTCTCCAGTATTAAAGTTGCTGTATATTTCCTTGCATCCAAGGTTTTTTCCAGGATTGCACAAAGCAGGTGGAGTTTAGGAGCAGCTTTATTTCACCTTTTGGAAATGAATGACTTCTGGATTATTTTCAAGCTTTTCGGTAGCCAGAATAGCAAATTACTCATCTGTTCTCGTTAAACAGATTTCATGAATGGCTGAAATCCCAGGAGCTCGTGTATTAAGAATATATAACAAGTTGATTCTTTTGCTTCCTTGTGCTTTGATGGTTCACTGTATCTCTGAATGGCTTTAAAATGCCAGGAACAGATCAGATACCCAGAAGATAGTTATGTTAAGCTATGCTTGTGTATTTGGGGGAATTCATTTCTATATAGGCAGGCTTCAGGAATAAGCAGCAGAGGAAACGAGGGTGAACTCCAGATCTATGCATCTTCCCAGCAGAGTGGCCACTTATACATAAGGTAATTGCTTGTAGTTAAATTGGATGTGTGTGTCTTCACTTTGTAATGTAATATATATACAGCCATATTTGATTGTGGCATTATGCCCAGTGTTGCCTTCCATGAAGTATTAACAAATTGAAAGGCAAGGTGTTGTCTTATAATAGTGAATTTTTAATGAGTAATGAAAGTTAAATTCCTTTTTCCCCAAACCTTTGGGTTTGAGAGTCACATATTTTCCCTACCACCATTACTGCTATTGTTCTACTTGAAAGCTGAGATCCTCTTCAATCCTACATCTGTGGAAGCAGGGTTTTTTAGAAAAGTGTAGAGCAATGTAAGACTCTGAGAAATCCAACAAAGCTAGCAGCATGACACCCCCCATGTGCTGGCTGCCACAACACTGCAGCACATGGTGGTGGTTAGGTGCTAAAATGAACTGAGCCCCATGGAGAGCCACTCAACTCATCAGACGTGTGCCAGCACGCAAGGAGACATGAGAAGACATTTTGGCAAGTGATCCTGCCTGCAATAAGGCTCAGGCTGCAGCCATCAAGGTCATCCCTGACCCTCCCCAGGTGCAGAAAGGGGAGAGAAAGGCCATGCTGGTCACCCGGAGCACAGAGTTCTTGGGTGTTAGGCAGGAAAAGGGCTGACCTGCAACCCCGATCTCTTAATGAGAAAGGCAAAGGGGAAAGCAAGAGGGGAGTCATGAACGCTTTGACGCTTCTTGCTCTGAGTTTTGCATTTTGGATTCTGTGCGTTAAGGAAAACCTTGCTGCTGTTTGGATTGCACTTCCTGGGTCACTGTCAAAAGCCCGTAAGGCTTTATCCCAAAGCTACAGGGTCAGGAAATTTCTTTTCTCATACCTTTCTGCCATAGAGGTGGTAATACTCTAATGATATTATTAGATGGACCTCAATAAAGCATGTGGGCTCTTCAGGTCCTGAAGATCACTTCTCAATCCAGAAACATGCCTCTGTCACTGGGGTATGACACTTGTGTCTAGCAACATTGCAGGCATGTTCTAAGGAAATACTCACCGCCGGTTTTGTATTCAGTTTTGCCTGGAGACAGAGAGGAAGGTAGTGCTTGGCTCATGCCCATAACTCGGTCTTTGTGACTTTTTTATCTCAGCTTAATTTCATGATTGTGAAAGTGCTCACACCGGCCTGCCTGGGGAGACACACAGGCAGGCAAAAGCTAAATTCCATCTGTTTGGATGCAACCGTTTAGCTCCAGAGTTGCCCACCTGGCTCTTTTGCATTGTGGTTGCAGAATTCAGGAAGGGCCGAATCCCTCGGTGCTCGAGTTCCCTGGTGTGTGCGCACCCAAGACGCCTCTCCAGAAGAGCTATTGCTCATCTTAGGGGATGCTCATGATGCACCGAAGTAAAACACTTCTCTGGCAGGAAAAACAGGGAGGAGTAAAACTTGGGGGCTGACAAGCCACGCTGCATCCTGTCCTGAAGACTGCTCCAGGGAAAAACCCGCCGCTTCAGCTCCAACTTCCGAGTTTACGTGAAGAATGGGCTTAGTCACTGCAAGGTGTTTTTTTAAAAAACACGCGTCTAATTTAAATACCTGTTACTTCATTTGTCTCTAGCTTAATAGGAGGAGTGGGTTCCAGGCCCACCAGAAAGGTGCTGGCACTTCTTCCATCGGCGTTAATCCCGTTAGAGAGCGAGGTGGGCTGCCCGCTGGCCTGGGCTCGCCAGGAGGGCAGGGCAAATCCTGCGGGCCTGCCTGAGCAATCCTCTCCGTGCTGATGATTTGATTGATATGTTCTGGGCTGGTTTGGTTATGAGAAATACATAGTATCACAAATACAAAAGGCGGTCAGAGGGAGTGGTAAAATTGCCCTGGAATTACCGTCCTTCAAAATTCTACCAGTTAATGTGACTGCTCATTGTTTCGGAAATGGTTTGGGCGTGATAAAGCTTTCGTGCACATTTTATGTGCGCATACAAGATAGAATCTGGATGAGGGGAAAAGGGTGCAGCTCCCTCGCTGTCGGCTTAAGGTGTCCAGGACGTGATAGGGCACGTCCTGCTATTTTCTGGTCGGATGGATGTGAACTTGAAACCCAAGCCTCCAGCATGGGGGGTGGGGGGAGGGCGGGGGGGGAGGGCAGGAATCTTTCCAAAGATAAGCAAACGAGATATTTCCACTACAGCAATTAAACCTGTTGAAGGCGGTCTGGTTGATGCCCCCCAAAAGTTATCACAGCCCAAGCGCAGAATCTGGCTGGGACCTGGCCTGCTCCATGGTCCCTGGCCACAGTTCATGGATCACTTCCCTGGCAGCAGCTCACACCAAGGGCAGCCCCGCTGCTCTGCCTCCTGCCTTTGGATGCCCGAGGTGGGATTCCTCGCTCCTGCCCAGCGGGCGGGCGGGAGAGCCCACCTCTCAGCTGACACCAGCAGGAGCTGCAGCCCACCGGTCTGCAAGGGGCCACGGGCTGAAAGACTCGTCAGGTCTCCTGGTGGCCAGAGGAGCCGATGGGACCTTGGTCCGGGGGCTCGCTGGCCCGGGGAGTTGCTGAGAAGCCGCGCGGGCTCCACCGCCTCTCTCCCCTCGCCACCTCCCTCCTCCCTGCCCACGGCGTGCGCCGGCTCCTGTCGACCAGCGGTGCCAAGCTCTCCTGCGGCTGCCGAACGTGGGCAGGGCAGCTCCCTGCTCTCCCCTGCTCAGGGACGAGCGTGGGGCCCAGGAGAGAGAAGCAAGGCGAAGCTTAAGCCGGCTGCGATACAGGGGGTGTTGGCTGGTTCCTGGGAGATGGGGATAAAGCCTCTCTGCTCTGCAGCCACGGGGCGCCCGCGTTTGCAGCTGCAGCTCTCTCCAGCTGAAGGAGCTGGGTTCCGTGTGGTTCCTGGAGGACTGGGTAGCAGGGAATCCAGTGGGACCTTCTTCTCCTTCCTACTGGCCCGGGGACTGCAGCCTCAGCATTCAGGTGCTGATGCTGCTTTTCATCTGCAGTGGAGTTATCACCTGGAGATTCAGCATCTCAGTCACTCGGCAGGAGCTCCACCTTAAAGTTGAAGCTAGGGCAGGATATGGCAGCTCCTTGCTAAGCTGGGTATTTTTCTGCATGCACATGACACCTATAGCGTGCTTCTGGTTTCAGGGTGGAGTTTGAAATGTGGCTTCTGACCAGTAAAGCCTTTGTACCCTGCTGTCTCACATCTGCTAAATAAGTATTCAACAGAGAGGTCTTTTGGTTTAGGTAGGGGTAAGCTGCCCGAGGTCTGTGTCCTGCAGCTGAGCCTTTCACTTTATGCCTCTCACACCTCTGGCATCTGAACCAGCAGACCTCAAATCCGTGACCCCAAAAGCATGATGCAAAATTTTTGTGCACCTGAGATGTGGAGTTTTCTGGGGAGGAAAGCAAGTCAGGGAGGCCCATCCTGATGGCAGGTGCAATGTTCCTGCCTCATCCTATTCACTGTAATGTTTTGTACTCTGATAGCATGTACACTTAATTGATTTGGTAGTATAAAGCACTCCATTTAAAATATGTGCCTGAGCACACCAGAAAGGCACCTTTTTTCTTCTGTCCTGTACGTGACTAAGTAAATGATCCAGACAAATCCAGGTCCTGCCATTCCAGGCAGTGGAAGAAGCAGAGACCCAAAGTTGACTCCACACTAACATTACTTTTTTTCCTGAGAGCAGTTGCAGGAAAGCTCCCAGCAGCTGTCACTATCCAGTTGATTTGAAATCTGTTGTGCCCATGCAGCGACTGAGCCAACTGTTTAATTTTATCAGTCTGTGAACACTTTTTCAAAATTAAAATGTTCGTCTTTTCTCAGCTGTGGGGATGGTACAACAATACTCTATCTATGGTGACATAACTCAGAAGGTTCCCACAGGCAAGAGCTTGCATTTGTTGTTTAGTTTGCAGTGGAGTCATTCTAGGTATGATTAAATGTGTTTGTCTTTTAAAATAGGTGAAATCCACAGCCTTTAGCTGCTAGCAGAGGTACCTAGCTATTCACGTAGCTAACACAGTGCTCACAGCAACTTAAGGAAATTAAGGTGACAGAAGTCAGAAACTGATAGGAAAAGCCCAGCTGAATGACCCCTCTGGGAGGAAGGTGGTGCTGGGTCTTCTCGGGATCTTCTGTGAAGGATTCTCTGAAATGCTGATCGAGGGGATCTCCTGCCCAGTAAGCACTGGTCTGAACTTGATGATGACCTACGGAAGGAACCAAGTACAGAGGTAACCTCTTCTCTTAACCTTTATTGTGCTGTAAGAACAAGTCTGGATACATTTCCTATAAAGTAAAACCAAAGTTTTCATAAATCTCTCTTGAAAAAGACATTCCTTGGTTCAGATCTAACAACTTGGAGAGTTCACTAGTTCTGTGAGCTGCTCATGGCTTTGTCAGTATAATGCTTTTCCATAAGAAAACAGAAAAGCACTGAAACCTAAGCTTTTAGAGAAACGTGCAGAGAGAGAATGTCTGAATTTCCCACCCCATACTTCATTACGGCAAAAAAACCTTTGAAATGCTTGGAGGTATGGGGTCATCGTGAGAAAGATGAGTCAGGTTTTGTTCTGGAACTCTACGGTGGGCAGTGAACTGTAAGTGCCCTGGAAGTTTGAGCATGTTTCCATATGAGATCTTCAGCTGACCCCAAGCAAAGAGCAACCACGCATTTGTCTGTGTGTATGTGAGCTCCACACCTGTAGTACTCTGAAAGGAAGCATCATCTACTCCCTGCTGCAGCAGCCAGATGCTGCAGGCTATGCGGTGCCCTAGGGATTAGCGTCCTGCTATTCATTTAGGCCTTTTTGGAGTGACAGGTAGAGTCGTGCTTCGGCTGCAGAGCTTTGGCAGGCATACTCTAGGTATTACTCACCATACAGCTTTGTCAGGATGTCAGATTAAAGCATGCCCAACCTACAGATAAAGCCAGGTTTCTTTGCTGCATGTAACTCATTCCAGTAGCTCACTTTTTGTCCCAAGATAATAAAAGCATCAATGCTCCTTTTTTCTAATTAGTGAAACTATGTTTACAAGGCATTGTCAGTCCATTTCCTTCATGCTATCTATTTTATTGTCTGGTCAGCAATGCATGAACTTTCTAACTCCAGGGGTTTACAAAAGATGGATTTCCCTGCTAGTTTTCACATATGACAAAACCTTTTCGCTGGTGCCAGTATGAAATTACAAGTGGGTGTTCTTTGTTACAATAACAGGGTATTCAGAACAGCAGGCACAATACTGACATGCTGATTCCCAGGTTTGGCCAACACCAAAGCATCAAATTTGTAAAAGAAAAGTTTCTGTCTGCAAATGATGATGTTTGAGGAAGGGAAATATTTTTGCAAGAGTCATCTTTGAGTTTTCAAGCATTACTCTTGAGGCTAAACTGATGAAAGTATAGATTTCACAGGTGAACTGCAAAGTGGGTGGGAAATCTGGATGGACCACCAGGTTTAAGGACAGTGGTCCATCGGTGGAAGGGTAGCTGGCAGGCAGTGATAAGTGCCATTTCTCAGGGGTCAATACCAGGCCAATATTTTTTAACATCTTTATCAACAACCCAGAAAAGGGGATGCAGGGCACTGGGGATGGTACCACACTGGGGGAGCAGCTGGAAAGGAGCGCAGCCCTTCAGAGGGGCCTCAGCCATCTTCAGAATTGGGCTGCCGGGAATCTTCCAGAGCATGGCCTGGGCAAACACTGTGTCCTGCCCCTGCAGGATGAGACCCACGGCCTGGAGACCAGCTCTGCAGTCCTGTAGTAGGTTACTGTAGTAACCCGTGGATCCTAGAGAGTACACAAGAAAAACCTGCCCAAAAACCAGCTTACCATGACCAATGAAGAGGAGCCAGGAGGCTCCGTGAGAACTTCATACCTGGTGTCCCTCATCCACTGTGTCATCCCGAGTGATCCTGGCCAGACTGCTTGGGTATACATCGCTCCGTGCCTGTGAACACATAGGCGTGAGTGGGTAGGGGAAATCTGTGAATGAGTAAGAGCAAGTGAAACCAGCTTTGCTTAAAATTAAAGTGGCTTTCCTGCTTCATAAGAGCTGAGGCAGATCAACCAGTTGCAGAGGTGCTGAGAAGACCCACTCCAAGAAATCACACAACACTGAGTCCTTGGTAAAGGTGAACTAGGGATTCCTGTGGGGGCCACCACACATTTTGATAAAACAGAGATCAACGTCAAGGAAGTAAAACTTCATTTCTAGAACTTCTTTAACCTGACAGAAGTGAAATGAAACTGAAACACACACTGCAAATAGACCTGAAGATACTCAAAAATGGCAGTTTGGGTTTGACAAATGACCTTTCTTCCTACCAGGTATACGTGGATACCTGCCTACCTGTTTGAATCATTCTCCATAGCTACACAATGTTGGAGAAAATGCTGCAACAGAGAAACATCTGGGAAGGAATGGATGGAAAGCATGCGCGCCCATCTGCCAGACGCTGTTGCAGGCTGAATAATCCCGTTGGGCTGCTGACTTATGTTTAGCTCTTCAATTAAGAGCAAGTCCTACACTTGGTACTCATGTGAGTAAGCCCCAGGGTCACATAAATAAATCTCGGGATTACTCAGAACTTAATTTTTAAGACATGATTAACACATGTCTGGGAGCTGCAGGCTTTGCACACAGAATTATGGAAACATTCAGGTGGGCAGGCGCATCTGGAGGTCTTCACCCCAACCCCCCTCTCCAAGCTCAACTGACTTCAAAGTGGGGTCAGGTTGGTCATGTTTGAACACGTCCAACAGTGGAGATCTTACCACCTCTCTTGGCCCTGTCCCAGGGCTGCACCACTCTCATGGGAAGGAGTTTTTCTCCTTACATGCAACCAGAATTTCTCATGCGGCAATGTGTCCCTTTTGTTCCCTATGACAAGGGACAAAACAAGATGTTTTAAGACAAGATGTCCGTGTGCACTTCTGAAAGGTGGTTGGTAACCGCCTGTGAGGCAGTGGACATCTGCAGTTCGGTCTTCCCTGAGACGTCTCTTCTCCAGGCTGATGGAGCCTGGCTCCCTTCATCTCTCCTCAGTACATCAAGTGTTCAAGCCCCACCAACCATCTCCATGGCCTCACATGGCCTCTGTCCAGTCTGCCAACAAGCGATGTTTGCCTCCACCCCTGACATATACACAGGAACAGCAGCTGCCCAGAGAAGACAGATGCTCTTCTGATGATATTTTAATGCTCATGTGGATGTACCACTCTGACCATATTGACTAGAGTTGTTCCCTGCAACAATGCCATGGCTTTCAGCAGACTGAAAGAGGGAAGAGCATGAGCCTGCATGGGAAAGAAGTGCTGTTTGCCATGCAAGGCGTTAGGCAGCAGGAGCATGGGCAGTGCAGGACCTTGTGGTCACCGGTGATGGCCCTCTGGACTCTGGCTAGGTTAGAGGGTGCGTAGAGGCAGGATTTCATCCTGGGACTTGGGCATCAGCTTTGACTGACGGCCCGGACCCTTTCCATGTCAGTACTGAACAAATGTGTAAATAAAGCATGCTACATTCCTGTTACACATATCCTCACCCTCTATTAGTTTGGCTTTTTCTCTTTTTTCTTTACTTTCTTTTTCCTAACAAAGTGGTCTTGCATATCTTTCTTTAATGAGCATTGACTACTGGGGACATGATGCTCTGGCTCCAGGTACTGCTCAGCCACACAGAATCCTGGCTGGCTCAGGCAAACGCCCATTTGCTTGCAGTATTGCGGTCTATCCGGGGCTTTCCAGTATAGGCACAAGCTCCAGACAATGACTGTTGAGCAATGCTGTGAAACCTGTGGGCCAGATCTCTCCCAAGGGGTACTCCAGCTGTGCCAACAGCACAGTCATCGTATCAGGTATGCATCTGCATTGGCAGGTGAGCAAAAATATGCAGGGGTGCTCTCTGTGACGCTCTGAAATACGTTAATACCACTTAGTATCTGAGGGCTGAAATATACTGAATTGCTAAGAGAGAAAAACACTTGGTATCAGTCTTTGACACTTCACTAAAACTGTTGCCTATGCATGAAGCTCTTTATGCTCTTCGCAGTGCATTTGTCCATTGCTCACAGGTAGAATAGGTGGGGTACAGGTGGTTTTAACCTAACATGCTGATTTCAGCTCTCATGCTCAATATTATAGTTTAAATAAAGCTCACCACGCTGCAGCTGCATGCTCCACCCAGTGCACTGCAAAGTTATTTACCCCTGCCGAACGCTGCATCTTTCAGCCCATTTTTTGTGCCCAGGGTACATGACTGGTGCTCTGCAGAACACTGTGGGGTCTTGCTCCTTGCTGTGAAGCTCTGACAGGACCAGCCCATGCTGCAATGGCAATGGTTTGCACTTCACAGCCACCTTGGTGACTTCCAGCTTAACCCAACAGCCTCCCAGGGAGATGCAGCTGAAGTCTGATGGCCTCAAACACCCTGCTTCCACAGACAGAGCAGCCCATGCTCTGATCTTGGGTTAAAAGTGGCTTTTTGCATGTGCCATCCGTGCTTCGTGTAAAAGCACAAGCCTGAAGCAGGGTTTAAGAGTAAAGTGAATTTTGCTTAACCCCCCCCCCCCCCGCCAGCATTTCTGATCTCTATGTGCAGTGCTGAGGAGCGCATGGGTGTTGCTGGTTAATCTTGAGTTTACAGGAATCCCACAGAGATGCGTGTCAGAAACCTGGGGCTAGCATGGCTGAACCCCCTGGAATGCTCCAGCATTTGTTCATCTGTACTTGTTTAGGCAAACCAGACAAAGAGTACCTGATTTAGACCTGATTTAGTCTGAAGAGGGAAGCTGGAGTCCAAGGTAAACATGTATGGGCAGCACTTCTGAGTAGCTCGACTTTCAAGTTTCCTGAGAGCAGTCATGCCCACAGAGTCGGTAATGAGAAGGAATTTGTTTGCTGAAGGATCTCTGGGGCTCTGTGCTTCTTTTCCAGGTAGGGGCATTCAGACAATTGATGAATGAAGCGTCTTCTGTTGGGGACAGTAAATATTTAATTGGAAAGTTTAGAAAGATCCGTGCTTCTGAGTTTCCAAGGCCTCCTGAAAGAAAGCGGCTTTCCTGCAGTCACGAAAGAAAAAGCACGGAAAAGAGGACATAGGCAAGGATACACGGGGAAATCAGAAAAGCCGTGTCCTTCTGTAGAGCACTGTAGCCCTGCATCACCTTCTCTGCAGCATGTGCAAGAAACCCGCTGCAGCTGCCCCTCTCAGATGACTGCAACACGGTGCAGAGCATTTCTGTCTCCCCATTCAGTTTATTCAAGCACTCCCAAAATCCCATTTGTCACATTGAACCTAATCACTGAATGCTCAGTGCTTTTATTTTCCTTGGACAATCAAACAACACAAAATGTGACCTGCCTAGAAATCCCAAAGTGATGAGAAAGGGTAGGTTTTTACATGAAAATGTCTTTCTCAGGTTTTTCCACTGCTGTGTCTGGTGGCTTTTGGACGTGAGAGTGGCACCAGCAAGTACCTGGAACTTTTTGGTATGCAACCTTTAGTGGCCTTGTAGCGACACTGCCAGGAGGCATTGGGGTGGTTTGTTTCAGCATCTTAGCATGGACAACCATGGGCTTTGGAGTCCAGGTGATGGCAGGGGTTCCAATGATTTCAGCAGGAAGAGGAGTTGCTCTCAAGCATCAAAACCAGCCAAATCCTCCCATTCACTAACTAGGGTATATTTTGTGATTTGTCCTGTAAAAGTAGCTCCAGATAAAAAAATCTTAACAGTTGTTCTGTGGCTGACTTTACTGGCTCATAAAGAGCTGTGTCTCTGTGTCTCTCATTGCCTTCTAAGACATCCCAGATGCAAGTTGTGCGTGCTTGAGGCCACAGCACATTTTGTAGTCAAGCACAGTGGAAAAGAGAGGTCCCTGAGGTCTGCAGGCTCCACTGCTGCAGCCGACTCAAGGGCCTTCTCCTCTCCAGCAGGATGCACACGATGTCACCTGTGAAATGCCTGCCTAGCAGAGCTGAGACAAGGAGGCTTGGATCCACACTTAACCACTCAAGGGCTCACCCAAGCGGAGACTGGGAAGAAGACCTGCTAGGGACCAAGTGTTCTTGGGGAGGTAAGGCAGCCTGCTGCCCTGAGAGCAGTGCATCTCTTCAGAGCCAAGCACCGGCAAGAGGAGTGCGGAAAGGACAGATGCAAAGGAGCAGAGAAGAGACCTAACAGGGAGATTAAATGGACTTTCTCTTGGGATTAGCATTTCTCTGGAGCACATCTCTGCCGATGTTGATGGTGGGGTGTTGACTGGTTCTCTGGGCTGATTCTGTAGAGTGATGCACTTTCTTGTTGGAGGTGGTCAGAAGTGGTCCTTTTAGGCTACCAAATCTTGAGCAGCCTAAGATGGGAGAGACATTTAGGAGAAAGCTATACACAGAAGCTGTGGCAAAAACCCCAAAATACTTTGATGTAACAGAGGGTATGCACAACTTAGTAAACAGTGAGGGGTGGAAGAAAAGGGTGCTGGGCTTGTTCAGCCTTCAGGAGAAAAGAAGGTCAAGGGGGTACCTAGCTGCTGTCACCCACTGCCTTGCAGGGTTACAGAGGAGAGAGGGAGGCAGGCTCTTCTCACAGGTCTGCAGGGAAAGGACAAGAGGCAATGGGCACAGGTTGCAACAGGGAAAATTCTGGTTGGACATATGGAAAAAATTTCTTCCACAAGAGTGGTGCAGGTCTGGGACAGGCACCAGAGAAATGGTGATACCTCTGTCCTTGGAGATTCTCCAGACTGACAGGACAAGGCCCTGGGCAACCTGACCTAGCTTTCATGAGCTCTGCTTTTAGCAGGGGGTTATGCTGAAGACCATCCAATGTAAACCTTTCTATGATTCGTCAAGAAGCTCCACAGTGATCCCTCTGAGATCTCCCATGAGCTTCAACAGCAATACGTCACATGGGTACCTATATGAGGATGGAGCCTGGGCTATGGGAGACGTAGGAATGTAGGTATGCATGTGCTTCATACTGAGAAGGAACGTGCCCAACACTGTGTTTTGAAGGAAAAGCCCCTCCTTTGCTGTCCTTCCCAGCTGCTGCACCCCTGGAGACAGTTACACAGTCCTCAGAAAGCAAAGCTAAACCTTTCATCAGATGTGCCTGATGGCCATGTGTAAAAAAACTATGTCATGAATGCTAGTGGTGTTTGATTTCTGTAGAGCAAAGCCTGTCATGACACAGACCTTTGGAGGAATGGCTGTGTCATTGCCAAAATAGTGTTTGGACAAGACCTCAGCTGCTGGCAATGTCCCCATGCTCTGCGGCAGATAGGAGGAGGTGTGAAGGACACAGGGAAAACAGGGACAGACGGGAGCTCTGCAGAGCAGGAAAGACAGCGATGAAGTTGCTGAGCACAGATCAGCTGGAAGCGTCCATAGACTTGGGAAGGATCTGCTGAGCTTACAGTGGGATGCTGCACCAAGGGCTGCACAGGGATGACAAGGGAAAACAAAAATCAGGAAGCCCAGGCAGGTTTTAACTCTACTGCAGAGAGCACAGATAAAAGTTTTTGTCCGTGCTAACTGGCTGAATGGAAAACTTTGTGGTAGGCATGAGCGTGTGTTCCTCCACTATTTGAAAAGGCCTTGAGCCCACAGACTGCTTCAAAACAGAGGCAAGCCCCCCTGGGATTATGTGGTATGAGAGGAGCTGGCGGAAGGGCCAGGCTGACCCTACCTCCTCAAGAGGGAACTGTGTGAAATCCTCTTCCCTGGAAGGACCCATGAGGACCAAATGTGGAAGAGATGGGGCTTTAGCAGCAGGCAGGCCAGTAGTGCCGTCTCTGTGCACTTCTGGAAGGACGGAGGCAAGCAGGCAAGTAGAAGTGAGAGATGTCCAAGCATGGCTGGGATGGTATAGGTAGGTTTTGGAGGTTGATGGAGATGGTCTGGAGGTACACAGGGCTGTATTTCTCAATACATCTGTCTTTTGTGCCCATGAGTCACCAGCAAGCTGGAGGAACGGCTCACACCATGATCCCCCCATGCAGAAGTGTGTGCAAGCGGTCCCCATGTACTGTGGAGCACAGCTCCATCGGGATATATCTGGGAATACCTGGCTGCAGCTGGCTCTGCCCACCGAGAAGCAGCTCTCCATGGGTGTGTGAGCCTGCATTCGAGCTTCAGGGTTCCCAGCGGAAGAGCTCCTTTTTTTCTCTTAGTCCTTAAACTTTTGTCTTTCAACCGTAAATGGTTTTTAACATATCCTGCACAAAAATTCTCAACTGTTTTTCAACAAAGAAACCCCCCATGCCTCCAAAGTTTCCCACCTTTTAGCGAAGGATTTGCCATTTTTGAGAGGAACTCTCCTCTTGCCAAAGTGACGGGTTTCTCCCCTTCCCCCTGAGCCTTTCCTAGACCTGTCTAAATGTCTGTTCCTCCCCTTTTCCTAGGAGAGAAGCCAGGCAAAGCTGTTGGATGTTAAGCTGAAACATATTCTGATCTCTACCCTGTGAGATGATAGAAACTGGAAGTAGTTTGGGGATCATTTTGTGGTTTCTTGGGTGTGGCAGACAGAGGAGATGCAACAGTGCTGGAGATGGAGAATGGGGCACCTGGAGACCTCCCCAGGGAGGCTCAGCACATGCTGCCTTGCAGCAGAGCCTGTCCTGGTAGAAGACTCCCAGGCACGCAGTGCCTCGTTGGAGTGAGCTGGTGTCCCCAGCCCTCGTGCGTGGAGCACCCAGCGGCCGGCACCTCTGCGCTTGCCCTCCACGCTGCAGCGACACCGACAAAGGTCATATTTTGGGACTGTTGGTGTATGCTGGCTTCAGCCTCCAACCAGAGGCTTAGGGAAATTAAACTCAAAAGTCTTTATGGCACCATGTCCCAGAAGAGACAAAGGAATAGAGGAGCAGGACACAATGTGTACCAAGTCCTCTCCTGAAGTTCAGTAATTCCCAAGTTCTCCTCACCTGCTTGCCTGGGATCCTTGGGGTGGGATGCTGTTGTATCCCAGGTTGCTGCTCTGGCTGGTCATCGCAGATTTGCTGCCAGTTTCTCTTCTTCAGCTCCGTAAGCACAGAGGCACACAGAGTAATCCTCTCTGCTACAAAGTATGTATCGAACAGATTGTTTCTCTTCTTTTGTTTTTTAAATTTAGGGGCTTTACACCAGAGGCAAAGGTTAGGGTGGTGACCCACCCTGAAGTACTTCAGTGCTTCTAGCTGGCTTGCACTTTTACATGTTATCACAAGTACGCAAGCTCCCTTCTGCTTCCCAGGATAACAGAAATGCCCCAGAAATGACAATGACAAGCTAAATACACTGCATGTGTTTGAGACCTGCCCACCAGCTCCTTTCTCTTCTCTCCAGCATACATCATCTGAGCTTTTGGGCCTCTCTCCTTTAAAAGCCCAGACAGCCTTTGCCAACCGTCCTTATGTAAATGGAAAATTTATGCACACACACCCCCATGCATGTGCAGTCATCCCTTCTGCTTGCTCACATACTCTTGCTCTCTTGAAAAGGCTGTCAGACGCCTCAGTTTTTCCAGTCAAGGCCTCTCCTTCCAGTTGCAAACTTTACCAGACAAATTTTGGGACTTGTATATCTATCTGTTAAATTCGGGTCTAACAAGGCCCAGGTGGAGCTTGCACTGCTCTAGTAAGTGCTGACAGTCCACTGATTTTAGGAACTGCCCCCCAAACTATATCCCATTGCTGTGCTACAACCCAATCTCCTTTTAAACCAAACTGTGTCTTAGCATGAAAGAAATTGGAAGCTATAATTAAGTCTCAGTATCCCATTTTCCATCTCATCACCTTGTCATATCACCTGATGTTTTTGTCAGTGGGCTAAATCTGCTAAGAAAATTCTATTTGATACCTCTTATATTGTGATGCATGACATTTTCCTCACGTAAACTGAGCCAAACAAGTGCTACCTGAGGTTATTCCCACAGTGTACTCCCCAGAGGGGTTCCCCATACTTTGAAAAGAAACTGCAGACTTCATACTGCAGCAAAGGTGACCAGCAGATCACGTGTGAACAACCCCAATGACGTATGAGCCTCCCCAAAAATGCTGAAATGTCTCGACTGTGTAATAGATCCTGGGTTGGAGGAAGCAGGGCAAAGCTTCCTCCCCTTTCTGCCTGGCTTCCATTCAAAACCTGCAGCAGCCATGCAGGAAACCAGGGGAATGTGACTCACACTAATTCACACCCGTGAGTGATCCCAGGTCCTCACCAGTCCTGCCCAAACTCCAGCTAAAGGCACAGCGTAAACAGGAGGATGGTAATTATAGAAGTCAAATGGCTTTGCCAGCATCTTCCGCTTAATCTCATTTTAGGTACCTAATTAGTATCCCATGAAGATCTGTGATGTACTTGTCACATGGATTAAAAAGCAAGCAACTGATAAAAAAATAACTCAGTGGAAAATCCTATTTCTGACTCTTCCTGACACAGATACAGCAGGCATCTGTTCTCTGCACACCGCTCTGAAGTAAAGTAGCCGAGGATCTAGGAGAAGATGCTGTTTCTGAAGAGGTTTACAGCTGACAGAGGCACAAGCGGAGTGGTACCTATGCAAACACATGGTGTTGTGCTACACCTCCCACGCATGGAGGATGCATGGCTGTCAGCAGTTTTTGGAGAATGGGGCCTTGCTGAAATGCATAAGAAGGACTTGGTGAAACCACCTGAGCAGCCCACAGGAGAGCAATGGCTGGCGAGTTGATGGGTCATAGGTAGCCATGGGAATGGGTGGTCCTTTCTGAGCAGCTCTGATTAAGAGAGGATCATGGTTTGGCTCTTTGGTACAGATAGACCAGCCCACTTGTAACAACATTACAACAGTCGTGGGATTGTAATCAGAAGCTGCATTCCTCTGTACTTTAAAGAAATTAGGATTGAAAGGGTTTTTAAAGAATGGCTTTTACAAGACACTGCCTGAGAGGTGGAGTGCCCATAACCCCGTGTCTCCTGATCTCTGTCCTCCCCATGAAGAGAGGACTTGTTCACAGCTTGCAAACACCCAGGAAGGGCAAGTTTCTGACTGTGCGTGGCAGCGGGAGAGCCAGAGCATTTGTTCCACTTCACCTGGACCAGAGGGAAACCTCCCTCTTTCTTCCTTTTAGAGGGTTTTCACTCATTAAAACCAAAACAAAACAAAAAAACAGTTCAAGGTGAGTTTCAAACTGAAAGCTCCTCATGAAACAAGAAAGCAAGGAGTTCATCTGGAAAATGTCAAAATGCATTGTTTCTGCTTTCAGGAGCTTTTACTCTCCTCTTTTCAATTAAAGCGATTTGTCAGTTTGGATCAAGTTCAAGAAGTAATTTAGTTTGCCACGAAAGCACACCTTTACCAGCTGGAAACTCCAGCCGCGGTGCTGACCCTGCTCGTCTGCCATCACAGTGTTCCTGTGCTCAACGAAGGGGTTTGTGTAGGAGCACATGCTATGTGAAACTATATGGATAGTCTTCGACTGCAGTACAGTACTACCTTTACCAAACCCATCTATTTCAGCTAGAGCAGATCTTTCAAAAGGAGGCAGTCTGAATCTTTAGGCTGCATAATTAAATTACTGACGAACTAGTAACCAAGTCATCCATGGTCTGATTCATTGCTGACAGACTTCTGTCTCAAAAATGCAAGAAATCCCTAAGTAAACAGTGCAGAGCTGTCATCAGATTTGGAGATGTGTATCTTTGAAAGTTACGAGGAATTCTTTTGCTTGTGTGCAAAGACTGTAACAAGTCACTTAAGCCTCCAGTGCCAGAGCCAAATCTGGATAGCATTTACCAGCAAAGCAAAAGTCCCACCAGCGCTGGCATTGGTGTTTGACACCATAGCTTCTCTCCAAATTTTCCAGGCTGCTTCACCAGAACCCTGACCTGATCTCACAAGACAGGAAGACAGAAGACACCAGAAGCACCCACCTGCCCGGTGGTCCCTGGGCAGGGACCGCACATGAGGCCAGCCAGGTCCCAGGGCTGTCTCCAATGCCTTCTTCTCTGCGGTGGCTGGTGTCAGGGGCTTGGGCTTGCCCTGGGTGCCTGAAGTTAAAAAATCCCTGTCTTCGGGATCATTTAGGTACTCTGTTGAGTTGAGAGCATGGATCCCGCCAACTGGCCCTCTGCTATGTGTATACTTTGCCCTGTGGTTGGGGACCTGGAGAGATGCTCCGCTCCAGAGAAGACTGTTTAAGAGCAGTACCAGACTCATCACTAGGATTTTCTCCATCCCCAGAAAAAATAAACTGATTTTCCTTTAATGGCAGAATCACAGTTGTATTATAAATAGCAACTTCTGTCTTGCTTTCATCATGCTCTCATCATCTCAGTCACGAGCTCTTGTTCTTGTGGGGGACTTCAACTTCCCAGACATCTGCTGGAAATACAATACAGCAGAAAGGAAGCAGTGCAGAAGGTTCCTGCAGTGTGTGGAAGATAACTTCCTGACACAGTTGGTAAGTGAGCCTACCAGGGGAGGTGCCCTGCTTGACCTCCTGTTCGCTAACAGAGAAGGACTGGTGGGAGAGGTGGTGGTCAGAAATCATCTAGGCCTTAGTAATCATGAAAAGGTAGAGTTTTCGATCTTTGGTGAGGTAAGGAAGGGGGTCAGCAACACTGCCACCATGGATTTCCGGAGGGCAGACTTTAACCTGCTCAGAACGCTGGTTGGGAGAGTCCCTTGGGAGATAGTCCTGAAGGGCAAAGGGGTCCAAGAAGGTTGGGTATTTTTCAAGGAAGAAGTCTTAAAGGCACAGGACCAGGCTGTCCCCATGTGCCGTAAGACAAATCGGTGGGGAAGACGACCGGCCTGGCTGGACAGAGGTCTACTACTGTGACTAAGGGAAAAAAGGAGAGCTTACCAGCTCTGGAAGAAGGGGCAGGCAACCCAAGAAGAGTACAGGGATCTTGTCAGGTCATGCAGAGAGGAAATTAGAAAGGCAAAAGCCCAGGTGGAATTTAACCTGGCCACTGTTGTAAGGGATAATAAGAAAAGTTTTTATAAATATGTTAACAGCAAAAAGAGAGCCAGGGAGAACCTCCATCCTCTAGTGGATGCAAGGGGGAACATTGCCACTAAAGACGAGGAAAAGGCTGAGATACTCAACACCTTCTTTGCCTCGGTCTTTAATGGCCCGACGAATTATCCCCAGGGTACCCAGCCTCCCGAGCTGGAAGATGGGGACAGTGAGTGGAATAAACCCCCCATAATCCAGGAGGAAGCAGTCTTTGACCTGCTATGCCACCTGGACATCCACAAGTCTATAGGGACAGATGGGATCCACCCAAGAGTGCTGAAGGATTTGGCAGAGGAGCTTGCCAAGCCACTCTCTATCATTTATCAGCAGTCCTGGAGAACAGGGGAGGTCCCAGATGACTGGAGGTTGGCAAATGTGACGCCTATCTTCAAGAAGGGCTGGAAGGAGGATCCAGGGAACTACAGACCAGTCAGCCTGACCTCAGTACTGGGGAAGATTATGGAGAGGTTCATCTTGAGTGTGCTCACCAGGCACATGGAGGACAATTAGGGGATCAGGCCCAGTCAGCATGGGTTCATGAAAGGCAGGCCTTGCCTAACCAACCTGATTTCCTTCTATGACCAGGTGACCCACCTGGTAGATGAGGGAAAGGCTGTAGATGTTGTCTACCTGGACTTCAGCAAAGCCTTCGACACAGTCTCCCATAGCATTCTGCTGGAGAAGCTGACAGTTCATGGCCTAGATGGGTGTACTCTTCGCTGGGTTAAAAACTGGCTGGATGGCTGAGCCCAGAGAGTCGTGGTGAATGGAGCTAAATCCAGTTGGCAGCCAGTCACAAGCGGTGTCCCCCAGGGCTCAGTACTAGGGCCGGTCTTGTTTAATATCTTTATCGATGACCTGGACGAGGGGATTGAGTGCACCTTCAGTAAATTTGCAGATGACACCAAACTGGGTGGGAGTGTCGATCTGCTCGAGGGGAGGAGGGCTCTGCAGAGGGACCTGGACAGGCTGGATGGATGAGCCGAGGCCAACTGTATGAGGGTCAATAAGGCCAAGTGCCGGCTCCTGCACTTGGGTCACAACAACCCCATGCAACGCTCCAGGCTTGGGGAAGAGTGGCTGGAAAGCTGCCTGGTGAAAAAAGACCTGGGGGTACTGATTGACAGCCGGCTGAATATGAGCCAGCAGTGTGCCCAGGTGGCCAACAAGGCCAATGGCATCCTGGCCTGTATCAGGAATAGTGTGGCCAGCAGGAGCAGGGCAGTGATCGTGCCCCTGTACTCGGTGCTGGTGAGGCCACACCTCGAATACCGTGTTCAGTTTTGGGCCCCTCACTACAAGAAAGATGTTGCATTGCTGGAACATGTCCAGAGGAGAGCAATGAAGCTGGTGAGGGGTCTGGAACACAAGTCATATGAGGAGCGGCTGCGGGAACTGGGGTTGTTTAGTCTGGAGAAGAGGAGGCTGAGGGGAGACCTGATCGCCCTCTACAACTACCTGACAGGAGGCTGTAGTGAGGTGGGGGTCGGCCTCTTCTCCCTGGTAACAGACGATAGGACGAGGGGGAATGGCTTGAAGCTGCGCCAGGGCAGGTTTAGGCTAGACATTAGGAAAAAATTCTTCACCGAGAGGGTTGTCAGGCTCTGGAATGGGCTGCCCAGGGAGGTGGTCGAGTCCTCATCCCTGGAGGTATTTAAAAGAAGGATAGATGAGGTGCTTAGGGACATGGTTTAGTGGTGGGATGGCAGTGCTAGGTTAACAGTTGGACTCGATGATCTTAAAGGTCTTTTCCAACCGAGGTGATTCTATGATTCTATGATCTGCTTTCATCATGCTCTCAGCGTTTGCCTTCGCAAGAGATAGCTGATCACCGGCACAGACAGCAAGTATTTAATATTTATTCCTATCAAAACACAGCAAATGGGTTTTGCCTGGAGCCCATATGGATCCCGGTGGGTGTGCTCAGAGAGGGCCCTTTACTTGCAGTCGGTTTTCTTCAGGCTGTTGCAGCAGTGGCTGACATGGGGCTGATGGTGGTTGTGGCAGGAGAGGGGAACAACATCTGCAAGCCCAGAGAAGAGACCAGCCTGCTAAAGACAGGAACCATGTCAGGGGTGAACCTGGCGCTGCGGAGGACAAGCGAATTGCTGGACTGTACGACGAAAATGTGCCATGCCTGCTTCCACTGGTAGGAAAGCATCACCTGCCACTGGGAAAATAACCATATTTTGAGTCAAAAGAACACAAATACACAGACAGACCATTCACACAGCTTCTTGCTGGTCCTGTGAAGATTTTTTGTCAGCAAATCACAGGAAGATTTATGTGGGAAGCAACCACCAGAGGTCTCTGGTCCAGCCTTCTGCTAACCTTAAAGCTTGAATGCATTGCTCAGCGCCTTGCCCTTAGAGAGTCTGCTGGTACCCCTCAGTGAAAACCTGTTATCTGAACCTCTCTGTGCCTTGGCCCTGAGATTGCCTGTCCGACTGTGGCAGCGCAGGATGCTTGGGCATCGCTTCGTCTGGGACTCTGGCTTGCCCGGTGCCACCCAGTGCCCTGGCTGACCAATGCCCGTGAAGAGCCTGCAGCCGGAGGCTCTGGGGCTCCTTGGAGCAAAAAAGGGCTTCCAAAACTGCATTCATGGTCTGCTTCTGAATGGTGCCCACGCTGAGCTTCGAGCGCTGCGCTTACTGATGAGCCCTCCCGGGACTGCTTCTGGGGACACCCTGTTTCTGAGCAGCGTTGCTGGAATTACGTGCCTACAAAACCAAGATCAGTGGAAAGGACACGACAGTCAGTAGCTTTTTGACTGAAAATGGGGGAAAGGAACAGCCCCGTTTCTCTGCTAAGGCCTTGCTTCTCTTCTATTTGGTGTGTTCAGCTCCTGCATAGAGATGTTGACAATACTGATGACGCTTGTAATTCATTATTAATACAACACTTAAGAGGCTGAGCTGTGAGCTGAGACACCTCTGTCCAGGGTACAAATGCAGAAGAGGAAGGTGGGACAAGCACAGGGCACAGGGAACTGGAGAAAGGGAGACAGCAGCAAGACAGCATTAGTCACCTGAGAAGTCTAAATTATGGTCTGCGGGTTTTCGAAGGTACTTCAGAGATGAAAGCTTTGAAGAGAAATCAGGAGGGGAATGGTAACCTGTGAATAAAGCATTGGAAAAGGAGAATGATGTTTAGCCAGTGGAACAGATGGAGATGTGGAAAATGTTTATTTCTTTTTGTCAAGTAAATCTCGTAACAGGGAACCCTATTTCAGCTTAACACAGTCAGACGTTTTAGAGTCCGTACAGGAAAACTGAGTCCGCAGCCATGGACATGCCTGCAGGAAGATCCTGCAGGGTTGGCTGGGTTGCTTTTAAGGCTTAGGACTTTAATTTTATACTTTGTGAAAATCACGAAGTTGTCTGAAGCCAAAATTCACAGATGGGAGGGAAAATGACAGCAGTCTGTTCTTGAGGGAAGATTATTCTGTCACGCAGGACACAATAGAGACCTCTTCTTTTACTACTTTAACAAGTTTTGCTTCATGCTGACATTCCTGCTTCAGAAAGGCACTGTCATGGGAAACGGATTCTGCCCGGAGACCAGACATTGTTCAGGATATCCCTTCTACCTCCGCATGCTATTCAGCATTAATGCAGCTGTAAGCAAAACCCGGAGACTATTGAAATTTCTTTTCTTCAACTCCCCCTTTCTCTTTGACAAATGTGTGACAAGGATGCAATTGTCTGAAAGCCCAGTGACGGAGAAAACAGAGAGCGAAGCCTTCAGACGTGCCTCAGTGATTTAGAAACCTGCCCCCAAGACTTGTGAAAGAGGTCACTAGAGGTCTTCCATAGGGTTCAGCTTCCCAGCAGGTCTCTAGATACCAAAGTAGAGGCACTTAAATGCCTCTAACAGCTGACCCTTTTGTGGATGTTCCCACCTAGGATTATCCTGGCTCTTGAGCTGAAGAATAGCCCTTAGCCAACTCATGGATTGCGGGCTCTTCTCTTTGAATATCTGCAGTTTGTGTTGGGTAGCCGCTCATCCAGCCCGCAGGAAGTTGTTTCTTCATTAAAATTACTACAGCATTTGGAAAATGAAGATGAGGGTTCTTCTGATGAATCACTGCAGGGCTGCATTTGGGGAATATTGTTTCTTGTTACCCAGAAGTTACTCAGCAGCCTGCTAGTAATGGAACACGAACACAGCGAGCACGCTCAGGTGTTGATCTGTGAATACATTCCCCTGCCAGAGCCCAGCCTAGCCCCACAGCCAGGCTTTTTTTCCTGCAGCTGCTAGGTCACCTTGTGCTTGAGGTGCGTGCTGGACTTTTGGCCCTTCTTGGTGTAAGCAGACGTGCGTGGACCCACGTACTAGGCAATGGTGGAGAGCATCCTACCACACAGGCACCACGATCTTTGCACCACAGGCACCTTTGCTCTGCTTCCTAAACACAGAGCGCTCTCCCTCCCCAGCCCAGTGCTCAGTGAGCTGGGTTCCCCATGCCGACCCCTTCTCTGCCTGAGGGGTCACTCCTCCTCTCTCTGCAGAGAAATTCCTGCTCCTCTGGGCTACACACTGCCCCGTCAGTGGGAGGGCGTGGGGAAGTGTCTGAGCCCTTCCACAAAGGCTGAGCTACTTAAAGATTAATGGGCCAGAAAGAGGGACCAAGGGTGAGCACCACTTGTGCTCCTGCTCAGAGGAGTGTTTACGCATTTTATGCATTGGTTGTTTCAGGTAACAGCACTCCAGAAGTCCTTGGAGCAGGACAGGCGCAATGGACCCCTCTGGCAGGGGCCACTGTGACTGCCAGGTGACCCTCTCAGGGTCCTGTGCTATTTCAGCTAGAGTTGGGGGCTCCTCCAGCCCCAGAACGGCACGGAACACAGCTTGTGGTGGGATGGCTCTTGCTCCTCTGCAGTGGACAATCACACCGATGAGGAAGATGATAACAGCTGATCCAGGAGAGCCACTCCTGTACCCCTCCAGTCCCTTAAGGGACTTGGCAACTGCCACCAGTGCCACTGTGGTCAGTGAGCACCCCAAGCAGTGCTAGCTGCTGTTCCCCACCCCTGCTCTGTGCCAAGAGTTGAATGTGTTGCTGGGCTCATCCTTGCGCATAGGATTACATATTTCCTGGTGCTGCTGCTCATCCAGTCACTCCCCTGTGCCCTGGGCCCGCTCGGACCCCAGGGGCCACAGGACCTGCCAGCCATCCCATCCACAGCCCACCCAAGGGGCCTGGAGCCCTGTGAGCCTGGGTGTCTTCCCATCCCCATCCCTGCCACCTCAGGCGGGGAGGCCTGGGGGCTGCCAGTGCCAGGCACCTGCGGTGAACTTGCTCTGAGCGCTGGGAGCAGGTCTTTCCCAGCTCAGCTCCAGTTCTGCAAGCAGTCATAAATTGCTCTCCATCTGCCCAACAGCTGCCCTGCACGGCAGTATAGACACAGCCCAGGGGAAGTAACATGCCTATGAGCATCAGGTGCCTCCATTGCTGGGCCAACAGAGGAGTTTGGATAGCAGACTTAGATCCCAAGTCCTTTCGTAAATCTGTGCACCAGACCTCCTAACTCTGACTCAGAAATAAACCAGAAAGAAATGTCTGACTTTCTGCTGCTTCTCTCCCTAAGTGACCCCTCCTGAAAACCCTCTAGGCTTCCAAAACAAACAAGCAAACAAACAAACAAAATATCAAAGAAATGGAATATGATGAAAACCAAAAAAATGGAGAATAACCTCAGGCATCATTTAGGAAAGGCAGAGTGTCTTGGTCCAGCACTGTGCCATCTATGCTCAATGCCCAGAAGGCTGGGAAAGGTTCTGGGAGAAAAAGTCCACTGCACAGGAACATTTTAAGGGCCTGAGTGGTAATGAGTCAGTGCTAAGGTTTGGATTAAGATGTTTCCTACCAACAATGTGCCAGACCTTGCTGGGGAAGGACACAGAATACCCTTATTCCCGGTTCACAGAGAGGAAACGGGAGCTGAACAGAAGGCATATGAACTCAGGATAATGCCAGGAATCAGCTGAGAGTCTGGGATGAAAATGTACAGGTTTCAGTCTCCATGGAGCATAAAATGCAGAAGATGGAAAACCATTCATCCCAATCCCGTAGCCACTGCTGTTCTGTTGGTTCACAGGAGCATCATAGAATAGTTTAGGTTGGAAAAGATCTTTAAGATCATCACATCCAACTGTTAACCTAACCCTGCCATCCCACCACTAAAGGGTGGGGAAGAAGGGGAGGTGGTGCCACTCTTTTAATGCAGAACCATTTCCTAGTGGTGAAGGAACGAGGGCAGAACAAAAGAACAACAATGCTCTGCCCTGAGGTCAGTTTGCACCGCTGGGGACCATGCTCCTCCATCCATGGAGAACATCTTATGAGGAGCGGCTGAGGGAACTGTGGTTGTTTAGTCTGGAGAAGAGGAGGCTGAGGTGATTCTATGATTCTATGATTCTATGAGGGGAGACCTGATCGCCCTCTACAACTGCCTGACGGGAGGCTGTAGCGAGGTGGGGGTCGGCCTCTTCTCCCTGTAACGGGCGATAGGATGAGGGGAAATGGTCTGAAGTTGTGCCAGGGCAGGTTTAGGTTGGACATTAGGAAAAACTTCTTCACCAAAAGAAGCTCTGGAATGGGCTGCCCAGGGAAGTGGTGGAGTCCCCATCCCTGCAGGTACTTAAAAGATGGGTAGATGTGGTGCTTAGGGACATGGTTTAGTGGTGGGGTGGCAGGGTTAGGTTAACGGTTGGACTTGATGATCCTAAAGGTCTTTTCCAACCTAAACAATTCTATGATTCTATGATCCTGGTCCCTTGCTTCAGCCTCTCTGTGGCCATACCCCCAGCCCTACCATGGTTTGTTCCACACATCAGTTTGAGTCAGTCTCTGTGTCTCTTTGGCAGTGCTTGGCAGGCATGGGGGACAGGGACTTCAGGCCACAGCTGAGTCCAGCTGCCTCTGTCACCGGCAGGTCCTAGGGCCACCTGTGATGGTGGGTACTCCAAATGCGGACAACAGCTGTTGTCTTGTGTTACAGGGAAGGGAGTAGGATCACACTCTGTTCTTTCATCAACCCATGATGGAAACGGCACTGAGTCTTCTGTGGCTTTTCTGTGGTGCCTTCAGAGCTTCCTTCCTTCCTTTCCCACCTCCTTCTGAACAGCTCTGAAAGCTCCCCTGCCTCCAGGTCTTTGTCGCGAACGAAGAGCTGGAGATGTTTTCAGCCAGACCATGAGCCAGATGTGCCGCTTTCCATCTCATGGAGTCTCCAGACTGCTAGCTGGGACTCTGCCTCAGTATTTATCTGCTCAGATGGGAGCTGGGCAGCTGAGACAGGTCTCACCTGGCTCCATTAAGCAGGAGGACAAGTAAGCTCTGGGCCGCAGGCTCCCAGCATATTTAATACTGGGCTAGCTCTTACACCTCTGCTTCATGCTATCTGCTGGGTCAGCCCCACACAAAGCTGAGTGCTGCCAGGACTGTCCCTGCTGAACTGCCCGTAAGGGGAGAGGATCCCCAGTCATCACAGTGGGGTCTGGCAGCCCCTCCAGACAGAGAGCAGGAGCAAACCCCGAAGCAGCTGCTGCCCGAGAAGATATTGCCTAGGAGCTGGACCAGGCCAAATGCCTTCACCTATGGTACATGGCTCTTGCCCCTACAAGGAGGTTGAGCAATAAACTGGCAGAATTTGATCAGGAGCTAAATCCCAGTTACCAAATATGGGTTGCATCAGGCCAGCATGTGGGTGCAAACCACTCTTTACGCTCCATTTGACCTTGTTCTGGCGCTGACCCCACCGTGAGCTCATCGGAAAACAGCTTTGTGCACAGCAGCCCTGCAAGATATGCTTCCCTCCACACCCAGCCCTGGCCCCGGAGGCCCACGCAGTGCCAAAGGACCTGTCACCCGGCAGAGAGGTGAGGCAGCACCTTCTGACTGCCATGCAAGCTGCACAGCACCTGGGGCTAGGCAAATGTTTCGGGTCAGAAAACCAGCTGTGGTCAGTCCCCTGGGTGAGCACCATGGGGAGAGGCTGAACTCTGTGATGGAAGAAGTTGGGACAAGCATCAGATATTGACTGAGTTTTATTTCGGACTTGCTAGCTGGCCTTAAAACAGCAAGAAGAGCTAACATTGCTTCCCTGGCCACAGTGACGACCCTCTTTGCCCAAGGCGTGTTGTAGGAAAGGGCAGACAGCAACAGACACCGCTTGATGCCACACTGCTAAGGGCACTGGTAGCTCTGGAGCTAGGTCAGCGTCTATGCTGACAGCTATGCCAAGCAACTTGACAAAAGAGGGAGCGGAGAGGACCCTCCAGCCCCAGGGTGTTGAAACAAAAACCCACTTCCCCATAACCAACCGTCCAGCTTGCTCTGCAGCAGCAGTGAGCCTTGGTGCCGCAGGCATTGGCAGAACGTAGCGGGAGATGAATCCAAGCCTGCCGGCAGTGCCTTCACCCGGGGTCCCCCGCTCTAGGGGGATGCTCCTTCCAGCCCAGCAACACAGCACGCAAGACCACTGCTCTGGTCCAGGCACCCCAGGGTCCGGGCACCCGGAGAGCATCCCTCATGATACAGCCCCGACCCAG
Source organism: Gorsachius magnificus (assembly GCA_034008185.1). Classification (NCBI taxonomy): domain Eukaryota; kingdom Metazoa; phylum Chordata; class Aves; order Pelecaniformes; family Ardeidae; genus Gorsachius; species Gorsachius magnificus. The sequence continues at coordinate 28,441,910 of CM067109.1, read as the reverse complement.
GACCAAGGGCTCACAGCGCTCCCAGAGCTGCCATGACACACCCAGCTTTTCAGGGGTTTCAGGTTGTGCCGGGAGGACATCCTCCACACCACACCCCCTGCAGGGCTAATCCACGGGGGAATGTGCTGGCATGCATGGCAGCCCCACACTGTGCCAGCCTGGCTGGAGGCAGTAGCCACAGCCTGCGTTGGCCTCACCTGGCCTGAGCCCCATGGGGGACCTGAGGAGGTCCCTACCAAGTCCCGGGTAGTCATACTGCTCCAGCAAGCCTTTTCCTGTTTGTTGCTGCCAGAGACTCCTTTCAACTCAAATCTGCTCACAGCAAAGTCTAAAGAGCTGCAAGACACAAACTGGCTCTGCAGAAGCCCTGCCATGGGGACTCCAGCATTCCACCACCTGCCAGGTGCACAGCAAGGCACCAAGAGATCTATCAGGTCTCAGCTCATCCATAAAGGCCAACTGGTTTTCTCCCCTCCTGCCTTGCAGAAGGGGTCCTGCACCTACTGAAAGGCTCCAGCACTTCTGCTAATGTTCTGTTCATTTTGGAAATAACTTCCCTTAAAACTTCTTAGTGTGTTATGCCTCGGAGCATATGACTCTATAAGCGATCGCCCCATCTGAGCACAACTTCTCTGCAAGTGCCACATCTCTATTAATAAACCACACCAACATCTTTATCTTACAAGGTGAAGTGTTTTAAATAATAATGGAACAATTACCTTCTCTAATCCAGTCGGGAGGGGAGCCCTCTTGAGCTACTACTCTGCAACCATTTGGATGTGTCTGCAAAGATTTCAGGTGAAGAAAGCAAGCTAATGTAGTTAAAAGACTTGCCAAAGGATGCAGAGAAAAATTATTTCTATGTCTACTTGTAGCTTCAAGAAATTTGACCTCCCTTTCCCCAGCCCAGTTATTCAGGCTGTGCTTGTGCTTTCACCCCGACTACCATGTTGTCCTTGCTAGACAAATCTGGTTGCAAATAACCTTAAACCTTTGTCAGAACTCCAGTGCTGCTCTGTTTGGACTTGGCCGGCATAACCCCTGCTAAAAAATGCAGAAAATATTTCAAAGTCAAACTTTAAAGGGACAGCCATTGTTTTATTTGTGTTTAATTAAAAATAATAATAATAATAATTGTTTTCCAGTCCCATGGTAATTAGCAATCCAATCTACAGCTCCCATGGGAAAGAGCCTCTCTTTCTGGAACAAGTGTGCTCGAACATTGCCTTGTTCTAGACATCGCCAAGCTTTTGAGTACAGCATTTGTTGGGAGGGGGTTTCCAACTTTGACTCTGTACCAGTTAAACTGTCGTGCTTCAAACCACAGAGTTTTACTACGGCCTCCGTTTCCCTTTGTTTTACCTGAACTTCTCATCCTGCTCTGCAAATCCTATGCCAGAATGAGTCATTCCTACAGGATTAACTTATTTTTCAACTCCTCTGTCAGTGTTGCCCAGACTAGTTCTGAGGAGAAAGAATTGACACTCCCCATTCAATAAAGCTGTGTAACAAGTGACTGAAAGAAATTACCTGCAGTGCTCAGCTATTTACATGGAACCAGCAAAGACCACCCCGTCTTACAGGGGTAACGGAGCCCCATTCTCAGCGCTGCTGCCAGCAGTGGGCTGGCAGCCCCAGCAAAGGGGATGTGCCAGTGTCCCCAGCTGAGTGTCATGCCCCACCTTGAAACCCCCCCCTTGCTCTGTGGTCCACGCAGGGATGTCGGCTTGCCCCTCACCCCAGAGGGGGGGCCCTGAGGATCACGGGTGAGGACCCCCAGGAAGGATAAGGGGCACCATGTGCTGCCAGTGGGGCACACCACCCTGGCTTTCGCTGCCTGAGCATCAGGGGGCTGGGCTGAGCCTCTGGTCCTCCTGCCTTTGGGGTGGAGGTACCTCCTGGAGGCCCCCTCTCCCTGTCGACTGCCAAGGTCAGACCCCTGCTTCTGGTGTTGAGCGCATGGCTCAGGCCAGAGAGTCTTCTCCTCCAGGACTTACTTGCTGGAAGCAGATCTCAGCCTGTCCCTGCCTGACAGACCTTTTCTTATGTTCACATCTAAATAAACACTCGTTACAGGAAAAAAAAAAAGCCTTTCTTTATTTATTTTCACATTTTGTTTTCCATCTTTCCCTTGTTCTTTGTTTTTTAAAGTAATGAAGACACTCTCACATAGCAAAATTACATTGTCCTGCAGCAGAATAAAGAGGAGGGAAAATAGAAGGCCTCAGAAAGATGCCACTCTCCTTCCCTTTCCCTGTCCAAAACTCAATCCTGGAAGTGACTGGTTAAGTAACTTCTGGAAGATGCATTTTTCCGATAATGGTCCAGCATGGTGGCAAATCTGTGATTTGCATATAAAGACCCAAACTGCATAAGCAAAACTCTCAAAGCCAGCTGGAAGAAACAGGATCTGAGCACCTGGAATTTTGAGAAGTCGTTTTGCTTGTGTCCACGGGTCATTTTCCTATACTGTTGACAGGATTTGAGCTGACTTAACAGAAACTCCCGGAAATCATGTTTCTCCCACAGTAACAGAGAGAACTGCAGAAATTACAAGGTTCCTGCTCCAGGCTTTTGCTCAAAGCAGCATTATGCCCCAAGTTAGATCAACTTGCTCAGGGCCATGACCAGCCAAGTTTTAAAAAGCTCAAATCCCTTTGAGAAACCTGCCCCGCAGCACAGATTTCACATGTGAAATACGGACTGGTCACAGAATGGTGCAGACTGTCCAAAATAGAGATTTCTGAAACTTTTTTGCTGTCCCTGGAAGTTACACACAGCACAGTGTATATTTTTAATAGCAGCACAAAACTTAAAACCACTTCTTTCTATCCAGATTACCATCACCTACATGCTTTTGAAAACATATACAGCCTCAGTTAAATGCTGGGCAGATGCTCATCTAGTGTAAATCTCCACAGGTCTGTTTGTTAACTTCAGCAGGACTCCAGCTATTCACAGGCTTTGCAGTCTTGTTAAAGAAAAGTTTTGAATTTGAGAAATAACCTGCCTCCTCATCGTTTTGCTACAGGCTCAAGCAAAACTCCAGCAAATTTCTGCAAGCACTTGTAAATAGGGCATTGCTTGGTAATTACCATGGTGATTGCTAAAGGGTCAGAGAATGGCAATGAGAACAAAAAGGCCAAGGGAAAAAAAACAGGAGCTCTTTGTAAAAGTATTCAGATTTCGTCTGCCAGTGCCAATAAGCTCAAACTATCCCCACCCTACATTTTGTTTTTTAAATAAGGGCTATTTACATCCCTCACTCATGGAATTACAGCAGCTGGTAGCGCTGGGTTTTACCAATCCCTCAGCAGTGTCTACCCAACATACAAATTTTCTGGTGGCAGCGGTACTCACAATGCACCCTAAAGCCAGGTACGATTCACCATCCAGTGGTGCATCGTGCGTTGCACAGGCGCGCGCACGCACGCACTAGCGCACGCACACACGTTATTTTAAGGGCTTGACACATGCTCCCCATCCCGGGCATCCAGCTGGCTGTGTCCAAGACCAGGAAAGATCCCAGCGAGGCTCCTCAGGTTTAACTGGGAGTTACTTTCAAGCAGAGGCTTTTGCTTCTGGTCCCAGGGCCATGCTGAGGCTTGCGCCTGTGCTCCTCCTTGCAACCCCCACTGTGGCTTCCCAGCTCTGCCTCCAACCTGCTGCATCACTAAGCACTTCCCCAGAAAACCCTGAAGCATCAGAAACCTGACACATGAAAGTGCTGGGTGCCTGGCCCTACCTCCGGAAACACCTCATTTTTGTTAATCAAGCAGAGCTGTGCAAAGCACACTGAAAGCTGCAGTTTCCAGGGAAGGAAGGGCAACATCTAGTTCGTTTAATAATGCCCAGTAATACAGTTTCATCAGCAATTTTCCTTGGTTTAAAGAAAAAAATAAGAACGAAACCAACGCAACAGAGCAGCCTCACAGTACTAGAAGGCTTTTGTGCCCTGCGTGGACTAGTCTTAGAAGACTGTGACGTTACTTTTCATGTTTATTTGCTTGTACCAAAGTGATGCTGAAAGTCTTTGATTCCAGGCCAAAACCTGGAGGATAAGACACTTTGACAGATTTTTTTGTCCATTCCTTCAAGATCTTCTCCACAAAACAAACCTCCCAACCAGTCTTCCAGCAAAGGCTCTTCATCTTCTTCCAGCTCCAGCCCCAACCCTTCCTCTCCACATTGCCTGTTTTTCCGTGGTGCTTCTCCTCCTCCTCCTTCTCTTTCCCCTGCTTCATGAGTTCCCACCGCCCCCCCGCTGCTCCCATCTACTTGCTCCCAACACTTTGCCTCTCCTCTGCTTCCCTCCGTGCCTAACCTGCTCTCTGTGACCATGGGGAAAGTCCTTTGCAAGGACTACAGCGCAGAACATGTCATGGGACAGGAAATTGGTTACTAAATTACAGGACAACTCCACTGCAATTTGTTAAAGGCTTTTAAATGCCCATATTTGGGTGGAGCAACATGAAGAACCTGACCAACAAAGAATACCACCAAAAAATTTCTCCTGCCTGCGTTGGGAAATTAATCACCTTACATTACAGTTTGGCCAAAATTACCTGTCCCCCCCTCCATCCCACACTGAAGTGCTCGTTAGAAAAAGCCGATGTCCAGGGCAATGTGGTTCTGTCTGCAACAAAGGAAAAAGAAAACAAACATTTCTTACCAAATAACTTATTGAAGTAAAGCAGGATATTTGGAAAGATATTTTGTTCACAATAAGGCAATTAATTAACTTACATAATTATTCTTAAATAAAATTCCTAGCTTCCAAAGCAAGTAAGAAACAATTTTCTCTAAACTGCTGCATCCTATTGTTTTCGAGCATCAGGTTTCACCACTAGCTGTAGAGAGCGATGAACTAGTGCTCCAGCAAGCAAAATTTGGCTTCAGATGACAGGCCACCCTTCCCTTCCACAAGACTCTGGGTCTTGACAGCCCCACGGGCCCCTTGCAGAAGCTCCCGCCCGATGGCAGTGATACCAGTTGTGAGCCAGCAGAGCAGACGGGTCCCAGAAGGGGAATGTAAGAGTAGGAGATCTGCACCCTGCAAGATCTGAGCCACCACTATGTCCTACATGCTTGGCCTTCGCCTGCCCTACCAAAGTTAGTGGCATGAGCAACGCTCCTGATGGTGGCCCCATGTGCAGAAGAAATTCTTCCAGCTTGCTGGTTCCCTTACCCTCTGCCTTCTGTAACAGCCTTACTGCTGCCATCGCACAGGGACACAAATGGAGGAAACTGTACCCAAAGCTGACACCACGCCGTGCACACAGCTGCCTGCAGTGACCACAGGAGGCTGTGAGCGGCAGGGAAGGCTCAGAGGGGTAAAGCTGAACCTCGCTTACAGGGAATGTGAATGCCAAAGACCTAGGCCACCCTTAGAGGGGATTAAACCTCTTGACACTGTTGAATGACTGGCCAAATAGGGCATTTGACAGGCAAACTAGAAAGAACTTATTTCCATGCCAACAGAGCCTGATGGCTATTCAAAGATACCCATCTGGAAGATTTCCATGAGGTGCTGAAATGCACAGGCTTCAGGGGAGCAAGAGCCATGCAAACCTCGAAACACCTGCAAAAAAAAAAAAAAGCCTAGCAAGTGATTTTCACCTAACAGAAGAGAGCCTAACTCTGCTTTGCATGTTTCCAGAAAAAGTCAGCTCCTCCTCTTTACAGCATCTGACAGATCTGCTCAACTCCCAGTGATTTCTTGGTGGTGCAAAGGCAAGAATGGGCAGCTTATTCTCTTGCAAACCAGCTCTAAAAAGTGCTGCGGCAGGAGGATAAATGAATGTGTCATGGCCCATCCAGCTGAGGCTGGATCCAGTCATCTTCCACCAAGAAGGTATCTGCTCCTTGCTGCCTACATCACATGCAGTGTTTTCTAGTGCTTTGGTCTGTGGCTCCGTATCTTAGCTAAATGCATTAAGCTCAATGAGTTTTGCTCCCCACTGCCAGCTTGCACAGTGAGGTTGCGTATTTAACCTGATGTTTAGGCAGCACTGGCACAGACCTGGGCTTGCATGACAAGCTGTGCTCCTCCTCCTCACGAAACCCAGTACGGCGTGTGCCTTATCCGCAGCAGAGTCACTCCTGGCCCATGTTCAGCCTCATGCACACCATTCCCCAGCTCCTCGGCAGCAGGGCCCCAGCTCTGCCAGTCACTTCCCAGACGGGACCATTGCACAGGGCTATCCTGCCCTAGTGCACCACTGGCATATGTCCTTTGCTCGGCTTTGTGAGCTTCCTGGTGGTCCAGTGCTCCCATTTTTGCTGGTCCCTCTAGGCTGAGGCTCTGCCTCTTCTTGTCTCAGCTACTCCCTTCTTGTTCAGTGCTGTCGTCACCCTGCAGCACCAACCCCACACATCACCCATGCTGCGTGCTGATCCCTCTGCACAGAAAACCACTGTGCTCCCTGAATTCCCCCCAGCCAGGCAAGGGGGTCTCCAAAGAGCAGGCAGAGGTGATGCCCTGCTCCGAGAATGCCTGCCCTACCCTGGTGTACCTTCCCCTCTCACAGCACACCCTCTGCAGATCCTGCTTGCCCTCCACGACTTAGGGGAGCTGCTGGGCTGTCCAGCAAGCACGCCGGGTGGCCTCTCTTGCTGCCCTCCAGACCAGCCTACGTGCAACCACACCGGATGGAGACTGAGGCTCCCCATCCCTCCTGCCCCAGTCAAATCCACAGCCCTGAGACATGGCCTGTTTTAAAAGCAACATGAGGTTTTTTTTTTCCCTACAGAAGAATGACCACAACAGCTAACTCAAGCCTCCCTTGTGAACCTGGCCACATCCACATGGTGCTCTCAACGAGCAATTCTTTCCCCCCTGCAGCCCCAAGTTCCCAGAGAAAACTCAACCAGGGGATGAGAAGCAGCATGAATTTGGAAAACCAGGACAGATGATAAACAAACAGGCCACTAATGCAGGGTGAAACCCCACTCCCACAAGAGAACGCACATGAATATCTGATGCAAATGTGCAATGGACACATTCCACCAGGCTGTTACTTTCCAGCCCCTCTTCTGCCACGTGACCTGACTCCATGTGGCAGCTGCACATCAGTTCTCCCTCAGAGGCTTCACCTTGGTCCCCATGCCACACTCTGGCTATAAAGCGTTTCCAAAATCCACACCATCACCTCTCTGCTTTTGTCTCCCACTAACTCCAGTCAGGTGCAACCCATCTTAAGCTCAGTGACTCTGGACACTTCTTTGTGGACACACATGCTCTGAAAGTGGATGAAGGCTGTCCCCATCACCTGTCTTGTTCCAAGAGACTCAGGCTTGTGCTATTCTCTCAGTCATGAGCTGCAGATAGGGCTCCTTAGACACCAAGTGTCACGAAGTGTCTGTCTGTGGTGCTCTCCACTCTTCCAGCAGCAAAGTCCTTGCACCAAACACAGAGCTGATAAAAAACCCAAACTTGCCGTCCCATCGCAGAGGCAGCTGAGCTTGGGGGCCAGGCTGTGCCATGGGGTATGTGATCTCACTCCACTGGCATGCAGCCAATCTGATCCGGGATTTTGGCTCTGCTGGACTTGGAGCACATTAAATACAGCTCTGCTGTTCCCAGGACACAGAGGCAAAACAGAACATTTCCTCCCTTCAAAGAGGAGAGGAATTCTGATGGTGGAACCAAAACTGTGAGTGTGCTACACCTGAAGGGGCTGTCCACACATTTATCATCTGCTTCCCTCTGGTTTGGTTGAGGTAGGAGAAGTCACTCAGGTCACAGGGCTAATGGAGGGCAAGGGCTTCCCAGTAGCTTACACTTGAGGGATCCCAATGGTGGGGTTTGTAATACAGGAGCAACTGAGTGGGGAATGAAGGCTAAAGGACTGGATTTTTTCCCCATGGGTGGAAATTGCTCTTGAAGATCCAAGCAGATGGGATTTGGCTGGGGTAATCCTCTGGTACCTACCAGTACTAACAAACTCCAGTCTTGAGAGGCCAAGGCACAATGCCCTTGTGTGGGGTGCACTCTGCAGTGCCTGGTCTCAAAAATCAGTGAGCACTCTGCTCAGCTGAAGGCTGCGGATCTCAGCGTAGGCAGCATCTGAGCTCGGAAACTTACACCGAAAAAATGCTGACTCTAAACTTTGTTCCAGGGACCAGAAGAAAGTCCAAGCTATAGCTTTTTTATGGCTAATACTCCTGTAGATACCATACTTTTCTTACTGCATTATGAACTCTGAATGTTTAATCAATGCATGGCATTTTCCATTTCACTTACCTTTGTCCCTCCTCCAGTGTAGCTGAATCAAAAGAGAAAACAAAATGTTCACAAACATGAAAAGCACCAATTCTTCTGCCCCAGCAACAGGCACCAGCAACAGGTTTACAGATGGAGGAGACCTGCAGTCTAAGATCCACATGGGTGAGTCTGAGTTCCATGTTCCACATAGTTCCCTCCTGATGGGAACTGGTACTCAAAAGAGGCACCAGTGTTTAAAAGGGGACATACTCCTGCTCTCCGATGGATAACTGACAATGTTTTTAAAATAGGCTGATGATAATGTCAGATTGAGGATAGTCCCCAGGCCACCATGTTAAACGACTCCCACAACTCACTCACAAGTACTGGCACTACAGCTTAACCTGCATGATGAGGAAAAGAGAAGGGACAAGAGCCAGCGCATGCTGTTTGGGTACCCATTTCTCTCTGCTTACAGGCTGGGCACTGCCAAGGAAAGTGCTTTCTTGGAAAAGCATTTTCATCACCAGCAAAAGCAGCCGTTCCACACACCATCCCACCCCAGCGCACACCTCTTTCATTCCCCATCCTCTACAAGCGCAAAGTGAAGCACGATCTGACTTTGCCCTCTGGAGGCATGGAATTGGCATGGCGCAGAGAGACACAGCCCCAGAGGTGACTGAACTACCGCACTGCCTTGTGGAAAATCCGATAGGAAAATTCATCCCCAGCTGCAGCTTCCCACGAGCCAGAGGGCAGAGCATTGCAGGAGAGGCAGCTTTGCTGCTCTCCTTTCGTGCCGAAGGAGTCGGCTTCTTGGTTCCTCCCGGATGACACCACCCTGGTGTTTTGTGTGTACTTCAAAAATGTGTCAGTACGGGAGGCTGATTGTTCTTTCAGCACAAACTCTGCGGTGTGCCGAAGAGTCGTCTGTGTGTCCCAAAGTCCTGCCACACGTCTGCATCCAGCAGTCCGCACACGTGAGCATGGTCAGAGAGTGCCACTTCACGGCTTATTCTGCTACCTCCCAGATCGCTGGGAAGCAGCACAAACAAGCAGGTGGCCAAAGACCTGAGGTCCCCTTATTTGGCTAAAAAACAGGGCTGGGGGATGCTTGCTGCATGCAAATGGATCCTCACACACCCTGATTTTTCCCCAAGCAGAGGAACAACTTTGCTGGGAAGCTCCAAGGGATCCCTGTTTCATTAGGATGAACATCTCCCACCTCCCCTTGCTCCCTTAAACACCATTTGTGCAAAAGCCAAGAGGGTTTTGAGAAAGCTTTTCCCGCAGAGACGGGCTCAGCAGCGCACTGGTGACGTGAGTTTTGGGAGAACTGGCAGGAGGCACCAAGAGATGGGCAGGATCAGCCTGTACAGCCACGCACAACACCTGCACCCGGATGCACACCTGCCTCTCTGCACACCCGTTCCTCTGCACACGTACCTGCCCACATCCATTCCCACACACCTGGGTTCACCTGTGCCTTGGGTCCAGGCACACACCCGTGCACACTTTCCTATATACACTTGCACGTCAGTGTACACCCATGAACTCTTGTGCACATCCTCAACCCCACAGCAGTGCCCTTGCACACCCAATGCACCTGTGCATGCTCACCCTCCCCTGCATACGCATCCCTGTGCACACCTTGCACACACTGACCCTTTCCGTCCCACCTCTAGGACCTCCTGCCACCCCCTCTATCCTCGGGATCCTGAGGATCACCACGCCAGCAGGTGAGGAGGCTGTCCTGCTCCCAGCCCCGCGGGTGGGTGCCACAGGGGTGCGAGTCCTGGGCAAGCGCTCCTCGCTGGCTGTCTGCACTCATGGACTGTGTTCTGGCCAACAGTCCTGGGGTCTGACCTTCAGCCCCAAGTATTCGAGCAAGCAGGAGGGAGCTGGCAGGTAAGCATGTCCCAGCAGCAGCCCATGGAGAGCCCAGCGTCCTTCCTGGTCGGAAGGACCATGTACCTGGAGGTCCCGTGGTGCAAGGATCAGGGACAAGCAGGTCAGACATGGGGTAAACCGGGGGCACGGGAGCCCAGCTCTGTGCAGAATCACTGTTGGGGACCAGAGGCGAGGGCCCCAGTCCGAGTGTGTTGTAAGCAGCACCTCTGCATGCAAATGGCACTGCCTAAGCCCATTCTTACTCTCTGTCCCCACGTAGATGTGTCACTGGCTTTTTTTGCATGTCTAATTTATTGCCACCGCTTCACTACTGTGAAGGAGCGCGGGGCTCCATGGGCGACGCCACCTGGAGCTGTCTGCCTTGTGCTGCCGACTGGCAGCATCCCCTCCAACAGCAACGGACCCTCACGGACTCTCACCTCACCCCGCTTCACCCCACCTCACCCCACCCCACCTCACCTCACCTCACCCCACCTCACCCCGCCGGCCTCACCGGCCCCAAAGGCACCCGGCCGTACCGGGGCAGGGCGCTGCCCCTGCCCGCGGCGGCGGCGGCACGCCCGGCCCTGCCCGCGCCTCCCGGGCCGCGGGGCGTTGCAGGGGGAGTGCCGGCCGCCCGGGCGCGAAGCCGCCGGACACCGCCGCATAAAAGCCGCGGCGGCGGGGCGCTGCGCCTCCTCGGCTCGGCCCGGCTCGGGGCCGCCCCGACGGCCGCATGACCGCCGAGAGCCGGCTGCCGCCGGGCCCCCCGCCGCCGCCCCCGCCGCTGAAGGCGGACCCGGCGCCGCCGGGGGAGGAGGCAGCGGCGGCGGCGGCGGGGGCGCGGGGCGGGCGGCGGCGGCGCAAGCGTCCGGCGGAGCGGGGCAAGCCGCCCTACAGCTACATCGCCCTCATCGCCATGGCCATCGGGCAGGCGCCCGAGCGGCGGCTGACGCTGGGCGGCATCTACCGCTTCATCACCGAGCGCTTCCCCTTCTACCGCGACAGCCCCCGCAAGTGGCAGAACAGCATCCGCCACAACCTCACCCTCAACGACTGCTTCGTCAAGGTGCCGCGGGAGCCCGGCCGCCCCGGCAAGGGCAACTACTGGACGCTGGACCCCCACGCCCGCGACATGTTCGAGAGCGGCTCCTTCCTCCGCCGCAAAGCGCAGCGACCCCCGGGCCCCGCCGCGCCCTGCCGCCTTTCCCGCCCGCCCCCGCCGGGCTCTACGCCCGCCGGGCCCCCGCGCCCTACCCGCCGCTGCCCCACGCCTACGGCGCCGGAGGGCAACTGGGCGCCGCCGAGCCCGGGCCGCGGCACGGCGCCTACCCCGGCGGCCCCGAGAGGTTCGTCCCGGCGCTCTGAACCAGCCCGGGAGAGGCCGGGCGGCCCGACGGGGCGGCCCGACGGCGCGGCCCGGAGCCCGGCAGAGGGGCGGGTTGCGGGGCTCGCCCGGCACCGCTGGACCCGGGGCCGCCCAGGACGATGCGGGAGGACCCTGGGCTGCGCCTAGGCAATCCTGGCGCCTGCCCGGGGCTCCCGGCGAGGAGCGCCGCCGCCGGCCGGGGGGCCCTGCCCGGACCCGTCCCCTCTCGCCGGAGAAGCTAGGGGCTCCCAAGTGCCTCCCCCTTTCCTCTTCACCGCCTATCCCGGGAAGGCGCTCAAAGCTCCCTGCCGGGCTCCCACCCTCCCAGCACACCCTAGTGGGCCCCCTGGTCTACCCAGGAAGATCGCACTTTTAAAAGTCTCTCCACTGTTGATGATTCTATTTACAGAGCAAAACGTTTGCTGAGGCGGGGGGAGGAGGGAGGCAGGAGGAAGCCTTCCCCGGCCTTGTGCAGCCAAAGCTGTAAAAGCGGGTTGCGCAGCAGTAACGTGGTGGCGTGCCCCTGATGTTGGGCAGGACTATCTCCTTAGTGCCAGGCTTCACACCAACAACGTGGTCAGGGCTGGGGAAGGTTTGGATGCTGGGGCCGCAGCCAAACAGAGAAGTCAGATCCCTCTGGGAGTCATGCTGTGTGCTGCAGGGGTGGGAGAATGGTGGGACTGGAAGTATGAAGACTTTTACCGTGAGCATGCTCTGCCTCTGGAAGAGGGACCTAGAGACGCTGTGGGATCTCTGCTCTTGGAGGTCTTCCCAACGTGATTGTACTGAGCCCAAGTGACCTGATCTGGCTTTGGAGTTGGATCCAACATTGAATCGGGACCTGCTTTGTGTGGAGTCTTGGTCCAGAGGTCTTACAGAGGTCCTTGCATCCTAAATTATTTTGATCCTAAGGTCAACCCAGCTCTGTCTGTAGCCTAGAAAAATCAACATCTATGGGGGGAACATTTTCCTTCCCGAAACAAGTGAGAGAGACAGGACATGGTGTCTTTCCATCTTCAATTGCTCCCCTGGCAAGCTTTCCTAGGATGGAAAAAGGGCTAGAGGAAGACATGGAGAGGGGACAACTGAGAGGAACAGCTGTGAGAGGCAAAGGCTTGAAAATAGGTCCGTGGGGAAACTCAAGCAAATTCCTCCCAACAGATCCCACCACCCCTGGAAGGGTCCCGGAGAGGTGGACGATGCCCAGGGCTCTGCCTGGGGCTGTGGGTAGACAGGGAGCAGACGTAGCCCTGCTACTGTCAGGATCTCCTCGTCCAGCTTCCTTTCCCTGTGGAGGTGGGAGCTTGTGTGACCAGGGCCAGGAGGAGGTTGGTGAGAAGGTACTGCAGCGTGGTGGAGCCTTGAATGGGGGCGGGGGGTGTAGGTGGAAAGTGCAGCCAGGGCCTCAGCAGGAGCTTTGGAAGAGCAGAGAGGGTGCATGTATGCCAGGGTCTCTCTCACCACAGGAGGGTACAGATCATGGTATAACTCAGGCTGGAAGAAACCTTGGGAAGTTTCTCTTCTGACCTTGTGCTCAAAGCAGGGTGAGCTGTGAGTCAGACCAGGTTGCTTGGGGCTATCTACTTGAGTCCTGACAACCTCCAAGGATGGAGACAGCGCAGTCTTTTTGGGCAACTTGACTGTCTTCATGCGAGAGAAGTTTCTCCTTGTATCCATTCAGCACCTCTCTGGTCTCATTCCATGTCTCCTGCCTCTTGTCCTGCTGCTACACACTGCTGCAAAGAGCTCTCTGATCCCATGAAGACACCTGTACCTTCTGCTCCATGGAGGTCCTCAGCAGGATGAAATTTGTGTAGAGGCAGGTTTCTTGCTTTCTCTGGGTGCTAAGGTCCAGGTATCCACGTGGGACATGAGAGGGAGGAAATGGAGTGGAGCAGGAAGGTGGCTGGGTGTCCCCACAGCACGGTTTGGGGTGGAGGAGGCTCAAGGCATCTGCAGTAGGTGGACAGGAGAAGCTGTATGGCTGCCTTCCATGGGGCTCTGAGGTGAGTGTTGGGTTCAGGGTGGGTGAGCCACCTCATGGGCTGGGAGGATGGGGCTGGCCTGGTACCACTGCCCCGTGTCCATCTGGACCTTCCTGTGCTACTGCAGAAAACTCCGCTGCCTGTACACGGAGCTGGGGAGGTCGCGTTGCCATCAGCCCCCGCGGCGAGTGCAGGCCTCATTCACGTCTTTGGTGTGGTGACATGAATCAGGTGTTTCCCTTCCTTGCTCTCCCGCCTGCAGAGCTGCATTGTCTCTTTCGATGTCCTTCCTCTTCCTGGCATGTCCAGAAGCTGCTACCATCCTGGAGAGAGTGGAGTCCTGCCTCTGCAGCTTGACTGCCTCAGCCTGGGGCAGGTCTCCCCAGCAGCCATGCTAGCTCCTCTCCCAACTTCTCCCTTCACCAGATGGAAGAGAAGCCGTACACCTGGCTGTGCCAGCTCTTAGTTTTTGGACGGCTGCCTGCTGGCTCTCTGCTTTCATCAGCTGTGAGGACTGGACTGCGTCCCTTTGCTAGCAAGTCATGCTGACCCTTTTCTGGGGGTAGCTGGGAGAGGAATTGTCCTGCCTCTTAATGCCTGCCTGCCTTCCTGTATAGGAGCAGTTACCAATGTGGACTGGATTGTTATCCTGAGCCTAGAGGTCTTCTGGCCCTTGTTCCCCATTACTTCAGCCTGGCTTTATTCTCTGCTCTAGCCCTGGTGCTAGTCTAAAGTTCAGTCTAAAATAAAAGGTCACCAGCGGTGATACAGGTCTTGTGTAAGCTGCTCCTCACCTCGGATAGCATCTGTAGCAAGTTCAGGGAGCAAAACTCAGTGTCTGGAGGACATGCATGATAGATCTTGATGACTCAGAAGGCACAAATTGGGTAGGTTCCCTTGTGTATTGTTTGCAGATAAGGTCTAGATGTTTATTCTTATTTCTCTCCAGGTCTTTTATACCTACAAACTAGGGAAACCAGACATACCTAGAAAGTATACCTTCTGCAGCAGGTGCAGTGATGAGCCTTTTGCATCAAGGACCTGAGACACCTGGCCACAAACTCCTTAAACTTCAGCCACAAGCAGCTGGAAACACTGGTCAGGAGCTTTGTGCGCCGTGAAGAGCTATGTGGACCCCTCAAGGGACTCTAATCTATGTGTGGTCTCTGTCCTTCAGGGTTTTTGAGACGAAGGTATACAAAGCTATACCTGCCCTGTGCTAATGCTGGCAATACTCCCACCTCCTGCTTGTGGAGACTCCAGAGATCCCTTCCCACCAGCACCGCCATGGTTTTGTGGCTATCGCAACCACTCCAAGCTGTCGTGCAGGCTTGGATGCAAAGGGTGGGCTGAACATTACAGATCTGTCCAGGCTTCACCTTGTGGCAGTGGGATGTGCTGACCTGGCGCCTGTGTGCATGGCTACGTGTCTCATGCGACTGTGCAGCCACTGACAGAGGAAGATACAGTTGTTGCATCCTCGGGGAGCCGTGGGGTTGGGCCTGCCTGCAAGGACATGGGGATATGCGTTGGGGATATGTAAGATAATTGGATCTCAATGTATGCTTGTGCCATGGGGATATGTTAAACATTTGGATCTCAATGTATTTTTGGTTGGCACTTTGCTTGTAATTCTCAGGCACCATCCAGAATAAGGAAAGACTTTATTTTTGGAAGCTTTATTGTAAATATCTGAGGGCCTTCCTTTTAGCAAAGTTAGCCAAAGTTGCAAACTAGTCCTTTGATTTCTGGGAGACTAATCCAATACGTTTGGGTTATAACCTTGTAGAAAACACTAAGTGTAAGCACTGATGAGGAGAGAGAAGGGCCATGGAAGTGCTCATTGCTCGAAGGGCAGAGCCCCTTGGTTCCTGTTCTGCCCGAGTTCTGGTACAGCCAGGCCCTGCGCTTGTGGATTGTGGAATCCAGGTGGATTATTACAGCCTAGGAGAACATTTTGTTACGTATTGGAGATTTTTTGTATTTACTCTTCTACTTCACTTGTAATGGAAATAAATCTTTGTCCTGTTGTTTGTAATGAAGCGTCTCAGTTTTTCAAGCCCTCCCTGCACTCCTGAGACCAGGAGAGCGATGATACAGAGCAAGATGCGCACCACATGCTGCTCCTTGCAGTTCGCTGTGTCTGTCTTACCTTGGCCTTTTTTGGTCTGCTGGGATTGCTGAAGACATTGGAGGGACAGGGTGGGGTGGGTGGCAAGGCGAGAAGAGAGGTGGCTTACCAAACTTTTGCAACCTACTGAGTCACCACTCAGTAAGTCTGCACTCAGGGCCTCCTGTTAGGCCATAAGCATGCCCCAGACATCAATACATGAAGCTCCAGCCCAGCCAGGTGCCTCTGCTAAAAAGGGGCAGGTAGGGAAGCCAAGGCTACTTACCTGTAATAGGAACACAAGCTGAGAGATGGGCAAGGGAATCGTGCTTGGCATTAATTACTCACTAATTGCTCCAGCATGGAGCTGGGCCAGCTGGAGAAGGTTTTACTTCTCGAGACAATGTTATGTTGCCTGTCCTGTGGCAGCAGCACCAGAAATGCTTGGTCTTGCCTCTTGCACCCCAGGCCAATGAGTTTGCTTGGCTGCAGAGATGGAGTTCCCACAGCCGCGGGCTGACACTGCATTCACCTTGTGCAACAGCAACATCTGTGGGAACAAATCACCAAGCAACTACCATAGTTAATGGGGGGTGTAACAGGTCTTCAGGGGCAACTCAGGTAATTCCACGCCTCAGGGCAATGATCTGGCTTGCACATGGCTAAGGCAATGGCAGATGTTGCCCCTTCTCCAGCTGAGAGGGTGGTGGCTGGCTTCCTGAGGGGATTTGATGGAAAGCGAGCTCTGCAGCTGGTGCCCTCTCAACAGCCCGAGCTGCCTGGAGGGCTATGAATGAGATGGAAATAGGTAGTTTAATCTGCTAAGCTGTTGTCAAAGAGCAGATAGGAAGGTCTACTTCAATAGCTCTGGGACTCCCAGGTAGGATTTATCTGCCTTTGGAAGATGCCAAGAAATGCATCAAATTTATGAGAAAGAGTAGGCAGGAGAGGCAGCTGCCATTTGGCCAGGAGGGAGTACCTTGGAGGGAGTCCAAAGCTTTCTAAGTTGTAGCTTAGAGGTCAGTCTCTACAGCCAGAGATTGGCTTTAGCTGCATCTGTTAGCTCGGACTGCAGCGCCAGCATTAGTGATCAGGGAGGTGTCCCACTCGTGCAGCGCCTGGATGTGAGCTAGTGTGAGCACAGGAAGGCTGACGCTCGCTGGGGGGACTGGCTGTGCAGAGGCTGGTGTATGGGGATACAGTGGCCCAATAAGGAATTGCTTCACACGCTTGTCTTGGTGTAGGCCTGGAGCCCTGATTCATAGGAGGCACCTAGAGAGCAGAGCAGATTTCTCAACTCACTCCTCCTGTCAGAATTTATGTCATCTCTCTGTCTGAGGCCAAGAAGTTAAGGTGGGAGATGGTGGCATCAGCTATACCTGGAAGCTGGGGTTATTTCTGGGAGCTACTTTTGAATCTGGAGCAGTTACCCCAACCCCTCCTTGTGTGGGCAGACTGAGAGAGAGGGGACGGGGGTCTCAGTGCAGAGCCCCTGCTCAGGGCTGCCAGACTCCGAACTCTCACCACCTCTGTCAGTATTCAAACGCAGGGTGCAGCTGGTGGTCCCTAGGGTGTATAGGGACGAATAACATAGTGCGCATGAAGTACCCTCGCCATGCTGCTTGGTCCAAGAAGAAGAGGCTGTACCCTAGCCTATTCTGCTGATAGTCCATAGTGCCGTTGCATGTCGAGGGCCAGATGTCTGTCTGAAAGCAGCCATGAAGTAAGCAAGAATGGTAGCTGTGGGCTGACTCAGAGGAGCTCACCGAGCCCACTGCTATCCCTTCCTTCTCCGATGCCAGGAAGCTCAGTTTTGCTAGCCGATTAGGAATGTGCAAAGCTGTTGTCCGGATGTGAACTATCCAAAGAGATCTTAACTGACAAACAATGATAACAAGCAGCTTCTCACTTTTTTGTTCAGCAGCTGTCCTGAGCCAGCACCAGAGCTCTTGGTCTGATGTCAGAGAGGGCTGCTTGCTTGGTGCATGAAGCCACCTGAATCAATCACGCCTGTGGCTGCCTCTTGCAAGGAGACTGTCCACACCTCACGTTGACCTCTTCCACTTGGAAAAAGCGCTCATGAGTCCAGGTTGTCACCTTCTGAGGTTAACAAACTGTGTCCTAGGCTCCATACCATTTTTGTAGCTATATGTTTTAGCACATAGGCTGTCATCAGGTTAGCGCTCACTGGAGTGCTGGCCCTAGACTTGGGCAATTAAACAGTGGCTCCCTGGCCACTCCATTCCAACCCGTGATACTGAGTCTGGGATAGGCTAGTCAAAAAGTAGCAACCATGGACATGTCTGCTGTGATGGGAGCAGCAGGAGGTGGTGAGCCCACTGGCAGATCTTGCTGTGCAGATCAAGATCTGGCCATCTCATCTGAACATGTAGGGGATCTCCAGAGCCATGGCAAAATGGCACATTATTTAGCTATGAGCATTCAAAAACTGGGTTGTGTGAGTGACAGCCCAATGCTGAACTCTGGAAAAGAGTATTGGCTCCACAAGTATTCCCTTTGCTTGAATGCGGTAGCGGGATGGATCACAGCCCAGTTGTTTAAGCAGCAGCCAGTTGGATGTAGGCATAGATGCGCCAGCATGAATTGGGTGTCTTCCCAACTCTTGTCTCTATGCCCTTCTATGTAACACTCAAAATCTTGTTATGGACAGATGTCGTGGTTTAACCCCAGCCGGCAACTCAGCCCCACGCAGCCACTTGCTCACTCCACCCCAATGGGAAGGGGGAGAGAACTGGAAGGGTAGAAGTGAGAAAACTCGTGGGTTGAGATAAAGACAGTTCAATAGGTAAAGCAAAAGCTGTGCACGCAAGCAAAGCAAACCAAGTAATTCATTCCCTGCTTCCCACCGGCAGGCAGGTGCTCAGCCATCTCCAGGAAAGCAGGGCTCCATCATGCGTAACGGTGACTTGGGAAGACAAATGCCATCACTCTGAATGTCCCTCCCTTCCTTCTTCTTCCCCCAGCTTTCTGTGCTGAGCATGACATCATGTGGTGTGGGGCGTCGCTTGGGTCAGTCGGGGTCAGCTGTCCTGGCTGTGCCCCCTCCCAGCTCCTTGTGCCCCCCCACCCACTCGCTGGTGGGGTGGGGTGAGAGGCAGAAAGGGCCTTGGCTCTGTGCAAGCGCTGCTCAGCAATAGCTGAAACATCCCTGTGCTATCAACCCTGCTTCCAGCACAAATCCAGAACACAGCCCCACACCAGCTACTATGGAGAAAATTAACTCTACCCCAGCCAAACCCAGCACATTCTCCACCCCTTATTTCATACCATTTACGTCATGCTCAAGTCTCACACTATCCAATACATGCTCATTAACCACCATCCTCTTTCCCATCCTTTGATATAATACATAGATACTATTCCCTTAGTCTATGGACTGCCCCTATGAAATGTCTTTAAAATGTCCACAAATGTCCAGAAAATGTCCACTGAGTTCATTTAGTCCATGACTTTGGGCTCCATCTCTAGTGCTGGTCACTGAGGACAGGAGAGGTGCTGTGCTGCATGGAGTTACTGGGAACCAAAGCCAGCTCAGGTCAGGTCACTGCTGCACTTGCACTACTTCTTGTAAGGCTTGTCCTCCGTTGGTTCAGATGATTCCTGCTATAGTAATTCCTATAACATGCTACTAAATCGTGGGTTACAACAACTTAAAGGCAGTTCCGTTACGACCTCCACCCCTGGTCCCTGTGGGCCAGACCATAGGGTTTAACATTGCAATGAACTCCTCCCCTTGCCCCTACAATGGCTTGGACTCATCTGCAGTCTGCACTCCCTTAGGGGTGTACCTGCTCCAAGTGGAGCTTTATCTATGCGCCACAGTCTCCCCAGGGGTATACCTGCTGCAGCATGGACTATCCACAGCCACAGTCCTTTAGGGCACCTTCCAGCGTGGCCTTCTCCATGGGCCACAATGCCTTCAGAGATAGACCTGCTCCAGCATGGCCTTACCCATGGCTGCAGTCCCTCCAGGTGTGTACCTGCTCCGGGCTTATCCCTGGCCACAGGCTTTGAGGTGCTCCAGCATGACCTCATGCTAGACTCTGACACACAGCAAGGCAAGCAAGCCCCGTGGCAAGCACAGGAGCCTGCCGATTAATAGCTAACCAGCAATAACAGCTATACATTTGATCTAGCACATTTCAATCAAACCCATTGTTATCTCGAACCCTTTGAGACCCACACTGGGTGCCAAAAAGGGCTGTCATGGTTTACAGAAAAAGGGAACACAACAGAAAAGGGAACACTAAGGGTTTACCATTACTACATCCAAAAGTTTTAACAAGGTAATTAATTGTTAGTCTCATAGTCCAAATTAATACAGAAAAAACCTCAGTAATGCAGCTGAGATTGCTATACACACACACACACAAATCTTAGTATCTAGCCCTGCTTCTTGATCTTATGTTCACCCCTCCTGTGTTCTGAGGTTGATGGCTGCAGGGGTGGAGGGGAAGGGGGGCCTTACAACAAGTTACCAGCACCCTGATGTCTTCAATAGGCAGACCATGATGTTCTTCGTGAAGGTTTCCTTCTCTTCATCAGGGGCACATGGTGTTGATGGTGATGATGATTTCGTCCTTCTCAGTCTTGGGGTTCACTTGAGTTTATTTCTGTATGTATTTTCCCAAATTGGTGGGTTTTTTTCCTGTTCTTGTTTTCTCTGAAACTGCCTTTACTTGAATAACATGGGCTTGCACTCCTGTAGCAGTGAGTGGCTGACCACTGAAATAGACTAGGACTCATGGTGTTGCCCTGGAATCACAGACAGTTCAAGCCACACAGAATAAATAATCATTATCAGTATAAATGAAAACAAATGTAGGTGCTAGTTATCTGACCACCGATTGCTGTCACGGTCAAGCAAGCTAAAGTCCGCTCAGGCCAAGGCAAGACCAGCCAAGTCCCAGTCCTCTGCACTGTGAGGCCAAGACGAAGCCATGGCCCCTGAATAACAGCATGTTTGCATTTAAGCCTATGTCCTATCTACCATCACAACCGAGAGACCTTGCGCCAGTGGCTGGAAGAGGACTGTCTCTTGGGGTGTGCAAAGTTTGTTCTTCTTTCTCTTGTGTCTCAGGGCTTTACACCTGTTGTGGCCTGGTCTGTGCTGCCAGCGGGCAGGTCATAGGGGTGTGAGACTGATGTGGCCCAGGGAGGGGGTTCCTCTGATGGGGTTGTGCCTGCTGGCACCAACTCAGAGTCCTTGCTGTGGGATGGAGGCTGGGAGCCGGGCTGGAGGCTGGGGAAACACGGACAGGCAGTGGACATCTCAGCACTGCAACTCCCACCATGGATTTTCTGCTGACTGGTGATCAGCTACATGTGACTTTGTCAAGGAAGAGGAAATGTGGATGGGAGAGAGTGGAATCCTGACAGCCCTAAATGCTAACTCTTTGCGAAGGAGAAGCAGAGGAGAGATACAAAATTTCCCTGAAAGACCTGCCTGAGCTTGCGGTTGCTGAGGTCTAATCACAGAATGGGGGAACCAGCCTTTTCTTTCACTAAGTGAACTACAGCTAACATAGATAATTTGCATGAGCACAGTCAACGGTGCAGGAGAGGTCATGCACTTGAGCAAAAATGCTTTTTAGCAAATGCACTCAGATTGACTGGGATAATTATCCTAAGCCCAAGAAAAATGCAACAGAAAGAGCTCCATGCCCTGGCCCTTTGCCATGCACGTAGCACCTTGAGGAGCTCCGGGCACTGGAGTGGATGGAGTTTGGCTGGGCAAAAGGGAAGTGGACTGGGTAGTCGCATGAAAATCCCGTATTCTCCAGATGTCCTCACATGGCTTTGTGTAAAGGCTGACCTCACACCGTGGCTCCATTCTCCAGGCAAGAGCAGAAATGATGGAGCCGGCCATGGATGTTTAGTGAGTGGTCCCACTCTGCCACCCTGTGAGAGGCTGTGCCTGGAGTATTACTGTTAATATTTCTGGCTTTATTCATGGAAGTAGCAGAGGATGATTCAGGGCTTAGACCTTTATGCAGGGAACATTCATATTAAAAAAAAAAAAAAAAAAAGTCATGTTTCAAAAATCAGTTTTCCTTCTTGGGCCACTTCTTTTGTATTTTGTTTCCGTGGAGGTTTTCTCCTCCCCTCCCTTCTAGAGAAAAGGTGAAAGCAAGCCCCCCTGGGCAACCAGGGCAAACGGTTCCAAGCCTCCCCACTTAAGCGGATAGAAGATAAACTCCGCCTCAAGAGGAGCCAGACTTAATCCACCAGCCCCGCCAGCCCCGCAACGACTGCGCTGCCAGGAACGACCTCCTGGCCGCTGCACCTCCCGCGGGAGCCGGGGCCAGCGCCGCTGCCCTCCTCGCCCCAGGAGCCGCCGCATCCCCGCGGCCGCCAAAACCCGGCGGGACCCCGGGGCCCGAGCCTCTCCGCAGCCGCCCCGGGCGAACGCCCTCCCCGCCGCCCGCTCCAGGGCCGGCCGGCCCAGCCCCCCCGCGCCTGCCGGGAGGGGGCCGGTGCTGCCGCTAGGGAGCGCTGCCGGACCGCGGCGGGGCCGGGGCCGCGCGGGGCGCGGGGGGGGGGCGGCCGCCGCGGGAGGGGCGGGGAGGGGCGTCCGCCGCGGTTCCCAGCGCTTCTCCAAGGCTCGGAAGCCCTGGCGGGACGGTCGCGGCTGCTGGCGGCGCGGCGTGGGTGTTCTCCCGTGGGGCTGCGTGCTGGCGGAGGGGGGGGAGGGAGGGGGACGGGTCGGCCAGTCACAGAATCGCAGAATGGCAAGGGTTGGAAGGGACCTCCAAAGATCACCCAGTCCAACCCCCCTGCACAAGAAGGCTCACCCAGAGCAGCGTGCGCAGGACATCATCCAGGTGGGTGTTGAACATCTCCAAAGAAGGAGACTCCACAACCCCCTTGGGCAGCCTGTTCCAGTGCACTGTCACCCGCAAAGTGAAGAAGTTCTTCCTCATGTTCAACTGGAACCTCTTCTGCTTCAGTTTGTGCCCATAGCCCTTGTCCTGGCGCTGGGCACCACTGGGAAGAGTCTGGCTCTGTCCTCGTGACATCCACCCTTGAGATATTTGTATGTATTGATGAGATCCCCTCTCAGTCTTCTCTTCTTCAGGCTGAACAAGCCCAGCTCCCTCAGCCGTTCCTCCTAGGAGAGGTGCTCCAGTCCCCTCATCATCTTTGTTCCCCTCCTCTGGACTCTCTCTAGGAGTTCCTCATCCTTCTTGAACTGGGGAGGCCAGAACTGGACACAGTACTCCAGGTGGGGTCTCACCAGGGCAGAGTAGAGGGGGAGGATAACCTCCCTCGACCTGCTGGCCACACTCCTCTTAATGCACCCCAGGATGCCATTGGCCTTCTTGGCAACAAGGGCACCCTGCTGGCTCATGGTCAGCTTGTCGTCCACCAGGACTCCCAGGTCCTCTTGGCAGAGCTGCTTTCCAGCAGGCCAGCCCCCAGCCTGTACTGGTGCATGTGATTCAACTTCCCCAAGTGCAGCACTCGGCACTTGCCCTTGTTGAACTTCTCCGCCCAACTCTCCAGCCTGTGCAGGTCCTGCTGAATGGCAGTGCAGCCTTCCGGCATATCAGCCACTCCCCCCAGTTTTGTGTCATCAGTGAACTTGCTGAGGGTACACTCTGTCCCCTCATCCAGGTCATTGATGAATGAGTTGAACAAGACCAGGCCGAGTACTGAGCCCTGGGGAACTCCACTAGCTACCGGCCTCCAACTAGACTCCGTGCTGCAGATCACAACCCTCTGAGCTCTGCCATGCAGCCAGTTCCCAATCCACCTCACTGTCCACTCCTCCAGCCCACACTTCCAGAGCTTCCCTATGAGGATGTCTCCAGTCTACAGTTTGTTTCTCACAGTTGTTTCCCACTGCAAATGCAAAGCTGATGGTTTGGGTACCCGGGGGTTGCTGGCTAATTCTTGCACAGAATGTAATGCTTAGCTACAAAGATGCAGCACCAGAGCTGCACCTTCAGCCTGCAATTAAACATTTTGACAAACGAGTGCTAATTTCCAGGTGCACGTAATTCTGTGCTCAAACCGCGTTTGGTGCTTTTGCAAATCACTTGGAAGATGGTGCATACAGAAGAGAGTTGAAAGAAGAATCGCTATCAAGGCTATGAAGCCCAGATCACAGTGTTCACCACAGAGCCATGTCTTGGTTTCCTTGTGCTGCATTTTTCTGTGTTTTGCTGGTGTAAACCTCAGGAAATCTGAGGGAGACAAAGGCACAACCATGCTCAAAGCCCCAAGCCCACGCAGACAGACTGAGTTTCAGCCGCGGGCTGATGCAAATGACCATTCCCCCTGGCTTGATGTGGATGAGCCCACACCTGGAATACTGGATCTAGTTAGGGTAACCCAGTACAAGGAAGACATTGTCATACTGGACCTCAGCTGAGGCCGTCGAGAGAGGGAGCTGGAGCATAGGACAGGCTGAGGAAATCATGTTTGCTCACCTGGAGAAGAAAAGGCAAGCATGCAGTCTAACCTGCCATCCTAAAGAGGGTTACAGAGAAGATGGAGCTGAGGTCTTCTCTGAAGTGCACCATGATGGGGCAAGAGACAAGGAGCAAAAGCTGTGACGAGGGAAGGTCTGGTTGGACGTAAGGAAAAACCTTCCCATGAGATGGGCACCAGAGAGGGGGGATCTCCAGTCTTGGAGATGGTCAACACTTGGTCAACATATCTCCAAACATCTCTTCCCACTTAAATTTTTCTACAGTTGATTCCATGCTGAAATAGCCAGGTGAAACAGCCGGGCCAGCTGGTGGAGCACTGCTGAGCCCAGCTGGGCACACGGCTGCAGTCTGCGGCAGCCCTGGCAGTATTAGAGAGGTATTGATTCAAATGGCAAACACACAACAGGAAGGATCAGAGCTAACACACTCTGAGCAGGAAACAGTGTCCAGAGAGGGAGTGGGTATTTGCTGTCACCAGGATTTACTGTTTAAAGTCAATATTGGTAAATCAACCAGAAAGTTTTCTCGTCTCTGCAAGACCAGGCTCTTGCAGGGTGGAAGGGCTTTTCATTGACTTCTGGTGGCCTCTGGCCCTGAGTTCCTGGATCACTTCTCTCTGCTCAGGCTTAGCTATGACTTCACTTCTGCGAAGGACCAGAAAACCCTCCTGGCTCAAAACCTCACCCATGAGCAATAGCCTGCCGCAAATCACCCCTGACTTTCTGCAAATGCAGGGCTCCCTGTTTTATGAGAGCAATTTGAGAAGCGGGAAGCCAGGGTGCACAAAAATAACAACCTCTTTTCTCCCATAAAACTGGAAGCATGTTTCCTGGAAGGATATTGAAAGGTAGTGGACAGAGGAGAGTCTGGTTCTCTTGGGTATGATGTCCTCTTCCCTTTCCTTAGCTGTCCTGTCATGGCTGTCAGCCCTCAGGTGGCTGCCTACGCTCTGCAGGACATGGGGACAGGACTTGTGGCCCTGAGATGAGCTCACAGCAGCATGGTCAGCCCAGCCCAGTTGACGTTAAGAAACACCAAGCTGAATCCCACAAGTGGTGAGACAATTGTGGTGGTTGTACCCACTGCATATCACAGCATGCCTGCCTTGGTTTGCATGGCTCAGGTAGCAGGTCAGAGTGTTCTGGAAGAACCTCACGCAGCCCTTTCACCAGTACGGCACAGCAAGGAGGAGAGCATTGTGTCAGGCAGTGACCCCGCTCCCTGTGCTGGCCCCATATCTCAGAAGCCATCTCTCTGCACCCGTTCTTCATCACCAAGAAGGCTACAGCCAAACAAAAGTCTCTGACCACCCCCAGCCTTCTCCTTCGTGTCAGACCCAGACCCCACTTGTCATCCCAGAGGGTGAAAATTTCCTTTATTAGACACTCTGCTAATGGCCCTGGGTAAAGACATTTCTCTGGGGCTCAGGAAGGATGGAAGGGAGGGAGAAGGTGACACATTGCATCTGCAAAACAGAAG
This sequence comes from Gorsachius magnificus, assembly GCA_034008185.1. Lineage (NCBI taxonomy): Eukaryota > Metazoa > Chordata > Aves > Pelecaniformes > Ardeidae > Gorsachius > Gorsachius magnificus. The sequence continues at coordinate 28,416,412 of CM067109.1, read as the reverse complement.
CCTCCCTCCCCTAGATACAGCCACCCTTGCCAGCCCGTCCCCAGCTCTATTCAGACAGCAGGACCTACCTCAGGGATGCTCATGGGCCCCCAAGAGTCCAGCTCTGCACCTGAACACATATGTATAAGCAACAGCTCTGTTATCTGTCCTCTTGTCAGAGAAAGAAACAGTGGATTGCGAGTGAAAGTGCTGGTAAGGAGGGCTCTATCTTTCCCTTGGTTATTTTGCGATAAGATTTATTGCTTGCAGGCACACCTTTCTTACTGGCTGCCAAAGAAGCCAGTTAGAGTGACGGCAACTCTAAGACAGAGCGTGCTGTACCCAGGACCTTGTGGCCACCAAAGGCATCTCCAGGGGGATGGACAGAGGTGCTGTCTCTGGTTCCTGTGAGCCTCTGCCCACACGAAGGTCCCCAGCCCTCGCGGCACACGGTCAGCACCACTGGCACCCCTGCGTGTTTCAGCAATGAGCATTGCCCTGTGTTCGCAGAGATCTCACCCTGCCAGGTCTTCACTACCTCCTACAGCTCCACTTCAACACCGGAGAAGAGGGACATGGTTGTTTTGTGCCCTCCTTGACCGACAGGGGTTGTGAGATGAGTCTAAATTTAATGGTTTGAAGCTGTGCCAGGGCAGGCTAGACATTAGGAAGAACTTCTTCACCGAGAGGGTTGTCAGGCTCTGGAATGGGCTGCCCAGGGAGGTGGTCGAGTCCTCACCCCTGGAGGTATTTAAAAGAAGGATAGATGAGGTGCTTAAGGACATGGTTTAGTGGTGGGACGGCAGTGCTAGGTTAACGGTTGGACTCGATGATCTTAAAGGTCTTTTCCAACCAAAGTGATTCTATTCTATTCTATTCTATTCTATTCTATTCTATTCTATTCTATTCTATTCTATTCTATTCTATTCTAAATCTTCCCCAGGAGTTGCTTCTCCCCAAAATCTAGCGAGCTCTGGAAACCAGGTGAGCCTAAATGTCTGCAGGCATGGAGATGGGCAGAGCAGCTGATTCCCCCTCCCTGTGAGCACTGCAGAGGGTTGGAGAGCTGACAAGACCCACCAGCTCTTGCTGGCCTCTACCACAGCATGTGTGGGGCTCCTCCAGGACTCCTGGCCTGATGGGCAGCAGCAGACCCTGCGGCCCAGCCTCCTTGCAACATGGTGTGGACACCACATTTGCAGGAGGACCCCAGCACAGCTTTTGTGATGGTGCTCAACCATAACATGTCCTCCTGCCTCTGGCTCCCCTTCAGACCAGTGCAGCCTCATCTGCTTTCACCCAATGCTTTGGTCTGGGGTCAGCATCCTCTCTGGCTACAGCTCCCTCCATGATACAGGGGTTCTGCAAGGCCCTCAGGTTTTACCTTAACTTTTGGGGTTATGAACGAGGTTTGGGTAGTTCATGGCAGTAGGTGAGTGATCTCGCTCTGCTCCCACCGGTATCAGTCACTCAAGGGGAGAGCAAAACCTTGCATTAGCTGAGATGTTTGTGGAGACCAACTCAGTGCCAGGACACCTGTGTAGGGAGACCCGGCCTGTCAGGAGCTGCCCATGGGGAGTGGACTGCATTTGCTTGATTATGGGGCTGCTGGATGCTTTCTGCTTTTACACCCACCAGGTGCTCTAGAGCTTCTGGTGGTGTGACTACAGCTGTCATCCCAGGATTTCAGGGTGGGGAGGCTGTGCTAAGTGCTTGTGAGCCCTTGCCCCTCATGTGATTTCCCTGGGGCCAAAGCAGGGGAGGGTGCCAGTGATATCCATCCTGTCACTGGAGAGACAGTGTTACTGGTGTCACCGGTGAGATGTCATGTCTGCTGAGACGCAGAGCCTGCAGGGCTCCAGGATGGCAGCAACATCACTGCAGACACAAAAAATCCATAAATGCCCCAAATCAAGAGTGACCTCAGGGCCTGGCCTGGGAGACAGGCCCTCAGTAAGACAGGTAATGGCAATAGAGACCTCCACCCCACCCTAAGAGGAGAAAGACTCCATGTCAGGATATTACAGGATCGTAGGAGACCCACTGCCCCTGCCAGGCATGGGAGAGAAGACCGCAAGACATGAAATGTGGGAAGAGAGAGAGGATGCCCCATTCCTTCCTGGCTTCAGGAGAAATCCTGGGTGTGTGCCTGGGGAGCCAGGGACACAGCAGCTGTGCAGAGTGGCCCCTGTCTTTGCCCCAAATGGTGTTTCCCTGACAAAAGTGCATGGTTCAGCCAAGTCTCAGCCTGTCACATTCAGCTGTTTCCAACCACCTTTTGTTTGCCGAATGCAGAGGCTCAGTGAGGTCAGAGTCAGGTTGTCCAGAAACTGAAAACAAAACGGTTTCCAGGCTTTAGGAAAGCAAGCTGCTTACCAGGAAGGAAAGAGAAAGACCATGAGAAAGACCTTCAGACTGAAGATAATAACACAAGGGGCTGTAGGGTTTATCGGGTGAAGGAAGAAGCCCAAGGCGAGCAGCTCCAGCCAGATAAAAAACAGGGTGGGTATCAGCTTCGCAAATGCCACTTGCATTTCAGCAAATCAGAAATGCTTTTCAGAAACACGGATGGATGCTGGCCTGTACACTTAAACTGTGGCATGGTGGGGCACCGTGCAGCCCCCTGTGGAACCACCACCCAGGTGAAACAGCCTGCCAGCAGAGAGGGCAGGGGCATCATGAGCCGCAGGCAGCAGGCAACTCCTGAAGGACTGCCTTTGCGCAGGCGACTGCCTTCCCCCTCATCGTAACCTGAAAGAAGCACGGGAAGCAGAGTGACCAGGAGAGTGTGTGCTTTATTACTCACAAGGAAGGTGCTGGTTAAAATCACTCTGCAAGTACTTGTTGAAGTTTTTCAGGCAGAAGTCAAAACACTAAAAAATAATCCCCAAACAGAAAATTAAAATAGTTGTGTGCTGTATTTGTTATCCTGGTGGTCATTTTCCAGAGGAGTATTCAAAGCTTCTGGTATTTCTGCGTCTGCTGGTTTCAGCACCTCCTCTTCACCTATAAGGCATGTAAGAGACAGATCATTTCATATTGGGGGGCTCTCATGCATTTCCCCTCCATGTCGTGCTAAAGCCCCCATGGCCAGGCTCCTGTGATTGTCTGTGGTGTTAGGTAGCTCCTGGTGGCCTGCCTGCTTTACAAAGGGCAGGGCAGTCCCATGGGTTGTGGAGGGGAGGTGGGAGAAGGTAAAGCCCTGGTGGGTTTAAAGGCAGGAGGCAAATAAACACAGCCCTGATGCTTGCCCATTTCAAGATCTCAGGGCTGGGAGCTGGACTGGTCTGATGTAGCCCAGTCAGCCCCAGTCTCCAAGATGCAGAATGGTTGTTTTCCATGGCACGAGGGCATTGCACACCTTGCAACGAGAGGCCTCTTCTCCCCTGGAACAGACATTGCTGGAAATGCAGTAATCAGGGGTCAGGGGATGCTCACCTCCTCTGAAGCAGATCCTAGGTTTTCCTGGGTTTGAAGTAACCTGCATGCCTGCATGCTTGGCCCACTGACTGCTAAAGTAAACGTGCTCTCCTCTTACCACGCCAGGTCTGGGAGCAACTCCTGCTGGCCCAAGCTGCGTTAGCTGTAAATGTACTTACCGAGCCCAGATGGCAATCTGCTGTTCAGAGCAGCTTAGTGCCCTCCATGCCTCAGTCCTGGCAGGTCCCAAAGGGGCCCCCCTTTGAACCCCTGCAGACACCCACCCCTTGCCCTAGTGACCACCTTTCCCTCCCACCCACCCCGGGGCCAGCTCCCAAACCGGGTGAGCTGCAGACAGCCTGTGTCCAGGCTTTGGCTCTCCCTGACCAGCCCTGGCCTCAAGAGACCACATCTTCTTTCCACAGCATCTCTGCCATAACCTGGATCTTGGCAGAGCCAAGAGGTGTCCATAGGACAAGGAGCTATTTAGGACCAGGGACCACAGGCTCCATGCCAACAGCTCTACTGACAGTAGTGGGCTTTTTATCACTCCCATGACTTGGAGAGCAGTATCTGCCTGCCGCTCCCCCTCGCCCCTTTCATAGCTACCCAGGTCAAATTTGGTGGGGTAAGGGCCCGAGCCCTAGTGGTACCATGGGCTGGTGGTTGATAAGGTGGGCAACCTTGGCTGACAGCCCTCAAGAGGCAGAACTTCACTGCCGCCCCAGCCCCCCCCGGGGCCAGCAGCTCTCCAGCAGCTCACCCACGGGATCCTGGCTCCTGGCTACCAGCTCCTTCTCCGCTGGTCCTGGTTGCATCCCACTGACCAGGTCCTGGATGGTCAGCATGGACGGCTGTTCTTGCACTTGCTCAGGCGGTGCTGGCTCGGAGGGTGCTGGCTCAGCCTCCTCCTGTGAGTCGGGCTGGGAACCAGTCGGCTCTGGTTCTGGCTCCAGGCTGGGCTCCACTGCTAGCTGGCGGGCCCGTCCTCTCCTGGCTCCTCTGCCTCTCCTTTGCCGTTTACTCTTCTGCTCCCTGCAGGGGATTTCACAGGGGTGAAGAGTTGGGCATGGGCGGAGGACTTTCCCTCCTGCCCCAAGGATGCTTTTCTGGGCCCCTGGCTGTAACCACAAGCCAGTCTGTTCCAGCAGAAGCTGCACTTCTGCAGCCCTCCTCCTCAGACCCACATGGCAGCCTCCTGTGGCCACACTGGGGAGGCAGGAGCTTGGGGACCAAATTTTTCCCTGGCTCTATACTGTGGTTGAGGATTGCTTGCCACCCAATCTCCCACCTAGGTAACCCACTCCCCATCCATCTCTACTCCCCAACGCCTGCTGAAACCTTCAGCACCTACTGGCTGCAGGTCACCTTTCCCCACTGAAGACTGGGGCCCAGCGGGGCTCTGTCCTCATGCGAAGATGGAGGCACTGGGCTCAGGTTAAGTGCACCAAGAAAATGACAATAGAGCATAAGCAAGATTTACTTCAGAACCCACTGAATCGAGTCTTTCTCCTGAGCTTCTGCCTTTCTTTTCCGGAGCAGCTCCCGGTCTCTCAAGCGGCGGGTGATGATGACATCTACAAGGACAAATTGAGTGCTAACATGATATCCTGGCCAAGGGACAATTCAATCCCTCCCCACCTGGTGACAGAGCACTGACGCAAGGGTCCGTGCTCTTTCTGACATGAAGCATGTCTTTATACAAAACTGCTTGGGCGCCGTCCTTCCAGCTCAGCCTGAGTGGGTAGGATCCGATGATGCACTACCCAAAGCTCCCAGGCTCCTGCTCTGAAAGCTACTCTAAATTTCTACCTGCAGTTTTCTTCCTGCTGCTGCAGCCTTGGGGTGGCCCTTGTCCAACCTACTCAGCACTGGAGGGACCTGGGGCCTGATGGAAGCACGGCGCAGGCTTCCTGTGCCACGAGGATACCATGAAATCCTTTGGCCAGACGTCACTGCAGGCTGCAAGATAGTTTTTTGTGTTTGCTCCCTTTTCCTCAGATAGCTGCAACTGGCCAGAGATGTGATTAAGATGCTTGTCTAATGACCTAACTAAGGAGAAAGCCTTACCCTGCAGAACAGCCAGCCCTACAACATAAGAACAGGTCTGGGGGGGCAAGGGAGTGAGCCAGAGGGCACAGGCTTTCCCCTGCACAGATGCTCATGAGTATTAGGCTGAGAGCCTGCAGGAGATGGTGACCCAGCCAGAGACCAGAACAGGCCTAGTACAACCTGCTGGGGGTGAGGAGACTGGTCACGAAGACCACGCAAGCAGCCTCAAGCTGGTCTGCAGCTATGAGGAAGACCATGGCAGGGCTGAAGACAGACTTGACTCACGTGAGAAAGCTCCAATGCTGACTTCACCATTTGGGCAAGATGTGCAGGTTACCTCCAGCCACCAGGAGAAGTGGGCAAACCCCAGGTCCCAGTCACCCTCTTGCAATGCCTTCTTAGGCCAAGGTAAGTTGTACTCATTTCACTGGCTGCAAAGGGTCCCAAATGGCTTCCTGAGGCAAAGACATCTCAGCCATCTACACCTGGACAAATGAATTCCTGAACTTCGATGAAGCCAGCACTAAACTTCCTCCCCCATGCCTTTGCCCTAACAGACAACATCCCTGATGATGTGGCAATAGGTTTTGTGGTTTTGGATCCAGTCAGCCATGAATTTTCTAGTTTGGACTCCAGCCTGTGATAACAAAGTTGTGGCTTAGACCAAGCAGCACGACACTGCTCCCTTGAGACAAAAGGCGTTGCTCAGGAGCAACACCACTTCCCCGGGGCCCAGAGGGAGCGGGGACTCTTCCCACACATACACTGACGAGGTCACAAAAGCGCTGATTTTCATAGTTTCAACAAAACCCACGCAATGAAAAAGCAAAACTACGACCTGCTCCTTCCAGATGTAACCAGATCCAGCTCCTTCCACAAAAAGCCTCAGCTTACATTAAAGTATTAGGTAAAATCAGTGAAGAATGGTCATTTTCTCAATCCCTTGTCCAGCTGGGAGAACTGGCAAGGTGAGAAGGACTTCTGAGGCTGAGCTGGGAGTACAGCTCTTGTATCCCAGATGTCTGTTAAATGGAAGAAAAACGATGGTCCAGAACAGAAAAAAGCAAAACTGACAGCAGGACCAAACCTCTACCCCAAACAGATCTTTACACAAGACACTTCTGATAATTAATAATAATCTTGCAGAATTTTTGCTTTCTCTGCGCACCCCTAAAAAGAGTCTGGCTCTCCCTTCCCTGTAAACCCTGCTAGGCAGAGGATGACTGCAATGAGATCGCCCTCCCAGCCTTCTCTTCTCCTAGCTGAACAAGCCTGGTTTCCTCTGCTCAGTCATCTGCTCAGTCTTTAGCAGTCTTGGTGGCCCTGCACTGGACTCATCCCAGTGTGCCTTTGCCTTTCCTGTGCTGAGTTGCCCAAACCTGGGCGTGGTATTCCAAGTGCTGGCTAATAATAACAGCCACCACCACAACCACAAAATAAAAAAGAATCCTACTTCCTGTTGTTGCCTATTAGTTTTTCTGTTCTTTTATTGCCCTTTCTTGCATGGCAGTTCCAGGAGCCCCTTTTGCTCTGATCACACTAGAGCCATACAGGAGAAGACAGCTCCTCCACTAAAAAAATTCCAGCCTAACCAGACCAAAGAGAAGGGGCGCAGCAGGATGCGATACAGATGTGAAGGCCATGACAGCACCCGAGTTTCTCAGTCATGGCAGGGGCATCTCAGCATGACGAGACGTGTCAGCATGTCAGCCTCTGAGACGAAAAAAACTGCGGTTGGACTGCACAAGGCACAGCTGAGTAGACGTTCCCCAAACAGGAGGCTGTTCCCTGATGTGAAGCAGTATCAGAGGCAGCAGGGCACAGCCAGCAGGAGAAGACTCTACCGTCCACATAACAAAAGGCAGGAAGCTGCCTGGGGAGATGAGGTTACAAGTGGAAGTAGCAGGATCCGCACAGGCCTTCAGTTTAACTGCTGAAGTGCATAATCCCTTGCACATCACTTTGCAGCCAAGGCAACTTTCTTTCCCTTTCAGAATGTCTTGTGAGATGTAAAAGCATTTTTAGCTGCTTGCAATCAGTCTCCTTCCCAACCCGCCCTAAGCAAATTGTTTTGCACAGGTAGCAAACACCCCTCATTCACTTCTAACTGGTCCAAGAGAGCACTCCCACAGCCACTCCAAAGCTGTCTGTCACCTGATGGCACTAGGTAGGAAAGATCACAGTAACACATCTGCATCCTGATGAAAAACTACTTAGCAGAGGACACAAAGATACAGCAATGAAATGAAAAGAAAGAAAATCCATCAAGCTAAGAGAACAATGAGACAGTATTGCCAGCCTGCAGACAATATATAGATGTGGCCTGAGGGACTTTGCGCTCTGTGTTGAAAAGCCTTTATAGGTGCTTCTGCCTTTGTGATCTGAAGCACCACACAGAAAAAGCCACCTATACTTGCAGTTAAATGTGCATCCTCCATCCCCCAAACATTAACTCCTCTGTTGGAAACCACTGGTGACAAAGATCATTCTCTCCTCTCTCAAAAAACTCAAGTTAGGAGTGGTCTCATCATTACCTGGCACAGCATACTCCTCACGGGCTGCAGAGGGTGGCAGGGAAGAGTCCGAATAACCATGGTCTTTGCCTACACTCTCCATTGCTCTTTGCAGTTTTATGTAGAAAACGGCTTAGTTCCCTGGGAATGGCATCTGGAGATGCTGGTGCAGCATAATGAGAGCTTGAAAAAAACGCAGACTGCCCGCCCAGAACATCTTATCTGGCCAGGCCACTAGTAGGGCAATAATATTCTCCTTATCAGACTGTGAAGGTGTGTGAGTCTCTGCCCAGCATCTACTGTGTAGTTTGCAAAACATGGTAGTGCTTTTATACAGCAAATAATTCCACTTCAGATAGGAAATTTACGCTCGCTGCGGTTAAGCTGTGACTCAAATGCCCTCCTTTATAGTAGAGAGAAGCGGGACGGCAGGGCAGGGTGCAGCACTGCCTTGCTGCTGGTTTCCAGAGTGAGATGCAAGGAGGTGTTGTCAGTCCTTGAGGACCCCTTGTGAGGTCTGAAACGGGACATATGCTGTTTGAAAGGCATTTGCACAAGACTCTATCAGTGCTGGTGGCAAGGGACCTCTGTCTCCAATCCAATCCCCCTCACAGCAGGACTGCCTGCTGCATGAGGTCAGGTTGGCTGCGGCATCATATGCTTTGGAAACCCCCAAGACAAATTCATGTGACCTGCCCAAGGGCTGCACCGCCGTCGTAGGAAATCCATACAAAATAATGAATCCATACCGAGACTCCAGCTAAGGGCCTGTGCGTGTCGGGGACTGCCCAAAGACTTGTTGGTCCAGTACCCAGTGGATCAAGGCTTTGAGCAAAGCACTTCCCTCATGAAGCAGGATGGCAATGGGCAGCCCCAGTAAAACCAGTGGGAAGACCCAGCTGGTCCCTTGCTCCCACTGGAGGATATCCCTCAGTGGTTGCACCTAGCTCCCTGTTACTTATTGCAGCCCCAGACTTGCACAGTGTGCAGGCTCATGCAGCCTCTGTAGACCCATCTTCAGGACCACTATAGCTGCGAAGGGGAAGCTTCTGCTTGGTACAGTGGGTCCTGCAATCCTGCTCCCTTCTCTGCAGTCTTCATGGCCAGGCACCTCGGTCCGTCTTCCTTGGTTTCCTGCATGTGAGATGAGGTGGGAATCCTGGCTTCCTCCACAAACTGCCTTCAGAGTTTCCCATGCTGGGATAAGACAGAAAAGTTTAAGATTATACCTGTCCATAACATTTCTGCTGGACCTAAGACACATCATCATTTTGGCCAGTTTCTAACACACTTTGTGCCAGAGTATTTAGGATTCAGCTTCTACCAGCACTTTTCTCCATGACATACTCAACTGCTTATGAAAGCACCTCTGGTGAGGTGCTAGTGTGCTTAACACACTCCCCCCCCCCCCCCCACAAATGAATTCAAAGTGGCTCCAAGGTTGGTAGAAGAACCTGACAATGTCTCTACCCCCAGGTCTTCTGTGAATAGCTCGCCTTTTGTGGCAGGGATGATCCCACCTCATTGCACAGTCCCAAGACTTGCCCTGGAGCAGAGCAGCTCCTCAGGGGTGAGCAGATCTGGCCTGCCTCCAGTTCTTGCCAGGCTTTTGGTGTTTTTTTTTAATGTACAGCCTTTGTTCTCTGCAAGTTCTCTCTCTAGGTCCCTGGAGGCTCCAGAGTTTGAAATTTTGTGTGTGTGTGTGGTTTCTTAAGTTGTAACCTGGGGGTCCATGGGCATCTCTGCTCCCTTTCTGTTTATTCCTTGAGTTACCACTTAGCTCTAGGGATCCTCCTCTGTGTCCACTGTAGATTACATGGTACCTCCAGATAGGTGGGGCAGGTTTAACAGCCCCAAAAGAAGCAGCAGGGTGGTGGGAGCAGAGCAGATATGGGAAGGCTCTGATACAGGAGGGTGGGCCAGGAGCATGGATGGCATAAAGAGATGTGAGGCTTCCAAGTCATTCACAGGGGGAGTTTCTTGTAGCTCAGTCACAAGTGAAGACAAGGTGTCCCATGCTGGTGAGGGTGTCCACGTTCCAGCACTGTGTAATGCTGCACAGCCCTGGGTGTCACCCTGCCTCACGCAGACATCCTGAAAACTCTATCTTGCAGGATGATCTACCATGTAAAGGCAGTGCTTGGGGAGGAGGAAAACATATCACAACTTGAATACTCTGTTCAGTTTTGGGCCCCTCATGACAGGAAAGTCATTGAGGTGCTGGAGGGCATCCAAAGCAGGGCAAGGAAGCTCATGAGGGGTCTGGAGCACAAGTCCTGTGAGGAACAGCTGAAGGGACTGGGGTTGTTCAGCCTGGAGAAGAGGAAGCTGAGGGGAGACCTTATTGCTCCCTACAATGACCTGACAGGAGGGTGTAATGAGGTGGGTGTTGGTCTCTTCTGCCAAGTAAAAAGCGATAAGATGAAGGGACATGACCTCAAGTTGTGCCAAGGGAGGTTTAGATTAGATGTTAGGAAAAATTTCTTCACCAAAAGGTTGTCAAGCATTGGCACAGGATGCCCAAGGATGTGGTTGAGCCCCCAGCCCTGGAGGTATTTAAAAGATGGGTAGATGTGGCGCTTAGGGACATGGTTTAGTGGTGGACTTGATGATCTTAAGGGTGTTTTCTAAGCTAAATGATTCTATTCTATGATTCTGTATGTCTGTCCATCGAGGGACATCACATCTGGAAGGGCTCTTACAAAGAGCTTGGCATATTCTGGGCTGCTTGCAGGTGGCATGACACATGGAAGACAGGGTGGAAATCCCCGGGTGTTTCACTGCTCCATGGGAACTGGGTGCATGCTCAGACTGTGGCTAACTCAGCTTCTCACACCCCACATCTCCTCAGTCGCTCCAAAGCCTGGTGAGGTCTGATAAATCTCTCCTGACACAGCAAAACATTGCCATATGACACTGTGGAGCTGTTACTCTAAGTGTTTCTGCATTCCAGCCACCTTCTAGCTGGGTAGAAACCAACAATTTGTAAAGAACTTTTGTAAAAGAAGGAGTCGTCGTGCCCTCAAAGTCTTTAGAGGTGGTTAATGGAATAGATGGGCTTTAAAATCTCACAGAGCCTGTGTTTGCATCTCTCAGGACTGACATCCCTGTAAAGATTTGGCTTTGTGTGTGAATTACTTTAAATCCAAAGGAAGTGATTTTATTATGCCATGGGAAGGCTTTGGTGATGGATAGCAGTGTGGAAATTACAGACTCCACTGCCTAGCTTTGAGCTGTCTTTGCTCTAAAGTAGAGGGACTGAGAAGCAGAAACTTGCCCACAATGCCAGGGACACTGGGCTTGTTTTAGAGCCTGGTGTTGCTTCTCTGTCCCCCACCAGCACCAGCAACACAGCAGACTCTTCTTCTCCAGCAGAGCTCCATAGCAGATGTAGCCAAAGCTGCATCCCCTTTGCTGTGGATGAATTTGGGCAAGTAGGTTAAACTTTCTGGACAGTCTCAGTCGCATGAGCTGTTGTAACTGGACACTTTACAGAGTGCCAGGCGCTGCTGCCCTCCCCTTTCTCTCCACATTTTGGTTCAGCTAGCCCTGGGCCGCCTTCACTGATGCATCCAGTTTCATAGGTGAGGACCTGGAGGAGCTCAACCAGGTGTCTAGCAACCCGAGCAGCTCCCAAGTCACAGACTCCTTGTATGTCATTGGAGCTGTTCGGTAGGGGAGCACCCCCAAGCTTGGGTACATCTCACCGTGCTGGTCCCCCACATGGCTTTCACTACCCAAAAGGCCTGGGAATGCTTTGTCCAAGGGACAGCTGGACCTAGGGCTGGGTCCTGCCACTGGCCCTGTCTCCTGGTACTGTTGGGACTGCTGTCACTGCAGACACAGCAACACCAGGCTTTGGATCTATGTATAAATTCAAAGCTCTTCACAAGCAGCAATGCTATCTCTGTTTACACCCGTCTGGCATTGCTATTGCAAGGCAATATCCAGAGACCTTCCTATCCCTCCCTGCAGTCAGGGACGCAGCCCTGAACCCAAGGTTATCTAGGGGATCAACATGGGCAGCTGGAGGAGCTGCGCCACTGTCACTCCAGCAGGGTGTTGGGACATTTCCTCCAGTTCTGCTTTGTATGACAATAACAGAGAAGCAATTTTCAGGCTTGTCCTTCACTCCCTGACTTGAGGCAGGTTTGGGGGCAACTTGCCTGGTTGCAACATGCTTCTCCGGGAGTAGGACTGCTGGTAGCTCCATATGATGAAGTGTGGTGCCTGTGAAAGCAGGTGATCCCTTCCTCCCCTGCTTTGACTGAAGCAAGAAAAGGTGGGAAATGGAAAAATTCAACAGGCAAAACTGTATGCAAAACTGCAAATCCATGTGTGTACCCCCTGCCACAGACCAGTGCATTGCAGGCATCTTGCTGTCCACCAGCTGCCTCCCAAGTCTTGCCTGACCTTGCCAGACACAGATCTGCCAGGGTCTCTGCACCAGTCTGGATCTAGCCATCCTGCACCGGCCCCTGAGGTCTGTGGTGGTGTTAAATCATTCCCTTCGCCTCCCCTCAGTCTGCTACTTGCTCTTCAGCCATGTGAAATAAACAGGCAAGTCCACCAGTTCCTGGGGAGGACAGGTATCTCTGAATTCACTGTGTGTAGAGTCAGTGCTGACCGTGCCCTGAGGCTGCCCACACCTTGACCTTGCAGGTCTGGCCCTCAGCTCTGAAGTTTCTGAATAAACACTCCCCATTGTGCTGGAGGCATGCGGTTTCCATCTTCAGAAGAGCCTCCAAATTGTCTGTGTTGTTTTTTCCTAGCCTCTGCAAATTAATAACGATGGCTCGCAGGGGATACACAGCGATGGGCTGCAGCCACTCTGCCTGCGCGGCTCGAGCTGCTGTGTGGGGCTGAGGTGCTGGTGCCCTCACCCTGGGGAGAAGGGGTCCCAGTTATCCACCATGCTATGCTGGGCATAACCTTCCCCTCAGCCCTGGCAGAGAGCTGGGACGGAGCTGGCCAAATACATCCTGCCTGCAGCTGCGTTGGCAGCAGCAGGAGCAGAAAACCCTAGGGGAGACGAGCAATGCATTTGTGTTGTTCACCATGGAAATGTTTTGGGGGTGATAACCCCACCAAAGCCCTTCCCCTGTGGTGCAGGGGAGACACCATCTGGAGGTCTGCACAGAAGGCAAGACAGCAACACACAGCCAGACCACTTCTCCCTCACTACCTGAGGACTGGTAGGGGGCGAATGGGCTTGCAGAGCCCCAGGACAAATGAGCAGAAGGTGTAATAGCAGCAGCTGGGGGCAGGTGGGCAAGCTGTGCCCACTCCTCTGCACCAGTGGAAAGGGTCCAGGGAAGGAAAACAGAGACAACTCTGAGCAACTAGCAAGGATAGGACTTTTCAGCCTGGAGAAGAGCTTTTAACGAGAGAAAAGCTTTCAATTACAGCAGCCGCCTCTGGGCCAGAAAACAGTGGAAGCTGGGTCAGGGGGATCTCTCATCTGACCAAGCATGGCTGTTTTATCCTCCTCAATACTATTTCGAGCTGCCACATTAAATCTATCAGCAATGGCTTTGTCGTGCATTACGGTGCTGTGATGTCCCACCTGGTGGTTCCAGGAAGGTGCAGAACTGGAAGAGGTGCGTGGGGATGGGTTATGTGACCAGCTGGCAAAGCACAGTGGCCATGACACTGACACAGCTCCTGGACTCACAAGGTGGTCACCAACTTCAGGGAGCTCGCTTGACCATACGGTGCACTCTGGACCCTTACCCAGATGCCTGCAAAATGAGTCAGGTGAGTAGAGTAGCAAAGTCAGAGCAGCATGATTCCCTGTGGGTGAGCACAGGCCTGCCCTTGGTGCGTATCAGTTCACACTGAAGCACTCTTCAAAGGAAAAAGCTGATCAGGAATCTCAGCCAGTCATTCTGTGGAAATACAGCTGCTGGTGCAGGACTGAAGTGAATTCAGGAGGCAAGTCCTGGATTAGCCAGTGCCCTCTGATCTCTGCCACTGCGAGCAAAGGGCATACCCAACTTGTACCACCTCATTACAGGTATTTCATGAAAGATGAGTTGTGTCCCATCTGGTAGAAGTGGGAGGCGAAGGCGCAGAGGGAGCCCCAGGGACTGCTGATGCACACTTACAGTGTTACCTTGGTTGTGCCCTGCCACAGTCCCAAAGATGGTCATGACACCAGGAACAAACTAGACCTGAAATTTGGCAACCAGCTGGGAACCTCCAGTTCCCAGAGAGCATTTCTGGGTAATTATTTCAGTTTGGAGGTTGCTCTCCAGTGCTGGAGCAGAGATCCCTGAACATTTCCCATGCTCCCATATGTTGTCTGGGCTGATTCCTGTTGTGAAAGGCTCTTCATTAAAAAGCTGAATAACACCTCAGAGGAGAAGTGAAGATATTACTGTTTTCACTTTATATCAACTCTGGAAGCCGTGGTGTTTAGTAGGGAGCCAGGGAGTTATCTTCTCCCACACTGAAGAAACTTTACTTTCCCTTTGCTAAATTGCCTCCTACAGAAAAAAAAACTGCACTTGTTCAGCACCTTCTTCGCCGGGATCTGTGTGTTTCTTGCTACTCCCACATGGCTTTTCTCACAGGAACGTGGGTGAAATAATACAGCACAGAGCCCTGGTTTGTGATGTGCGTTTGATATGAATGTTTTGACTGTATGCTTTTAGTAGCCCTTTGTGGGAAATGGCTTGTGCTGTTTTCTCTCAGCTTTGCATAAAAAAGTGCTGTTGAGATAAGATTGTGCATGTCATTTTATTATTCACCATTGCTAATTTAAATGTGCAATCAGCACAGAGCACACAGGATCAATTAATCACCTGCTTCTAGGCTCAGAAAAGCTACCAGAAAGCTCAGATATCTTGACACTCCCCGTCTTTCAATATCCGTATGTCTTGCCTGGTTTTCCTAGAATAATAGAGGAAAAAAGAGTTAGAGCTCAAAAAAACACTCCCTAAGACATACTTTGGCTCCCATCCAGCCCATGGAATGAAGCTGACCATTATAAAATTGGCTTGCTCATTTTGCTGTCTGAAAAGCTGAGGTGACTGCAAGTCATCCTGGCCCACAGGTGTCCCCTCCCTGGGCATGCAGCACTGGTGGTGGGTCTCCAGCCCAACCTGCTCGCAACAAGGCTGTCCCAGTGTGAGGTTATGGTGTCCATGGCTCTGCCTAAGCCCTAGACACCCCTCCCCAAGGATGGAGAACACACATCCCCATCTCCCTGGTGCACCATCCTCTTGGGGAAGGGGTTTACCCCATGTCCAACCTGCACCCTCTGGGGCTGCTGCTTGTGGCTGTTGCCCTGCATTGCATCTCCTGCTACCACCAAGAAGAGTGTGGCTCCATCCCATTTGCAAGCATACACTGCTGCTAGATCCCCCCAAGCCTCCCCTTCCCAGACTATCCAGACACAGCTCCTCCGCACCTCCTTGACAAGCTGGTCACCCCCTCCCTCCTGCAGCCCATCACACACTTTGTGTTATTTGCCATGCAAGTGTACTGCCAACCTGTGTTCAACCTGATTTTCACCCTCGGTCCCTTTCTGGCAGAAACCCCTGCTCAGTCACTTCCCAACCTGGGTAAAAATCACTGCCCCAAAGCAACCCTTGTGCTTCTCATGAGGTCCCTCCTGCCCTTAGTCCTCAAGTTTATGGTGGCACCTTTAGTGTGAAGTTCTACCAAAACAGCCATGAGGCACATAACTGGGCATCTGCATTCGCAGAGGTCCCTTTGAAGGACTTACTGGTGCTATTTGACTGTCTGGACTAGATGCCTAGTTGGCCTTTTTGCCCGTCTAAGTTCAACTCTTCCTTCTCTAATTGCAGGCAGCACAGACCATGGGACCTTCTCCCACCCTCTACGGAGCATCTGGTTTGTTGCCAGCTTGCAGGCACTCATGTTGGAGGGTCTCCTGGCTGTGGATTCCTGACTTAACCTTTTGGATCTGCTGATCATGCAGGCACAGGGTGGTCTGATTGAGCAAGCTGATCCAAAGGATGAATACTCAGCTCTTCTGTGGGATTAGTCCACTGCCAACACAATGAGCTAAATCCCTCAGCCTGCAGCTGCACGGTAGTCACTGAATGTGGTGCCAGGGATGGGGCAGGAACCTGCAGGCAAGGGCTGGGGGCACAGGCACTATCCACAGGCACTGCCAGCACAGGAGGGTGAAGCTCACAGGCTTCACAGCCCAGCACCCGGCTCAGCTGACATGAAAAATTCCTCTTCCACTTTCCTGGCAGGAACACGCATGCCTCCTGTCCCTCATGACGGTATGCCACAAGCGCCCAATTTCAGACTGGCCAAAATTAGACCCCTGGAGGTCTCTGCCAAGGGCATGAGCTTACATTTGCTGCACACAGAGCTGGCATTCATTGGCATAGGTGTTCCCATCGGTCCCACAGACAGGCAAGTGCAGGAGGGGGCAGGCCTGCAACTCGACCATGTCTCCACACACTGGCTGGAAAGGAGAAACCATAGCACATGTTTCAGGGCCAGCAGCACCCTCTCCTCCTCCCACAGCATCTGGGCAGGAGCAAGCGTCACTGGTGACCCGGTTCCCTCTGCCCTGGACATGTTCATGGCGTGAACACACAGTGGGAAAGCGGGGAGCAGAGGCCACCACATCCCTCAGTAGGACTCACAAACCTGGGCTTTGGTGCAGGTTTGATGCTGAAGCACCAATACTCATGAGGCTGGGGATGATTTCTGGGAGCAGCCTTTCTCCCAAGTATGCCAAGCACTAAATCCCATCTCAGGCCATGAACAAAGAAAACCAGAAACTTCTTACCCTTCTCAGGCCATTCCCTTCATTCAGCTCTGCCCCTGGAACAGAGCAGAGACCCGTGAGCGTGGCACGCCTGTGACCGGCAGCAGGAGCAGAAGGCTTCGACAGAGGGCCACATCCAAACCAAAGGGAAGGCAGGGTTGTGCAGGGCCCGCTCAGGACCCGGATCAGTTGTGTGATTTTCGTGAGGGGGCGATCAGCTTGCTGCATGCCACCCCCCCCACCCTCCCAGCAGCACAGTGCACAGGCTCCATTGGCAGCTGAGCCATGTGGGTCAAAGCTGGGAACACCTGTTCCCACACCCTAATCCCTCTTCTGACAGCCCTCTCTCCCAGTCTCTGGACCAGGAGCCCCATAGAGCATCCAACACATCCCAGGAAATGTGAACCCATGCAATGCTGCAGGGGGACATGGGGCATCTTCAGGGGGCTGAGGCTGGGTGACGTTGCACAGCTGGACTCCAGCCATCCCCAGGGAAAGCTGTGTTTGGTGGGTTCCTTTACTGCAGTCAGGCTGAGCCGCAGCGACAGTTCACAGCCTGTCTGTGTGGTGCACGAATGTCCTGGGAGTGTGAGGGCTCACACTCAGGCTGCTGCAGAACCACCACTACCTGCACGTAAGTAGCACCAGTTTTTCAGAGCCTACAAAGAACTGCTTCCCACCTGAGTATTCTGAGCATGTAGTGCTCTTGCAAAGGTTTGCAGGTCTTCTTGGAGGCAGGAATAACAGTAGCTACCACCTCAGTGTACTCCTGTCCTTCCAGACCCTGGTTCCCATTCGCATCACAGGCTGACCCCTATCCCGTCCCTCTCCCAATGCAATATGGCCACCAAACCAGCCCGTAACCCTTTCCCCAACTGCTAATAATGCACGGTGTGTCCCAGTCCTTCTTCCCCATCATGCTGCTGCTGTGTTTGCTTGCCCTCCTCGCCTTCTCTCCAAGCCAGAGTTTCTGGGTCTTTCTGCCCCCCCACCCATTTTTGGTCCCTCCATGGTTCCCAGCCCACGACCAAAGAGCTGGCTGCAGGCAGCAGAGCAGGCTTACCGCTGGCAGTGATGAGAGTCACCAGTGCCACCACCACCACCAGCTCCCTCGCAGGCATGGTCGGTTCAGGCACACACGCTCGTGCACCTCTCTCGGCTCATGGCTGCCTTTATAGGGGAGGGCACTGGCTTATCTCAGCAGTGCTGGGAAAAGCAGCATTTTGAGCAGTGTTTGATCTGTGCTGGGAACAGCTGGACTGTGCACCCAGAGGGATCACTTTGGTGCTCTTGTGCAGCTGATAAGCCACCCCAGTGCCACTTACCAGCTGCAGGTGCCAGCACTGGGGGCCGCTTTACAATCCCTTTGCTCTCTAGTCTGGTTTGGGCAATGCTGCTCTTCTCCACTCCAGCCAGCCAGCTTACCACTGGGTGTATCTCACCTGAACCAGCCCTCAAGCTTTGCAGCTGCTGTTCTTCATATGTGACAGGTATCTCCAATTGGGTTCATAGAATCGTAGGATCGCAGAATCATAGAATACCAGGTTGGAAGCGACCTCAAGGATCATCTGGTCCAACCTTTCTAGGCAAGAGCACAGTCTAGACAAGATGGCCCAGCACCCTGTCCAGCTGCGTCTTGAAAGTGTCCAGTGTGGCAAAGTCAACCACTCCCCTGGGGAGATTCCAATGGTTGACTGTTCTCATGGTGAAAAATTTTCCTCTTGTCATGTTCAGTCAGAATCTCCTCAAGGGTGAACTAAATCCAGTTCTCTCAGCCTGTCCTCATATGGCAGGCTTCCCAGTCCTTTGATCATCTTGGTGGCCCTTCTCTGGACCCCCTCCAGCCTATCCACCTCTTTTTTGTATAGCAGGGACCAGAACTGTAACACAGTATTCCAGATGTGGCCTGACAAGCGCTGAATAGGGTGGGATAATGACTTCTTTATCTCTGCTGGTGATGCCTTTTTTGATGCAACCCAGCATCTTCTTGGCCGCAGCAACACACTGCTCACTCATATTGAGCTTCCTGGCCACCAGGGCCCTCAGGTCCCTTTCCACAGAGCTGCTCACCAGCCAGGTGGATCCCAGTCTGTGCTGCACTCCTGGATTGTGTTTTCCCAGCTGCAAGACCTTACACTTGTCAGTGTTGAACTTCATAAACCTTTCTAGCCCACTCTTCCAGCCTATCCAGATCTTCCTTCAGGGTGGCTCTCCCGGAGTGTCTACTTCCCCACTCAATTTGGTGTCATGTGCAAAATTCATCAGGCTGCACTCGATCCCGTTATCCAGATCACTTATGAAGAAATTGAATAACATTGGGCCCAATATCGATCCCTGGAGGACCCACTTGTGACGGGTTGCCAGTTAGAAAAAGAGCTATTTACCTTTGGCCTGCCAGCCAATTCCCCACCCACCACACAGACTACTTGTCTAGGCCATAACACATCAATCTCTCCAGGAGGAGGCCATGGGGAACAGTATTAAAAGCCTTGGAGAAGTCTAAGTAGACAATGTCCACCACTCGCCCCATGTCAACTGACCAGGTCACTTGATTATAGAAGGCCGCCACGTTCGTCAAGCACAATCTGCCCTTAGTAAAGCCATGTTGGCTTTTCCCAATAACGTGCTTCATTTGACTTGCGATAGCCCCCAGCAGGATTCACTCCATAACTTTCCCGGGGACTGAAGTAAGACTGATGGGCCTATAATTTCCTGTATCTCCCTTGAGCCCTTCTTGTAGATAGGGGTAACCTTTGCCTTCCTCCAGTCCTCTAGAACATCCCTCAATCTCCATGACTTTCCAAAGATTATGGAGAGTGGCCTCACAATGACATCCATATGACCATCCTCACTGCCTCTTTCTGAGAAGCTGAATTTTCCACATCTGTCCCCACCTCCCTTTGGTGAGTCAAAATCAATTGGTGAAAGGTAAAGGATGGAAAACAGGACCACTGGGTGGAAAGTTGGTGTCATAGCTGAAGGCTACTGTTGACCAAAAACCAGAAGGCCTCCTTCACCCTGGGATGGGATGGGAGGTGCTGGCAGGGGGTAGGTGTCCTACAGAAACGACCAGTGGGCTGGGAGAGCTCCAGGCACCCACAGCATGCACGTTTGCACTTGCTGAGGAGCTGACCATGACCGTGCTCAGGACATTTCTTCCCCACAGTGTCACCTGAGGCTTAGGAAGGTACACACTGGTCCCAGCCAGCTGAGTCAAGAGGGGACGGCTTGGTGAGCATCCCCCATGGCCAGAGGTGCCCAGGCCCTGCACAAGGCTGCTTCCATCCTTGCCCTTGGGAGGTCCTTCCACCGAAACCAGCAGGGGTGTGAACACGTTTTGGGAGGGGGGAAGGTGACCAATTCAGGGTTCCCCTTGCAGAACCATTCCTCTACTCTGCTGAGATGGCTGTGCACACGTTTTATATTCCCTCTTCAGGAAGTTTACACAGTTCAATAACCTTTGGCTTTTATTATTATTCCACTTTGGAAATTCCTCAACTAAAGTAAATATTTAACTGCTTTAGCAGTTGTTCCTGAGGCACATGGGGGCCCATTGGGCTTGTTTAGTCTAGTACAGGGGAGGCCAAGGGGGGATCTGATAGCAGCCTACAACTGCTGGAAGGGCAGCTGATGGACCCAACTTCTTGGTAGTGCCAGATGACAGAATGAAAGCAACAGGCACAAACTGCAGTCCTGAGATGTTCAGGTTGGCAGTTAGGAAAGAAACCTTACCCTGGAGGGTGAGGAACCCAGACCAGCAGGGAGGTGGGAGATCTCCATCTTTGGTGGGCTGTGTACAAAGCCACGGATGCCCTGACCAAGCCCTGCTGTGGATGAGGTTTGGTGGGCGAGCCCTGGACGGCCCTGCCACCAGCATATTGGGTCCTGGGGACGCAGCAGGTCTCACTTTCCGGCACAAGCAGATACAGTTCCTTAGGCACTCACCTTGCAAATCTGGTCCCAGCCAAACTCAACTATGTGGGCAACATAGGACTACCTCTTGCAAACTGCTCTCACACCAACACTCAGCACAGCCACAGATGAGGGCTATCATGGGCCTTTATGGTCTTCTTCAACATTTTTACTACCATCTGATAGTAATGCCTCCAGTGCCACTGCTCTGGATAACGATGCTGTGCTGCTGGCCCCAAGCATGGCCTGGCTCTTCGGGTCATACTGGTGGCAGCATGGGAGTGATGGGCTGAGGCTGTGCAGCTAGGATTGCTCTCCTTGGGTGGAGAATGGCAGGAAAAGTCCGCTTCCCCTCGGTGCCAGAGGCAGCAGGTCATGCGGTGCTGGGGAAAAGCTGTTGGCCAATATGAGGCTTGATCTTCCTTCACCTGGTTCCTCAGTGGTATTCAAATGCCGCTGCCTTCACAGAGCAAGTTAAAATGACATGCTAAGAGATGACAAAGGGGAAATCACCTCTTGCAAACTGTTTTTGTCTTTTCCATGCTTTTTTCTCAAGCCCAGGCTTGCAGCCCCTGATGAAAGTCCTGCCTTCTGTCCCCCTCAAAGACGAGGTGGGGAAATTCTTCCTCTGGTGGGACAGGATGTTTTCCAGTGGCTGCTTGCCTGCACATTGGCCACAGAGCTCCAGATATGTCTGAGACAGTCACACATTTGAGCCCAGGCTTTCCTCCTCCGCACTGCTGGTATCACAAAGTGGGGGACCCTTCTGCTGTCCCTCATGGGTCCCTGGCTCCCAGCAGCACATGGGGGAACCGCACCCCATCCCCTGCATCTAGGGCTGCCCATGGACTCCCCTCTGGCTTCTCCTGGGGCAGGAACAAGGGTGCTGGCTCTGCTGCCTCCTCCCCGCACCCCTGCCAGCTGCAGCCCTCCAAGGAGGGCAGGAGGGGCAGGTATGAAGGTCCCGGGCTTGCCTGCAGAGCTAGAGACTTCATCTCACTGCCAGCAAGGCAGAGAAGCTCTGCTGGAGACAGCAGTGACGAGGAAGGAGATTTCTACTTCCAAACCCGATCTCATGCTTGTTCCCCTGTGGGGTGGCCCCTACCCTTGCATTTGTTCCTACACACTCACTGGCACCCACCCGACTGTGTCCATGCTGCCTGCCTGGGATCACTCGTTGCATCATGAGTCCTTATGACACCTTTGCCTCCCAGGTGGCTGTGGCACTGTTTGCAGACTTTCCATCTGGCTGGGCACAGATGACAGGAAGCCAAGCCACCTTGCATCACATTGCTCTTGCTCCACATCTGCCTGGTGGCCTTATCTGTGGTGTGGCCTTGGTGTCGTCACCACTCCACCCAGGAGCTGCTGGTTCCTTGCTGTTATCTGTTTGTTGTCTTTCCCGGATGTCACGGCTGTCCTTAGCCTCCTGGCTTGCTGTGATAGCACTGATATTTTAATTCCTGTTCTGCTTCTCTTCCCAGGGCTTTTGCATACCAGAAAACGCCAGGGACACTCAAACACCACAGTACCCTGGGAGCAGGCGTGCACGGTACCTCATGCAGCCCAAGCCCAGAGCTTGCAGTCTATCCTCTCATTGCACGAGAGGGCAAGTCAAAAAGAGGAGGGCAAGTACCACACTCATTTTCATCCTTAGCTCCCTCCCTCAAGATGAGTTTTACAGAGACAATGATAGTCTCCATTCTGCCTCTCCGCTCACCCTGAGGTCTGCCCAGGAGCAGAAGGATGAAGGACTGATTTGTTCTTCTCCCTTGCATACAGAAAAAGCAGAGATGCAGGTGACCAGAGGCTTTCCTTTGGGTATACAGGGGAGCCATAAACCTTACACCTGAGGAGGTTTCCCTGTGTAAGAGGGGCAGAGATCAGCATCACCATTTCCCACCAGTATTACTGTGGGTAAATACTCCCACGCAACAGGCAGTGAGCAATGCCCATTATTTCTTCGATGGCTCAAAAATTTCCCAGTGATACCATCAGCTGCAAGAGCACAAGACAGGGTGAGTACACAGATGAGTCCTCCTACCTGCTGATGCTCCCACCAGTGGAGGGGACAGGCATCGATTTGGAGAAGATCAGAGCTTCCCACAAAGCCAGACTGTGTGCTGGACCTCAGAGGTGCAGCAGGCTGGGGAGAGCACCCACTGCACACCTCCTTCCCCTACTTTGACTGCTGGCTGGAGTATCCGTAGCTGGGCAGATGTTGCTGCAGCTCACCCCGATCCAAGGATGCCTGCCTCTCCTCTCCCTTGGGTTTGCTTCTTGCCTGTTTGGACCTCTGGACTGTAAGACACACTCCAAATGCATCTGCAATCTGCAAATGCCCTGCAGCTCCTTGTCAGCTTAAGGGTGGTGTTGACCTTCCTTTTCCTGTGTGCTTCCACATGAGGGACAGGTGTCCAAATCCTCAGTGCAGCAGATGAAATAGCAGAAAACCATGGATTTACTTTTTTGTCAGTAAACGCTCAGGATGGGGTAAACCCAGCTTCTGTGCTGGCGCAAGGGAGGGGATGAGGCTGTGTGCCTGGGCTGGGTGGGCAAGGCCCTGAGCTAGCTGGGCTGGAACCGCTGTGGGACTGTGCCCTCCTGCTCTCAGCTGACATGGTTCACCTGGATGCTGGCAGCAGGGTGTCCTGACTTCAGCTGGGACAGAGTTAATTTTCTTCCTAGTAGCTGGCATAGTGCTGTGTTTTGGATTTAGTACCAGAAGGATCCTGATAGCAGCCTGATGGTTTAGTTGTTGCTGGGTAGTGCTTAGGCTGGCCAAGGACTTCTCAGCTCTCAGCTCTTCCAGGGGCACAAGAAGCTGGGAGGGGGCACAGCAGGGACAGCTGACCCCGACTGACCCAAGGGATATCCCACACCACATGATGTCATGCTCACCATAGAAAGCTGGGGAAAGAAGAAGGAAGGGAGGGACATCCGGTGTGATGGCGTTTGTCTTCCCAAGTCACCGTTACGTGTGATGGAGCCCTGCTTCCCTGGGGATGGCTGAGCACCTGCCTGTTGGTGGGAAGCAGGGAATGAATTCCTTGTTCTGTTTTGCTTGCATGTGCAGCTTTTGCTTTCCCTATTGAACTGTCTTTATCTCAACCCTTGCATTTTCTCACTTTTACTCCTCTGATTCTCTCCCCCGTCCCATTGTGGGGGGAGTGAGCGAGCGGCTGCGTGGGGCTGAGTTGCCAGCCGGGGTAGGTATATTGGCTGTCCCAAGCATGATCAATGTTCACCTTTGTTTATCTGGGAACTTGCATCCCCTGTAATTTACCACATAATCAGATTTCAGAGTCTCTTTCTCCCTGGATTTTGTTTCTGGATGAACAAGCCTGCACTGGGCCTCAGTTTTTTATGCCTTTGTCTTTCTCAGCGTTGCTGACTCCATCTGTTGTAGGACTGAATGCTGTCATCATCCTGCATTTAGCACCACGCTGGAGGAAAATGGGTGGCGCATGTGCCAGCTCTCCCCTTCAAAGCAGCAGCTGCTCTTGGCAAGTATTTGTGGAGGAGGTCCCTTGGCTTTTTCAGGAAAGGCCTGGTCTTCCCTGTCTGCCAGTTGCTAAAGCCCCCGAAGCAACCCCAGGATGAATTAATGTAGAAAGGGATGCTATGTAGGAGAATCAGGGAGGGCTTTTTGTTTCCCTGTGCATTGAGGCGATGTCGTTCAATGATGCCACATTTGTGTGGGGATATTTGGCAGCAGGATCACCCAATCATGCCTGGCCAGCTTTCCACATCACCGCTGGTAACATTCACACTTTTCTCCACTTTGTTATACACATGCCGGGGTGCAGCATCCATCTGAAGAAAACGCAGGGAGTTAAATGCTCTCCAGTTCATACAATGACTGTGCAGGCGCACACACGCTGGTCAGCACTTTCCCTTTAACTAACTCGCCAGAGAAGGAAGAAGCAGGTCTTACTTGTAGATACTAAAAGCAGAACTGTGTGTCCTTGAGGTTGCCTGCTGCTTCTGGCTTCAGAGCCCACCTACTGTGCAGGTAGAAATTTTTCCAAATGACCTATTAACTACTTGGGTATGTATAAATTAACACCAGGAGGGACCCACAACAAACATCATCAAACAGAAGGGTACGGTCACACTCCGTGAAACCCATCCTGTTTCTTCCAGCACATTCCCGCATCTTTTGGTTTGTATTGCTCTTGAAAGTTGCGGAGTGAACTTTTGTTTTGCAGAGCAAAGTTCTCTCTGAGACATGTCATCTATGTTGAGATAGCAATATCCTCAGCTGACTCACATCTTCACTTTATTTTTCACTGGCACACTATGGCCATCCAGATCTGTACTGGCAGATCAGAGCAGAACTAGAACCACTGCAAGCAGCTTGCTTTTGAGCAGCTAGATGCTAATGCAAAGTTTCTCCTCTGTGAACCTGTCAGGAAAAAATGAGCTCAACAGTGGCACCAAACCACACCTTTGTGCATAGCCTTCATCTCAGAGTCTACTCTGGAAAATACACCGGTCAAGGCCCCAGCCAGGTCCTGGCACCTCCAGACAGATGCTATTCCTGCTGCTGTCTGTCCCAGGAGGCAAAGCAGTGCATAAGGAAGAAATGCACTGCTGATGATGACAAGCACAAAGCCTGAGTGCCCTTGTGACGGATTTATGTTTAAATTGCTGTAACACATAAATCGGGCTGTATGTTATAGCAAGTACTACAGCAGGAGCCACCCAAACCAACAGAAAATGAGCCTCGCAAGTGCAGCAGTCACCCAACCTGAGCTGCCTTTGGAACCAGATTTTGGCAAGGCCCATTTAATCTTATTTTGGTGGCTAGAATGGGATGTGTATGACATCATGCCTTGGGCTGAGCCATGACATCTAGCTGTAAAAAAACCTGCGAAACAGATAAAGGAACCATTCAGGTTAAAAACGCTAAAGACTGTAACTATGAAATAGGGGAAGTTTCTCTTTGCTTAGATGAATGTAACTGCAGGTAGAATACAGCTTCTTGCCTGGTGATGAGTTTCTCTGCAGATGAAGTTATTTTTTTCTCTTGTACTCCTCAACCCACACACAACCAAAGCTTTGCAGGTGCCTCCCTGTGCACTGACAGGCCTGACTGTGTGCCTCTTGCAGAGGATTCTCCTCGCTTCTCTGCCAAGGTGAGCACACAAAATGGGACATGAGACACACAGCTTAGCATCATCCAGGTGAAAAGATGCACACCTGCATTTGTCACAGGATTGGCTACAGCAGAAATGAAAGGGGGAATCAGCCCCGTAGGGCTGTAAGGGGATATAGGCTCACACACCTTTCCTGTCACAAGTATGGGACAGCCTCTGTCTGCAGCAGGACCCGCTGGCAAGGAGGTTAGCAGGAGCTGTTCTATGTCAGCACCCACTATTTTGGGGCTGCTTGGCACCCCTCCCAAATTGCTGCACTGTGAAAAACCACCACACAAAACTGATTCGCTGCTGGCGGCAGAAATTAAAAGAAGAACTGTGCAAAAAGACTTCCAGGTTTGTAAGATGATGTCAAATATGAGTTTCATACTCTGCCAAGCCAGACCAGTTTCAAGCCTTTATTTCAAGTAATCAGCATTGCGAATTGTAGACAAAGCTTGTTGCCTGCTCTCTCATGAGACTTCTTTCCACAGAGATAGTGCTGTCCTTGTATTGACTTTTCTGGGCTTTCAGCAGAGGGCAGCTGGATGTTGCTGTCGCATCTCCAGAGCTTTCTGCCTCTCTTCACTTGTTCCTCCGCTGCCTGCCTTGCCTGCTACCTGTCCCTCCAGCTGAAGTCAGCTCTTCCCAAACCTCTTCCTTGGCAGAAGAGCTCTGCAGCCCACACAGCAAGCGGTGACCCTATGGAGCAGGATCCCGGAAGCAGGGGGCCACCGCGCTGCGACACTCAGCCTCCTGGCTTTGTGGCAGGGTGACCTGCGGGCAGCACGGAGCCATGCCCTTGCCTCCAGCCCCTGCCCTGCGGAAATGCACAGCTCCACACTACTGCCGTGACAGGGCTGGAAAAAAACCCAGAGGAATGTGCCTGTCTGGTGTGGCACCGTGCACCAGCGATGCTCGCCCACTCGCCTGGCTCAGCGTGCCCCAGAGTGAGGGAGAGATGGGAGGAGAGAGAGAGACAGATGCTGGGGACATCCCTGGGGTTTTGTGTGCCTTGAAGGGAGCAGTGACCTCAGAGAGGGTCCCCCCCATCCCATGCTGCTGGAGAGAGTGCACATGTCTGTCCCACTTGGCACTCCTGGAAAGCTGCGTTCCTATTATGGGAGCTGCACAGCACAGTGCACGGGCTGGAGTCCAGAGCGTGCTTGCCCACACAGGGCCCGTCACCAGCACTCAGGGTGCACAGTGCCAGCAGAGGGCATTTGTGAACAGGGGCACCCCCCACACAGCCCCCCCACGAAGCATGGGGTGTATGGCCCCACTGCTGCCCACCCCTGTCCACCAGTCCTCTTCCTCTAGCCCTTCCCTAAATCCTGACCTTACCTCCCTGCCTCTCACCCTGCCCAAGCCGTGCTCATCCTGGGCACCGCTTTGAAGCCTCGGGGAGGTGTGCTGCATGGTTTTTGCTCTTGTGAGCAACCCAGGGCTGTGGGCTTTGCCCCGGCACAATCTGAGGCCACTCATGTGCGGGGCCTGCTGCTGTACCCAGGGATGCTCAGGGCTGCTGGCGACCACACCGAAGAGCGGAGTCACAAGCCCAAAGTCCTACTCTCCTGGGAGAAGCTGACCACACGATGAGCTTGGGGTAAGCTGGTAGAAGAGCTGCTGAGGGGGCTGTGCTTCCCTGTGCCCTGCCTGGCCAGAAAAGGGCTTGTGAGGCTTGACTCAGAGATGCTCAGAAGGGCTAGTGGAAGCCACTTAGGAAGGGCAAAGAGACACTGAGACCTGAAGTCAACTCCTTGTCGTGCCAGAAAAAGGAAACTCCTTTGTGCCAGAGCAAGGTAGATTTGTCCAGATTCAGGATTGCTCCCGGAGATCACTGACTGTTTCAGTTTTTAATGACAAGTGGACTCTCCCACTGATGGCAACAGCCATACTTCCTGGGCATACTCTGCCTGCCTCTGCTCTCTCAGCATAACTTCACAAGGCAAAACCATGCACCACGGCCAGCAATAAAAAAGCGTGTGCGCTTGCTTGTGCACAGCATTGAACAGCTATTGTCTGTGGGATCAGATGACAAAACATTGGTCCGGTGAGGTCCAGCTGGTCCAAACCTTAACGCAAACCAAGAGAAACAGCTGCACGCAGCGTCTGATCTCACAGAAGAGTGCCAGCCTGGAGGCTAAGAAACAGCGGTGTTGTTGGAGGTCAAAGGATGGGAGACAGTACGCTTCTTCAAAGACTGCAGATGGCATATTAATCTGGAAGACTACCTGTGAGCAGTCACTGAATGAACAAGGAAGGAGCATCCAAACACGCTGGGCTAGAGCCCGGCTCCACAGAGCAGCACTTCTGCAGCTGAAGCAGTGCTGGAGGCCGCTGAGATCAGCGGGCCAGGAGGGCAGAGGGAAGTGGGAGTGGTGCGTGCCTGTGTTGGGAAGTAGTTTTAACCAATGAGAAGACGGTAGATTCACTTCTCCTTGCAGTGACTTTGCTTTCATGAGACCAAATAAACAGTCACACTAAATAGTAGCATTAAGGACTACTGGCAGGAGTTATTTATTGCACTTGAAAACCACTTGAGTGTCACCCGGTGTCCCTGAAGCGTTCTGAGGCTCACGGGGCTAACCAGATGCATGCAAGTCTGCCAGACCGCCCGCAGGATTTTGCCTGCTCAGCTGCCAGTCTTGCTTACCCCGTGAGTCACTGGTGCCTGCTGACCCCTCTCCAGTCCACCATGAGCAAGGTGCCTGCGGCACCCAGGGCGAGAGTGGGGTCAGTACTGGCTTCCTGCCTGCTGCTGCTCTTACCGAAGGACATCACTACACCCCTCCGCCATCACCACGGCTGGCGGAGATGGGTTTACAGGTCAGCTCCAAGGAGGTTTCTTTCCAGGCTCATGGACTTGCCACTCATCGGAAACACATGTAACTCTGAGGGATGTTGGATGGTGCCCAGACCTGCTTGCCTGGGCACTTCTACTGGCTTGATGATGGGTATGAGGAAACTCTGTCCTCAGGAATGTGGGACAGCCATGGGACAGGGCACCAGAGAGGTGGAGATCCCCATGCCAGGCAGCTTGCAAGGCTCAGCAGGACAAAACCACAGCTGACTTCACCTACCTCTGGCAAGGGGTCTTGCTCTGAGCTGAGAGAGGTCTCATCTGGCTGGAGACCTCAAGAAGGCCCTGCCAGCGGCACTGCTGGGGTCCTGTGATTTATTCCAACAAAAAGGTGGTCCTGGCCTTTTTGGCTTTGCAGAAAACGTGTTGAAACAAGCTCCATCGAGCTGACAGAAAAATACAGTTTACACTTAGTCATGCCAAGTGAAGGCTCCCTGAAACCCTCCAAGGGGTATTAACCCAAATACAGCCTGCACGACCCCGCAGCAGCTCACAGCTGCCTCTTACGCTCTCTGCTAAAGCCAAGAGTGTTTGCACGCTGCTCTGGCGGAGACGCACCAACCTGCAGCCGCGGTTACCACACGGTGTTACCGGCTACCGTGCTGGGGAGCCAGCCAGAGAAGAGGGGTGGGATCCCCAGGGCCAGCCCCGCGGCGGGGCTGCCCGCTCCAGCGCAGGGGGAGACGCTGCTTGTCGCCGCTAGAGGAGTGGAGGAGGAGGGCGGGATGGAGGGCGGGGGGTGGCGGAGCGGGATGGCGGGGGGTGGCTATGGGAGGATGCCGGGGCTGGGTGGCCGGGGGGGATGGCGGGGTGTGAGGCCGGGGGGGATGGCGGGGCTGAGGGGGAATATGCCGGGGCCGGATGGCGGGGCGGGCGCGGGGGGTGGGAGGCTGCGGGCGGGGCGCGGAGCGCGGTGCCGCCCCCCGGCGGGCGGAGCCGCCGCCGCCCCCGCCCCGTCCTCGTCCCCCGTCGGCGGCGCGGCGCGGGGCGGGCGGCGCTCCCCGCCAGCGCAGCGGCATGAAGGAGCCGTCGCTGCCCGGCACCTCGCTGCAGCGGGCCTGCCGCCTCCTCGTCGCCTTCTGCGCCCTCCACCTCTCGGCCACGCTGCTCTACTACCTGGCGGGCAGCGCCCTAGGGCCGCCGGGCAGCCCGGAGCCGCCGCCCCGCCGCCCGCCGCCCGCCAACCTCTCGCTGCCGCTCTCCCGCTCGCCGCCGCCCGCCGCCCGGCCCCGGCCCTCGCCCGCCTCGCCGCCGGCGGGCCTCTGCCCCGACCCTTCCCCGCTGCTTGGTGTGTGCCGCCCCGTCGGGGTTTGGGGAGGCTGAGGGGCTCCGCGGCGGCCACGGGGCGGGGGGGGGGTGCGCGGGCATCGCGGGCGGCCGCCGCCCCCGCCCCGACGGGCAGCGCCGCCCGCTGCCGGGTCCCACCGCCGCGCCTTGGGTCCCGGTGCCCCTCGTGGGTGCTGTCCCCGCGGGGCGGGGCGGGGCGGGGGTGACAGCGGCGCGGCTGCCCACGCGTGCCGCCGGCCGGCCGTCGCGGCCGCGGGGCCCCGGGGGGGCCCCGGGGGCGGCGCCGGGGGGGCGGGGCGCGGAGGCTCGCCGGGGAGGCAGGGGCGAAGGCATCCCCGGCGCTTTCGGGGAGCGCTCCCTCCCCGTCCGGGGTGGGTTTCTTTCTGGTTGCCGGAGAGGTTGGGTAATTTCCTCTGGGAACTCTACCCAAAGTGCGCCTCTTGCGCAATCCCGCAGGAAGGATCCGACGGGCTGTTTGCGCGCTGCGGGCTCTCGCCGCCTTTTGTGTGCGCGGACCGGCCCGGTGAGCGGCGCGGGTTGCAGGGGGGCTGCGGGGCAGGGTGATGAATACAGTTGTTATGCATCCCGACGGCGCTTCCCACGTATTTGCTCTTGTGATGCAGTATCCTGATACGTGGCAGCCTGGCGTGTGTTTTATCTGCACGGGGGCCGTGCTCCCGCAGGCCTTTCCCGGGACTTGCTGGGGTGTGCTGGGAGGCTGGCAGCCTCTTCGTGGCTTCGCAGCCCGCTGGTAGTCTGATTCTTGTGGTGGTCACCTGTAGCTTAGTTTTGACCAGCTGGCTTTGTCCCTGTGGCAGTTTGATCCACTGTGTCCCCGACAGGGGTGGGGGCGAGGCCAGTTTCAGCCCTTTTCCTCCCCTCCCAAAGCTCTCGGCTCAATTTGCTCTTTGTAGCTGCCTGCTCCTTGCAGAGACCCTCCCGTGGTGTCGGTGGGGTTCATTACCGGTGGGGTTCATTACCGAGACCTGCTGGCATCCCAGCTGATAGCGACCTGGCCACCAGCTGTTCGGGACCTGGAGCCTGGGGATCATCTCCCTCTTCATCAGTGTGCCACGTTAGCACGGGCACCTTTTATTACCGGAGATGACAACAGGGGAAGAGACTTTCGAGAAGCTACCTGTGGTTTTCAATTTACGAAACCGACACAGAAATTCATAGTTTCTCTGGGTGCTGGCTGGTCAGCTGTTTATGGATCAATGCATCTGACTAACAAATTACTGGTTTGTTATTTTAGGAAGGTGGTTTTGAGGTCACTAAAAGGAACTGTGCTATGTTTTGTTGTTGTTGTTTTTGATTCTTATCTTTCACTTTTTTCCCCCGAGATTGCTTTAAGTTGAAAGTGGCTGTGCAAGCCTGTCCTCACAGAGTGGATGTGGGAGGCCTTTATGAATATGGCTTTACATGGTCTCCAATTACCCTGATCCTCTCAGGAGTGAGTCATGTGCTTTTGAAATGCCCGGAGTTTAGAGAAATGCTCTTAGTGTCCCCAAGATTCAAAGCATTATCAGAGTTAGTCGCTGAAGGATCAATTAAAATATCTTACACCATCCTTGTAACATTTTCAGTGCAATTTGCAGGATCTGACGGAGGCCAGGTGAGGCTTTTGGAGGCGGTTACGGATGTGCAGAGAGCTACAGGGCCATGGAGAAGGTCGCTCTTCACCACACAGTAGGCCAGTGGCTTCTAGCTGCGCTACCTTACGCACTTGTGGGGTGGTACAGTCAGATACAGGCTGGCACCGTGGTGGCTTCAAGGGTTTGTAGCCAGCAGGTCAGTGGGAAACCTGATGGGTATTTTTTTTTTTCCTTCTCTTGCCAGGTTTTGGTAGCAAACAGTATTTGTAAAACAATCCTTTCATGCCCCACATGTTGGTCAGACCTGAGTCAGCCCTGATCAACATCTCGTGTATCTCTAAGGCCAGTGTGGGGGATGGAGAGGTGTACATTCCACAGGCATTTCTGATGCTTAATTCACCCACCCAGAATTCAAAAAACCTCTCCTTTTTGTGCACAAAGCTCCTTGTCGGTATGAACGTAGCAAGCAGGAACCAGCAATGACCTTCCTGTGATTTCCACCTTCCCAAAGCCGTGGAGAAGTGCTCTGATGGGAACAGGTAGCTTCAGCTGCCCCTTTCCCTCAGCGTAAACCAACATTTATTTAAACACGCCTCATTATTTTTTAATTTTTATTCCCCCCCCCGGGAAGCATGTGATGAATCACACAGGATACGTGTGGCTGAACTGCTTGGGCTTTTTGACCGGTCAAATATCCAGGTACTCGTTCCAGAGGCCCAGAGTTTCCCTTCTAGCGATGTTTAGAGAGGGTAGTTTGCAACCCCTGCTGTCTGGCTCTTCAGCAAATGCATTAGCTGAATGAGGTTTAATCTCTACAAGCAGCTGCCAAATTTAAAATGCTTTTATGGTTCACTTGCCTTAAATTATAATTTAAAAGTATAGATCAGGGCTGGGGAAATAATACCATAATTCATCTTTGAATTAAAAGTCCTTAACAGCTATTAAATTCCCTAACATAAGGTAATATAAGCATTTTGGATTTATGCTCCAGTTGAGACCTGCGTGCCAATGAGTTTCTTAAATGGGGTAGCGAGAAGCAGAGCCTGCTTGCTGCAGTGAAATTTTGGCCTCTGAGGAGCCCAAATATATCCTGCAGGTGTCCGTTCCCCAAACTGTTATGTTCTTTAGGAGCTGTAGTACAATATTGTTGTTTTTTTTTAAAAAAAAGTTTTAAAGTTGCTCCATAGAAGTAGTACATCTGTTGGCCTAAGTGCTTTTGAAACATTCAAATGCTTTTCTTCTACCTTTTCCATTAAGTTCTTCTGTTTTGGTGATGGGGTAGTTATGTGCCTGCTGTTTTTAGGAGGGAGTGCAGAAAGGGGCAGGTTCTTTGGCACAAAGTTTCCTCCCGAAAAGAGCTCGTCTTAAAGCAGCACTTATCTTGCGGTGCCAGAAGCCTGCAAAGCTGACTCTCATGGACAGGCTTATCTGTATTTCAGGGATGTCATTTTCAAGTCCTGCCTGATGGAGAGCACGTGTTGTTTATGGAGGTTATTTTAGAATACAGCTGTCCCCTTAGCCATTCTTGACCCTCGTTTCGATACCAGGTGCGGCTGGTAAGGGATGGCAGACTGAAGAGATGTGTTTCTACCCTCAGCCTCGGGAGCATCTCATGGCAAAGATGGGCCAAGTGCAGTAAATGGGTTACACCCAGGTGTCTGTCTCATTTGCTTTTCACCCCCCGGGTTTAAGTTTAGAAAACTGACAACGCCAAACCCTAATAATTAAGGGATATTGACAAACCAAAAAAATCTAGGTTAATATATGAACCGGTGAACTGCCCAAAGCACAAACCACCAGGGATGAGCTCATTTTCACTGATGTTTAAAGAGGAATACAAGTCTCCAAATGTGGCTATTTGCTGGGAGACCTTGGGCATGCAAGAAAAACAACTGTTTCTTCGAGATGCCAGAGTCCTGAATAGCCACTGGTGCTTCCCGCTGTTAGTGAAGGCATGTTTGAAAAACCGAGGATCGAGAGAAATAAGCTCCTTTGCCCAGCTTGTAGGCGAGCAGCCGCCAGTCGTCTGGAGGGGGAAGGAGCTATGGCATGGACTTTCTCTTTGATGCGCTGTTTGTCGTGCCTGTGTAAGCCAGTGCAAGCAGTAAGCTCTGAATGGTAGATGCTGAAGGTAAGTGGTGGGAGTATTCTGATGCTTTGAGGCTTGTTCGGAGGAGATGGAAGTACCTGGTCAAATCGGTGGTGGTGCTTAGTGACTGTATTATGGGAGTCTGTAGGGGTTATGTGCTGGCTGAGAGGTCAGTGAATTCCCAGATGGTCTAGTTTGAGGCCCCTGTATATGTGTATGCAATCACAGGTGGGGTAGAGGATGCTTTAGCACTGGCAGAATCCTAGTGGAGCGTAATTTAGGGTGAGAGAGTGAAAACCTAAGAGGTGCTGAAAACAATGTTTTCTAAGAAGACTTCTGGTGGTGACTGTGCCGGAGGGGTTTGGTGTGCCTGCGGTCTGGTGCCTGTCACGTTGCCCACCTGCAGTCACGGGCTCTCGTCTCCCTGTGGGGGGTTTCTGCCCCAGAAACTGGGGGCTTCTGAGTCTGTGGGGTCACTTATGATACCAAGCGTCAGAGAAAGCATTTGCTTTACATGCAGCATCTCCCCCTCTGAACTTGCTGTTGTCTGCTTGCTTTTTTTTTTGTTTTGGTTTGGTTTTTTTGAACCTTCCCGATGCAGCCGCTACCTACGCTGTCCTGCCTGCCCTGTAACCCAGCTGCTACAGGCGTTACTTTGCTCATGGCCGCCAGCCAGGGTTGTGCTGTGTCCCTCCGCTGCCTTGTTTCGAAAAAGTAAAACAGAAACTCAAAGAGAAGAGCATGGAGAGGGGCTGGGGGAGGGGGAGCTAACAC
Source organism: Gorsachius magnificus (assembly GCA_034008185.1). Lineage (NCBI taxonomy): Eukaryota > Metazoa > Chordata > Aves > Pelecaniformes > Ardeidae > Gorsachius > Gorsachius magnificus. Next base: position 28,382,029 of record CM067109.1, on the reverse strand, counting down.
GTGGACCGGTTTGCTCAAAGTTAGGCTTTCTTGGCCTCAAAAGAGAAGCTGAGAAACTGTGTTAAACTTCTCCAAAGAATATGTTTAAGATGTTTGGCAGGGAGCAAATGTGTGATCCTGGCAACACCGCCGACAGCTCCGCAGCTTCCCGTGTGGTTGGGACCACGTCGTACCTCTGAAGCGCAGGGCTTTCTCGGCGGGCAGGGAGCAGTCTCTGCGGTGAGAGCGTCCCTGGCATCCTTTTATCTGGTTAAAGTAAAGGTCAAGGACTGTCAATTGGCCTTGCAAACTGGCTCGGAAAGGTACCGTGCCTTCCTGGAGAGCAGCTGTTTCAGGGACATGGCACAACAGACTGGATGTGCTCGGGGGAAAAGGAAGGTTTTCCATCTCGTGCATCTAGTGTTTTATAATGTGCTTGTTTCTCTGCCAGCATTGATCTGAAGCAATAGCTCGCTTCTTTGCAAATTGGACCAAGTTTGTATTTGGAAAGAGGCAGACTCTTGCAGCTTCCCAAACTTGGATGCAGAATTCATTTGCACTCTCAACTTTTCTTCCTCTGGTGTGGGCTCCTTAGTTTGACTTCACTCAGCAGATGGAGGACATTGCCGCTGTCTTGAGGGCCCCCACCTCAGCCCACCTCACCCCACAGTGCTGGGGGTCCATGGTCCTCAGCAGGGAGGTGCTCTGGGTCTGGTGGCCTCACGAGCAAGCCCCAGGTGCTGGGCTGCCGGATTCCACTGCTCACCTCATCTCCTTGCCAGTGGACCCTCCTCTCCAGCCAGCATCCTGCAGCTGCTGCTCCCCTCACTCCCTCCTTTGCACCCTTCTCTGCGGGGCAGGAGGGGTTTTGGTTGCAGAGGTTTTGGGGACAGAGCTGGCTGGTCCATAGCGGTGCTGCAGTGGTGGGGCCAGAGGTCTGGGTTTTTCTGGGACCTGGGTGGGGCAGCATCAGTGTCTCTCTCCCCTGCCTCTCTGGGCTTGAGGTCTCACTGCTCAGCCCATCCTCACAGGGACAGTGTTTTCCTTTGCACAGATCAGTGCCTAGAGCCCCTGCCTGCAAGGAGAGGTGCTTGGTGAGACAGGTGTGGATTAGCACCTCCAGACGGGCAAGCAGTGGCCGTGGCCACTGGTGACGTGGCCGTGGCCACCGGTGACGTGGCCGCTGGTGACGCTGGGGCACAGCAGAGCCTTTCCAGCTGCCTCCCGGCTGCAGCTGGGACAGTCCCCGAGCCCCTGCAGATGTTTGTCTGAAAGAGGGCTGCTTTTGTCACCTCCCCGACCACCTGCCCCCAGGCTGGTGTGTCACTGGACTCACTTTGAGGGCACTTACCTGCAAACGTGACTTGCTGAAGCTGGAAACAGCCCTGTAAAGAATTTATGGGATGGATTTCTGCAAACCTGTGTGGTCGGGGGCAGTGGAGTTTCAGCAGCCCTTTCCCTAGGCATGCAATACCCTGCTCCCGTCCTCGCCTCCCACGCTCCCTGCCACCGGCAGCACCCTGTGCTTCTGGGGGTACGCAAGCCTTGGCTGATTTTTGGTTAGACAGACGCACCTCCACCCCACCTGGCACATGGTGCTCGCCCGCGCTATCTGGGGGGCGCACCCCAGCCTGGGGCAGCAGCAGGATTCAGGTGCAGCTACCACCCGTGGGATGGGATGGGGACTGCCCCAGCAGAGCCACATCCCTGGGATGCAGCTCAGCCCAGGAGACCTCCTGTCCACCCATTCTGTCCTGCGGCAGGGTGGAGGTGGGGGTTCCTGGAGGGGGGCAGCTCAGCCCTTTTCTGATCTGGGCCCCTCTGTTTGTTTTGAGTTTGCTGTCTGAGGGCCTGGAATTTAATTTCGAGGCAGCAGCGAGCAGGGCTAATCACATGCAGATTGCCTGGCTCAAAGGGATGCGGTTCAAAGCTGCTTCAGTGAGCATGCGCTGGATTTGAGCCACCGATGAGGACTTTGCTTCTCTCCCAAAAGTACCTTCTCTTGGAAATTACAATTTCTTTTTTAATTTTTTTTTTTCAAAAAGACACCATGAGCTAGTGTGAGACCTTGTGTTGGAATAGGCAGCATTTGGAATTGGATTAAGAAATTTTTTTGTCTCGCTGCAGTTGCTCAGTTAATCGTGCAGACCTGCTGTTGTGCAGACCCAGTTTTGCCAGCACATGTGATGCATCCTCATTTTTTTCAGCCTGCTTCCCTTTGGGGTCCATGAAGCATATATACAGAGAGACAGTAGGGTACAAAGGCTTTACTGGTCAGAAGCCACATTTCAAACTCCACCCTGAAACCAGAAGCACGCTATAGGTGTCATGTGCATGCAGAAAAATACCCAGCTTAGCAAGGAGCTGCCATATCCTGCCCTAGCTTCAACTTTAAGGTGGAGCTCCTGCCGAGTGACTGAGATGCTGAATCTCCAGGTGATAACTCCACTGCAGATGAAAAGCAGCATCAGCACCTGAATGCTGAGGCTGCAGTCCCCGGGCCAGTAGGAAGGAGAAGAAGGTCCCACTGGATTCCCTGCTACCCAGTCCTCCAGGAACCACACGGAACCCAGCTCCTTCAGCTGGAGAGAGCTGCAGCTGCAAACGCGGGCGCCCCGTGGCTGCAGAGCAGAGAGGCTTTATCCCCATCTCCCAGGAACCAGCCAACACCCCCTGTATCGCAGCCGGCTTAAGCTTCGCCTTGCTTCTCTCTCCTGGGCCCCACGCTCGTCCCTGAGCAGGGGAGAGCAGGGAGCTGCCCTGCCCACGTTCGGCAGCCGCAGGAGAGCTTGGCACCGCTGGTCGACAGGAGCCGGCGCACGCCGTGGGCAGGGAGGAGGGAGGTGGCGAGGGGAGAGAGGCGGTGGAGCCCGCGCGGCTTCTCAGCAACTCCCCGGGCCAGCGAGCCCCCGGACCAAGGTCCCATCGGCTCCTCTGGCCACCAAGAGACCTGACGAGTCTTTCAGCCCGTGGCCCCTTGCAGACCGGTGGGCTGCAGCTCCTGCTGGTGTCAGCTGAGAGGTGGGCTCTCCCGCCCGCCTGCTGGGCAGGAGCGAGGAATCCCACCTCGGGCATCCAAAGGCAGGAGGCAGAGCAGCGGGGCTGCCCTTGGTGTGAGCTGCTGCCAGGGAAGTGATCCATGAACTGTGGCCAGGGACCATGGAGCAGGCCAGGTCCCAGCCAGATTCTGCGCTTGGGCTGTGATAACTTTTGGGGGGCATCAACCAGACCGCCTTCAACAGGTTTAATTGCTGTAGTGGAAATATCTCGTTTGCTTATCTTTGGAAAGATTCCTGCCCTCCCCCCCCGCCCTCCCCCCACCCCCCATGCTGGAGGCTTGGGTTTCAAGTTCACATCCATCCGACCAGAAAATAGCAGGACGTGCCCTATCACGTCCTGGACACCTTAAGCCGACAGCGAGGGAGCTGCACCCTTTTCCCCTCATCCAGATTCTATCTTGTATGCGCACATAAAATGTGCACGAAAGCTTTATCACGCCCAAACCATTTCCGAAACAATGAGCAGTCACATTAACTGGTAGAATTTTGAAGGACGGTAATTCCAGGGCAATTTTACCACTCCCTCTGACCGCCTTTTGTATTTGTGATACTATGTATTTCTCATAACCAAACCAGCCCAGAACATATCAATCAAATCATCAGCACGGAGAGGATTGCTCAGGCAGGCCCGCAGGATTTGCCCTGCCCTCCTGGCGAGCCCAGGCCAGCGGGCAGCCCACCTCGCTCTCTAACGGGATTAACGCCGATGGAAGAAGTGCCAGCACCTTTCTGGTGGGCCTGGAACCCACTCCTCCTATTAAGCTAGAGACAAATGAAGTAACAGGTATTTAAATTAGACGCGTGTTTTTTAAAAAAACACCTTGCAGTGACTAAGCCCATTCTTCACGTAAACTCGGAAGTTGGAGCTGAAGCGGCGGGTTTTTCCCTGGAGCAGTCTTCAGGACAGGATGCAGCGTGGCTTGTCAGCCCCCAAGTTTTACTCCTCCCTGTTTTTCCTGCCAGAGAAGTGTTTTACTTCGGTGCATCATGAGCATCCCCTAAGATGAGCAATAGCTCTTCTGGAGAGGCGTCTTGGGTGCGCACACACCAGGGAACTCGAGCACCGAGGGATTCGGCCCTTCCTGAATTCTGCAACCACAATGCAAAAGAGCCAGGTGGGCAACTCTGGAGCTAAACGGTTGCATCCAAACAGATGGAATTTAGCTTTTGCCTGCCTGTGTGTCTCCCCAGGCAGGCCGGTGTGAGCACTTTCACAATCATGAAATTAAGCTGAGATAAAAAAGTCACAAAGACCGAGTTATGGGCATGAGCCAAGCACTACCTTCCTCTCTGTCTCCAGGCAAAACTGAATACAAAACCGGCGGTGAGTATTTCCTTAGAACATGCCTGCAACTGGCCGGTGGGTTGCATGCCAGGACAGGGGGCTGTTTGGAGCACCCAGCTTCGTGAGGGGTGCTGGGGCTGTCCCTTCCACTGGTCCCGTCCTCCCGCCATGGGGCTGAACCCCAATTCGAGCCTGGCTCGTGCTGCCTGCCTAGGCGCTGACGCAGCTCTGAAGTTTAGCTGATTTGAATAGGAAATGCGTGCTTGGCTGAGCCATGGGATTGCAGCTACCTGGAGCTGTGTGTGGGTCTGGGGGCTGGGGTGAGGGGACTTGCCCCCGTGTTTTCCGGGGTGGAGCTGGCTTGGTTTTCCCAGCTAGGGTGGACTCGGTGCGGCTGTCGGGCCCTTCCCTTTTCTGCTGGGCCCCTGCAAGAGGGTTTTTTTTCTTTTCCTTTCTGCGAGTTCTGCTTCTCTTTTCCAGCTTTCCTTTCTCATGACCATGGCGGTGCGGGTGTGGATGTGGCTCAGGGGCTGGAGCACAGCGCCTGGCTCTCCGCCAGGGCAATGGGAATGTTCTTTATTGCTCTGTTAGGGGAGAGATTTTTTTCTAACCTCTGTGCTACACGCTTTTGCTTTCATTCTGACTAAATTAAACATCTGAGGTTTGTGCTGGGCTTAAAAGGGCGCAGGTGGATTTTGCCGTTTTTCCTGTGAAGTACTAGGGAGGGTGATTCAGTCTGCTGGATCCTCTCCAAACCTGCCCATGAACCCAGCTGCCCTCCTTCCTGTCTCCTTCTGCTGGGGAAGGGGTTTCGCCCCGCCCCGTCTCATCCCACCAGAACCCCCCGGGCTGCCCTTCCTGGCTGCTGCCCCATGCTGTATCACCCACTGCCACCTTCTTGGATGGATGCCTTTGTAGCACTGACCTATTCGCAGCGCCCCCCCCCCACCCAGGGATGCAGGGGTACAATTCTGGCTCAGCAGGACAATGCTGCTTGCATTTTCCCAACACTTCTAGTATTTGTGGTCCGGAGAGGCTGGAGCAGGCTCTAGATTTATTATTGCATCACGCTGAGTGGATCCTGGGCTTTCTGTGCGAGGGTCCTCTCGTTTGGGCCAGCGGGATGAGCGCCGAGGAGGACGCGTGCCCAGCAGCCTCACACAGCAAGAAGTTTCGCTGTTGTGGCAAGTGTCGGCCATTGGGAAGTGGGGGACGAGAAGATCGCTGGGGGCTGTGGCCCTGGTTCCCAAGGCTTGGGCGCTTCACTGCCTCTGGCTTTTTGCAAGCCTCACCTTTTGCTTGGTGTGAGCAGCAGTTTCCTGTTTGTGTGCACTGCGGCAACCCTCCAGCATCTGTGCCGGCACGGCGCTTTTCCTGTGCACCTTCCCTTTGAGCAGAAATGCCTCTGAGTGGCAGGGCGGGGGGCGGGAGGGGGCTGGCTTTTTTTTATCTCTCTCTCTCTCTCTTACTCCACCATTGCCAGCTCAAACCTCCTTTTACAATCTCTGAAGTGTTTGGGTGTGATGCCATGCTTTTGTGTCTTTTGCAAGCTTCCGGCAGTTGCTTATTCATGTTTTTGAGGTTTTCTTTTGCTAAAAATGTACGGTGGAGGCTCGTGAAGCTGTTCTGTTGGGGCTTTGTAACTCTGAACCCAAAAGGTGCCTGCCTACAAATCCCAGGATGTATGGGTGACCAGAGCTGCAAGCCCACAGAGCTCTATCATCCCTGTCTGTTTTTAGCAGAAGCTCAAAATACTTCAGGCGGTCACCTTGACAGGAGCAGAAAAGATTGAGATGGAGTGAATCGGGCTGGAAAGTTTACCTGGTAAACACAGATAGGGATACGGTTTTGGCCAGTGGGACAGCACTTGCAGCAAACTTCGCACACTTTCTTGGCATCAGCAGATTGTGTCCTGAGTCAGCATCCTTGGATGGCTGCTTGCTATCCAGGTAGTCAAATTTCGGTCAAAATTATTTCAGACTAGCAACTGGAACCATGACTCTGTTCACTGTCTGGAAAGCTGGTGTTTGCAGATTTGGCTTTAGCCTCGTCCTGCTTGGGAAGCGAACTGAAAGTGTCGATTTGCAGCGGGTGGCATGTTGCTGTTGCTTTTGTCAGCCGCACAGCTTTACCAAGTCTAGTTTGTTTTAGCTGCTCTGTATTTGAAAACAGCCTATTCAGGTTTTTTTATGTTTTTGTATTCTTACCGACGCCAGTGAATGTATGAGCCGGGTGATTTGCATCAAGCCTGCCTCAGAAGCGGCTGCCTTGCTGTACGTGCACGAGAAGCGCCTGGGGTCTCCTCACTGGCCTGTGTGTTGGATGCACCCCTCAGGGCAGCGTTTGCACGAAGGTGTGCTGCCCTTAAAACTGATTTGATTAACTGGAGGGTCGGAGCCATACAGATCATTTCTCACCAGTGTCCTTCAAGACTCCAAAACTGTTTAAATCTCTGTCTTCTGCAGCTGGTTTTTATCATGAATGTGTTTTTCCTCTCCCAACTTTTCCTTGCTGATGTTCCAGCCTCCTGAAGGCAAACAAGAGCAAGTGCTGGCGGGATGAGAGGTCGACGTTTAGCCAGGGGGGCTGGCGGGTGCCAGCCTGCAAAAAGCCCTGCTTGCAGTATCCAGACGCTTGTGGCTGTCCTTGCCCAGCTGGAGCTCACAAGCCGCCAGCGTGAGATTTCCCCTGTAAATTCGCCTAAATGGCAAACTTTCGTTTCCTCCCCTTGCGCTGCTCAAATGAGTGCGAGACATTAAAAGAGCCTTTGTTTGTTAAACCAGAAAGCATCCCCCAGGCTGATGGGGCTCGCAGTTGTTTCCTGGGAGCAGCAACTGGGAGCAAGGAGAGCGCAGCAACTGGGAGCGGGGCGCTCCGCCTGCCCCGGCAGGAAGGCCTCTGCTTGTTGGGACGGCAGCCGCCCGGTGCCTGGGAGCAGGTCAGGCTGGCAGGGCCCCACGAAGGGATGTGCTGCTTCCGCCCCGCGGCTTCCTGCTGCGTTCCGCAGGGTCAGTCCCACCAGTCCCACTGCTGGCGGTGGGGCGCGAGCAAGGCAGGAAAGTAACGTCCCTGGGTACAGATGCCCAACGTAATCCCGTTTGCTGGCCATGGCCGGTTAGGTGGCCTGCGCCCAATGCAACGCTTTTTGCTGTTTTAAATACACAAAAGTAGCATTGTCCTAACTGTGAGTGCCGGTCTCCTAGTGGAGGTAATGCCGGGGGGCAGAGGGACGTGAAGGGGGAAGCAGGCGTGGAGGTGGGTCAAGGCCAGAGGCCACTCTGGGAGAGCACTCGCCACCATGGCGGGGAAGCGATAACCACATTCGGAGGAAATGATGCGCTCTCTCCCCCTCATGCCCCCGCCGGCCTTGCTGCTCTGACGCCTGCCCAGCGGGATGGCCATACCTGGCCCGATCCTGCCACCCCCGAGCCCCGGTCCCGGTTATGCTGCTGCATGTTCCTTCCTGCCCCAGTTCCTCCCATTTTTGCCTTTTCCTCCCGCTGCAGAGCACCCTTCCAGCTCTCTGCAAGATGCTTTTCAGCCAGAGAGGCTTTGGCCCCAGCCATGTGGCTGCAGGGCAGGCACCCGTGGGGCAGAGAGGGTGGGGAACCGGGCAGGCACATCGGGGACACAGCTGGGAACTGCGGGAGCGCTGAGAGCACGGGTAGACTGATCCCAGTGCCTGGGCTTTGAGAAATGGCACCTTCTCCTTGCGTGAGAGGGAAACCTGCAAGCTTGCCTGTTTAACCTATGCAAAATGCAGAGATCAGGAGATCCCTTTGCATCCTGCCTGTGATGCCAGTTTCTGCAAGGTCTTCCCTCTGCTGTGCAGGCAGTGAATCAGGCAGCAAAGCTTCCTTGCTGCCTCCGGGGGGTACCCTGAGCACCTCTGCCTGTTTGGCCAGTCTCCTTGCCATCTCCAGCCTGAGCGAGCACAAGTTTGTGGAGCAGCACAACTGAACTAAAATAGGTTCTTCAGGATAAATAACCGGGGAATGAGCCATGAGCCTGGAGCATTATTTCTGCTTTTTTAGTTGTCATATGTTGGGGTATACACAAGGTTGATTGTGACAGCCACTGTCTTTTAGGGCTCTAAAAATCACTTGTGCCCCCTTCTCAAGGGGCTCCGTAAGTGCAGCGTACCCACCGCTGGCACGTGCAGGCAGAAGTGTGCATGCTGTGCGTGCCCTCGGAGGGGCCTGGGGGCCACTTCGGCAAATGCAAAGAGGAGATGGTAGCTCTAAGACACATGTGCGAGTGTGTGCATGCACGCCCATGCGCGTGTGCGCACCCAGGTGGGGGAGAGGGGGAGGGTACAGCAGCCAAATCTTCAGGGAGTGATCCCCAGCCTAGTGCTTATGGTGAAGACCTCCTGCTTTATGTGCGGGGTCCTCCCTCCAGAGAGGTTTTGGTAGGGGCTGAGCGCACACACAAAACCCTGCTTACGAGCTCGCCATTGCTGGGAGCAGGACGTGGCAGCAAGAGCAGTCCTTCTGCGGGCAGCTACTGCGCTCGTTAGGGTTTTGCAGTGAGTCTGTTCACCAGGGCTGGAGCAGCTGGGAGCAAATACCGCGGAAGGGCCAGCCTGGATGTTAAGAGAGGGCATCCACAAAAGGGCTGTGGTCAGCGATGCCGTGTTTAGCCCCAGACCCACATACAGCCTGTATGGGAGGGACCGCTTCGGAGCCAGCGTGGCAGAGCAGAGAAGCCCTGGCAAGCAAAGAGCACTCGTGCAGACGTGTGAGCCGAAGCCTTGCAAAGTAGGTACTGGTGCCCGGGGCTGTCGCTGCCCTCTTTCCCTGAGCTTGGCCTTCAGCAGCTCAGAGGCTGCCGTCCTCTCTCTGGTGCCAGGGCAGCTTCTCGGTTTTACACACAATTTTTGGCACAGATTATTTTGGCAGTTTCAAAACCTGCTGGTGTTGAAACCGTGTGCAGGAATTGCCAACCTGCATGCAAATCGGGATATGGTTTTTTTAGCACTTCTAATACAGGACTTTTAATAAATAATGGGCATACAGAAAGTATCTATAAGAAAAAGAAAAAAAAAAAAAAAACAAGAAAGGGGGTTTTGTTCGCTTTGCATGTGGCTATCCTTTGCGTAAGCAGTTGCGTTGGCAGGAGAGCAGGACTGTTTTTTAAGTGCTTGACTCTCACACTGTGCGAGGTAGGTGAGAGCACGGAGGGCAACGGTCTTCTCTGGGCTGTTTTTGTGCCACATGTGCCAGTGGGAGCAGAGCTGCTGATTTGCCACACAGATGGGAGGGTTTTCAAGACTTGTTTGGCGTCAGCGACTTGGTTGGGGTCTGATACCAAGCGGCTATGGCATTTGCGGGTTTGCTCTGAATAGTGGCGTGCGGTTGCTTTGGGTACATCTGCTCCAAGCTTCAACACCTCCATGCACCACTGGGATTTTGTTTAGATCCAAACCTCTTGCTCTTAAAAAACAACTGAAAAAGCAAATGTGTGTAAAGGATGCGTGCTCAGAGCAATAGACTGTGTGTGCTAACTTGCTTTGCGCTGTGCCTCTCTTCCAGTTGGAGCACTACGTGTGGAGTTTTCCCAGCCTGTGAACCTGGAAGAAGTGGCAAGAATAAACCCAGAGGTCAAAGCAGGAGGTCGTTTTGCTCCGAAGGACTGTATAGCACTTCAGAAAGTAGCAATAATCATACCGTTCAGGAACCGAGAAGAGCACCTGAAGTACTGGCTCTATTACCTGCACCCAATCCTCCAAAGGCAGCAGCTAGATTATGGAGTATATGTTATCAACCAGGTAAGATGCTGAAGAGACAGGGCTTTATAACAATCTTATAACAGTGCCCATGCTCCCTAAAGCAGAGGAGTGGTTGCTTTATCCTGAATGGCAGTGGACTGGCAGGCAGGGATAAGGTTGTTTAAAAAAAAAACAAACAAAAAAAAAAACAAAAAAAAAAAAACCGAACATGAGCAATTGTGCTTTGATGATGATTTTGATGGAAAACCTGGGGTCCCCTCCTCCAGTCAGGTACGATTCACTCTAAAGAGCTTCTGCTTAAAGATGCCACTTGGTGAGGAGGGAAAAAATCCTTGATAGCACAACCCAGTCTGATTTCTCTTTCCCAATGTTCCTTCTTCCCAACTGCTGCAGGAATTTCATTCAAAGATCTTTAAGGTGACAAGGCAGCATTCATGCCAGTCTGGCATTGGGTGTGCCATAAAGCCATAGGATTTCACTTACTTCCTTGAGCAACTTCTGTTTGTGTTAGTAATAGTGCATGAAGTGTCAGGATGGAGAAGGCAAAGCTGTGGCAGTGGAGCAGCTGTGTGATTGTCTTCAGGTGAATAGAACAGAGATGAAAAAAGTAGAGACAGGGCTATTTTTTTGTTGGGTTTTTTTCCTCTGTATCTGACGGCCTTTGTTTAAAAAACAAACCAAAACCAAACAAAACCAAAAAAACATATTTCACTCCAAACAAGCTGTCTTAATTTATACCATAATGGTGGCTAAATAAGTGGATGTTGTTCACACTTGGAAAAGCTTGAAATGTGTAAGCATTTGCATGGGCTGTAGCGTTGAAAGGGCAGATGCGGTTCTGAGAGCCTTAGCAGAGACTGCCGGCTGGACAATCTCACAGTGCAGTTTCTCTCTTGGATGTGTATTTATATCCTGTTTTCTCAGGTCTGTAAAAACCGAGATGAAACAACAGGCTTCTTAAATGCAACTCCTTAAATTTGCGGATCAGCTGATGTGTTTGGGCATACCAAACACCACAAATATTTAAAATGGTTGCCCAGGCGATACATTTCCTCACAGAATTGAAAGTAAGGGGAGACCTTTTTCTAGAGAGAAAACCAATACTGCTTTACTACAGTTTCTCTTACTTTGCTCATTTCCAGGGTGCCATTGATCTGGGCAAAAGTAATTTGTGGGGAATTAGCAGTAGCTCCCAAGCACAGCAGCCAAGATGCTCCAGTGTCCGTGGCCAACTGTGCTTGTGGCCTGGCGGCCGCATTGCTAAAACTCAAGGCATTTCTGCAGCATGCGGGCTGGCACGCTGCGCCCTAAAATTAAGCCCTGTAAGGAGACCCTTCCTGCATAATGCAAAGAGCAGCGGGTGCCGCTGCAGTCCAGCAACGTAGGGCCAGCCCCAGCCCCTCGTCCTCCAGGCTGCATTTCCTTGCACGTGCAGCCTTTGTCTGTGCAAGTTACTGGTGCCACAAGGTTGCTCGAGCCACGGTCCCCACCGGTCACCAGGCCGTGGGTGGGTGAAGGTGGAAGAGCAGCATGCCGGCCTTTTCTGAGCGTGGCTCAGAAGCGAGGCTGCAACGCGGCGTCCAGCGGTGATCCTGTGGCGGGGGCTGCTGCTCTCCCGGCCAGGCGTAGCTCACCGGTCGGCTCTGTGGAGGAGCTGGGAGAGCTGCCTGCTGGGACCACCGCTTGTGGGCAAGTGGCCAACTCCATTGCAAAGAGCCAGCGGTGCAGCTGGGGCTGGTATTTCCCCGCCAGTGGTGTTCGAGGGGCCCGATCAGGTGGAGCGGCGATGGCGCCCATAAGGGCAGATAGTGTTGAAAGCCCGGCTTGGAGTTCTCGCTGCTGCTGCGATGGTGCATGCTGGCTTGCATTGCCCTGCGTTGCTGCCCCCTCCTCTTCTCTGGTCCCGTCCTCCAGTGCTAGGGCTGCGGGGCTGTCTGTGTGCGCTAAAGTTTACCCTCACAAAAATTACTGAAGTAAATGTTTTTTTCAGATGCATCCCTTGAGCAAAGTTGGAGTGGGAGTGACACCTGGTGCACAGGGTATAGGTGTCCTGGACACATCTGGGAGTCAGTTGTAGGCTAGCAAGTAAGAGTACTTGATGTGTAAAATAAACATGCTCCTTCTGCGTGCCTCTAACAAGCTGTGTGTGGAAGAGGCAGAATGGTCAGTGGTGGTAAACCCACTGGGTGCACCTCTCAAGGGTGAGTGGGAACACTGAATAGAGAGAGTTGCAGAAAAATGTATTAATTCTACCAGGAGTACAGTAGGAAAATGGTCTTATTTCTCTGCTGTCTTGACAATTGCTTTTCTCTTTTTCTTGTCTGTCCTTCCCTTTGCATCTGCCCTCCTTTTTTTTTTTTATTTTTCCTTCTAGTGGGGAAATATTACCTTTACTTGTTAATCCTGTCTGTAGCAAAGCAATCACTGAAGCAAGGAGAATTGCTGTGTGATCTGGTTCTTACACGCTGCCTACGTGCTCTTCTGTGCTCTGCATCTCATAGAAAGAAAGAGGAGCGCTGAGCCCTGCTACTGCTGCACTGGTAATGTCAAACTTCTTCCTTTCAGCGCAACGTGTTTCCGTTACAAGTCCGTTGTCTCTCCACCATGCTGTTCCTGCGTGCCTGAATGCCTCAGAGTAGGACTTGGCCAAAGTCAGGGGGATGATGTTTGTAAAATGTCCAGTGTGTAACAGGAGCCAGTGGAAAATATATATTATGCTTCACCCTCCGCACCCTGCCCCCAGCAAAACCCAAACCCGATGGCGTGGCGTAGCAGTTGTAGGATCTTTCAGATAAATCTGAGATGAGGACACGTGGCTGGGTGCACTTCTTACAGCACCCATTTGATGCTGGGCGAGCTTGGCTTCATCAAATGAGAAGGCAGCAGCGAATTTGTGGTGTCTCCCTCAGTCCCGCTTGCTCCCGCCGTTACCCATGTGCTCGCCGTTGCCTTCAGCCGTTGCCACCTGGGCACTCAGGTCTTAGAGATGAGTTTTCTCACTGCAGTTCAATGCCCATGCAGCCAGATTGAAGTTTGGGCAAGGGGAGACTTAGCAAATGCCCTGAAAACCGTGCAGTTGTTCAACAGTTTTCCACTGGCCCCTGGCGTTCCCTGCAATGTTCTCAGTAGCAATTTCCCAGAGCGTGTGTGTGTGCATGTGAGTGCGGAGCGGTTGGGGTGTCGCACCTATTCATGTTGTTTTGCGGGGGGTATCAGGACCCCCCGGGTATGCGGGCAAAGGCGGGAGGGGTGCTCGGCTCCCGCTTACCCTTGCAATGGTGGGGGAGGTGAGTTTCCACTGTGGCTGCTCTCTCCTGCTGCCCAATGTAATGGTGCTGAGGCCTCAAAACACCCTCTGACAGAGAAACAGCAAAGTGTCTCCTGGTGTCTTTGTGTGGCCTGGGAAATCTGTTTCTACCTGCTCAAGTCCACTGGAGCGTGGACTTTCACATGGACATTGTGCGTGTGGTTCAGGCTGTCTTGGGGGATCCCTGACATAGCTGGCAACCTCCCACTGGAGGTGATGGCTCTCTCCTAGCCAGCCAGAAACACGTATCCTCACTGTTACCTCCCAGACACCCGGTGAGTTTAGGATCCAGGTGAGAGAGATGCAGCCACGGGTCATCTGCACTGCTGTCCTGTCTGCAGGAGGAGTCACAGAGCTCCCATGGAATAAAATTGGGACAGATGGCTTCTTGCTGGTTTGCAAGCCCTTTAGAATTACAGAACGTTTTGGGTTGGAAGGGACCTTTAGCTTGAATGACAGTTCCAAATACCTCCATTTTATCTGACTGGCACTGAAAAAAGGTCACATCCTTTGGTAGGTCTGGCTGAGCAAACTAGATTCACCAAACATAGGGGATGGGAAGTAAAAAAGCCTGCATGTTCTTTTGCTTGGGCTGATCATCTCCAGGTGTGAGAAGGAGTCAGCGTTGTTGTTGTCAACTGTCCCACTTCAGCCAGTCTCTCTTGGACCAGGGAATGGGGATGGACTTGGATGCGCTGGGAGAGACATAGGGAGTAAGATCAGGAGCCAGAAGCAGGTGCTGGGCGCCAGCACTGAACTCAGGCACAGATTAAGTTTCAGGATAAGAGAACATAGGGAGAAAATTGTCAGGAAAAACAAATAGCAAAAATGTGCTTGGACTACATCTTTTCTGGTTGAAAGCCTAGGAAATAAGCATGGCTGCTACGTCTGGAGCTTGGTGGCATTGTCAAAACAGCAGTCCCCTGTGCACTGCCTAGCTCTTCAGAATGATGCTCCTCTGTCCCAGCAAGTTCAAACTGATCCATTTCCTTGTGGCAAATAACAGGGAGCCTCCATGGGATGAGGAGCTGCCAAGCAGAGGTGAGGGCTGGACGTTCCTTCAATTCTGCTTTATCTGCTCTCTTGAGGGTCACCTGCAGTACTGTGCCCCACACTGACCTGGAAGGGACAGTAGCACAGAAAAGAGATTTCCCAACTCAGCTTTTTTTTTTTTTCTTTCAAAAAGTTTGGGATCAATCAAAGATGGAAGCCTGAAACACGTTTCTGAGTTCTGAGAGATCTGAATCTCAGATACTGCAAGCACGCCAGTGCTTCCACATTGCCTTAGGTAAAGAAACAGAGCTTTCTGCAAAAAGCAAAACCTCCTGTCAGTCATTTTTTTGCTCCGATACATGCTGTAGAGCCCTGCATACCTCCTGGGACAGAAAACCAGCCTTCTGCCCTCAGAGGAGTCACAATTGATAACAGCATTGCAAGGTTTGCTGCGTGAGCTACCTGCTCGCTGTAAAGTTACTAAAAATCGGCTTGGAGAGGTGTTTTTGTTCTCTTTGTTGGTTGTGATTTCCTCCACCACCCAAGCCATTTGCATCCCACACTGTGATGCTGGGTGTCCATTTGAGGGGAGGGTGTCAGTGCCCATGTGAAGTATTTGTTGTGCGTCTGGTCTCTCTTCTCCTGCGCGCTCTGGCGTGGGCTCTGCCGGGGTTGGTGGATCAGGTGGACGGAGGAGTCCGGGGGTCCTTCAGGGAGAGGTTTAGAAGTGCAGCTCCTCATAGCATCGTTGATCCCTAAGTGTCACCCAGAGGAGTTAAAAGCTACCCGAAGGTGTGGGTTAGTTACAGCTGAGCCTCTGTTTGTAATAAAATGTGCAAAATGCCTTGAAATTTCCTTACGAAAAGAGCAGCCAAAGGGTGTGGAACGAGGATGATCTCCCAGACCAGACCCAGCCGGTGCTTTGAGATGTGAGCACATCGTATTGTGCACCAGCACTGGGAAAAATCCTCCTTGGGACAACAGAGCCAGGCCTGGGACTGGTGCGGTGGGAGCTGAGGAGCACTGGGCAGCCCCCTTTGCCGGGGGAGAAAACCCCCCGATGCCACAGCCTCAGCCGCTCCCTCTCCCCAGCCTCTTTGTTGGACTTGCCTTCATTTTCTCCACTCAAATTTTCACTGCTTTTGCTTATGCATGATGGTGATCATCTTCCCACCACCTTAGTTATTGCGTGAACCCTTTTGTTTCGGGTGAGGATGCCGAGAATTTGCTCTGATCCTCCTCCACGAAAGCTCGCTCCTCCCTGTGAAGTCAGGTGATGAATGCTTTTGAAAACCTTGGTTTGACACTCGCATGTTAAAACCTTTATTTGAAAGATACTTGTGGCTGTTTCAAGAACATGTGTTGGCTCTCTAGCCATTAACCAGTCTGGATTAAACAGTTTCCAAACTGATTATTTATTAACCAGGCAAAGCCATTCGGGAGGAGGTGATATTTTGAGCTGCTGCTCCTTGGGCACAGTGTTTTATCTGTCCTTGATTTGTGTCCCATACTGGGTGCAGGTGTTGAGGGGATGGCTTGCATGGCAGGGGAGTCCTTTGCCTCAACACTGCTCCAAGGGCATGGAAGGAGAGAGGTGGGATGTGACAGAATAGAAAGGATTTGGCAGCCTTGGTTTCCAGGCTGGCAAAATACTTCAGCCTCCTTCAGTGATGCCCTGTGGGTTCCCTTCCGCCTGCTCTGTTTCCCTGCACAGGGTTTGGGTTTGAAGCTGCTGCAAAGTTGGGTCCTGGATGGGAAATCCTGACTCTCAAGCCACCAGTATTCTTGGGTTTGTGGATATGATCCTGTTGTTTCTTTGAAAGTACTCAAGCAACTTGTGAGCCCGTACTTGTGCTCAAAGCCGCGTGTGCTTTTTGAAACATTCCTGCCTGAGAGAGGCCAAACTGATTTCTCCTCGGGCGCCTCGTTGCTCGGGAAGGAGAGCGGGGCGTTTCCTGCCCCGCTCTCCGCGGGTCCCTCCGTTAACTGCGCCTGTCCTGGGATGAACATGCCCATGATGCGGTGTCAGCTCTTCCCAGGTCCTGTCCATCACCCTGGCAGCCCTCCTGGTTTCGTTTTCCCGGTGAGGCCGCCCAGGTTGGGTGGTGGGGTCATGCCCTGCTCCAGCTGGCAGAAGAGCAGCAAAGAAGGGGCCATGCTCGGCAAGCCGTGGGCCTTCCAGGAAGCAGCTCGCGCTGGCCTGTCATCCCGTGAACAGGGCTGTGTGTCACTGCCTTGTGCCAAACCAGCAGCACCCTTCCCAGGGCCCAGGGAGCGCCCCGCTCCCGTGCGTGCATGGCTGCCCCGGGCTTGGTGCGGAGCAGGAGCCAGCGGCAGGGCATCAGGCCTTGGCTCCCAGTGCCACCCCCTGCTTTGCAAATTGGATCTGGCGCGTGCTCGCGCGTGCTCCTGAGCAGAGGCTGCGCCGCGGTCCCGCGGCCGTCTGGTGGCAGGGCTTAGGAAGAGGGTGCCAAAATCCTGGCCACCGAAGGGCTTTGGTCTGTGGGCCTCGTCCTGGCTGCAAGCTAAAGCACCGCTGAGGTTTCTGTAGCAAGGGCCCCTTCTTCCTGAGGAGCTCATCTCTCTTCGCTTCTCTCCGCTGCTCCAGGAAGCCCCAGCTGCTTACCCCAGCCATCCATCAACTTGATCACAAAATTCAATACCGAAATGCCTGTGCGTGGGGTGGGATGCGGGCACTGCTCAGCATCAAACCTGCCCTCTTGGAGCCTCCCACCAAGAGAGGGGAGCTGAGCCGCATCCAGCCTTTCCTCATCCATTTCGGCTGCCCCCGCTGTTTGCAGCTGGCTCGGATGCCATCAACCCATGGGCAGAATTCCGGGGGGGGATCGCTGCCGATGTCCCATGGGTCCCATGCGGGGGGGAGTACTCGGGCTCAAGCTCCATCTGTCACAGGCATGCCAACCCAGCATGGCAACACCGGCGTATGGCGGCAGGTAAGAAACTGCTGATGTCAACTGTTAAATACAAGTCACTTAACTGTTTTTATTTTTTTTTAAATCAGGACGGAGAAGAAGAATTTAACCGTGCTAAGCTGCTGAATATAGGATTCGCAGAGGCTTTGAAAGAGTATGACTATGATTGCTTTGTGTTTAGTGACGTAGACCTCATCCCAATGGATGACAGGAACACCTACAAATGTTACAGCCAGCCACGGCACCTCTCTGTATCCATGGATAAATTCGGATTTCGGTGAGACACCTTTTGGAGGGGCATTTTCTTCCTAATACCGTCGTTAGCCCAGCAGGCCAGGCGCAGCCTTCCACATCCCCACCCACCATTGAAAGCCTGGGAAAATGTCTCTGGCAAAAGCCTGTCTTGGCGTGTGCGTCCCTGCAGGGAGCGGGTGGCTGCGAGCGGGATCAGCCGGAGGGGAGGAGGGGGGAGAAACGCAGCTGAGCGGTTTATTAAAATTCACAGCTTCTGGAAAGTGAAACGTAGAGTGAGGAAAAACCAAGAGCCTGTCGTTTTGCAGATGCCCCTGTATCCCTTCTTGTGTTTCAGGCTGGAAGATGGAAGACAGCTAGTGTTTCCACCCAGTCTGAAAAGTGAGACACTCTCACACAGTGAGAATTATGTGCAGCTTTAAAAAGACTGCATCAGACACTATTTTAAGAGCAAAACAAAATATTTTTGGCTGTTCAATTTCAGACCACTGAGGGACCTGCCCTGGTATCTGAAAGCAACACAAAACGATAATGCCTTTCAGCATGGGTTCAACAAGCTGCTGCAAACAAAAATGTGTCTTGCTTTTCCTTTCTTTTTTTTTCTATCTCAAGTCCCCACAGGGAAGTTTAAAAACTTGTCTATAAAGTCAAAACCAGTTGTGACCCTGCGGTGGCCAGTAGTGCTAAAGATACAGCAGCGGTGTTGGTGGCAGGACCCCTGCACACCTCCGCTCCAGACCCCAGCCCTGCTCGGAGTGGGACTGTCACAGGCATCGCAGCAGCTGCAGTTTTTTCTTGCAGCCAGGTGAAGCTTAGAGTAGAAATACAGGCCCCAGGGGTTTCTTCTGCTTGCTGAAGCAGAGACAAGGTCTGTGGTAGGTCCTGGTGATCCCTGCGTGGGCCTTCTCCTGGTGCCATGGGTCTGAATTTTCGTCTGTCCCCAACCCCCGGTGTGTTGTCCCCAGTTTCGAGCAGGAGCTGGTTGGCTTTGTGCGTGCAAGCTCATGCTGCTGGCTCAGTTTTGGGCTGCGAGCTTTTTTTTGGGGCACTGGGGAGTGTGGATGCAAGTGGTGGAGCAGCAGGAAGAGAAGGCTCTGCGGCACCTCCGATGCCTCACTGAGCTCTCACCACTGCCAGGGCACGCATGTCACCCATCTGTCCTTTGGTGAGACACTGTGCATCTCACTGGCCTGTCCTTTGAGGACAGCGTACTTTTTGGTGCAAGGCTGCAGCCATTGCCGGTTGCAAAGCTGCCAGCTGTATTTGGGACGGAGCACACCAGTTCCCTCTGCCTCGGCCGAGACCAGGGCAGCAAAACACTGTGCTGCTCCCTGCTGCGAGGAGGCAGCTGTGGTGGGCATGCCCTTTTCAGGTGCACCCACTGCTCCTTGACTAGCATCTCTACTCTAATGGCTTTTTCTTCTTGCTTTCAGGTTGCCTTACAATCAGTATTTTGGAGGTGTGTCTGCCTTGAGCAAAGAGCAGTTCACAAAGATCAATGGGTTTCCAAACAATTACTGGGGCTGGGGTGGCGAAGATGATGACATTTATAACAGGTAAATAAATACCCTCTGTGGGACCCAGAGTGCCATGTGGGGTGCTGCTTTTGCCCATGTGGGGGTGGCACAGGGTGTCTTTTCACCCCAAATGCGGGAGTGGGAGCCTCCCCTCGGGTGGGGGATGGAGGTGGCTGCATGGGTGACCTGCTGGCTCAGCGAAAGCCTGTTCCTGCTGGGTGCTGGCACCCCATTTCACAGCTCCCAGGGTATGCTGGGGAGTGGGTCTGGCTGGAAAAATTCCGCCCCTGCCCCACACATGCATTGCTTGTTCGCTGCACAGCCTTGCAAGCATCCATGCCGGTGTGTGGGTTGGAGCAGCACACTTCTGGGTGTCCCAGCACTGGCCAAAGGAAGGGGATTCAGGACATGCAGCGGGGTGGAGAAGACTTTGGCCCACCTAGCCCAGCACAGCCCAGGGCTTGCCTGGGTCTGCAGGCTGGTAGTGGACCCCTTTGTTCCCAGCAGAGCTTTGTTTATCAGGCTGTAAGCAGCTCTAAATAATGCCGTGAGCTGTTGCTTCCTGCCTGGAAGGAAGCTGAGCAAGGCCCAGAACTGCAGGAGAGGGGTGCACAGGGCAGGCTGGGACCACCCCTGCCTGAAGACAGGGGCAGAAGGTGGATGTGGGGCTGTGCTAGCTTACGGCTTCGCGTCCCCAGGGCAGTTGCTATGAGAAGTCATCACGGGGAGCACAGATTTGTGAATCTCCCCACTTCACGTTTCTCAATGGCAAAACTATTCTGCATGGTCTTTTCTCTGGGCTTCATGAGCTCTTCTGGGCTTCAGGAAGGGTCTTCCTAAAAGTGCTTGTACCTTCCTGAGCTTCAGCACTTCTGTTTAACAACTCAAGCGAGGGACAGCCTTCCAGTGGGGCAGGGCATTCAGAGCAAGGAGGTAGTCTTCTCTTTCTGGGGTGCTCAGGTTTTGAGGAGCAGAAGATGCTGTGTGGAAATGAAAAGGGAGACGCAAAGAGGAAGAAAGCAGGTACTTTCTCAGCATTGGTACCCACAAACTGCGGGTGCCTTGCAGAGGGCATACAAAGGCAGGTTGCCCCTTGCCCGGCGGCTCCCAGCCGGGACCGTTCTGGCTCTGACCATCTGTCGTCCCCCCGTTGCTGCTGCACCACCACTCACTGCAGTTTCTACCAGCGCTGCAGCTTCCACATCCGGAAAATGAGTGCTCTTTTGGCTCCTTTCCAGATGGGTTAAAAACTAAATGCCTCCCATGCAAATTCCAGTCTACAGCCTGAAGCAGTGTGGAGTTAATGTGGGCGTTGGGCGTTGCAGGAGCTGGTGGTACAGGCGGAGGGTGCGGTGAATTTCCGTGTTGGTAGGGGGCATGTCCCTTTTCCCCATGCTGATGTGCCCATGTGGAAAGACACTGGCTTTCCCCCCCTTTCAGTGTCAGCAAGCCTGCAAACGCACTATTGACATCCTCAAAAATAAAAAAAAAAAATGGGCACAACCCCCCAAACCAGTGGTCATTTGTGGAAGGTGTGGCAGAGCATTCCACATCCGTCGCCTGTCACGGGTGTGTTTAATGTAATGTAATGTACTTGCTTTTACAGGCTGGTGTTTAAAGGCATGGGGATATCCCGACCGGATGCCATCATTGGGAAGTGCAGAATGATTCGGCATTCCCGGGACCGCAAGAACGAACCCAACCCCGAGAGGTGTGTCTTCACGGGTCCCAGAGCAGGTTCAAGGGGTGCTTCCTGCCTTTCTCGCTCCAGTTGCTTGCCTTTCTCTTTGCTGTGCAAAAAGCCCAATTGCGGAAAGTCTGTGGCCATTTCTTGCCTTGCCAACCTCTCTGTTGCCTGCGCTGTAAGCTGCCCCCTCCCCCTCGCCGCTTTATTACCTTATTACTAACATTTTCCCCAAGATTTCACTGGGGAACGAATGCCTCTCGCCTTTTTTTTTTTTTTTTTTTTTTTTTCCTTAAACGCAGCAAATTAAGCTCCAAGCAATTGTTTCCAGCTTCTCTTTGGCGTATAAAACCTGTGCTCTAGTTGCAGAGCTGGAAAAAAGACCTGCGTGATTTAAAAGCTTGGCTGCTTTTTCCTGGCTAAAATTTGACCCCATAAGGATGCCTTTGCCCACCCCGCTCAGGCTGGCCAAATCTGGGAGTTTATGGGACCGGTACTGATACTCATGTTGTTCTTAAAACACCGGAGATGCCGCCTGAGAGGCTATAAAAATGTCATGCGAAATTCGGGTTGTTTAAACTTTTTTTTTTTCCCCCTTTCTTCCTTTGTTGTTTTTTTTTTTCCCCCTCACTTCCGCAGGTTTGACCGAATTGCTCACACAAGGGAGACAATGAGCTCTGATGGCTTAAATACACTATCCTACAAGGTGTTAAGAACTGACAAGTACCCTCTGTATACAAAGATCACAGTGGATATTGGCTCGCCGAACAGCTAACATCACAGGCACAAGAGAGACCTTGCCTCCGTGGCCCGGGGCGGCTGGCCTCACTGATGCTTTATATCTGCTGGTTTTATAACAGTTGCAATGAACAACAACAACAAAAAGGCCTCTTCTGGCATGCCAAAGCGTCTCCAAATTGGTTGGACAAGTGCTTTTTTTTCTCTCTTTTTTTTTTTTTTTTTTTTTTGTAAATTCCAAACTTGACTTTACACAACTTTCTAGCTCTCCATTGTTTTATAAGTCCAGAAGCTGTACATAAGAGTTGTAAATATTTACTTTGCCAGAAAATGTTGGATCTGATATATTTGGTGCAGTACTCCCCATGTTGAGTTAATTGCTGGACCCAAATTTTACTGATTACAACTGTGATGCATCATCAGTTACTGCCCATGATACTTTGATGTTTTAAATGAGGTGGATGAAAACATTCCTTTTAATTCCTGGTTTTACTTTATGAAGGACTATAAAATGCTGCTAAAATTGTACAAGTTTACGCTTTGCGTTGTGTTTTTTTTTTTTTAAATGGAGACAATATCTTTTTTTTTTTTTCCCTCATAGTGACCAAAACAAACATCTCTGTGTGCAGGGCAAGTGTTGAACAATCAAGTCTGGATTCAATGAATGTCATTATTTCTTTTAGTCTCAAATGAGGCTTTGAGTGAGTTGAGCCAGAGTTTGCCAGAATTTGCCAGTGAGCCCTGTGCATAGGGTGGGAGCTACACAGGTGGCGTCTGCAAAAACCACTGGCGTCAGGTAACCTTACTTCTGGATGTGGTAGTGGCTTTCTGCCTCAGCACACCACCACCTGGGTTTTTTGCGGGGGGCAGAGGGGAATGGTTTGGGTTTTGTTTTTTTTTTTTCTGAAATAAAGATGAATGAATTTAATTGTGTGATGAAATTATGGCCTTAAAATTTGCTGACACTTGTTAACAGTGGTAGAAAGTTACCACGCTATTTAAACGTTGTCTGAAGCTTCCTAAAAATTTCTTGCAAGGTCATGCATAAAACTTGAATTCACTTATTGCTTTTCTTGTAACATTTTAATAATGTTTTAAAGTAATTTGTATATCATAAGCAGTATATTTAATACCAGATTAAACTAGGGTGCAGCATAATAGGGTATGATTCAAGGCCTCCTTTATCTTCAGACTAGTAGGCTTTTTATGTGCGTCATTATATATAAGCCATGTATTGTATTTGCTCTGTGTATTTGTCCATGAAATCTCCTGCGGTGCTGAAATATTCACAGCAGGGCTGACATCCAACTGATTTTTCTTTGCCTAAAGCCTGTTGCAATGCATGTCCTCTATCGGGAAACTTCCTTCAGATTTTCTCAGGCTTTGAGGGACATGCACGTTTCGGATTACTACTTTTTGTCAGTGCACCAGGGCACCACCTATACAGACACCCTGCTTTTCCTTCCTGTGACCGTGTGAAAGCCTCAAGCTCTGACACCCTCGGAGCTGGTTTAAGTGACTTAAAGCTTTCAGCTAGAACTGAGAACTGAATTCCTCCTGGCGAATACTTTGCCACCAGCTCTGACCACTGCAATTTGCACTTCCTTGGCCTGTGCTGAAGGCTGTTGAAATCAGGGACACTCGTTCTGTTGGGGATCATCTTCAGCACTGCCTTTTTTTCTTTTTCTTCTTTTTTTTTGTGGGGTGGGTTTTTTGGGGTTAGCTTTTTTCTGGGTTTTTTTGTTTGTTTATTTTATTTTTGATTTGGGTTGTTTTTTTATTGAGACCTGAAGGTTTTGCTGAACCCTTGCACTGCAGGGGTGGGATCCTGCAGGGGCTGGGGGACAGTGCATTTTTTCTGAGGCCAGCAGTGGCTCAAAGTATGCACGGAGACTTTAATTACTAGGGAGGCACCCAGCTGCCTTTTCAGTCTCCCTTTGAAAAAGTGCCCCCCCCCCCACCTTTGCTTAAAAGCTGCTGCTGGCCAGACTTGCTGCTTCAGCTGTGCTGGAAGCTGAGCAAAGGTGGGCTCGCGTGGAGCAGGAGCGAAGCACAAGGAAGCGGGGTTGTGTTTAAGAGCCACTCTCTTGTGCTTATCGTTGCATTAAAAAAATGACTCCTTTTTGGCAGGTCAGGCTCCAGCTCCTGCAGATACAGAGGGGTACAAGAAGAGGATGTGTTACAGAAGTCAGGTCAAATGTCTGCCTGTAAAACTTCAGTGTAGCTGTAGTCTGCACCAGTGATGGAGACACAGGCAAGGACTTTTATTTTTTATTTTTTCAAAGGTGCCTTAGAAGCAGGGCCCCGCTCCCACAGGTGGCAGATCAGCACTAAAACTCGGAGGCTCCACTGAAAATCCCAGGTCTCTGCAGAGAGCACCTCAGTTTTGTGGCGAGCCTTTCGGCAGTTGAAGGGTCGGGACCTTCAGCTGCCCTCGTGTGTGGCTGCTAACAGGCTATGCAAAGGGGCTACCTGTTGTAACAGAGTGGTTGGTTTTGTGGGGGTTTGGGTTTTTAATACTTGCTTTAGGATTCTCTGAAGGTTAGAAGAAAGTGTAACAACTGGTTCAGCTGCACACCGAGATCATTGAATATCATGGAGGTGGTCTGAGCACTTGTTTCTGGCTGTTGCAGTCAGAGGTTTCTACACATGTGCCTTGAAAAGAGGAGAAAAATGGAAACTGGAAAACCAGGAAACCTGAAAACCATTTTCAGCAGCGAGACACTAGCGGTGCAAGAGACTGTCTCTTGGTTTCTCTTGTACTGCTAAAGCCACAAGCCATGTAGCTGCCTTTCGTTGCTTGTTCCGCCCTTCGGTGCTGACATGTGATCTCCAGATCTCTTGTCCCTGTGTAACTGTATCGGTCAAACTCACAAAATGTTCTCAACTCAACCTGGCCATGAAATTTTCTCTTCCTGGGGTTTTTGGGGGCCTTTCCTGCAAACACTCATGTTGCACAGAAGTGTATTCTGGCCATGACCTGTGCTGGGTGGTGTTTTTTTTTCCTCTCCTGTACTGGTAGAAACATTCAAAGTGATACTGTGTGTAATGGTTGAAACCTGGAACAAATAGCTGCAAAGGAAACGCTAATTCTCGGTTTCTTTGGGATTACTGTTTGCTTGTTAGGATGAGGGAGGGTCCTGGCATGCAGCTTTTCCCTAGGATGTTACTTGTGTACTGGACTGCTTATGGGTTTCCTGTAGATGGTTTTGCTTTTGCATTTTTATCATTTATGTATCAACGGATGTATAATCCAATGTTTCTACTTTACTATTGATGTCAAATAAAGTATTTTCAGTTATGACGTCTGGCACCATTACTCTGAATTACCCCTCCAGATGGGTGGGTTTCTGGCTGATGGGGTGGTCTGGGCCATGCCTTAGCCTCCTTGCATTAATTTTCTCCAGCTTTCCCCCCTCTCTGGCTGCACCCCTCCCTCCACCCCCCACTAGTGCATTTTTCTCTCTGCACTGCAAAATTTTTACTGGCATGAGAGAAAGAGATCCAAGAGTCCCCAGATGACGCCAGAAAACCGTAGGGTGGTTCGTTTATCTGTGGGTAGGGGGACAGCATGCAAACCCCTCCTGAAACCAGGCAGGGGATGTAAGCCCTCACCCAGGCTGTTGGTTTGGGGGAAAACAGGCCACTGCTTACTCCCCAGGTGCTTGTGGGTTTGGCTAGAGTGTGGAAAGGGAGAAGTCATTCCTGGGAAACTGATGCAAATGTTTGCTTGTGTTCCTTGGCACTTTCTCATGAAAACACTTTCCAGTGTTTCTGGCTGCCAAACTGTGGCTAAGGCTAGGCAGCTGGCGCGAAGTCCCCTGTGCTCTCCAGGGAGGAGGGCCTGTTCCCAGCTGGGACCAGTGGCCAGCCCCCGGGGCCCAGGTTGGCACAGTGGGCAGGACATCCCCAAGCCCCTACAGCTGCTCGGAGGCATGCTCTGAAGACCATGTTGACAGAGGGGCTCTGGAAGAGGGCACCGGCTTCTGCCTGTTTCATCCCGGGGCGGGTTGGACAGGGATGCTGTGGGGGAGGGTAGGTGGTCCCTGTGGCATCTTTTGTTGGCTTTTGAACCCCAAATGCGTTGCTCAGAAATCATGGGTGTTTTCTTCTCATGGTTCAAAGTTTGGGCAGAAAAATGGTCCAAGAGGGACCCTCCACTTTCTCCTACTGCTGTCCCCATAGTATTGAGCTGTTCCTCCCTTCTGCTTGGGGGAGCAAGGAATAGGCAGGAGCCACACAGCTCAGTGGCTGGTAGAAGCCCTGCATGGAAATTTTGTCTCTTGCTGAAAGCAGCTGAGAAGCGTCAGTAGGATTTCACCCTTCTCCCCACTGGTTACCAAGGCCTCCCTGGACCAGATCAGTATGTGGTTTGCACGGGATTCCTTGACTCTTTTGCTGTGAGACCATGCTTGCTCTAGTAGAGCTTCCTTTCCCATTTCCAGCTCTACCTGCCTGCCAGCGGCCAGGATGGGTGAGCAGAGCTCTCTGATGTGTATCCCGGATGTTTACCCTGCTACACCTTCCTCTTCTCCAGCCCATGGGGAAAAAAAACCCAACAAAAAAGAGCCGGTTGTTAGGCAGCAGAAAAGGACTGAGCTGGAGTTTGCTGACCCCTTTCACCCCCTTGGAAGGAGTCTGAAGAGGGTGTGATTGCCCTTTGCTCTTGCTCTGCGTCTTAGCACAGCAGTGCTGACGCTGGATCCATTCCTATTTGCCTATGTCCTGCTTGCAGGATGCCCATGCACTTGAGGACGATGCACCCATATGAATTCTCTGTTTTCTGTCTACCCGAGGCAGCAGCCCCGCTCCCGCAGGCTGTGTTCTGTCTGCTGTGCTCAGTGTTTCTACCAGCAACGCAGATGTTGGTGCACAGAGGCTGGGTCTCTGCAGAGTCAGAGGTGACCAGCTTCCCAAGCCTGCACTAGATCACACAGTGAAGAGCTGAGTGGGGAAACCAAGGGACTGGGGTTAAGCCCAAAGCCTGGACCTGTGGACCGTTCCCAGATACCTTCCTGCCCTTCACATTCTTAAAAATGATCTCCAAGAAGTCTTGCTCCATGATTTCTCCAAGGATGGAGGTATTGCTGACAGACTGCTGTTTCCCAGATCTTTCTCCTTGCCCTTTTTAAAGGGGGCATAATATTCGTCTTTTCCATCAGCCCTTTCCCAGTTGCCATGATATCCCACCGTGACTGGCAGCAGCTTCATTCACATCAGCCAGCACTGTTAGCTCCTATGGGTGAGTGCCATCCACTCCAGCAGATGTGAGTATGTCCAGCTTATCCAAGCAGTCCCTAAACCCCACGTTTGGCCCTCCCATCTCCTTCCCAAACCGTGCAGGTGAATGCAGAGATCTGGGATCAGGCTTTGCCTGTGAAGATGCTACAAAAATCCATTTATCATTGTAGTCTTTTCTGTGTTGTCCAGCACCACACTGTCTCCTCCACCTGTCAGTGGACATGCATTTTCCCCAACTTCTAGCATGCCTGTAGAGTCCTGTCATACTACCCCTGATGACCCTCACTAGTCTGAGGCATAGGTAGTCTTGGACCTGCCTGGTACCACCTCTAAGTATCCAAGCAAGCAATGTTTACTACATTCTTTTGCTCTGTTGTATTTCCCATTCTTACATGCATCTTCTTTTGCATTTTAGTGCAAGAAGCTCCCTTTTTAGCCAAGCAGGACCTCGACTGGAATTTCCTGTCTTCCTGCAGAAGGGAAGCTTGGGAGATTCAGGATGGAAACTGCGAGAAACCCCTTTCCCAGGTGAGTGGTGCAGCCCTAGAACAGCGTACTGGGGTAGCAGGGAATCTCCACCCCCAGGATGTTTTGAGGGTCAGTCAAGGGGTTCCCAAGCTGTCTGAGTGATACAGCAACAAACCAGCCCCTCAGGAGCACCAAGCCGGAGCCAGTGAAGCAGGAGGAGAGCGTAGTCCCTGTGCAAAAGGACGCTGCTGCTTTGGTGGCCAGGAGCTAGGGCCATAGGTACTGCCAGCAAGCCTGGAGAAGCCTGCAGGGCACTGCCAGGGAAAAAGCGTGGAGCCAAACAGTTGCCTGTGCTTTCCAAACCTGCTTTGCACTGTGTTTCAGAAGCCAAAACTCGGCATGGTATTTACCACTGTGAGCGTCTGCCCAGCTACAGGACAGAAACGGAGGAGCTGTGAAGCTTTCTACGCTTGGGTCCAACTTGCCCAGAGCTTGCAAAGCGATGCTGAGCCCATGTCTGGCAGCATTTCTTCCAGGCATCTGGGGAGGTGCTGGCTGCTGGCACGTAGGACTTTGCAGTAAGAGCTCACCGACTGGTTTTGGGTTTTTTTTCACACCCTCCAACTTTCTCTTGAGAGGGAAAGAAAAAGCTTGGTCAAAAAAATGTAAAACATTGGCAGACTCCCATGTGAAACAGAGACAGGCTGAAAAGTAATCCTTCCAGCAGCACCCCACCTATCAAATGCCCCAGTTTCCCCTTTCCAAACCACAGTCTGGAACAGAAAAGAATCTCATTTGAAACAAAATATATATATATATAAAAAAAAGTAATCATCACCATATCTCTTTCCCACGGGATTTAGTGGCTGCTGTAAGGGAAATGCACTGCTGAGTCCTCACAGGGAAGAGCAGCGCTGATGAAGGGGGTCCAGGGTCAGAGCATCACTCCAGGAGCAGGATGTGCTCCGGCAGCCCAGGCGAAGA
This sequence comes from Gorsachius magnificus, assembly GCA_034008185.1. NCBI lineage: Eukaryota > Metazoa > Chordata > Aves > Pelecaniformes > Ardeidae > Gorsachius > Gorsachius magnificus. The sequence continues at coordinate 28,353,858 of CM067109.1, read as the reverse complement.
TGTCTCTGCAGCATAACTATTGTCCTCCCCATTTCCAGAAACACTCTCAGAGACAGTGGGCCCAGTGAAGAGGGTGACGTGCCAGATGAGATCAGCACTGGAGAAAATCAGCTCTGAAGGGAAAAGAGCTTATTTTTCTGTCGGTGGTCCAATTTCTTTGCCTTTCCGACTGCGGTACCACCAGGGCAGGTGTATTCTGACGGGGGCGGCAGTGCCAAGCTCAGCCCAGGCGCTGGAGTCCGCATGCAGTTCATGCATCCACCCACTAAGCTTCAATGCCTGGGACATGCCAGAGGCAAGGCAGTGCAAAGGCCGTGTGAGGACATCGGTGGCACAGGTGAGATGGGGTGTGGAGGAGAAACAAGTCCACAGGTGCAGTTGTGCTCACAGAATGCCTGAGTTTTCCTCATTTCAGGTAGAAAGCACTGACTCTCTGCCTGTGTGTGTACAACTCACTTCTTCATTCAGCTGCTAAAAGTTTGCACCATGTATTTCCCAGCTCTGGGCAGTTTTCCAAAGTTTGGTCTAAGCAGGAGTCTTACTATTGGGGCAGAAAGCTGAGGGGATGGGTTGGGTGTCTGGAGCAATAGGAAGGGGAAGACCACAGCTTCCCCCTCACCTGGAGAAACCCCCGAGTGACCTAATGTGGATTCAGATTTATGCTGGCTTTGAGCAAAGGGATTGAGCAAGAGCCCCCCGGACACCTTTCCCTACCTAAATCATTCTAAACCACCATCATTCCCTTAGAAAGCACAGTTGCTGAGGCAGCAATTGACTTTGGTTTGGTTACCTCCAACCTGCAGGAACATTGTGGTACTTCTCACCAGGAATCCAACAGAAACAAGGTCCCACCATGCCTCATTGATATAACGAGGATTGCCCAGATAACATGGGGAACATGTGTGGAAATGGGGATTTCTCAGGGAGGTCCACCTAGCAGCCCTCATAAGCTGTGATCTCACTGAAATGAGAATTTCTGGTGGACAAGAAGCCAGGCGATTGCAGAGGTGATGTGAAATCGGTGAGGGTACAAACCCATAACATGTAAAGGGAAGCTGAACATCAACAGAGTCAGTGGTGGCAGCTGTAAACTGCAGGGCTGCACCCAGCTGGCGTGGCACTCTACCTGGGCATTTGCCCTCTGCAAAATTAGCTGCCTCGAAAACCAGCGTGTCTAAAACACTGCCACTGGCCTGCCTTTGAGGCATTTTGCTAAGGAGTGCTGTGTCCCACAGGTGAGAGATTATAATGCTGCCCAAAATCATGATTAGACACATTGATACGTAACACAGCTTCCCTGAGGACTGGAGCATTAGTTAGGAGAAATGTGCACAAAACCCCATGCTCAGACACACTCACAGCACCATGTGCCAGCCTGGCTGACACTGGCAGCTCAAAAGGACTTTGCCAGGGTTTGCAACCAGGCAGATGGTGAGAATCTCCATCTTTGGAGATATTCAAATGCCATCTGGACATGGTCCTGAGTGACTGGCTCTAGGTGGCCTTGCTTGAGCATGGGGGTTGGACCAGATGATCTGCAGAGGTCCCTTCCCACCTCAGCTGCTCTGTGGCTGCGTGTGGTCCCCAGGAGAGCAGGGCTGCACAGAGCAGGGTCACCCACAGCCCCACAGTCGTCCTGCAGCAGCAATTCTGGGGACAAAAGCCCCCAGAAACACACCACATTCAGCATCCTGGCACTTCTTCAAGGTGTCCGAGTTCCTAGAGGGCTCTTAGCCCTGGGCCTCCACCCCCTTCCCTGCGTGGCGCCAGCGGGTTTTGCTTTCCCACACCACAGCTGGTGCCTGACCCTGTTGCTCAGGCATGTTTCTCATTGCTCAGCTGCTGCTGCTCTTCGTTGGTACACCAAACACAGGCTTTTCCCAGCTTTTGAGGTTGCACCCCTAATCGACCGCCAGCAAGTTATTTATAGCCCTGGAGCCTCTGCTTTTGTCCTGTTCCAAAACTTTCAAGGCTTCTACTGCTATCACACTTACATCGCACATTATCAACAAGAGACACCTGGCACCATGGACCAGTTCACCCACCAGACACTCATGACAAGCTGGTAACATGTACAACCAGCCAGGACAGGGTCCTGGAGTGGTGAGCATCCGCCGTTTTAGTGTAAGGATTGGGGCTGTTACCAGCAGTGGCAACGTCCTTTTGGTGGAGCCCCAGGTGACAGCAGTAGATGGTAGAAAAGCAAATCAGAAGTCTCTGAGCACCCTGAAAATGCTGGTAAAAGCTCATCTTGCAACAATGCAGCAAAGCTCACTGTGGGACCCCATGACAAGGAGGAATATTTATTTTGAAACTAAGCTGGTTTCCTCACTGCCACCCCCTGCATCCCCTTACTCACAAGGATATCCAAAACAGGAGCATCCGAGTGGTCTGTCCAGGATGCAAGCACCAAATGCAAGCAGTCTGTCCAAGGACGCTTAATGGTGATGCAGAGTAAAAGGGACACTGAGGTTTTGCTGTGGCTCCTGGGTTGTTACCTCAGGAACTGTGTGCTGCTCTTGAGTCTTGCCTTTTTGTACCCAGTAGGAGCTGATGGTGACCGTGTCTCCTGTCTCTCCATCCTGCTCCTCTTCTGGGAACCATTAAGATGCACTCGCTGCCCTTTGTCTCCCTATCTGGATGCTTTATGTCTCCTACCCTGTTCCCTGTCTTCCCATCACTATTTTAAATGGCTTCAGTATGGCCTGCTTTGGGCTGTCACATATTTGAGACCATCCTTGGTTTTGGTATGGTCTGCAAAGCAGCAGGACCCCTGTAATCAGCTAATGAAGGTGCTGTCCACATCTGTCCACCCTGCGGCTGCTCCTGCCACTTGTTCTTGCAGGTGCTCCCATCCGCACCAGCCAAGGTTTTCACTGCAGTTCCTGTGGAAAAAGAAAACTGGCACAGTATGTCCAGCGTGAAGATCAAAGAAGCAAGCACAAGGGAACAGTTGGCCACTTACCCCAATGTCATTTTGGCACTCAGGATCAACAAAGAGGCCGAAAACTGCTACTGAAGTCAGCCATGAGGCACAGCGTTGTCAAATAAACTTTTCTCCTATTTTTCTTCCTTCAGAAAAATCCAGAACAGGATTATTGCTTCAATCCAATGGAGGGAATGGTGTTTCTGTTACATAATCGGATTTCCTCAAAGCATTTTTGACTTAATATCACCTGATGCTTTGGTAAGACCCATGCCTTATGCAAAAGAAACAGAGCTTAAAAAGTGGTCCCATGACCTTTTAAAGAGTAGCTGTTACAAAACCTTTATGAAGTTTGCAGATGGCAGAAACATGGTGGCATAGCAAATAATGGCTCTCTGTTACAGGAGGCTCCAGATCTGAATAAATCATTACAGTCTGGTGAAATTAACTTTAATAAATAAATGACAGAAATGCAACTGGAGGCCAATAATGCCAGATGTGAGATCTGCCTTGGAAAGCAGTGCTGCAGAGGGACTGAAGTGTATCTGTGGGTAGCACCATGAGCTCTTTGTGTGCTGCAGTTAATAGGGATAATGCAACCTCCAGCTGGAAGCAAGTGGGTAACAGCACTAGAAAGAGAGGGATCTTGCTTCTGTGCACAGCCCTGGTAGGAAAAGCACTCCAGCTGCTGTTTGCATTTTCAGAGGAACAAGGAAATACGCATATTCAAAAGAGGCTGCAGAAGCGAGGAAGGAGTGCCACAGCAGGAAGATTACCTTGTGCAGCACATGCAGAAGGGAGAGAGCGTTTCTGACCTCTGCTCAGGGGTACAGCGCAGCAAAGGGGAACACTCTGATAGTGCCTTCTGGCCTTCCATCAGTAAGGTCTCTGCTTTGCTCCTTTCTTTTCCCCTGACATGGGGCATGTCTCTGGGGAGGAGGGCATTGCCAGCTTTGCAGGTATCTTCTGTGGCTCTGCATTGTGACAGAGACATTAAACCAGGCATTTCCTGGCCAACTGCATCTTCTGCTTTAAACCCTCAGAGATGAAAGCACTGAGCAAGTCTGGCAGGGCAGTGAGTTAGAACGACCAGCGTGTGCAAGATGTTTGAATGGCACAGAGTGGACACGCAAAGCTCAGCTCACCTGAGAGCTGGGAAAGACCCGTTCCTCTGGGCAGACAATTTCATCTTGAAGGGCTGAAATTTTTAATTCCTAACTTTGCCTGCGCAGGCTCTCGCCAGACCTCGACACTCAGAGCATCCCCTTCATTTCTGGGTGCACATCATGAGTCCCGTGACTTGAGCGTGTCAGGAACAGCCGGGTGAATGCTGTGCATCCACCTGCCCGAGCACTGACCGTCCATCTTTCCTTCTGCAGGTTGTCCAGCCAGGGGACCTATTTTCTCTTACCATTTACTTGCCAAGCCACAGATGTGCACAGTCCTGGGAGAGAGACCTCAGCTCTGCCAAATCCCTCACCGCCTGTCAGTGAGAGAACGGCCTCTCTGCAAGTATCAGGTGCGAAAGCCCCAGCATGGGGCCAGCAAAAGTGGATGCAGATATCTGGTTTTAGCAAACCAGTTCTTCCTGAACTCCAAGCCAAGAGCAATGCAGCCTTTTTGTCGCCGAGGAGGGGACTAGACCCTGGACCTCTGATGTTTTCCAGCAGAACATTTATGCAAGGCCTTCGACAGCCTGCCAGAGGAGTGCCACATGGCCAGATAGACGTTAAACAGAGCTGGTCCCCCAGGGGAGCAGTGGCGAGGACGGGGGAATCTTGGCAGCTGGACACAACACAGCCCAGGACAGGGAGGAAAGCAGATAAGCCCCCAAAAATCCTGCTGGGAGGATGGGGCAGGACAGCTGCGTGGCTCTCCGAGGAGGCACCTGAAACCCGCCTGTGTGCTGGGTGGGACAGCCCGGCCACCACACAGCCAGAGGGAAGCCCGGTGGAAGGGAAACTGCAGAGGAGAGGAGCTGCGTGGCTCCTCCGCAGAGGGGAGCAGGGATGGATGGTGTCTTACCGCCCTGACCCCTTATTTCTTCCTCTCCTGCATCTGCCCCAGAGCTGCCTCCCCAGCCCCCAGCAGCAGAGCTAGTGTTAATGCAGCACTGGCCGCCCCGGGGCAGGGGGAGGCTGGCTTCTGAGTCCTGTCCTAAACCAGCCGGAGCCAGAGGAGCTTGCTTGGCTTGGTTGTCAAGTCGACTGACTCTCCTTATCTCTGTTGTGATTATTTCCTCCCCCCTGCTGCATTCCTCGAATAGCAACATTTGTTTTGGAAATTCCTCTCCTGAACAGTTTCAGGCTGGAAATCTGGGGGGATGCTGGAGCAGGACAGGGCCATCCCTGTTGCACTTGCCCTGGTCCTATGTGACGGGCTGCCCATCTTTACTCATGTTGCATCCACCAGGGTGGCTGGGGGAAGCAATGCCCCAGCCCCACAGCTGCTGAGCATGTGGTTTGTGTTGTCCCATCACATACAGTCCCTCTGTGGTTCAGCACTTCGGTGCACAGCAGCAGTGGCAAAGCACAGCACAGCAGCCCACACCCTTCCACCCCTGCTTGCCCCAACTCCCAACCCCTGCCCTGGCTTCAGGACTGCAAGCCGAAGGAGAAAGTGCTTCCATGGCAGAAGGACTGCAGCTCAGCAGAAGGGATCTGGCAGCAGCATGGCCAAGCCCTTTGGCATGTTTTGCTCTCTCTGGTGGCCACCATACTCTATTTCGTGTTATTGCCCACTAAGACATGCATAGCTGCGCTGATTGAGGGAAGCCATGCAATCACAGATAAGTCTGTGAGCATGCTATTTTGGAGGACAGCCAGTGATGAAAGGGCTCCTGCCCTGGGTTTGAGCACGCTGAGAGGAAGACTAATCTTTGGGCTGAAAACTGCATCCTGGCAAGTCAAGAATCAAGGGGGGGAAAGAGGCTGTGACATGGTTATACACTTTTAACCCCTGAAGAGCTGCCTGGTGTCCTGGCATCTTCGAGACAGTTGCAAATCAAGTTCACGGGGAACATCCTGGCCAAAGGAGGACTCGGCAGAGGAAAGGGTTGCTGGCACTGAACTGAGCAGCTGTGCTCTTAACCTCAGCCTGATGTCAGCAAAAGCTTGCCTGACTGGAGAGCAGAGCAGTGTCACAGATCAGGGACTTGTCTGCCACATTTCTGGGGAGCAGAAGGCGCCCAAATGTGCTCATGCACAGAAGAGCCGTGGCACAATGTATATAAAATACCTTTCCACCGCTAAAACCCTGGGCAGGCTGATGGAGGACATCCAGGCTTGTCACTATGCATGTGCAAGGAGTGCACACCTCTTGCTGGCAGAGACTGTGCAGATGTCTATATGCCAGACAGCCTCGAGGCATTGCTGCCAGAACCCCCAAAATCTGCCTGCTATGAAGCTTCCAGCAGGCTGTGGGCTTTTTCTTCAGCCACAGAGGCACTTCATCCACCAGGAAGGTCCTTAAAGTAAGAGGGCAAGTTCTTTGAATGGCAAACTGACCCCATAAGGTGAGCAAGAGGAGAAGGGAAACAGCCTGCCCAAAAAGCTGGGCAGCATGAGGGTAGATCAGCGTCTGAAAACCCGTGGTCATGCCCACACTCTCACCTGCCCAAATATTGCATTGTGCTGTGGGTCCACGCTGTGTCTGCAGCAACCCCTGTGTGTATCTTACCCTGGATCTACTGTACCCAGCAAAACATCATCCTGAGGATCATGTACCTCTCTGTTCATGTATGCATTTCTGCAAGGTCCTGTTATATAGAAAGGCAGCAGAGACATCTTGCGCTGGACAGAGAATAAGGCTGCCGGGCTAGGGAGCTGCAATTTTCATGGCTCCTGGCAAATCTGGGTAGTTGTGGAGGGTCAAAAATCACACAGGTAGGGTTAGTCCTGTGGGTGAAGGCATAGAAGAGAAACTACACCCTGCACAACACCAAAATCTGATGGCAGAGAAAGCCTGAGTTGCAACATTTTTTGGCCAACCCCCAGGAAATAAATTAGCCTCACTTCACTGGAAACACAGAGATTTACAAACATATTGCGAGACAGCTGTCGAGTCCCGGGAGCTGTGGCCATAGCGGGGAGAGGAGCTCGGGCTGTTCAGGCCACAAGGGCAGGCTCCGCTGCTGTTTGGGACAGACGTCCTCTGTGGCAGACGGGGCAAGGACACTGCTCGCTGGTTACAGGATTTCAAAGCAGCTTGGCCTCAGCTTCGGACATGCGGAAGCGTGAAAGCAGCAGGCTGAGGGCAGTGGTCCCTTAAGAAGCGAGGTGCCAGCACATGAGTAGTGGAGAGAGATGGGGAACACAGGGCCAAGAAGGGCAGGGAGGGGTGGGGAGCAGCAATGCCTTGGGGGATGGACGTGGGACACGTTTTTTCCACCTTGCCCTTCCTTTGGGCTGGTGTCTGCTAGCAGTCCTGCGATGCGCCCGGAGTAAGCACGCGACCTCTCTCAGAGGAGTTTCATGTTTCAAGCACGGCTTGCTCCCAGCACACCAGTATTTACACAGCACTTACTGGTCTCAAAACAAAGCACTTAAAGAAACACTGGGGGGCTTCCATGCATCCTCATGGTGCCATTTGTCACCCAGACCTGCTGCCCAGGTGAGGACACGGAACTGCTAATTTGAATCTGTTCCCACAGTCTGTGGCTGTCGACTGAATACTTCGGCCCCCCATCAGAAGAAAATGTATTTTGCCGCTTGTGTAAGATTGAAGCCTACGTGGAATGCCAGAAAGGTTGACAGCACTCATGCGACTACTGGTGTTGCACCTTTTCCTGGCCCAGGGAGGAGGAATGGCATCGCCATTTCTCACTGGGCTTTGGCTCCTTGCACGTCCTGGGCAGAGACACCCAATCTCTTCTGGCACCCAAACCCTGTACAGTGACTGCTGAGGGTACTTGCTGGGTGCACAGCTTGGGCAGGGAGGCCTGGCATGGGTGGGTGCGTGATGGGTGAAGTCCTGCTTTTCCAGCCAGACTTTCTCCTGACCCTCCTGTTCCCTCATTCTAAGCAGATGCTCACAGGCCAGGGCTGTGTGGTTAGCTGCCTGGGAGCTTTTATGCCCTCTGACTCCCTCAGACTCCCAAAATGGCAATTTGCAGCTCCCTGCTCTGCCCGGGGCCTCAGCTGCAGTGGGTCGCATACAGAGCACACAGCGGTGCTTGCTAGTCCCTCGCACTTGGTGGCTTCTGCTGTCGAGTTGCAGCTGCAAAGCCCGAGGCAGTTAGCTCTGTGCCTAGGGAAGGACCAAGCTGCAGCTCTCCTGTTGCTCTTGCTTACGGGTCTGAAGCCATGTGTATCTGGACGCAGCATTTTGCGCACTTGCACAGCCCCAGCCAGCACATGGCACGAGCACAGGCAGATAGGCTTGGAGGTAGCGAAGAGGAGCTTCACGCTAAGCAGGGCACACATCCTTCAGGTGGGCATGGGCAGCCCCCACGTTTAGCTGGCAGAACTGATTTGAACCTCTGCGCGCCCCCGGCCACTGCAGCAGGGATATGCTGACTCACGCCTGCAGGTTGCCATGGAAACCGCAGCCATCACGTCTGAAATGCCGTCATACTCCCTTCTGCAAACCAACTTCTGCTAGCCCCGGAAAAAAATCAGCCGTGGGCTCCAACCCACTGCCAGCAGCTGGGGCTGCAGGGAGGGACTCACCCAGCCGCTGCTGCCTCTGGAAGACAGCGACAAAGCCCCATCCCCACCACCGCCACTCCTGCAGCCCGCGGCTGCCTGCTAGGCAGGCCTGACCTTCAGGAAACACTCTTTTTTTTTTCTGTTTTGGCTCCAGCCCCACCACAGACTTGGGGTCTGGGTTTCCTTGCTGCTTCCCCATGCAGGTCAGACAGCACATAGCTGCCTCCCCACCCCAAAGACCCCTTGGGAAGGGGTGCACAGGACTTCATGGCCTCGTATCTTGCTGCTGTCACTGTGTGCCCGAGGAGGAAGATGCCCATGGAAAGGTGGAAGTACACGCTTACCTTACCATTGGCTGGGCAAAGGGCTGCCACAGGGGAAAAGCTGTTTGAATGCAAGGGAAAGCTGCTTCCCTGCAGAAGGGCTGCAGCTGTGGACCAGAGGGCTGGTAGGGTCTCTGGTCTTAGAGATACCCCAAACCCAAACTGATAAGGCTCAGAACAACCTGAGAGAAGGTGTTAAGGGAATCTTAGTAGATAAGATGCTGTGTAATAATTGTCTAGATTGCTGCGTAGCCCAGAGAATCAAATTGATAGATAGTGCTCAAATGTTTTGCTAACTATTGTGCGAACTAACTGACGCAGGAAGATTTGCGGCTCCTTACGAAGGACAAGTACGTGGAATGATGTATGGAGGGACCTGCCGGCTAGGCCCCAGCCGGTGAGAAACAATGTGCACGCTGCAAGAAGGAGGGTCACTAGAAGCAGGAGTGTCCCTTGCAAAAGCACTCCAGTCCCCTGTTACTTGCAGAAATTAATGAGGATATTTGATGGGGACCGGAGGAATCTCTCCCAGAGGAACCTCTAGTTACAGTCAAGCTGGGAGAAGAGAAAATTGAATTCTTAGTAGATACAAAAGCCACTTACTCTTTTTTAAATACCTTAGAAGGGGAATTGAGTTCTGAAAATATAAGCATTGTTGGTGAGACAGGAATTTACGAAGTTAGGCCTTTCTTTAAGCCTTTGACAATGAACTTGGGAAAGTGATGGGTCACCCATCAGTTCCTGTATTTGCCTAACTCTCCCAAGCCATTTTTGGGAAGGGATCTGCTTGACAAATTGGAAGCAGAAATAAAATTTAAGGGTGGTGAATTTTAATTCCAGAAACTAAATATATCGAGGTAGCAGCTTTATTGTTGCAGGACACTAACCTCGAAAAGAAACTCATACCGACAGAAGTGGATAATGCAGAAATTCCAATTGTTTGGGCCAGAGAAGTTCCAGGTAAATCCATAAGAGCTGAGCCTGTGAAAATTGACTTGAAACCAGGATCGACTCCGGTAAGAATTAAACAATAACCCCTAAAATTAGAAAGCAGGCTGTCATGGTTTAGCCTGGCTGGCAACCAAGAACCACCCCCTCCTCCCTCAGTGGGATGGGGGAGAGAATCAGAAAAAAAAGTAAGACCCCTGGGTTGAGATAGAGACAGCGTAATAAGAAAGAACAACAACAATAGTAATAATAAGAGAATATACAGAATATACAAAACAAGTGATGCACAATGCAATTGCTCACCACCTGCTGACTGATGCCCAGCCTGTCCCAAGCAGTAATCAGTCCCCAAGCTGCGATCACTCTCCCTGCAACCGACTGACTAACATGAGCATGATGTTATATGTTATGAAATAGCTCTTTGGTCAGTTTGGGTTAGTTGTCCTAGCTGTGCTCCCTCCCAGCTTGTTCTGTACCTGTCCAAGCAGGAGAAGCTCAAAAAGTCCTTGAGTAGTGTGAGCACAACTGAGCAACAACTAAAAACATCAGTTTGGCGAGCCAGCCAGGAGACTCTCAGCTTGACCTCAGGATCGACTGTGGAGTGGACGCCCCTGGGTGCACCCCGAGCACTTTCCTTGGAGGAGCCTCCGCTGCCAGCTGCTCACCGCAGGAGCAGACAAGAACCTCCTGAAGCCGCAGAGGAAAATGGTATGTTTTATGGAAAAGGCCTGTAAGTTGTACGTGTGGCCAGGGCTGCTGGTAAATCGTGCAGAGATGTCTGGTGTGCAGCATAGTCCCCTGTGTGGGAGGAGGGTACCCGGGCCAATAGAGCAGCCAAGGAGATTTGCTGACCAATAGAGCGGCCACTAGCGATCTTGGGGGTAGGTTGAGCAAATCGACACAGTCTCCCATAGCATTCTGCTGGAGAAGCTGGCAGTTCATGGCCTAGATGGATGTACTCTTCGCTGGGTTAAAAACTGGCTGCATGGCCAAGCCCAGAGAGTCGTGGTGAATGGAGCTAAGTCCAGTTGGCAGCCGGTCACGAGCGGTGTCCCCCAGGGCTCAGTTCTAGGGCCAGTTCTGTTTAATATCTTTATCAATGACCTGGACGAGGGGGATTGAGTGTGCCCTCAGTAAGTTTGCAGACGACACCAAACTGGGTGGGAGTGTTGATCTGCTCGAGGGGAGGAGGGCTCTGCAGAGGGACCTGGACAGGCTGGATCGATGGGACGAGGCCAACTGTACGAGGTTCAATAAAGCCAAGTGCCAGGTCCTGCACTTTGGTCACAACAACCCCATGCAGCGCTACAGGCTTGGGGAAGAGTGGCTGGAAAGCTGTCTGGTGAAAAAAGACCTGGGGGTACTGATTGACAGCCGGCTGAATATGAGCCAGCAGTGTGCCCAGGTGGCCAACAAGGCCAATGGCATCCTGGCCTGTATCAGGAATAGTGTGGCCAGCAGGAGCAGGGCAGTGATCGTGCCCCTGTACTCGGTGCTGGTGAGGCCACACCTCGAATCCTGTGTTCAGTTTTGGGCCCCTCACTACAAGAAAGATGTTGCCTTGCTGGAACATGTCCAGAGGAGAGCAACCAAGCTGGTGAGGGGTCTGGAGCACAAGTCATACGAGGAGCGGCTGAGGGAACTGGGGTTGTTTAGCCTGGAGAAGAGGAGGCTGAGGGGAGACCTGATCACCCTCTACAACTGCCTGACAGGAGGGTGTAGTGAGGTGGGGGTCAGCCTCTTCTCCCTGGTAACAGATGATAGGACAAGGGGGAATGTTTTTAAGCTGCGCCAGGGCAGGTTTAGGCTAGACATTAGGAAAAACTTCTTCACTGAGAGGGTTGTCAGGCTCTGGAATGGGTTGCCCAGGGAGGTGGTCGAGTCCTCATCACTGGAGGTACTTAAAAGAAGGATAGATGAAGTGCTTAGGGACATGGTTTAGTGGTGGGATGGCAGTGCTAGGTTAACGGTTGGACTCAATGATCTTAAAGGTCTTTTCCAACCAAAGTGATTCTACGATTCTGTGATTCTGAGGTCACCGCTGCATCCCGGTGTTGGGAGCCAGGACGGACCTGCTAATGACTGTAGAAGAAGCAGGAGAAGGGTAAGCGGGCCTCCTTGCAATTGCCCTTGAGTTTCATGACAAGGGGATTTGCTGACCGCGATGGACCTGCTAATGACTGGTATATAAGAAGCAGGAGAAGGGTAAGCAGGCCCCCTTGCAATTGCGCTTGGATTTCGTATTTGCAGCTGCTGGATGGATGTTAACTGGATTGATAATCGTACAATTTGAACGCCCAGGAATTCTGTGTTAAAAGTCTATTATCTTCGTGTGTGTGTGTATGTGTGTTTGCGACACAGCATCGCTGTGAAGGGAGTGGGAGTCCTGATTTGCAGTTCCATAACTCTGCGAGGAGCACGGCCAGAGACGACAAGGCGCCTGGAACGTTTATAAAATTTGTAAATCTTTTGATGTGCAAATTGGGCTGCCGTGGTGCTTGGCCGGCCATTCTCCCAAGTGTCGGGGAACTGGCTAATCAAGGTGGCAGAACTAAGAGAGTCACTCCTTCGGTAGTTTGGGCTTAAACCTTAGGAATGTTTAAATAGTGAAGTTTGTGTGCGGGAAGAAGCATCTAATCTCAGAAGTTTGGGATGTGTGGTAGGGAGACTGGGAGAAAACTATAGAGATTTGCAAGAAAATATTTGCGTGGAAAATTGATAATTAAATGTGAATGAGCTGAGTTAATTCTGGTGTGACTGGTGAATGAGTGAGTAACTGAGACGATATGATTGTAAAATGAGTGTGGGAAATCTGGAGAAGTGTGCATTTCATTGTGAAAATGAATGTGAAACCTCCTTAACTAAGATTTGCCTTGTTTACGTGAAACCTCCCGGGAACGAATATAGTACCTCGCAAAGACAAGTTGGTGAATTGAAAAAACAAAAAACAGCTGGAGGAGGAAAAAGATCAAGTCAAGAATTTGCAAATTGCTCTTAAGGAGCAACTCCTTGTGAACGTTGCCCACGAGGAGCCGCCCTCCCCTCCCCGGCTATCTGCCCTGTTAACGATCCGCAAGTGGCGAGCGAAAACTTAGAAAGACCCGAACCACCCTCCCTGCCACCCTTAATTAAAACCGAATATAGTTCTGAAGATAAGCGGGATCGTTTTCCCTAAGTTATAACTAAAGAAATCCCCTACACTGACACTGAATTGGCAAAATTGAGAAAAGGCTTTGGCCGAACATAAAGTGGTCAGAGTGGGAAAATAAAGGGCGACAAACCAAGGTTATTAAGATAATACGTGGGAGAATAATGGAGATACAAAATCAATAAGGAAGAGCAAAGTGGTGGTATTGTAAAGAAAAGCCCCCTAGGCTGGTGGCATGGACAGTATACAGAAGTTGGGATGAGAGAGAAAAGAGAGCGAACAGTAGATTAATTGCAGCCTTGGAAGTAGGTGCTGGAAGGAGCAGAGGAGCCCCTTTTAGGGGACCAGGACAAGTCTTGATAAGAACCAGGAATTTGCCTTAATTTGGGCAAGAGCAAAGGAGCAAGAACAAGGGGTTACTAGCGGTGACGAAGAGGAGCCATCAGCCTTCATCCCCACAACCCCCGACGACCACCACAAGGAGGCACTGAGCAAGCGCAGTCAGGAGGGACTTATGGAAATGACCTCATGAAACTAATTTTAACATGAAGCCAGGACAGGTTATGCATATGTATAGGCGTATTGGGAAACTTCATGCATAGGTAACACATATAAACCGGACAAGTTGCCACATGGAGGTGCACATGACTTTGGTGGAACTACCCCCTGTGCTGCCCAGTGCTGAATAAACATACCTACTTTACAATCTTACAGATTGTGGAGTCTGTTTCCGCACATCAAACCAGACCATTGGGGCTGGCCTGCTTTGAGCAGGGGATGTTCTAGAGTGCTATAGACCTCCCTTCTGATTTAAGTGTTCCTCTGATTTCCTAGTATCATGAACCAGCTGGTTGCCTAAGTCTTGCAGGACTTCTGAAGGACATGTCCTGTGGAAGATCCCCATTCTCTATGTTCAGGACTGTACCCTGCACAACCCCCAGCTGAGTTGTCCCTCCCACTGCAGTGACTGACGCTGTGTAAGTCACTTCTGCCGCTTCACCACTGCAAAGGTGCAGGACATACCCGCTGAGTTCTCTGGTGGCTGCTGAAGGTGCCAGTCACAGCAAACCTTCCTGGAGAAAGGACCTTGTGAAGGGCCATGATTTAGCCTGGTGGCCTTCCTCAGAGAGGCAAATGAGAGACAGCAGCTTATGTCAGATGACTAACATTTCATCATGTGAGGATGTGGCCGAGAAGTGTCTCACAGTGGCTGCAAAAGCCCAACATGCAGGGTTCCCCAGCTCTAGGATCTCAGCCTCTGTGGGGTGGATGGTTAACGCCAGATCAGTTTAGACTTGGCTGCCTCTGGCAAGGGAGGATGAATTATCTGTAAAGGTGAGGGTGGAGGGAGAGACAACAGACCACAAAACATCACACCCAGGGGTTGAGACTGTGAGAAGGCAACCAGGGCACCTCCCACAGACAATTAATCTCAGATGAATTCATTTCAGCAGACCAAACACACCCCACCCCCACCCCACCCATTCGCTTCTGGAAGAGCTGTGTCCTGCCTGAAACCACCGTAGATGGGCAGAGATGGCGCTGGGTGAGGCCCCGTCTATGTTCCTCTGCCCGGTTTCCAGAATGGTGGTTGATGGAAAGTGGTCTGGCCCCAGCAGGGTCTGGCCATTCTCCCTGGGGTGGCTCCCATTGGTATGTCCCAGGCTAAGCCATCCCTGTGCAGCACCCCCTACCTCTGTACCCCACCATGGGTCTACCTCTCGCACCAGACCTGCCTGGGGCCGGAGACACAGCCCAGCCCTTTCACCCATCCTCCAGACCCACTTAGCCACCATGTAATGTGTCCCTGCATCAGCGTGTCTTCCCACCACATCTTCTACACTCCAGCTGTGCCCACGTGCCAGGCGCTCTACCCCAGCTCACCAGAGCTTCATTCCCTGCTAGGAAGCTGACTCCTCCCTTGCCTGCCCCTACTTTGGGCTCTCAACCCCAGGAATCCTGACCCAGTCCAGTGCTGGGCTCCCAGGGCTGCCCAAGCAGATGGAGATGCGTGTAATTCATCACTCACACTGATTACGCATTCCCGGTTGACTGACATCCCCAAAAACAAACGCCCATCTGTGTTCACATTTAAACATAGAAATGTTTTTCAGACCTCGTGTTAATAAAGGTTACTGATTTGCATTTGGGAGAAGGCAGGGAAAACTGAAGAGGAGAAAAGGGGAGGCAGTTCTTGAATAAGCAAATCTTTCTGTCATAAAAATACTTGGCTAGCTCTTGAGTCCTCTTGGATCCGAGTGCAGAGAGGAGACAGATGTTGCTGGTGCTCTGCTGTATTAGCTGTTGGTCCAAAATTTGTGCCTGGACCTGATTAAACTGAAATCCTTCTCTTATATTTTCTCCAATGTATTCCATCTATGGTAATGTGAATGCACTAGACAAATGAGTCCAAAGAAGAAAAATCTTCCCCATTCTGGTATTTCTGGACTAGGAATAATTACCTACAGAAAAAACTTCAGACCAAGGTCATTATTCTAAGACCAAAGTCCCATATCTTCTATCCCCCCACTGGAGTTGCTTGTAAGTGAGAGCAAACACAAAAGCCAGAACAAAGGGAGAAATTTAATGACTTTGTTTGGGAATTTTGGTTGGAAAAATAAAGCAGAGAGGAGTTCCTTTGTCAGCAAAGGCTGCGGCTTCTTTTGTGAGCAGCTTCCATGTGGTTGTTGGTTGCACATGAGTAAGTGATTATCCTGTTTCAAGTAACATCCAGGAAACTCTGAAAAAGCACCAGACATAATGACATTGCAATGTCTTAACAAATCAAATTTCTAACCCCTGCTGTCAGAGTTACAGTATTGCTGGGACTACAATACAAAATAAGGGCAGAGCTATAAAGATCCTCCTTTAGGGGAAGTAAGTAACTTCTGCTAATGTTTAACTCCGTGGGCTGCTGTTGCACCAACAGCTCAGGGGGGGAGACTGCTCCAGCATTTCAGCAACCCCTACTCTGTTAACAGGAGATGGTAAGACAGAAACCCACCCAGCAGAAACCATGGTGGTAACGGCAAGAGCAACGCTGGAAACACAGTGTGGCCCAGGACCCCAGGCCTCTGGAGAAAACAATGCCTAGCAGAAGCAAAATACAAGAACAAGCTGAAGGACAGCAGGCAGTGCCAAAACATCCCATTTTGACTGAGAAAGGAACAGGCTGTGTTGCAAGACCCACCCTAACCTTTGCTTTTCCAGCATGCCGGGAACAATGGCCCTGGGAGGAAGCTGAAGGGTCGGTGCTGCTGGCACCCTGCACCCTGGCGTGGCTCTCATGCCAGCAACCTCTATAGCCATCACTCCAGTGCCTAACACACAGCAAAACGTGTTGCCTGCTGTCTCCTGCCAGCATGCCTGCCCGCTGCAGTCTCCTTGAGGAAACATTTGGGCTTCTCCTGGTCTGATAACCTGTGACCTCAGCAGGTCCATGGAGGGTTGCAAAGAAATCTTTCGTGCGCTTTGCCAGCATCATCACCCACTTCTCCTTACTATAATGCATCATTCTGAAGCACGTTTTGGACTCACAGAAACACAAGAGTCTCCAACACCCCTACACTGGGCTGGCCATGCTCCTACAGCCCACTATGCAGTTTGCATCATTCACAGTGAGAATTACTTCTGGCCCACGTTCAAGCTCATGTTCAGGGTTACCTCCGAGTCCTATCCAGTAGCTCCACCAGCTACTTCCCAGCCTGGACTGATGCTCAGTTATCCTTTCCTCACCCCTGTGCACCAGGCACCACTGGCACTTCTACTTTCTGGGCTTTGTGAGCATCCTGGTGGTCCAGTCCTCCCATTTATAGAGGTCCCTCTGGACTGAGGCTCTGCCTTTCACCGTGTCAGCCACCCCTTCATAATGATTATTTCCAGCACTGTAAAAAAAAAAACAAAAAACTATACATGTATGTGTAAAATCCATGTTTTCTAGAACTTAATCCTTTGTCTGCAGACATGTGTTGCTGCACTTCTGTTTTTTGATGTTCCCTGGCAAAGGAAGGCTTTTATTAAAAGCAATAAAATTAGAAATATCCAATCTAGAAACGAGGAAAACAACAGGAGCCAGAGTTTTCTTCAGAATCTTACCTTGTGATGCTTATAATAATTTCCCTGACCTGTCAAACTTTGAATAGCAGGGTTTGTCCTGAGATGTGATGCTGTTGGCAATTTAATTAAGCAATTGAAAAGCAACAAGGTTAATTATTTGTGAAATGGTCACCATAATAATTTTTCCAACTTTTGCTGTCATGCGCCCTGAAGCCAGCCTGTAACTAAGCAATGTTATCACTGGATGTATCCTAGGTAGGTGTTGTTCTGTTTCCATTTTTACCCCACAAAGGTGTCTGCAGAGTTTCTTCAAATGAGGGATGGTTCCTTCATAAAGGCTCCAGTAAAAAAAGCACAGCAAACTGATGCTTGAAGCTGGAATGTGCCTTGAAAGAAGTCATACTGCCATCACAGGGAAGCACAGCCAGCACAGGTATTTGTTGTGACATTTTTCTTGGATCAGGCACAAAAATGAGAGTGCAGCACTGCCTTCAGAAGACAGCTGTGCATGTCATGGAGAGGCCTTCAATTCCTGGGGCAGAGTTTTGGAGCGTGGGGTACTCCATCATGGTGAGTGAGAGGAATGTCAGGATGGAGGTGGTCCAAGCCCAACCCTCCACAATCCGCATGGCCACATGGGGCTGGGAGGGAGGAGAGGCTCCCTTTCACACATATATCACTCCAGAGGTACAAAACTCTTCATTAAATGCCAGCAACAAGTCTCTGAGATCCTCTTGGATCCTCTGCCAAGTCCATGGCCTCTGTGCATTGGCGTGGTGCTGTGACCTGGTAAACAAGTCTGAAAGGCCCAAGGTGGTTAAGAGTCTGACATTGGGTGGCAACCTGCCCTTTTGGTATAAGCCAGGAGAAAGCTTTCCTGGGACTGCAATTAAAGGAAGAAGGCCCTGTACCGCTTTCTCACCACAAAAGTGCTCAAGCTATAGCAAATTTGTTCTCAACAAATTCTTGTTTAGAAGAAGCAGAAGGAAATCCAACAACCAAATCTGCAATGGCAGCAGAATCATGGGAAAATTCAGGTTGGGAGGGACCTTCAGGGGCCCCCAGCTCCAAACCCAAGCTCACAGCATGGTGTGCCTCTGCAGGTAACCTCAGCACAGGCAAGTCCTGTGGGTGTGTTTATTGCCACTGTTATGAGCACAGGAATCTGCCACCCAAACCACCGCACCTTGGATGGGCAGGGGACAGGGCAGCACAGAGGGAGGAGGTTTCAATCCTTGGGGGGTTCCTGGATGTGGCTGCACAAAGCCACAGCTGTCCTGAGCTTGTGCTGAGGAGAGAGCTGCTGTGCACCAGGGTTGGAGACCCTCAGAGGGCTCTGGTGGCTCCTGTGCTGCTGGTGCCTGTGCGTCCCTGTGTGTCACCCCGGGCTCAGCTCTGTCCCCCCGCCAATCTGCGCATGCACAGGTGAGAGAAGGAGGAGGTGTGCGCACACCGCACCGCCGGAGGTGCACCGGAGCTGCCCTGGGGATTCACCTCCACTGCCCTAGGGCCATCTCCAGCCCCTGCCACGTCTGAGCTGCGCTGCTTCAGCACATTTAGCCCTGATTTGAACAGGGGGTGTGAACTGGAGACCCCCAGAGGCTCCACCACCAGCACTGCTGGGGGTCCAAAACCATGCGGGTGAGGCAAGTTGGTCATAAACAGCCGGCGTCTGAAGGTGCTTTACTAAGTTACCCAATGAAGTGCAAAACACGGTCTGTGGTACATAACTGAGGTTAAATCACTAAGCAATGCCTACAGCTTTTCTTGTTGCAACAGATAAAAGAAAATCCTGCTTAGGTGCAAATAGCTGCTAAATCTGTCTTTTGTTACGAGACACGGGTGCAGACTGACCCACCTTGGCAGCTGTGGCATTCTGTCTTGGCTTAGAGGGTATTCTGCAGGCAAGGAAGACAACTCAGAGACAGCTTTTCTTTTTCTGAATGTCAAGTAGCTAGCTTTTCTCCCTTTGCCAGGAGGAGCTGGGCTTCTCTCCACTCACCTTTGGGTTCTGGCTATAAAAACAGTGAGGAGAGGGTCACAGCAGGTATTTCCAAGACTCTCAGACTTTGACTTCAGCCCATCAGGTGTGTGCTCCTCAGTGAACAGGGACAGGATACTTAGGGATCTCACCCAGCCACACTGCTGCATGCTGATATTGCAGATATTAATTAAAAAAATCAAAAACTAAAAACCAAACCCCAAACACTTTTAATTGGAGGATTCTGCTTATCTCCAAAGAGTGCCTTGTCCTCTCTGAGGTTTGCAATGGTCAGGCTACACACAGACCAGCAAGAGCACACCAGCTCCCACACTGCCATCCCCGCAATCCTGGCAGCAGTGCGGGCTGCTGGAGGGTCTCTCTGTCCCAGCGGTGGTCCCTCCCATCAGCCCAGCTCTCCCTTGCCAGGTGGGTAAAAAGCTGTCGAGATTTCCCCCTGCACAGGCTCCTGCACAGATGGGAGAGAGGAGTTGTGGTTGTCCTGCACCCACTTAACCTGGGAGGGAGCACCCTTCCCCAGTGGGACACTGCTTGTTCAAAGGGACAGCTGGTACCCTGCCTTTCATGCCCCAAGAGACACCCAGAGGCAGAGACACAGCCAAACGAGAAGCAGGAGCTCGGACATTTTGAGGCACCAAAACTGCTTTTGTTCGTTGTGTAGGAGAAGAACGGCCTGAAGAGAGAGCTCTTGCTCTTGGCGCTGGTGCCTGAAATCCCAGCCACCGGGACGCTTTCCTGCCCTGCCACAGAGGAAAGCGCCGTGGCCAGCGCCTAACATCAATCTCCAGCCCTCTGAGCCCGCAACCCAGGCACAGACGAGCCTCGCCGTGCTGTCAAATGGTTTGTTTTGCTCCAGAGCCAAGCCTCAGTCGCAGGCGAAGGCATTTTACGCTGGTGACGGAGCAGCGAGATGGACCACTGCTCCTGGGAGAGCAGCCTGAGCGTCTTGCCGGTGCTGACCATGCCCGCCAGGAACCGGGACTGGGGCTAACCCTGAAGAAAGGCTGCCACCTGCCAAGCCACGGAACACCATTCCCTGTCCCTTCCTTACTCCTGCTGCTCACGATATCAAAACTCACCTCATTTGTACAAGCGTCCAAGAGCCCAGCCCAAGATTACAACTTGGAAATATAACAGCCTGCAAGTTAATATAATCAATCCTATTTACCGTCACCAGGGAGTGTCATTATTCATTATTAGTCTCCAGTTACAGAGAAATTACTCTTCTCACAGTTCTCCCCTGCCTGAAGTCCTTACAAATGAAAGGCAAATGTCTTGAATAAATTTTTGCCTGTGAATAACAGTCCTTTCAGCCTAATTTCTAATTTCACTTCTAACCTCAAAGCAGTTTTGACATGAGTCACACATTAAAATCACTCCAATGGGCTGCAAGGTCCAGCTTCAGCAGTAAATCTGTGGTCTCCCCCTCCAAGATGGACAGCCCAAGTACACTATGCCATGTTTTGCTTTCTGCTCTATATGCACCCAAATAAATAAATGCCTGGCTGTCCTCATACTGCAAGTAATTTAGGACTTCAAAAACCATGCAGATAAGAAGTGTAGTGGGCACATCCATGAAAACTGTGCAGGGGTGCCTGCGGCTCTATTGGTTTAATGAACTCCCATGCCCACACACCAGTGTATAGCTGCATGCATGACTTCTGTGAACGCTCTGTGCTAATTGCATCCTGAAACGCTACAGGGCTGGAAGCCGAAAGCTGTCTTCTGTGGGAACTCCAGCAACTGCCTGGCCATCTGCAAGTTGCGCTGCATCTTCCCATGCTCCACAGCTGCTGTTCCTCACTGCAAGTGGCAGAAAACTTCCCTGCACAACCCAGTGCTAGCTTTACCTGCTCTGGCCTCCTCCTTCCAGCATCCTCCTTCCCTAACCAGCCTTAGGACAGCCACCCCTCACAGCCTAGGGAAGGTGCCAGTGCTTCTGAGATGCCCAAGCCAGAAGTCAGAGGGCTGAGATGAATCCGGTGGGCAGTCTGAGAACAGGCCCTTTACAGGCTGCTGCAGACCCCTTCTAACCACCAGGCACACATGAGGAGCACTGGGCAAGCCAGAGGCTCCCCATCACCAGCTGTTCACCCAAACCAGAGCTCAGGCCCTGCTGTGGCCAGACTCAATCCTCATCGCTGCAGCAGCGGGGTAGGCTTGATCCAAAAGAGGATGCGAAACCGCCAGCTCAAGGACTGCAGATGGCCAGCCACCGAACATAGGTGCAGGAAATCTCTGACCGCACTCGGGCTGTCCTTTCACCTCTCAAAAGGAGAAGTAAGAGTGGCTCCAGCTCTAACCACACTCCACGCTAGCCGCCTTTTGCAGTGAGGCCACCTTCCAGGGAAACAGTCGTTCCCACAGCCCGTCCTGGATGCCCAGCAAAAACCCCGAGCAGCTTTTGGGTCTCTTGCTGGCCCACTGCATATGTGTCTGGTGGAAAGGTGAGTTTCAACCCATCCCAAGAAAAGATAAGAAAAAGCCTATAGCAATTGTCAACTGTGGGAGAGGTCACTGTGTTTCGGGAGGAAGGCCTGCCACCCAGTGTGACCTCAAGAAGCTGGAGGAATGGACAGAAGCACCCTCACAAAGGTCAGCATGGGAGGGGTGATCCTTCCTCACCACTTACCCCTGCTGAAGACTCATCTCTGTACTGTGTCCAGTTCAGGGCTACCCAGTAGAAGGAAGACACTGACAAACTGGAGAGAGTCCAGCAGTGACCACCAAGGTGGTGATGAGGCTGCAACATAGGGTGTATGAAGAGGTACTGGAGAAGAGACAACCAGGAGTCACCCACTGCCTAAACAGTGGTTATGGAAAAAATGGAGCCAGACTCGTCTCAGAGGCAGACAAGGACAGGACATGGGGCAACAGGTACATGCTGCAGGATCGGGCATTCCAGCTGGGCATGAGAAAATTCCTCCAGGTGAGGGTGGTGCATCTCAGAGACCAGATCTCCATCCCTGGAGGCGCACAGAACTCAACTTGACAAGGCCCAGCACAACCTGATCTAGCTTTGGAGTGGAAAGTTGGACTACAGACCTCCAGAGATGCCTTCCTGGCAAAACCTCCTGGTGATTCTGCATTACAGTGGGAGGGAGGGAATATGGCTGCCTTCCTTTGGGGCTTTCAGCTGTCCCCTGCTCTGAAACATCCCTAGCGCTCAGGACAGATCGGAGGTACTACGTGCCTCTCCCTCACCATGCCTGGGCTGCTTTCCTCCTCGTGCAACGTTAACGCGGGAGGGAGGATGTTTGGTGTGGTTTCTCCATGGCCTGGCAAGCTGCGTGTCCCAGCAGGCTTGCCTGGAAGAAAGGTCTGACAACCTGGAGCCGAGCTGGAGTTGGCCCCACTGTACTGTGTGGTGCTGTGCACTTCCAGCCAGCTGAGGAAATAATGCAGCTGGTGCAGCTCAGAGCCCCCTAACACGCTTTTGGAGATCTCCTCTGCTACCTCTTCGAGGCGTATTTCTGTCTGTGCATCCACAGTTTTACTGATGCAATGACTGAGCAGCCAGAGAAACGAGTCAAGGGAGGAAAATGACTGCAGGCATGTATTGAAGTAGTCATCTTGTCCAGCTGAAAGAGATTTCTGCCAAACGACTTTATAAGGAATAAGGCATTTTACAGGAAAAGCAGGGCCTCTCCTCTCATTTCCTTTCCCCTCTTCTCTGTGAACTTCAAAGAAAAAAGGGGTCAAAACAGAGGCCAGGCAACTGGAATGGAGTTCCTGAGCCCTAAAGCCTAATTAGTCCAAGATACATTTCATTGGCTATCTCTCAGAGACAGGCCTAAATTACCAGTCCTCCCCACCATGCCGCCAAGGGTTGGATAAAGCCAGAACGTGGTCCGCAGTTTGCAGGGCTGCAGCAGTACCAGGGTGCTCAGGGGGTCTCGGCCCAAGCCCTGCTGGTGTCAGGGCTCTCCCAGCCCCCCTACTCTTCATGTGGCCACAGCTAAAATCCCTTCCCTAGGACAGGGATCACCCCAGCCTCCCTGGTGCTTTGTCCCAGGGCTGCTGGCGAAGGAGTTGTGCTGACTACATCCCCAGTGCTGTGTGGTTGTTGCCCCTCGTTGCGTCAGCTGAGCCTTCAGCGATTTGCAGCTGCCCTAAACCATCAGTTTTAGGCTGATGTTAAACCCCCCTCCTGCTTCCCCTCGGCCAGGCGAGCCAAGCCCGGTTCCTGCCAGCTCTGCCTACAGGCCACATGCCCCTCACCCCTTCCTGCTTACAGCTATTTGCTGCCCCCCCTCCAGCTTCTCTGCATCCCTCCCCATGGATGCCCAGCAGAGGGGATAATAGCGTCCCTCGATCTGCATCTCTTCACATGGCCTGGCACATCGTTTGCCTCACTGGCAATGAGAAGCAAAGCTTGGTTTCGCACAGGTTTAAGGACTCCCTGGATTTCAAGTCACATGTCTCTTCCCTCCAAGGCACGGGTCTTGGGGTGGGGTATTTTTTTCAGTGCCCATAAAAAAACATTCTCAAGAACAGAGAGACAGAAATGACACAGGCTGTTTCCCCTACGCAGCCTCTCTCAAGATGCTGGACTCAGAGGGGTACATGTTACTTTGAGACTACAGCAAATGTGCTCTGATGGAAGGACTCATTTCCGGCCTTGTGGTCTGAAAGCTGAGAAAAGCAAAACTCTACTGCAGGTCACTAGACTGTAATTCGGAGAGCAGAGAAGGGCCATCGTGGTCACCGTAAGCTTATGTGGCCTCCTGGTGCCATAGTACAGCTCTGGAGCACCAGAAAATAGCCTTGCAGCTTGTGGGGCAGCAGTCAGTCGCACATGAAGCTAGACAGCTGCCTGGCAGGGAAAGTGAGGTCCTCCCAGGTGTACAGCTACCCTAAGCTGCGAGCTGCGATTCTGCACCCCAGCCAATGCCTGGATCCCACTCCCCAGCCACTGCAGAGGGATGACCTGGTCAGCATAAGGCACGGCTCACTCCTGGCTTGGTGCTCAAGCTGCTCTCCTAGGGAAGCAAGAGAGCAGGAGGGATGCAGGAGGGGAGTGCAGAAAACTGACTACTTTTGAATCGGAAGTGATCTGAAAATTATTTTATTAAATTTTCTGCCAGAAAAAAAGGTAACATTCTTCCCTTAAAAATTCTGACTCCAAGGCACTTGCTCAGCTCTCACTTAAAAGAGCAGGTCTGGGACCGATGAGGACTGGGTTCAATTCTCAGTTTTACTGCACACCATCTGTGCTGCCTAACTGCAGCAAGATTGTTTATCTCCCTTTGCATCCATTTCCCAGTGGAGCCAAAATATAAAATGGAAACCTTTCCTTCCTGTATATAATGCTCTCCCAGAGTTGGCACTCTGCAAGTGCTGGGTGGAAGGACCTCTGGAGGTCTCCAGATGCAGGACTACTGCCAGCACAAGATCAGGTTGGCTGTAGCTGTGTCTAGCCACAAAGCCAAAGTCCGCTTCTCGTGTGCTTGTGCAGCACTTGGTGCGTCGGGAACCTTTTCTCGTCGAGCTCTGACTCACTGCACAGGGCAGCTTAGCTATAGTCCACCTCCCTCTGCAGCCATCAGGGAAGGAAGGCCAGATGGGGTATATACCACCAACATCCGTCCTGTCCAGGCTGTTAGCATGTTCCTATGCTGGTTTCACCTTCCAGAGGAATGCCCTCCTGAGGACTGTGACAGTTCAAGACCAGGTAGCCTGTTTGGCTTTTCCTGCTAGAGGCCAGTAACACAGGAGGGAAGGCAGACAGGGCAGCACCAGCTGAATCTACTGACGGATTGAGCCAGATTCCTATGTGCTGCCAGCACAAAAATAGCTGCCATCTTTGGATTTTACAGCTTTGCTTTGTTAAAGTCTGGATCAGAGTTGTTTTCAAAACAACCTTCCACAGACATAAATACACCTGTCATTGAAAACAAATATCCCTGGAATGATTAACTGATACTTCCCAGCAGTACTCCCTGCACCTCTGTAATAGTTAAAAAAAATGTGTTGCGATCACAGGGGGTGGAGGGAGAAAACAACAGCATGTACAACATTAGCCGTGTGCCTCACTCACTATTTTTTCAACTTTATGCTATTGGATTACTTTCTTAAGCACTCTGGGGACAGAGACGGCGAAGAACAGCTTTCGTTGGCAAAGGCAGGCAGTTTCTCACACACGGCTCTATTTTCCATGGCTCATCCAGCAAATTGTATGCTAAGCCTAAGAAAACAGCAAAGAACAAGTCCATCCAAGAGGGGCTGAGTACAGCAGATTTCCCATCCCCGTCTGCTGGCAGTCTAGCACTGGTATCGGGCACTTACTGGGAGCAGGTGGGAAGTGCCCCATGCTGGGGAGAGACAAGCAGCATGATCCTTGATGCTGCGCAGGGAGTGACGAGCTGCCTTCCCCGCAACGCCACCTAAGCCTACACGCAGGCAGGAGGGGCAGTCAGCTTTACTCATCTTCTAGCATTAACCAGAGCTTCAAGACTTTTGGCCTCGGTCAGAGTCCAAGCAGCACGGGCAGACTACCATGCCACCCTTTGTGTGCTTAAAGGACAGTTGTTTCTCGTGTCCCCCCTCGCCACTGGAGGGCTCTGCCTGGTACAGCAGCATTTTTCCAGTGCTTAATCCATAATCAAGGCAGCCAAAATAGCCAAGATTAATTTCCCTACTTATGAAATACTACTTCATGCAGTGTGAGTCTTTCACACATGACCACACTCTTGAAATGCAGAGCTCACAGTGACTTCAGGCTTGCAAACAGCAAGTAAGATCCCTGGTTCGCTTCCACAAACCTGCACGGGCAAAGAAGCAGGTGGCCAAGGAGCTGCTCCACATCATGCCAGGCCTGGCCCGCAGTCCGACACGCCTGCATCACCACAGGGAGTCGTCTGAAATCCTGATGAGCGAGGGACAGTGGGTAGACCGCAGCTCTGCGGGAAACCAGCTGGAATACCCGCGTTCTGTATTCAAACTGTAAAACACTCAAATAAGGCTTATGCTGAAGGCGCAGACCATGCTTCCACACAACACTGAAAAGCCAACTTGCAGAGGAACTGTGCAGGTTAACTTAAATTAGTGCTCTTGCCTTAATGGCACAATTGCTGTGTCACTAAAGTGGCTGTTCTGTTTCAAGTGCTGCTATTTTGAGGGATAGGGGGAACAACCCCCCCAAACCTTTCAGTTCCCAGAACCCATGGCCACGCCAGGCAGAATATTGGCCCCAACCTTTCTGATGCTTTTATTTTTCCTCACATGTTCTCTCTCGGCCTTTCTGGCCAGGCCAGCACCGTGCTCGCCTCCTCAGAACCCTGCTTCCTTGTGTGACGTCACGGGCCTGACGCCCAACATTCGTTCCACCTTACCTACCTGACGACTAACCACCAGGGCAGGGAGGCTGCTGCGGGCCCCCCATCTCGGGGGGAGCAGCTCGGCCCCAGCTCGGGCCTGTTGGCACCGGGCGCCCCAGCCCGACGCGGCCCCCCCCCCCCCCCCCAGCCGCGGCCCCCGGTGCCCCGCGCGGTGACGGTCTGTCACCGCCAGGGGGCGCAGGAGGGCCGCCCCGCGCGGGGGGGCGGCGGGCGGGCGGGGCCGGACGGCGGTCCAAGATGTCGATCGAGATCGAGTCCTCCGAGTACGTGTGGCGGCGGCGGGGAGGGGTGGGGCGCCCGGCCCCGGCCGCGGCCCCGGCCCCGGCCCCGGGCCCGGGCCCGGTCCTGGCCTCGGCGGCGGGGTGGAGCCAGGGCGGCGCGGGAGCTGTTGTGGGGCGGCGTGGCCGCGCGGGAGGGGCTGTCTCTGAGGGGTTCGGGGGACGCGAGGGCGGCCGTGGTCGCGGGGGGTGGCGGTGCCCGCTGCGCCACGGCTGGGCGCCCGCGGCGGCCGGGGCTGCGGCGGCTGGGGAGTCCGGCGGGAAGGGCAGCCCGCCGGGCTGGTGTCGTGACCGGCTGCGCGCGGTGCCCCTGCAGTGTGATCCGGCTGATCATGCAGTACCTGAAGGAGAACAGCCTCCACCGAGCCCTCGCCACTCTTCAGGAGGAAACTACTGTGTCCCTCAACACCGTGGACAGCATTGAGAGCTTTGTGGCTGACATCAACAGCGGGCATTGGGACACGGTGCTGCAAGCCATACAGTCGCTGAAGCTGCCCGACAAGACCCTCATTGATCTCTATGAGCAGGTGAGTGAGTGCAGGCTGTGTTCAGACTTCCCTGGCCTGGGTGGAAGCCCCTCTCCGGAGTTTTCCACTTACCCTTTGCTGATGCAGCTGTTTGTCTCTTGCTGCAGGTTGTGCTGGAGTTGATTGAGCTCCGGGAACTAGGTGCTGCCAGGTC
This sequence comes from Gorsachius magnificus, assembly GCA_034008185.1. NCBI lineage: Eukaryota > Metazoa > Chordata > Aves > Pelecaniformes > Ardeidae > Gorsachius > Gorsachius magnificus. Next base: position 28,326,508 of record CM067109.1, on the reverse strand, counting down.
TCTCCTGAGACAAACAGATCCCATGATCATGCTGAAACAAACTCAGCCAGAGCGGTACATCCACCTTGAAAACCTTCTGGCCAGATCTTACTTCGATCCTCGTGAGGTATGTTACACTTTTCCTTGAGGCTTATGTTGCTGTCTTGCAGGACCCTTAGCATCGGTCCGAGTTGCTAACGGCTTACAGGATCTTTTCTCTTCCATTCTGTGAGTGAGAGAGCGCAGCTTCCCAGTTTGATGATTTTACACGTTTTATGAAGTGTTTGGGAAATGATGTGTGAGACTGGATCTTGAGGCAGCAGAGCAGTGGTTTTGAAGTATACTGAAGGTGGGAGTTTGGGGAATTATGCCTGTATCCTGCCACAGGATGACATCTGTGCCTTGCTTTTCCCATCTTAAATATGCAGAAGAAAATGTACTTCTGTAAATAAAATTGTTGTTGTATAATAACAATAATAAGAAGGCATTATTTGTGCCTGATTATGTCAGTCTGACGTTTTTGGTGAAAGCATATCCCAAATCTTTCAAGGGTTGGTGTTAAAAGAGAAGGGCTGTTTTGAAGGCCTAATAGAAAATTAATCTGGAAGGGGCTTCAGTTCAGAGCAATGAGTGTTTTCGTGGAAAATAGTTTAGAAGAATTACTTTGTAAAAAAACCCTTCTTTCTAGGCATACCCAGATGGAAGTAGCAAAGAGAAGCGGAGAGCTGCTATTGCGCAAGCTTTAGCTGGAGAAGTCAGCGTGGTACCTCCGTCTCGTCTTATGGCGCTGCTGGGGCAGGTAATTCTTGAAAAATGTTTTGATAGCTGTGGCAGTTTCTGCAGATCTTTGTCACATAAAACTATGATGTAGTTGATTCTCCAACTGTATAAAAGTAAAGCTGAAATACTGCACATTTACATGTGGTATAGTTAAAAATTATGTTTTCACCATGTGGCAAGGATTTAGTGGTTCTAGGAAAACTCAATGCTCCAGCAGTAGATTTCTTCCCATAGAACAAATACTCGGTGCATAGAGATTATTTTCAAAGTGCATACTAACACACATTATTTGTGTTGTGGCACTTACAACTCTTTTTTTTGATTCTCGGAATGTAATCATTGACACTCTGTGCGGACAGTATTTAATGCATTTTGCTGGTTTATGGCTTATATATCACTTTTTAAGCTTGTAAGTATGCCGAATAAATTTTCTCGGCATAACAGGCGTGTCCTGTGACTGGAGGCAACTCTCTGCTGAAGGGGTTGTATAAGATTCTGTCTTTTGAGTGGCGTTCACTTGCGCCTTCCAAGAAGGCATATGCGTAATTTTTAGTTTTAATATATGCAATTCTAGGCAAATAGACAGCAGGTCAGGTAATTTAACTTAACACAAGATCGAACTCAAACTGTGTACGTGCTATATACTGTGTACCAAAGGTAGAATGAGAAGGGGTGGGCCTGAGTCATTCTCACTTGCAAAAATCGTTTGGGGATAATGTTCTGTTCTGTTTGTGGCTGTGAGTTAGGAATGATCTGGTAAGTCTTGTTTGAGGTAATTCTTTGCAGTGCATTTGTCTCAAACTGTACAGGTGTACAGTTTGTAAGGATACAAAAATCTATGGCTGTATTGTGTTAATTAGAAGCTAGTTTTGCTGAGGAAGTTGTATGTTAACTGATACCAACTGTACGGCTTTCAACTCCTCAACAGGCACTGAAATGGCAGCAGCATCAGGGCCTGCTTCCTCCCGGTATGACAATTGACTTGTTCAGAGGCAAAGCAGCTGTGAAAGACGTAGAAGAAGAAAAGTTCCCCACACAGCTGAGCAGACATATTAAGGTGATGTTGTGTTTGCTGTTATGTGTGTTATTGCTGCTTGTTCTTTCCTGTGCTTTATGTTGGTAGATAAACGTAAACCTTCTGAATTCTTCTGTTCCCTCCCTCCCTCCCTCCCTCTCTCTCTCTCTCTGTTTTTTTTTTTTTCCCCCCCTAACTTCTCAGTGCTTTATCTCATCAGGAGACTTTTCGTGAGAGTCTGAAATGAGGTCCCTTGGCAAGAATGGGTGCTCATGGTATTTGTGAATATGATAAATGTATTGATTGTTTCTTTGACTTCACAGTTCAGAATCTTTCCCTTTTCAGAAGTGGTTTGCTTTATTTGTACAAGAAAATACTCAAGTCTTAAACTTCTGTGCATGCATATTAGCTTCTGTGAACCATTTAAGTTTTTATTATAAACTAGTACATATCAGGTCTGCTAATATGATTGGTATTTCCTTTTCAAGGATTTTATCATACAGATTTCAAAAGAGAAAGAAAACTGCTGTAATGTTGTCTTGCAGCACTCACAGTGTGGACTAGGCAGTTTCCTCCTGTGAAAGGTTCTTCAACTTCACTAAGCAGTTCTGCTCAGTGAGAAGTGTTAGTTCATTGTAGTAGGTCTACCAGTTCTCACAACAAGGAGAAGATAATGTATTTTGGAAGTCATGAGTTGGAACTTGTAAAATCAATTCGCTGTGTTCAGTAGCAGCTTGGTAAAAATGCTTTATTAGAACTTGTTTTGTTTACCAGCACTGCTCTTGGATTTTTCTATTGATTAGTGAATGCTATTTTTCTGTACTCAGTTGTCATGGTCACTTATATTTAAAAATTTTAAAATATTTTAAAATTTTAAAATTGTATATAAAAAATACCAAACATTCTCTGTGAAAACTTCACTGGAGAAACATCATTCCAAGTGAAGCAACTTATACTACTTCAGAAATTTTTGAAGTCTCTTAGGGATGTATTTTGGGTTCCAGAAAGGTATTTGGTAACATTCACAACTCACTGCAAAAACAAAAATAGGAAGACAACCAACCCAACTGCTGCTGTAAGCATGGAGTGTTTGATGTAAGTTTCAGAGAGATTACCGGATCAAAAGGCGGTATGTATGTATTGACAGGATTTTTTTGTACCTTAACATTAAATTTGTGGGTGCATATCTCTAGAAAATACTGTATTTTTGCCACCAGAATGAGATCTACAGTTTTGTTTTAATGAGTTGCTTCTTTTAAATTGCTCATTAGGCTTAATTTATATTCTCCTAAAAACAGTTTGGGCAGAAGTCGCATGTGGAGTGTGCTCGGTTTTCACCAGATGGACAGTATCTGGTTACTGGCTCTGTCGATGGTTTCATTGAAGTATGGAACTTCACTACTGGGAAGATTAGGAAGGTAAGATGCACCTTATTTCACATGGATAGTTCATTGGCCAGAGTACCTGGTTTTATTCTTTGAGATTATACTCTATGTTTGTTTTCATTTCTCTGGGACTGTGAATCTGAAAAGGATGCCTGCTTGGGTGATTCAGATATTGGTCTGGAATCTTTACATGGGGTTAATTATCTGGTTAGTCATACACCTCCCTCTTCCATAACTTACTTTTTTCTTTTTTTTTTTTTTTACCTTTCTGTATCATCATTGTTGCCTCTAAAATGGTGACAGTAGCACTTCCCTGTTGTAAGGCTGTGAGGTCTGCTTGATGATGGGTTATAAAATATAACTGACATTAAAACTGCTAGTACTTTTGCACTTTGCCTGAAAATCTATTTCATTGAATTCACTATTTTGACTGATGGATCTTTTGCTTTCATTTAGGATCTGAAGTACCAGGCGCAAGATAATTTTATGATGATGGATGATGCAGTGTTGTGCATGTGCTTCAGCAGAGACACAGAAATGCTAGCAACCGGAGCACAAGACGGAAAGATCAAGGTACAAATCTTTTTGTATGGTATGTTGGTAGAGGTGGTGTCCAGGAGGATTCACTTGTGACTGCAGTAATGTTGCAAGCCCATATAAGAAGAAATTAAGCTCAGCATGGCTCAGAAACAGATACATATTGGCTCTGATGTTTAAGCTTCTCTGATTTCATAACAAAGTAACTGCCTCTGTTTCACTTGCCTTTTCCAGGTTTGGAAAATCCAGAGCGGTCAGTGTCTGAGAAGATTTGAACGAGCTCACAGTAAAGGTGTTACATGCCTCAGTTTCTCTAAAGACAGCAGCCAAATTCTTAGTGCTTCTTTTGATCAGACAATCAGGTAAATAAACCAAGAATGTGTGAGCTACAGTGCAGGAGAAAATAAACCACAGAATTTTCACATTAAGCAGTTAAACTTTTGAATATAGATTCATTTTTCCCGGGATTTGATTCTTTTGCGTTGAGTTTTAATACTAATAGGAGAGTGTGACGGCTGAGGGTTGGAGAGGAATAGTTTGAAAGTTTGACTTTTCACCTTGCTTAACTTTCATTATTCAGGGCTAGGGGCCAGGTACTTCTGCTCTGTTGTCATTTATATTGCCCTTGTATGTCTTCTTTCTGGGAGACTCCTAGCTTAAGAAACAGTTGTGTCAACCAATAACTTTTTTTTTGTAATAAGCTTAGGGTAAAAAAAGATCTGAAGGCAACAGGTGATGACATTTTTCAAAACAGCCTGAACAGCCTAATCATACTAGCTTTAATAGATGACATGACAGTAGTTGGTTCCATACAGTTTATTTTCCTTGTGAAGGAGTATCATGGGCTCTTCTCTTTTTGCTATCCAAAGAAATCGTCTGAGAGCAGCTTTAAGTATTTTGGTGCATCTTCTCTGCTTCCTTGTGGTAATTGCTGAATAGAGCAAAATTTCCAGAAGTCCAAAAGTGTTTGGGAATTTTAATTAGCAATAGTCATGGCTCTACTGTGAATAAGGGTCTCTCTGTCCCTGTGAGCTGCATGTGGGTGAGAGGAGATAAGGTGCATCCCTACACATTCACAGCAAATCACTTTGCGTCATGTTGCTGCTCTCTAAGTCATGCATTGCTGGCTCTTACCATAAAATGGTTCTTGTCTCAGCTCATGCCCTGAATCCATCTCTGTAATCCCAGCCCCCAGATCCACCCCTCTATCTCTCTTGGATCCAGATAACTCCCTTTAGAGTGGGAACAAGAGAAAGACGAACCCAAGGAAAATGTTTTCTGGGCATCTGTTCTTCCCAGCAGCCTGACATGGAACACTAGAGATCCAACCCTGGAAGACAGTCAGGCTGGTGGACTCTCAGAGCTTCAAGAGCAGGAGTTGCAGTTTGTATCTGGAAATGGCAGTACAGCCTTTCCTGTGCTTTAGGGTGCTGGGGTTTGATCTGTATCTCATCAGGTGGACATGGTGTATATAAGGGAAGGCTGAGAGAGCTGGGCCTGATTGGCCTGGAAGAAGAAGGCTGAGAAGGGATGTAGTTGCCTCATCTAGAGGTAGTCATAGATAAGACAATGCCAGACTCTTCTCAGGCACACAGTTCCTACAAGAGACAACCTCCTGGAAGTGAAATTCTGATTATATATAAAGGCAAAACTTTATTTCCCCTTGAGAAGGAAGCAGTGCTTGGACAACACTGAGAGAGTTGGGTCAGGCTGGGGGGAGATCTCAATGCTTGAAGACTTCCAAAGATAAATTGAACAAAACCATGAGTTGACATTGCTTTGAGGAGAGCAGTGGAATGGAGGTCTTCTGAGGTCACTTCTAGCCTAAGTTACTCTGTGATTCACTGTTGTGGAATCTCTGGTAGAGAAAAATCATGTGGCCAGCTTGTTTATACATTTATGCTAGCAAGAGAAAAAACCTTTCAGTGATGAAAAAGAGCCATAGAGACAGGATCATTGTTCTCTTCACCCCCAAAAGATAATTCCCATTTCTCCAGGCTGTATCTGCCGTTCTGCTTTTCGGCATGGGAATTGTTTCTGTTTGTCATGCAAACCATCCTTTGCTGTGTAGCACCAGCACTGTGTTGGGGTATGAGATGTGGGGGTTTTTAACCAGTCTGTGTAGTTCAGTTTGCCAACGTCTGTGGCATTCCTTTTGGGCATTGAAACTGTTCATGAAGTTGAAGGCCCACAAGCTGATATCTTGGAAACCCAGGAATGAGAGTTGAGCCTTTCTGCAGACTTCAGAGACGCTTTCTTGGCGCAATCCAGTTAGTGTAGTTTAGCAAGTCGGTAGCGTGTCAGCTCAGTTACAGTGGCTGGATATGAGGTCTGTCTGGAGAAAATCCAAGGAAGCACATCCCACAGTTTAGGTTGGCCTAAACTGAACAAACTTGGCATTAGCTGACACTTTCCACATGCTATAGACTTATGTGCATGCAGGTACTGCAGTTTACCTGGTGTGCAGATAATCTGTTAAACAACAACATCGTAAAGCAATGGATTGTTGGGGGACAGGTATGAAGGTGGTTAGGCTTGCATCCGTGCTCTTAGAAAGCTCAAGTGTTTGTGCAACCCATGTAAGGCAGACAAGGCATAAATTATAAAATAGTTTAATTTAGAAGGTACCTCTAGAGGTTTCTAGTCCAATATGCTCCTTTAAGCACAACCAGTCTTTCAGTTAGGACAGCTTGCTCAGGGCCTTGTCCAGCTGAGTTCTCAAAATCTCTATGGGTGAAGACCCCACTGCTTCTCTTGGCATCTGTCCTAGGGCTGTACAACCATCAGAGAAAATCCTGTTTGGACATAAGGAATTAAGTTTTGCTTTGTTTTGTTTTGTTTCCTTTGTAACTTGTGCCCTTTGCCTCTTGTCCTGTGCACCTCTGAGAAGACTCTGACTCCATTTATGCTGCAAAAACTTGTTAGGTAGTGATGTTAACCAAATAGTTAAAACTTCTCAGGTGTTTACTTAGTACTTAGATACTTTTTTTTTTTTTTTAGAGGATCATTGCAGGGTGGATAAAAGCAAGAATGAGAGTTAATTGTAACTTTTAATACTAGCAAATAGTCACAAAAGTACTCAAACTCTGTTCTAATCTGAGTTACCAGATGGGCAGTAACCTCATAAAACCCTTGTTCCTGCGGCTCTTAGCATCTGGAAGGCGTTGCTTAACATTTGTGTAGCACGGTAATTCTGATGCCGCACCTACTTGGTGTCTTGTTACTGAGTGGAATTTGCTCGCTGCTGGGTAGATATGGTTTGCAACAAAGCTCTTCTGTCATTATGCAGACACTTCATTGCAGCTGAAAGCAACCTAGATCAGTTTTATCTAGTTCACAGATACTTCTCCTCTTTGTAGGTATTCTGACTTAGTAATTTAACTTTTTTTTTTTTTGTCTACAAGGAAGACAGCAATTAGATGCTGCTGAACTTTCACTTCTCTGGGCTGAACACACACAGCCCTCAGCCTCTCCTCAGGCATCTTCTGGTCCAGCCCTCTGGCCATTTTAGTGGTGTCTTAGTAGAGTCCCAAAACTGGACATGGTCCTCCAGAAGTGGCTACAGCTCTGCCATGTAGGGGGGAACCTTGATCTGCAGACTGTACCTCTCCTAACGCATCTGGTGTGTGGCTGGGTTTTCTCAATGCCACAGCATGCTGCTGGCCTTCCCTTTGTTCTCCCTGAGGCCTACCAGGTCCTTCACTGTGGACCTCCTCTGCAGCTGGTCAGCCCCACATTGCTTCTAATGCCTGTGGTGGTTCTGCAACAACCTGTTCTCAACATCATGAGGTTTCTCTCAGTCCATCTGTCTGTTTGTCAAAGTTTCCAACTTCCTCATCTGTCTCTTTCAAAACTGAGTTGCAGGATATGAGACGTACACTGTGAATCAGATTGATCCAGCGCTCGATGACTGTACACATTTTATGTTTAATTGAATGGCATTATGTAGTATGTTCAATAGCTTTAGGCTCTTGCCTATACTGTAAAACCTGGTGGTACCAATGGTGCTGCTTTAGATGAAAATGGAGAAATGTGTGGATCTCAGGGCAACTGCATGGTGAACAGGCATTACAAAATGTCTTAATGAGAGACAATCTGTTTAAATCCTGATATATATCAACTATAGCACAAGCATTTTAATTGAAATTACATAAGGTTGGATGTTGAATCAAGGATAGCAAGCTTAAAATGGAATAAAGAATTTAATTCTCAAGGCTTCAAACTTCTGGTTGAAAACCGTGTTTCTGTAGCGAGGAGGTACTACAATTTAAGGCTGATACCGATTAGCAATATAATTTCCTTTTAGATGACTGAGCAGACTCTTTACAGAGTTGCACAGTAAGAGACAATGGCAACAGCTTGCAAAAGAGAAAAATTCTGGCTGGATATAAGGGGGGCTTGTGGTAAAGACTTTGGCTGCAGATTTTTAGCGCTATTTATTGTTGCCTATCAAAGGTATCTCAGATTTAAAATACGGTGAAGCCAGAGGGTGGTTCAGACTGCCTCAGTTGCTCACTCAGTTGTGATCTCTGTTGTGTGGCAGGATTCATGGTTTGAAATCTGGGAAAACTTTAAAGGAGTTCCGTGGTCATTCGTCCTTTGTCAATGAAGCTACTTTTACCCAGGATGGCCACTATATCATCAGTGCATCCTCTGATGGCACAGTGAAGGTAAGACAGCACTTACCCTTTGTAAATAACACATTCAGACTGTTTGCATGTTGTAGCTGATTTGTTACAACTGCTGCAGTCACTGGAGAAGGACTTGGGGTTATATCAGTAATAGGTCTTTCTGTTTGTGACCGTAGCTGTAGATTGGTGTAAGTGAGAACTGATGAAGTTTCATACTGTGCCAACAGACTGCTGCAGAGCCCATTTCTGCTGTATTTATGAAAGGAGGACATAAGTGCAGTACTTGCCTTCCTGTTCCTGCATTATTCTAGAAATAGAATTGACGGTGACACCTCTTGTCCAGGAATGTGGGGATTCCCTTGTCTGAAATAATGGCATTTTCTTGCTTACTGTGTTGGACACCTGTTTATTTCTTGGTGCTTAGCAGTCCCTTGCTGTGTAAGCTAGGTAATCTAGCATTAATTAAATTGATTGTAGAAGTGATAGGTTTGGCTTCTAGTCTCAGCAAAGAGTGGAACTACTCAGTATATAGTAGTTAAGAGGAACAAAGCATTGTTGCATACAGGGCATTACTGACTAATAATAAATAAATAAATGTGTATAGAAACAGCTACATTAAGTAGGGCATCCATGCAGTGTATGGGGGGTGGGTAAACACATCTGGTTTATAGGTGTGGCCTAGGAGGGCGTGACAGATTTTGCTCATACTAAATGGGGTGTTATTTCAAACTTGCAGTCTTTGCTAGACTGCCACAATCATGGGAATAGCATAAGAAGATGGTATCTTTCATTTTGATTGTAGTAGTTTGTAAACAGCAAAAATAATCCACAGATGATGAGTTACAATTTATTTTAAATATTAAACAAGCAGTTCCATTTCCTGTTTCTAAACAGCTAGAACAGCCTGGTGTTGAGCCTGAGGCAGCTCTAAGCTGGAACGTCTCTCCCACCGGCATCAGTGAGGCTTTGCTTTTTCAGCAGTTTTCATGTCTGTCTTGTGTAAGGCGAATGGCACGTGCACATGCATTCACTGATACCAGCTAATACCAGAAAGCAAGTCTGGACTCGCCCCTCAGGGAATACGTGTAATGAAAGGGAGCCAGGCTGCATTTGGATAATGGAAATTCACATGCAGTTCAGTTGTGAAATTGTTGGTAGTGTCCACACTCCAAAATAGATGTGATTTTTTTTTTTTTTTTTTTTAAATCTGCTTTAAGCTACAATTTTTAGAATTCTTATTTCCCTTCAGACGCCTTAAAAAATGGGAATCCTTTATCTTGAATTAGCTCATTGTTGTTTAATTTTTTTAAAGCTAATTGGTTTTACATTTATTTTCCATACTAGGTTTGGAACGTGAAGACGACAGAGTGCTCAAACACCTTCAAATCTCTTGGCAGCACTGCTGGGACAGATATTACTGTGAACAGTGTCATTCTGCTGCCTAAAAACCCAGAACACTTTGTTGTTTGCAACAGATCCAACACAGTTGTCATTATGAATATGCAAGGACAAGTATGTGATCTTACTGCTGTCCTTTCAAGTCTTTCTCTCTCTCTCTCTCTCTGTCATTTTATGAATGCCAAAAACCTAGTTAATAACCTGGCCTGGGGTTAAACCTGATTTCTCCAGTTTGCTTTCATGACAAACTATTCTGTACCCAGGTTATAGAACAGCTTGACTTGCAGAAAGTGAGTGCCCCTATGAAAGGATCCCATGTTTTAAACAGACCTAGTACTGCCTAAATATTTTTGCCCTGAACATAGTAACGATGTGCTGCAGTTTAACCCTACCAAATACTTTTCTGGGGGGTATCTTTACAGATTGTAAGAAGTTTTAGCTCTGGTAAGAGAGAAGGTGGTGACTTTGTCTGCTGCGCGCTTTCACCTCGTGGTGAATGGATCTACTGTGTTGGTGAAGATTTTGTGCTCTATTGCTTTAGCACAGTGACCGGCAAGCTGGAGAGAACTCTGACTGTAAGTTCTTAGCTTTGAGATTTTGCAGGCTTCTAAACACAAGGATGATCCAAATGTTTGTTATTTATGAAGTCTGTAAGGAGAAGTCTTGTACCAAACGCTTTCCAGAACAGTTGGCTGTAGAATGTCTTTATGTTTTTTTAGAACCATTTTAGTTTTAAAAGTTACAAAAATGTTTACCTACCGAGCCAAGAGTGAATTGGTTCAAATTTATTTGAACTGGAGCATGTCTTGACCTGGGCTCTGGCTGATGGAGAATCTGACCAAGCTGTCAGATTTAAAACTGTCGGGCTTAAATTTGCTCTGGATTAAACTAAAGAGGAATACCATCTTGAATGCCTAAATTTAATGGGGAACACTTAGACGTTGTGGATTTCAGTGGATGTAAACCTTCACTGAACCTTCCCTCGCCCCACAAAAAGTACCTGCTGTGTTGCAAAAATTATTGTGAACTGGAACTTAATACTGGGGGTGGGTTGGGGTGTGTGTGTATGTTCCTCTGCTTTTGCCCTGTGCACAAAGCATGTTAAACTTCAGTCCAGCTTTCCTCTAGCTCTTATTTGAATCTGCTAATGGAAGAATCTGCTGATGCATCTTTCTGCTTACTCTCTAGGTTCATGAAAAAGATGTCATTGGCATTGCTCATCACCCCCACCAGAACCTGATTGCCACGTACAGTGAAGATGGCCTCCTCAAGCTCTGGAAGCCATAGCTTGATTTTACAATGAGCTATGAAGTATGCCTGTTAGTTGCAGGTTATTGATGTTTGTGCTTTAACAAGGTCTAAATGCACAGAACGTGGATATTTGCTCAGTTTTCAGTTGAGGTTTCCAGAGAATTACATTTTTACTTCTTGGTCTAAAGTTAGGTAGATTGATGCTTAAATATAGCATCAAATAATTTCAGATACTTTTATTTTTACCAGAGTAGCCGAAGCAACTTCAGCGAGAATGTTTTTTCTGTCTCCTGAAGTCTGTACTCTTCCTACAGTGTTTATAAAAGTTCAACAAGCTAGGATCTACACACAGTTACAAGTGGTTGCTGACTTCCTACAATACAGTAAAATGTTTGGGTTTTTTTTTTTATTTGAATGAATTATGTGGAATGGGAAAGCTGTCTTTTCTCCAGTGCTGAAACAAAGGCACAGTTTTCCTGGAATGCCGATGAGGCTGCTCTGTCCTCAGCTTGAAGGCAGAGGCTTTTCTAGTCCAGTGGGTTTTGCTGTGTTCAATTTTCACTATAGTTTTTCCAATTGTACGTATTAAGTAGTGTCACACAGCTTCCTCAGAATGGAACTGTTCTTTCCCATCTCCCAGCACTTCCTGCTATAAACCAGCCTAACTTTGCAGTGAGATATAGTTGAATTTTTTGGTTTTTCATTTGTTTGGTTGGTTTTTTTGGGGATTTTTTGTTTTGTTTGTTGGTTTGTTATTGTTTCTTTTTGTTTTGTTTTTTTTTTACTTCCAGGCTAAAAGGAATTACTACCTGGGCCCTCTTCCTACAAGTGCATAATGTCTTCAGACCAGCTTTAACTGAAGCAGTTCCTTCTGGGGTGCCATGTCACCACAGGACTTGCTTTTCAAGGCCTAGGATAGTGTTCTGGGTGGAGATATGTTTCCCGCCACCCGGCGGTTGCTTCCACCATGGTGAGCATATAGCGCTTGCCTTGGTGGGTTAGTGGGTGTGATATAATCAATCTTCCAGGCCTCCCCATATAAATATTTCAGCCATTGTCTACCAGAGGGGCTTTAAACGCTTGGCTTATTTGATCACAGTGCATGTTTCATGTTCATGGATAACACGTGCAATAGTGCCCATGGTGAAGTCCACCCCTCGATCACGAGCCCATCTGTATGTTGCATCTCTTCCTTGATGGCCTGAGGTGTCACAGGCCTACCGAGCTAGAAATAATTCACCCTTATGTTATGTGACCAACTTTAACTGAAGCAGTCTCAGGAGATAAATGTTTTAAAACAAGCAAAAGCCGGTTTACAGAGGCCGAGTTCTTAGTGCTGTGGTGCTGCACATGCTGCAGTTGTTTTGGTTTTTTTCCAGTTTTACTCAGTTTAGCTTCCTGTTTTCCCAAAAGGGCATGGCGTACTTAAGCTTTAAATAATTATTTGTAAGATTTGTTTTTAATTTCATATACCTTGGACCTAATTAAGCTGATACTTAGGTCCCACACTATGATAAAAAGAAGCCTCCAGGCTCTTCAGTTTGGAGCAGATGATTCCATTTGAGATCCTGACTAATGCACACAGCTGTGAATGTACACCAGAATCTTCTAAAGTCTGACCACAATTTTTGTAGGATGCAGCAAAAAATGAGGTTTTGTCTGTAATGATGAGACGAATGCATGTAGATCTGGATGTGCCACACAGTTTACTGTCCTCATCTCTGGTAGAATGCTTTCCTGCCACAGTAATCTTTCAAAGAGTAATAGCTTCTCTTTAACTTTATAAATTAGTTCCAATTCAAGTACCCTCACAGTTTTCTTCAGCTGGAGGGCTTCATCCTAATGCAAGTATTGGTTGCCAGCGGGTGACTGGCCTCCTTCAGCACTGACTGGTGCGCTTAATTGGTCTACATGCATATTGGTCTAAGGAATTGCAGAAAAAATTCAGTTTAACTTCTCACATAGCATTGCTTGTTCACTACAACTGTAGTGTTTAGTTCTGTGTTTAGCTGTAATGTTTCAATTCCCAAGTTGTTTTTTACTTCCTTAGATATGGCAATAAAGTTATTTTTTTAGATAGCAAAAAGTGATTATTTTTCCTGCCTGAAGAGACACCTCTGTGTCAGAAACATCGGACAGTCCTACATCTGGCAAGCTCTATTGGCAGTTTGTACTTTTGATCAAGGAGAAGATCTCTCTGTATTATCTGACTCGTGGTTCATTTTGCCTTCGGATTACATGGAACTGTTAATCCTCAATGTAAATGATATCTTACGTTGTTCTTTAAAAGAAATGTAGTTGTTGCAAATAAAGCTGTCAGAATCCCGAATGTTTAAAGATTGAAATACATTCTCTAGCTTAAAAATGGGAGAAAATCTGGCATTTACACTTTTTATATAAGAGTTTCAGATTTTGTTGCATCAAGTAGTCATGACAAAAAAGCTAAATGTAATGCTTATGAAAGGGCAATGCTAATACTTACCTCCTGGGTTGCAGCTGTAATTTGTAAAATAGTTGGCAGTTGGTACAAAAGTACAATGATAATCTTGGAAATGTTGATTTTTTTAATTGTAAAATTTTTTTTTTTTAAGGTAAATGTTAATTTTTTTAATGTAATCTAGGAAGACATTTTCTCTCTGGAGTATCAGCCAGGTGTTATGCCACTTAGCTGTTTGTAAGAATTGAACAAGGCAACATCTAGTGCTTTGACTGATATTAAAGAAGGCATTGTTCACCCATTGGCCTTGCTTTATTCTTCAATTTATTTTGCTTGGAGCTGGTGAGTTCCGTGACATAGAGGAGCGCAAAATGCTTCGCAGGGGGAGTGCCGTGTAATGGAAGTCTCATGGGTCAGTTCATCCTCCTGCTGCTGAATCGGAGATCAATGAATTTCAGCCTTGCACGGGTGGAATCAGCTGCCCATCTGCATGCGCTTGCAGAATGTATGCAGAAGAGCTACTGCTGCCTCAGCAAAAAATAAGTGCGCTTAGGTTCATGTGCAGTTATGCAGGTGGTGGATGTAACGGGGGTTTTTAACATTATTGGGCAAATACTTTGCCCAAGTAACGTGAGCCTGTAGATAACGGTGTGTAGTCCTGCTCTGAAACCACTGCCAGTTTGCATGCAAAAAAATTCCCTTGAGCCTAGAAAGATTTAGAGAGACCAGCTGAAAACTGGAGAGTTGATCTCAAAAAGAAAAGATCCTTTGTAGATGTCTTACAAAGCAGCTGAATCTTCGTCTGAGAGACTGGACAGCCTCCATGGGTGTCTGCCAGCCCGCGTGAATCCGTGACGCTGCATGCGTTGCTGAGGATGTTGAACTGTGAGCTTGGGTGGGAGGGCCTGAGCTTGGGTGGGAGGGCCTGTCTCTGATGCGGGGCAGCTTAGTAACACCCGTGTTCAGTCAGAGATAAGAAGGGAAAGAAAATCCGTGGGAGAGGTTTGTAGGACAGATGATGCTAAAAGTCAATTGTAAAAGCTCTTCAGGTGCAGTTTTTCTTCACTTTCTGCCTCGTGTCTGCATGGGTCCGGGGAGTCCTTTGTAAGCACAGTTACTCCATCTCCTGTTGATGATGTAGGCTCCAGTGAGTGTGCTCCAGATAGCTATACATAAACCCTGCGACCTTCTGGATCATGGCGACTTGTGAGAGACAGGCTGAGCAAACTTGGATGTGAATGTCAGGGGGGAAAGCATAGGCTTTAGGTGAATCCTAAGGAGAAAGACGGTGTATTGTGGTTTAGCCCCTGTTGGCAACCAAACCCCACACAGCCTCTCACTCACCCTCCCTACCCCCTGGTGGGATGGGGGAGAAAATCGGAAGGGTAAAAGTGAGAAAACTCATGGGTTGAGATAAGAACACTTTCATAACTGAACTATAATAATAATAAATTAATAATAATAGTAGCAATAATAACGAAAAGGAAAACAAGGCACGCTACAAGGACTTTATCCCCTTCCAAAGTACGTAAGAGTTTTGACTGGGGAGGGCCATCTCACTTGACAGATTCCCTAGTGCTGACTACACAGGTCGCCTTTGCTAAGTGTGTATCCCAATGTTTGAACGTCCCAGCACCCATTGCCCTCAGTGTAGTCTTTAACAGCCCATTGTATCTTTCAATTTTCTGGGAGGCTGGTGCATGATAGGGGATGTGATAGACTCACTCAATGTAATGCTCTTTGGCCCAGGTGTCTATGAGGTTATTTTGGAAATGAGTCCTGTTGTCTGACTAAGTTCCTTCTGGGGTGCCATGTCACCACAGGACTTGCTTTTCAAGGCCTAGGATAGTGTTCTGGGTGGATATGTTTCCCGCCACCCGGTGGTTGCTTCCACCATGGTGAGCATATAGCGCTTGCCTTGGTGGGTTAGTGGGTGTGATATAATCAATCTTCCAGGCCTCCCCATATAAATATTTCAGCCATTGTCTACCAGAGGGGCTTTAAACGCTTGGCTTATTTGATCACAGTGCATGTTTCATGTTCATGGATAACACGTGCAATAGTGCCCATGGTGAAGTCCACCCCTTGATCACGAGCCCATCTGTATGTTGCATCTCTTCCTTGATGGCCTGAGGTGTCACAGGCCTACCGAGCTAGAAATAATTCACCCTTATGTTGCCAGTCCAGATCCACCTGAGCCACTTCAATCTTAGCAGCCTGATCCACTGCTGGTTGTTTTGATGTTCTTCAGAGGCCCGACTCTTGGGTACATGAGCATCTACATGATATACTTTTACAGCCAGGTTCTCTACCCGGGCAGCAATATCTTGCCACAATGCGGCAGCCCAGATGGGTTTGCCTCTGCACTGCCAGTTGCTCTGCTTCCATTGCTGCAACCACCCCCACAGGGCATTTGCCACCATCCATGAGTCAGTATAGAGATAGAGCATTGGCCATTTTTCTTGTTCAGCAATATCTAGAGCCAGCTGGATGGCTTTCACCTCTGCAGACTGACTCGATTCACCTTCTCCTTCAGCAGTTTATGCAACTTGTCATATGGGACTCCATACAGCAGCCTTCCACCTCCGATGCTTTCCCACAAGACGACAGGACCCATCAGTGAACAGGGCATATTGCTTTTCATTTTCTGGCAGTTCATTATACAGTGGGGCCTCTTCAGCACACGCCACCTCCTCCTCTGATGATACTCCAGAATCTTTGCCTTCTGGCCAGTCCATGATCACTTCCAAGATTCCTGGGCAATTGGGTTTTCCTGTTCGAGCCTATTGTCTGACCCACTTACTCCACTTAGCATCAGTTGCATGGTGTGTGCAGGGATGTCCCTTTGAACATCCAGACCAGCACCAGCAGTCAGGGTACCAACAGGAGCTGTGCTTCAGTACCAATCACTTCCAACACAGCTTGAACCGCTTCATATGCTGCCAATATCTCTTTCTCCGTTGGAGTATAGCGGGCCTCAGATCCTCTGTATCCCCAACTCCAAAAGCCTAGGGGTCAGCCTGGAGTCTCCCCTGGTGCTTTCTGCCAGAGGCTGCAGGCAGGACCATTCTCCCCGGCTGCAGTGTAGAGCACATTTTTTACATCTTGTCCTGCCCATACTGGCCCAAGGGCTACTGTATGAACTCCTGTTTAATTTTTTCAAAGGCTTGAAATTGTTCTTCTTCTGGGTCACTTGGTAGAGAGGTCTTACAATCAGACTGTAATTTGCAATATGCGTTCTCCAAAAACCCACAACATCCAAACCTTGTGCTTCCTTTTAGCTAGTTGGTGGAGACATAGCTGTTATTTTGTTGATCACATCCATTGGGATCTGACAACATCCACCTTACCACTTTGTTCCTAACAACTGGAACTCCTGTGTATAGAAACATAGAATCATAGAATCGTTGAGGTTGGAAAAGACCTTTAAGATCAAGTCCAACCATTAACCTAACCCTGCCATCCCACCACTAAACCATGTCCCTAAGCACCACATCTACCTGACAACCCTTTCAGTGAAGAAATTTTTCCTAATGTCTAGCCTAAACCTGCCCTGGCGCAGCTTCAGACCATTCCCCCTCGTCCCATTACCCATTACCAGGTAGAAGAGGCCGACCCCCACCTCACTACACCCTCCTGTCAGGCAGTTGTAGAGGGCGATCAGGTCTCCCCTCAGCCTCCTCTTCTCCAGGCTAAACAACCCCAGTTCCCTCAGCTGCTCCCTGTAAGACTTGTGCTCCAGACCCCTCACCAGCTTGGTTGCTCTCCTCTGGACATGTTCCAGCAAGGCAACATCTTTCTTGTAGTGAGGGGCCCAAAACTGAACACAGTATTCGAGGTGTGGCCTCACCAGCACCGAGTACAGGGGCACGATCACTGCCCTGCTCCTGCTGGCCACACTATTCCTGATACAGGCCAGGAT
Source organism: Gorsachius magnificus (assembly GCA_034008185.1). NCBI lineage: Eukaryota > Metazoa > Chordata > Aves > Pelecaniformes > Ardeidae > Gorsachius > Gorsachius magnificus. Next base: position 28,309,173 of record CM067109.1, on the reverse strand, counting down.
GCCATTGGCCTTGTTGGCCACCTGGGCACACTGCTGGCTCATATTCAGCCGGCTGTCAATCAGTACCCCCAGGTCTTTTTTCACCAGGCAGCTTTCCAGCCACTCTTCCCCAAGCCTGGAGCGTTGCATGGGGTTGTTGTGACCCAAGTGCAGGACCCGGCACTTGGCCTTGTTGAACCTCATACAGTTGGCCTTGTCCCATCGATCCAGCCTGTCCAGGTCCCTCTGCAGAGCCCTCCTCCCCTCGAGCAGATCAACACTCCCACCCAGTTTGGTGTCGTCTGCAAACTTACTGAGGGCACACTCAATCCCCCTCGTCCAGGTCATTGATAAAGATATTAAACAGAACTGACCCCAGAACTGAGCCCTGGGGGACACTGCTTGTAACTGGCTGCCAACTGGACTTAGCTCCATTCACCATGACTCTCTGGGCTTGGCCATCCAGCCAGTTTTTTACCCAGAGAAGTGCACGCCTGTCTAAGCCATGAGCCGCCAGCTTCTCTAGAAGAATTCTGTGGGAAACTGTGTCAAAGGCTTTGCTGAAGTCCAGGTAGACAACATCCACAGCCTTTCCCTCGTCCACCGGGGGGGTCACCTGGTCATAGAAGGAAATCAGGTTGGTCAGGCAGGACCTGCCTTTCACGAACCCATGCTGGCTGGGCCTGATCCCCTGATTGTCCTGCACATGCCTGGTGAGTGCACTCAGGATGAACTGCTTCATAATCTTCCCCAGTACCAAGGTCAGGCTGACAGGCCTGTAGTTCCCAGACCCTCCTCCCAGCCCTTCTTGAAGACAGGTGTCACATTTGCCAACCTCCAGTCATCTGGGACCTCCCCTGTTATCCAGGACTGCTGATAAATGATGGAGAATGGCTTGGCAAGCTCCTCTGCCAGCTCCTTTGGCACTCTTGGGTAGATCCCATATGGCTTCATAGACTTGTGGATGTCCAGGTGGCACAGCAGGTTAAAAACTGCTTCCTCGTGGATTACATGGGGTTTATTCCACTCTCAATCCCTGTCTTCCAGCTCAGGAGGCTGAGTACCCTCGGATAACTCATTGGGCTATTAAAGACTGAGGCAAAGAAGACATTAAGTATCTCAGCCTTTTCCTCATCCTTAGTGGCAATGTTCCCCCTTACATCCAATAGAGGATGGAGGTTCTCGCTGGCTCTCTTTTTGCTGTTAATGTATTTGTAAAAACTTTTGAAATTATCTCTTACAACAGTGGCCAGGTTGATTTCTAGTTGGGCTTTTGCCTTTCTAATTACCTCTCTACATGACCTGATGAGATCCCTATACTCTTCTTGAGTTGCCTGCCCCTTCTTCCAAAGCTGGTAAATTCTCCTTTTCTTCCTGAGTCTCAGGAAAAGCTCCCTGTTCAGCCAGGCCAGTCATCTTCCCCACCGGTTTATCTTACGGCACATGGGGACAGCCTGCTCCTGCGCCTTTAAGACATCTTTCTTGAAGAATGTCCAGCCTTCCTGGGCCCCTTTGCCCTTCCGCACTAGCTCCCAAGGGACTCTATCAACCAGTGTCCTGAACAGGCCAAAGTATGCCCTCTGGAAGTCCATGGTGGTGGTTTTGGTGACCTTTGGCCTTACCTCACCAAGAATTGAAAACTCTATCATTTCACGGTCGCTAAGCCCAAGGTGGCCTCCGACCACCACCTTTCCCACCAGTCCTTCTCTGTTAGTGAACAAGAGGTCAAGCAGGGCACCTCCCCTAGTAGGCTTGCTTACCAGCTGTGTCAGGAAGGTCTCTTCCACACACTGCAGGAACCTCCCAGACTGTTTCCTTTCTGCTGTGTTGTATTTCCAGCAGATGTCTGCTAAGTTGAAGTCCCCCACAAGAACAAGAGCTCGTGATTGAGAGACTTCTGCCAGCTGCTTGTAGAATACTTCGTCCACCTCCTCATCCTGGTCAGGTGGTCTGTAACAGACCCCCAGAAGGATCTCTTTCTTGTTGGCCTCCCCCCTTATCCTCACCCATAAGCACTCAGCCTCACCACAAGTGTCGAGCTCTGTACAGTTGAAACACTCCCTAACATACAGAGCCACCCCACCACCTCTCCTTCCTTGCCTGTCCCTTCTGAAGAGTTTGTAGCCATCCATCGCAGCACTCCAGTCATGGGAGGCATCCCACCACGTTTCTGTGATGGTGACTACATCATAGCCATCCTGCTGCACAATGGCTTCCAGCTCCTCCCGTTTGCTGCCCATGCTGAGTGCATTAGTGTAGATGCACTTGAGCTGGGCTATCGATTTCACCCCCAGCATTGGGGTGACACCCCCAGGCTCCTCTCTAGTGAGCCAGATTATATCCCCTCCTCCCTTCAGGCCTAGTTTAAAGCCCTCTCAATGAGCCCCGCCAGTTCTTGAGCGAGGATCCTTTTCCCCCTTTGAGAAAGCTGAGCACCGTCTGTTGTCAACAGGCCCGGTGCCGTGTAAACCTCCCCATGACCAAAAACCCCCAAATTCCTCCGATGGCATCAGCCTTTGAGCTATGTGTTCATCAGCCTAGTCTTCCTGCTACTTTCTGTGTCCCTCCCTGCCACTGATCGGATTGAGGCGAACATCACCTGCACTCCTGATCCTTCAACCAATTTCCCCAGTGCCCTGAAGTCCCTTTTGATCAATTTGGAACTTCTCTGTGGAATCTCGTCACTTCCAGCCTGTACTACTCAATAGCGGATAGTAATCAGAGGGCCGTATCAGATCAGGGAGTTTCTTAGTGATGTCCCTGACCCAGGCCCCAGGGAGGCAGCAGACTTCCCTGTGGGATGGGTCTGGTCGGCATATCGGGCCCTCCATTCCCTTCAGAAGGGAATTGCCTAAAAGTACCCTCCTTTTTTCTTAACAGAAGCAGTCCTAACGTGTGGGGGTGACTGACTCTCCCTAGCCAACCCCCTGGATGGACCTTCATCCACATCCTCATTTGTCTGGCTCTCAAATTCCAGAGCCCAATATCTGTTATGAAAGGGCAACTGGGAAGGTGAGGGAGGCTGGGAAGGGAATTGCCTCCTGCCCCGAGCAGGGACCTGTTTCCATTCCCCGACACTATTTGGGTGCCCTCCTGCTTGGTGGCAAGAGGGCAGGGGATCTTCTGCTTCTTGTGGAGGCTCCATCAGCAGATGCCTTGGCCTGAGGGATGGTGGAGTGTGGCTCCACCAGCCTGTCTCCCTCTCACACTCCCTAATGCTCCTTAACCTTTCCACTTCCTCTGTCAGCTCTGCCACCAGCCTCAGTAGATCACCCACGTGGTCACACCAGAGAGAGCTGCTGTCCGTGCCGCCCTCCGGTACGAGCGACAGGCTCAGGCACTCCCTGCAGCTGCAGACCTGGAGCGCCACATGTTTCCATTGGCATGGGGACGCCCTTTGGGTCGCCACATTCTTTCTGGCAACAGTTTTTGGGCAAGTGGCAACCATTGCTTGGTCCTCTCCTGGAACATCAATGGCTGCTAATGGAGTGACCCTTAGACCCAGCAGGGGGGACTGTGACCTGCCTGTATGCCCTGCCTGCACGCCCTGCCTGCGCAAACTGCCACAGCACACCCTTCTGCCGCGCCACACCATGTTTGCCCACCCTGTTTGTGGCACTCCTGGTCTCTTGCTCTCCCTGTGGGTGCCAAGGATGCACGGAGCCTCAGAGCCAGTCACAACGGGGGCTTTTGCCACTCATTCCCAGTTAGGCTCACTTCAGCCTCCAGTAGAGTCAGCTGTTGGGTTCCCCCTGTCACTCCAGCTATCCAGATGGGTTCTGCCCCTGTAGAGCTGGATGGCATTAGGGTACATGGTGCACCGGTGTCCACTAGAGCCTTATACTCCTGTGGGTCTGATGTGCCAGGCCATCGAATCCACACAATCCAGTAAACCCAATTGTCCCTTTCCTCCATCTGGCTGGAGGCAGGGCCCCTCTAGTCCTGGTCATAGCATTTGTTACTCCTTGTGTACAAGTCGGGAGTTCATTAAGATCAGGAGTAAGATCAGCCCTTCTACTCTGGGGAACTGCCCACTGGAAACCAGAGCGGCAATTTTCTTGGAAATACCCCCTCACGTGATTTTTTTTTTCTTGTAACTCAAGGACCTGTCCCTCTAGGGTTGAGGCAGATTTTCCATCCCACTTCCTCATGTCTTCTTTGTGGTCATGCAGGTAAAACCACAGGGTGGCTGTCGTGTGTATCCACTATACCCTCTCTCTTGAGCAGAGGAACACTGACTTCTAATAGCTGATATACTGGTCTGTATAGGTTGGGAGTAGGACACGTCCTCCCTGAGTTGCTGGAACTCCTGGGACAGTTTCTCCACAGCTGAGAGAGACTTTCTTCATATTGCCAGAGTCAGCTAACCACTTTGTCCACTGTTGGTGCAGACCAGATAAACTAAGATCAAGAACGGATGAATCAATATCACAACCTGCAGCTGTTAACAGGTATAAGTTCCTTAATAAGCTCTGGTTAATCTGTTATTGTCTCAAACCCTTCGTGCCCCATGTTGGACACCAAAAAAGACTGTTGTTTAGTCGCAGTTGGCAACCAGGCACCACAGCCGCTCACTCACCCTCCCCGCCCCCAGTGGGATGGGGGAGGGAATCAGAAAAGCAAAAGTAAGAAAACTTGTGGGTTGAGGTAAGAACAGTTTCATAATTGGGAAAAAAAAAAAAAAAGTTGTAATGAAAAGGGAAACAACAAGAGAGAAACAAAACCCAGGAATAACAAGTGATGCAACCACTCACCACCCACTGATTGATGCTCAGTCTGTCCCTGAGCAGCGATTGCTGCCCCCCAGCCAACTCCCCCCAGCTTTTTATGATGAGCATGACATCATATGGTCTGGAATATACCCCTTTGGCCAGTTGGGGTTAGCTGTCCTGGCTGTGCCCCCTCCCAGCTTCTTGTGCACCTGGCAGAGCAGGGGAAGCTGAGAAGTCCTTGCCTAGTGTAAGCACTGCTGAGCAACAACTAAAACATCAGTGTGTTATCAACATTCTTATACTAAATCCAAAACATAGGAAGAAAATTTACTCTATCCCAGCTGAAGCCAGGACACTTTATTTCAGCAGCAGAGTAAGAGTCACATGTGGGAATTGTTTGGCTCCCCATGGAGCAAGATACAAGGAAATGGATGCTGCTGAAGTGAAGGGAGCATAACAATTTTAGCTATAACAAGTGCTTCTTGCCTTATGAAATAGGGTTATGAAGCCCTCTTCAGCTTCTTTGTGCCCCTTAGCCTATGAAACTGCTCCCTCTGTAGTAACAAATTCTTCTGATACTGCCTCTGCTTTTTTGGGCAGGAAATGGCAGTTGCTTGTCTGGGAGCAGGCATGTGCTGCTGCCTACTCGTTAAGCCTTTCCTGTCTTCGCAAATCAGAAGCTTTGTGAGCCAAATCAACAAATAAGTGTTCTGTCAAGGTTTATTCACAGAATGACAGGATGTCTGAGGCTGGAAGGGTTGGAGACTCCACCATCTCCTTGGGCAACCTGTGCCAGTGCTCGGTCACCCTCATGGCAAAAAGTGTCCCCTGATGTTCACAGGGAACCTCCCACGTTTCAGTGTGTTCTCATTGCCTCTTGTCCTGGCACTGGGCACCAGCGGAAAGAGCCTGGCTCCATCCTCTTCACATCCTCCCTTCAGCTATTTATATACATTGATGAATTCCTCCCAACCATTCTGTTCTCCAGACTGAACAGTCCCAGCTCTCTCAGCCTTACCCCATATGAGAGATGCTCCCGTCCCTACAGCATCTTTGTGGCCCTTTGCTCTCTCCAATATGTCCATGTCTCTCTTGTACTGGGGAGCCCCAAACCAGAGACAGTATTCCAGGGGTGGCCTTGCCAGTGCTGAGTAGAGGGGAAGGATCCCCTCTGATAACCTGCTGGCAACTGGGATACCATTAGCCTTCTTTCCAGAAAGGGCACATAGCTGGCTCATGTTCAACCTGGTGTCCAATCAGGACCCCCAGGTTGCTTCTCTGCCCAGCTGCTTTCCATCTGGGTAGCCCCCAGCACACACTGGTGCCTGGGGTTGTTCCTCCCCAGGTGCAGGACCTTGCACTTCCCCTTGTTGAACTTCAGGAGATTCCTGTCAGTTCATTTCTCCAGCCTGAGTTCCCTCTGGATGGCAGCACAACCCTCTCTTGTATCATCTACTTCTTCCAGGTTTGTGTCATCTGCAGATTAGCTGCAGGTAAACTCTGCCCCATCATCCAGATCATTACTAGAGATTATTAACAGGACTGAAGGCAGTATTGACCCCAGGGGTACATTGCTAGTCACCGGCCTCCAACTAGATATTGTGCCACTGATCACCACATTCTGGCCCTGCCCACTCAGACAGTTTTGAATCCACCTCACTGTCTGCTCATCCATCCCATACATCAATAGCTTCTCTGTGTGGATCTTATCGGAGACACTGTCAAAGGTCCCATACATCAACAGCTTCTGTGTGGGAATCTTATGGGAGACAGTGTCAAAGGCCTTATTGAAGTCCAGGTAGACAATATCCACTGCTCTTCATTTGTTTACCAGGCTGGTCATTTCATTGTAGAAGTTTATCAAATTGGTCAACATAATTTCCCCTTGGTGAAGCCATGCTGACTACTACCAATGATTTTCTTGTTGTTGATGTGCCTGGAAATGGTTTCCAGGTTTAGCTGCTCCATCACTTTCCCAGGGATCGAGGTGATGCTGACAGGCCTTTTGTTCCCTGGATCCTCCTTCTTGCCATTCTTGAAGATAGGAATGACGTTTGCTTTCTTCCAGTGTTGTGGGAGTAAGTATAGGATCTGCAGGTGTGGTGGATAAGGATAGGATCTGCAGGTGTGACGGCTGACCTGTAGGATCTGCAGATGTGGAGACTTTGGTTTGGGACCAATGAGAAAAGGGATAAATAGTAATGGGATCACTCTGATGGTGCCTGTGCAGGAACATGGGGTCCCTGCCTTCTCTGCAACATGCCTGAAATGCCACACCTGCCTTCTCTGCTACATGCTTTCATTTGTCAAACTCCAGTCTCAGGCACTTCCCCCAATGACCATGATAGATCAAAGATTATCAAAAGTGGCCTCTCAGTGCCATCTTCCAGCTCCCACAGTGCTTGTGGGTGCATCCCCTTGGGGCCCATGGACTTATGTATGTTCATTTTGCTTAAATTTTCCCTGACCTGATCCTCTTCCGCCAAGGGTATATCTTCCTTGCTCCAGACTTTCCCCTTGGTCTCTGGGACCTGGGATTCCTGAAGGCCAGTGTTGCTAGTCAGACTGAGGCAAAGGTGGTGTTCAGTACCTCAGACTTTTCCATGTCCTGTGTAACTAGGTGCCCCATCTCATTCGGCAACAGGCCCACATTTTCCCTAGCCTTTCTCACCTATGTACTTATAGAAGCCCTTGTTGTCTTTGACATCTCTGACCAGACTCAAATCCAGTTGAGCTGGATGCTTGGACAACATCTTTGTGTTCCTCCCATCTTAACTGTCCTTGGTTACATCCTCTGGATGCTTCCTTTTTGTCTTTGAGTTTGGCCAGGAGTTACTTGTTCATACACACAAACCTCCTGGCACTTTTGCCTGACTTCCTATTCACTGGGATGGACACCTCTTGAGCCTGGAGGAGGTGAACCTTGAATATTAACCAACTTCCTTGGGCCCCTCTTCACTCCAGGGCCTTATCCCATGGGATGCTTTCAAACAGACCTTTGAAGAGATCAAAGTCTGCTCTCCTGAAGTCCAGGGTTGAGAGTTTGCTTTTTACCCTCCTCCTTCCTCTCAGGATCCTGAACTCCACCACCTCATGGTCACTGCAGCCAAGGTTGCCTTTGACCTTCACAGTCCCAGGCAGCCCCTTGTTGGTGAGTACGAGTTCCATCAGAGCACCTCTCCTTGTTGGCTTCTCTATCACTCGGGTCAGGAAGTTCTCACTGAGGCACTCCAGGAACCTCCTGGATTGGTTATGTCCTGCTGCATTGTCCTGCCAGCAGATACCATCATGGTTGAAGTTCCCCATTCTTTGGGCACTATAATAGTGCTCATCTTATCTCCTAAGAAAATATGGAACCCGGCATTTCTTTACTTGTGGTTTTGGAAAAGGGTGGCTTAAACCAAACCTTGCTTCTCTCAGTGTGTTTTACTAATGCTTTGAGTACCCATTAGTTACAAATGGAAGCAGGAGCATGTCTTCTCAGATGAAGTTGCTAATGAAGAAGTCACAGGGCAAGTTGCTTGCTTGCTTGACCTTGTGTTGCACTGCAAGTTCAAAGCAGATTTGGGATCACGGAGTGTGGCAATGAAGGCACAGACTCCGAGTTCATGCACAAGCGCAAGCGGAATCGGAATCAGAATTGGAATCACTTTATTTAATGCTTTACATCCTTTTATACTGATCACAAAACAAAGCCACTACTTTTCCCTTATCACCTAGCTAGTTGGCAAGTGCTGAGTCCAAGCCTTATATGGAAGCAAAGTTCATCTTGCAAAGTCCATTGGCCATAGCATTGACCTCGCTTTTCTCACTTAGCTCTTGTTTTACTTCTCCCATGGCTTGTGGACAACGAGACCAAGGATATCTCCGGTGTCCAGCTCAGCTGCTGCATCTGTGGATTCTGTACTTGTTCCCACAACGGAGTTTACTCCCCTGGGCTGAGCAAAATTCTTGCACTGCTGCTGGGTAGCAGGTAGACAAAGCACAGGGAGGAGGGGACAGCTAGGGCCCTGACGTCTTACAGGCAGAAAGAAAAATGAGAGCAGGCTCTTAAATGAGTCTGCAGTGGGTTTCCTCAGTTTCACAGCAAATGTGTGGTGTAGTGGAGCTGCTAGATTTCTGGGGAGAAAACAAGTCCTACACGCCTGGCACACAGTGGAAAGAATCATTGTAATAGACTAGACTATAAGCCTGATGATATGAATTTGGTGTTGTTGAAACTGAAACAATGGAAGTAATTGCAAACATCAGTGCTGGTTATGATAGGTTGGATTACTGTGCTGGTAGTTATGGAACCAGCTATTATGTGATACTGTATCCTCAATTTCTACAGCCGTCCATTCAGTTCATCCCCCAGAATGGGAAGCTATATCCCACGTGGAGCAACAATAAGTAAAAAGTCGTTTTATTTTTCAATGGCACAGAACAAGTTTTGCTGCTTGCTGCAGCTGTGTGACACCCAGAATATCACAGGAGACCTAAGAAGCTTGGAAGAGGCCTTACATTGTTCTCGGTATCCCACTTAAAGGTCTAAGGGCTGGGTCCTCCTTCTTGCTAGCTCTTGCCTTCACTTGCCAGTGCTTTTTGCTGAAGACTCGCTCTAACTGCTGTAACTGTATTTCTCTAGCACATAGCTTTTATGTGTCAGTCCCTAGCTAAATTCAAAGTAGCATCTCTCCCTGGGCTGCTCTGCCAAGGCTTCTGGAGGGTTCTGGCCATCCACCCTCCTATAAGCTAGACCTGGCCCACCCTCTAGGCTAGCTGTGGTGTCATCAAGCACAAAGCAGAACTGGTCACCACAGTCCTGAGAGCAAGTCAAGAACAGAAACACTACCTCAACTGTGTTGATGCAACTATGGGTGTGGTGAAAGAAAAACTGAAGTGTACCTGAGGAAAAAAGGCTATGGAAAGTTTATTTTATATAAACACAGTCAACCGAAGCAAAGTAACATCCAGTTGTCATCCTCAAGGCACTGCACTGAGCTTGGTTTGCCCTAGTTGTTTTGATCCAGTGGCTAAGGAAAAAAAAAAAAGCAAGGGTGCTTACTGAACTGAACACAAGTAGCGTGTTTTAGTGCTGTTTAGTCTCAAGACAGCTGTGCAGGAGTCTCAGCCCCAGTCAGCAGTAGGTTTACTTTCTGTTCCTCCCCTGGACTCAGCCAAACTGTCCTACTGATGGAGCAAAGGCTCCTGCTGGCCCCATTTGTACAGCTCACTGATGAGCTCATTCAAGTAGAATTTGGAAAGACACATTGCCTACAGAATTTTATTCCTGCCGAGATGAACAAATAAAAAAAAGCAGGTGAAACACCCAGGGGATCACTGTTTTCTAGGTACCTGAAATGGAACGACATCCGAGGTACAAAACCCATGGCACCAGCTGTCTTTATACGATGAAACCTGTAACACAAGAGCTAAATGTGTTTTCTAAGATTTAACAGTTCCCAGGTATTCAAGTTACACCACAGGTACTGTCATGGAGCAGCTACCTCCAAGAAGAAAAACAAAGAGTTCTCTTTGTGACACTTTTGCTTCAAAGCAGTATGAAAACCATAAGCTCTGGCCCAAGCCAGATGGTAGAAAGACTAAACTACCACACTGGAGGTTAAATCTGGACCTGTTTCCTCAGCATATTTTCTGAAAGAATTTTTTTGCTAAGATCTTTCTGTGAATAGCTGTCTAAAAAGAAGGGGGTGGTATCTTTAAACCAACATCTGGTCTAAGAAAAGAGGCAATGAACAATTTTGTAATTATATTGGAAATGCTTCATCTACAATAATTAGAACATTCATACAGAATTTTCAAGAGTCAGCTTAAAATAATGCACACAATACATTAATTTCAGAACATCCTAGATGCATCAGTTGGTTGTATTCACCGACAGCAAGTTTCTCTCCTCTGCAGGTTCACATATGCCCACGAGCAGGGTTGGTACTGCTTTCCGTGACACACCACCAAGGGGTATCTGATTTCAGTAATCAAGGTAGAAGTCAAGCTTCACAAGCCCGTGGGCCAACAGATTCCAAACTGCATGTGTGTTGATAAAGCCTGGAGGTTTTTACTCATGCGTAGTAGCGAAGGAAGCTCCTGTAGCAGCCGAGCAACCACTGGCTCTATACGCAGTATGGTGCAGGGCAGCAGCCAAAGGGCAGTCAGCGATGAAGCAAAGCAAACTTCATGTCTAGCTCTAGGGTCAGGACCAAAGCTGGCAGAGGAAGGGAACATTTGACCTTAAGTGCAGTCGATCCAGAGCGCTTGTGGATCACATGACTTTAATGGGCCTGTGGAGACTGACCACATCCTTGTTGGCTTTGCCTGTTATGTGGCTGCATTAGAGCCCATCCCTGCTTAAGAAACACCAGTACAAGCCCAAAACATCAACATGTTATCCTAACTGGTACAAAACTTAACTATATCTTACCATGAATTATAAGTACTTGTGCATACTTTATTAAGAGTATAAGATCTAGAATTCCTAAAAAGAACACCACAGAATCTTAATCTAAGCCTGGGCAATTGCACACGTACAGGAATTACAAGGCTTGGAATAAGAGACAAGCAGGTAAGGGAGTTTTCTTGATCAAGAGGGTGAAGTGCAATCAACTTCATTTGAGCTTGCATCCTGGAGCTTTATACAAATTGCAAAGTCAGTTTAATTACTTAGTTTATTTCTTTATGCTTTTAGAAACAACTATGGCTGTATAGAACAACAAGTAGCAGGAAGTGAGGGTGAACTGCTTGTAGTCCTCCACTCACCCACTAATGCATACAAAACAAGCATTGATTCACTGGCCCGTTTATGATGTCTGACACTGAACACCGCCTCTAGGGTGATGCTCATCATCTTCATAGACTTCTCCATTATAGTGGTGTTTTCTTTTTTGAGATGGATCAAAGTCCACTAAATCCACTTGCTCCATTTCCTCAGTTTCTTCTATTTCCTGCCTTGTAGGTAGCAGTTTTTCAAGTAAAGACAGCTTATCTGAGGAGAGGAAGCCATTCTCTGGGAAGTTCACCTGAAATCATCAAGAATGGGGGTTACTCAACACTGCCTGAATTGGCCTTTTCCCATCCCACTACAGGTCAAATAACTGCCAAAGTCAGCTTTATGATCACAGATGACTTAAACCCAGTGCTTAGAAAGAAAAAAAAAAATCTAAGTTGCTAGGCTATTTTTTAATGCCTGTACGAAGAGTTAGCCTCTATCTCTGGCAACTTAACCAAGTCTTATCCAACATTTTTTCTGCCTCAGGCTGCCCTCTGGAATTGCCCTAGAAGCAGAGTGCAAGATATACCAACATTAGAGATAAGGTTGAATCTCCTCTAAAGCCGTAGCAGACAGAGCTTGCTGCCACAGCTCCCAGCACTAGCTTGCCTCCAGAGAAAAATCAGCATTTTCCAGTCTACTCCTTTGCTCCAGCATGGGGGAAGTTACTAATGCATCCTTCCTACAGGATGATAGAAACTAAGGAACATGCCAGCCAAATGGAAATTCACAAGGTACCTGAAGAAATTCTTCTAGTACTTAACATACTTTCAGCACAGAGTGTTTCAGAACTTTGTTCTCAACTGTAATTCTGTTTGAATGATTATGTGTTCTCACCATTGTCAAAAGCAAAAACCAATTCTCAGATGTCCTGGTTTGGTAATCTCTTCTGGACTGAGGTAATGCTTAGAGGTTACATTTTGGGCAGATACTCAGTGCTCAACAGTGCCATGGAAGTAAGTTGATCCACCTACCCTGAATTCTATGATCAGACGTCCTTTTTCATATGGTCTGCGATAAATTGGCATACCTTCATTCAACACACACTTAATAGCTCCATGCTTGACAACCTGGCCTAAAAAAAAAAACAACCCAAAAAAAGGAAGGGATCCATGCAGGCAACAGAAGCAGCTTTAACTCCCTTCAACATTTATGTAACCTTCTACATTGTGGTTAGACAGCTACACCAATATATAGTAGTCTAATAGGACTTACTGCCTGGTAACTTCTGAGTAGGAAAGCAGGTTGATATCTACATTACATTCTTGTAACCTTGTTATGCTTCCCAAAGGAAGCATACTTACAAATTTATTAAGTGCTCCATCAGTTCCAAGGCTGAAAAAGTGGTTTTCAGAGACCCACGGCCTTCAATTCTCATGAGGTATCCTCAGGATACAAGTATGTCCATGAGGTAAGGTCTGTTACTATATCACGCAAAGAGAAAGTTACTGCTGACTGCTATCCAAAAATCCTTTTTTGTTTAAAGATTTGTACTGCAAAGACTAGGGAAAAAAGCTTGATACCAGCACATATCCCTTGTATATTAAGATGGGATGCTTCTGTTCCTTTAAACTTCAGCTTACATTCACTGTATACTTGGAATTTTAGCAGAAAGCCAAAACACTTACCAGGATGGGAAGTAATAATAATAGTTCTATTATCCAGCGTTGTGATAGGCTTTTGAAAGCCACATAGTGCTTCAACCAGTTGAACATCCATAGACATAAGAAGATCTTCATCTCGTCTAAGGTAGAACCAATCAAAAACAGTCACCAGAGAAGGAGAAACAGTAAAAGGATCATACCCAACTTCATTATTTAACTTGGCAAGGACAATAAAGCTGTAATTTTAATAGAAGCCCAGGCAATTAAATAAAGAATATTGAATATTGATGCAGCACCCCAACCCAGCAATTACAGGAATGACACCCACGCTGAGAGCTACTACTGATCAAATCTAGCTATCCAAAGTGAGACATGTACATTGAAAATAAATAAATAAGCAAAGCTCACCTGCATTCAGTTTCCCTCCACCACTGCTTCCCAGTTCTAGGAAGAAGTTCTCTCTCAGCCTCCTAAACATTGCCACTGGGACAATTAATCCCTGCCTTTATGAAGATTAATACTTTAAGTGCATCAGCTAGCTCTGCATCTGTTACACTCACTTTCTGAAGATATGGTACTAGGGAAGTTTAAACAGGTGATGGCCACTTGGGGTTATGATGAAAGTACTTTCTAGAAAGCACCAAGAAGTATCTGGAAGAGATAATGTAATTGTTTTAACTGCCTATTCTGACTTCAATATGGCAGTGATAGTGATGTCTGCATGCACTGCAGGTTCAAGGGCTACAACATCCTCCAGCCTTTTCAGAGAACTTCGTTATTTCACTTATCCTGTTTTAAAGGTCCTGGAAGCCCTGCCCAAAAAATTAATTTTAGACTCTGACAGGAGAGGGGGAATATTCCACTTGTCCCAGAAGCAGCATGATCTCATCATAATCCCACAAGACCAGTAATATCAAGGGTTAGCTAAGGACACCAGCACTGAAGGCAGAAAGATGGACAAAAATAAGCCAGGAGAGTTGTGACTTCAAGCCCCAGGTAACCATGCAAACAGTTTGGCCCAGACTGTCCCCTTGGCATAGCTGATTCAGTGTCTGTTTTCACTGAAGTTAAGAGAAACCAGCTGAGTAAGCTTATCCAAAGTGAACAGAACTGATTCTTAACCTGTGAGCTCAGTGTTCTTTGGCATAAAGTGCTGGCACCAACTTCCAGAGCTCGGCACCATACAGGACAGTCAGGCAGACCAGCTGCACATTTCCCAAGAACTTTTGACTCACTGTTCCTATTTGCACCAGTCAGTGACTGGTGTTGAGACAAATGCTTTCTCTAAATACATGGATTCCCTTGTTACTGGTCTGAACAGAAGCAGTGAGACACCAAGTGCAACACACTTCTGCAAGATTACCAGTGTTGCTTTTTAATCGGACCAAACTGTACTGGACAGTCTCATTCCACAAACAGTAACTTAAACAAGCATGCTTGCAACACCAGGCAGTGCTGTCTGGTAACACACAATACCTGAGACATGGTCAGTGCTCTTTAGTCACTTTTGCAAGAAAGGACAGGACTGATTACCCTTGTCCAATGCATTCATTCAGGAAATGACATGTGGGAAACCACCTTTAGTCAAAAGGGTGCATGCAATATTCAGTAAATTGGTCATAAATAAGATCCCCGAGGAAAAGTGAACACAACAGAAGTTTTCCATGCCTTGAAGCCAAGTGGGCAATGAACAGCTGCCTACACTAAATTGTAGTTTTCTGAGGTAAGCGACGGAACACTATTCTAAAAAGACCAAGGGACGTAATTACAAATATTCACATCTATTAAGCAAAATCTCAGGTGGCTGTGACTAGTTGTACCAGGATTCCTGCACACCTCAGCGCTCCTTTGGGCACCTAAACAAACTGACAGGTGAGTTCTAGCCACATGATCCTATCTATTGGTATTTCCAGTAGGTAAAAGGTGAGTGGTAACCAAGGAAGCATGTAGACAAGCAACTTGGGAGTTAACATAAAGGACTTCCAGAATTTTTACCTTGTAAATACAGAGTGGTCTTTTTGATCCAAGACAATAATAATGTCCCCTGGCTCTAGTCCTGGCTCTTGGTCCCCTTCACCATGGAATGTTATTTTCTGACCATCCTTCATTCCTGTTGCAGAAAAACAAACAAACATTTTTCATCTTTTTAAGTGAAAAGCAGCAGTGAGAAATATTTTTATAGGCACAAGCTGGTACCAGGAGATCTCTGGATCTTCAAATTAGAACATCACAACCTTTCCTTGAAGCATTCGTAGTTTTTTTTTAACCCACTCACATATCCAACAGCTAGTGGATGTCAACCTGAACTACGTCTCAAGATCATTAAGCTTAATTGTAGTGCAAAACCAGCCACCTGCCAAGATAAAAGTCCTTAAGGGGAACTACCAAAACAGCCTTCATTATATACGCAAGCACTAAAAAGAAAACAGAAACATTGCGTACAAAATAAATTTTGAGAGCAAATGATCAATCATCATCTTCAGTTTTATAAATACATGTGCCAGAGTTACTCATGAAACATAATCTCAGTGCCTGCTGAGTGCAAGAAGCACTCTCCCTCAGACTTGTTAACAGTCATTTAAGAAAACCATTTTACCCCCACAAGTGTCTCTACCATAAATTCTAGCTGCCTCATGCTAGCTCACAGTCTGTTTTTCTATAAGGAAGAGAAAACAAAATCTTCTCAGCCATTTCCCTGATTAAGTGTCAGTAACATATCCCTACTAGTCCTCATATTTAATGTTACTGTAGGACTTTCTATGTTAAAACCAAATCCAGGCATTGCATAAGGTGTGCTTGCACATACAACAGTTACAGGTGATAATCAGGCACAAGTCTGTAGAAGCCACGTGCTTGTCAGCTTGCTCTATCTTAAAAGCCACACTACTCCAGAGACTTCTCCCACCACTTTTTGAGCAGCCTCCTCAGAAATGCATTTGTCACTCAGCGCTCTCCCATCACGGTGAGGGCTCATGTGTTGAGTTGCATTCTGCCAAGCAAAGCGTACCTGCACTGCACAGCACTGTCAGGGTTGCATAGCAAACAGTTCCAAGCAGAAGAGGCTTAGCACAGTCTTTGCACCCTGTTACTATAGCAGACCTGGTTCCCCTTCACACTGAAACACAGTAGAAGTGATCGGAGTCTGCAGGGTTTCCCTACAGGCAGGGAAAACTCATTAGACAAGCTGAGCCAACAAGTTACGAGTTTTATTTTTCATTGGTCCAAATACCAGATCAAGACTCATGTTTATGAGGTTGCTCAAAACTAATTCACCCCTTACAACACTGCACATTTCAGAATTCATTCTTAGTTATGTACACAGGTATTAGATGCAAACACAGAAGTAATCAACCTTCCCTAAAAACAAGTCTCCTGCTTTTTAAAGGCAGCAACAGGCAATTTTACTGTGTATGTATTCAGCAGTGTTACTCACCAAATCAACACCATGCATTTGCTAAAGCTTCTGTTTTAGTGCTGCAAAGTCAGTCAGTACATCCGAGTTCAATACTTCATCTTAGAAGACACCTCACCTTTGTCAATGTGAACTTCTAGTATCTTCTTCTCTCTAACAATTTTCCTGCCAGTGCAGCTCTTACACCTGTCCTTGGGGCTGATACGTTCCCCGTGCCCCTGACACTCCATACACACAGACTGGATTTGTTGCACCATTCCTGGCCCGATCTGGTGAATTCTGATCTGCATGCCTGTTCCTCTGCAATTAGGACAGCATTCTACTGCACCTTTCTTACCACCACGACCTGAGGAGAATGAAAATTGAAGATGGATAGTTATGTGCAGTCAGAAAAAAAAAATACAAAAGCTTTAGAAGCAACTTGCATCAAGTTTCAGTTACCTTCACATTTGTCACAGATAACATTCTTCTGCAGTGCAAGCTTCCTCGTTGCACCATTGTACATATCTTCTAAACTTACTGACAACTGATGGACCACATTTTTGCCTGTAAAAAAACCCATGTATTTACTCAAAGTTTAAAAGCTTGGCCTCCATGCTCAAGTCACAATAAAACAAGTCTATGAGCTTTAACATCCTGTTTTAATATAGTTTTATCTTGTTCTGGTGGTATTAGTCAACAGCCCCTTACTATCCGATGTCAAATGAGGTAGCAACTTTAATGGCTTTGTCAGTAATGCGTCTTTCTTAGAATAAGCCAAACACTAACAGAATTAAAAATATGTAGGACTCCAGACATCTAAGTTTTATAACACATCACCTCAGCTTTAATGAAGTGCTTGAACACGTCTCCTACAAGGAAGTCGGAAACGCTGCCTAGAGTCAGCAGAGTACTTTCTTCCTCTCACCAGGGGACTTTCTGGAAACCAAATTGAGTAATTAAATTTTTACACTCAGGAATTAATTAGAACTTTAGCTACTGCAGGCTTAATTTTGCGAAGGACAAAGTTTTGGCTTACTAGGAACACTTTGAATACAATACTGTAACATTTTAATACAAACCCTTTTTTCTTCCCTTGGTCACCAGGTCTACACTAAGGAATGACGGGGTCAGTGCTGCTCTTAACCAGCTTAATTAACACTCGAGTCTTTCCCAGTGTGGTTACTCTAGACTTTTAATTTCAGAGCAGCATTCTACTGCAGCTTCAACTCAATTCCACTGAGCAGGACAGTTAAAACAAAAAGGCTTCACAGACTGAATTTGATTTGGCTATCTTATATAAACATACACACAAAATATATGCAATTAAAGACCAAATTCACATTTAGATACTACACTTAGTGAAGCTTAGTTAAAAAAATCATTTTAAGGTACGTTACTGTTCTGCTTCCTACTCAGCTTATTAGCAGCTGGGCTTACGCTCAGCTAAAGTCTTTCCAAACACAAAACCTGGTTAGCTATTAACATGAGACAATGCCCAAGAGACCAAACTACCACCCCGTGAACCAAATGCCCTCCCCTACCCGTTCCAGGCGTTAAGGGCTAGGGACGATGTTTTCTCCCATTTTCAGATCAAGCCTGTAACTTCACTTTAACGCTGCTCAAAGCCTTACATCTACGGCATTCTCCTCAGAGGCTTTTATCTCGTCTGCCACAGCTATCACGCTGTAAAGTCTGGGAAGGCGTGGGAAGACGGCACGTTACCTCGTCTCTCTCTCTGCATCCTCCCACCGCCGCCAAAGAACATATCGAATATGTCCATGGGCGACCCGAAGCCACCACCAGAGCCACCCTCTTTGATGGCCTGCTCGCCTCCTTTGTCATACAGGTCCCTCTTCTTCGGGTCTGACAGGACTTCGTAAGCTTGGGAAATCTGCTTGAACTGCGAGAGACATACATCGTGCCTCAGCGCCCGGGCCTTGGACCTTCGCCCCCCGGCACCACGGCGGGCCCCCGCCCACTCCCCCCAAGTCCTCCCCAGCCCGCCCCCTCGCCCCCCGCCGCGGCCGGCCCCACAGCCCCGTCCCGTCCCGCCCCGCCGCCGACCTTCTCGCCCTCATTGGGGTTCTTGTCAGGGTGGTACTTGAGCGCTAGCTTTCGGTAGGCCTTCTTCAGCTCCTCAGCGGAGGCGTTGGGCTTCACGCCCAGCACATCGTAGTAGGTAGTCTCCTTCACCATGGCGGAGGGCGGCCCCTGAGCAGCGGGCGGTCGCGCACCCCGCGGCGCTCCCTAGCCCAGCGCCTATGCCGACTTTTCTGGAAAGTTCCGAGCCGGTCCCGCATCCGGGCGCTTTTGAGCCGGCATCGCCCCGCCCCGGAAGTCCCGCCCCGCCGGCCGCCGAGCTTTGCAAGGAGGGCGGCCAATAGGAGGGGGGAGGCGGTGATTGGCCGGCCCCCGCCGCCTCCCCTCGCCGGCCGAGCCCGCCCGCCGCCGCCACTCCCGGCGTGCACCGGCCGCGCACCGCACTGCGCATGCTCCGGGCGGGCGGCGGCTCCCGCCCTTCCCCGCGCGGCGGGCTGAGGCGCTCGGCGGGCGCTGGGGTGGCGAGCGGCGTCTTGGGCCCCGCCGCCTGCGTGTCGGGGAGCGGCCGCCGTTGCCTGGCACCGCGCGTGTGCGCCGGGCAGGCCCTGCCCCCGGCACGTCTCGCGGCTCCTTTTGAGGAGGCACCGAGCTGTAGGCGGGTACGCAGCAGCACCCCACCCGCTGCCCGTCCGGCGGGGGCGGGAGCGGGGCTGGGGCCGCTGGGGCGGGGCTGGGGCCGCTGGGGCGGGGCTACCGCGCAGGCCTGGCGACGGCCCGGCTCCCCACCGCGCCTGCGCCGGACCGCGCGCCTCTCCCGCCTTCTGGTCAGGCGGGGGCCGCGCTGCAGCAGCCGATCGGCGGGGCCGGCTCGGGGTGGGGCGCGGCGTTGCCATGGGGACGGGGCCCGGAAGGGGGAGGCGGCGCCCCAGGGCGGGGAGCGCGGGAAGCGGTGTGGGGGGGTGGACCCGTCCTGACCGGCCCGGCTGGGAGGCACAGCCGGCTGGGCCTGGGCGCACGCCGCGCGTGCCTGAGTGTGTGACAGTGTTGGTGGCGCACTGGGCGACGGGGGGAGGGAGGGAGGGTTGCTTCCCAGCGGGGTAAGCTCGGCGCGGAGCGGGGGGGAGGAGCGCTTAGCACCGAGCTTGGCGGGGAGGGCGCGGGATCTTTGCTGTCCAGGGCCAAAGCGGTGTAAACTGGAGGGTCCGGTTTCGTAGCACGGTCCGTCTGCAGACTGTTGCTGGGTGAAACTGTCCCCCTCTCTCACCCTCTCTGTCTCCTGCTGCTTTCGTTGTTTTGATGGGTGAGTTAAGCTCGCAGATCAACTCTCGATTCAGTGGGAAACGAATTGCTTTTTTTGTGGGTAGGCTTTTCCGTCAGGTGGAACTGTTGATCTGAGTGATTTTCCTGTATATGATCCATGCCCTTCCAACAGCAACTTGCTCTTAAATTTGTGCCACTGTCAGTCCCGTGCTTTGCCTTGGACCTCAGGAACGTGAACCCAGTTAGCAGAAGTGACTCAGTTAATGAATGGGCTGGCAGCAGAATCTGCTGGATGCCGATCCACAGGAAGGCAACCCACTGGGAAGCTGTGTATTAGTAACGTACTGGTTTTTTTGCTCTGTAGCACAGTCA
Source organism: Gorsachius magnificus (assembly GCA_034008185.1). Lineage (NCBI taxonomy): Eukaryota > Metazoa > Chordata > Aves > Pelecaniformes > Ardeidae > Gorsachius > Gorsachius magnificus. The sequence goes on along the minus strand of CM067109.1, from coordinate 28,289,046 downwards.
TGCATGTCTGCTGGCTTGTGGGGAAAGAAAAATGCAGTCAGCGAATGAAACTGCCACACTTGGAAGCAGTGGTAATTGGGCGTGGCCCAGAGACTGGGATAACGGATAAGAAGTGTTCACGGCAGCAAGGTAAGGTTTAGCTCAAATCCCGCTTTCTACATGCAACAGCAACCAAACTTGTGAAGAAGGTGAGGTACACATACAGCACTCATGTTTATCCATAAACATTCTTCTGTTTGGCTAAAATCAGTGAAGCTAATGGACCAATGTTTTGGCCTAATTTGTAAGCCTGCTTTGAGCAGGGTCTATCTGGGAAATAAAGGTTTTTCCTTGAAATCTGAGCAGGCTTTCCTTAGGCTTGCTTCTGTGGTCACTGGCATAGAGTGTCCGTCCTTTGCATGGTCTGTAGTGTTGCCTGATTCTTGAAGTCACCAAGCTTTTTTTATAAGCACTTAATGGAGATCTCTAGGTCCTAAAAAATCAGAGGAGACACCTAATAAAAAGTTCACCTTCGTAAACCGAGGCATTGAACCTTAATGTGAGTTCCCAGGCCTGCAGTCATATTCCACTGCCTGCACTCTTGCCTTGTGAGTGGCATTTCATCTCTCTAGTCATCCACCAACTGATTTTTATTATGGCTTGTTATTTTATAGATGTGCTGGGAGAATATATAAAAGAATCTGTGACCTATTAAATACTCCCCTCTACATCTTCCCTGCCTTATCTTTCTTCCCTCTGGACCCAGTCCTGCTCCATGTCTTGTTGTCACAGAGGGCTGGTGAGAATAGCAGGAATGTGTAGAAGACTTCCACAGGTTTCACCTTTATTCTGAAGTAATTTTGCTGATCGATGATAGGAAGTACTCAGGTGTGACTCAGTGTATGGGTTGGTTCCGTTTTACCTGTGGTCCTGCAAACAGGATGAGGCAGAAGTATTCTTTGTGTACATTCACAGAGATCAGCTTCACCAGGTCACACGTGTTAAAATACAGGAGTGTTTTCTGCAAGGGGTGGTTCAGCAGAGTTCTGGCCTTTTTACTTAGACCGTTTTGTGACACTTTGTTCTTTCTTTCCAGTCCAGTTAAAAGCAGACTGTAACAAGGGGTATGTCACAGTTAAGCAGGTATGTTTTTAAATAGGTGTACAATATTTCTGCTACTTACTGGGATGGTTGTTGTACTTAAACTCCACAAATGCTGCAGGTGATGATTCTGATCTGAATTGGGGTCTGAAGGGCCTGAAGCTGTTGTATGACCAAGGAGAGCACAGCGAGTGGTCCTCGGAAGGGTTCTGTCTTTTTTTTTTTTTTCCTTTTCCTTTTTTGTGTACCTCAATGGAAAGACTGCACTCTTCCTTCCAGATACTTTCCAGTCTCAGATAGCCAGACTTGCAGTATCAGGGAATGCTGCTGTGAATCCTCAAACTGTTCTCCCAGGCACTACATTTGGGAGATTTTGGAGTTCTTCCCCTAAACATGCCGATCTGCCTCCCGAGCCTTAAACTTCTAAAGCTGGGGCAGCCCTTCATTTAAGGTCAAATTGGTTCTTGTGTTAGTGGGACTGGGCAGTTGTGGAAGGTTTTTGTTCTGATGGCTGATCAAAAAGGTGTGGTCACCTTTGGGAAGGGATGGGATGTGAGACAGCACTGCAGGCATTCTTGTGTTGCTAACTGGATGGATGTAGGCCTAATCTCACATACTTACGAGCACCAGTATCCCTGAGATGATATGAAGGGAAAATTCTCTGGCTTCAGGTAGCTGCGGCATGTGTGTGCGTCTGCAGCATCAGCATCTGTGGACAACACATCAACATGTTCCGCCAAGTGAGGGGTAATGTCTTCTGTCAAAACACCAGAGCTCAGTAAGCACAGGGACCCCACTGGCACCTGGTGAATCTAGCAAAGATCTCTCAGCTGATTTTCCACAGAAGTCAGCCTTAGCTGCAATTTGAACACCGTATTACTGGAATCTCAGGGCTGGGAATAGTCTCTGTCGGTGGGTGCTAGCATGTTTTCACTGCCTCCTCTAGAGTTGCTTCCCAGGTGATTCGTGAGCAGCACAGTGATCAGTTGTTCAATAGCGTGTTGGCCTGGAGGATATGAAGTGTACTTGACTTGAGTGAAACTGCAGAACTGTAGGCTGAAGAGATCCTGGCTGGAATCGGGCGGGTGCTTCACCACAGTGAATACCAAGTGATGAGAGGCACAGGACCATCTTGTGAAGCGGGCAAGGTATCGCAGTGACAAAGCTAAAGAAACATTCTGTGACAGAGTTTATCAGTCACAGGGAAGAGCTGGTTTCCTAGAGCTTGCTTCATGCATAAACATTAGCCAAAAGCATTTTGCTGAAGTTGGAAACTCCTAATTTCCCTAGGGTCACCCTCATGATTAGGCAGAATCCGTCTATGAAGCAGTCGCTGTAGGTTGCCCACGCCATATTGTGTTACCAGTTAGGCCTGAAGCAGAGGAAAATGTATTGCTTTTCAATTATCAGCTAAACTTCAGGTAACTTCTCAGTCTTAAAACCACTGTTTTGAGGGGAAAATTGTTTTAGCGTTGCATAGAGCTGTAAACCGATGCAATGAGAGAGGCAGGTAAAAATTTGACTTTGCTGTCCTCATTTTCTGCTAGAACAGGATAAATAACAGTTTTGTGGAAGTGTAAGATGCAAAATGGAAAATAAAAGCATTAAAATACGGATAGGCTGGAATATGCTTTGCACAATCTGAGATGGGCAGAGAGGTTTAGCTTCTCTTCAAGGAACAGCTAATTGTTGTCACCATGTTTGAACAGTCTTTTGTGGGCTGGAGAAGGGTTATCACATTTGGCTTGGGAAAGACAAAAAAGGTAGGAGCAAGGAGGTGATCGCTTTGTAGTGGACTCTTCTGGGGGCTCAGAGGGACTTTCTTCCTGATTTTTCTTTTTTTCTTTTTTTTTTTTTTTTTTTTTTTTTTTTTTTGCCTCTGCAGGAGGGAGTGTGTTGCAAGTGTTAGCAGTGGGCTGTGCTTGGTGAGCCAGTGGTTGTGAGCCTGAACTCCTTTCTCTCTTGAAATGAAGCCAGAAGAGTGTGCTTGTGTATCTGAAGGCAAATGTGTTGATGGGGTAGCATGCGGTAGAAGCAGAAAACAAAATATAGTAAAAAGGAGAAGAAAGAGGAAGTAAAGTAATTTGAAACCAGGAAAATTTTCTGGGGATAATTGAACTGAAATAATTTGTTAGAACTACTGTTACTCTTCAGAAATAACTGTTACTAAGGCTATTATTATTTTAACAGTTGTTTAATAGGTTGTTAATTTTTTTGAGCAAAGTGTGGCATAGGTCTTGCTGTAACTCTGTAGCCAGCTGCTGTGGAACTGTCGGACCACTGTGATGCCACGGCCCTGCGGGTTGTGTGCTGACAGCTGCGATCGCAAGACTGGGCCACAGAGAGGATTGCCCAGTGTTGGGATTCCCTGATCCTCCTGAGCTGGTTGGCGTGGGGAGGTGGTGCAGTGAATACAAAATGCATTTGCTTTCCAGAATAGTGATATTCCAAGACAATGGAGTGGTGGTTGACGATTCCAGTTACAACATCATTTGCTTTTTTTTTTTTAATTTTTCTCCCTACCAAAGATAGGAGTCAACCCAACTAGCGTTGATCTCGTGAATATTGGCAAGGATGAAGAGGTGAAAATGAAGCCAGGCCAGATTCTGCATATTGTGAATAAACTTTACCCCTACACAGTGCAATTTGCTGAGGAGTCAGGGAAAACTGTTACAGAAGCAGAAGGGAAAATACAAACTGACAGGACGCCATGTGAGGACTCCTGCGAGGATGATGATGTAGAGCTTGTACCCAGAAAAACAATGAGGATGGAGGTGGTGGATAGAGGAGGCAGTTCTGCAGATCCCAAGCTAAGTGATACCCCTGTATCTCCACATGAAGGAACTTCAAGCAAGAAGGCAAGCGTATTGGTATTAGTACCTGTGCTGTTTCTCCTGGGGCTGTCTTCTTCATCGGGGCTTTGATCTTTTACTTTTGTGGGTACTACTGATGGGAAAGTGTCTCAGGTCAACACAGATCCTCAGAGCATTCGGAGCGTGTGAGCTGACATGCGCTGAGGCAAAGACTCCGCTCCTGACATCACCCTGATAAAGTCACCTGGCACCCATTCTAACCTGAGCTGGGGGGTGGGTCTGTGTGAAGGGGCCTGCTTGTAGTGGGTGAGGATTTAATCTCTGGTTCATGCTGCTGTTCCTGCTAGGACAGTCCACATGAGCTCAATGTCGCTGGAGTCACACAAGGATACTGTGCTGGCTCGTGAGATGAAATCTACTGTGTTACAAAATAGAGCAGTGGTTATCTAAAAGCTTATGCACAGAGAAAGGAACAGCTTGACCCACTTTTTTTTTTTTTTTTTAAATTGCCTTTGTTTTTTTCCCCAACTGCTTTGGTCATTCTTTATGTTTACATTAATGAATGTTACTAGCCAAAATCTTTTGAATGGGAGTTTTTAGCCCGGCTGGCGTGGACAAAATAAAAGACTGCTTAGTGCATCTGGAACTATAACAGTGCAGTTGCTGGAGGAGAAGGCACAGAAATGAAACCCCTCAGGACAAAATTTCAGTCCCAGGTTGTTGAGGGTTGACCGACCACTTACTTCATTTGTGAACTCGGGCTAGTTACATTAGGGCCAGATTTGTGGTGGTATGAGCACTGTTTCTCTGTCAGCACTATAATAATGTTTCAACATCTTCCTCTATATGAATATGATGAAGATCATTGTTGATAATGCCTGTAAAGTGATCTGAACAGATGAAACATCTGTTTTGAAAAAAGTGCACTTGAGGCACCTTCTATGAGGTGTTCTGCAACCAAGTTAAGAGATACCTGCTAGTGTTGGCTTGATCTTCCTGTGCCTTTCTTGTTTTCTGTACGAGCCACTCCTTGCACAGTATCAAAAAATAAATACACCTGAGTAGGACCACACATTGCAACCACTTCTTTGTTCTGTGCAGAGAAGCGTGTGATAGGACAGTTAATGGAGATCCTTGTACCTTCTTTGGCCTTTGTGATCTGTGAAGCAGAGGGTCTTTTAGTAAAATAATCTGTCATCAACAGTAATCAACTGTGCCATAACTATGTGCAAATTATTAAATTCAAACAAATCTAGAGCTCCCCGTTGTTATGTTTCCAACATTTGAAAGACTTAACTTTGAACCTTAACAGTATTTTGTTAAAAGTTTTCAAAAGTAGCTTTGTGGGGGCAGTTGAAGCAGGTGTGTTGGCATTTATAGAAAGGAAATAATTCAGCTGTCATTCAGCTGTTATTTTACTGTTGTATACTAATGACAGTACTTAACCAAATACTTTAAAACATACTTATTTGGTTTCTTAATTCTCTTATACATTATTTTTTTCCTTCTGTGCTTTAGGAACATGTAGGACACTGGAGTCAGGGTCTAAAGAGCTCCATGCAAGATCCAAAAATGCAGGTGAGAGTGGTACACTTGTACTTTGCTGTAGTTCCTGTCTAACAAGAGTTAAATGGGCTTGCTTTCTTCTCTCCGCAGTTTACTTTAATGATCTGATTAACCAGTGGAGTAGTGCATAAGGGCCAAATTGTACTTGCATCTCTCTGTGGTAGCATTAATTTGGGAGTCTCTACTATACTGATTTTGCAGAATGTCATTATCTTAATTATCTTTGAGCTCTCTGCACTATCAAATTTGGCCAACAGATTTCAAGAAGGTTGTGTGAGAGCAGGCAAGCAGTGCTGTTGCTTTGTTTCTTCAGGGAAACCACCTAAAACGGTGGCGTGGCTTGAAGCTGAGCCAGTAGCGGAGGTTCCTGTTTTCCGTCAGTCAGCTCTGCCTTGTTTCCAAGCTTGGTGCAGTTTCCTGGTTTCCTGCGAACTTAACTACAGTGCCTTTGTGCCAGCTGACGGGATGTGACCCCTGGCTCCTCCTCCACTCGCTTTCTTTGTGCCAACAGGAATTTCCTGAGTGACTTCTTTTAACCTTCTGCAGGTGCTCCAGCTGCACCTCCCTCCCTCTGCTTCCCTGCAGCTGCATAATGGTTTTCCTCGAGCTGCTTTGTTGTTGTCTCCCGCCTGCTTTTGGGGAGGTCAGACTCAAGACACAGAAACCTGACAAATGTCTTTTGTGGCTGCAGCATATACACGCTTTCTCATTACTGTATTCTGAGAGAGCACTGAGATGATCTCCCCTATCCATGTATAGAACCTACTTTCATTTTATTTTTAAGTTATGGCAAATATGTAGACAACACCTTCTCAAAACCAAGCTTTTTAGCTCAATTCCAAGATAGGAAGAATGCTCTCCATCAATATTGCACTGTCAGGCAGGGTGAGGCCTGAAGTTTGGGTCCATTTAGCGTGGGTTTTGGCTGGCTGACTGCTGCATGGACATCTTAATATTAGAGATGTGGTTTTGCCTTTGTACTTCTCAGCAAGAGTATGCGTTCATGAGGCTGGGTATCACAGACACCTGTGATACTTGGTTCTTCAATTCACTGAATCATTTCAGTTGGAAAAGACCTTTGGGGTCACCCAGTCTGACCAAGCCCTTGTCCATGTGAATGGAGATGATCTCCAAGGGTGAATATCCCACAGCCTCGCTGGGCCCCTTCAGGTGATGATCACACTCAGGCTGAAAATAATTTACTTGGTAACTAATGAGAAGGTCCCTATTTCTTGATTTTTTTTTTTTTTTTTTTTTTTAATTCAAGTCTAAGGTGTTGAACTGGGTAGAGTTGTAGGAGAAATGAATGCTCATTCTCCTGGAAATGCCAGCGGTCTCAAATTAGTCTTTTAATGGTGAATGATAAAGCTATTGAAGTACTTGCTTACTTTTTAAACGTGAAGCTTGACCTTCATCGCTTAAGTGCCATTTCATATAGCCCTTACCAATGCTATATGAAAGACAGTGCTTTCTTGACCCGAAAGACAAGCTGGTTGTAAAACTGTTCTTTGAGTGTTGCAACACAGATAACTGTTTGTGACTTAGTGTTAACTTCATCTGTTGTGGTTCCAAACTAAATACACAAACAATAGGACTCCTATCTTTGATTTTTAATGAAATATTAAAGAAATGGCAATATTTATTTCTTCTGAAAAAACTTGATCGCGATCTCATTTCTACTGCCTGCATATGCAGACACACTAATACATGTATATAAAAAAATATGGTGGCATCAACAAGTCTTGCTGCTGAAAGAATCAGTCCTATGATTTGTGTGCTGATGAAATTTTAATCTTCCTTCCTGTAGAGCAAGACTGATCAGCCCTGTATATAAACATATGAGAATAATTAGCAAAGATGACAAAGACATCATCCATCTCTCACCAACAGACATGCTGCTAAGAGATCAGAGACACAGCACACAGTTTCTGCTTCAGAACCTGCCAGATTTTTATTGCAGGGGCAGGTTGTCCCCTGGGCCTCTGCATGTGCTTTGCTACTGTTTCTGTGCATCAAATTGTTGCAGAAGGCAAAAAAATAAAAACGGGAAGAAAGGCATGACAGATAGGAGACTGTTCTCCTTATTGTGAGTGATCTTACAAAGTAGCACACTGAGTAGCACAAACTGAAATAGCTTGGACTTCAATGTTTTTGTCTTTGTAATGCCGGTGGAGGTCTGCAGTGCTGAGCACCTCAGAGGCTTGGGTTTCGCTCCAGAAATCTGCAAAGGATGAGGCAGTCCAGTGCATTCCTACGTGGTCCATATTGAGCACAGTGCCATGATTTTTGTTTCAGAGACTGCAAAGCTTGAACATAACCTGGTGGAAGTAGTTTCCTAGACCTCGCTGGTGTCTTGAGTCCAGGTGATTTTCAAGACAGTTCATCTCTACCTGTAGCAAGGGTTAACTTACTGCTATGTAGGAATAGAAAGCTTTTTCCTTAAAGTATATAAAGAAGGGTGCTGGAACATATCTCTGTAGCTTTCCCTGTGTGGTATGGAAGAGGGCGCATATCCTGGACCAGCTTTGTTCCAGCAGAAGTCCTCCTTGAAGCGGAATGCTCTGTTGCTTGATATTTCTCCCCATCCAGTAATGTTTCCTGGCTTTTTTCCTGGCGGTCCCAGTTGCACTGGCAACACATAACGTGTGCTAAGATATTTAACTTTCAATCAGTAAATAATCTAGGTACTTGTTTTGCAAGGTTTACAAAGATGAAAAGACTGTAGTCATCAAGGATAAATATCCCAAGGCACGTTACCACTGGCTTATCTTACCGTGGGACCCCATTTCAAGCCTGAAGTCAGTCACCAGGGACCATCTTGAACTCCTGGAACATATGCATGCAGTTGGGCAGAAAATGATCAAACAGTGTCCTGCCAGAGAGAATCTGGAGTTCAGACTGGGTTACCATGCTATCCCCAGCATGAGGTAAGACCTAGATGAGTCATCAGGTGGAGACCCTGTTCTTCTGGTTATACAGATTTGGGGCTAAATCTGTGATCTGGCATTGCTAAGAACAACTTGTCCTCCTAAACACTACAAACAGTTTGGTGTCTGAGTTCTTTGGGTGCAGCTGTGCATGCACTGCTGCATACACGCTGGTGGGCTCCGCAGGCGGCATGGGTCCAGCAGGAGCTGCCTGTTGGGTTCCCCTGGCAGGGTCTGTAGCTGGGGCTGTGGTACGCCTGTGGTGTGGTCCCAGCAACAGAGGTGGCACTGCCGGTGGCCAAGTGCTAGGGAGATCTGGGATCAGAGTGTGACTCTTAAGCCTATCAAGTCCTGCCTGCTATTGAGCAAGAATTTGAATCTTGTGTGTCAGTAAGTCCAGATGTTACAGTGTCCAAATGCTTGCAGATACTGCACTCAGTGTTCCTAAGTTGTTCTTGGATGAAGCCTTGAGTCACTGATCAAGTCCCATTCAGGTACTCGACAAAAGTTTAAACCTTTGATTTGTTAAAGCCAGTGTCTCTGCCTGTTTGGAAACTAGCAGGAATATAGACTGTAGTTAGGGGCCAGTGGTTGCAGACTAGCGACCTTAACTGTTCACGTGAAATGCATGGCATAGGACAGTGCTTTCAGAACAGACTGGGTTTCTGCTGCTGCAGGACTGTGGGTCAAACATGGTAAAACTGACCCCCTGTAAGGCTGATGGTCCAACTCCACTGAATCATGTTTGCAGCTGATACTACTGCAAAGGAACTTCAAGCATTAACATTATTCTTCTCTCTTATCTACATAATGTATTTGTTTCAGTCAGCTGCATTTGCATGTAATCAGCCAGGATTTTGATTCTCCAGCCCTGAAAACCAAAAAGCACTGGAACTCTTTTACTACAGACTACTTCTTAAACTCTGAAGGTAATGATGAGAAAATGTATTTCATAACACGTAATCCTGCTTGTGGGTTCTGGCTTTAGGCTTTTTTTTAGACAAATGAGTAAGCCATAAATTCTGTTGCAGTAAGTGAATGGGTTTATGTCATTTCAGATACTGGGGAATAGCACTAAGTAAAAGTCAACCACATTTTGTGACTGGTTTAAATTAGAATGTGGTGACGATGTGCTGTCCCTGCGAAGCAGTGTGCAGATTCTGCGGTGTTGTGTGTTTCATGATGCCACATGGTCCCAATACCTCTGCCTCTTCATTTTTGTTTTTCAGATGTGATAGAGATGGTAAGAAGCAAGGGAAAAGTGACGGTGAAGGATCATGTCTCTGAACTTCTCAAACTGCCCCTCAGATGCCATTGTTGCAAACAACAGCTGTCCACTATCCCACAGTTAAAGGAACATCTCAGGAAACATTGGCCAAGATGACGTTGCAAAAATTCATCTTACAACTGGTCTTCAGATTTCAGGCTATGACAAAGACCTCAAAGTGTTAGTGGACGTGTAAGTGGTTTGGTAACTGGAATGACAAATGTAGCATGGGAAAAAGTAGCCTGGAAACAGCAGCATACTAATTTTGTAATAGCTTAGACAAAAAAAAGAGCCCAACATAAAATAAAGTGACTTCCGAAGCTGAAGGTGTGTTTGCAGCTTTGTTGTGGTACTGCCACGCTAATCTGTATGTGAACCAAAGTCTGGAAGAGGTGTTGTGTTTGGATGAAAGGATTTATTTTAATTCAGAGGTTGAGGCATTGAGCCCAGATCGAGGTTTCTACTGAGAAAGGAAAGAAACAAAAATTATTTAGACGTCTTTCTCTTTATGTCTTCTGCCTATCACTGAGGGTTCTCTTCAGTGATGATGTTGCAGAGGCTGGCGTGGGTGACAGCAGACCTGTCCAAGGAATGTACAAGGCAGGAACATCAGCTACAGCGTCCCTGCTTTGCTGGGCCACAGCAGGGCTTGAAGGTTTTGGTGCTGCTGAACTTACCCTTAGTTGCCGAGCAGCACTAAGAGGGGGCGGCCTATCTTTTTTCATGTGCAAGGATGTATTCCATCATTTATATATAAAAATACACATATAATATGCAATGTCCAGCATTACTGCTCCCCAGAGTAATAAACTGTCGAGGTTTGCAGTAGCTCAGCTGTATATGCTGAGGTTGGTACAGAAGCCATGTGGTTTAATGCTGCCCTGTTTCTCTGCATCAGGATTTTGGTGAGCCTCTATCGTTTGATTGTCATCAACATGTGAGCTCCCAGAGAGGGAGCAGGGCAGTAGGAATAAAAATCTGTTTTCTGGGTCCAGAACTGGTTTGTAGGGTTCAATTTCATTCCAAACCCAGCTTTGACGTGTTAAGTGAGATGCCCTCTGGCTGAAATGGGTTTCAGTAAAAGAGTACATGGAGCTTTTGTTATATGCAGAAAATGCTGTTCGTAACTCTTGATGATGTGTTCTGAGGAGAGAGGGTGTCCTCTTTTTTTGTGCCCCTGCGCAGCAGTGCGTTATTACACACACTCTCATGGGTCAGAGAGTGACCCATTGCTGCTGGAAAAGAACAAAGACGTTCCTGTAGTGGAACGGGGACAGTAAGGGCGAGGGGTTGGCTGTGGCCTGATTTCAGACACTAGCCACACAAAGGAAAGCTGCGCTGCTCCACAGTTAGAGGCGCTGTTTATGCCTCACGGCCCGTCACATCTGGGTGGGTGTCACGGTTTTTAGTACCTCTCAGAGCAGCTCAAAGCGAAGCGCAGAGTCCTGCGATCCATCTGTACAGAAACGGTGCGCAGCTGTCTTCAAGTCAGAGAAGCCTGTCTTGCAGGCAGAGCACTGGGTTCTGAGGGGCAAGCCTACGTATGATGTCATAAGTCTGTGGCATCAGTAGAACCGCTGCCACCAGGGCTCCAGGATGCTTGTGCTGACCCCAGGTGGAGAGATGGCCGGGCAGCGCTGCCGAGAACCATGTCCCATGCTCGCTGTATGAAGTCACAGCTGTACAGGAAAGGTCTGCAAGAATGGCAGCGGCAGACGCGAGCCCTTGGAAGACTGTAAGGGACGGGCACGCGTCCGCGACCAAGGGTAGCCTCAAGGCTGTGAAGGAAACTAGAGCAGTAGTTGTAGACATTGGCACATGTTACTTCAAGTGTGGCTTTGCAGGGGACCCATGGCCTTCCTGCATTGTTTCATCTACAGTTGGTAAGCCCATGCGGGAGGCTGGGAGCAGTCAAAAAGAAACCTTTGTTGGAAGAGCGCTTCAGAACAGCTGCGTACCCTTAACACTCATCAACCCAGTAAGACATGGCACAGTGATGGACTGGAACTGTGTCCAAGACACTTTGGAGTGTATTTTCCAGAAAGAGATGAAGATTCAGCCACAGGACCATGCTGTTCTGGTGTCAGTGCCTCCCCTGTGTTCCATCACTGACAAGAAGAGATATGCCGAGATGATGTTTGAAGGGCTTCACATGCCTGCCATCCACGTTGCCTACCAGTCCTGTTTGTCCATGTACTCCTACGGAAAAACCTCAGCTCTTGTGGTGGAAATTGGCCATGGTGCTTCCCATGTGGTTCCCATCTACGAAGGTTACGTTCTGCGTAGCATTACTGGGAGAGTAGATTATGCTGGCTTGGACATCACACGTTACCTCATGAAGTTACTAAATGAGTCTGGAAACACGTTCACAGAATACCAGCTAAACATTGTACAAGCCCTCAAAGAGAAGTGTTGTTACGCTTCCCTGGACCTTACCCAGGACTTGAGTCTGCCTGTTCAGAAACAACAAATGGATTACGAACTGCCAGATGGACACCTTGTCACTGTAGGCAAGGAGAGATTCCTTTGTGCTGAAGCGCTCTTCAAACCAGCCTTAATTGGCTCACAGCAGCCGGGGCTTTCGCAGCTGACGCTCACCTGCCTTGAGAAGTGCGATGCTGACATCCGCAAAAAAATGGTGGCGAACATCCTGCTGTGTGGGGGCAGCACTGTGATGCAGGGCCTTGCTGACCGCTTCCAGAGGGAACTGGCCAGTATGTGCCCCAGTGACCACCTCACCACAGCCGCATCCCCTCAAAGAATGTCTTCTGTCTGGATTGGTGGGTCTATTCTGGCCTCGCTCCACTCTTTCCAGGATCTCTGGGTTTACAGGAGTGAATACGAAGAACGCGGTGCTTCCTGCATTTTTAAGAAGTGCTTCTGATGAAGATGCCATGTCCCTTAGAAAGACCAGTGCTGGCAAAGGGTAACTGAATCAATTCAAGAGCACCTCCCTTCCACCCCTTGCTGTAATTAAAAGATTTCTGCTGGAGCTGTATTATTTTTGTGACACTGTATGCTTGAAATAGTTTTTTTTTTCTTTTGTAGTTTGTATTTAATGAAGCCAGACAGCAGAGGTGACTAAGTTCTACTCTAATGAGAGAATCAGGCTTCCATACAGCCGCGTTCGCTCAGAAACTGGGACATTTCTTAAGCTAACTCCATATTTCTGCATTAATTGAATTCCTGGTAACTGCGTCTGTTTGTAAGAGTTTCCACAGAACTCAGAAGAGCAAATTCAACCTGTCTGTGAAGACAGCAGCTAAGGCAGAATGTATTTCAAGATGCCATGCATCACTAAGAAAAGCCAAAGAGCATGCTAGTAGGAATCAAGGGGAAGCAGGCTCCTGGCTTATATATACATACATTAAAGGAGCAGCTGTGTTTCAGCACAAGCATGAATCCTCAGTAAGCCAGCAGGTATGAGGTTAGATCGGTTTCCAGCTGAAAGAGCTCTGCAATAGCGCACAGTGTAATCAGGGTACAGCAGCCTTAGCTGATCTTCTTTAAACTCAGATAATTAGGGTAGTATTGCCCAGCTGTGTGTGACTCCGCACCCCTCCCCCCGCCCCAGCTTTTATTCATATTTTCCTCTACCCAGGAACTCTCTCTCGCTTTCAGGACAGTAACAGCTGTTGGCACTGCAGGGCTCACTCTGATGCAACAAAGCGATTCTGATGAAAATCTGGTATTACCAACATCCAGCTTCAATGGAGAAAACACACATAATTTGTTTAGCAACTACAGCAATTTGCTATTGGTGCAGACTTATTGGTAAGATCTCTAAACCAGACTGAACACCTTAAAATGTGACCTGTCATCATGGCAGGTACTGTCCACGGAGGGAGTGATGGCAGAGAAAACAGCCCGTCCAACACCGGTGGGGTTGCTTCACCCAGAAGGGAGGAAACAGTGGTGGGAGATGTTGGATTCAACCAGCAGCACTCAGAGCTGCACACCCTCTTACTCCCCAACATCACAAACCACCTCTGCAGTGGGACGTGAGCGGCTGTCCCTGTTAGCGTGAGGCCATGCAGGTCACAGTCACAGTTGTGTCAGGTGGAGGGACCCTTCACTTCTACACTCCTAAGAACAGTGTATCAGAAACACCAGGACAACAATGGTTTCTGTAAAGATGTAATGAAATTATATGAAAAGTTACAGTTCAGTGTCCACTGGGATTCCCTGGCTTTTAGTCACTGGAGGAGATGCAGTTTCCACTGGAGATTTTTATTGAGTTTTGGTGGAATAAGCAATTCTGGATCTGAAATGCAAACAGGACAAGCGTCAGAATGGAGGGTAACAGCAACATGGTTTCTTCAGGAGCTGCCAACTACTTAGTTTACTTTTCTCTACATCAAAGGACACTGAGAAGCCTCGGACACACAGCATTTCCCTTTAGTGAGTGATCACCACCCTGCACAGAAGAGTGCCCCCAGCAGAACTGCTTGCAGAAATGAATCTCTGGGGCAAATCAAGTTCCCTGTCCATTAAGTGTTATCCTTAAGAATGAGGAGGCAACAGTCAAGCAGAACTCTCTTCATTCACCATCAACAGGGACCTCATACACAACAGCCAGCTGGCTCTGTTAAGTGCAAATAAGAGGCACAAGGTTTTTTCTGGAGCCAGCCCTGGCAAGTGGCAATAGGCAGGTTGCATCTAGAGGTTTATTAGAGGATTTCTCCAGGCAATTCCAGGACTGGTAGGGGTAGAGACTGTAGGACTAGCAGGGAAGGGGGAAGACAGAGGGGAGCGGGACCAGCCCTTGCTAGGTCTCTCAGCCCTAAGTCTCTATCAGTTGCAAGGACTTCAAGATGGTAAAGCACCACCACAGACCAAGAGCCTGGCCTGGCTGCCAAAGCCAGATAGAAAAATTCAGTGGGTAAGTTGCAAGCAGAATGATCTAACACATCCCTTAAGAAATCAGACTTCCAATTCCCTCACAACAGAGATACATTACACCCAGAGGAAGCCAGGAGCACAATCCAGACAATAGTCTTAGGACAGGACTTCAGAGCAAATAAAACCTTATTAAGAAGGCTGCTCACCTGCCACAATGTGGGAGGGTACACCATAAAGGAAAGCAAGAAAACTCCTACAACTCAGTAAGCGCTACAACTGTTGGCAGGTAGCAATGTCTGGAAAGCCTCAAAGCCCACTGACCTCACTGATGTTTCACACCCACACCTAACTCAGAGCCCCAACTAACCTTGTACAACAGGAGTCATCATCCTCTTCTGCTGATAGGCAGCCATAATGCTGTTTGCAGTTGAATTGGGTCCCAGGACCTGTATGAAGAAGCAATACCCATGTTCCAGCCTGCACAAAGCAAGGCTAAGAGCAGGGATACGTACAAAGAAAACTTTGCTGTCAGTCACCAAAAGCAGAAGCAGCTGCCTGCAGGAGACCCTCACAGTATGAAGTGATCAGGAATATGCGAACAAAGCCCAGTAATGTCTCAGAAAAGTTAACACAGAGGAAGAGAGAACTGCTTTCGGACAGCTTCTCAGGACACAGCACCTAACTCTTCACAGCACTGTAAGTGTCATGACTTGGCAGGACTACTTTCATTACACTGCCAGCAATATTTAAAGTTCATTTGAGAGTCTCTGCTCCCTGTCATATAGAGTAATTTTAATCTGTCCTCTGTTCAGCCTAGAGAAGAGAAGGCTGCGGGGAGACCTGATTGCGGCCTTTCAGTACTTAAAGGGAGCCTATAGGAAAGATGGGAACAATCTTTTTAGTAGAGACAGCTGTGACAGGACAAGGGGTAATGGTTTTAAACTAAAACAGGTTTAGACTGGGTATAAGGAATAAATTCTTTACAAGGAGGGTGGTGAAACACTGGAACAGGTTGCCCAGAGAGGCAGTGGAGACCCCACCCCTGGGAACATTCAAGGCCAGGTTGGATGGGGCTCTGAGCAACCTGATCTAGTTAGCGGTGTCCCTGCTCACTGCAAGGGGGTTGGACTAGATGACCTCTAGGGGTCCCTTCCAACCTAAAACATTCTATGATTCTAAAGTCTTGCTAATCAGTAGTTAGGGAGAAGATACTTGGGACTATCTCGTGTTCATCATGAACACTCAGAAACTACTTACTAAAGACTTTTACTTTGGAAGGGAACTATGTGCAGTCCTCATGATTTCCTTATTCTGCATTAAGCTGAAGCTTAGAAGCCTGACATAAACCACCTTTTTGCAATATATTCCTTATGACATACTGATTTAGACTAAATCGACCAGTCTGGTAGCTTTTCACTTCATAACAGCAGGTCAGACAACCACTACTCCAGAACATAAAAGCTATGCTAACACTTCAACCATCAGGCCTAACAAAGACAACAGCGTTCCTATGTTCTATAAATTGCTTAAAATAGAGCTTATGAAAAGAAGTCACCAGTAGGACAACGTAACGCAAGCCTTATGAGACATTATCATGTCCAGTGTGGCATTCAGCTCAAGGGACACAGCAGGCTATACCTGTTGTACACATCTGGAGTATACTGGCTTGGCAGGTACTGCGCAGAGTATCTATCTGACCTCTACAGAAAAAAAGCAGATCTGGAAAGCCAGGGAAGGATTCTGGACTCTGCTGGAGAATGCAAAATGCTGCTAAATGCTTGGTATGACATAGCAGGTGTGATGGGTATTGCGGATGAGCACAGACCGGGTTGACAGAGCTCTGCTGCAGGTCTGGAGTCCAGATGTCTGGGATCGAGGTCTCCATCAACTGCAAAACCTCTTCCAGGACTTGCTGCAGTGCCCCAGCTTGCTCATCATAACCAAACAGCACAAGCTGCTTCAGAAGGATGTGTGTGTCTCCTGCAGGAGGGAACAGAAGCACAAGGAATAGCAATTAACATGGATATGCTAAATAAACAGCTGTATTTCTCTGGTATATGGGCACAGGAAGGGGAGCAGCAAATCAGAACTGGTTCTGTCCCTACCCAGCCCCTACAGTGCCTGAATACAAATGTGAGACAAATCTGTCACGGCACTGACAAGGCCTCACTCTTCTGCTCCCAAACTTCAAATGTGGACAGCTCACAATATTACATGTTCTTCCAGGCACAGAGGCAGATGAACTAAATCAAGGTCCAACACAGGCGGTCTCATGGACCAGACAGCTTCTCTCCCCAGCATACCCTTTAAGAACAATTGGGGGTACACTGCCTCAGCTGCAGAGTGGATTAAGATCATCAAGTGTCCTACCCTTCACAGTCTCAACAGCACGAACGTTTTCTCCCAGGGCTTCCAAAAGGGCCATATCTTCAAAAGGACTCCCCTTCTTCAAGCTGTATCTCTTGCGCTCAGCCTTGCGTCGGTTCTTTGAGGATCGGCTGAAAAGGAAGATGCTTAATTATAGTGTGTGCAGCAGGATTAGCTGTAAGAGGGTAAGTTTGAAGGAACATCAACAGTGTGCATGAAGCTTGTTACTCAGGCCCTTACTCTCTTCAGTGAGAGGTGACTGCGTGTAAGCTTATGTATCTCTGTGTCAATGTTTTCAATGCTACTCATCCAATATCCTTTGTGGTCTGAAACACAAGTCGGTAGTTGGGCTGTTCCTCTAGTACAAAAAGGACTGCTTTGTGTTCCAGCAAGGTTAAAGCATTGCTCCAAGCACAAAGTAGGGTAAATTGTTTGGCAGCAGTCACTATCAGGCAAAGCTGAACTCCCCTTAAAACAAATTGGTGCCAGAGTCTGTGCTTGCCTGTGCACATTTTAATTTCTGCTATCTCCACAAACTGTGCACTAATACAGCTCAGGTCCTGCTCATTATCACAGGAAAGCAACTTCTAATCATAGGCCAGTACTAGTTGCATAGTGTCCCTAAATGATCAGCAGACTCTGACACAGGTATGTTGAACACTAAGGTTGCATTCTCTTCCTCTTTTCATCTGGGCCACACAAAGTGACCTAAAAAGTCCATGTTTTTCCCACAACTGTGTTTTTCCACGTTTCAGCTAGGGAATTCAGAAGCGGTCCCACAGACTACACTGGCCTCTAACACACCCCACCCCACCCTGCAGCTCACATTCTTAATAGCACTCAAAAGCAACACAGACGCCCACTGTGGGAAGAACTCGGTATGAGATTTAGTAGCAATCCCCACCCATCAAGTGCAAAACGTAGGACAAAGAGCACAAGCGATGTGCACAAGCTGTTAGTGCTTCAGGAGCTCTTCCCACATTCTGTCTCAAGCTTCCTATAGCCAGCTATTCTGGCAACATCCCCGACACCCACAGAGCCAGCTCCTGCCCAGAGTCTGTGTTCACAGCTCCTCTGCTGGGCACTCAGCTCCTGCTGCACTAGTAGCTTCTGGCATTTTCTGCTCTCTCCCTCCCAGTAAGAGTTAAAATAACCATGAAACGCCTGTAATTAAAGCAGCTTCAAGGCACACACTGCTGTGAGGAGGAGCATGCCAAGCATGAGCAAGCTGCCCTCCCAAAGCTGATGCCACGGCAGCCACTATCCAATTTGGAGGCAGATACCTACGCTGATATTCTTGAGTTGCTGTGTGAGTATTTGCTGTTCATGTCGCTGGCTGTCATAACACTGCTGGTTTCAGAAAAAAGATCCAATTCTGGGCAATTTGGCATTTCATAATCTGCAAAACATGTTAACAACTGTCACAGTATGGGAAAAGGTCATAGTTATTCCAGGCTTTCTCCCTGGGTAATCTATGTAGCTTGCTGGAGAAGCAGCCTGGGCAGATTCATTCTACCTGTTGGTGTTTCACAGCCTTACGGCTCTCAACCCCACTCAGCCAGTGCATGAGAAGAAACAGCAATTGTGAGAAGAACGCAGTTCCTCTGCCTTGGTGGGGGTTGCGACATTAAACAGCACAATCAGTGCGATGACAATCTCAATGCATCAAATCTGGACCAGGACAAATCATTCTGCTTTCAGAAAACTTCCCTGAGCCTTCGTGAGCTGGCAGGTGATTATGCCTAGTAGGCACTCAGCACAGAGGACATGCTGAGTGCTGTCTGACCCAGCCAAGCTGGTACTGTGGAGACAATGCTGTGTCATTCTGAAGAGCTTTCAGGTGCATTTTGATCCCATGAAAGTTGTGACACAGATAGCACTGAAAATAAAGCTTTCTTTACAGAATGAGCAAGGCCAAACAATCACAGTCCAAGTATGGTGTGAGGAGGGGGTGAGAAGAATGGTGTTTTACTGTTGTAAATACCACTGGAGCTAGGAGAGCGCACAGCTGAACCAGGGCAAATGGAAACCGCAAAGAAAAAGATGATCACAGTTAATTATGCAGAAGAAAGTCATATGCATTTCAATACCAACCCTGCAGGCTCTCACAAGCCTTCTCCTTCAGCTCTCGGACCACTTGCAGGCGACTTTTATGGCAAAGAAATGCTGTCTTCTGAGAATCTAGGAAGATGAGCTGACTTTTCTGAGCTGCTCAATAAGAAAATCAGAACATGAATATTAGTGCAAAAGAACCAGAAAAGCATTTTTTACATAAGTCGTCTGAAGGAGCAGAGACCTTCAACAAGTTCAGAAGTCAGGTGCAAAGCACACAAAAGGACTCAAATGGAAGGAAATTCAAAGCTTATAGTACAGGATCCCACCAAAGACGCACCTGGATACAGACTAAATTAACCTGCCAGACAAGCATTTTCTAGAACAAGAGTCTGTTTCTATACAGGAAGAGCAGAAAGCTCTGTAGCCAAATCTCTTTACAGGTCTTTAGGTTCAAATTAAAGAAAAAATTACCTCAATTCAAAAAGCTTACTGCTTAAAAAGGAAAAAACACTAATAGTAACCAACCATCCTTCCTGGATGGCAGGGAGAACACAGCTATCAAACTGTATTTTTCAAAAACTACTCATAAAAGTTTGTGTTGACAACCAGCCATTTTCTTCATCCATAGCTCTGCTGCCACTTCTGCTCTGGAACAAGGCCTATCCTGCTTGTTCATGGACATGCAGATACAGACCCCTTTGCAGTCTGTGACTGTGAGGTCTGGAAAAGCTCAAAAAGAGCTTGACTAAGCTAAAATGAGGCCATAACACTGCAGGGCTTCAAGCTGCATTGAGCAGAGCCAATGCAGCTAACTGGGCAGCATCAGTTAGGCAGAATCAAAGCATCCTTCTGCACAGCTTCTAGTAATGGAGTGCTGTGACTTCCCACAGACCCAGTAAAGACCTTCTTCAGACTCTATAATACAGAGAAGTCTCAGATTCTCGCGTAGATTCACCTTCCAGAATAGCAGGTTTGAAGTTGGTCTCCAAGATATCCAGTCTACCATATTTGTGAATCTGGATCAGGGAAGGGAAACAAGGTGTTATTTAAGGATCTAACCCAGTTCCCATCCCTCTGTTCTTGCACTCTAAAGATGTATTTCCACTCTGATTCTTGTGCTCTGAAATGTCTTACCAGCCTTAAAGCCTCTTCCCAGAGAGCCCCTTCTAAGAGCAGGAGAACAGCCTCTTCACAGTCCTAGAAGGAAAGAGCAACCATGTACTGCTACCGATGCTAGTAATGCACATTCAGGTAGCACCTATTCAGATGCACATTTCTACATAGCAGTATCACAGTCAGGACAGGAAAACACTACTGTGCCAGGTACTTTGAAGTGCTGACATCAAAAATCCCCCCCACACTATGTCACTTCTCCCAAGCTGAGGGGAAATCTCTGGAACTCTGTCTTCCTTACTCCAGCCTTCATACTTCAGCTCTCCTAAACAAAAGCTTTTCGTACCGAAGCAGAAGCAGCTTCATGAGTGGAAAAACCCAGAGATGCAACATTCATCCCCACCTTGCTCACTGCATCACCTGGACCTGCTCTGCCCTCCCCAAGAGAGCCCATGGCACAGACTGTTTTGCTGTCAGCATGCATGGAGTCACATGTGGCCCAGGAGAACAGAGAAAACACAGATGGCATATCTCTCTGACAGAGGGTATTACTGAGGCACAGACAGGAGGATCATTTTTAGCAGGGCTGGTTGTGACAGGACAAGGGGTAATGGTCCTAAACTAAAACAGGGTAGGTTTAGACTGGATACAAGGAAGAAATTCTTTATAATGAGGGTGGTGAAACACTGGAAGGGGTTGCCCAATGAGGTAGTGGAGGCCCCATCCTTGGAAACATTCAAGGCCAGGTTGGATGGGGCTCTGAGCAACCTGATCTAGTTAGCGGTGTCCCTGCTCATTGCAAGAGGGTTGGGCTAGATGACCTCTAAAGGTCCCTTCCAACCCAAACCATTCTATGATTCTATGATTACATTACCTGAGTGTACTGCTCCAGGAGTATGGCTGCCTCTGCATGCTTTCGCTGTTCAGCTAGTTTTCCTACAAGAAAAGGTTGGAGTTCAGCTTTTCAGAAGCAGTTGGATTTTGTGCCATAAAACTACAAAGCAGGGGGAAATCCCACTCACTGAGGCACTCTGTACCCACTCACACACTTAACTCAATCTGCTCGGTAAAAAGAAGGTCTGTCTGATGCCAAGAATTCATTAACTTGCAACATCATCAGCCAGTTGCTTGTGAAATTGCTGGTGCATGTCCCTCAAGGCCAGCTGGAGAACGTTTTTACCCCAGCCTGAGACAGAAATACTGAACAGTCTCTTAAGAGGAGGGGACCAGGATGTAAAAAGGAAATCTCTTTTGAAAGCCTCACTGCACTGCAGCCTTGCTATCTCCAGGGAGCACTTTGCTGCCTGCTCTCTGTGGTATGGACTGTAACCATCAAGTTTGTGGGATTCAGGGCTTCTAGTCCCCTAAAAGTCAGAACCAGCTTTGGCACTGGTTAGGATGCTAGGATGCAATGTAAGAGACCAAGTGATACACAGCACCAGGAAAAAAAAAAATTACCCAAGCAAAGCAATCTCATTCAAGACAGCTTGTGTCTGCTCATTTAGCTAAATTACAGTTGTGATTTAAGAGGGGCACCAGAAAAAGTATTAACAGCAAGGCATGAAATATTGAAATCCCATTAAGCAACAGAAAAAGAAAATACTGGAATATCCAACTCTGGAAGACTACACTCCCAGGAGCTATATTCCCACTGCATAAGTGGGCCCTTCATAAACTCTGCCTCTGAGTAAAGACGAAGTCAGGATGATGCTCCATTTCTCCTGCTGAAATATCTGCCAGGTCTACAAACACATCTCATGCATGCAGTCCGCTATGTCCTAGAGAGCACAAATTCTGAGACCAGCTGTCTTCTCCTCCTGCAGTAGGATGGCACATGTACCAGTTGGTCCTAGCTCCTAGCAGGCTTTAAGGAGAAAACAAGATGCAGTTCTGAATTACCAATAGCCTTTAAGGTCTGTGACTAGGCACAGTGCTTATGCCAATGACGCCTAGAGGCCTCAGTCATGTCAGAGACTTCAAAGAATCTCCATTCCCTAAGGTTACTAAGGAGGCAATTTGGAATAGCAGTTCAGCAACCAGTCGCAAGGAAAAAGGGCAAAAACCAGTCAGCATGGTGAAGCCAAGGCCACCGCCAGCTTGGCGACTCCTGGGTGCATACCAGCTCAGCTCCAAGATATTTTGGTTCCTTTGACAAACAAAGGTGACGTGCAATCACACAAACCCTCGGGAAACATGGGATCTTTGTTCTCCCTTTAAGAAAAACACTGCTGAAGACTGAGGTTTTCAGTATTATTCTAGGAAAAATAAAAATGAATGAAAAATAACAGCAGCCAGTTTTGCTTTGCACACTTCCATCTTATCAAGGCCTACCTGCCATGCTCCGTGCCAGGCTGGACAGCTTATCCTTTGTGTAACCAAGCTGTGAAGCCATGCACAGGGCTTGCTGCCAGCTGCCACTGTTCTGAAAAGCATCAAGTGCTTTCCCAAAGATGCCAGCACGAGCAAATATCAATGCAGCCTGTTCATATAGCTGCTTCTGAATCAAGTACTCCCCATATGCATCGCTGATATCCTGCAAGAAAGGGACAAAAGACAAATAAGAAATCAGCTGTATAGTCAGTAGCAATCCTCCGTTAGTAAAAATTCAGTGTCCATCAACAAATGCCTATCTCCCCCTTCACAAGGAACCTCCAGGCACAATGTGCCCACCCCATTCCAAACTTGATATCAAGCCAAGGGCTGATGACTATTAGCACATGGAGACATTTCACAGAGCTAAAGCAAGAGATATTGGGAGGTACCTAACTCTCCAGGCCAAAGGCTGGGTAAACTACTGCAGAAAACCAGCCCCTTCTTCCCCACTCCCATGAGTGTTTTTTGTCTGAATGTCTCCTTGAACCAACTTACTCCAGGAGTCAAACACTAGCACAAGGGAGGATGCAAGCCCTGCAACTCTACAGCCACAGGCTGCTGCGAATCAGTATCCTGAGCTTCATTATGCTATTCAAAGCTCACAATCTCCACCAAGAATGGGCAGGTGGATTTGACTGGAAGAATACAGAAGGAATAAAGACAGACTCCCAATGACCCAGAGTCAGGAAGAGACCTCCCTCATGAGGAAAGAGTCCTTCCTGCTTACACCATGTTGCAAACAGACTGAGTTTCTATATCTTCTCTCTTACTTCTTCATCTACTTCTTCTACAAAGGCTTGTGAATTTGTGTTGTGAATTTACAATATCTAAATTAAATTATATTAAATACATTCATTTACATTTTACCTCAGTCTTGGGCAAACTAAAGTTCTTCAGTAATACCAAAACCAACAAGGGATGCTACATGCTAGGAAACAGCACATCTGCAAGTGCCCCAGGCTCTCTAGCACTCTTCAGAATAGTTTAAGGATAACAAATTGTTCCCACACAACCTGCAAATGCCAGACAGAAAGCTGGCATCACAAAGGTCAAGACAGGAAGAGAAGTATTTCTGTGGTAACGGGAGTTCTCCAGCACACGACAAGACAGTGCAGCAGAAACCAGACTTCCAGGTGCTCTCCTGGTCACAGGATCAAAGAAATAACAGCCACTCCTTCGATGACCAGACACAGTGTCACATGCTTACACACCTTGTACTCCTGAGTGCTAGAGGGGTAGAGCTTCAAGGCTTCACGATACTGATTCTGATCCTTCACCAAGTTCAGGAATTCAGAGAAGTGTTCAGGACCTGCAGAAATAATTTATTTTTCATAGCAATAAAAGAGAAAGCACGTGGCTCTCATGGCTCTCAGCCAGTCTGGATTCGTTGCCTTAAGAAGCAACTAGAGGTGCTTGGGTGGAAGAGCACAAAACCACCTATTCTACTATTGTATCATCAAGGTGTTCACTTCCTTGAGGTTTACTCCACTTTTGCCAGCAATATTAACTGCGGACAAGTCATCACAATAGGAACAAACCAAGATTTATGCTTCATGGTCACAGAGCAGTGAACATTCTCACTCCTTTCTCCCTGCACCAAGCCACGCTACAAAAAACATGTAGCAGAAGTAAGTTAACCATGCACTACCAGGAGGGAAGATGACCTTGTGCAAGCCTTCACTTTCTTCAGCTATTTCCCCCCAAAGGCTCTCCAAACTGGGAATGTTCCACTGCAGAATTTCTCCTTAGAGACACTGTGTGTGCAGGACACCTACCACATTTGCTGAGGTGCCCAAGAGCTTTTGTGTATCTCTTCAAGTGTCTGTCTATTGTATATCGCTGATAATTGGTTTCCATTTTCTGGAGGGTATTTAAGAAGGGTAAGTACTCTTTCGGGTCCTGCAAAGAATAATAAAAACTGCAGCTGAGCTAATCTGGTAAGATCCTTATTTGCCCCCATCTTCACCAACAGAGAGTCCCATATTTAAAATTGTACAATAATACACTAAAAAGGCTTCTTTTTTTTAAATCTAAGCCACTTTAACAAATAAATTCTGTATAAGTACTCTTGTCAGGAATGACTAACTTAAATTACCAGGCTCCCACGTGGACTTCAGCAGTATCTAAAGGTTGGTGACATTTAAAATTCAAGGCTATGTATCATACCAAATATTGTCTTCTATTAGCTATTATCATGTATAAATTTGCAGCTGTAAAGCTGATCAATTTCCCCTACACCAAGGGTCATAAAACCTGTTAATATGAATAGGGCATTTCAATTCACAGACAGCAGGCTCTGCTGTAACATTAGGAAACTCTGAAGATCCTGATGGGCATTTCCATTCAGAAATTTCGAATTAAACCTACTGGAAGATACACACTATTATCGTGGCCACCACCAAATAAGCAAGAATCAAGAGTACAGAACTGAGTACGTAAGGCATGCAGTCACAACACATCAGACCACAGTCCCTCCCTTCCCTAGAGCTACTTTGCTGTGCTGCTCTAGAAGGGCCGTATTTCACCTTGCGCACAATCAAGTTTCCAAAGCTGTGCTCAAGAAGTACTAAGGGATGCAGAGAAGCGCCACCTTCCCAGCATCATCCCAAGCACACATAGGATTTCTGAGCAACTGGAATCCTGCCTGAGTAGAGAGCTATGACTAAAAAAACATGTGGGCTGATCCATAGACTAGAAAGAACCTTTGGGAAAGGAGAAAAATAGTTCCTTGGCTGGAACTGTAAGCCAAGACCTTTTGAGACTTTTCTGCCACCATGATGACTAAATCAAAGTCATACGTCCCCAAGGAATAATCATACAGTTCATTGACATCCACAAGGAAAAGCAGGTACTTCAGTGCTTCTTCTGCACTCACAGCTTTGACATCTGGAGTAATGTTTTCTGTAGCAAGATAAAGAAGCATATGATGAGTTACACCATCAGCAGTGGAACCCCAGTCTGAGGGAGGGATGTATTATCAACCACATCCTTGACACCAGATAGGGACCACCAAACTAACAGCTCCTTCTGTCTTGCAGGAGGGGTTACTTTGCCTTTCCTGGGCAACTTCAAGGACCAGCCCAAGCATAGTAACCTGTTAAGTGTGCAACAGTGACAAGTCAGAAGTATCAGCACAGAATAAATGCAAAGTTTGGCAGTTTGAGATACCAGGACCCAGAATGGGAACCTTCCATGCTGGGAGAACTAGAGTTTGGGAGAACTAGAGTTCTGACTGGAAGGAGAAAACAGCTCCATCTCTGGGCTATCTGCTGACATATGGAGATAAAAGGATGAGCTGAGGGCATGTACAGCAGCACGTCTTAGCTGATATGCTCTTGTTCCACTAACACACAGCTAGTTTCAAGCACATCTCTGTTTTCTGGCTGAGTCCATGAACTTTCAGGGTGAACCACACTAACAATGAAAGCTCCTGCAAACCACCCATTTGCAAAACTTTTGAGTTCCTGATACAACACCTCGAAGATCATGAACCTTCTGGAGAGCAATTTCGAGTTCTGGAGGACTTTTCTTTACGTGTGCTGTCAGTATTGATAGGCAGTATCTGAAGAAAACAGAAGCAGCAAATGAAAAGGTGAGAAGGCAGAAACACTGCTTATTCCTATTTTAGCAGTTTGTGCAAGTTCTAATATACATTTTAGTTAAAAAAACCCCAAACAACCTACTCAGATATTTAAATCTTTTTAAAGGAAGGCAGGAAAAATGGGAAGACAACAGAATATACCAGGAAGGTTTTTCTACTCAGCATGTTTCCCCAAGCGTGTCACAAAACTGGATGCATGTTTTGAGTAGAATGAGCTTCCTTACCATGCCAGCCAGCATAATGGAGAGAGAATACCTCTCTCTGAAAGCTCAAATATCTGGACAGAGTTTTCCAAATCAAATTTGGCATGAAAATGGTCTTTTTTTATGAAAGGAAAGGTTTCTAGGAGGTCATTTCCCCTTTCATACATTTCACACATACTATTTCAAAACAGCTTTCCCAGCTAAGGGGATGCTTTGTTTTCCAAAACCATTTGCTGAAAAGTGCCTAAATTTTCAGGGTTCAGCAGCAACCCAGCATCTGTTGCTCCTCTATGCACTGTTTCACATATAAGCTGCCAATGGCTTAACACTGCTTCACTAACCACTGTTATTATCTTATTTTCCCACCCTTTATCCTCGTCTGGTGTTGATTCATCCAAGGAGGATGGTTACCAAAAAGGTAATCATTCAGAAGTATGCAGCTGAAGATTTACAAAAGTAATTCAGTCTCAAATGGAACAGCTGAGGTCTTTCTGAAAGGCCAGCTGCTCCAAAAAGCCAGCATCTCCCTGAGATGACAATCTTGCTTGTGTCTCTCTGTCCCGTATGCCACACAGACTGTTCCTAAATTGAGTGTATTTCTTAAGCACTTATAAGCATCCTGCATCTATTACTTTAATTCTTGTAGTAAAAAGTTGTTTTGCTATCTGTGGAATTATTGGACATTGTGGTTTCCAGGACAACATCCTCAGCAGATGGAAGGTATGGCTACATAAGTTCTGTGGAGCGCAGGCTCACCTCAGAGGACCCGAGGCAAAACAATTGATGTTAAGGACAGCTTTGCTTTCTGCAAATTACTTACTAGAAATCTCTCTAATGGTTCCTTCACCTACAATAAGAAAATGCTCACTTTTGAGGGTCAATGTGCTCCATGGCAACTCTCATCACATCACAAATGACGTTTACTTTTTTTTGATCAGGATGCTGGTGTGGTTGAGCATTACTGCTAACATTCAGAGATGGGTACATACTCTTTGTGAAATCTTCTTCTCTAAATAAAAAGATACCATGAATACCAACACAGTCCATCACATAGCCCAGCACAAAGACAATAACATTAAGCAACACAAATGCATGCAGAAAATAACTACTCAACAAAATAGCTTATATGTCATTCAGTAATGACACACAACCTGCCACGCTAGCAGAAAGCTTTCCAACAACTCTTGTCTGTCCCAATTGATTCTCAGCCAAAAGTGGAATTGAAAAAAACTGGTCAGAACAACCACGTTAGTTGCACAAAAAATCAGAAGGCAAGATTTTCAAGATACCGCTGTCTTCTACTAAATCCACTATGGAGATGCTAGGCACAGAGCACTTCTGAAAATCAAGCCATTTTTACTTTTATTTCTAGACAAAGATTTAAGGTCAGGTCAAAACTGAAAATAAAACAGAAAGCTAAGTGAGAGCTCCGGCTCCTAAACAATTATTAACTTCACAAGCTTGAAAAGTCCTGAAGATACCAATGCCTTAAAAGCCTCTTGTCACTCAACCTTTGAGAAAGAAGTCCAGGGACATGATTTGGGAATCCAAGCAAGTACCTTGGCCTCAGGCTTCAGATAAGCAGAGCTGTCTTGCTCCCCTCTATGAGGGAACAAAACTCTCTCTGTTCACATTTACCCCTGTAAATCAAACTAGAAGACAAGTCAAAGTAGTCAGATGATGTACTAATCCCTTGCTGGAAAAATCTTGCTACCTGCAAGCTGGAATTCCCAACAAGACACACTTGACTGTCCCTGAAATTATTGACCTTACTTGAGTCTTTATGACCCAACATGCCAGATTTCTGACTGAGTCCTTGCACTCACACTGAAAAGCTGCCAATATTTTGACAACAGAATGTACCACCACCGATTACGTGCATGCTTTCATTTGCAGAATTATACTCACTTCAGTTCTGTGAAAAACAAGTTGATATAGTTCACAGAATCTATTTGCCTGATAAAAATTTCTGCATTTTCCAGAAATACCTGAAATGAACAAAAGTATTACTTCTGTTACTTTGACCAAGTACATTAAGCACAAAAACAAATTCACAGACCTTCTCTGAATGTACAAGGTGAAGGAAATGCTAAAAACAATCTGCCTGCATGAGGATGCAACAGTGAAGAGCAGCCATGTCTGTTGAAAGCAGAACTAACACCAACACCTAATCTTTTGAGCCCACTGTTCAATGTCAGTGGATTCCAGGCTAGATGAATATGGAAAACAACACAACAGAACTGGGCATACTTGCCTTGGGATTGTGGTCATAGAGAAGATTTAGGTTGATTCGCAGCTTCCTCATACACTGAAATGCTTCCCTGAACATAAGCCTGGAGGAGCAAGTCAAGTGGGATAGTTTACATAGTGGATAGGAGCAATAACTGCAAATAAAGGCAACTGACTAGACGTAAGAACAGACCTCCTGGGAAGGCAATAGCATAGGCAATAAGCCATGTAGTTTGCCTTCCAGAAAAAATGTGCAAGGTCATTCCTGTTCACTGCCAGCCTCTGCAGTGAGACAGACCAGCATGCCAAGCTGAGGAAGCAATATAGGCCTTGCGTTATTTTTTTCCTCTTTTTAAACAGAGAACTAAGTTTTAATCTAATGGACCAACTTCTGTTTCAGAAAACTTCAGTGTAAATCAATTAAACAAATAAAACATGAAAAACAATAAGCATCATCATGAAGTGACTGAGATGTCTGGAAAGTGGAGCAGATGAAGATTTCTCCCACCCATCCCATCTCAGCACACATATAAGCCCTTCAGTGGTGAAGTGAGAGGCATACAGGACTGCTGAAACCTGGACTCCTAGCTGATATCCCCGAAACAGTTTCATTCCCACTAATGATGTCAACTCCTTTGAGTTTAGCTTCCCTCCCTTCTCCAGCACACCAGAACCAGGCCAGCCAGCCTCTAACAGCTCAGACTGGGGGTGGGAAGACCAGAATACACCACTGCCATTTACCTGTCCAGCCATTTCCGAATCTGGGCAAGGACCAGAGCTCGGTGGTGAACAGTCTCCAGATTTCCTCTCGGCATCTATAACACAAGATCCACACAATTATTTATTTGTAGACGACACTGAAGGCAAAGTGAGGATTGGCCAATTTTCCAGGCCTGTCTGCTACTTGCAGGTGCATGGGCTTGTTTGTTCACTTCAAAGGACAGCGCTTTCAATGACTGGAAAAATATCTGAAAATTCTCTCAGCTCAGAAACATTCCTTCCTCAGGAGGCTGGACTCTGCTCAACTGGGCAAGACCCAGAGCAACCTGATCAAGCTTTCAGGTTAGCCCTGCTTTGAGGAGTATGTTGGGCTACACACCTCCAGAGGTTCCTTTCAAATGACATCTTTCTCCATTCTGTGAACCTCTGCTGGTTCTGAAGAGTAAGCTCAGCAATTCAGACAAGCTTAGTGCCAAGGCTAATAAGGCTGCTAGCAACTACTAAGAGGTGAGTCTGAGAGGTTCACTGTGAGAGGCCACAATACGTAGCACTATGCTACCTCAGCCATTAGGAATCTGAATAGCCCTTCCCAGTTCTGTACCATCCCACAGGCATGCTCAGAATCCCTCTGTGTCCAGCCAAGCAGCTGGAGATTTGCAAGGTGCTGTGCTGCAGCAGTACGGGGCAGCAGCTTTGTAGCACTGCACACATTGTTTGCAGGTTGGCCAGCTGCCCACTGAGACAGTCCCCTACACTCCCCAATAGCAGACCTTAGCAGACACGGGCAGAGCACTGACCTGCAGCACAAGCTTTGTGTCCTGGGGCACAACGGTGACAATACGTGAACCTCGCTCCACCTTGCGCAGGGTCTCACTGTTGGGTGCGGCTGCACTGCTCAGGCCAGCCTGAAGGGCTAAAGACAGCGTATCTATCATCACACAGGGCACACTGCAGCACAATGCCCCAGTCAGGCTTTCTTATGTGGCCCTGCAAGGTTGCACTGGGCCAGCTGAGTCAATAATATACAGGTGATCTTTAACAGTTCCAGACAGGAGGAGGACCTCTTAGTGCTAAGCACTGCTGTACACAAAGCAGAGCTATGCCTTCTATATAACAGGATCACAAAGCTCACCAGACCAGATGAGAGCACTGAAAGATGTAAAGGACCAGTAAGCTGTGATCCTGCCTTTCCCAGGGTCCTCATACCCCTCATAGCCAGGTACCACCAGAAACTCTTTCTACTGGGATCCCTTCTCTACCACACACCCTCAAACAGCACATAGCCTTTTCATTTTTTGGACGTGGAGGGAGAGAATGCAGGGCTAAGCTGTTGAAAATAGTGAAGGGACAACAACTGCAGGACAAATCCTGCTCCCTGGGAGGAGCATGTGATACACAAAGTCAGTTTCCTGTGCTCCTTGCTCTCTGATAGATTTTGAAAGCACCTCTCTTCCTCCATCTCCTAAGCAGTTGCTCCGAGTGACCCAAATACAACAGCTTTGGATGTGAAAAATGGGGACATCTTGTGGTTCCAAGACAATGGCTGTGAGCTGCCAGCAGCAGGCAGCCAGAGCTGGCATTTACCTTTCACTGTTATGTTCTTCAAACAAAAGCATTGACAGGTGTGGGAGTTGGTTGTCACCAACAAAAACTCATTGTATGTTGCAAATGAGGTGACGTTGGAAGCAACCTGTAGAAAAACAATGAAGTTTATTGCTGTATAGGGCAGAATAGGAAAGCTGCCTTTGGCAGAGGAAAAGGGGATGCAATGAGGGGCAAAAACGTAGGTACCTCAATATCATTAACAAAAAACCGGCATCTATCTGTGAGGCCCAAGATCACCTCCTGTGAATGAAAAGGATGACAAGTATAAGCTGTCAGTATCACAACCTCCAGTGTTTCACAACACTGATTAGCACTGGATTGAAGTACCTTACAATTAGGTACTGAGTACCTCATGTGAATTACTTAGAGAAGCTGGATAGGAATTCATGCAACCTCTGTGTCAGGAGGGCTTACTTAAGTGTCTTTAAACACTTCTGGCTGGAAACCCAGCTTGGTCTACCCTGTTACAGAAACTGCACAGTAACAAAATAGAAGCAGAAACTGCATCAGATAATTCAGGCTTTTTATTCGGCAGCATTTGGCCAAAAATACCAGATGAAAAGCACTACTACAGAGCAGAGCAAAGCAACTGCATACAGCATTCACCTGGATGCATGCTGAAGGAAAGAAACCCTGAAACTGCCAGCAAAATAGCTAGTCACTCCTTAAGCTGTTCTAACTATCAAGAAACCATCACCAACAGGGAACAGCAAGTAGTAGATCTGCAGTAACTCAGTGCAGCTACATTTGCTAGTAGGGTAAGTTCAGATGAAACAGCAAAATGCTGTTTTCAAAAAGAGCAGGGCAGTGACTGCTGGAATTTTAAATCTGAAATTTCTCTCTCTTCAAATGACGTTATTGATTGTATTCATAGAATGGGGAGATTGGGTGTTAACTGCAAGCCATCAGAAATGCTCTAGAAGACAAGACGCTCTCAGCTCTACAGAGAGCCTTATCAAGAACACTGTTGAGAAGTCACTGGACGTGGGGCAAAGGCTCATGGTGCACATTTGACACACGGAGTAGGGAATTTAATCTGCTCACAGTCTTACTTACTTCACCATTGATCCTCGTGATAGAAGTCTGCACGCAAGGGTAGGGGAACTGAACAGCAGAGCCATTGCTAGTCCACCAGGGCTCAAGGACCGGAGTAGAAGCCTCTAATGGGCAAAGAAGATCAAATTTTCCAGACAATCAAAGATGGAGACATTATAACCACATGACGTGTATTTCAAGAAAACTAGAGCTGGGAATAGGCTACACTGTCTGACAGAGAGGAGGAATGCTGACACAAAAGTCCAGGACAGAGCAGACAAGAAGGTGGGAACTTCTAGGGGCTCAGGAGCACTTTTATTATGCTGTGGAATGACAGAGCAGTGACAAGGACACGGAAGTCAGCCAGCACTTCTGAAATCACTAAACCAGTCATCTTCTTTTCAAATCATAAAATCTGAACAATCATTCTCAACAACATTAACTGCTTTCTGACACAAATCACTGATTTTGGCCCATTTCTGGGAGCAGAGGGCGCATGAAAGGCAGGACCAACTACCAGCAAGAGTCACTCATGTCCCTGAAAGTCAAGTCATCTCATTACACCTTTCGAGAAATCTGTAAAAACTACACCTTATACCAGGTGTTTTAATAGGGCCCAGCTTACCCCAGAGGTATTTCAGGATGTGCCCATGAGCCAGCTGCAGAGCTACAGTTTTGGTCACTGGGCTGCAGCACAGACTTATCACTTCTCCATCTACAGGCACAGACAACCTGGAGCAAGACACAGAAGACACAGAACATCAGTCACAGGAGACATATTTAACACCTAGATCCTGCATTTCTTGTGGCCAGATGGAAAGATGTTCACATAAGGATCTTCTGCAGTCTTTTCACATGTATGTCAGCTGACACTGGCAGCACAGAGCACCAGCAACTCCAGCCAACAGGCATTTGCCTAACTGTGCCAGTCATTCTGCATACTTACAGCACTCTGCAGAGCCCAGGCTTCTTTTGTTCTAATTTACAGTTCATATGCAAATCAGCCTGTCTTTGCTGTGTGAGTGCTGCAGAAAGCAACTCTCAGGATCCCCTTGGGAAGCAGATTTCTGCACCCCAGGTGGCTTCCTTTTGTTATCTGGTTTTAGTTCAATGGACCCCATAAAGCCCAGCAGGTGAGAAGGGCAGGAGTAACAAAGGCTACCAGTTTCTTTCCTGAGCTCGATAATGGTGGGCAAATAGTAGGGAGGAATTCAGTCCCCTGAAGGGCCTGGAATTCAAAGGAACAGAGCTATCTTGTACTAACATAGGCATGCTAAAATACACCCTCTTGTCAGGCTGGGTGTAGGCATTAGGACTACAGCCAAGTGCTGACCAGTAGGCAGCTTCATATGAACTGTGTGGTTCTCCTGCAGGAAGAGAGCCAAATTCCCCAACCTACAGCCTCCAGGCTGCATGTCTGCTGAGAGACTCGATTCATTCTAGGCACTTTCCAGAGGCACTCTCAGGCTTCACCCACAACTGACAGATCTCTAGTACCGCAATTTCAGGTGCTCTTCTTCAGCTCCAGCCACATGAGGCACTGCAGTCAGATGGTGAAGGACAGACTGAGCAGCATGCTGACCCCAACCAACCACCAGGAAGCTGTCATCTGGTAGCCAGGTGAGAAATCGGACCCCCAGAGGATTCATCACTTCATTGCTGTCGCAGCCCACATCAACTCTGTCACAGAGTAAGAGAGACTGGGAAGCAAATAGAACCTCAGGAGGCCACCTCACTGGAGAGGTGAAGGTCTTCCTAGGCACAGCCTGGCTGTTCACAGCATGTACACAGCATGGCTAGGAGGGCTCCAGTGCACAAATACATAGTCACCCAAAGCATGAGTCCTGGCACAGGCTGGGCTGGAGATGAAGGACGAGACCCAGGGACCCCCATTTGTTTTTCCTATGCAGTACTGCTCCTGTGCCAACTGTGTGTAGGAACAAATGTAGAGCAGGGTGGGTTTTTTTACCTTGTCATTGTCCCTGCCATGCAAGCAGCTCCGTTGCTCAGTGTGCCGTGATCATGGGCCTGGACACTGCACAGCCATTCTTTTGGCTCTGTGAGCAGGAGCACAAAGTGCAGCACCACAATGCCAAGAGCACCAGGCACAGGAAAAGCTATCTCAGTGCTGTCAAGGACAGTCACTGCTCCTGCTAGATCAAGACCTCAGTCAAGGCCGCTTCTCAGCAAAAAACTGCCCAATGTGTTGCCCAACCCTTAGCACTAGTTGCAGCCACAGTGTCAGCACAATGAAACCATGATATCTGGCAAGCTCTTCAAAGTCTTGAGACAAGTGGTTAGAGCTGTGACCTCTAAAACATCCAGCCAGGCACTACCCTTTTCTTCCCACTGCAGCTGTATTAGTTCTATATTACCTGTAGATTTTATCCAGGTATGGTGTTTTCACAGCTGCTTTAAATCCATTTCCACCCACAGCTCCCAACCTGACAGTGGGGTCATTCATTGTGTTCTGTCCTAGCAAACACAGAACAAAGCAGAGTTTAGAGATCCTGCCAACAGAGCCCCTTCCATCTCCACTCCTATCAAAAAGTAGATGCTACAGGAAACTATTACAAAAGTCAGAAAATACCATCCCTACATGTACAGCCAACCCCTAATCCACATTAACACTTAACCTGAGGAACAGTTATCTTGTAATGTCACAGTACAAAATGCAGAGACAGCAGCAACAGTCTCTTGCCTCACAGCACATTGAATATTACACTGTATAGAGCACTGCTTTGTGAAGTACTGGGTGCCTCAGACAGACCCCAGGTAGCTATTCCCAGACATTTTCAGTGCCAATCAATCAGCAAAACACATTACACAAGATACCGCTTGCTGCACTCCAGTCAAGCCAAAGCTAGGAAGGGGGATATTACCAGCATAAGAACATAGCCAAGTGCTGAATGCTGCCTTCTCACAAAGCCAGTGCACCACCAAAATGCTCCTGTGCCACCCAAACTACTGGAGATGAGAGAACTGAGCTTGAACTTACACTTGAACCAGATATATCTCACTCCTGACCACTAAAAGCTTGAGTGACCATCACCCTACTAATCCCCCAAGGCTATGGCTCTCAGAGACAGAGGTTCCTTTAACAAGACCATGCAACATGTTCTTACCATATCTGTACACAGAGATCCTGTTATCAGCATCCAGGACAGCCATGTCTCCACTATGTTTGGGATCTGTGTGAAATGCAACCTGATTAACAGACTGTTGGAGCTGGAGCTCATAGGTGCACATGGGTGGAGGCACCACAGCATGCTGGAACGCTGTGACAAGCACTTTATCTGTGGAAGAGAAAAAAAGACCAAGCTGTAACCCAGTCCAAGTATTAGCGAGGCTCTTGTTAGGTTCTTTACTGAAAGAAGGAACAATGTTACAGGAAAATACAGGTGCTGTGCCTTTGGCAGTTAATGCCATTAAACCACCTCTGAAGTTTCCATCAATTACATGGTCCCCCCTCACTAACAGTTTTGTAGAAACAGCAGCTAACAGAAGGACTACTTTAATCCCATCCAGCCTGCACGTAAAACGCTACACCACCTCTTTTGACCCTAGAGCTGCAAAGCAGTCCCACTGCTTACCTCCATCTATGACAGCCACGTTTGCCACATGCTGGCTATTCTCCCCCATCCCACGGTCTGTGGTCCAATGCCAGTCATAGGAGAGGTAATGCCAACCCTGGCAGAGTACATGCAATCTGTATGGGTTCTCTCGGTCCCACAGCACCGACACCAACTGATTTTTCTCCAAGCTACCAAAATGTAGGCTTTGCTTCAGGTACCAGTGATAGTTGCCTGTGGTCCACAGTTGAACTATAGAAAAAAAAAAAGGTTACTACTGACTACTACTTGAGACCCATCTCAAACCTCACCACCACCACTGCTCTTCTAGGGGTGAGTTAAGTGCAATCAAAATAATGGTTCTAGCCTTCATCCCATGGACTGTGTCACATAACACCCAGTACAAGAAAACTTAACAACAGACTTTGTGCAAAAGAGCCAAACCTGGAATTCTTTGAACTCCCCTTGTGAGAAGGAACCTTTGCCTTATGAAGGGCTTACACCTTTAGCATTCTATTAATATCATTGCCAGTTACAGCAGCCTGGAAGATGCTTTTTGCTCAGGCTGAACTACCAGTTCTTCCTGACCTGCACAGGGATCTCAAAGCTGTAGGTAAGCCTCCCCAGTGTCTCCGAACCTGCAGAGGAATACCCACTGCTAACCACATTTGCAGCCAAGGGTAAGAGCCAGAGCTTCACATAGTGCTCTCACCATAACTGCTTGGGTTAGAGGTCTTCAGGTCTTCCAGCCATATAGCCAAGATCGTAGAATCTGCATTCCAAAGCAGTTCATTAACCTGCAGAAACAAACACAGCTCTTACTGATATTATTGCCTCTGTGTAGGGTGGGTATGCTCCCAATTGGTTTCCAAGACCATGAGTTGCTCCTTATTTTCAACAATGTAAGGTGCACGGCGAATACACTAACATAGCCCTTGTGTATTGCAAAGCTTCTGACAGCTGGAGCAAAGCATCCTGAAGCAGAACCTGTCACAGTGGTTACACACTCCTGAAGAGGCAATAGAACCACAAACATGACAGCAGTGTTCTCTTTGCTTTCCTTTGCACTGAGGAAGCATCTGCCAAAAGACCTCTCAGCACCCAAAGGCTGAAGCTGGAAGTAATACCCTAGCAGTAGCTTCTCACTTCTCTTATTTAAGACAGTAAGAGTATTTCACCTCACTCCTAAACAGCATTTTTGAAGTATTTGCCTGGTAGGAAGTATACAGGGGCCAGAAGCACCCCAGGGCTACAACCCCCTGTACTTGTCTCCATACTACAGGCCTGCAGAGGGCTTTGCATCTTTTCTGCAGGCTTCTTCACTGTTCTCTTTTCGGGTCACTTTTTCCATTAGGACCAGCACTATGTGTTAAGTTAAAAAATTCCTCCTCGAATCTTGAAAAGATCTAGTCCCCCTCTCCATTACAGTCTAATCAAAGAAGCACAGACATAGCACTTACTTTGACCTGCCCTTTCTGGAACGGGAGGGTGAACTCCCCGTGAAGAAGTCCATTCTTCTCCAAGAAAACCACATCATGTCTGTTGGGTTTTTCTTGTGTGGATGCTATTAGGTTTCCAGAGGGCCTTAGAAAAGAGCCAGATGAAAATTGGTTGCTCACATACACAGTAGCTGCCATTTTAAACACCAATCATCTCACATTTTCTCCAGACACATGAAGAAAAGGGCAGCAGAGGATGTGTTTTCCTCAATACTGTTCAGACAAATGGTCCAGCCCAGACATTTTCCAGGGCTCACAACATCCTCAGATAAGCAAGTAAATGTCAGCACTGGCAAAGGAACCTGTAATACTCCTATTCACACAGTTGTGTCCAAAAACCCTTGACATTGACACTGTGCAGGGAATCTATCCCTTCTTCCCACATGTAATGCAAGTATTAGGCTTTTCAGGGTTTAAAGGGCTAATCTTCCTCATTGTTGGATCAGAAGGAAGCTTTCTTCAAGTTTTGGGAAAAAATAAACAAACACAGGAGAAATTAAATTGATGCTGATCAAAGGCTGTGACCAGGGAATAAAAAGCAACTCTGCTGCCAGCATGCAGACTGCTTTGCTACTCACTTCCAGGACAATGCTTGTTCTAATCCTGAGATAGGCTCATTTGTTGACTGTAGCACAAGCTCTCTGTTCCATACTCGGACCTTCCGAGCACCTACAGGTTGAGAGAGCAATGAGACAAAGGTGTAAGAAAGCACTGGGAAGAGACTTTTCTAATTCTATGAGGGTAGGAGAGCAAATTTTGATGCACATGAATAAGTGGGAGATTTCTCTCGTACACCTTAAGGGATAAATCTTACTCTGTCTCAGGCAGTTCTTCCATAGTAACTGAGTGACTCTAAAGGAACCAAGTAGGCATTTCAGTCAGATGTTGCTCAGTCATAGCCATTTCCCTCTCCAAATTTCACCACAGAAATGCTAAAATCTTCCTGTAAATGCAAGATTGTCCCTAATCTGAAGTACTGAAGGCAAAAGCCCAAACTAGTGGAAGAGCAGTGCAGTCTGGTGCAGTTCAATATGTTGAACGACACATTTAAACTGCTCAGTAATATTTATAATGGAAGACATCAATTACAGTCTTACAAGAAATGTAATGTGCTCATCACTTCTTTGGTTTTAGGGAAAAACCTAGGGAAAAGTATTACCATTATTTAAACAAAAGTGTACAAGGCCAAACTGCTAGTATGAGGGACAGTGGGTATGGCAACCCAAACAGATTCATCGATCTAGCACTGGGAGCCCACCAGATATGCTTAGAGCTTGAGCAGTGATTTAACACTGGCAAAAGAAATAAGAAGTAAGGTCCACATAGTAACTACTCAGTTGTAACCTCTCCTGGCTTCTCACTGGACTGAAAAGCTAACTGCAAAGAAAGTGTTCAAATGGCTGTGTCTATGAAGTGCCTCTGAGAACACCAAAACAGAGAAAAGAGCAATTAACTAGCTCAACTGACCCTTGCTTTAAGTGGACAAGAGACTACGAACACCAGGCAGTTCTTGCCTTGCCTAGTTTCTGCTTAAGAAGCCTCTTACACAGGTTGGTATTTCAAAAAAGGTTGGCCCAATACCTGTCTCTGGGCAAACAGCACTCACTGCAACAAACTGGCCATCTCCTCTCCATGTAACCCGAGGCTTGCCGTCATCCCAGGCTGAAGTACGTGACACTTCCTGAAGTCACACAAAAGAAAGCTGCATCAAAGCCTGGGAACGCAACTGCTGTCTTTGTCTAAAACAGGCTGCATTGCTAATCCAGCTCCTTCAAGAGCCTTGGCATGAAATCAATCCATTAAAAAAAACTTAAAGGCTGCAAAGTTAAAAATTCATTACTCAATGTTATTTTAGGAAATACTAGAATTAAAACTGTCTGTAAATTCAATCTGCTCCTCTTGCAAGTGCATATGACTGTCTATTCACATGCTATCCCTCCCTTCCACCAGGGTCTCTGTTTAGAGACCAGCAGTGCATAAGCTGGACACAAGGGTGAATCAGAGTTTGTTCATGACTGATGCCTGGAGTCAGAACTCCTTGGGAGGAGAAAGGCGAGAAAGGTATGCTGTCCAGGCAGCCTGTATGGCAGACAGAAGCTGGGATGAGAAGTATGTTCTTTGAGGCAAACAGGTTCTTTGTAGAACACAGAGAAAAACCAAAAAAATCCTCACAGAATACAAATAAAGAGGCAGCTATCAAACTTTGTCAAACTAGGTGTATTCTCCCAGTAACAGCCAAGCCCCGTCCTGTCCTTTCTAACAGTAAAGATGGAACAGGCCACATTTCATATCTCTGTACTCTAGCTTGCCAGGCTTCAGCACAACAGTTTTAATTTTGAAACTTAAACACAGGAAGAAAAATCCACTGGCAGTGGAGTGTTTTTAGCTACTTGACTTTTCACCAAATAAAAAATAGAGAAACCAAGACCCAAACAAGGAAGTGTCAGACAAAGGAGCAAGCAGCTAAAATGCACAGGTACATGGAGCTGCCTCACATGACTGGTGATGCTCAGTAGCCCATATCCTTCTACTCTTGCCTTCTGGGAGCTCGAACTACTGTTATTTCTGCTCCTCTCAGCCAAACTGCATGCTATTTCTCTTGGTCATGTGAACACTTTAGTGTATAGTACACATTCAGCAAAATCTCTCATGCTGATTTAAGGGTGGCTTTACCTCTGCAAGCACTAGCACTTGTCAATCTTCTTGGTTTGAGCTCTGTATGAACAGTCCTAAGTAACTCCAGCTGCTGTCTTGAATTAGGAGGATAAAAATGCTGGGTTTCAGATAACAACAGAAACAAACAGAAGAAGCCTATGAAGACTACTACCAGAAAAACGATGGCAAACTGGCAATGGAGGAGTAACAGAAAGTCTCTTTATATGTGTTTTCCCAGAGACAACATGCACCTAACATAAGAGAACTAGTACCATACCGTCTGTTTGCGATGTGCTGCCTGTTTTCCCTCTGATCCATGGAACTGTGTCTCCTTTTTACCCCAGCCAAGAGCAATAAACTTCCCTGAAGAAGAAATAATCATTGTAGTGGAAGATTTAGAGCACTACTCTGCACAGAGTGATAAATGCAAGCAGAGCTCCAAGCCACTCACACCTTCCATCCAAGTTTAATTCTGAAAACCTGCAGGAAATATGAATAGCCCAGAAAGTCCTCCAATACAGGGAACTTACTTGAATTTACACTGACAAGCAAAATATTGGTGCTTCCCTTCAGCTGCCCAGTGGCATTACAGTCTAAAATGTCTTCCGGGGCCCAGTAAGTGCTCAGCTCCATTTCCTTAGTTTCTATACACTTACAATACTGTCGTGGTTTCAGCTGGGATAGAGTTAATTTTCTTCCTAGTAACTGGCACAGTGCTGTGTTTTGGATTTAGTATGAGAATAATGTTGGTAACACCCTGATGCTTTAGTTGTTGCTAAGCAGTGCTTACACTAGGCAAGGCCTTTTCAGCTTCCCATGCTCTGCCAGGGGCACAAGCAGCTGGGAGGGGGCACAGCCAGGACAGCTGACCCAAAATGGCCAAAGGGGTATTCCAGACCATATGACATCATGCTCAGTATATAAAATGGGGGGAGTTGGCTTGGGGGCAGCAATTGCTGCTCAGGGATGGGCTGGGCATCAGTCAGTGGGTGATGAGCAACTGCATTGTGCATCACTTATTCTAATACTATATTATATTATATTATTATTATTTCCCCTTCCTTTTCTGTCCTATTAAACTGTCTTTATGTCAACCTACGAATTTCACTTTTTTGTCCAGTTCTCTCCCCCATCCCACTGGGGAGGAGGGGAGTGAGCAAACGCTGTGTGGTGCTCAGCTGCCTGCCAGCTTAAACCACAATAAACACACCAATGACATCAGTTTGAACAACTTAATTTCAGTGCACCTCTCACCTTCCCCAAACTCATCTTGGTGGATTTGCTTCTCAGTAATTGGTTCAAAATCGCTTGTCATCATGATGAGTGTTTGCTGACCTGCAGGGTACACATTAAATACAGTATTAGTAATGGTATCTCCAGCAAATAAAAACTCTATGTTTTCCTGTGTTGTCCTATTGTTCTGTCATGGACTTCAGTATAGAAATACTTCTAATGGTGATATGACACTAAAGAGAACACATCCTTCAAAGCAGAAAATCTCAAACTGGAACAGAAGAACACTTTGAAGTGTTCTCTTAAAAAACATGCTTCCTCACACAACCTTAAAAAGTTTTTCTACACCTTCAGAATAAGTACCCAGCACTCTTAAGTGTTTTCTCTTGATATGAAGGACAAGAAGGTGTCTGGGAGCAGTTGGCATGGATTTATGAAGGGGAAATCATGCCTGACTATCCTGATAACCTTCTACAAGGAAATGACTAACTTGTGGATATGGGGAGACCAGTGGATGTCATTTATCTAGATTCTAACACAGCTTTTGACACTGTCTCTCATACCATCATTATAGATAAACTCATGAAAGATGGGATAGATAAAAGGACAGTGAAGTGGACTGAAAACCAGCTGAACTGACATGCTCAAAAGCTTGCTATCAGTGGCAAAACATCCAGCTTGAGGCCAGTCACCAGTGGTGTGCCTCTGGACATTAGTGCCAACGTTTAACATCTTCATTAATAACCTGGAGGGTGGGACCCTCAGTAAGTTTGTAGATGACACAAAACTGTGAGGAGTAGCAGGTACAGCAGAAGGCTCTGCTGCTGTTCACAGGGACCTTGTCAGGTAGGCAAGATGGGCTGTCAAGAACCTCATAAAGCTCAACAAGTGAAAAAGCCATGTCCTGCACTTGGAAAATAACAATCTCGGGCACTAGGAGAGACTGGGAGCCAAGCGGCTGGAAAGCAGCTTGGCAAAAATATTCCTGGGGGACACCAACTTGAACATGAGCCAGCAGTATGTCCCTGATGCATAGGTGGCCAAGACCTTCCTGGGCTTCATTAGGAGTGTTGCCAGGTTGAGGGAGGTGATCCTTCTCCTTTACTCAGTGCTGGCTAGACACATGTGGAATGTTGGCTCCAGTTTTGGGCTACCCAGTACAACACAGACAAGGACATACTGGAATGAGTCCAGCAAAGGGTCACACAGATGATTAAGGGCTTAGAGAATCTGTCACATAAGGGGAGGCTGAATGAAATCAGACTGCTTTGGAGAGAAGGCTCGGGGAATAGCAGAAAATATTTATATACACTGATGTGGGAGTTGGGGTACAGTAAAGAAGACAGATACAGACTGTTAGGTGGTGCCAAGTGACAAGAAGCACAAGAGGCAACAGGCACAAACTAAAATACAGCAAATTCCATTAAAACATAAGAAAACTAACTTAA
The DNA here is from genome assembly GCA_034008185.1 of Gorsachius magnificus. Lineage (NCBI taxonomy): Eukaryota > Metazoa > Chordata > Aves > Pelecaniformes > Ardeidae > Gorsachius > Gorsachius magnificus. Next base: position 28,246,843 of record CM067109.1, on the reverse strand, counting down.
TTTTCTAGGCGAGACACATCTGTAGCTAAGTTGAGCCAGTGACACATACATACATTTCCTGCCAAAGGACAAGCATTTTTTATTACTAAGAAATCAAATGGGGATATAAAGCAGGCCTCTCTATGTTTTAGAGACAAGATCAAATATACTTCCTTAGAAGATTTGAAAGACTAATTACTGTCCCATAAAACTTCTTGGGCCTGAACAGCTTCTGCTTGGATAACCAAGGCACCTCAGGGATCATGAAACAAAATCTCATATATAGGATCAGGTGGGGGATTTTTTCTCCCTTTAAGTCTTAGTCCCAAATTCATAACTTTGTATTTTGCTGCTTCTATCTTAAACTTAACAGTGTTTTGCATTCTGGTCATAGTGAATTTCACTCCTAAAGGCAGAAAGCTTACAGTATGTTGTTGATACCTGTTGCAAGCAAAACAAGCTCTTGGTCAGGACTCCAGCTCATGGTACTCAGACCACTGTCCACGCTGCCAACGCATTCCACCTGCAAGACCAAAATAAGATCACAGAAGTGCAGGAACACCAGTGCAGCACCATCCCAGCACAAAAGCAATCAGTCACCAAGGCAGGGAAATCCTCTCCTACTCAGAAGAGTCACAAGTCCTAATCTACCCTTTGCGCTGAATGAAACAAAAGAAACATTTCTAACCAAAGATGGGTCCAGAATGTTTCAATGGGAGCCAAGGTAATGTAGACATTAGCATTTTCTACCATACACAGTTTCAATAAGAGCTTTATTCTGCAACTCTCAGCCTTATGTCAGCATGTATAGTGTTAATACTAATAGTGCCTGACTGGGTCTGTGGTTACATTGGTAAACACACTCAAGTCACAAAACACAGACATAATGGTTCTTACCTAGAGAATTCCAACATGCAGTTAAGGGACACTTTATCCATTAAAATTCTTATCAGCTTCTGCATGATGAACTTGACAATTGTATATAGCTGCACTGACTTCAAAGCTCGTGAAAAACTGGGCCAGTTTCACCAGATCATCCTGAGTATATAAGCAAGAGCAGCGGGCAGAGAACTGCTGTCATACACCGTTATCTTGATTCGCAAAAGGTGTGGAACAGAACCATTGTGATGAACAGCAAGATGATGCCATTCAAGGAATTAAGGTTGGATGTCACAATGTTTTCAGGTAAACAAAGTGGGCCTGGGTACCGGTAGGCTAAGTAACCATCACCCACAAGCAAAAGGTTTCAGAACAAGTAGAATAACCTTCAAGATGTCTTTCTTGGAGCTCAGAGTGCACCAAAAGAACACAACTTTAAAATTGAGAAAGTAAGCCAAAAAGACTTGAAATAAAGGATCTGAAGTTAAACTCCATCTCTGACCTGTATATCAGTGCAAAAAAAATCTCACATATCACATCTTTTGTTAATTTCTGTTCCCTTATGACATGTTTTAAGATGCAATATGGGACACATTTTTCAGATACAGCTGACTGTATATTTAAGTGGTATCTGCAAATTAAACCCAAACAAGAACCAAAACAGGTGAGCTGCAAATAACCACAATCTAACATCTAACCCAGACAGTCCACTGTCATCTCATGCTTACCTACACCTGCACTGTTCGGCTGGTATTGTGAGAACTGATGCAGATTTCAGAGCGTGCTGCCCTGGTGTTTAAGCGTCTTGCTGAAGATTGTACGTATCTGACACCAAGGAAGGCACAGAAAGCAAGTATCTCAGTTCCTGCCGTATTTACTCAGCTAAGATATTTTGGTTTCCCTTTAGCTTTTTCTAGGGCTTTTTTATTCCAAATGTTCTTCAAACCATGACACACATTTTTTCTTCTCTTCAGTTAAGTCACGTCAGCATGATGTCCTGATAGTGCTGGATCGCTGGGCCAAGGCCATTGTCTGAGGTTTAACAAAGCCAAGTGCCAGGTCCTGCATCTGGGTCACAATGACCCTATGCAATGCTACAGGCTTGGGGAAGAGTGGCTGGAAAGCTGCCCAGCAGAGAGGGATTGGCGGGGGGGGGGGGGGGGGGGGCGTGTACTGGTTGACAGCCAGATGAATATGAGCCAGCAGCATACCCAGGTGGCGAAGAAGGCCAATAGCATCCTGGCTTGTATGAGGAATAGTGTGGCCAGCAGGAGTAGCAAAGTGATTGCTGCCCTTCACTTGGCATTGGTGAGGCCACACCTCAAATAGTGTGTTTAGTTTTGGGCCCCTCAATGCAAGAAAGACATCAAGGTGCTGCAGTGTGTCCACAGAAGGGCAACGAAGCTGGTAAGGGGTCTGGAGCACAAGTCCTGTGGGGAACAGCTGAGGGCACTGGGACTGTTTGGTCTGGAGAACAGGAGGTTGTAGAGAGGTGGGTGTCGGTCTCTTGTCCCAAGTAACAAGCAAGAGGAAATGGCCTCAAGTTGTGCAGGTAGAGGTTTAGACCTTAGATTAGGAAAAATTTCTTTACTGAAAGGGTTGTCAAGCATTGGCACAGGCTGCCTAGGGAAGTGGTCACCATCCCTGGAAGTATTTAAAAGACAGGTAGATGTGGTGCTTAGGAACATGGTTTAGTGGCAAAATGGCAGTGTAAGGTTAATGGTTGGACTTGATGATCTTAAAGGTCTTTTCCAACCTAAACAATTATATGATTTTGTAATAATAAAAAGGTAGCTACACTGTGAGTTATGAATGGTTTACTTTATTCTGTACGTAGTCTCAACAATGCCCTGTTTCTGTAAGACCACCCAGTGGATGCTGTGCTGCTGGGTGCGTGCCCCCAGCCCCCTGAGCAAACATACAGGACTAATTCCGGTTCTTTTACGGAGTGTATATTCTATCCTTAATCCTGCTCAAGGCTCCCACAAAAATCAGCTCATCTGCGCAGAAAAGGGAGACTAATCACAGCTCTGTATGTAATAAACATACAACTGCCCCCTGAAAATATTAAAACAGTCTCATCCTTTCGTTTGAAACCCCTCAGAATTGTGTCTCTCCTGCCATGTTACCTGCTTCGTGCTGAGATTGCACAGTAGGATGTCTCCAGCTGCTGTAGCAACACACACACACTCCTGCTCTGGAAGGTCTTCAATACCCACGATGCAGCCACTTCCATCCTTGGGCATGAAACCCTCCGCAGTCAAGGAAACTTCTCTTGTCACCTTGACACAGAGAAACCAGTGACTTATTAACTACACAACACCTCACTGGGATTTTTGCAATGACCGAGTAACATCCATGGGTACATTTCATACTACCGCAATTACACAAAGCATTACACAGAAGTGAGTATGTGAATGGCACCATGGAACAGCCAATGTGCAAGCACTTATTGTCACTGAACCATAGGGAACTGTAGACTATCCAAGGTCCTCTTATGTTAAAATTGCTAGATAGACAATGAGAAAATTCACGTACAGGCGCAAATAATAAACGGCAACAACACAACTTCCAATTTGTCTTGCTAATCATCTTCCAACCCCCTTTTCATACTTTTCCATATAGTGTCAACATTAAGAGGTGAATGGCTAGCTGCTTAAAGTGTCCCAATACTTTTAAGGGGTCATTCAGACTTTGCAGGCACAGCATAAAAAAAAATATCAAAGGAGAACCATTTTGATGTGCATTCAGGTACAGCAAAACAAGAAAGTTTTAGCTAAAATAGCTCTCTTTAGCTTAGTTGCATGAATATTTTATGTATCCATTCATCGGGGAAAAAATACAGTAATAAAGATCTGAAATAAACCCTTCCCCAAAACCAGAAAAGGAAGCTGACACATTTAGCAACTTCAGATAGGCTTCAGAATTTTTTTTTTAAATTCTAAAAAGATTTTAGTTGATAGCCTTCACAAACAGACCACAATGGAGATTTTCAAAAGCCACCCTTCTTTAAAAATGAGATTCCAAGGAAAGCCCAAAACTTCGGAAGTGAACATACTAAAGGAACTAGATCCCTCAGAGTTGCACAGTGTGCTTCCAGCGAAGCTGCAAACCAGCTCTAAGAAGTATTCATGGCTCAAGCATTTCATTTTCTTTAGCGACGCTGGGTTTTTTCACCCCTAGAGCACAGTTACAAAAGCTTCCACGTGTACTCTTCACTATGCCTTTCCCGTTTGCTTCTGTTTTATGAGTTGTGTCTGTGAGGCACTGATTCACCGGATCACGCTTAAGACTAAACCATAGGAACGACCCGTGCCAAATACAACCACCCTCCGGGAGGCAGGTTTACTGTCCCGTAAGCACAGGAAACAACTTCACCCGCCGAGATCACAGCGCGGTGGCAGGGAGCAGCAGGAGGCGCTTAAGACCCCACCAACGCCGCATCAAAGAGCGGGCCCCGGCCCAGGGCAGCCGCGACCCGCCCAGGGGCCCGCTCCCGCCGGCCGAGGCCCACGGGCTTTATTCCAGCTTTGCGGCGGGCGGACCAAAGCCCCACCGAACACGCCTGCAGCGACGCGCGGGAGCCGACAGGCACCGGCACCCTCCCCCGAGGCCACAGCCCCGTCCCGAGCCTGACAGCGAGACGCGGGCGCGGCTCCCGGTGCGCCCGGCGGCGGCTCTCACCGTGTCCCCGGCGGGGCCCAGCTCCAGAAGGCCATGCTGGGAGCCCACGAGGACCGTGCCGGGCTCGGCGCCGAGGCAGAAACACTGCGGGGTGCCCAGGGCGGGGAGCGGCGCCCGCGGCCCGCAGCGCCGCGGTTCCTCAGGTGGGGGATGCCGGGGCGGCGCCGGCCGGCGCCGCCATCTCCCGGGGGGGGGGGGCGCAGCCCGGTTGCGCAGGCGCGGTCCGGCGGCGGCACTCCTCACAGGAGCGGGAGCGCGGCCCCTCCCCCCGCCCCGGGCCTGGCCGCCGCCATCTCCCGCTCCGCGGCCTCGCATCACAACCTTAAGGGCCAGGGGCTCCTGGAGGCATCAGAGCCTTCCTGGTGTGGGCTGGGGCGAATGCCACGGGAAAACGCCGTGCCGGGGAATGCCGCCAGCGCCAGGCCACGCTGGCAGTGTCGCCCGTGTGCGGTGCAGATCGTTCCCTGTTCGCTGCTGCTCCCGTCAGGTCCCTTGCTGAGCCCCGCCCCGCGCACCTCTCCCGGCCCGCCGTGGCACAGGCGGCCGTGCAGGGCGACGGGCTGGCACCGTCTCCGCGGAGCAGGTGGGTCTGTGGTGGCTGCATGGCAGGCACGCCCGCACTTCTCCTGCGCTGCCTTTGCTGCTGGTCCTAAACCACCTTCCCGTTTGTGCGTTACGCAGCGCGTGCTGCATCTGAAAGCCACGTGGGATTGCGGTCCAGACAACAAAACTGTGTGACAGTTGCCTTACTGCACACCAGGCCACAAATCCACTTTTTGGACAAGAAAACCAGTGCTGACTTTTCACCAGCTCGGTTCCCTGCGTGGGTTGCACATGCCAGTGCCAGTGCCACCGTCTAAAGTAACACTGGGAGCAGGATGGTTATTTTTCAGCCATGCTGGTGCTGACTAGTTCAGGAGCTTCAGATGAGACTTACAAGGCACCTCCAGGGCAGCCTACACACAGACAGGCCAGTGCTACCCTGACAGCACCCTTTTGGTCGTACTTGGGCCTTTCCGTCCAGCCGCAGCTGAGGGGGAGAAGGCGGCAGCTCAGGCTTCGGAGGGGAGAAGGACTTCATGCAGTCACAGGTGTAGCCTTCATGCTTTTCCCCTTTTGCCTGGTGGAGCTAGACTCCATCAGCCCTGATCCAGTCTAGTGGCCAACTGCCGTGAAAGCCACATTTGGGGCTTGGCTACGGAAATGTGTAGCGTTTGCATGCTGTAATCGGCTTCGTGTGTGCCACGGTTTGGGAGCTTAGGCCAGTGGAAGGATGGGCCAGTGGACACCTGGACAGTTTTGCTGCTCAGCCACTAAACTTGGCTGACGTCGGTAATAAAACTTGGTGAAGTTGGCTAAACTCGGAGAGGGGTTTCTTGAGACCAACGGAAATGAGTCAGATCATCCAGGCTCAGCTATGACTGCTCACTGAGAGAGTCAGAGCCACGCAAACTCCTCGCCCTGGGGCTGGGGCATAAGAAGTGCCTGGCAGCAGGGCCTGGCAGCGCCGGCAGCAGGAGAGGCAGCTGCCAGCGAGCGCCTGAGCAGTATCCGACCCCCCCCTGTTACCTGCAGTGCCTGTTTCGGAGGCTTTTTCAGGGGTCGGTCTAGGCTCTTGGCCCAGGTCAATCCTACTAGCCTCCAATCTCTTGTGGCACCAAGTACTGCTGTTTTTACCGTGTGAAATTTGTTTGCCCTCTCTGCTCTGCCCCAGCTGACTGCACGGCCGTGGCTCTCGCACTGTGGGGTCCGGTGAGAAGCGGGTCTGCTCCCGCTGTCCCGGCGGCTCGGCAGGCTTGGGGCACATCCCTCCTAGGTGGTCGGATTTGCTGGTCCCCTCCAGACCGGGAGCTTACTTTCAATGTTCCACATTGCCCCGGTCGATCGTTTTTTTCCCCGTGCCCGGCTGAAACGTCCTTTTTTTGTCATTTTTGCCGCGGCTGCTGCTGGTGCCGTCCTCCACCTCGCGCCCCTCTTGCTCCGCTTCCCCGTCCCTGCCACCCTCTCGGGGCTGCGCCCCGCCCCGCCGGGCCCCGCCGCCAGACCGGCCCGGCAGGAAGCGCGGGGCGGCGGCCGGTCCAGCCCGTGCGGCCGGAGCAGGTACCCCCGGCCGGGGCTGCCGGTCCCCCGCACCGCGCCCCCTCGCCGTCCTCCGGCCAGCGGCCCGGATGCCCCGCCCCCCCCCCCCCCAGCCCGGCGGTGGGGTCCCCCCCGCCCCGGCCAGGGCGGTACAAGCGGTGCCAGGGTCCGGTCCCCACCGTGCCGGGCAGCGCAGCCCTGTGCCAGGCTCCAGCAGCCTTCGCTTGTGCCCTGGCGCGGTGCAGCTGGGCTGGGAGGCGCTTCTGCAGCGCTGGAAGGGGGCGGGGGGGCTGCCCTGTGCTGCTCACACCAGCAGGTCTGGAACGGTCTGTGTAGGGCTCACCCTCGTCTTCTCTTTCCATTGACGAGTCAGCGCCAGAGCCGCTTTCAGCTAAATATCTCTTTCAGACAGTTCCCGGGCAGCGACTGGACCGAGGGAAACTTGAGGCAGAAGCCCGTCTTCTGCTGATGTTGGATTTGTTTTGGAGGCTGCGGTTACCTGCTTGGTGGTGCCTGCAGCAGCAGCTCTGCGTCTGCAGAGGTGACTTCCAGGGGCATCTCTCCGCTTCTCCTAAGGAGGTGAGATCTTCTCTAGAGTGCTTTGCAATGCAGACCTGACATGACTTCCTATAACTGGGTGCTTGAACCCCAAATGCTTGCTTCGTCCTCTTCACAGTCTGGACCCATGCCCTGTCGCACTGGCAAGTGGTAGAAGTGTGCTGGAGTCTTCAGAGAGTACAGGAGGTCCTTATGTGGGTATTGCCATAAAAGCCCCCAGGGTCTGTTAGGGGAAGCCGAGACTGATTCCTCCTGATGATGGTTCCTTTGTGCCAGGCAAAATTAGCTGGGAAATGAAGCTTTCGGGTGTTTGTTTCAGAAGCTTAGCCCAAGCAGCACCTTCATGAAGTGTGCTTGTTCCTGGCATGTGTGAACGTGTTCAGCCGTGGGATCCATGGTGTCAGGGGAGTGAACTGAAAGAAGTTCAGTACGTTTCCAGAAAGAGTGAACATTATCTATAGTTGTCTAAAAATCTAATGTGGGAACAGGAGGAGGCAGCAATAAACACGATGGGGCTTAGCCAGGGCTAAGGGTAAGCCATCTTTCAGTCATGAGGATAAGTCGTTCCTAAGAGCGTGAATTTGGGCAACATCTCTCTCTGCTCCACTGTATTAATCTCTATTTACCTGTTGTTGCACAGCTGGCTGTTGCGTTCAATAGTTTTGTGTCTGCAGTTGGATTTGCAGTGACTTAATACTGCAACGATTTATTTGCTTGCATATTTGCTTCACATACATTAGTGTCTGAACCAAAGTCTCTGGCAATCTTTTCATTTATTGATCCTTAAACCATGCTTTTACTTAAGAAAAAATGTAAGAAATTATTTATAGGTATTTTTCTGAAGTGTTGTTAGCTTTCCTTATACAAGGGCCCTGGGTGTCTGCAGCTCTGAGCAAAAAATCTCACCTGCCATATGGTTAAGCACTTGAAAAAGTGCCCAGAAACATGGCAGAATTGCCATCCTTGCATATGATCAAAATTAATCTGAATGTGGACCTGAGTAGCTGGCTAAAGCTTTGAAGCCATCCCCTTCTCTGAGAGGGAAGCTGGACTAGACATCTCCACAGATTCCTCCCAGGCTTATTTTTTGATTTTTCGCTTGCACATTGTGTTCCTTTTGGGAACTCAGCTTCGGCCACTAAACAACCAAGTCTCTTCTGCAAGGACCACAGAATTGCTTTCTCTGGTGCATAATCCATCATATGAGGCCTACTGGATGGAGACCTAACACATGGCATGCAGGATTTTTGACAGCAATCCTCAGCTGATGCAAATGATTTCTAAGAATGCTGCGTAAGGCTGGATTTTTCTCCAGACACCATGGTTTAAAATACTAGCTGAACATTCAGTGGAAATGCCAGGATACACTTACTGAAATCCCTTGGCCCAAGTATGTGTCCCCCAGAGCTTTTTACCTTGCCATGTTTTCTGCAAATGTTACTTAACGTTGTTGTCTATGGCTTCAAATGCCCTGGCTATTCATATTGATTTTGGTATGTCCACAGACTGTACTTATTTTTCACTCAAGAGATTGTGGTACTGCATCTTGGCTGCTAGTCCAAGCTAATTTAGGAACGGAAAAGGGAGAAGACATATATAGTCGTTATCTGAGCTGAGGAAGGCAGGGAGCAATGACCAAAAGTAGAAGTCGGAGACCTTGGCTGTGCAGTTTGAAAGCCAGGGAATGTTTTTTGTCTTATGCCAGATCTGAACTTATTCCTTCTTTTCATTTGCTGCAGGTCCTATAGCAATGATGATATAGTCAGCATCTGCTGTTACTTAGTTACCTAGAGAATTTCCTCTTTCCATCCAATACTGAGTACATTTCCCGAAAGAGATGAAAAAAGGACCAGAAAGCGGAACACGTCCTCTTGCTGCTCCAGGCAATTTAGTGGAGTCACATCCAGACAATAACAGCAGCAATGGAGCCTCAGCAAAAGAGAAAGGCACGCTTTCCTCTTCTGGAGAATTGGAAAACGTACAGCTGAAACCCAGCAGAGAAACATCCAGAAAAAAACTCTGTGGCTATTTAAATAAGCTGGGCATCAAGGGGCCAATCAAGACCTGGAAGTCTCGCTGGTTCTTTTATGATGAAAACAAATGTCACTTACTGTACTACAGAACTGCACAGGACATCAACCCTTTAGGGTCTATCGATCTCTCCAGCGCCAGCTTTGATTGCAAGGTGGAAAATGGGGAAGGGGTTTTTGAGATCAGAACACCAAGCAGAGCTTTTACTTTGAAGGTAAGGGACAGCATCTTCTTGTGGGGGCTGTTATGAAACATTCCCAATCAGGACAGACATGCTTCTGCTAATACACCTCTTAGCCTGAGTTTTACTTTAGTCCTCCCAGCCTGGACCATTACCATTTGGACCTACATTATTTGCATTGTTTTGGCAAGACTGGGACTACATTACTTGTGAGATGGCCATTGTTTAATAGGAGTAAAAGCCAAACTGGGTGCTGAATTAAAATCATTGAGGAGTCCTGCAGTCCACGTGTCATTTGCTGAACAGAAATGAGCTCCCCTGTCTAAAATGGCTGCTCCAGCAGGAACCTTTACTAGTTTTTTGTGAAAATTGCTATTAAGAAGCTCTGTGGGTGAATCCTGGCTAAATCAATCAGAATATTTCTGCTTAGCCTTGGAGCATAATATTCCAGAAGACGTTTAAAATGAGGTCAGTGGTCCTCTGAGGTTCTGTTACTAAGGCCCCACTGAAGATTTGCTCTGTCCTCCCAAATCAGTGTTAGGACCAGAGGCTATAGCTTAGGCTTGATGTAGCTGCCCTTTATTTCTGCTGACTTGGGCAGCAAAGCGGTGGTCAGCTCTACAGGATGTGCCTCATGCTCATGAGATTACTCCCCTCACCTTCCTGTTCTGTGTTATGTTAGGCAATCAGCAAGCAGGCAATGGTGTACTGGCTGCAGCAGTTACAAATGAGACGTTGGGAATTTTGCAATGCTCAGAGCAGATTTCCTGTGGGCAGCTCCCAGCTTGTGAATGAACCTCTGGCTGGCAGAACAAGTAGGTGTCACATATGTTTTTTGCTTTTAGCCCCCCAGTGATGAATGGTGCTCCTCATCTGTAAGCAGGCAGAGGTTTTGGCCAGGTTTTTAAATGCAGGTGCTGACTGTCAATGCTTGGTCGGTGTTTGGAACTTCTGGCCTTATTATGGATGAATGTGAATGGGCTTGTCTCCTAATACACAACATGTAGCTGGAGATGCTCAGGTATCTTATGATCATGAATTCCCTCTTGATTTTCGTCTCTCGTGTGAAGTGTGCACATTTGGTAAATCCCCATCCTCTTGCGAGGCCTGTGAAATTTACAGCAAGCATGTGTTTTTTCAGCAGTGGTGGGATGAAGATGTGCATTCCTAGCAGTGGGAGTACACAGGCCAGTGGATCAGGGGAGGGCACAAGCAGGGTGTCCACCTGCTTAGTTATGACTAGATGCACATTTTGTTAGAAACAAATAAAACCCCCCAGTAAGTGTCTGCTCTAAAAGGTTCTAGGTACCTTGGTATTTTGCTACAGCAGGCAGTAATTTGGTAACAAACTGTGTTTGTGGAGTGTTACTGGCACATTAAAACTATCAAACACTGTTTGGAATGGGGGAGAAGAACAGCAACAGCTTCCTTATTACTTTAAGCACTTAAAGTTTGATTGTTTAGTGTTAGTCATTCTCATATACAAATGATTGAAGTCGCTTGATTGTCCTTGAACAGATGACTGTTTGTACATGGAACTTTCTGTAATTTGAGCTAAAACTAGGGAAACCTGCTCTGCTGTCCTTGTTCCACCTGGCCAGTTGGACATAGAGTGTATACCTGTAGTATAATGTTGTGGCTCTCAAGTTACATGAAGGAGTCCAGCGGAATTCTGTCCTGCTCACTTGCTTCTGTGTCCTGGTTTGTTTTTACATAGATGGTGTTGACAATGAAGACTTTCTGCCTCCGGTGAAAACGCCAACAGAAGCAGTGGGTTTAAAGGCAGCATCTTTGCCTGCACCCCAAACATCTACTGCTTTGCAGAACATTTCCCTTAAGCACCCTTGGACAGAGATACAGTAAGTGCACGAGGAGAGTGGTGGTCAAGTTGGCATGCTGGCCTGCCACTTTGTGCCTTCTTTGCCTGTCACATATTGTGCGAAATGGGACTCTTGCCTAGGTGGAAGAACCATGAAGCAGCTTTTTGAAGGATATTCCAGGTGAAAGTAAACTTCCTGCCAGATGGTCTTTCACATTCCTCTGTTCCAATGCTTTTCACATCATCTAGCTCTCTTAGCAAAGATCCTAGTGGCAGGCCTAGGGCTTGGTTAAGCTTTCTTCTGTGTAGGTAGTGGTTTGCATGCCTTCTGTGATGCATCTGCACATTGCTCTTGGAAGGGCAGACAGGCAGGTTGAGCTGTACTCTGTAGGTTAGTGATAGAAGCCCGTTAGCACTTCCCAGTGGTTTCAAAAGACCTTGAATGTAGTGCACTCTCTAGAGCAGGAATTCCGAGCAAAATGCGCTTGAGCCTGTAGTATGGACTGACACTACACAGCTTGCTACACCTTGCTGAGTTTCAAGTATGTGAATATTTTCACTGCCTACAGTGATGCTGCTATCTGCAGTTGTGATGTGTAGATCCATTAGGGCTACAAGTTACAAGCCTTGGGCAGTTACAGTTGGACAAAGACAACTCCATTAATAGAAGTCCTCCTTAAGTGTGTCCTGGTCACTTATTTAAGTACAACCAAAAATGTGTGAGTGGCCACAGGTGTGGTAGATAGCCTGGCACCTGCCAAATGTTTTTGGCGGGGAGGTAGGCTGTCGTTTTTTACTACCACTACTGTGGCTGGAATCTGCTGCCAATAGGGTGAGAGATCCCTTATGAGACCAGAGGATCAGAGTTGGCTGTACTATTTTGCAGGGTATGCATTCTCTCCTCCTCACTTTGATTAAAAATAGTATGATCATATCTCCTCCCCCTTACCCAGCCATGCTTTTTCTAGCTTGATTAACAATTGCCTCTTTTCAGCTGTAAATTATATTGCTCCCCTGGTTCTGTGAACATTTCTTCAGGCTCTACCACTATCAGGCTGGGTCTTCATGAGTGTAGTGTGTCTGATTTCAGCTAAGTTCATCAGATCCCTGAGCTGCTGCTGCCTCAGAAGAAAAACAAAGTGTGGCACGAGGTAGAGAAAAGTAGGAAAGTTGCACTGGATGAGTGCCAACTGCAGACTACAGGGAATGAAGGTCTGCTGATCTTACATGCCAATATGTTCCCTGAGGTCAGAAATATCTGCTTTTCTGCTGTGGAGCTTTACAGTAACAAGGCAAAAGGAGAACAATATCTAAAGATCAACTCAAAGTAGCTGACGTTGAGTGTTTTGTAGATCTCAAAACAAGGGGCTTGTTTTGTTTTAGCTGATGGATAACACATGAGGAGAAGGGAAAAGACCTGTGTAGTGATAGGCATGTGTCTCACTTCCCTGTGTAGGTTTTACAGAAAATACTTGTGCACTTGTGGTTCTGCATGATGCTGTAAAGTCATCTCTTAGTGCTTCTGGCAATGTCTGGTAGCAGCAGCTGTAACAAACTAGTTCTGGGTCTGACTGCAGTTTTGTTCCTGAATTCTTTACTACACCAAAGTCTATTGAGTTTGTTGTGGCAAGGTTATTAAATGTTCAGAGCACGGGACCTGTGGCTGCTTTAAATGTGATCATTGTGGCAGTTTTGGCTGTGCTGTAGATAGCTAGTTCTTGCACTTGGATTTCTGCATGAATAGGATGCAGGGTGGAGGAACAAGAAGGCAGGAGGGAGGAGGAGAGAAGGTGGGAGAGAGGAGGAGGGAAAGGGGGGGAGGGAAGGGAGGAAGGGAAGGATGTGGTTGGTCTACTGTTACCTTTGATCCCTCTGTCCAGCATGATGCATTTATGTACAGGACTCAAGCACATGGGGAAAGATCTCCAGCTGATTTACATTCTTGTGCTGGCACTGATTTTGTGGCACCTTCCTGATTTACACCACTTACAACCTTGCTCCCCTCAGATCCACCAGTGCCGTGAACATTTTCTTGGCACATGAAGGAGATAGGTTTTGGGAGGAGAGGTGGGATATGAGGAGAGGTAAGGTGTTGAATAGTTTGAATATACACTGACTGCAGTGATCATGACTTCTCCTGTTCACGAGGCTGTCTTAATCTCTTTTTGTTTCAGAAACACTGTCTACAATATCTGTGGCTCCAAGCAGCTGTGGGGGAACAATGGGAATGTCTTTAGCTTCAGTGAATTCCAGGAGCATCCTGAGAACCCGGATGAGGAGCAAGAGGCCGAAGTAGAGGCAGTGTGTGCAGGTGCTTGTTACTGAGCTGTGTGAGCTGGTCTGAGTATGATGCCTTCTAGCAAGGAGTCAGACTTAGCAGGAAAGGAGAGGGTGGCAAGTTATCACGGGACCTGAAAACGCTTATCACATTGTCTCAGGTCCCTTCCTGTGTTGTTGGCACAAGACTGACTCTTTTGGCTGCTTTGGGCTGCGTCTGTCTATCTCCTACCTCTGGAACCTTCTTCAGAGGCAAAAATACCATCCATGGTGCCAGCCCATTCTGGTATTTCTTTGAGGTAGAATTTAATTGCTGCATGGTTACAGGCTAAGCTCAGCAGCTCCACTGGATGCTTGGGAAGTTACCTCTCCATGATGATAACTTGCAGTTGCTGTATGCAAGAGAGATGGGTGGGTTGCAAGGTGGCTTAACAGGTACCATAAAACATCATGGCTTTGTGTATTCTGGGGGTACCTGTGGCTGATCCCTACTGTCTGTGTTTCAACCCTGTGGATTCCAGCAGGTCAATTTCCCTTGTCCTGTGTGTCAGTCCCCCCTGCTGAGCTGTTGTGAGTCCCCCCATAGCAAGATTCAGGTTACACAGAATCTCTGATTCTGTGTAAATTAACACTATTTCCCTTCAGTTAAGGAGGGAATCCCAGAGAATGGAAGGATGGAACCCACGCTGAACTGGGCTAGGAAAGCCAGGTGGATGAACAGTGGCTTCCCGGGCTTGCCTGAAGAACTGTCCAGGGAGAGGAACGCAATGGATAAAGTGAGTGTCCTACAGCAACAGATCCTGACGCTCACAGAGGAAGTCAAGTCACAGAAGGTGAGTGTGGTGAAGAGTCTGCTGCTTCTAAGGGCAGGGTCTTGAGACTGGTCACAGGGACTCCTTTATACCTCGGTGTTAGGCTGAGAAGTGCTCAGGAGGCACTCACTGGGGACCAGCTGAAGCTCCTCGTGTTACCGCTTTGTACGTGCCTGGCTGTGCTCAGTGCAAGGGAGAATGGGCTGTCCTTCAGCCATTGCTAGGAAGTGCAGCTAGCAGATGGGCTGGAAAAGGGAGGTAAAACAAATCCAAGTGTGCCCTGCAGGTGTCTTGCTGGTGCCTTTCCATTGCTCAGTGAATGTACAAAGTACAGTCCTGAATATGTGCCATGATGCTGTCAGGAACTGCCAGGCTGAGTAATACTGTTAACAGCAAGTCATTCTTTTTGAACAGTGATCCACCATTAAGAGGTGATTTGTCTGTAGAAGTCAGCATGTGGATCATTGCAAGGGCTGTCTCTCCTGAATGGTGCTGTTCTTCTTCACAAGCAATGCCTGGCTCTCCACTAATTATGCTGGTAGCTCCTCCAGCCAAAGAGACAGGGGAGCCAGGTCACATAGTGGGCAATCAGTTGCATCCTTGGTTTGCTTCCTTAAACAGCTGAGATGGCAGAGCCTGAATCAGCAGCATGTTGCTGGGACAAGCTTTTGTGCTTTCATGTGGAATGGAGCAAGGGAGGAGTCTGGCAGAGGGAACGTCAAAACGGATATAGCAGTTTCCTTCTGGTAGTGCAGATAGATGCAGACTGTATTATTTCCCTCCCTTGTATTTTAACACACTGCTGACCAGATCTCCAGCTTCTCTGGTCTCTGCCGGGCCTCCCAAGAAGGAGGACTGTAGAAAGTCAGAATTCAGACAGTGTGACCAGCAGCTTGTCAGCAATCCACCTAAAGTCAAATCATCTGTGGCCTGCTGCAGAGACCTTTCAGGCTCAGCTCTGAGAGCAGAGCTTCTCTGCTAGTGAATCACTGTGATTTCAAGATTGCTGTATTCAGTTTTGCTTCTGAAAGGAGTCAATTTCAAGATGCTGAGCACCTTTCATTGTTCACTCATGATTAGCTGGGTCTCTTCTGTCCATGCTGCCATTGCCCTGGGCAGCACTGTGATCTAATGGCTTTGCATTCCCTTCTAGGAGCTGGTTAAACTTCTCCACAAAGCTCTGGAAGCAGCCCAGCGGGAGAAGCGAGTATCTAGCATGTATCTCAGTGCAGCAGAAGATAAGGACAGGCTGGAGCTGGTGCGCCACAAAGTGAGACAAATCGCAGATCTCACCGGTCGACTGGAAGATCTTGAGCAAAAAAAGAAGGAACTGGAGCAGATACTGACTCTGAGAGACAGCCATATCCAGGAACTCAAGGAGCATGTGCAGCTGCTGATGGAGAAGAACCATGCCAAACAGGAAGTCATCATGGCCTTGACGGAGCAGATGGCCCGAGAGCTCTCTGACCCCCTGCAAGAAGCCAACACTATCACTGCAGAGACATTGTACAAGCAGCAGGAGGAGATTGAGCACCTGAAGGTGCGTGAGATGGCACAGGTCATTTGGGGGCTCCCATTTCTGTGCCGTCTGGTTCAGTGGGAGTGTGTTCCTTTTGGGAAGCACAGAATATACTTCTGCTAGTTGCTTCATCTGTCTCCAAACCAGAGACAGACTGGAAGGGGCTCACCTGATACCAACAGGGTGCTCAAAAGCATCTTGATCAGTTTCTGCTTCAGCTCAGAGCCTATTTTGTTTGACTTTGTGTCACCATTCAGTGCCTGCCTTTCTTTGCTCTTCTTTTATTTCATAGCTGCCGTCTCACTTGCTGCCTTGACTAGCTTTGTTCCTCTATGTTTTCCTTTTGCAAACAGTTTCCCCAATACATCCTGGTTCTTTCCAATCCAGCCTGTGGTATGTCACTATATGTGTAGTTATAATGACCAATTAGCTTGGGGTGCAGAATTGCAAAAACAGCCACTTCTGCATTGTCGGAGAGTGTTTTTGCTGCCAGCCATGGGGCTGAGATTTGTGTCAGTTTAAAAAAAGATAAAACAAAACACATATATTCTTCATCTTATTTAGGTGCTTCTCTAGCTTTATATCACCCATATGTCTCTGTGTTTTCTACGAATGTACTTGCAGTGCACTTAGCATTTTCAAGCGTCTTGTCTGTGCATGACACTCCTATTTGATGTGCCTTGATTTCTTTTGTAGGCAATATTTGTCCTGGGGAGTGCTGTCTTCTCCCCAGAACACAAAATCGTTGAGATATTTTCTTGTCCTTAACACAATCTACACCTCAGGTCACTGAGCTGGGACGGGATTCCAAGCCCCTCAAGAGCTCTCCTTGTGTGACTGTTTTGCTTTGTGGCAGGATGATATTGACGCATACAAAACCCAGAACCAGTTTCTCAACTCGGAGATCCATCAGGTTACTCGACTCTGGACAAACATTGCTGAGAATGAAAAAGCCCTTCTGATGAAGGTAAGGCAAAATTACTTTTTCTCCTTGGTGGGAGCTGTTACTAATTTCTTTCCAAAGTTGGCACTGGAATGGATTTTGGCCCAAACCACACCAGGAATAAGCTTTCTTTCCAACATGTTTTTTTAGTGTGACCC
The DNA here is from genome assembly GCA_034008185.1 of Gorsachius magnificus. Lineage (NCBI taxonomy): Eukaryota > Metazoa > Chordata > Aves > Pelecaniformes > Ardeidae > Gorsachius > Gorsachius magnificus. Next base: position 28,229,924 of record CM067109.1, on the reverse strand, counting down.
TTTTTTCTGCTTTGTGTTGTTCCCAAATTAGACATGATAGTTTTCATTTTTCAATAAAAGTAAAATACCTACAAAGCTTGCTCTTAAGGGTACTGAAACTTAACCCAGATTCCTGCGTTTCAGCTATGCTTTTGGATATGAATAAAAAAGCAACACTATGTGTAGGGAATCAGAAAGTTTTTCTGAGAGCTGGCAGCACTGACTGAGCCCTGGCTCCATCTAGTCTTGATTTCTTTACCAGGCTTGGCACTGCCAGGTGGCAGCACTCTCAGGTCCTGCAGCTAGATCAGAGTTCTTGTGTTTTCTTAAGCTCTGTTTTTATTTCTAGCCTTGTAAGTGTATATAACATGGTTATTCTCAGACTTGTCTAATCCTACCTTCTGGTCCTGAACCACTTCCCGAGGCTGGTGGTGTGTACTGGCATTTGTTCTGTGGGTTTTTTCTGGGTTTTACTTCCCAGGGTTTTAAGGTATGTCTCCACAGCCTTGCATTCTGGAACAGGGCAAAAAGCTGCTTCTGAAGTGTTATTGCCATTCTTACATCTGTTTGGTTTCTAGTCCTTTGAAACCTGCCTACCTCCTAATTTACTGCCCTTCTCTGATCCTGAAACTGCTGTAACCTTCAGAAAGGAAGCAGTCAGACCAACATGCTCAATGTGAGGCAAAATGCTTATTGAAGCGGTAGTACAACAGTATTCCATGCTCCTTTCTGTCCCCTCTATATGCAGCCTAATTCTCTCTGTGGTTTCTGTTTTGTTTTTGTTTTCAACTGCTGCTTCCCACTGAGCAGGAGTCTTCATTGAGCTTCCTGTGAGACATTGGGTGAGTCTTGTCACCTGTTTGGCCTCAGTTCCCCACTTGTGGGGTGGGGATTACAGTCCTCATTCCTTTTTTCTGCTTTGTGTGTCCAGGAGTATGGTGGTGGCAGGGACTGTCCTGCTGTTAGAACTCAGCTGGGCTTCCTGTGCTTGAGAAATGTTGTGTACCAGTGCCATGGGACTGGGGTTGTTGTGGGGCATGTGGTTGCCTTGTCTGTAGTCCTGCTATGTATCCTGAAAATGGTATCGTCATATAGCTCGGTCCCAGGAGCGGTGTGGTTTGACAGGGTACAGCTCACTGTGGGGTAGAGAACTTGTCTGAGGAGCAGAGTAAAAGCCTGCAGAGAACTCAGCTGCAGTGGTGACTCTTTGGTTGTGTCCTGAGCTGAGCTGGCTCGGATATAGCCACCCACTGATGCAATGCAGTAGCTAAAGTAGGTGATGCTGTAGTAGGTCTCCCACTCAATAAGCCAACTTCTGTTGCACGCTAGCTACTGCAGCTTGTGCTTGTTCATAGACCACAGCGATTCATTCATGGCTGCAATTCCATTGACTTTAGAAAACTGCTGGATGTGTTTTCAGGGGCTTTGCTGTTCAAGCGTCTTCACTTTATGTGCAGACCAGGCCAGTAGAGAGCAGTGGCAATGCAGGAAGAACCATCGATGAGCCAGCTCATTCATTCCCTTTCATTTCCCTATCAGTGTGCCTGCCTGCAAGCACGGAACTGCCAGATGGAGAGCAAGTACCTGACAGTCTTGCGGAAGCTGCAGGAGGCTGTGCCTGGCCTGCCCAGCTCCCATGCTGAGTTGGTGAGGAACCTCATCCAGGAAGCACTCCAGTGGGATGTGAAGGAAGAAGCAGAAGAAGGTTTTAACCTGAACCCTGTAAGGTAAGAGGCAAGAGCATGGGGATATTCACACCCTTGTAGGAGTCTGGTTTTGGAGGGGAATGCACAGGCAAGAAAGATCCTGGGACATCTCTGTAGCAGGGACTTGGAACCATGACTTAGGAGTGGAGGTTGAGGAGACTGCTTTAGTTTGGTGGTGTGGAGACCACGAGTATCTGAGAGCAGCATATCACTGTAGGAAGGGGAAGTTAAAGATGGTACAGCTAAACTTTTCTTGGCAGTGGCAGACAGTGTGGCAAGTGACAACAGCCATGGTGTGCATGGGAAGTAAACACTGGACATGAGGATAAACTTCTGTAGGAGCGGAGGCCACCTGGGAAGTGAGGGATCTCTATCCTTTGGGGTTTTCTAGTCCCAGCCATACAAAGCCACTGTTGCCTTGTTCTAGTGCTAGGGACAATCCTGCAGTGAAGGGGGGCTGGCATGGAGATTTCCAGAGAGCCTTGCCACCAGCGCTGCTGGCATCCTTGCATTTGTGTTTATGCTTTCCTGCCCAGTTAGTGCCCCAGTTCTGTAGCAGTTTCCATTTCATCTGGTTGATCAGGCACACAGATAGCTTTGGAGATGAGACACCAAGGCCAGGCTTGGTCTCTCTGTCAAGAATATAATGATATCTTACCATTACCCCAGCCTTTGGACTGATGGTATACAAATCCTCAACGAGCTGTACTACCAGCGCTCCTGGTGTTTTCTGATCAGTAGGAGATTTGCATTGTGTCCAGGGAGATATTAGAAGGGACTGTGGATCACTGTTCTTTGGTCTGATGCCCCAAAGCTTAGACAGGCATACTCTTCGCTGGGTAGAAAACTGGCTGGATGGCCGAGCCCAGAGAGTTGTGGTCAACAGAGTTAAATCCAGTTGGCAGCCAGTTACAAGCGGTGACTCCAGGGCTCAGTTCTGGGGCCAGTTCCATTTAATATCTTTATCAATGACCTGGACAAGGGGAGTGAGTGTACTCTTGGTAAATTTGCAGATGACACCAAACTGGATGGGAGTGTCGATATGCTCAAGGGCAGGAGGACTCTGCAGAGGGAACTGGACAGGCTGGATTGGTGGGCCGAGACCAACTGTATGAGGTTCAACAAGGCCAAGTGCCGGGTCCTGCCCTTGGGTCACAACAACCCCATGCAACACTACAGGTGTGGGGATGAGTGGCTGGAAAGCTGCTTGGCAGAGAGAGATCTGGGGGTACTAGTCAACAGCCAGCTGACTATGAGCCGGCCATGTGCCCAAGTGGCCAAGAAGGCCAACAGCATCCTGGCTTGTATCAGAAACAATATGACCAGCAGGAGTAGAGAAGTGATTGTGCCCCTGTACTTGGCACTGGTGAGGCCGCCCCTCGAATCCTGTGTTCAGGATTTGGGCCCCTCACTACAAGAAAGTCATTGCGTTGCTGGAGGAGCATGTCCAGAGGAGAGCAACGAAGCTGGTGAGGGGTCTGGAGCACAAGTCTTATGAGGAGCGGCTGAGGGAGCTGGGGTTGTTGAGCCTGGAAAAAAAGAGACTGACGGGAGACCTTAATGCTCCCTACAACTGCCTGACAGGAGGTTGTAGTGAGGTGGGTGCTGGTCTAATATCCCTGGTAATGGGTGGTAGGACGAGAGGAAATGGCCTCAAGTTGTACCAAGGCAGGTTTAGGTTAGACATTAGGAAAAATTTCTTCACAGAAAGGGTTGTCAGGCACTGGAATGGGCTGCCCAGGGAAGTGGTCAAGTCCCCATCCCTGGAGGTATTTAAAAGCCAGGCAGACGAGGTGCTTAGGGACATGGTTTAGGGGTGGGGTGGCAGGGTTAGGTTAACAGTTGGACTTGATGACCTTAAAGGTCTTTTCAAACCTAAATGATTCTATGATTCTATGAAAGCCTTTGCAGTCCCTTCCTACAGAACTGTCTCTGCACTAGGACATGGTAGGGAGAAGGTACACAGGTTAAGCTAGATACTCCCTTAGGGGCAGGGGAGCAGTCAAGGTGAGAGAGGTCTGATGAGGTTGGGTTGTAGCTCAGAGCTAAGTTACACTTGAGTTCATGTGTGTATGCCGTTGCTGCAGGCTCTCATTTCTCTCCAAGGCTCTCAGACAGTGGGCATGGCAGGCTCTTACATGCAGCTGCCAGAGAAGTGAAGGAGTACCTGTGCTCCAGCATTGGTGACAGAAACCTGGCAGCAGGCTGTAGCTGGCCCCAAGCAGTGCGTGGCCCTTGACACAGGTACCAGCACTGTCCTTTGAACTAACCTCTGCCTTGTGTCCCGCCAGTGAGTATGACGAGTATGGGTTTATGACTGTACCTGACTATGAAGTTGAGGACTGGAAACTTCTGGCCAAAATCCAAGCCCTGGAGATAAAGTCCAACAACCTGCGGAGCCAGGAAGTAGTAGAGAAGCCCCTCCGTGACAGGTGGAACAGCGTTGGAGAGCTGAGCCCCTCTGCAGAGCTGAAGAGCCTGATCCGAAGTGGCATTCCAGTGGAGCATCGTCAACGGGTCTGGAGGTGGATTGTCAGCCGGCACTGCAGCCACCTGCCTGACCACTACCAGCGGCTGTTACGGCAGAGCAAGAGCACTGAGCACCCTGCCTGCCGGCAGATTGAGCTTGACCTGCCCCGCACACTGACCAACAACAAACATTTTTCCTCTCCCACCTCCCAGCTCATCCCCAAGCTCCGGAGGGTGTTGCTGGCATTCTCCTGGCACAACCCTGCCATTGGATACTGCCAGGGACTGAACAGGTGAGGAGTTAGGTATGCTGCTTCTTCACGGGATAGCACTGAGAAGGTATATATGCATGGTCTAGGCTGTGATTCAAGCAACCCCAGGCTCCTTCCTTGCTAGAGTTCTGTCCTGGCTCTAGGTATTTTCCTGAATAATTTTCCATTTAGTGTCTTTCACCCAGTGTTATTCCTGGGATCAAGCAAACAGCAGGATGCACTCATTCGGCATCTCCATAGTTACAGAATAGGAAGCAACAGCTATAGGAGGTAGAGTGAGGCAGTCTCAGAGTAACAGCATGAGGCTGGGGCTGAATTTCTAAGTCTTAATGTGCTCAGCAAAAGAGCACCTTGGCAATTCTCCTTTTTACTGAGAAGAGTTGGAAGAAATGTTGGGAAGTGTTAGAAATGAGGGAGTTGCAGCAAACAACATGAGGAGAGGCTGAGGAAACTGGTGGTGTTCTGTTTGGAGAAGAGAAGGCTCAGGGAATCTAAAAGCTTCTTTCACTTCTCAAAGAAGGCTATAGGAAAGATAAAACCAGACTTCTTAGAAGTGTACCACCAAGTAAAAGAGGCACCAGGCACTAGCTGCAAGAAGGGAATTTGTGGTTGGACCTTTTCACATGAGGAAAGTCTGTGTAAGCTATTCCCGTTGTTCTTTGGATGGTCTTCAGAAAGACATTTTCTACTGTAGAGAGCCCCTGATATTAGGTATCATCTTTCCAGTCTGGCTGGAAGGGGCTAAGTCGGAGCTGAAGGGGGTAAGGGCTGTAGAAGAGTATATGGGAAGGTGAGCTATGTCACATAATATGGAGTATCTCTGTGTGACCTCTTTCCTGCATTGAAATAGCCAAAATCAGCACATTGCTAACTTCAGCAGATCTACAGAATATCCCATTAGCTGGGGAGTCTGTGTCATGGCTTAGCCGCAGCTGGGAACCAAGGACCACCCAGCCGCTCACCCTCCCCCCGAGTGGAAAAAGTAAGGAAACTCGTGGATTGAGATAAGAACAGTTTAATAATTGAAATATAACAATAACAATAACAATAATAATAATAAATGAAAACAACAAGAGAGAGAAACAAAACCTGAGAAAAAAAATAAGTGATGCAAGCGCTCACCACCTGCTGACCAACACCCGGCCAGTTGCCAAGCAGTGATTTTTCCCCCAGCCAGCTCCCCCCAGTTTCTATACAGAGCATGGTTATATGGCATGAAATATACCCCTTTGGCCAGTTTGGGTCAGCTGTCCTGGCTGTGCCCTCTCCCAGCTTCTTGTGCACCTGGCAGAGCATGGGAAGCTGAAAAGGTCCTGACCAGTCTAAGCCCTACTCAGCAGCAACTAAAACATCAGGGTGTTATCAGCATTCTTCTCATATTAAATCCAAAACACAGCACTATATCGGCTACTAGGAAGAAAATTAACTCTATCCCAGCCAAAACCAGAACAGTCTGGCTTTGTCACACCAGTTCTGTATTTGATGCTACCTGTTTGCTGACAGAGGGAAATGGGAAAGAAAATCACAGCCCCATGGTGCCTTCAGAAATCCACAGAAGGGATCACTTGTCTTTCTGTCCAACTGTCCTACCACATTTGATGTTTGGATGCTCATGGAGCTAGAGATATGCCAAGAGGAATCTCAGATTCTCCAGTTCCTGTTCTGGCCTATGTCTCCTCCTGCAGTGTTACATTGCCTTACCATGTCTTGTCCATCACAGATTGGCAGCTATTGCCCTCCTGGTCCTGGAAGATGAGGAAAGTGCTTTCTGGTGCCTAGTCCATGTTGTGGAGAACCTAATGCCGTCAGACTACTACAGTGATACACTGATAACGTCACAGGTGAGCTGGGCACCCTCACATCTGCTTGGACTGATACAGTGATTCACAGTAAAGGTTTAAAAGCAAGCAGTCAACTTGCAGTGATTTCTCACAGGACAGTGAACCACCTTGCAGTCCCTTCCATTGCAGAGGTGTTGTAGACTTGAGAGTACAAAGTTGTTACACACACAGGAGCAGCAAAATTGATCCCCAGCACTAGGAAATTGGCACCACTCCTGAGTAATCATTTCAGCGTCAGGTTAGTCAGAAGGAAGGTGCCCATTAATTGCGCAGTTACTTATATTAAGGAGGACTTAGCGGCGTTGAAGCGACAAACGCTAACGTGTAGAACTAAGTATGAAGAAGGCACCATTCTGTAACCCTTCAGATGTTTCTTTGGAAACTGCACCCTATCTTTGGGATGCCATGTGCAGGTGGAAGAGAATACTGAGACTTTTATATTCACTGTACATGCCTTGGTTCATGATCAAACACAGTGTTAGTTCTGGCTTTGGGGTTCCCTGCAGATCAGAAAGCCCTCTGGTCATGTGATGTAAAATGTTGTTCTGTGAGTAACTTACCCTCCTGGTTCAAAGTCACTGCATTTTAAGGTTTTCAAGATGTGTTGTATTGTATCAGATATACTACATCCTCACAGGCAGACACAGAGCCAAGAAAAATCCCATATAGTTCTATGGAATTGTAATTGTGTGCCCATACTGTTCACACCCAGCAGTGTTGAGCCTGGCTGTGACCTTGGTGTCTTTATTGTGTGTGGTCCTTTCAGAGAGAATAAGGTTGTATCTGTGGGTCCAGAACAGAGGAGGCTACAAGCATCAGTAGCTGAGACTGTGCCACTGAATTGGTTGGCTAATGTTTACTGGGACAGTGGTGTGCTGGTGGAGAGGCCAACCCACAGACTGGGAAAGCAGCCAAATTGCTGGCAGATAGCAAAATGTCTATCCAGAGCAGGTAGTGTTAGCTGTGAGATTTAATAGGTGGTGCTCAGTACTTGGCAAATAGCAACTGACAGGCAGAACATGGCAGACTGAAGACATAGAGACTCCCCTACTTTTGGTGAGAAAAGATTGTCAGCTAAGGGAGGCTTCTCATGGTTGATCTCTGAGAGTCTAGCCAAGAGCCACATAAAGAGGAAGGTCTAGGGTGATGCTTTGTGGATTGGCTTGATAAAGTGAAAGCTCTGAGCTGGCTGGGAAACTGAAGGTTTAGCTCTTGCAGATTTTAAAGACCAAGCATATCCCATCATCTGGTTTGTACCACCGTGCCACAGTTAAGTGGGCTGACACAGTTGGGGCAGTAGTATGATATGGCACAGGGGAAGACCTGACCATGATCCTGCTTCTTAGCACTTCCCCTCATGAAACCCTGGCTGCCCTGAGTGAGATAACGCCTTCATAAACCTGGGTCAAGGATCTCACCAACTGCATTTCTGTGTCTCAGCTCATCCAACCAGAAGCAGAGCACAGACAGTACTCAGACCACAAAGAGAAGCTAAGTGACAAGATCATGTCCTGCTTGTGAAGTCAGAGGGATTCTAGGTATTTATTCCAGTGGGCCATGTGCAGTCATTCAGACCTGGGCAGGTTTTAATCCCTGTAATTCAGTTGGATGCTCCTGACATCACAGAAAATCCCAGTAAGACCGATGCGTGAAGATGTGTCAGCATTTTCCCTCTTGACTTTGAGGTTGGGAAGGAGTATGATCCTCTGAGTGAGAAGAATGTATGTATCTCTGCTTGTATCTTGGCCCTGTTTCAGCTCCTCACCTTGCACTGGGTACAGTGTACAAGTACACTGCTCAGTAATTTTGAAGGGTTGGGAGACAAAGGATGCTCTGCTGTTCGTGGGGTGTTAGGCTAGAAGGCAGCACCAGTGATTACCGTGGCATGCGTGGGCCACTGTCCTGTTGCACCACTCCTCTTCTCCAACACCAGGACTGCTCTTGACTAGGACTTCATTGTTTTCTTTTTTGTCAACTTTAGGTAGACCAGAGAGTCTTCAAAGACTTCTTGTCGGAGAAGCTGCCTCGCCTCATGGCTCATTTTGAGCAGTATCGGATTGATGTCTCGCTCATCACCTTCAATTGGTTTTTGGTGGCCTTTGTGGACAGCCTGGTCAGCGATATCCTCTTGCGAGTGTGGGATGCCTTTTTGTATGAGGGAACTAAGGTGAAACATCCCACCTGCACCACCTCTGTGACAGGATGGCAGGGCAATGGACATGCACATGTGTCAAGGAGATGTGGGGTTGAGCCTCTTGTCCTATTCTGCCTGCTTGATGGGGTACCTTGATGGCTCCCAAGCTCTGTGTTGTCTGTGTACTTGCTGCCAGTAGGCAGGTCTAGTCCCCGATACTGTGCACAGTATGCCTGGCACTTTTTAGCAGGTAGTCCTGCTATGAAACAGCTCTCTGACAGGCCATGGTGTCTTCTGTTCTGTGACCTGGACACAGCTGAGAGTATGACAGATAAAGGGAGCAGAAGATGGGCAGAGAGTTAATATCTGAAAATATGAGCCTTGCATTGTCCCTGTGCATAGGGAGAATGGGTTCTCCCTACGGGTTCCTTTTGGAGGATGTGGTACACTCTGAGGTTGTAAATTAGGTTACAGAGGGTCATTCTCTTGGGATTAGCTCTGTGTTTCTTTAGGCCTGCCCTAACACTGCCTATTGAGAGCAGAAGCTCAATGTCCAGCCTGTACTGCAGTGCTGTGTGCCCCACACCATGTTTTACCCCAGGAGGGCCTGGTCCCTCAACTGCCTAAGACTTCATCAACTGAAATACCTTTCAACCCTCTAGGTGATTTTCCGCTATGCTCTTGCAATTTTTAAATACAACGAGGAGGAAATCCTAAGAATTCATGACAGTGTGGAGATCTACCAGTACCTACGCTTTTTCACAAGAATGATCACGGATGGCAGGTAGGACTGTGGGTTGCAGATGAACCTTCCATCCTGGGTTTGTACTTGCCTGGCTGTTAGGTCAGCCTAAAAAGAGTTGTGACCAGTCTGTTAAGAGAGATGCATGTGCATTGGCAAATCCATGGGACATGGATCAGTTTGTCTCTTTTTGACTTCATGGTGTGACTTAAAGTCTTCTTGACTTGGGCAAAGGCATGCTACAGCAGAGTGGGCCACAAAGTCTGGGCCAGCCTTCTTTTTGCAGCAGCTGGAACTTGTGCTGCCACTTGCTGGGTTTCTCTCAGCTGTAGTTAGAGTATTTGGGAACACAGCACCACTCACAACCTTTAGTGGCAACATGTGTCTGAGAGGAAGGATTCTGCGATCAGAAGAGATCAATGTCAGGCATATTCCTCCGCCAGGGGCATCTGATCCACTGTCTCCTGACTGGTGGCTGCACACTGGTACCTTAAGAGGGGCTTTGGTGTAAGGCTGTTTAAAGTATTGCTTGGGTTGGTGTTTGTGTGAGAAGGAATTGGCTGTGATTCCTTTGACTCTGCTGCTTGTGACTTTTTTGCTCAGAGAGCTGAAATCTGAGGCCCTTCTCTTTGTCTACCCCAGGATGCACCGGGTGTATCTGTTATCATCTGTTAGCAGCCAGTAAATCGGTTCATCAGACCTGTCTTTTCCATTGTAGGAAGCTGATGAACATTGCCTTCAATGACTTAAACCCCTTCCCCATGAAACTGCTGAGGAACCGGAGGTCAGTGCACAGGGAAGAGCTGGAGGCAGAGCTGTGTGAGCTGGAGCAGATCAAAGCAGCCTATGTAAAAGAGAGAGCAAAGCAGGGGCCTCAGGACCTGAAGGAGGTTGTTAGTGAAGAGGAAGAAGAAATTTAACAAGAACAGCATTCCTCATCACTTCCTTCCTGCCTTGTAGAAGGTCTTCAGTAGCAACTGTCTGTAAAAGATGGAGCAGAGGGCAAAAGGTGGTCACAGCAGGAGTTCATCTGCCCCACGAAGCAAGGCTGTAGGTATAGAACCATTTGGGGACCAAGCCAGACTTTGTAATGGATTGGAAGATGTCAAAGAAGTTTTATCCTCTTCTGTACTTCTCCCCATTCAGCACACCCTGTCCTGTGCAGTTCAGGATTATATCTGAAGGTCCATAGGAAATATCAGTTGTGGTACCATGACAGAAGTTGACATGGTGCAAAAGACCCAGCCAGGCAGGGCTTTTCTACCTTTTCTGATGGAGGCTTGAAAGAGATCTTTATGTACAAATAAAATCACTGGAAGTAATGAACCAAGAGCACTCCCTCATTGGTACCTAAAGCTTCTGAATTGATTGGGAAGAAACCTGCTCCTTGAAGGCTCAGTGTCTTCAGTGGCTAGCCTGCCAGGAGAGCATGTGTTTTAACATTGCAGTTACTGAGTCATGACACTGTCTCCAGGTGAGTGTTGGGCCTGAGGAAAAGGGTTGTGGGAGAGTGGAGTTGCCTCTCCAGTTTATTTTGGTTCCTGTGGAAGTCCATGGGAGCACAAGGTGCATCTCCCTGCTTGGCTGGGAAATGCTGGGAGCTACCTCTCCTCTTTGTTCAGCTTTGAGCAGAACCATCTGTGAAAATTAACTCTATCCCAGCCAAAACCACCACAGTCAGCCTGACGCTGGCAGCACTGTGCCTTCCAGAGGTGAGTTTGCTCCATAGAGGAGTTCTCATCTCCATGTGAAACCAATCACGGCCTGGCTGCAGGCAGGGCCTAATGTTACGGAGACTTTGACTACTGTGGATGCCTGGGTCTTCTGAATTGCCTCACACTTGGCCAAGATGAGTGTGTGGCCACCTCTGTCTCACAGTTATGCTCCTCCTGTGCCGGGTTTCTATGCTGATATCCCTGTCTCTGACTCCCATTCATAATGGAAGGGAGGAGGTCTTTTCTGTAGGAGTTTCCAATATTGAAGGTGTTTGACCCTTGGAATATGGCACGCTGGGGGTGAACCTGCAAACCACCTGGACTAGGTCACAAAAGATGGGTTGATATTCTTTAGAAAGAACATTATTTTCCCCTGAACCAAGGAGCTTGCCTCCATGGGTCTAGCACACAGAGATGCCCCACCTGCCACTGGGAACGGGGTCTGACAGCCTTCTCCCCACCTCGCAGGCTCACCCATCCCCTGGGCTGGATGCCCTGCCTGTGCAGCTCAGTCCTCCACAAACCCAGGATGAGTTAAGTGCTTCAGACAAATACAACTTTTCCCTAACATGGTGCCAGATCCTGCTTTCCTGCTGAGCGGTACTTTATTCCAGGTGTGCCCGCAGTGCTGGCACTGACAGCTTCCAGCAGACCCTGCAGTAAGGGGGGCTCGGCTCCACGTTTTCAGACTGACCTTGAACCTAAGCCCATTCAGTGGATGATGCCTCCTTTAAACCTCTTGTGGTATAAAGTCATCAGAGCTTGCAGAGGAAGGGAAAAGAAGCATTCCTAGCCTTTACTGTTCCCAGCCAGGTGGGCTGTAGCCAAGATCACAGGCTGTAGTGGGAACACCACCAGCCTCTGTTCACCTGAGACACATGGTCTGCCTCAGCTCCACCTTAGGCACAACTGGACAAATAGTCAGTTTCGAAGAATTACAAAAGTCTGAGCTGGGAGAGAGCTGTGGATGCCAGCCATGCAGCACAGAAGTAATCAACGTGGAAATGAGGTTCTGGGAGGAGTGGATAGATGGGCAAGAGTGAGGTAGATCCCCTGCACATCACTGGCAGCTGCACACATTGAAAGTGTGGTATGAGAAGAAAATGTTACTTGAGTCTTTCCACAATATGTCAAAAAAATGCACTGGTTTTAAAATTGTGCCACCTAGCTAGAGAAGCTCAAAAGGCAGAAGGTTTTTCTTTACAGGTGACGTTGCTAATGTAATTTACTCATACAGTTATGTGCATGGGTGCACACAAATACAGATTTTTGCTACTGTTACGGACTTTTGAAAGGCATTATCTTTTAAATCAAGACCATGGAAATTAGAAGTATACTTACAATTGTGTTTTTGTTTGAGGCTTTTGCAGCAGCTTAAAAATCTTCTCTTTCATCCACCCCTATGTTTTTTAAAAAAGGCATTATTAGATGAAACCATAGCCTGACATATTCTACCGTATATAAATAAACATTAGTCTATGTGGTACATAATGACCCATTAAAAAAATAAACTTCTGCAGAAGACATAAGGTCCAAGCTGTTGTTCCTGATGGGAAATTCTGAAAATAATTAAAATGAGAAGGGAAGGACATCTCAGGGTTGTTAGAAGTTTCTCTTCTGTCTTCACCAGCTCTTGGTTTTGCTCCACATGTGTATTCACTGAGGGCCACTTCCTCCGGTCATACTGCAACAAGTCACTTGTGGTCGTTCTTTACTACCATGTGGTGGATGCAGGAATATCTGCAAGGCCTGTGCAGACCTGCACCTTGGAGCCAAGCTAGCATGTCCTCATGGGCCCTACTCTACTGCCCTTCTGCTCCACAAAGTTTAGGGCTACTGAAAAGCACTGACCTTGTGTCACAAGACACCAGCTTAGCCCTGTGCATGTCCCTCAGGCCTCTGCAAGACCTGCAGTGAGTATCAGTCAGTGCTGGGGGTGTTTTGAACAGAGGTTACCCTTGCATGAAGCACATGAGGATAATTTGTGCTGCCACGGCCAACTGTTGTGGTTGGAAAACAGTTTGACCTGGTTGCATAGCCCAGTAGCTCCCTCTGCCTCTGCTGGCACCTGTGGATAAAACAGGTGTCTTTCCACGCCAGTGTCAGCCTTTGCTGAGCTTTGCTGTATGCATAACATTACTTGTTAAATTTAGCCTTCTGTCTCTGCATTAATCTAAACCTTGGGATATCAGCTGCAACCCTAAAAAGGATGGTTTTGATTCCTGTCCCGACGCACCCACCTGCCCTGAATGTGCAATTAATCTGTAGAACACCTTGTTGCAGGACTTTGGGACCATGATGGCTTTCATATAAACTCTTGTTTTGAGAGGACAAGTTGTTGGAGGGTGGCCAAACACACAGAAAGCCACTGCTGGCTCAGTAAGTCCCTGAGCTGCAAACAGGTAGAGGCCAGGAGGCTTCCCTTCACTCCTTCTTGGCCCTGGGTGGTATTAGGCTGGAAGGATCTTTGGTCTGAACCACCATTACCTCTGTACGCTGCTGCTAAGCCCTTGCGTGCAACAGCGCTAGTGCACGGCGAGGACACTCGATCCACTCCTTTATCCTGGCAGGCTGCCCCGGAAAGCGACATTCCCGGAGAGGTTGTTTCTGTGTTGGGTTAATGTTTATCCCAAGCTCGAGGTTCTCACCCAGGGGTGAAGGAGAGGGCTAAGGGACAAGGCATTGCCCATGAGCGGGAAGCAACAACACCCTGTAGCAGGAACTGTCCTGGAGTGTGAGTTTCTCCTCCAGCTTGCAGGATGGGCAGCCTCCTGCCACCATCACAGACACAAGACCCGTGGCTGTGGCTGGCTCTCTTCCCATTTAAGAGCTCACTTTGGTTGCCTGAGCCAAAGCTGGGACTTCTCCAGCCATTTCTCAGTGCTAAGAGCTCCTCCACAACATCAGCTCTGTCTGGCCTGGGGACATGCCAGGTGCAATGAGATAAACCACTTTCCCACGCCAGGGCCATACTGGTGGAGCTGGCGTGATTTAATGCCCTCCGAGGTAATTTAACCCCTTTCCTGGGGTTCAGTGAGAGGCTGCGGGCCATGCTGAGACACTAAGCCACGAGAATGTCCCTGTGTGCTTTCTGCTCAGCCTCAGGAGCTCTCCAGAGAGGAAAACAGCACACCAGGTTAGTCAGTGGAAGGGGAGATAGCACCAATGGTGGCAAGCATGTTTGGGGTGAGGGGTCCCCTGTCCTGCTGCAAACGGGCACTTGCTTTAGGCACGTGGTCCACTACCATTGAGACAAAGTCCCCATTGCTTCTTGTTACCAACTGATGGCTTCCTGCCGAGTGCGAAGCCTGGCTTTGAGATTGCAGCTGGTGGATCAGTGTCTGCTCTGGTTTTAAGCTTCATTCTCATAACGCAGAACCTCTTTGGCGTGTTCTGGTGTCAAGCTGGTAGGAGACTTGAAGCAACATCCAAGGTAAGTGAATGTCAAGGTCCCTTGGGAAAAAAATAGTACTCAGCCCCACATCACAGCCCCCTGCTGAAAATAATACATTTATTTTTTCTTTTATAAAGTGATTCTTTATGAAGTGATTCTTTTATAAAGTGATTCTTTATAAAGATTCTTTATAAAGTATTGTTTATGGCAGCATTTCACAGGGAGGAAAAGTTCCAAAAGGAAATTAAAACCAACCAGTATTTTTTGCTTCATCTTTGGGTAATTTAACATTTTTCAATGTGATAAAAGCTCTTGCACATTGAGGGGGAATGCTGATCCCGCAGACTCTGAAAAGACTTCCAGTTTGGACACTGCCGTCACAATGCTGCTTTAAATCAGTCCCCAAAGCTGGTGGGTGTTACTTCCACCCTACCCCTCCGTGCCACCCGCCCCCGTGCATGTGGCACAGTCAGTGATCCTGAACTTCGCTCCCTAGGAGCTGCCCCGGCTGGGTGAAGGTGCTTGATCCACAGCTTCACACATACCAGGAATGCGGCCGCTCCAACATCGCTCCTGCAACCTAGAGCGGACGCAGCACGTGCTGGCTCTGCTCTTCCCAGTGGCTTGCTGCAGATTGCAGTGCTGCATGTGGTTTCTGGCTAGGAGTGGGCCGACGGCGCTGTTCAGTTGTGCTGCCGTGTTCTGGTTAAACTCCAGCCGGCAACTCGGCCTCACGCAGACGCTCACTCGCTCCCCCGTGGTGGGACGGGAGAGAGAATCGGAAAAGTGAGAAAACTCAAGGGTTGAGATAAAGACAGTTTAACAGGCAAAGCAAAAGCCGAGCACACAAGCAAAGCAAACCAAGGAATTAATTCCCTGCTTCCCACCGGCAGGCGGGTGTTCAGTCATCTCCAGGAGAGCAGGGCTCCATCACACGTAATGGTGACTTGGGAAGACAAACGCCATCATGCCAAACATCCCCCCTTTCCTTCTTCTTCCCCCAGCTTTCTATGCTGAGCATGACGCCGTACGGTCTGGAATAGCCCTTGGGCTTTCCCAGCCAAAACCAGGACATGCTATCAGGCTCCCTTCCATAGCAAACTCTGCTGTCCACAGTGGTAGCTTTCCACTTCTAATTCATTTGCACAGGCTGGGAAGAGATGTCCAGAGGTGACACTTAGCCCACCTCTGGCACGATTTCTGGCACTTAGGGATGTGGGACAGCAGAGAGTTACAGGGCGCATTGCTCCAACTTCTGTTGCTGGATCCCAACAGAAAGCGCTAACAACAGCGCTTTCTTTGGGGCTGCTGGAGGCCCTTTACACAGCAGGACATGTGCTGTGTCTCTTTGCCACAGGCCACCTCGATGGGCACAGGCTCTCAGGAACAGTTGCTCAGTCAGGCCCTGGCTCTTGGATGACCATTTGAGAAGTCCCAGGAAAGAAGACAGAGAGTAGAGTTCATCCCAATCACTGAGGACACCCCAGTACAGACACCAGTCTCAGCCATCCCGTTCTTAGACTGCAAAGGGGAACAGGCAGCAAAACCATTCACTTTGTCAGCACCTAAAACAGCTCTGAGGAATGGCACTTGCCCACGACTAGCATAGCTAGGTGCCTACGGTGGACAGGGCTGCAGATAGTAGAAATATTTCCCACCAATAGCCTCAAAGAAAGCCATCTTTGTCCCCCCGTCAGTCCTGCATGCAGTCCTCTACAGCTCAGTCAGGGCTGGAGCACAGCGTGTGTGAAAGGAAGCACCAGAGATCATCTATGTGTAGGCACCTGACCTGTCCTGTACTTCTCTGTGGTAAAGATGTCAGCATGCGCTGCGAGGGGCTCCAGAAGTCATCTCAATTCCTGTAGGCAGGGCAGGTTCCAGGGCAGCTGCTGCACGGGCAGCCAGGGTTCATGCCCACAGCTGGATTGCTTCCTGCGCTCCATCCATGGACTGTGTTTCTCAACAGCTTTGTCTCTGCTCGACTGCCTCAGTCTCCCAGGTTGTCCCAGCCCGGCAGCTGGCAGCAAGGCATGGAGATCACCCCCAGGGGCTGCTGGTTGCTTCTGAAATTCTGCTCAACTCCGTTGAAGGATTTGGTGGGACTGCTCTTGTCAAAGCCCTGCTTCTGCTTCCCTGAAAGGACTTCAGCTGCCCTGAGGGACTGGCAGACTCCCATCTTAACACCACAGTATCAAAGCAGAGACAACTGAACTGCAGCATCTCACTTGTGGAAGACACCCAGTCTCACAGTCTTGTCACACCTGTGGGTTCAGCCCAGACCTGCCACTGCTGCCCACAGACTGGTGGGACTAAAGCGTGGAGATGAGTCAGCTGTCTCAGGTTCTGTTCACGCAGGACCAGAGCGGTCTTAGCTGAGTGCGTGACCTGGCCAAGGAAATTTCCCCTGCCCTTTGATCTTGGGCATTGCTGTCTACGTGCCAAGTTCCTCATCCAGGGTACCAGGTGGGCTTGTAGTGCTGCCACGGTACCAGCTAACCCCAAAGTCTTAGTGTGAGCTCTGCAGGCACGAGAAGCTTCAAGAGCCATTCGCCATAAAGTGAAGGCCCTGCAGCTTGGGGCCCACATGGTCCAGTGTCTCTCCATCTGCCAGGGACTGCCGAGCCAGCCGGAGTCTACCAGCTAAGGCTGGCACACTGGTCTGTGGTGCAAGGGTGCATGCAGTGTTCAGGGTGCGGTACCTGCTGGCTGCACCGCGGATATGGGAACGTGCTGCCATGTCCTCAGCAGCTCTGGGAGCTCAGGCAAGGCCTGTGGGTACCCTCTGCGCAGGTGGTGGCAAAGTCCTGATGCTGTCAGGACGAGCTCCTAGGAAAAGGTACCCAGCCTTCCCGATGTCCTTCCAGGCACAGCCCGGGGGTCCAGCCTGCAGCGGTGACGGGGAGCTGCGCAGGTCGGCCCCGGCAGGCTGGCCCCCCGAGCCCGGGGAAGGGAGAGGCGCTTGAGCACTCTGCTGCGGGCATGGAGGGGCTCTCCTCACGACAGCATCAGAGCCAAACCCCGCGCTGCGCACGGCAGTCGCGCCCCAGGCGTTGGGCACGGCCGCCGCCGGGCCCCCCCGCTCCCCTCGCCGGGAAGGCGCTCCGTAGCTCCGCGGGCTCGGGCTCCCGCATCAGGGGGCGGCCGGCAGCCTCCAGCCCCGCCGCCACCTCCCGGCTGCGGAGCGCGGCGTGGGGGGCGGGCCGGGGCGGGGACCCGCGGCGGGCTGGGCCGGGCCGGGCTGGGCTGGGCTGGCACGGCGCGGCACGGCAGGGCACAGCGCGGCTCCCCCGGCCCCCCCCCGGGGTCCGGGGGGGGGGGCGGGACCGGCGGTGCCGGGGGCGGGGGGGGGGCGCCTGGGGTGCCGCAGCCCCCGCCGCCCCCACCCGGCTTTGTGCGGAGCCGCCGCCGCCGCCACCACCCGCAGCCGCGGGAACACCGGCGCCGAGGGGGATGCGGCGGCCTCCCGGTGCCGCGGGCCTCGGGCATCCCCCGGCGTCTGCAGCGGGAGCGGGACTCCCCGCTGGCCGCTGCCGGGGCAGCCAGCGCTGGTCGCGCCCTGCCCGGTCAGGACTGTCGGTCCCCAGCAGCGCCCTGCCCTTGGGCTGCCCCGCAGGTACCTGTGGGGGGGCTCCTGCTCGGAGCAGCGTGACAGACCGAGCGGGAGCCCGCCCGGGGCGGGGCGGGGGGGCGACCTGCAGCGGGCCGGGCTCCGGGCTCCGGGCTCCCCCCGGGGGGGCGGGCCGGGCCGGTCGCGCCGCTCAGGGAGCGGAGGGCGAGCCTCACCCCCGGCTCTGGGCGCGTCTGCCGGTGCCGAGCTGGGGCCCTTTGTGCTGGAGTCACGGGGATCTGGGGTGCTGGATGTCAGGGCAGCTCGCATCTTGCGCAGAGCAGGGTGACAGCGGCATAAAGGGCATCCGGGCCCTGCTCTCTGGCGGCGGGGGTCTCCCGGCGCCAGTTCCCCCCTCCGGGCGAGCCCTCGCAGGGGTCTGAGCGGCAGGCAGGGCGGCTTCGGAGCGCGGCTTCTTCCCGCGGGTCCGGCGGTGGCGCCGCAGCCCTGCCAGGCAGGCTGTGGCGCGAAGGGGTGTGTAACGATGACAGCACGTTGCAAACAAGTCCCCGGCGCCCTGGGGAGGCCAGCTGTGTGCAGCGACTCGCCGAACATCCATTGTTCACCCTGCAGGGAGTGGTGCCCTCCTTGCCTTACTCTGGAGCCTGGGAAAAACAGCCCTGCAGCATCCTGGCTGCCCCTAATCCCCCCGCTCACACCTCCTAAGAAGGCACCGTGTTTGCTGCAGTCCCTGTGAAGGGAATTTGCCTGGACAGGCTTAGCCTCTTCTGGCCTCTTGGGTGCTCAAGGGAAGTGATTTCTGCAGAGGATTCGGAGAACTCTTTGGGGGGAGGTTGGGTGTTGGTTGCCTTTTAAGCTTCCCAAGGCAGGCTTCCCGGTGGGTTAACAAAGGAGCAGCCTGTGTAGCCCTGCTGTTCCCTTTGTTCTCCCACTGGCTGTGCCCTCTTTGCAGAGCTCAGATCTCTCCTGGTTTGATCAGAGATAGGGAGTGACTGACCGAGACTTGCAGGGAGTTCATGTTTTGGTGTGAGCATTTCAGGAAACTCTAGAGCAAAGTTTTGGGAGGCGGGATGGGGGGAGCTGGTTAGAGATAAGGCAGAAGGGAGGTAATTTTGTCTATGCTGATGTTTGGTGGATTAGCATTATTGCAGTCAAGCTACAGCTCCATCACTGAGAGGCATTTCAAATTCATTCAATCCATTAGGCCATAGCAACAAATCAAACCCCGTCATCTCCGTTGAGCTGCCATAGACCTGGGAAACGCGAGGCCCAGGCACCGGCGACGGTTTGGACAAAGAGCCAGACAATTCTGCCGCCTGCACCCCAGCTCTGCCCTGAGCTCCTCCTGACCTCTCTTCCTCGGAGGCAAAGCAGCTCTGCATGAGTGTGCCGGTTTTGCAAGTCCGGGGGGAGAGGGAGATGGCCGCCCCGCTCTGCGCTGGCTGTGCCAGCCTGGCTGGCAGCGCTGCTCGCCTCCGTCCCACCCATCAGACCAGCCGCCAGCCATGCCTGTGCAGCAGGTGGGGCTCCTGGTAGCAGGTCAGGGTATCTCCAGATGTGGTGGTCGGTTTCTCACTCTCTTTTTTCCTCCCACACGGTAATTTCTGCCTGTCGCTTGCATATGTTGGCGTGTCCCCTCTTGAACATATTTCTTGCTCAGAAAATGTCAGTAATGGACAATATTTTTAATGTTTCTGTGTCTGCTACATTTGTTAGTAGCTGGATAATGAGTGGATTTTGGTTTGTCTGACCCCATGGCAGATTGCTGTGGGTCTCTTTCTAGGTGGGTTGGCACTGGGCAGACTGCTGGTATCCGGAACCAGTTTGTGGTGCCCATACAAGAGCAGCTTTCCCTTGCCTGTGGGCTGTCTGGGCTGACGCCTGACTGCTGTGCTGACCACGTTTTGGGGGTGTATGCTCGAGTACAGAGCAGGTCCCTGTGCTGTGAGCTGCAGGTGTCCAGGCACATGGGCGCTTCGGTGTTACAGAGACTTAGGGAGGGAAACTTGAAAGCTTTGGCAAATCCCCAGAAGCGAAGGTGATGTTTTGGAGCAAAAGACAGCTGCCTCAGGGGCAAGCGAAGGCAGATTTTGTGCATGACCTAGCAGGCTCCTCATACGCTGTGGTCAGTTCGCAGTTCGCTGCCTCTGATGCTTTTGTATTCCTTGGCCCACAGTGGCTGCACACCATGAAGTCTTCATCCCACCCGGGTGGACCCTGATTTCCACAGCAGGGACTTTGATGGGGAAACTGTTGAAGGATGGGTTGTGACAGGGTATGACAGCCATCTTCTGTGAAGAAGCAGGGTGGAGAGAGACTCTCCCAGATCGGTTCCCCATGATCCACTCTTGGTTGGTCCGAGGGGACCTCAGCAGAGTCCTGATCCTTAATGCCAGATGCCATCCTCCGGTCTCATAAATAAACCTTCTCCAAGCAAGTTTGCTTTGCTTCAACAAAAAAACCCAACCACCACCTTACCTGAGTATTCCCATCTGCCAGTTATAAACAGCAGCAGCCTTTTTTGGCAGTAAAATGGTAGCCAGTATTACTGGTGGGCAGTGAGCTGATGTCTGGGAAGCTGCTGAGGAACTTGCTGCTGACCCTTCTGCTCAGACCCAAGGGGACCTGTGGACCCATCCCTGGTGAGGCTGGGCAGCCGGCCACCTCTGGATGCACAGCAGGGCTGCAGACGGTCTGGTCTCTTGCTCCCATGGCGCGAAGACACCGGAGCGACAATGCGGTGAGGTGTTTCACATGCAGTCATTACCCGTCCTCCCGTCAGCGCGCATTCAGCTGCTCTGGCTGCGGAGAGCTGGTCGAGGCCAGCCGCCTGCAGCACGTAGCAATTACGCTGACGCACCTCCTGCCTCTCCGCAGGAGAAACAGGAAAGACCTTTAGATCATCCAGGAGGCTGTGTGGGCTGAGGGGGTTTGACACGCACAGGGTTATACTGGCTTGCAAGTAGAAGCCAGACTGGCCTAGTATTTCCAGGGATTTCCCCTCTGCGGTATTACAGGCTTGCCAGCAATTCCCCATTTTGAAAATACACCCTGCAGGGCTCTATTAGGGTAATGCTGATGCTTATGCTCTCCGAAGCACTTTGAAATTCACAGACAGGACTTTCTGACCCTCAGCCAAGCACAGCCCTTTCTGAAGCTTGGAGACACGCCGCTGCCCACGGCAGGACCAGTGACAGTGTGCAGCTCCAAGCCCCCTTCCCTCCTCCCCTGTTGACCTGCTCACTGCTTTGTTTCACATGGTTTCACATTTTCCAGAGCAGTGCCCAAAGTTCGGCCTCTCTCTCCCACTCTCTTCTGAGCATCCTTCTGGGCTGTGGTTTGTGCAAGGGTTTCTTTCCAGTCTGATGAGCCGCTGTGCTCTTTCATCTCTGTCCCAGGAAATGTGGACATTCCTACCTGCAGAGAGGAGGTCTTCTGCACTGGTGACTACACTGCCTCTCTCCCCCTGTGGGGCAAAGTCACCAAGGAAAATGATAAGGAAGACAAAGCAGCAGAAACTCCCAGCATTTGTCATATTTTTATAACTGAGATTGAGACAAAGTCCATGGAAACTGATTAGATAGCTTCCAGGAAAGAAGGAGAGGCCAAACTCCATCTTATTCTTCCTTCTTCAGCTCCAGGAGCTCTGTGCTTAAACGGAGAGAGGAGGCAACGCCGGGAGAGAGCTCCTCCCAGGAAAAGGTGGCCAGGCAAGGCTCTCCAGGTCAGGGTTACACTGGTAAAGCGAATATCAGCCTTGTGGCTCCAGCTCATATGTAGAGCAGAGCAGGGACAGTCAGAAAAAGGGCGCAGGCAGGAGCCAAGGCAAGTACTGGGCCTACTCCTGGGAGCAGAAATTAAGCAATCCATACTCTGCAGAAACAATGATTTAAACTCTCCTTGCGCGGTGCCTGTCCAGAGGGCTGAAATCCTCCTCGGGAGAGTCAGAAAGCTCTGGATCCCATCCAAGGTTTTCTGGGAACCACAGGCAGGGTGCATGCGTGGTGCTTGCTAGACAAGTGCCTTTTTCTCAGACATTGCCCAATGTTGTCCTCTCCCTGGGCTGGGGTATGGTCCGGGAGCCGCAGAGCTCTCCTGAAGCTGCCCGCCCTACTCCAGCCTTGCCCGGGTCTCCTTTAGCCAGGGAGCGCTTGTTTGCACATAGTACCTTTGCCTGTCCCCCAAAAGGACCCTTGAAGTGGTGCTGCCCCTGAATGCGCCCTGGTGTCGTTGTCACACCGTCGATCTGTGCTGAATCCAGCCACGAGCTTTTTACCGCCCTCTGTAGCACGGTTGCTCTTCTCTCATCGTGTGTCTTGTGGAGTTTTGCTTTCCAGGCTGTGGAAGGTTCGGCTCTGCCGGTGGCATTCAGCTGTCAGCCACCTTCCACATGGTTACCTGTGAGGTTATTTAAAACCAATCATTTAAACCAGTGTTTCATAGCGTTTGCCCTGAGAAAGAATACACAAGGCTTGAAAAATTCAAAACATACTGCCTTAAAAAAGTGTAGCCACCATTTTGCCTGAACTGGCACAGTTGCAGTGCTCCTTTCTAAGGAACCTCACACCAATGTTACTGGGAACACCAATAATGTGAACGATGCCAGGAAGGACCAATCTTCCTTATCATCCTTCAGTTTCTTCCATTCTATTTGGCCCCTAAAAGGAGCCTGTGCTGGCAGCAAAATTGCAGGCTAATAGGCACAGAGAACCCAGACAGCTCTTTAATTGCAATAGACAAATAGAAGAAGTCAAAGATTGTCCTGCTAACATCTACTTAAATGCAATTAGTTCACATTATTTTTCTCTGCCATTTTCTCTAATTTAATTTGAATACCAAAATACACGCACAGAAGAACAAAAACAAAATCAGAATAGCATTGCTCCCAGTTCCTGCTCTCGTAGTATTCAGCTCCTCCTATGTACCAAGGCTCTTTTCCTTGCAGTCAGGGAGGATCAGAGCCTCTCTTCTGACCCCTCCTGCCTGTGGTCATGGCTGTGGCTCATGTTTCTCTTTGAATTTGCAAAGGTCTTGATGTCAGTAACTGATGCCTGAAGTCTTAATTGAAAAGATTGATTTTGCTAATGGTAGCCTGGCATCTGACAGCTTCCACAGAAATCAATAGGAGTTCAGTGTCTCACATTTTTAAAAATCATGGCATTCATTTAAAGGCTTAATAGGGATTGAGGGGCTCGACATTATGGCCCCTTGCATCTATTTGAGGCTCGTGCCCCCCACCATACATTAATCCCTGTGCAGTAGCTATGGGTGTGATGCACCCTGCCAGGAAAACCAAGACTTGGAGCAGAAAACCCCAACCCCTTGAGATTTTGTAAGTAAAAGCTCAAGTGGAAAGTTAACGCTTTCATCTTTCTTGGCATCCAGGTTATGTTTTGGTGAACTCTTGGCTCCCGTGGGCTTGAAAAGATCAGAAGCCTGTTGTATCTTTATAGGTAATGGATTCTTCAGTCTGGCTGACAAACCAGAATGAGAGCCAGTAGCTGGAAGCAGAAGTTATTACTTGGCAAAATAATAAGGCAGTTGTGTTTTTAGCAGCAAAGAGCGAGGAATCGTGGGAAGAGCTTCCCAGGGTGATGCATCGCTAGAAACTTGAACAGGATGATCTTCTAAATAATGTCATTCAGTGCAGACAGCAGCAGTCTCTGGAATGACGTGACATCTCTCAGCCTGCCCTTAGCCAAACAGCAGCTACCTGGCATCCTGCAGAGATTTCTTTCCTTGGCTTGTCACCCCCAAAGCACCCCATTTTGCCATGGTGGAGAGCATGCACTCCTCTCTCCAAGGTCTCAGCATGTTCTGGGCTTTGCCTTTAGGGCCCCAAGGTGGTATTCTTGTTCCCCAACATGGAAGCTAACTTTCTCTCCTGAGTTTTGTTTTGTGGTCACTGGAGGGAACACAGTTCAGAGGCAGGAGTCCTCTAAGCCACTTTGGATGTTGACTGTAAGTGAAGATAGACTACACTGACTGCGTTGGTTGGAGATTTGGAGAGGGCTGAGTAGTGACTCCTCCTCATGGAGGCAGAGCGCTGTGCAGGACCAGTACCTGCCCTTGTGGCTGGTGCATGTTGACTGATGGAGGTCACAGTTATTAGCCAGACAGGCGCTTAGTGGGGTGGTTTGCTTGCCAGTAGTACCTCCGCCTTTGGGGATTTTCAGACAAGGCCCTGAGAAACCTGCCCTGACCCTGCTTTGACCTCTGTAGCCCTGTTTGGGCTACAGACCTTCAGAGACCCGTTGCAGCCTGAATTTGCCTGTGATTCTGTGATGATAGTAGAAGTGAAAACCTGGTAATGGTATTAGGAACCAAAGTTCCAAGGAGTTAAACCAAGGAAACCCATAGCTAAAGTCCACCTGGAAAGCATACGTTAATCCCTATCTCCTGTGCTTCTTTCCCAATGCTCATGCTGAGCGTCAGATTTGGATGAGAACTTACTGCTGCAGCACGAGCATCTACTTTATGGGTCATCCACTGGACAGAGGCAAAATATTACAGGATGTCCTTGAGTATATTCTGGTCATCCTTGAAGTTTCAAAAAACATTTCAATAAAGCTTATCTTGCTGTTAGCTTGGTGAATTTCTCACTGTTGAGAGCTTGGTTTTGGTGCCCAGTCCTTTGTGGGCTGTTAGTGGAACAGGATCATAAGCTTAATTGAGAGTAGATCTGATTGAGGTGTAAAGAGGGAACTGAAGCGACAATTTCTCTATCATCTTCTCTTTCTTTCAGTGTTGAGAAACCAGTGAAACCAGTCATTACCTTGTGTATGGTTTTGTGTATCTCAGAAGAGTTTTCCAGTGTCTTACCTATTCTTCCTTCCCTGACAGCATGACTTGCAACGTGAACTTTTCTGTGGCTTCATGACAGCTTGTCTCTTACATATTAAAAAAATATAGCAGTGTTCATACTCTTGTTTCTGCCCGTCTTGTAGTCAAGCTCAGTTGAGGGGGTTTGGAGGATTAATGGCACAGACATCATATGTGGCACTAGAAGGGTTTCACATAACTTTCACTGTTGTGGGGTTCTGCTGCCACTGGTCCCACTGGCCAGTAGCAGGACAGGCAGATGATCGCATGGCATCTTAGTCTGCAAGTGTCTTGAATCCCTGCAGAAGGGCACGTCTTCCCCAAAAAACTCAGATCTTTATTTTGAGCTCTTGCTAAAAACCTTTCTCTTTCTTTACTTCCATATCTGCCTGTGTCACTGTCTGCTGTTCTTCCTGTGCCTGGCGTTCCCTGGCATCGCGGGGTGCCCCGGGCATCATGCGGGGCGGTGGCAGCACTCACCTGCAGCCCTCAGGCCTGCTCGGGGACCCCTTTATGGGACCGTTCTCCCTTGCTGTCATCTCTGCCTGAGCAAGAGCTGGGAGCACGGTGCTGGCTCTCCTCTGCCTCTGAGCAGCATGCAGAAGTTTCCTGGAGCCTGAAGACTTTCTCTGGTACTGAAAAGCCCTAGATGCAGCTGTAGTTTCATGAATGTCTATAAGATATCAAGAGAAAACTGCATATTCAGTCAGGTGCTGTGTGGCCCACTGTGTCCTACATGTCCCAGTGGGGACATGCCCTACATGGCATGGAAATCATGTCCCAGGCTGCCTGACCTGCATTATATCAGGAGTTCAAATGCTGCTTTAATTCACAGCCAGACTTCAAGGGCTGTGCTACCTTTCCTTTTTTGTTATTTTTTTTCCTCCCCTTTCCACTGGCAGTGTGAAAAGATGAAATACTGTCTGGATACACTTACAGTGAAGCAGTATCTTGAATGCCTCATGCAATGCGAGCTTTCTGCAGCTCATTGAGGACCTCGTAGCGCAGAAGAGAAGGCAGGGAGGGACAACTGTTTAGCTTGGAAAAGGAATGCCTGAAAAGGGATATGACATATGGCCTTTGACATATGGTAGGATGATGGGATGGAGAATTCAGATAGGGAGTGATTGTTCCTCTGTTTATCGCTTCCCAGGAACTACAGGATGCAGATAAACAGTGGAACTCACTGGTACAGGGTGTTTGGGATGTGTTTCAAGAAAAGCCATTAGATGAATCTGCAGGCGGAAAATCCATTAGGGCTGGCTAAGCAGACAGATAAGCCTTTGGCTCAAAAAGTCCCTGAGGCACAGATGCCCAGAGCTGACTCAAAGGCAGAGAAAAGATCAGCTTGTCGGCGTGGATATCAGCGATGCTGGAGAAATAGGCTGGTGTGGAAAGTAGCAGTGGTAGAAGGAGAGTGAGCCTGTAGTGGGGAGCTGGGACGTGGAGGTTCTGCTAGGGATGCTCCCCTGCTGGAAGGGTTGGAAGAGAGGTGGTGCAGAGGGACAAGAGCTGGAAGATGATCAAAAGACTTGTAGTGAAGGAGATATGCAAAGAGGCTGGGAGGAATGAAGTACATAGGAAATAAACTACTATATGGGAGGAGAGGCTGATCTTTGTCACTGATAGATGGGAGGTGTGAAGAGGAAGCAATAGTTGGAGGAGAGGAGGTAAAGAAAATGGTCTATCTGAAGACAGGCAAAGCTGAAGGTCAAACAGAGAGCGATGTCTGCAGAAAAGTGTCTGTGCAGGGACCGCCCTCATCTTTCCATTAACTATAGCCACACCTACAGTGCAAGAGGAGTAGACCTGTGGAGTGAAAGAGGTGGTACTTATATTCACAGACATTTTGGATGTTTTAATTTGACCCAGCTGGTTCCATTAGCCGATGGAGTGCACTGGCTTCTGATCCTGGAATGATTTAGTTTCATCTGGGGGAATCCTGTCTGCATGCTCCAAGATGGCTTTGCAGTGCAAACTGGAGTGCAGTAAATGGCAGCAATAAGGAGATTTGCCTTAAAAGCATGCTCCCAGTCTGAACCAAACACTGCTTCTGCACATGCACCGATGGATTGGGTTCAGAGCGATGCCTCCGGTTTCCCAGAGACGGTGCATTTGCCAAGCCCAGTGGTTGAATGAATGGGCACAGAATCTCATTTCCCTGGCACAGAAAGCATGGGTAGTCCTCCCACTTAGTCAGCATCAATCAAAGCCAGACTAAGAACCAAAAAGAGCAAAACTGAACCCGCTATCTCTGAGATGAAAGATGAAAGCAGAAGAAAGCCTTGGCTCTTGTGTCTGTAACACTTGCCTCTGCCACGCTCTCTTGCTGGCTTGCCACGCACCAGATAAATGGGGCCTGCTGTTAGACAGCTCAGAAGTGCACCTGGAGTTTTCTGGAGAACAGAGAGATGTCAATTCTGATTTAATCAGCCAGTCAAAAGAGAAAAGCCTCAACTGGAATCATAAAGCAATTCTACAGGCGGGGCATGCGTGTGGGAGAGCTCCCCACACTGCTCTTTTCTGTGGGTCCCCAAATGTTCTTTTGCATGCAGATGATGCTGCAAGGGAGGTGGAAGTTCTCTGCAGCTATGGGCTTCAGGGAAGACCTAATGCTGCCTGCCACCTTTCCAAGACAAGGTCCTGCTGTCATTGTTCCCAGAAGGACAGGGGCTGTTTCCCTTTACTGCTCGGATCACGACTGGGAAACCCACAGCTAGTTCTTCTCTGGTCCATGGTGGTAGGTACCTTGAGTCTTTTGCTGCCAAACCAGTTTACAAACAGTGGGATACGACTCCTGGAAGGGCAGTTGCAGAGCCAGACCCTTCTTGGCAGTGACTGATGGTGCAACAAGGAGAGGACACAAGCTGCAGCTGCAGGCAAGGAGGTAAGGCATTATGGAAAGCTGCATTCCCAGGTGGGGGGTGCAGCCCTGGTACCAGGCAGGTGGAGGTCTTTATCCTTGAGTGTTTTGAAGGCTCCACATCTGATTTAGAGCTGTGGGCAGGCTCACTGTGAGGCTGGACTAGAGACCACCAGAGGTGAGGTCCTTGTGTCTTTGCTCATGCTTTCTGTCCCAGGCAGCCAGAGCCTGGTTAGTGCCCCAGCTCTGTAGTAGTTCCCATTTTCATCTGGTTGATCAGACTCTCAGTTTTCCCAGGTGGCTTTGGAGATGAGATCCTAAGGCCAGGCTTGGTCTCACTGGCCAGAATCTCATCACGTCCTGCAAGCATTCTAGCCTGTGGGCTGGTTAGTGCACAAACGAGTTGGGGAATGTGGTTACATTAGATGTCATTAGGTGTAAGGGTTGTATCTTCAGACATGCAAGTGAAGTGTGTAGCCTCTGAACCTTCACAAAACTCAGGAGAAACATCTGCACTTGGTATAATTTCCACTGCCTCGCCATTCTGCTGGCTGCTTCGGATTTCCTAACATGTCTGTGTCCTGGTGGCAGCCACAACTCCTCAGCTAGGTAGAAAAGATTTGGGAAGAACTCTTGGCTAGCCCAGTAGACCCCACTTGGACTCCTGTCGGCAACTAACCAAGCTCTTGGGATTCTCTGAAGATGGCCAAATCCCCTAAACCAGCGATGCTCAGCTTTGCTGCAAGAAAAGCCTTCCATATGGTGGCCTTTAGCAGAGACACCCCATCTGCCAGATGTCTGCAGGCAAGCTTAGACATCACGATAAAGAGCAGTGGGACCACGTGTCCCTGTCTTCCCAAACAACATGGCAGACTACTGAGACCCATCTGCGTCTTTTCGACAGGGAGCTGAACTTTGGTTCCTGAAACTGAGAAGCCGGCTTGGCCTCGAGTAGTGGTGTGGTGGTTTGACCCTGGCTGGATGCCAGGGGCCCACCAAAGCCACTCTATCACTCCCCTCTTTAACCGGACAGAGGAGAGAAAAGTAAATCAAAGGGCTCGTGGGTCGACATAAAGATAGGGAGAGATCATTTGTCAGTTACTATCATGGGCAAAACAGACTCAACTTGATAAAATTAGTTTAATTTATTATCAATCAAAATCAGAGAAGGAGAGGAGAAAAACTGCTAAATCTTAAAACACCTTCCCCCCACACCTCCTTTCTTCCTGGGCTCAACTTCACTCCCAGGTTTCTCTACCTACTCCCCCCCAGCAGTGCAGGGGGATGGGCATGGGGGTTGGGTCAGTTCATCACACGTTGTCTCTGCCGCTTCTTCTTCCTCGGGAGAGGACTCTTCCCCTGCTCATGCGTGGGGTCCCTCTCATGGGAGACAGTCCTCCACGAACTTCTCCAACATGAGTCCTTCCCATGGGCTCCAGTTCTTCACAAACTGCTCCAGCATGGGTCCATAATTTCCACAGGAGCAGACTGCTCCAGCATGGGTCCCTGCGGGGTCACAAGTTCTGCCGGCAAACCTGCTTCAGCGTGGGCTTCTACCCCCATGGGTTCGCAATGGCTTGCCAGGAACCTGATCTGGCGGAGACTTCCCACGGGGTCACAGCTTCCTTCCTTTTGGCATCCACCTGTTCCGGCGTGGGGTCCTCCATGGGCTACAGGTGGGGATCTGCTCCCCTGTGGGCCTCCATGGGCTGCAGGGGCACAGCCTGCCCCACCATGGGCTGCACCCAGGGCTGCAGGGGAATCTCTGCTCCGGCACCTGGAGCCCCTCCTGCCCCTCCTTCTTCACTGACCTTGGTGTCTGCAGGGCTGTTTTCTTCACATCCTCTCACTTCTCTTCTCTCTCCAGCTACTGAGCCACAGCTGGTTTTTTTTTCCTTCTTAGATGTGTTATCCCAGAGGCGCTTCCACTGTTGCTGATTGGCTTGGCCTTGGCCAGCGGCGGACACGGGGAAAACTTCTGGCAGCTTCTCACAGAAGCCACCCCTGTAGCCCCCGCACTACCAAGACCTTGCTACACAGACCCAATACAAGCGGGAAGCTTCTTCGTGTGAAATAGGAGAGTGAAAGCATGGTGTTCTGTTTTCAGGAGAAACTGCTGAGCTTGCAGAGGGTAGATGATGAGTTTTTCAAGGCTGCTTTTCTGACAAGAAATGTGGCAGTGTCTCTTAAAGTTTGTACATTTCACCACTTCCTTTTTATAATGAGTTTTTGCAGGGTGGGGGAGCAGAGGAGGCTTCCAGTTTTTATTATTCTTTGAACCAGGATTGTTATATTTGCTTTTCTTTCGTAACAGAGCAGGATCTTGCCAGGGTAGAAAAGCTCTGTAAGGTGGAATTTGCCCTCTCATTGAATTCAGAAGCACATTAGTACTCACAAGGAAGTTGATAAGCAATAATATTTTCTTTGCTGCCCAGGTAACTGTCAAAGTGAAAGAGGGTATTATCTATGGAGAATGCAGGCAAGTCAGCTTTATCTTTCTGCCAGAATATACAAGCTACCTTGGACAGCTGGAAGTGAACCAGGGGAAGGAGGGGCTTGCTCTCCAAAGAGGCCAGGGTGGCCCCTTCTTGCACTGCCTCCTGCCCTTCCCAGGGTCTCTGATAAGCCTAATGAAACTGAGTTGAGTTTTGGTGTCATACTGGGTTTTGCCAGCCTTTCCCACTCCCCTGACCCACTACTGTATTTCTTAAAGGTCATGCTGACTGAAGCCGTTTGTGTCCTCAACGCGTCGTCTTTCTTTCTGCCAGGGCTGGCAGAGTAGGGGCACCTCATGAAGCAGACACGGGATGTGTGGTGAAGGGAGAGGTTTGAACTGCCAGCACATGGTGCTGCTGCCGAGTGTGGGATCACCCCTGGAGGATTGCCCCATCCCTCCTGGGATGCACAGATTGACTTTGTGTTGACCGAGCGCAGGTTTCTTCACACTCGTTGGAGGGTGGGCCGTACTTTTCAGCTTGACTTCTAGCTGATTTCGGCTTAAAAATATTCATGAAGCAACTTCTGCTGCGGCCTGGGGGAACTAATGTGCAGCGAGGTGGTGTTTCACTCCCTGTGAGAGGTGTGAACCTTTGAGAAGTGGAGCTCCAGGCACCGTTGGCAGCAGCGTGACAGTGCTGGTGCTGCAGCTGCCTCAGGCTCCCTCGCTCCAGGGTGAATCACTTTGGTTGCTCATGGGAAGAGCGATGCTTCTCTGGCCACTGCAGGGAAGGCCAGGGTCTGGCAACAGACTCTCCACGGGCTTCCTATGCAACCTGGAGTCTCCCAGCCTAAAGCAGGCTCTCATGCCTCTTGTGAGGGGAAAAAACAGCCCCTTGTGAAGTTCAGTAAAGATAAATGTCAGTAAAGATAATGGATAAACTTCTGCCCCTGATTTGCAGCAGCTCCCTGCAGTGCTGCCTGCTGTGTCCAACTGGCAAGAGAACAGCTTTTCAGTGAAGGCCATGAGGGTCCTGGTGGGCAGCAAGTTTGACCAGCATAATCTGGGTAACCTTGCAAGCCCTGCAGGCCAACTGCAGCCTGGGGTTCTCTACAAGACTGCAGGCAGACAGGTTTTCCAAGGAGGCTGTGGGATCTCCATCCTTGTCAGTCTTCCAAACTCAGCTGGGCCGTCTGAGCAAGATGACTTGCCTTTGTAGTGAGCTTTGCTGAGGGCTGAGGTTATGACTCAGGACCCCCTGAAGTGCCTTCTGGCCTAATTTTTTTCCTGTGATTCTCTATACGCTTTATTGTTGTAATATCTTTTTGCTTCTCCCACTTGTCCCAGGGGAGGCTCAAGTACACATTCAGTGTCGGGCTTGGAAGTGACCCCAGCAATAAAATAAAGAATGGGTGACAATTCAGCCAGTACGCCGTGACGTGGCTTCACTTTACAATGTTCTGGGGGATCCTACCCAAAATGCAGTCTTGGGCTCCTCATCAGGTTGGCTGATAGGAGAGTCCGAGCCTCTTGGAAGGTGCCTGAGGCTCTGGTCTTTGCCAGTTTTCACCTTCGGTTTCTTCCCTCACGTGTTACTGCTTGCTGTGCTGGGATGACCCAGTTAAAAATAACCTGGCTGAGCTATTTTTGTGAGGCACATATGCTCACTTGTCCATCTCCCTGCTGTGCCAGTGTGACAGAAGAGCACAGCCAAGGAGTAATATCAGGTGGTGGGGATGTGACAGTACCGTGAGCAGGTTGTCACCATCAGGGAGTTTTTATGCCAGACCCCGCTGGGCCTTGCTGCCTGCCTCAGGGAGTGCATTGCAGCTTCATCTCTGACTGAATATGAATGCAGTTGGAAAGCTCATCCAGGATGGCCACTGGATTTTTGCTGTCTCAACCTTGCCTTGTGGAGAGCGGTCTTGTTTCAATCCTAACAGCCCTGGCCTGCCCCTGGACATACATGCTTAAAATTATTTTGAGGTTCACACACTTGGTGTATCTCCTAACATGAACGAACTTTGCACAATATGCCTTTTGTCAAGTTTGGGGCTTTGGTATTTTCTTGGCCCTTAGTGGGCAGTATTGGGGTCCCTCACTGGAAGCATGCTCTGAGTCAATGTGGCACCAGCTGGTGACCTGACGATGGTTGTGGGGTGCAGGGCTGTGGTGGGCTGCTGGAGTCTTGCTGTTCAGTACAGGTCGGGTCTCTATGCAATGTTTGCCTTGCCTGGCCTGAGTGGATATTTGGGGGAGGCAAAAGTACTGGAACTTGCAGTGCAAGCAAGTGATGCCTGTGTCAGTGGAGGAGCCACCGTCTCACCTCTTCTGGGACTGTGTCCACCTGCTACCCTCTGTGTAAGCCTTGACTGGCTGCTAGCATGGGGGAAGATCTGACATGCCTCCTCCCAGGGACACGGGTAGGCACTCGCGTCCTGCCCTGGCCAGCACGCACCCAAAACAAGGGCAAGAGGGGCTGCTGTGCCTGCTCAGAGAGAGGCTTGGGCCTCGCTGTTCTGTGGATGAAGAAACTAACTCATTTCCATCTCGAGTGACTCCTTTGCTCCCTGCTTCATGCCCTCTGCATTTGTGCAATGTTTATATTACAGGCAGAGGTGTTTTTTCACAACCAGCTTTCCAGGGCACTTTATTTAAGTATCTTTGCCATGCTGGAGAACTGCAAATATTTTGGAGTGTTCTTTAGAGGTGGATTTTCTGATGAAAGATGACACATCTCTAGAGTATGGTCTCCTTTGAGATCTTGCTCGCTGTTTTGTGCTCTTACCTAGAAAGGCTGGACTAGGTGATCCTTGAGGTCCCTTCCAACCTAGGTTTCTATGATTCTATGGTTGTCATTTTGTTCCCCACCACCTCTGCAGATCCTCATCCATCCACACCAGCAGCAGCACGTCTCCCTCGGGTAGCCAGTAGCCTGCAGGTTGTGCTGCTGAAATGAGGTGACAGAAGCCGTTCCCACAGCTCCCCAGGGCTGCCAAGGAGAAGGGACCTCTGTGCTTCTGCAGAGGACTGCTGTTCAGGCTGTCCCTAGTGATGGATGTGGTCAAGGCACCGCTTTCCACCACCTGCTTTGCCTCTGAAAATACAGAGGTTGGAGCGTACGATTGAGGCTTGGTTTGGCAAAGGCTCTTTGCCCGTACTTTGGGGAAGGGTACTTTGATCACCAGGCTGCTGGTACAGGGCAGGAGAGGGATGTGGGAGTGTGTTGGTGTGGCTGCTGGGGCTGCCTTGTCCCCTCGGGAAGGAGAGTGTCCCTGGGCAGGCAGCAGGCGGTGAGCTGCTGCTTTTGGGGGGGTGGCACGCGTCTGTTCCCGAAAGTGGACTGAAACCTTAGTCCGAGCTCCCTTAATTTGAGCCCCGTAACGGTGGGTGTGGATCCTTTAGGAACAAAAGACAAAGAATGGCAATTGATAAAATCAAGGCCCATGGCAGAATGGCTGATTTAAAAGGCTGGTTCCCAGCTGGCTGGTTTAAAAGGCTTCCAGCTCTGGTAGCAGATAGGCTTGTTTTTCCAAGGGTATGCCTCTGAGCAGCTGTAAAAAGGTCCTGCTGCCTGATAGAAAGGCGTGCTGAAAGGTTTTTATTTGCTACTGCGGATTGATTGGAGTACAGATGCTCTGGAAGACGTGCTGCATTATTCATGTGGTAGATGCCTTTGCTAAAAGCTAATGCACAGCCTGGAGGCTGAGAAGTGGTACAGCCCTTTGTGTGGTTTTGTTGATTCACTGGAGAGCCTGGACTGCTCTTAAGCTTTTTTTTTTTTTCTGAATACTGAGATTGATAAAGCAAATTGAGGAATGTGAGATCACTTAGCTAGTAGCTCTCCACCTCCTTCCTTGTTTACAAACTGTCTCATGCATTATTCATGCGAACCTGCTTGGTAGACCGGTCCTGCTTGTGAGACTTCACCGGTAACTCAGTTTTCTTGTGACACCAACTTAAACTGCTTCCTTGACGGGGCTCAGGTGTCTGAGGTGTGGTATGCATGCCAACACTGGAGTTTGCAAACCCGAGGTCTGCAGTAGCAGTGCCCCACATTGGAGTCTCCATGAATGTATGTCCAGTAGTCTTACCCATGAATATACCCACTGTTGAATGTAGATGCTGGGTCACCCACCACTGGCAGCAGGGCTGCAGGAGACGGCTCCTGCGTTTCTGCCATGATGGCCGAGGTGGGAGGACCTCATGCAGGGTTCAGAGTGCCATGTTCTGAGACACAGGGGCCTCTTTTTTGTGGGAAGAGGCACAAGTGCTTGCACCTGGGCTGCCTGAGGCCCCAGAGATCCCCTTCTGAGCTGCTGGCAGCCGGCAGTGCATGCTTCTTGCAGAAACAGCTTTAAACTATACTGGAAACCCTGGAGTCAAAGGTGGAAATGCTTTTCCTGCTTGCACCACGTTTGGTGGGGGAGATGACCTTTCTGGACTCAGCAAGGCAGACTGAGTTTCCCAGGCAAACTTGTTTCCCAGTTGTGGCCACTGACTGTAGTTGCACTAGTCTGTGAGCCAAATGTATAGAAAGCCAGCCTGGGAACATGCCCCTTTCTGTAGCTCCCTTAACTGTCTTTCAGCAACTGGCTGTCAAGTGACATGGTCACAGGGCCATAGTCCAGTGGTCAGGTTGCCCATCTGGGGACTCTGAACTGACAAACCTCACCTCCAAGGCAACATCCCTCCCAGTCTACAGTTGTGGAAGGGGCAACTGCCTCTGTTTGCCCTGCATTAGGTGGAACCAAACTGGGAACCAAGAGGTGAAAACCACCGTATCTGTACCATTTATTACTCTCGTACTAATAAATCCATAGCCTCTGAGCTTGCTTTGAGATGGCATGTACAGATGGTATTTAGAGCTCTGGGTTGCTGCATGACCATGTTGTCTGGTCGACTTTGGATCCAAAGGAATTTATTACTGATGATTTCTCCTTGATAGTGTTATTACACAGCAGAAGTAGAATTTGGACAGCAAGGTGCGTCTGGGGGTGTGTGACCTGCTCTCTTGCAGATGTGCCTGGGAGAGCATCCACGGCTTGGAGGGGAGCCCAGCTTAAGCTCTGAGGCTCACAAACCATTTGGTGTGACGGGTTTGAGAGAAGCTGGACCAGAAACGAGATGGTCTGTGCTTATTTGGCACCTGACCCAGGAGGCTGATGGCTGGTGATGAAGTTCTGAGGGCTCTGATTTTTGTCTTGAAGCAGTAGCTCAACACAAACCGTGATAAAACATCTGTAAAAGGCAGGAGACTGTTTCATATGTGTGTGTCTTACAAATTGTAGATAACGCTGACATTCCTCTGTTTGCCTTCAGGGTTGCCTTTTTGAGGACATAACTCATCTTACGTTTTGAAACTTTGCGGATGGAAGTGTGTGGGTGGATTTTTTTTTTTTAACTGCAAACTCAGAAATGTAAACTTGGGAGCCTTGAACTGGTGAAAAATGTTGCCTGGGTGAGGGTTGGAGCCAGCATGCCTGCCTGTAGCATGGCTGCAGCAAATCCACTCACCGGGGCAAGTGAAGTGCCCAGCGTAGGCCATCGGGGCCGTATGGCGTCGCTGCGGTGTGCGTACGCCTGTGCTCTGACTGCGCGGCTGACTGCGGGGAAAAGACTGACGAAGGGCAACAGTCAGGCGTGCTGGACCTAAGAGGTGGGTGATAAACTACTCACAAGAGGGATCCAATTGGACAGAATGCATACATTTTCCGAATAAGGTGTTCTCTGGGAGCTATCCCCTACCCCTTTCCTGTGTAGGAAAAGTTGAGTTCAGTTTTGAAATTAAAGAGCTATGGCTGGACTAAAAGGAAGAAAAAGAGAAAATGGGATTTATAGTGTTACCTGCTGAGCTGTAAAGTGTGAGCTGTGATTGCTCTCTGGATTTCTAGAGCTGTTGCTTTCCATGTACTGCAAAGCACAGACACCTTTACTTATGTTGCCACCTTACCAGCCTGCCACTGGGCTTTTCAGGCCTATTTATGTGGGAATTTTTTTTCAGTAGAAACTAAACCCTGTAATTGTATTAATACAATCACACCAATGTGGCTAATCTACCGTGCATGCATGCTGAAACTAATCTAAAAAGGGTACTTCTCACAGGGGAAAAGGTGAAGATGCTCTTCATCCCCATCGTGCCTGCAGATAAGAATGTCTGCAGAGGGGCATTTGTTGGTGTGCTGAGCAAAACCCAGGGCAGGAGGGGGTGTGAGACAGTCTGCCCTGCAGAGAGCCTCTAGGTTGCACAGCGCTGTGGGCCCGACTTCCCGCAGCAGGAGCAGCAAGGCTTTGTGCATCCTGAGGAGGTGTGCTGGGACAGCAGGCACCCTGGCTCGCTGATTCTGGATTTCGACTCCTGGGTGTTGCTGCCGATCTCCAGTCGCAGGTGGGACAGGAGCTCTCTTCCTGCTGCAGATAAGGCGTTCTGTGAGTGACCTGCTGACGATGCAGGTATTTGGTGCGCTGGACCTGGAGTTCAGTCTCCTCTATTGGATTCCAAAGCCCCATGAGAACAAAAGCTTGGAGATCCTGAAGAACTTGCACCCCTGTTACGCTGTTAGGAAGAACAAGCAGTTTTCTGTCCCACCTGCAGCCCAGTCCCTGGACCCCAGTGGGTGCTGTGGTACTGGTTGCTTAGCCGGTGAGTTGCCACCTAGCAGGCTTGGCATGCCCTATGATCATCCCAGCAGCACAGTCCTGACTGGCAGGGCTCACGGCTTCCAACCATATTGGCTTCTTGGAATGACAAATGCATAGCCCTTCCCAAACCTGGCTAAATTCATCTGCAACTGCAAGGAATGGTGGTAATTTGGGTTACAGTGGGGCAGGTGAGGTTAGGCAGTGCTCATGGCAGATGTGTGGGGACCCCTGTCAGTGTGGGCTGCAGGACACATGAAGAGCTGTCCGAAATTAACTCAGAGCAATTAGCAGGTTGTATTTGAGGACTCTGCAGAGGATGGAGTTGATTCCTGAGCAATAGACAGAGGGAAGCTTGAGCCTCTCCATGAGGAGACTATCAGAACAACAAGAAAAAGCGGAATACGTGGGAGAAATAATGAGACAAAAGAGGCAGAATGAGCATGGCAAAACCAAACATGTCAATACGCTCTCATTTCCTCTTGCAAAGTGTGGCGAGCCCTTTGGTGGATGTGGTGAAGCAGGAGATGTCATTTATCTTGACTTTAGGAAAATGTTCAGTGCTGTCCCACACAATCGAGATAAGGCAATATGCACTTGATACACCTGTCTATGGTAAGGCACATGCAAATCTGGCAGGGGATCTATACAGGAGAGCTTATGTGACTGTTAATTATCAAAATGTGAGGATTTATTGAGAAGAGTTCTGCAGGGTTCTTCATGCCATCTGATGCCATTTAGTATTTTTGTTAATAATTAGGACAAAGGAATAAATAAAAAACAGGAAACGAGGAGGAGCAGGAAGCCTGCAGAAGGACAGGGCTCTGTTTGAAATTGCCTTGATGAGCTGAAGAAATGGCATGGGAAAATCAGGATGCAGTTCAGCAGTGGGAGGTTCAGGTCTTCAGATGACTCAGTACCATCAGACCCAGTGCAGTTCTGCAGAAGAGTGTCCAGGGGCTGCAGTTCCTTCCAGGCCGAGCACGACCTAGTGACATGATGTAGCAAGCAAATGATAAATATGAACAGGAAAGTATCTGGTAAATTATAAAGGGAGCATCTGTTTATCCACGTTAGTAAAGTAAATGTATACCAGTTTTAGGTGCAACTGCTCTGGAAAAATACAGATCAGCCAAAGAGAGTGGAAGCGAGGAGGACAAATTCATCAGCTGTTGAGAAAATGTGGCTGACAGAAGGAGAATGAGGTAAAAGCTGGAGAAAACTGGAAAGCTATATGTCAACTACCGAGGAAAGCTTCCTGCAGGAAGAAGGGAATAGTCTTTTCCCTGTGATCTGGCTAAATAGGAGAAGAAGCAAGGGACATTGCACAAAAGGAGATTTAATTTTGAAAGCAGGGAAAAGCCTTGTAACAGTAAAGGCAGCTGAGTGCTGGGATAAGTGTCACAGGAAGATGATGAACTGTCCATTACTGGGGAATTTTAGAAAAAAGATCCTTAGGGAAGGATGTAGAGAAATGAATGAGAAGAATAGGAGAAAAGATGGACTCCTAAGACCAAGTGACAACCTGCCTCTCTTTCACGAATTTATCCTTCCTGGGAGACGTGTAGGTGTATAAATAGGGTGGTGAGAGTCTATTTCGAACTTAAGCCTGCAGCACTCAAAAAGTAGGTATTTGCGATTTTTCACAAACCACTTACTCACTTGAGGACCTTCTTGCTGCCTTACCAGTGTGGTGAGGAACCATGCTAGTATTGGAAACTGAGCACACGGTGTCACAGAGATTTTGGCTTTTGTTAGCGCAGTTTGGCTTGTGAGGCCCAGAAAGGGCTTACAAAAGCTTTGCTGACTCTCCATCTATCTCACCTTTATCTGCGTATCTGCTACTTTGTTCCATTTTTTACTTCTTTGATGTCATTTTCCTTTCCCCACCTTCCCCTGAAAGCCTTCTAACATTGCTTTCTTGCTTTCCTTAAATGGTTGGATTTAAATGGATTTAAATGCTGTAGTCCAGCTATTTTTGTTGCTTTAAGTCAGCTGTTTGAGTCCCTGTTTGTTTTCTTCCCCTGAGCACAGCCTGTCTGATGAGTCCCTGGCAGGCAGTGTTGTGCAACAGGAACTTCTCCCATCACCTTCACACTGAACGCCCATGGAAAGTTCTGGCCTGCTTTCCCTGTGCCTGCTTGGGATGCTCTCCCTAGTGATCACTGTGCAGACTTCACAGGGTTGTGGCATGGCTGAGGGTGGAGGCACCTCTGGAGATCATCTAGTCCAGCTGCCAGCTTGAAGCAGGTTCACCTTGAGCGCGTTGCTCAAGGTTCACCTTGAGCACGTTGTCTGGTTGGGTTTTGAGTATCTCTAAGGATGGAAAACCCACGGCTCTCTCAGAAGAAAACAATTCTTGCATTTTTGGGATGGACCATTATCAGCTTGGAGGAGGTGAACCTTGAAAATCCTGCTGTGGTTGTGCTTGAGAAAAAATTTAGTAGCTTTTGTGCCATTTAGAAATTGTTCCTCATCCTGTTAGTTGTGCTTTTTTATATTAAATCTGCCTAAACTTAAACCCTTTCTATTTTCTTCATTTGGCTGCAACTTCAAACTCTCTTGCTCCCAGTATAATGCTCTTGAATATTTCCATGCCACCTGCAAGGACTGTTTTAGCTGCTGCTTCTGCCGCTCCTGTGCAACAAGCTTCCTCACTTGTGCTTAGAACTTCTTCCTGAGCCAAAACAGAGTTGCAGTTGATGTTTGGGCTTTCTGCCTTCTGTGGTCAAAAGAAAAGGTTTAGATTTCCTTTAAGAAAGGAGCTGAAATGCTGGAGATCTGTTACGACACCTGCATCTTCCTGCTGTGCCATCGAGTGTCCTCTTAGGTACCAGAGGACTGGAAGGTGGCCAGTGCGGTACCACCGCCTGCTGTTGGCGGTTGTTGGGGACAAGATAACCTGTTAAATGTTCATCTCTGTGATTGGTTCTTGGCAATGTTTACTCCATAGTGACAACAGTGTATTTCAAACCTTTCACACCCCAAGAGAAGGAATGCTTAAAATGAGGAAGGATTGCGCGACCCTTTCAACACAAGGTTTGGATGGCTGTATGAGGGTTGGGCTTTGATTTATTGATGTACATTCTCTTGGGAAGAGCTTGTTATAAATGGGGTGTCACCAAGCAGGAGAGGACAGGAGAGAGGAGCATTTGCCTTTGTGATAGAGACCTTCATCATGGGGAAGCAAGAGCTGCTAACAGGATGAGATGAGGATGGTCCCAAACCAATGGATCAAAGAGGTGTCTTGGCAAAGCCTCTGCCTGCCCCTGCAACAGCCTGACAGTGCAGTAATTCCTTTGGTATTCTGAGGGGTCTCCTCCAGTTTCTAGAGAAAGCTGCAGCATACTGGTGTGTCGCGGGGGGTGGCCTTGCTCTGAGGCAGAGGATTGCTCCCTAACATCTGTGGTAAAACAGTCCCTTACTGCTGCTCCTGTTGAAAAGGGAAAGAGGAGGCTGGGAAGAGGATGAGGTGTGAAGAGCTGACTGCTTTGGTGAAATCACCTGGCAATAATATTTGTGTGGGGTAGAATGAATGATGGCTGGACCAGAGCGTGATCCAGTGTGCTGACTGCTCATACCCAAGCCTGGTCC
This sequence comes from Gorsachius magnificus, assembly GCA_034008185.1. Lineage (NCBI taxonomy): Eukaryota > Metazoa > Chordata > Aves > Pelecaniformes > Ardeidae > Gorsachius > Gorsachius magnificus. The sequence goes on along the minus strand of CM067109.1, from coordinate 28,189,749 downwards.
ATGTTAGCATGAGGGAATCTGTCCTGTCTTCCCAAAGCCTCCCGTGATGAATGCGTGATACTTGCAGAAAACTGTATCTTATTACAATACTTGATTTAGCAAGAGGGACATGTTTGCCCACTCTGCTGTTTCTAATGAAGCCCTTTTCATTGCCTGGAAAGCTGGTGGCTATCAAGGACTCACAGGATGGGAAATTGAAACCCGGTGCTAGTTGCTTGTAGCTAGAAAGTGGCTGCTTGCTTGTTTTGTGATCACTGTGCTCCTATCAGGGTTGCAGCCAACAGCCTTTCCTCTGCATAAGGAAGAAGAAAGGGTGAGAAATGCATGTGGAGCCGTGCAAGGTTGAAAGTTTTAAAGCCATCTGGAAGTGAGAAGTTCCTCTGCACACTGTTTTTTCAATGCCTGTCACTTTGAATGCTCTTGTTTAACTGCAGGGGCAGGGTGTATTGGATTGCATGGCCTGCAGTACCCGGGTCTTGGGGAGAGAGATCTTTGCCCTGTGTGAGAAGCATTAGCAGCATCACTCAGAGTAAATATAATGATGTGATGTATTTGTCCAAACCATCCAAGTCTAGCTGGGTGGACCTGGGACTTAGTTGGCTTGGTTGGTAAGTCAGCTGCTAAGAGCAGCCATTTCCCAGTGAAATGTGCTTGTAGGTGAGTCTTGCTAGCGTTCTGCCTCCAGGTGACAGATGCCTTCTGCAGGAGGTGTAAGAAATACTTACCCTGCTGACCTGATGTGTGTTCTGTGCTGTTCTCCAGCTGTGCCCCCATGCTGGCTGGGTAAGAGCAGGAAGGTTTGGAGCAGCCTGCCCTGCAGGTGTTCCTCTGCTGAGATGCAGCAAGAAGCAAGATGCACCAGAAGCACACCTCTCTCTCATCAGAAGAAGGGCCACCAGACTCTTTAAAGCGGGGACACTGAAACCAAGACCTTGTGCCTGTGTGAAGGTTGCACAAGCCTGGTTTGGGAGGAGGTGGCAGATGTCTTCCTGCTTCAAGATAAACCTATTGTGGGGACAGCAGAGCCAGGAGAGGGGGAGTGCTTTTTATGGAGCTGTCTTGTACAGTCTGCTCCCTATGGAGTCACGTAGTGAAATTTGCAATGCATGTAGCTGTCTCTCAGGCAGAAACCCAGCAGTATTTCATGATATATTAATTGCCACATTTAAAGTCATGTATTTAACTGCTTCCTTTCTACAAGTCCTGGGGTAGTGGGAATGGGAATGTCTCTCCTATTTCCCATGTGCAGCTTGGTGTTCAGCGTAGGGCAGCGTTGAAGCTGACTTCATGTACACCTTGCTCATCATCTGGCTCTAAGCATTATCTAATTACTGTGAGCAGAGACGAGATAGCTGAAAGGGCTCATTTTTGGATGAATTTTGAGAGGATCACCTCATGTGGAAGAAGAGGACAGGGGTTGAAGACAGTAGGAGGAAAGGGGCCAGAGAAAATCACGGACCTAGGCAGACTTCGGGAAGGCCAGTGATTCTTGCTTTTATTTTATTTTATTACTTAATGCTAAATGCAGGTAAAGATTTTATTTCATGACTGCTGATAAAGGTCTGAGAAGAGGATGTGTGTCTTCTCTGGAGCCTTCTAGTTGTGTATCCTTGTGCCAATTTGCATGGAGTTGGAAGTTCAAATCTCTTGTGCCACTCTCCTTGGATACTTGCAAACAGTGCTCTCAAGAGAGTAGTAAGGCTGCCCTATGGGCTTTTTGGCCATAGAAACATCACCTAAAATTGACCATAGAAACATCACCTAAAAAGGCATTACCTATGCAATACAAGTTTAGCATTCTGAAAGAGAAGATGAAAAGGGAAATGAAAAGTTTTCATGGCATTTCAGAGTGAAATGTTTATTGTAACTTTCAAAATCCTCCTTATTAGCATTTGCATTCCTTCCTTTCTCCCCTTTCTATTTCTTTTTGACCCTGCATGCAAAAGAAGGAATGAGGGTTAAATTTATTTTTTCTGCTTTTCAATTTATCACTAACTTTAAAGAGATTGGGACCTCAGAAGAGTCCTTCAGAACTGTAAATTCTCTTGATTCCCTGCCAATAAGGACAAGGGAGGAAGAGAGTCCAACTTGCCAGGCTGGATCACCTGGACATCAGAAGTGCTTTTCAGAGGGGCAGGTGAGGTACAGGCAGAGCTTGGAAACCTGCCTATGGACAATAGCAAACAGCACTTAAAAGTGTTTTGGAAGATTTGTCATGTTATGTGCTTTTCCCAGGAGTGCAGTGGGGCGAGGTCTCCAGAGGTAGGGCTGGATTCCAGCCCATGTCTCCTGACACCAGGGCAGCTTTCATGCAGGAGTGCAACACGGGGCAGGCGGAGCACAGGTCTTAAGGAGAAGGGAGGCTTCTTGTGCAGAACGGGGGGACTGTGAAGCAAATATAACCATTATTAATTCATTGGCATGGATTTGTACCCTGCTCAGAGGTGAGCAGCCCAAGAAAACAGAAAACAGTTGTTTGGTGTGGGGTGCGTAACATCCACATTGTGCACGATGAACTGGAAGGCTCTCAGCCCCGATGTGAGCATCTCAGTGTGTGTTTGGATGGTGAGAGGATGCAAGAGTGTCCCTTCAGGAGATGCTGTGACAGATTCTGGTCTCTGGAAGAGCTCTGGCTGTCCCTTGATCACAGCAATAGTCCTGAGACAGGCAGTCTGTTCTCCCCTTGCTTACCTGAAGGCAGAGGGAGAGCTGAAGAGCTTTCTATTAGAGCTTACAAACTGTTATTCAGCCTAGAAATTCTGCACTGGCTGAATTGAGTGCTGCTTCTGCCATCCATGTAGCCCCGCTTCCATACCAGGACTGTGATAGGGTATTGTAAGAGACACCCCATTTGATGTAGTGCTCTACAGGCAGTGATCTTGCACTTGCACAGCTTAGTTTGGGTGAAACTTGTAAGAAAGACTTTGAATAAAGGTGGTCTTATAGCTGGTGGAGTAGGAAGCCTGTTTGTATCACGGGAGTCAGCAGCAAGCCTCCTCCCTCTACAGCCTTGAGTCAGTGAAACGTTAATACGTGTTGGTGTGGGGACAGAAGGGGCCAAGGACTTGTGTCTTGATGGATGCATGTGGGGCAGATGCCCGCTGGGTGCTGCCAGGTTCATGGATGTGCTGTGCATGAAGGTGGAGAGAGGGGCTTGGTTCATGTCTGGAACCTGGTCCCACAGGGAATGGGTGCTGGGATGGGCCAGGGACAGCTGTGGGCACGCACGGAGAGCCAGCTCTCTGCAAACAAGGAGGTGGTTTTCAGCCTGCTTAGCTTGAAAAACTTTCTGTAGACAGAGACCTCAGACACCATCCCTGAAGGAGCTCCAGGTGGCCTAGCCAGAAGAAGTTTCTTGTGCCCTTGTTCAGCTTCTGTGAGTTCTCCAGATGCTGTTTTGTGCTGCTTTGAATGCTTTTGTGCCTCGGTTTTCTTTCTTTTCTGTGATGTTGTGTGATCTCTGCTTCTGAAGGTCCCACCCCTTTGGCTCACCATCATCTTCAGCTCTGCATCTGGATGGGGTGGTCTCTTCTACGCATCCTTTTTGCAGCCCCATACAGCTGTTGAGGTTAATCTCAGGGAAATAGGGCCTGCTTGTTTTCACAAGGGCAGGAGAGAAGGTTTCAGCTCAAATGCTGTATCAAACAAATGAACTCAAATGAAACCTTTGGCTTTCATCTGTTGTTGTACCACTCTTACTAGCAACCTAGAACAGCAGTACATTCAAAAGCTTGGCTTGCAAGCATGGCTCCTGGTACCATACTGAAACAGATCATTCTGCAGTAGCTATATCTGATTCAGCTTTTTTGCCCTGGATGTTAAGAATTGCAGTTCCGACATTAAGTGTTGCGATTGAAAATTGCTTAAAATGGAGGCACTGGGTGCCCTGCTGAGAGGGTTAGTGCAGCCAGTATGGGAGGGTGTAGCCCCACCACACTCTGGACACAGCAGACTTACTGCACTTGGAAGCACATTATTTCACTGTGATTTCTCTTTTCCAGCTCTGTGTGTCTGTCTCCTGTCCAAATTGGTGTCAGACGTAGCTTGGTCGTCATTGCTAGGCTTTTATCAAGTCTGCCTGGGAAATGCCGCTGGTGGAGATTCATACCTTTTCCCTCTCCCATTCCTGTGACTGTTAGGAAGTTTTCCTGCTGCCTAACTGGAGACGTCTCTGATGCAGTTAAAACACATATTTTTTGACTGTCTGTCTCCCCTTAGACTTTGAAAGCAGATGATTTATATCCTCTTTGTAGCAAGTTTTTTCTGTGTTTGAAGCCTGCTGTCATGTCTTCCCTCCATCATTGCCATCCCAAAGCTTTTAGGATTTCTTAGCAGGTCACACATCTTGGATCACTGGTTTGTGGTTGTACCACTCACCACTGAATTCTCTAACCGTCTGGCACCTTTCCTAAGAGCAGCGCCCAGAGCCGACGTCTTTTGTCTGGCATTCATGTTGATGATGATGAGAAACACCTCATGCTGAACTGAAATCCCAGTGCAGGCGTGTACAGTGGGGCAGGAGCACACAGTCCAGTGTCATCCTCTCTGCATGCTTGTTGTATATTGTTTCTGTCCTGGAAATACAGACAGCTCATGGTTAAGTGTTTCAGCACGGAGCCAGTCTACCTCATTCCTTGCTTGTATTTTCAGAGCAGGGAACATGCTTGGAAGGAAAGAAAATACACAGACAACATCCAGGTAGGTAAATGATGGGATTGCTCAGCCTTTCCCCTTGCATCAAGTCAGTGGAAAATTGTCACTGACATGAAGCCAGCTGCTGAATCAGGATGGATGGCAGTGGACACTCTTGGCTCCAGAAAGAGCCATGCATGCTGTTGTGGTTTAACCCAGCTGGCAACTGAGCACCACGCAGCCGCTCGCTCACTCCCCCCCTCCCTCAGTGGGATGGGGGAGAGAATCGGGAAGAAAAAAAGAAGGTTAGAGCTGAGGGCTGAGATAGAGACAGTTTAATAAGAGAAAATAATAATAATAGTAATAATGAGAATGGTAAGAGAATATACAAAATGAATGATGCACAATGCAATTGCTCATGACCCGCCGACCGATGCCCAGCCTGTCCCGAGCTGCAATCACTCTCCCTGTGACTGACCAACTAACCCCCACGAGCATGATGTTATATGGTATGGAATAGCTCTTTGGTTGGTTTGGGTTAGCTGTCCTGGCTGTGCTCCCTCCCAGCTTGTTATGCACCTGGATGAGGAGGAGAAGCTCAAAAAGTCCTTGAGTAGTCTGAGCACTACCCAGCAACAACTAAAAACATCAGTGTGTTATCAATATTCTTCTGGTACTAAATCCAAAACACAGCACTATGCTAGCTACTATGAAGAAAATGAACTCTATCCCAGCTGAAACTGGGACACATGCTTAACCTTGTCGTCTGTTTGGCAGATGGGGGCATGGTGGCTGATAGTTCTGCTCTGTGCACCTGGGAATTAGAAAATGAGTGCCCTTCCTGCCAGCCAGTGGTGGGTTGCATGGAGGTCCTGGCTCCTATGTCTTTTGGTGTCGCCTCTCCCCTCCCACAGCGGGGATCTGCTGTTAGATTTTGAGGGCATGGTAGGAGATGCTGGGTGGCAGATGGTGGGCGCTTTGGAGTTTGCTAGTCCCCAAGAACTGGGAAAGAGCAGAAGGCTGGCATGCATTGAAGAGCGTGCAATACAGGAGCTGGGCACACTAAGTGAGATTTCCTGCCCCCAGAACTTCATGGTCAGGTTAGAAACCCATCTCCCACCTGACCTTGATGTAGTGTAAATTCCTCCCTGCTCCAACGGGGTGCAGCACAGCCCGTGATGTGTGTCCAGACATTGCTGGAGATGTGCATGGTGACTCACAGGGGAAGGAGGTGAGGTCTGGTTTGTAGCTACTTCTCCTCAGCCTGAGCGGCACGGTCAGACCACCCGGCCGTGGATCTCTGGACAAGCTGAGGGGGTCTCATAGCTGCCAAAGACACTCCAGTTCCCTCCGCTTCCAGCTGTAATGTGACTCCCTCCCGTTTGTTCTCTATTTGACCATGTCAGATACTTCTTATAATCTGATTCTGCTCAAGTGCCTTATTCTGGTGTGGTTTTTTTTAATGTTCCCCCCCGCCCCCGCTTAATTTTCTGCTCTTTGAGCAAACAAAAGCAGCTCATAGATGGGGCTGAAAGTGTCAGAACATGAATAGGCCAGGAGTGCATGCTGGAGGGGTCAGCTCATAACAGCGAGTGGAGTCATACCCAAGAGCTGGGATTTCCAGGAGATAAGGTGCCCATCAATCTTCTTTTAGGTCTTCCTCGGGGTATAAGGAAAATAACTTCCCGGTCTGTACACCCTCCAGCTCCTGGCACTATTGATGCCGAGGGTATCAAAGGTGGTAAAAGGCAGAATAAAGTGCTGTCAATGTCTTCAGTTACTAGACTGTCAGGGCTGATGTGATGTGGTGGTCTGAGACTCAGATTGGACCCAGCCGCACATAGACTCTTCTCAGAGAAGGAGTCTAGAAAGCCAGGGTGTCTGCTCCGAACCTCGTGACTCGAACGGGAGGGTCCTCCTCATCCTCTGCATCCACGGCCTCTCCATGAATCATTCTAACACGGGTGTAAATTAATTTTCCTTTCTGTACTTCTTCCATACAGTAGTAGAGTGAAATTTTTGAATCTTTAACTAAATCGCTGGTTTGATTAAAACAAATTTTGTCAAATCACTTTGTTAATCGACTGATGATTGGGTGCTATTAAAATATCACATTTCTAATCCTGTGATTTGCCATAAAGGCACAAATAAATTCTAAACTGTTACTAAATCAGATTGCATAAAGTCATGCACTCGTGACAAATTGGCGTAGCTGGCAGGATCCTCAATTGGTGTTCATGACACCTGGCTGCTGTGACTCCTTCACAAAATACTGTGCACCAGAGGAGAAGGTGCTCTCATTTGGGTCTGGATTAGGCTACCATATGTCTGGATTTCCTCAAACATATTTCACTTTTTCCATGTGGTTATTTCGTCCAGGAGCAAGAGAAGTTCATTCAGATTCACAAATTTCATGCACAGTGCAGGCAAAAAAACCCCCTCCTGCTGTAAGGCAAGATCAAATTTGTGACCACCTGAGGAACCTGAATGCACATAAGTCCATGGGACCTGATGAGATGCATCCCAGAGTCCTGAGGGAATTGGCCGATGTAGTTGCCAAGCCCCTCTCCATGATATTTGAAAACTCATGGCAGTCAGATAAGTCCCCGGTGACTGGAAAAAGAGAAACATTGTGCCCATTTTCAAAAAGGGTAGAAAGGAAGACCCTGGGAACTACCGACCTGTCAGCCTCACCTCTGTGCCTGGGAAGATCATGGAACAGATCCTCCTAGAAGCTATGCTGAGGCACATGGAGGCCAGGGAGGTGATTCAAGATAGCTTCACCAAGGCCAAGTCCTGCCTGACGAACCTAGTGGCTTTCTATGATGGTGTGACAACAACAGTGGACAAGGGAAAACCAATGGACGTCATCTATCTGGACTTCTGCAAAGCCTTTAACACGGTCCCCCACAACATCCTTCTCTCTAAATTGGAGAGCTATGGATTTGAAGGGTGGACTGTTTGGTGGATAAGGAGTTGGTTGGATGGTCGCATCCAGAGGGTTGTGGTCAACGGCTCGATGTCCGGATGGAGACCAGTGACGAGTGGTGCCCCTCAGGGGTCCGTACTGGGAGCAGTGCTGTTTAATGTTTTCATCAATGACTTAGACAGCAAGATCGAGTGTACCCTCAGCAAGTTTGTGGATGACACCAAGCTGAGTGGTGCGGTTGACACACCAGAAGGACGGGATGTCATCCAGAGAGACCTGGACGGGCTGGAGATGTGGGCCTGTGTGAACCTCATGAGGTTCAACAAGGCCAAGTGCAAGGTCATGCACCTGGGTCGGGGTAACTCCTGGTATCAATACAGGCTGGGGGAAGAAAGGATGGAGAGCAGCCCTGCCGAGAGGGACTTGGGGGTACTGGTGGATGAAAAGCTGGACATGAGCCGGCAGTGTGCGCTGGCAGCCCAGAAGGCCAACCGTACCCTGGGCTGCATTAGGAGAAGTGTGGCCAGCAGGTCGAGGGAGGTGATTCTGCCCCTCTACTCTGCTCTGGTGAGACCTCACCTGGAGTCCTGCATCCAGCTCTGGAGCCCTTAGCACAAGAAGGACGTGGAAGTGTTGGAGTGGGTCCAGAGGAGGGCTACAAAAATGATCCGAGGGCTGGAGCACCTCTCCTATGAGGACAGGCTGAGGGAGTTGGGGTTGTTCAGCCTGGAGAAGAGAAGGCTGCGGGGAGACCTGGTTGTGGCCTTTCAGTACTTAAAGGGGGCCTATAGGAAAGATGGGGAAATCTTTTTAGTAGGGCCAGCTGTGACAGGACAAGGGGTAATGGTTTTAAACTGAAGCAGGGTAGGTTTAGACTGGATATAAGGAAGAAATTCTTTACACTGAGGGTGGTGAATCACTGGAAGGGGTTGCCCAGAGAGGTAGTGGAGACCTCATCCCTGGAAACATTCAAGGCCAGGCTGGATGGGGCTCTGAGCAACCTGATCTAGTTAGTGGTGTCCCTGCTGACTGCAGGGGGGTTGGACTAGATGACCTCTAGGGGTCCCTTCCAACCCAAAACATTCTGTGATTCTATGATTCTATGAAATCTGTAATCCTAGGGTAAGTGGGATGCGATGGGACAGATGGGAACATGCTAGCCTACAGTGAAGCACATGCTCCATCACCTGGACATGCATACGCCCATTTGTTTTGTCTGACATTTCCTGCAGAGTAGTAAGTATGCCACAGCATAGCTCTCTGAACACTGCTTCTGAGTGCTGCAGACATCCCCAGACTTCACAGCCCTTTTAGGAGCTCACACCTTCACCAAGGAACTAGGACCTTTGCAGTCACATTTCACAGATGAGTCATGGAAAGCTCATTTTCCATAAACAGCCTCGTAAAAGAGTCAGAGCTAAAGCAGAGCAAAGTCCCTTCAGTGCTGCTGCATCGTGATGGCCCTGGATTCTCCATCTTTAACTGTCTGTTCTTTAGAGGTCACATAAGCATTTCTATGTTGATGTCTGGTAAGCACAGAAGGGCTGAGTAGGCTGTGCTTGAGGGCATCAAAGTACCCAGTGGTTTTCTGGGCACCTTTTCAGGTTCCAGGAAGAGGAATCCCACCCATTCTGAGGGCTGGGCTGAGAACTGCTACTGCTTTGCTGTTTTATCTTAACTGCTGAGCCAAGGACAATATGACTGTGTCTTTAAAAAAAAGGACCAACAGATCTTGCAAGCAGCAAACTTTCAGTACAATTCTAGGTCAATTCCCTTCTGGTCTTCCTTGCATGAGCTATTGCTGACTGTGCTTGCTGCATTTGTGACTTAACCTGTGCATATGCAGAAACAGCAGAGCTAGTTGCTATTTTAGTGAAGCTGCACTCTGTGCTGCACATTGAAGACACCTCCAGAGATCTCTCTGCTTATCCTCAGGGCTTCCTTATGCTGTTCCAGTTCTCTGAATCTCTACTGCTTGCAAGGGGCTGGACCAGACAAAGTTTTCATAGTCAGAGAGCTTGGATTCTAGGAAGACCCCTGTTCTTAGCAGGTGGCAGAAGTTGCATCCATGACTTCACTTTCTTTGCCTCCATCTGCTATATTCTGGACCTTGGACAAGAGATGAGGATCCTTTTATTTTGCGACCAGCTTGCATGAAGGTTCCTCTGCTCTGCAGTTGAGGCTCTCCACACAACCAGATCTGTCTCTCAGGGTAGTCCTTCTTTCAGCTCAGAGGCAAGCACCCAGAAATGCCCGTTGTGAGAGGCTTCAGGGAATAACTCACATCTGTATGTCCTTGCTATATCTCTTGCAGTTGCATTACCCTGCTTAGAGAGGCAGAGGAGCTGCTTTCTCTATTTATGCCAGCAGTGAGTGTCTATGAAGCAAATGGATGCATTTTACTCTAATTCATATAGCGCACTGCATATTCTTTCATGAGATGTGAATGCTCCCAGTTCTAGGGTTGCACATCTCAATTATCAGAAGCTGTCTAGGAAATGTTGTCCAGCCTGAAAAATCTTGTGCTGATTGCCTGCTGCAAGCTGGTAAGCAGAGATCTGAGGAGCGCTTGCAGGGATGTCTGTATCCTACTCCAGGAACTCTTGGAAGCTTCAGAAAAAAATCTCCTGAATGTTCTTTGTTGGAAGACGTAGAAATAACAACTGCAAGGTCCCAGGACTTGGTCTTTGAGAGCTGGGTGAGGGGATGATAGGGCTAAACTCATTCTTTGCATCAGCTGTATGGTTAGAAACATATGGACGCTAGTACAATCTGCAGTCCTTTCCAACCCCTGCCATTCCGTGATTCCCTCTGGCCAGCCCCTCTGCTCCACCTTCAGCCCTGGGGATTAGACACGGCATGCAATCATACTGTCTCTCCCAGGAACACATATGGCATTGTGTCTAGCAGAACAAAGAGTGGAGGGTGGTCAAGATGGATGAAGTACCACATTAGGAGTGAATAAATCAACCCTGTCCTTCCAGGAAGGTAGAGGGAGGACAAGGAGTGACTGGAAAACCTGCTGCTTTAATCAAAAAACAAGGAAGAGACTTGTAGCTTTAGACTGATGTCCCTTGTGCCCTGCCATGCAAGCACAGGAGCTGAGTGAAGAGGCTGGACCAGGAAAAGGGAAAAGGTCTATCAGTGGCTTGTGACTGGTTCCTGCGTTGTCCTGAGAGCAGTGGAAGGGCAGATCTGGGTGAGCTGCATGAAGACCATCTGTGCTGGGGACATGCTTGGGAGACAAGTGTCTCTGTAGTCCTTTTAGTACCTATACACCCACCTATGCATTTGATATTTGGCCTGCATTTATACATAACACAGCATTTGGTGTGTTGAGAGCTCTGATGGAGAACTTCTAGGAATGTTGACCTCTTCCCTCTGCAAGGATCTTCTTGTAGACACCATAGCTTGCACTGTCTAATAGCTGAGATCTGTCATAGCCCTGGCTGTGCTGTTCTCAGTAACAGCCAGCTGGAAGATTGTCTCTTGCTGAGGAACCATGTCTTATCTGCTGCATGGCTTGTGGCAGACAGGCTGTACGCACAGGGGCTTATTTTACTTAGTGAAGATGTGAGCTTTTTCAGTTGTAAATCATGAGGTTTCAGTATGATTTGGTGGCACCATGCCCCTGTTTTTCTCCAGTTCAGCCTCCTGTTCAGAGCAGGACTATTATGAACATTAGATCAAGGAGGATACGGCTTTGTCTAATCAAGTCATGAAAGGATTTCCAGGGATGGAGACCTATCACCACTCGAGCAACCTCTAGTGTGGAACACTCCTCCACATTCCTTCCCAACAAGTTTTTCCTAATGTCCATGTGTTTGCTTTTTTTGGGATCAGTGTTGTCCTGGTTTTGGCTGGGATAGAGTTAATTTTCTTCCTAGTAGCTGGCATAGTGCTGTGTTTTGGATTTAGTATGAGAAGAATGTTGATAACACACTGATGTTTTAGTTGTTGCTCAGCAGTGCTTACACCAGTCAGGGACTTCTCAGCTTCCCCTGCTCTGCCAAGTGCACAAGAAGCTGGGAGGGGGCACAGCCAGGACAGCTCACCCCAACTGGCCCAAGGGGTGTAATCCATATCATAGAACATCATGCTCAATATATGAACTGGGGGGAGTTGACCAGGGGGCAGTGATCGCTGCTCGGGGCTGGGCTGGGTGTTGGTCAGCGGGTGGTGAGCAATTGCATTGTGCATCACTTGTTTTGTATATTCTTTTATCATTCTTATTGTTATTCTTTTCTTCTGCTGTTCTATTAAACTGTCTTTATTTCAACCCACGGGTTTTACTTTTTTTTTCCAGTTCTCTCCCCCATCTCACTGAGGGGTGGGGGGGAGTGAGTGAGCGTCTGGGTGGTGTTCAGCTGCCTGCCGGGTTAAACCACAGCAAGTGTCTCCCACTGTACCAGATGCAGTCTGCTGATGCTGCACGTATTCAGGCTGTTTTTCACCATATTTTATCCAAGAGGGTTTTTCTTTTAATCATGTCAAGAGGTACACTGTTCCACTGGGATTGTATTTGCGAATTTTATGATATTCCCAGTCATCTCTTGCCCTGCCGTCCAAATTGTAGGTGCTTTGAAGTCCAGCTGAATGTTAATTCTACAAATTGAAATAGGAGAGAGCTGTCTTTTCTAAGCACCGACTAATCTTGGGCATTTAATTCCTTCTTTTATTTCCTTTATCCCTTATTCACCGTTAGCATTTTACAGGTAGTCTGCACAGGATGTCTGTATCTTGCTGTGTGTTCCTGCTTTCCGTAGGAATGATATTGCAGTAACGAATATCTCCTGTCTTGGAGATGGGAGCTCCTCCTGGAGAGGCGCCTTGAACCTCCAGACCACACACTCCCTCCCACCTCAGGAGCAGTTAGAGCTAGAAGTGCCTTGGAGCCAGGCAGTTAATTTCCTTTTGGAAAGAGAATGTTCCTGCTGTAAGAAGGAACTGCTGCATACAGACAATATAGTGATTCTCCTCCCCCCGCCCCCCCCCGCCCCTCCCCGGTGTGAGTAAACCTAACCACTAAAGCTGTAATGAGCGTGAAGTTGTTTGAGAACGCTGCACCTCTGGGACTGTTTGGGGATCTAGCCAGTTGCATGTAATCTCAGCTTTCTTTCTGCCTTTGAACATCCCTTCTTTCAAGATTAGCTTCCCAGGATTGCTGCTTTCTTTTTCAAATAACTTGCATTTCTTTGTTTTGTTTGGGATAGCTAGCCCTCATGGTATCAGAGATCCTTTGCACCTAATGTTTTCTGCACAAGAAATTTAATTGGCTAAGAATATGGACAAATGCAGGGCTAACATAGGTAAAACATGCCAAGGTAAAGGTGAGCAACAAAAATGACTGTGAAAGCAACTGGTGATCTGCCAGGACTGATTTTTTACAGGCACGTGTATTTGTCCAAGGTGAGGTTGCCTCTGAGCTGTGCCAGTAGACTGGGAGGAGGCAGGGAATAGGACAGGACTTGTGTCCTAGCCCAAATCTTCCAGTGTGATGTGGGATGTGAGCTTTGTGGATCTTTGTGTTGATGGGTGCTTGTAAAGGTACTGTTCAACTGCCCAGGATCAAGCAAGACAGATTCCTGGCATTTAGTAGTCATCCCAGCAGGACACGATACGATACCGTGCCAGTAACAAGGACATTTTGGTTTAGAATTGCTTAGATCCCCACTTGTCAGGTGACGATGACTTGTCTTCCTGCCACTGAGTGCATGCTTCCCTTCAAACACTTACTCAGGTGAATGAGCGGTCTGAGTCTTGCTGTAACTGAAAAGCTGCTTGGTTGGGTTCCTCCCTCAATCTGGAGTATCGCGATCCAGCATCACTGATAATACCGTTCACCAAATGCACATTAAATGGATCAATATGGGGCAAAACTGAGCCCTCTCCCAGTCTTTGCCCATACTCCCCGCTGATTGTGTGGGGCTCTCTTTCACCCATAGCCTTCTTGCCTGATCTGCATTTCTTTTCCTTTGGGCAATAGGATCTTCTCCACTGTCCCTGCCGTGTGCCTTTTATTGTCTAGGTCCTGTGGAAAGAGCAGGAGTCAATAGCCTGAATTGCCTTTTCTGCCCACCACTGGTAGTTTCCTATTTGAAATCCATTGCGTCAGTTCCATTAAGCTTCACTGCTCTCTGTGGGAAGGAGTTCTTGTGTTTAGCATGCTTTATGTATCTAAACACCATTTAAAATGCTGTCTGTCAGAGGGCTGTGGTGCAGTTACAAACCTGACATGCAGAACGTCATTGTCAGTGGGAAAAAAACCCAACAAATGACTGTAACTATTCCTGTGATCTCTCAAGCCTCTTTTTTCCCTTCGTATGAACAAAATTAGTTTTGGTTTTGGTCCTAAACCACCTGAAGGCTAAATGATGCATGCATCCAGACTGTCTCGTTCACTCGCCATCTTTCAGGCTTTCCTCACCCGCAATGTTGTGTCTTTCATGCTTCCTGTGCTCTGCGTTACCGGGATTCATCTCCTCTTAAACTTGCTGCCACATGGCCCTGCTGTAGGGACTGCTGGTGCACGCCCAGGTCATCTAGCTCGTGATGGAGAGAGCCGTCTTTTCTCCCCTGCGCTCTCCTCTCTCCATCAGAAATGTGCAACGGGTGCAGCGATGGGTCATGCCAAAGGCGTGAAGACTGGCAGAGAAAAAATGTGGCTGTCGCTTGCTGGCTGAGGGTTGGTGCGAGAAGGTCAAATGGGGAGAGTGAGCCTGTGCTGGGGTTTGGGGAGCGGGGGTCTGCAAGCCTTGCTGGGACGGCTGGTCCTTATGTCACGGAGCATTGTGTTTCTCCCCTTGCAGATGTCGTGGCACCCACAGTACCGCAGCTCCAAGTTCCGCCACGTGTACGGCAAAGCTGCCAGTAAGGAGAAGTGCTATGACTGTGTGCCCATCACTCGCAGCGTCCACGACAACCAATTCTGTGCTGTCAACCCCCACTTCATTGCAGTGGTGACCGAGTGTGCAGGTGGGGGAGCCTTCCTCGTCATTCCCATCCACCAGGTGAGCTCTGCCAAGGCGAGCTGGCTTTCGTGAATGCGTCAAGAGGCTGGAGGAGAGCTGGGCTTTCTAGGGAGCTCGATTGCACAGAGGATGTTCAGTTAATGCTGCTGCCTGAATTGCAGAATGAGGGAAGGGGCTCCCAATGTCCTGGCAGGTGATTTCTGGGTTGTGTGTGCTTACACGTCTTACATTGCTGCTTGCAGTTTTTTAGCACCTTCCTTCATTTCACGGCTCATTTGCCTTTCTTGTATAACCAGCAGGAACTGTGCTGTTCAGATGTTTGTCTGCTAGGAGAAATTGCAAATAAAAAAGCAGTTAGTAGATACAGAGGGTAAACCCCATGCTTTAGTGGCATGGCTTCAGCTGTGCCCAAAGGAGAGTATGGTATGTTTTGCTCCACCTTCTCCTTTGTGAAAGAACGGAGATAGGTTATCAGGCAATGAAGCTCTTAAGCTTCAAGCACTGGTGCTGGAGAAACTTCCCTTTTGGAAACAAATCCCATGTTTATGGGTTTTGATGACTTAGGGATCTGGTGAGAGGGAGAAGCTGGCTGTCTGATGTTTATTGCTTCAGAAAAATTAGGCGTGCACTAATGTGGATTAACTTCAATATGAGATTACGAGCTCTCTGGAATCAGGGCAGAACAGATGAAAGGCAAAAGTTCAGCCTTTAATTAAAAGTTAATTGATGGTGTTATTTCAGTGCCACTTTTTCAACACGTTATTTGCTAAGGATGAAAGTGAACCAGCTATGCTTAAAGAACCTAGCACAGTTCTCTGCCCTTCTAGGCTTTGTTTATTCAGCTCCTTCACTGGTGGTGCTGTTCAGAGATGGTCCTTCTAAAATTAACCACTACCCTGTTTTTCTTGACTGAGTCGCTTCTGCCCCCTCGACCATGATCTGCTGAGGCTGAAGAACTTGTCTTTATCATCGAGCTGCATCTATAAGCAGGCAGCTGGTGACTGTGGGACATAGGGTGGGACCCAGCTCTCAAAGGGTTGGCAAAACGAGCTGCAGGTGCTTGCACTGCTCACTATTAATCCTTCTGTGTTCTCACCTCAGCTTGGCTAATCTTTAGTAGCAATTCTTTCATTCTTAACACCTGCTCAGATAGTCCACCCAGATCTGAAATACTGCTTGCAGAAGTCAAAGGCATGGTAGAACTAGAAGATACAGAAAAGGATAGTTAAAGTATGTCAACAAAAATGTGAAATTACTTTCACGTGAGGAAAGATTTGTGGGTTAGGCGTCAATCAGTCTGGGAAAAAAGACAAATGAGCAAGATATACAAAACTGTGAAGAGGGTGGGGAAGCAGTTCTTTATTTGTATGGTGAAGGATATCTTGGAGACCAGGGAGCAGACCATTAGCAGCAGATGTGAATGCTTTTGCAGTTCAGATGTGGAGCTCACTGCTCCGGATGGTGACAAGCCCAGAAGAATGAAGGGGTTCAAAACAGGGTGGAGTTATTGGAGAGGAGTTGGTTTATGAACTGTATTTGTTCAGATGCAGGTCCCCTTGTGGGTTGACCTCAGGAGGTCCCTTGAGGGTTGACCTTTGGTGGTGGGCAATGGAAAAGGTCTGTTCTCCAAATACCTGTTCCTCACCTATGCTGGGGGAGGAAAGCGGCCTCAGAAAGGGGTTCCCCGAGTTGGAGGACTGCGATACCAGTTACTTTTTTTCACGATACACTTACAAACTGGTGCCACCTGGTGAAAAGCATCAGTATTTGACTTGTGCTCCTTGTGGTGGTATTCGTGGCTGCCATCTCCCGCTGTGGTAGTGATCCAGACAATGTACTGGGCTCTTGGCTTGTGTCCCTGGCTGCCAGGGGCTGGTCTGGAGACATATGTCTAGGACAGTGTTGCCCTCTCATGATGGACAGCTGATCTGTGGTTACTTTTGACTGGATTCTCAGGGAGCAGCCACATCCCAAGCATACTGTAGTGTGGAGGAAAAGCCCAAGAGACAGGACATCACATTTAGCCAAAGCAGGAGATGATAGCCGGGACAGGGAGGGCTGCACTTTCCGGGGAGGATGAACAACCTACTCGGGGAGCTGCTCTTGTCCTTCCATGCTTTTTTCAGTTCATTCTGCATGTGCTACTGGAGGGGCTGCCTGCCTCAGGACGCGCTCAAATGCAGACTCAACCTCGCTCCGTTTAACCATGCCTCCTTGCTTTGTTGTGCTCCTCTCCTGCTGAGTCATGGACACCAAGCTCTCTCCTCTCTTCTTGCATAAATACTGCTTCTTGCCTTCTGCACCATTCTTCCTCTCTGAGAGCCTGGGGGTGAGGTAGGATTGGGAGCAGTGGGGGTTATGTAGGGAAAGAGCTCTTTGCCATAGATATCCTTCCTTCAGCAGGCCTTTGCATTCAACCTGAAGAGGAGTTAGTTGAATATTTGCCACCCCTTGGAGAACGGTCTTCTTTTGGAGGGTGTGTCAGTTAGGTCCTCAAGAAGATAGAATCATAGAATGTTTTGGGTTGGAAGGGACTCCTAGAGGTCATCTAGCCTAACCCTCTTGCAGTGAGCAGGGACACCGCTAACTAGATCAGGTTTCTCAGAGCCCTGTCCAACCTGTCCTTGAATGTTTCCAGGGATGGGGCCTCCACTACCTCTCTGGGCAACCCCTTCCAGTGATTCACCACCCTCAGTGTAAAGAATTTCTTCCTTATATCCAGTCTAAACCTACCCTGTTTCAGTTTAAAACCATTACCCCTTGTCCTGTCACAGCTGGCCCTACTAAAAAGATTTCCCCATCTTTCCTATAGGCTCCCATTGTGCCATTGAAGCCAGCTGGGTGGAATGGCAGGACATCTCATCAGGGAGGGAAGTGGCTGTGGCCACAGGGGCTGCCTGGTGCCCAGAACAGACTGAATGCCTTTGTAAATCTTGCAAGCCTGAGCAGACACGGGCTTAGTGACTGTAACTGGAAGATGAGCTGCTTTCCCAGTGTGGCCTGGGTGTAGATTTGGTGTCTGACACAGATGTGTTGGGGAAGTGCATGCACCGCATGCCAGAGAAGGATCTTGACTCAGAGGCAATTTTGTGGCCTTCCTTTGAAAGACAAAGGCCTGCCTTTTTCCTTCTCTGATGACAGGGTTTGGTTGAGACTGCATCTGTCTCTTCCTTTGCAGCATAAAGCGAAGGGATAGCAAAATGAGAACAAAGCCCCGAGAGGCAGGGAGATATTTGCGTCCAAGTCTTTGCAGTCTCCAGTCTTCCAGTGTGTCAGCACCAGGTGTGAGAGGGAGGACATCTGTGGTTTTGTAGACCTTCTAGATGCAAACCCTGCTCCCTTCTCTCTGGGGCAAGAACTATGGAATGAAACCTGCAATGACCCCTCAGGCCTTACCTAACTGATGCTGTATACGAGTGCTATGCCATGATGGGATGACAAGGTGTGTTAGTGCCCTTTGGAGAACACCTGAGAAGTGGGGCTGACCCATCTCATGGTAATCTACCCCGTACAAATCTGCTGGGAGGGTTTTAACAGCTGTCCCACTAGAAGTGGTTTTCATCAAGGAACTCTGAGTTTGGCTACTTTTAAAAAATTCTGGGATTTTAGAAGGTGAGTAGTTGAAAAATTACTCATTTTCAAGCTCTGCAAATAACTGTGGAAGTCAGGTACCTCTGCATGAATGACAACACGTCTGGTTACTAAAATAGTTTTTGATCTGTGGAATAAAATTCCCCCCCCCCCCCCCAAATACCTTTACTTCCACATACAGATGTGCATCTGAGACCGACAGCCCTACCTGCCATATACGGTTTTTTTGGCAGCCTGGGGGTGTGGGTCCTGCTCTGTCCCAGGGCTGCAGGGTTGCACTGGGGCTGGTGGGACTGATGACCGGGAGGGCAAGGGCTCCTCTTCCAGGGCAAGCTGAGCCTGCTGGGGACGTGGGGGTAGGAGAAACTTGCAAGATGGGGCAGGCAGAGCGGTCTCAGGGCAGCCTGGGAGTCTCCAAAATGGGGCGGGGAGCAGACAGGCAGCCAGCTCTGGGAGGGGATGGCATTCCCATAGGGATCAAGGGATCCCTGTGGAGCTGGCTGCCCAGCCCGTTGAGCTGCCAGCTTGAAACCAAGCCCTGAAGCCTGCAAAAGGACAACTGTGGGCAGGGGAACGCTGCTTATTAAAGGCCTTTTCTCTCTCTTCTGCCTTCCCAAATCACTTTGTATTGTTGCTGTTATAAAAGGGGATTGTTTTAGACTGTAGTCTAAAAAAGCACAGTCTTTTACATTTCAAAGTCCTCTGGGTGTGTTCAGTTAAAGCAGGTTAGTCCCAGTCTATGTGACAAACTTTCCAGTGAAGCCAGAATAGTTACACATCGTCTCCTGTTCTGCATTCAAAGCTGTACAAATTTTCAAGGCTGGGAAAATTACATCCTAGCTACTTCCAGGTTAGGGCCAGCACTGATTCCCCACTGTGCACTCTTAGGGCCCACCTCTGGAGAGGTGCGGGGAGTACACCCACAGAAGGGTCTGCTCTCCAGGCGAGCACACGTTTGCATTTATTTTGATTTACGGTTCTTCCAGGTGGGATAAATGCAAGCAGGTAAGCATCACCAGCGTGCCGCCATGTCTCTCTCCTTAGATGACTTACTGTTGCTCTTGGAAAGATGTCTGGGATGCTGCTTCAGTGTTAATAAATTCCCCAGCACCCTTCCTAGCACATAACAAATACATCGACTTGACTTTGTAGCAGATTGTGCCTGCAGTGTGGGTTTATCCTGATGCAACACAGCCCCCAAGTGGCACAAGGCCCTCAATACTGCTTAGTGCACTTTGTGCAGGATTTTTACCAGTGAAGGTGCCGTCCAAACATGGCATTTTTTTTGAGAGTCTGTAATGCTGATTGAATCTGGTGAATGGACAGATTTGTACACTATCAGGGAGAAATAGGTAGCTTGTTGAAAGAAAAACTGCACTTGTATTTGGTGTCGCAAATGTCTTTTTATTTAAAAAATAAATACTAGCTGATGAGGCTAAAAGATAAAAGCTAAAACATTTTTTTCTGCTTGTAAGAAATGTCTTCTTAAAGAGATTATTTTTTTTTCTCCCAAGGTCTTTAAAAAATGAAAAGATTCAACTAATTCTTAAGTGTTTCCCCTCTAGTGTCTGAACCAAATACTGTCTTCTAACTTCAGCAGTCTTGCTTGCTGCATGTTTTACAGATTCCTTCATAGCAGTGTGTACTTAGGAAGCTCTGAGCTCTTCTTTCCTTTCTTTTTGGTGGTATCATCAAGACTTGCCTTGCAGGGACAGCAAAACCCCATTCTCCACAAATAGGGAGCCCCCAGGGCATTTGGAGCATAACAAGCAGAAAGAGGTTTCTTGCTGGAGCTGGCTTGGATCTTCCTTGCAAATGTCTTGCAATTCCATGGCTCACCTTAGGTGTGATGATATTTGTTTTTTTCAGACAGGCAAGCTCGACCCACATTATCCCAAAATATGTGGGCACAAAGGGAATGTTCTGGACATCAAGTGGAACCCATTCAATGACTTTGTAATAGCTTCATGTTCAGAAGATGCCACAGTAAGTTTATCAGCTTGTACTCTGTATTATTACATGGCTAATGTGCTTTTTGGGGAAAGGAGTAAAAAAGAACCCGAAAGGCCCACGGATGAGATCTGAAAGCATATATATACTTATAAAAAGGTCAGGTAAGAGTAAGATTCTTGTCTTTCTCTTGAGGTCAGACCTGTGTGATCCCTTTCAGATGATGCACCAAAATCACTTTGAGGAGGAAGATGTTTTGTGTGGTCCTGCGTCTTTTTGGGTGTGTTTGCGTGAGAAAAACAGAATATGAATTTAAAATTAAATGACTACCCAAGTGTAATTGCTGTGAAACTCTTCCTTTACTTTAGAATAAAAGCTTCAACACAATATAATCTGGAACAGCTATTTCAGACTAACTCCCTGCAGAGCAAGTTTGACCTTGTTCCTGCACTCAGTTACTCCATAAAGTCATGCTGGATCAGTTATGGGGTAGCTGAGGAATCTGCGTCATACTATTTTGCAAAAGACATAAATGAAATGAGCATTTTCCTGCTGAAACCACAGAAAGACTACAGAGATGCAAAGGTCCATGCTAATGCAAACCTGTAAAAAGGTATTCAATGCATTACATCAGGTTTAAGTTTCAGGCAATAAGTGGTTTGACTGAAGTTAGTATAATTAAGATGCAGTCACATATTTTACTTCAGTGAAGGTCCAGACTAGTTATTAGGAATTGAAAGATTCAATTCATGTTTGTAAAGGACAGTTTAGCTCATATCTACCCACTGAAAGCTTGCTTTCCATGTCCTGTCAAAAGTGTGATGTCGGTGAAATTGAGGACGTCTGACTAACTACTGTACTTTTTTCCAGAGATCCCACATGTGTTTTCTCCCTCTGGGTATATTCACCCTCTGCCACACAGCATCAGGGAGGTTTCCCTTGTCATTTCTTCCAGCCATGGCTTGGTGCACATCCTCTGCCATTTCAGCTGTGCCAAAAATCACTCTTTAATTGAAAATCTAGGCTCTTTGAATTATCCTTCCTGCTTAGTGACTTGCCTTTGCTTCTTTGCATATTCCTGTCTTTTTTGAAGGCATCTTTCAATTTCTGGGCTGCCTATGAGGGTTTATTTTATCTTCCAACCCATACGCCAAGTTTTCATCTTGTCTCAGAAAGGACTTGTGGCAGGAAGGCACCACCATGACCTCTCTTTTGAGCCTCAGGTGAGGAATGAGCACAAACTTCAAAGCTTCTTTCTGTAGTTACAGAATCACAGAACCATTTGTATTGAAAGGGAGCTTGGGCTGTGGAGGTCTGTGGAGCTGAATCTTGAAAACCTCCAAGGATGGAGATTTCACCATCTCTCTGGACAAACTATTCCTGTTCTTTACTGCTCCTGTAGGGAAATTTTTTACTTATATGCAGTCAGAACCTCCCCAGTGTAGTTAGTGATGCCTGGCTCTATTTTCTCAGTAATCTTCTAAGTATTGAAGGCTTCCATCAGTTTGCCCTGAAGCTGTCTTTTCTCCAGGCTGATCAAGGCCATCTCTCTCAGTTTCTCCTCACAGGCCAAGTGCTGCAGCCTCCTGAGCATCCTGGTGGCCTCCACTGGACTCACTTCAGTTTATCAGCATCTTTCTTGCATTGGGAGGTGCAAAACTGGATGCAGTAATCCAGCTATTTTTTAATGATTGTTGAGTAAGGGGGAAAATAGCTTCCCTTGGTCTAGTGTCTATCTTCCTGTTATTCCAGACTAGGAAGTTGCTAGTTTTCATCCCTGCCAGGGCATGCTGCTGGGTCCTATATATTCTTTTGTCCACCAGGACCCGGGGTCTATGCAGAAAGGCTGCTTTCTGTCAGCTTTCTTTTCCAATTCCCTGCTGAAACTTGGCACTGGATCATTCTCCAGGCTAAAGAATGGAAATACTGAGCTTGTCACTGGTCTCAACACCAAAAGTTGTTCTAAGAAGTCTTGCTGTTCATGGCTGTACTCTCTTTTTTGGCACTACCCTCCCATCATCATCCTGGCACCCGGAAATGGTATCTTAGGGGTCTCCTGCACACTGACACAGTGTAGGGACACCTCTTCCCTCCCTGCTAAGTAGTGAGGACAGCAGACTGTGTTTCTTAATGTGACTGTCTTTCCTGGTACCTGGTAGCTAGACCTGTGGAGGTCACTTAGCCCAAGCCCTGCTCAAAGCAAGCCAGTTGAATCAGGTTGCTCCAAGCCTTGTCCAGATGAGTTGGGAAGATCTCCAAAGCTGCAGATCCCTTGGCCTCACTGGGGCCTTCTTCCAGGGGTTGAGTACTCTTCTAGGGAAAATAGGGCTCCTCTGATCTCCAGGGAGTGCCCATGTTGCCGTTTGTGTCCATTGCCTTTGGTGGTCTCTGTGTGAGCACCTCCAAAGAGTCTGTTTCCATCTTCTCTGTGCCTTCCTGCATTGTAGTTGAAGGGCAGCCAGAAGACCTCACCTTTGCCTTCTCACTCCTGGACTTTTCCAGTTCTTTCCTTTCCAGCTCTCCTCAGATTTGCTGTGCTCCCATCACCTCCTCGTCTCAGGAGGCTGCTGTTGGACTCACTCCATGGGGTCACCATCTGTCTTACTTGTCCGGGCCTGTACTGGAGAGATCAGATCAGACATACTGTTGGGACATCTCCACAGCAACACTTCTCTGTCCTGAGAGAAGTCTGAGAAAGTTTTTGGGGTCCCAGATGCATCCACCACTTCCACTGAGCTGGGCATTAGAGCCAAAGCCTTCCTTGAAGTCTGCTGTTAAAGGCCTGGTTGCTCTCTGCCATTTCTGAGCATTAACATAAACCACTGTTCTGGATTTTGTGCAAGGATGCATCTGATTGCTCTTACTGTGCTGGGTCTCCCTGGAACTTTTGAGGAAGACCACAAGCTTCTGTGAAGATGGTGGGAATTTCCCATCACCCACATTCCTCAGAGGTTTCTTGGCTGTTAACCAGCCTTTCTGGAGCTTGCCTTGGTGGTACCACAGCTACCTTTTGTGGTGTGTAGATGCAGCATGAAGAGTGGCATGGATAGTCTCTGTGAACACCCAGTGCCCTTTCCAGTTCCCACTGCTGCTTCAGGCAGGATTAGAACTGAGGCCGATGCAAGTGGCCAGGGGCTGAGAGTTTGAAGAGCATGGAGAGAGGGCTTATCCTCTTACCCCTTCTGGTCCTTTTGGCAGATCATCAGTCACGCATGAATTCACCTTGCTGAAGGTCTTCTCCCCTGTGGTTAGAGGGGCAACGCTGTGGCTTTTACTTTGTTTTGTCTTGTTTTTTTCAAGATGTAGCTGGGTATATGGCTTGTGGATTGTTTCTGCTTGGCCTGGCAGGTCTGCCTCCAAGACCTGCTTCTTCTGCACACTAAGCACTGGCAATTTCTGCCATTTAATGCATCCTGAGATTCCAGCCAGGGGCTTTTCCCTGTTTTTTTCACCAGCCATTTTATAGCATGGGGAGTGAATGGTTCATTCTGGGCAGTTCTTCTCCATGTGAACACTCCCTTTCCTACTCTCTCAGCCCCATTCCTTTAGTGATAGCTGTAGAGTGTGATGCTTTCTCTTACCACTGTAGAAGTTCATCTGGAGTCTACTGGACCCCACAGTCCTTAGGTTTCTGATGGACTTGATTCCTCAGTGGGATAAACGCTGTTGAGAAGGGTGCTCATGAACTTTCCCAGCAGATCCCAGAATTTGTGCCTCTCTTTCTTTGGCTTAGAAAGGTGTGATCCTCATCAGCCAAACAGTGGGAGACTTGGGCACGTGTGGCTAATTTCCATGAACTGTCTGCTTTGAAAAGCATTTCCCTTTTGCTTCAGGCTAAATCCTAGAGAAATTATGAGAAGCATGGTAATTTTCATTGAGCCAAAAGGTTAATTATCTCTTAGCATTCTAAATACTTGTGCTTCTAGGGTTAGAGTGAGAAAGGCTCTTTCATTTACCTGCATAGGTTCAGCCTCTTTTGCAGGTTTCCTCCATTGTCTTCTTCCACCCCAGGAGGACAGAGGATTTTTGTCTTCATGCAGCATCCTTCTAGAAGAACCCAGGGTGGCAGGTAGACCGGTTATGAGATGGCACACACCCAGTGTTGAGTGACTTCAGCGCAGTGCTGCCCAGTCTCTCTGCTCAGTGCATCTGCTGTGTGGCTACCTGGATGGGCTTCTGTGTACCTTGGCAAATGGCTGTGTCATTTGCAAAGTGTTCAGCTCTGGTGCAGTTTTCTACAGGACAAACAGTACTATATCTGTCATCTGACCAGGGGAGTTCTTAGCTCTTTTACCAGGTTGCATTGACTGGATGACTGCTTGGATCAATCACTGCTATAATATCTTCTGTGACTCTTTGCTGAAGTTTATTTCAGATTTGCTTGTTTGTGCTCAAAGTTTGTTAGGAGGCAAGGTCTGGAAGATCTGTGGTTTACTTCTTCCCCCTGGGAATAACTTTTTGTAATTGTGCTGACAGCTTCGCTGGATGTAAGGGTTGGATTGCCAAGTTAAAACAAACTGGTAGAACTGCTGGCTAAAGATAGAGGGTAAAGAGGAGTCTTCAGGCCCACAGAAAAGTAAAGATACTAATTTAAAGGACAGGCATTCAATAAAGCCAGGAGCATTCCTTTTCACTACCAAGGGAATAATAATACCAAGGGAATAATAGTTACTGATAAGTTCCAAAGTAGCTCCTTATACAGGAATCTCACAAAGACCCATCCTGTGCCATTCAGGTTAAAGTCTGGGACATCCCCAAGCACTTGCTGACAAGAAACATTACTACTGCGAAGAAGGAACTTCTTGGGCATGTTCGAAGAGTGGGCCTCATTGAATGGCATCCCACTGCTAATAACATCCTCTTCAGCTCTGGCTATGACTACAAGGTGGGTCTGTTCTCTGTGGACCTCTCCTCCTGGCACAGTCTGTTTGGCAGGGTGTTTTGAAATTGGTTTTAATTTCAATCTGTAAGGTAATACTAAAGATTTCAGAAGCCTTCTTCAGGGGGAAATTCCATGGTGACCCCAAAGGGAAAAGGACATTGCTACAAGTTCAAAAGGACTCGCTAATTTTTCAGCCATCTGATGAACTTCAGTCTAATCTGCCCTTCTCCTTTACTGGATTGGATACAATATATAATGCCATGCACATTTGTTTGGCTTCATTTTATGCTAGTGCAAATATTTGCACCCATGCTGGCCATTTTTATATATAAAATGTGGTTGCAAAGGAAATTAGAATATTGGACATTCTGAGGAGACACTCTATCCTTTATATATTGCTCTAAGTACCAGAAACTATTTTAAATGCTGGAAAACTACCACTTATGATGGTAAAACCTATACATGTAGAGAAGAGAGGAAGAATTAGATAGGGTACATGAAGTCTCCAGTTGGTCAGGCAGCAAAGGGCTGATTTCTTTGTTCTTTTGCTCCAGATAATGGTCTGGAACCTTGACTCCAATGAGGCTGTCATCTCAAAGCCGGTGAAGATCCTTGATGCTCACAAAGATGTGGTCCTCTCCATGTCGTTCAACACAGATGGGAGCCTCCTTGCCACAGCCTGCAAGGACAGAAAGATACGTCTGATAGACCCTCGTTCAGGAGAAGTCTTACAAGTAGGTTGGATTTGGAGGTTTGTGGTCCAGCTGATCTCACCCCTTGGAGTGTTTCCTCTTCTGTGTAGATTCATTGCATTAAAGAAGATGCATCTGTGCCCCACGTTTTGCCCAAGGCATCAGGTGGTGCTATTGCCTTCTACTTTTCATGGAATGCTTGCTGTCATTGTTGAAAACAGGGTTTCTGTATCTTGCTACCATGCTCCTTACTTGTTGAAACCCTTCTCCAAGTGCATTGTTTTCATAGCTCCCTCCTGCAGTCCTCTGTGGGATGTCTTGGGAGGGTTTGTAGAGATCAGGTGGACAGGTGGATGCAAGTGTACATTTGTCCCACTGACAGGGTTGGTTTTGTTTCCTGTACTTTGAACCTGTTGGTAAGGTGAAGCTGACTGTGTTTTGTAGGTATCTGCATGGATTTGTGTACACAGAAAGTCCTGCCTACAACTAATAGGGATTCACCTCTTGCAAATATGTGAATCAATAGTTAGAGAGATTTATTGGGCTTTTGGGAACGGTCCTGAAGAGTTTAGGCCACCTTTCTTAGATCCCTGTGAAATCCCGCTCGCCGTGGTTCTGCCAGGCTGAGCAGATCCTTGAGCAGATGTGACTGAATCAGAGGTCTCACGTAACAAGAAACATAGCTATGCAGTAGGTGCTCTGTCTCTTACTCACATGGTGTCCTTTCTCTTCCCATAGGAAGCCAGCTACAAGTCTCACAGAGTCAATAAAGTCTTGTTCCTTGGAAACGTGAAAAAGCTGTTCTCTACTGGAACATCTCGGTGGAATAATAGGCAAATTGCATTATGGGATCAAGTGAGTTGGACCAGCAATCTTTACCATACCAGCTCCAGTTTTCTCTCTTTTATTGTCACTCTAACTTTTGCACCTGCCAAATACCCAAGAATTGGTTTATAACAGCAACTGAGAAGTGATCTGTCAAATTCTTAACAGGTGGTAGGTCTTACTGCTAATGACATTGTTAACTGAGTATGAGTTTCTGAAGAAGTTCTCAAATCTTTCAACATAAAAATCCACCAGAACAAAGAGAATGCTGTGCCCACTACAGGAAGAAATAATTTGAAGGACCTTTGGGTGGTCACTGTAGTTCTGACTTAAAAGCAGCTCCTACTGGTCTTACTGGCAAATTGTTACTGGTACTGTAAAGAGAAATGAGCTCTAGACACAGCCTACTCAGGTGAAGCCCTCAGTGGAGAAAAAGACGTGGGGTGTTTCTGATTTCTGATGATTCCTGACAGTAGAGTATCAAGGTAGCACTTAGTGGTCACTTCCAAGACATGATCTCCTATCCTGACAGCTGCTAGCGTTATAAACCCCTGCTCTCCTCTACCCCTTTCATATGCAGTGAGATGCTTTTCCTTTGTCAGCATCTCATTTTGTCCCTCCAGGTCAACCACCTTGCAGCACGATCTTTTTTGTCTTTGTTGTGCTGTCACCCTTTGTACCAGATAAAGCAGGCAGGCCAGGTCTATGATTTGGCATTTGGCTATGTTTGGACATAGCTTCTTTGAATATGTGAGAGGCAAAGCACCGTGCTGCTGTCTGAAGGCTTTCCACAAAGCTGAGCAGTGCTCTGACACACTGTGGTTCTCACACCAGGGTTTCACTGCCTTCAGAGCTGCTGGAGGAGCTGGTGGCACTTAGTCTGAGAACACAGTGGGAAGATCTGTTAGGCCAGGTATGTGCAGCCTCCTTAGGGACAGGCATTGGCACAGGACCTGCCCAGCAAGCATATTTCTGAGGTCCATGTCCACCCATCTAAACAGAAGCTCTGGCTTTCTGGAGCCTGCAGCTGGGCAGTTATACAGGACCAAATGTATATTAACCCTATGCTAAATATATATTTATGTGACAGTAACCATAGTGGCAGCCGTGGGACGCCCCACTCTGCCCCATTAGTCCTCCCAACACTGCTCTCTTCAGCAGCGCAGGGATAGCTTTGTATAAGACATGCCAGCTTTGTGTATGGAGTGGTGTCCTATGTCCTCCTGCACGGCTTAACCTGCAAAAGGCCAATGGGAGCTCTTGCCCTTGCAGTGGGCACCTTCCCACTGTGCAGTGTGGAGACTGCTTGGCTGATGCAGACTGTCCTTATGGTGGGTGGTGCAGTATTGTGGAGGTATTGCCTTGACTAGGGGTCGTGATGGAACATGAGTAATTCAGTGTGTGATGCAGACATCCCTGAAGGCCCCTCCATCTCCCTGAGTTTGATGGTCCACACGGAGTCAGACAATATTTCTTATCATACCTGCCCCTGAAATGTCCTCAGGTGCCTGAGATGTTCTAGTGGTAGAACTGATGTGCTGAAGTGCACTCATTTCCCACCTGTGAGTTTAAGACGTCTTGCATGGCCCTCTGCTCAGGGCAGCTGGCCATTGCCTAGGATCATTATAGAGCTGTGCTTGCATGCTGCTGCCAGGTGGGGTTCAGGTAAGGTCTCCCTCACTTGAGGTGATTGCAGCTATCTGTTTTTCCTGTGTCCTGCCCAGAATGACCTTTCTGTGCCTTTACTGGAGGAGGATCTGGATGGCTCCTCGGGACTCCTGTTTCCCTTCTACGACTCAGACACATGCATGCTTTATGTGGTGGGAAAGGTAAGCGCTTTCCACGTCAGCAAATGCTGGCCTGTCTGATTCTTCTCCTGGCCTGTGTTGTGTCAGGCTGAAGTCAAAGATGCTCCTGAAGCACCTTAATGTAAGGATTTGGGCTGATGGGATGGGGCTTGAGGGTGCTGGAGCATCAGCCCACATTTGCCACTGCAGATGTACCACATTCACCATGGGCAGGTACACTGCAGAGCCCTAATCTTGCCACACAAGAATTTGGGGGTAAATATTTGGTTCATTCCCGACCCTGCATGGCTTCTGGGGCCAGGCATTATTCTCAGACCCCCATGCTAAACAGCAGAGCCTAGCTTACATTCATTTTCTTTGCCTTTAGGGTGATGGAAATATACGGTACTATGAGATAAGCTCTGAGAAACCATACCTGAACTACCTGATGGAATTTCGCTCTCATTTACCACAGAAGGGAATTGGTGAGTGGCAATGTATATCTAATGTTACAAGAGGATGGTGGCTTCTTTGTTTTAGAGGCTGTCAGAGTCCAGGACTATGCAAAATATCAGATTCCAGTCTCCACCCACTTTTACAGGTGCACGACAGTTGGCTTGGCCCAGCTAACTGATATATCACAGGTGGTATTATAGGGTCACAGCTTGGAGGGGTCCCTTCCGACCAGCAGAGCATGGGCTGGGCAACTCTACCAGTTACTGCTGTGTCCCCTCCCACATACCTGGTCAAGGTGAAAGGGAGGATAATCTGGATTTAAAGGTGGAGGATGCTCCTTCCCCTTTGTGAATCTGCTCCAAGTTTTTTGACATTGAACTCTGTTGACATTGTTTCCACTCTGGGATTTCTCTGGTAATGGGTGTTCCACATCTTAATGCCTTCACTCTTATCACTTGCTTACCTTCTCCTGTACTGACACTTCCCATTTAGAGATAGACCTGCTGTGATTAGGTCACCTCTCCGCCACTGGAGACCCCTGCTTATTAACCTATCCCACTCTACCTACTGTTTAACTCATTCAAGCTACAGAATTTGGCTTTCAGCCCTCAGATCCTTTTGGTAGCCCTTTCTTGAACCTTCTCCAGTTTACCCTGTAAGCCAATTCCTCTATAGACTGACATGTTTTTAGGACCATTTGCCACCCTCCATACTCCCTGTGGACACTCCTGTTCTTCCAGGACATTGGTACAGATATTTAGCAGCACTAGATGTTGTGCCAGCAGGTCTCCTTCAAAAAACTGTTATTGGAAGCAAATAAATTATTTAAAACTTAACTGGAAGATCTCTGTTATTCAGCTTTCGTAAGCCTTCCAATGTACAGTATTCTGATTTTATGTTGTCGTGGTCTCTTTAAAAATCATTGCATGAAGAGGAAGTGTATGCAAGGCTTGAGTGAATCAAATCTACTTCCCAAACCTGATCTGTTCTGCTGATCAAACATATAGCTAAGGTTATTACACAAAAGGTTCTTTCCCAATATTGCTGAAACAAAATACAATGTAGAGGAGTGGAGTTTAGATTTGCATTTAGATGAATGCACAATGTAAGGAGCAACAGTCCTTTACATAGAATCTACTGTTTAATGAAGTAATTTGGTATTAGTAGAGAACAAAGCTTCTGTGGGACACTCCACAAGGAGAGGCAATCTCTTTTCTTAAGGGAGTTGACATGGTTGTAGGCTTTGGACTGTAAGACACTCACGGGAGAGAGGTTACCAGGTACTTGGAGACCTTGTGTGGCTTAGCCAGTCCCTGAAACACAAATGGTGCTGTCTGACAGGGTAGATGTTCACACCCTTCTCATACTCCATTCTGCTTTGAGATAGGGCTGGGGATGGATAGATACCGGGATGGAAGAGCTTTCAGCTGGACCCATATAGCTGTTCTCGTGTTGTTTAGGTGTCCTGAAATCCCTTCCTGGTGATCCTGATAGTCAAATTCTGTGGCATCACCTTCCAGTTCTGTTCAGTTCTGGTCACTCTATTTGCACCTTATGAGAATGAATAAGGAACAGGAGGCTTAGCACAGAAACCAGAGAGCCTGTCTGTAACTCCATGGTCTGACAGAAAAAAAATTATTTAGTCTTGTCATTTGTCCCGCTGAGCCAGTTTTGGGTGCAGATTTCAGACCATGCTGCTGTGGAGCTGATGCTGTTATTCCTTTTGTTGTTTGGTGACCCTTTTCCATGTGGATGACATTAACTTTCCTAAGGAGATTTATACCCTGTTTGTTTCATGCTATCCCATCAGGAGTGATGCCAAAGAGAGGCCTTGAAGTGTCAGCTTGTGAGATTTTCCGTTTCTACAAACTGATCCCAACTAAAAGCCTGATTGAGCCCATCTCCATGATTGTGCCTCGACGGGTAAGTTAATGTCAGGTCACGTTCATGTCTGGGACAACTGTCAGTGAAAAAGAGGACACTGCCTCCTCTCTGTGACTCTGAGGGGCTGGACAGTAGGTCGAACAAGAGATTCTCTCTCTCCTAGTCTGAGGAACAAAGCTGGCCAGCTTGTGGGGCAGCCCTGCCAACAAACCCTGGCTGGGTAAATCAAGAGTTAGGTCTTCGTGTAATGGCTAACTTTCTGCAACACGCTCACTGATCTGTTCTGGTTGGGTGCAACAAGGGGTGTCTCTGACTGTCAGGTCAACTAGCTGGCTGTGAACTTCCTCTGTTGGTGGCATCTGTTTGGCTTAATGACAAAGGAGAGAGCAGGGTTGGGGATGACATTGGGTGACATGGACATCTTGTAGAAGGAATAAGGACCCTGGGAAAAAGGGAACGATGAATTCTCAGGTGTCTACCTGGTGCAGGTGTGTTACAGACAGTTGTTCTGCAGTGTGTAAGATGTGGCCCATTACTGAGAGTGGTGTAAGTTTCGGAGCTGGTGTGGCTAGACAATGACCTAGGTCATGAGTCTGTAGCTAGCCAAGGTAGGTCTTGTGTGAATGTGTAAGCAAAGGTACTTTGTAAATGTAGGCACTGTGCCCTGTACTTCCAGAAATATTGGAAGGTATGAGTGCCTTGAATTCAGAGAGCCAGCAGATGTAATGCTCACTCCTGCTACCAGTCAGGCATGTTCCTCCAACACAATCTCCCTGGCCAATTTCTGTCAGCTGATCATCAGCTGATGATTTGTGACTTGTGTCCATCTTTCATATCCACTTCTTCGTCCTCACTCCACTGAGTTCATGAGTGTTGGGTTAGTCTGTGTCACCAACCTCCCCCAGTCTGTTGTCTGGATGTGTAAAGGCAGGAGCTAAAATAGCCCTTCAGGGGCAATTCTTCTGAGTTGGGGTGAGGAGGAGAGAGGCTCAGGGCAGGTGAGATTTTATGTTCATGTGGGTGAGTGCTTGTGACACTCCCTGTGCTGAGGTGGAACAAACGTTTTTCTCCACCACAATCCAGAATGGTCCTCTAAGCCAAAACCTCACTGACACAGTGACTCTGGACTTTTGTTTGCTTGCAGTCGGAGTCATATCAGGAAGACATCTACCCCTTGACCACAGGAGCCCAGCCAGCACTGACAGCACAAGAGTGGCTGAATGGAGTTAACAAAGGTCAGAACATGGAGAGCTCCCCAGCCCTTCAGCTCCCCAGGGCTTGGGTAAGCTGCCGCTGGCTCTCTGGCCTGTAAACTGCCAGAGAAAGAGGAATGGAGGAGAAGGAGAGATGTAGCAAATATGACTGTAAGATAAAATAATCTGGTGGCTAAAATATTCACTGCTGTGAACTCTGGAAGCTACTCCAGTCAAGCGCCTCCTTGCTTATCCCTGCAGGTTGTTTGAATGAATTGCTTACAGCTTATTTCCAAGTGCGATTTGTGAGTGCTAACCTGTCACCTGCCTCCCTCTCTAGGGCCTCTCTTGGTATCCTTGAGACCAGGCTCTGGAGCTGTGGATTACTTACCACAGTTTCTTGAGCCAGAGCCACTCATGAAAACATCTGACCTGAGCCAGCAGCAGGGTCAGGGAGGAAGGATGCCACTGGAGAATACGCAGAAGACAAAGGAGATTGAAGACAGCAGAAAACAGCTGAAAGTGGAAAAGAAATTGCCAAAAAAAGAGAATATGTGCCTCTCCAATGGCTTTGATGTATTTGAGTGTCCACCGCCAAAAACTGAAAATGAGGTGTGAATGTCTGGGGTGAAGGGTTGGGCCAACCAGGGGGGGACGGGGGACGGGGGACGGGGGACAGGGGACGGGAAGGCCAGAGTCATCTGGCAAAAGGTGACAGAATCGGGCAAGGGTTTATTTTGCAGACCTGGGCCAGTGTGAGCTTTTCATTCTTCCACGGGGGCAGCAGCTCCGCGTGCCCTGGCTGCCACATGGGAAGCAGAAACGTGTCCCAGCAGCGCCCCAGCTGAGGGGGTCTGGAAAGGAGGGAGCAGTCAGTATTCCTGCTTCTTTGGCATTCTTGTGGCATGGGCCTGCCTGGTGGCAGGCTGGGGACAAGGAGGTCCTTGTGACCTCCAGGTTCTGGAGAAGAGAAGGGGGTTTATGCAGTGTAACTCTTCTGCATTCAGGGAGCCCAGCGAGGCAGCAGGGGTGCCTGTGGAAGGAGTGGGTGTCCCTGCTCTCTTGGCCCAAGGCACATCCATGTAGTCTTAACCACCTAACTGTATTGTGCACCTTGACATGTGAAAGGAGCTGGGTCTGCCCCTGCCTCAGCAGCTCACTGCTGGGGGACAACTTGGCAATGCAGTGCCACTGAGGCTGGCTGCTGGCTGCAGCCTGCTCCTGGGAATGGCTTCAGAAAAGGTTTTGGCAGCTCTGTGATCTGTCTTCAGCCATGGCCAACCCCCTCCGTGTATAGTAATCAAAGCTTGTACAGTGGTAGATCTCTGTGGTGATTTGCCAGGCCCCCATCACTGGCAGTTCAGGGGCATTTTCAAGTACATGCAGCTTGTTTGTTTTTAGGAACCTTGGAAGGATTTTCTTCCCATAGCTGTACTCAGTTCCCCTTTTTGGCTCTGCAAGACTTTTGGCATCTGCAGCTTGATGGGGCAGGAATTTCCACAGCTGAATTTCCCTGTGGTGTAAAAAAGGATATTATTCTGCATGCTTCTGAGCTGGCGTTCCAAGGTTACAGAAGCAGCCCTTGCAGAGCTGTATGCTCTGCTGCATGCACAGTGAAAGGCCATGCTAGTCCCAACTGGAGAGGATAGAACATGCTCAGCAGGAAAAAAGAGGAGATGTAAGTGGACTTGCCCAAAGTCAGAATAGGAGGTGTGGCAGATCCAGGAATTTAGACTCCAAATACTCTCTGTGTCTAGGCTCTCTTCGAGTGATCAGTGGCATGAAGGTTATTTTTTCTGATCTTTTCCACTGAATTAAGCAGATATAGCAATACTAAATGGTGCTGAGAAACACCCGCACTCACAGCCCATGCTAGTGGACATCAGGAGCACTGCTCATGCTCAAGTCTGTTGGCTGAAGGGCTCCTACTTAGATGCTGTTTCTCTCAGAAGTGATGTGACAGGACTGGTGGCATTTGACAGGTTAAGCGTGCATTTTCTTAGTGTAAAGGAATTAAAATGTGACTTTTCTTACAGCTTTTGCAGATGTTTTACCGGCAACAGGAAGAAATCCGTAGACTACGTGAGTTGGTAAACCAGAGAGATGTCCAAATTAAACAGCTGGAGCTGAAGCTCAGAAATCTCTGCATGAACACAGGCAGTTACTGAGGGTGCTGGCCTGCAGCTCTTTCCACCCCTGGCAACTGGAGCAGACTCCAGTTCCTGCAGATAACTCTTCATAGGGTTTTTGCTGGGGGAAAAATTGATGCTTCAGGCAGCATGGACTTCCCTGGCTTGTGGTGGTCACATTTCCTTAATCGTCACCAGATAGTTATTGATGGACTTGCTGCACTTCTTCAGGCTCCCCTTGCTTGCCTGCTCACTTGTGTCAGAAGCTCGTGCATTAATGCTAGTGAGAGACTTTGGAACATTTTGCTCTTCTGGTCCTGGAGAGGCCACCTGGTAAACACGAGGACTTCCCATCCACGTGACATGGGGATGGGACACTGAAGGCAGCTACCAGCTTCTTTTCCCACCCCCAGACCCAGTAGTGCGGCTCCTGTGGCTGCTGTCCTCCTGCCCTGGGAGATGACTCTGCAGCTGAGCTCCAGAAGCACCTCTAGCTCCAAAGTGATCCTCGTGCACCCCTCTCGCCTCACAGCTTGGCCCTGCAGCCGGGTGGCTAGGCAAAGCCGTGGCTGCCCTGACCTGGTGCTGGGGATAGTCCCATTCTGAGCAGGAGACTGCACTGGGGCTGCCAAGGGCCAGCACTTTTGTGATAGGTAAAGGAGAGTTGGTGTTTGGAGGTCCTACTTTAAAGGGGTGGTGGTGTGGGCTGGTTCTCACCAGAGAATCTGCAGGTACAGCAGAGGTCTCGGTCCTTTGAGTCAATGGCCTTCTTTCCCTCCTTCTGCCAAAGACCGGCCACAGTCAGCCGAGGCTGTGGTCCTGTGGTGCTTATCAGACAAACGAGGACAACATTTAAAGCTTCACAGCATTTCCAAGAAGGATTAAGAGGACAGGGGGGCAGCTGGACCCCCAACCCACTGCAGACCTTTCAGCATTGGTGCTAGAAGTGTAGTGTCAACCACAGGAGGGTCACAGATAAGACCATGGCCAGTCACAAACAGCCCTCCCTGCTTGCTGGAGTATTGCTTGTCCTTGTGCCCACAGGTGCAGCTTCCTTAGCTTCCAGGTGCCAGCGCCTTGTCCCATGCCTGCAGCCCCTACAGCTGCAGGCTCCCTCTCGCCAGCTGTGTTGCTCAGCCTCCTACATCCTCCAGGTTTCCCCAGGCCCTGCAGCCACACTCATCTGTGCCCTCCAGCACCAGCTCTATAGCTCTCTGCCTTCCATGGCCCTTTGCTTAGGGCAAGGGCAGCAGTGCACAGACCTGCCTGCCTCCTCGGAGCCTGGGGTCTCCTCTCACTTGTTCCCGCGGTGTGGGGCTAGAGAGGCACTGCCAGTTGCCCCGGGGTCTGAGCACCACTGCTGCACTGGAGGGGAGATGTTTTTCCTTGCTGCAAATGCAGAGCTTATGGAGATGTCTTAAACCCAAGCAGAGCAAGTGCCCGCTGTTTAACCTGTAACCACGCACCTCTGCCGTGACACGTGTAGGATTGAATACTATGCCCTGCTAGTTCCCTGAAGCCTGATGATTTCCCAGAGTTATAAACAAACAAGCAAACAAACAAATCTCCGTAGTCAGAAATTCCCATGAACAGGACTCCTTAGCAAGCGGACTAAAGGCTGTGCACTGCCTGTGCTCCTGTGAGATGCCCCTCTGGTTATCTCTGAATGCAACAGCCAGCAGGGAGCTCAATGGGCACTAAATACTCTTATATGAGAATCACACAATGACTCCCACACCCTTTTTGTTCTGCTGCAAAGACTTCACCCAGCTTTCAAAAATATTTCATTCTAAATGGCAACAACAGATATGGGTGCTAAAAAGTCACAAATCTTGTTTCTGCAGCATTCCAGAGAGTGGGTAGTTATTCATGTTCTTCAGGAAGTCCTTTAGCATCAGTCACATATTTAACACTGCTCTTTTTGTGAAAAATAATATGTTAATTACAAAGTGGTTCAAACAAACTTCAGCTTGTTTCAGATTCTCTAGAATGGGCTTTCCTGTGCCCTGGGAACACTCTGCAGCATGCAGTTATGTGCACAAGCAGCTCACCCTGGATACAGAGCTTTAATCCAAACACATGAATCTTACACCAGAAGCGGTCAGGCTTTCTCACCAAAGAGAAGAGCTACATAAGAAACCGAGAAGCTCACAGTTTTTCAGCCTTGTCAAACAGGCCTGACAATTTCAAAGCCATTTTCATGGAGTGTAGCCCCAGGGATGTGACATTCTGGTTTTCAAGCTATCATTAGCAGAAGGGAAAGCACTTGACACAGCCTCAGCAGTCCAGGGGATACGACACTTTCCTTGTCACTGTATGTGTTTTATGTGCTAGGCTTTTTTTTGCTTATTTTTCATACAGAATAAATTATTTAAATTATTTCCAAGTTAAAGTAATTTTTCCAGTGGATTTTTAAATCCTCTTGAAAACTGTTTCTTTGTTATCCTATCACTGTCCAGCATAGAAAATGGCTGGCCACCATGGTTCTTATCTTAGGGTTGTGTTGATTTCGGCATTTCTGGAAAAGACGTTGCTTTCATTTAGGCTTTGCTGGCAACATTTGATAAGGCAAGACTATTTAATCAAAACTTTTTTAGACAGTATGACTGTAAAGCATAGACTGTGAAATGTATTTCAATTCGGAGCTTAAATGCAACCATAAATCTTTCACCCAGAGAAAAAAAGTGGAGGAAATGGAGTTATGTGTTAATGAACTGTGCCTAAATAGACTTAAGTGATCATTTGAAGAGTTTCTAAAATCCTAGCAGCTTTGTAAAAAACTGTAAAACATGGGGATAAAAAACAAATTTGTGCAATGAAAAGCAAATGTAACTCTAATAAATATATTTAGAGTTTTACTTTTTCATACATGCAAGGTTGTTGGTTTCTTACTGTATGGTTGAAGCAACTAAAATTTAAGCTGAATCGAGGTCAGGAAGGAGTATCTATCACCTGCTGTCTCTTTTGCTTGCATGAAGATTATACACATGCGCATGGGCCTGCCTTCTGACATCTTTCCCATCTGCCCTTGATGCTACAAGGAGGCGGCCGTTTCAAAGCATTCTGCGTTGCACTGCTGTGTATGTTGTCTTGAGTAAACTGAGCTCCCCTGGATGCATACCCTGTGGTGCGGTGTTTCCTCACCATCCTGCCTTGCAGTCCCAGCGCTTCTCTTGTCCAATACACTCTGACCAGGCCCTTTTTAGATACTCCACATGAGGAGGGTTTAATAGTTGTTACCAAATTCGCTTATTTGACAACATTTGATGTTAGATGGGATTTTGATTTAGCAGAGCAAAGCAGCAATCACCGTACAAACACAATACAGCAGTTGCAATGTCCAGCTGGATCACAATACAAACAAAATTCCCATTAGTGGTCTCTGTACGCTCACCATCATGACACTGGGTATCTCCAGTCACCTGGAAGAAATGCATGATTTGAAGCCAGCTCAAGCCCGTAGCTCTCTTCAACGTTCGTTTTGTTGGTTGCTCAGTTTTTATGCTTTATGTTGGGCTGAGCCCCATCCTGGTCTGGCTGGCTCAGGAAGACACTCACACCTTTTGATTAACTCAGGCCACCTACACAACCCATTAATTACTCAACTGATATGGCAATTAATCTAAAAAAAAAGCCACTCTCCTGTCCCTTTTCCATTGAGATAAGTTGAGCTTTCTTCACAACATGTGTGGACGCTCCTTATATTCTTCCCTGATCATCTTGAGTGTGCCCATCTCCTCTGAGCCTCCTTCCACTGTAGTGGTTTGTTGATCAGTCACAGCTTTTGGCATGGAAATGTTCATAGCTGCATTCAGGATGTAAATTTCATTTGATAAAACATATTTTAGGCGTGTGTTAGTGAAAAAACAAAGGTGGAAATTGCTGGAGAAAGTCTGTGCTGGGAACTTAGTGCAGCAGCCATGCAACCAAGGCACTCTGACCTGACCTCCCTGTCTCCTAAGTGACCTTGTGCTGGGAAGGGTGGCCGGGCAGGGGCTGCCCCGGCATGGGTTCCAGGTCACTGTGTCCCTCCTTCTGTGCTGACACAGGGTCACTGCTCTGAGCAAAGCCTGGGGAAAGGCATCAGCGGGCAGGTCGGGGAGGGGGGGCAGAGGAATAGCCTCCAGCACCTTTTCTGTCCAGGGGTTACGGCCCCTGCGCCACAAAGACAGAGAGAAACACAGCCCTGCACAGTCTTACTTGCCTGCTGGATTTAGAGCCACAACACATTGCATCTTCACCCTCTGCCCGCAAGCCAGCTGCCAACTGCAGAATAAACTCCACTCAAACCTACACAATAGTTATCATTCACCTTTCCTTTCCCACCCTGGGGGTCTGTACTGTTGCTGTGCCCAAGGACTTGTGAGCAGAAGCGAGCATGGAGTTGATGCCCCTTGTTCACCCTGCAGGGAGAAGGAGCAGGTCGCTTTTGTTGGTGGGCTGGCCAGCATCATCCCTGGCAGTGGGGCAGCTGCAAGCTGCATGGGGACAGGGGTTCAAAGCCTCAGCACAAGGAATTGCCTCTTGGGCATGCTGCAGCACCATTTCGGAGCAGCATCTCAGAGCCTGTGCTGCGGTCACTTCAGTCTGTCCACAACTTGCTCGTACTGGGCAGCCCAGAATCAGACTCAGCACTCCACATGTGGCTTCACCAGCACTGAGGGGAGAGGAAGGACAACTTCCCTCGCCCCCCCGGCAATGCTCTTTTAAATACAGCCCAGGATACTGTCGGCCTTTTTTGCAGTGAGCCAGCATTGCTGGCTCAAGCTTAGCTTGTTATCCAGCAGGACCCCAAAGAACTCCTCAGTAAAGCCGCTTGCCAGCTTCACAGTCCCCAGTGTGTACCGATGCATGGGCCTACTTCTCCCCAGATGCAGGACTGTGCAGTTGCCCTTGCTGAGCTTCGTCACATTACTCCTTGGCCAATTCTGTATTTCCCCTGTCGAGGTCCCCTGAAGGGTGGCACAACCATCAGATGCACCCACCACTCCTCCCACTTCCATGTGCTCTGCAAACTTGCTGGAGGCTGCACTCTGTCTCATCCTGCAGGTCACTAAGGGGGAGGTTCAACAGCTTTGGATTTCTTTTGTAAACAGTTTTTGTTTTCCCCTTCAGAAATCCAGGGTGACTACTCCTGGGTACCTTCTGATGCTTCATGCCTTTGGAAATGCTCTCCAGGAGGATTTTCTCTACCATATTCTGAAGGACTGCACGAGGCTGATGGGCCTGTAGTTCCTACATCTTCCTCTTTGCCTGTTTTGAAGACAGGACTGAGACAGAGTCATCTGCAACCTTTCCCAGTCACCACCACCTTTCAAAGATCATTGAGGGTGGCCTTGCAATGCCATCAGCCTTATTCTCCCTCAGCACCCTTGGGTGCAACCTATGCGGCCCCACAGGCCTCTGTATATCCAGGGTGTTGAAGAACTCCCTAACCTGGTCCTCCCTATTCTGGTCTTCCCTAATCTGTTACACAGCAGATATCCACCACAACAGTGTCACCAAAATTGGGAATAATCCTCGTAACACCATGTAGTGTTAAAAGGCAAGCATTCCTTATTCACTGTGCCGGATGCACGGGGGATCGCTCCACCTAGCGTGCACACCTCTGCACTATCTCTTACAGTCTAAATACATGTTCTATATGAATATTCATGGTTTATACAAATTATTTCTAGGAATAGGTGGAGAGTTCTAAGAAACCATTAACATATTGTCCCCTCTTTTTACACATACTCAATCTGTTCTGGTGGTCTCATCTGGGGGTCTTTTGGATGAAGGCAAAACATCTTCCTCACTTTTAATTTTTCAGCTCTCAAGGCTGGCATGTCCTGCCAACTGTCCATCTGTTACTTCTCTTCCTTTATCTTTCATGCGCTCTTTGTTCTCGTTCCTCCTGGTCAAGCAACCTTGACAAATCGTCATTTTCTTTCTTACTTTATCCTCTCACGATTCCTCCCGTCCTTTAGCAAGGTTATAAATTTACTAAGTAACTACTGACTTTAGCAAAGCATCAGCAAACTATACAACACAGCCGAAGTCTTATGCACGTAGGCCGCTTACATCATTGTTAACTTTAAACCTTAAGGCATCAACAGTACCCAGTTTTCTCTGCCAGCTTTAACTCTCCTGCTGTGAACAGCAGCTGTGCAACTGGTGGTTCACCCACAGTATCTGTTGAGTCCTCCTCAGGCATGATGGAGAAAACCAACACTTGGGTGCCCATGCCCTTAAGCAGTGCCCTTGGAACCTGCTAGTCACACTTGATGCTTCCCAGGTCACCCTTGGCAGTGTCTGTGGTGCATACATGAAAAAGCAGCACTGTATAGTAGAAGGCCAGATGAGCCTTGGTAGCCTCTGCACAGCATCCTTAACAAGAGCCCCAGGCAAGCAGCAAACCTCCCTAGATGATAAAATTGGTCAGCAGATATGGGGCTTCTGACCCCTGTAGCGGACAGTAGTGTCCTCTAACTATAATTTATCCCTTGTCACTTCCTTCTAGTGGTCCTGAGTGACTCACGTGCACTCAAGAGACCCCTTTTGGCTGGCCCTGACGGGGCTGGGATGAAGGCCATGTAGCTGGAGCTACCATGCTTAAAACCCGGCTCCTCTGAGCCTCTGACCATTGCTGCTTCTGTCAGCAAAGAGAGCTCTCCTGAATAAGCTCCTCATGCAGAAGTAGAGGAGAAAAGTTTCTGAATTTTTCAGCATCACGACATGGCTAATAACACTACGCCCAGTTTTCAAACCCCTATGTGCAACAAAATGATGTATAATAACCTGTTTAAGCGAGTTCTTAAAATGAGTGCATGCATGTCAGGATGGTTTCCTCTTCTGATTTTCTCTCTTCTTGTTTTTGCATGTTTTTTCTTCAGCAGAAATTTGCACATCCAGTAACTTCTGATCCAACCACAAACACCCCTGAGGATTCACAGAGGAAGGGGCTTAACAGCACAAGGAGTTATCCGTGTTAGGCATCTTTCTCAACACTCAGCCATCACATATGGAAGGCATGGGTGAGGGGCATTAGAGGTGGCTCGAGTCAGTATAATTTTTGTTTCCTTTAACAGGAGAGAACTTGGGCCTTCATCTGCTTTAAATGTTGACTGCTGCATTCTTCCCTCTGGATTATAGTGGGTGACTGTGCTTCTGGCTACAGAGCTCTTCTGCTTTGTGTTTAATTTGATGCATGTACTTTCACCATCTTGACTATACATGGATGGATATTTTTGGTCAGATCTTGCAAGGTCTGTGGGAAAATATCAGCAGTACTATAGGTCAGCTTCAGGTCTATGTGTTCTATATGCCAAAGTCAAATCTTTGCACTGATTCCATTATCTTAGCAGGACTTGGTATACAAATAGACATGTGAGCAAACTTCAGTAAGGAACAGAAAATACAGGTGTGTAAACCTGAGAGCCAATCTGCTGGGTAGAATCACCTAGATGTGAAGGTAATGTGCTTTGCATTGGACCTTACTTCCTACGGATAGCCTTTACAGAACCCATCAGTTTCTTCGACTTAATGCATCCTGGAAAGCCTGATTTCTACGTCAGTTTTCTATGTCAGTTTTCTGTGTATCTTCCTGTGATGCAAAATGTTTAGGTACATTTTAGCACAAGTCTAGCATGTGTGCATAAGGCTGGAGAGTTCCAACTCAATCTGATCATTGCAGGAAGCTTTTTTTGCCAGGGGCTGGGACCATGGATTCTTCTCTTCAATTTTCACAAAGATGTTCCTGCAGAATTTTTTTCATGCGTGTTTATCTGAGCCTTTAAGAAAAAGAATGTTTAATACAGACATTGTGATTTGTGAGGCAGCTTCTTTGGGAAGATTCAAGTGAAATTATGCTTAAACATTATTTTTGTGAACAAGGACACTGCGCATTTTTCCCCCCTGGAGTCTGAAAAGTGGTGGAAGCAGCGGTGTTTATGGAGAGCTGAAGAGTAAGGAACAGATTTTACTTTCCATTGCTGCTGAAACTACTTGAAAACAGATTCAAAGGAGGTACTGTGAATGTACTGGTGTTCCTAAGGCTTGGACTCTCTCTGATCCGATGTGTGTCGCAGTTTTCTACAGCCATAAATTTTGACTGCCCACAAGCCCACAATTTTTTTTGGTGGTGGTGAAGTTAAAAGGGCAGTCCTTCTCAAGCTAAATACAGAGATCTCTTATAAGGAAGTGAAGCGCCCTGAAAAAGTGAGGGGCAGATGAGAATGCCTGCCTTTCATCTGAGAAGAGTGGTGAAAAGGGATTTAGTTGGTTTTAGGGCTGTTGAAGTGAATTATAGCAGGTCATACCCAGGCATTGACAATGCTTTTGGCCCTGGCTTTTGTGGACAGAGGGTTGTCATGATTCTTTGAAGCTTTGCAAGTCTCTGGAAGTGACAAAGACAAGCTCAAAAAAAAAAAAAAAGAAGAAAGAGTAAAGCTGCTATGAAAATGAGATTCAGTCAGTGGAACTGCCAGTAATACAGGATGAAGGAAAGGTGAGTTTCAGTTCCTCCACTCAGTGGAAAGGAGCAAAATCATTGTTGTTAGCCTGGTTCATCTTATAGTGATAAGAAGGTGTCTGAGATCCTTTCACAAAAAAAAAAATACAAAGAAACACCCAATTCATACCTCTGCTTCTCTCCCCATTGGAAGCCAATAGTGGCAGGCATGTTTGGATATTCATTTTAATTCAAGACCAGAAAGGAGAAGCTCAATATCCCAACTATTGAGCCCTGTTCCTTCAGGTGACAGTTCACCTGCTCCTAAAGGTGACCGTGTTGCTCCAGAAGATGTTCCTCTTACGGGGTCACTGTAGCCCCAGGCTCTTTTGAATGTGCGGAGATGAGGTTTTTATCACATATCCCAACAGCAAGCACTGGGTTACTAATTTTGGGAACACGTATCTCTTGGAGCAGTGTCTTTTAGACCTCAGAGCAGAAGAGGCTGGCCACTGCCCGGTTCCCTGATAAAGGTCACTCTGGTTTTTGCAGCCAATTATTAAACCAAGCAAGCACAGAAAAAAAAATGGAAGACAAGAGTATCTGTCTTTTTTACCTGCCTAGCTAGAAGGGCATACTGGAGTCTGCCCAGGCTCTGGGCAAATTTTCTAACACACAGTGAACATCCAGGGTTCACAGAGTTTTGAATAAAACTTTCTGATATTTAAAAAAGATTCTGATTTGCTGGATTATAGCCTCTGGAGTTGGACTTGGATTTATAGCTTTCACTCTCCCTAGGTCCATGTGAACCTCTGCAGAGTCTCATTCTTTCCTTGGAATGGGACACTTCTATTTCAAAGAGAGGTTGCTTTCCTAATGAGCTGTTCTGAGCAACCTGTGTTTAGGGATGTTTTGGTCAAGTGCTAACACTTGCCGTCGTTCAAATACAGCCCCTTTCCTGCCATGAGCTCTGTGGTAGCTGATCCTTACCATCCATGTGGACATGGGTGGAAGGTGCAGGGACATGGCCGTGGTGTCACAGCCTGCAGGTGCCATCAGTCCTGGGTAAAGGCCAGCCATGGCCTTCCTGGCAGTGCAAGGAGCCCCTGTGCTGAGGTGAGCTGACTGGGCCAGCTTCCTGGGACGCA
Organism: Gorsachius magnificus; assembly: GCA_034008185.1. NCBI lineage: Eukaryota > Metazoa > Chordata > Aves > Pelecaniformes > Ardeidae > Gorsachius > Gorsachius magnificus. The sequence goes on along the minus strand of CM067109.1, from coordinate 28,146,249 downwards.
GCACTGGAGCATTGGCCAGGAGGTGTGGATAATGGCCACCAGGGTGAAGAGCCACTTGGCTGCTGTCGGGGCCATGGCTGCCAGGGACAAAGTCTGTTTGGCACCTCCTTGGTACCCACAGACCCGTGTCTCCAGCCCATTCCCGATGCATCCCAGCTGCAGTTGGAAGGGGGTTGGCGGCATTCGCAGTGGGATGGATGAAGTCAGAATGGAGTCATGCCATTGCCACTGTGGTCCTGGCCACTCTGCAGCTCCTTGCAGCCACAGGTAGGATGGCACATGGCCAGAGGCCAGGCCTTGCTGCAGGACATGCAGGCAGGGCTCTGCCCCTGCTGCTCCCCAACAGGGAGCAGGAGCCATGCACCAGGGCCCGATCCCTCCCCTGCCATGTGGCCCGACCCCCAGCCGATGAAGCTGGTGACACAGCACAGGAGGAAGGTGGCTCTCCAGGACATGTGAGCAGTGCTGCTGCGTGCGTGGGGCACAGGGTATACTGCTGGGCACCTGCAGCACCCCATGGCTCTCTCCTGTCTCCCCAGCCCAGATGCTTTGTCTCGAATCTTACACAGGGAAAGAGTCCCAGGCAGCATCCTCGGGGATGAGAGGTCATGACTGGAGCCACCAGAGAGGCTCCCTGAGCTGCAATACACCCCTCATCTGCGCCACATCTGGAGGATTGAGGGCACTTTGCTGGGCAATGCACTGTCCCTGTACCTGGTGCAAACCAAAGGCACCAGGTTGGAGCACGTCCTGCCTCCCTGGGCCACAGGCAAGTGGGGGCTGTAGGGTGGGGAAAGGGCAAGGAGAAAGGGAAGGAGAAAGGCAAAGGGAATGGGACGATGAATGAGAAGGAGAAGGAAAAGGGGTGGGCATGCACAGGCTCAGGTGGAGGGGATGCTGCTTTTGCCGCAGCAGCCCTTCGCTGCCCCCGGCACCAGTGGAGCAGCGTGGCCATCAGCAGAGGAGCAGTGTTTGATGGACTCCCCTTCCAGTGTGCCCTGGAGCACTTCAGTAGTTTGTGCACCCTGAAGCCCCCCCACCACTGCTCACTGTCTGAGGGAGGAAGGGATGTTTAGGGAGCAGAGCCCCTTCACCCTCCTGGCCCCACTGGAGACCCTGTCACACTCTGGGTGGAGAGGTGTCCTCCCTGGGGGCCACCCTGAACTTGAGGCATAGGGGCTCCTGGCCAGCCTCTCTCCTGGAGTCTGGCTGCTTGGCATTGCTGCTCAGGCAGCGCCCACCAGAGACCCCTTCCCTGTGTGGCCCCTCAGAGGAAAGCAGGCTGAGGGGGGGCCACAGGACAGCCATGGTAGCATCTCTCGTGTCTTCCTATCCTCTGCTTTTTGGAGGTGACCTCTGTGGAGGCCATGAGGTTTCCCAGGCTCTCTTTGCCAGCCAAGGCAAGAATTGTGGAGGTCTGTGAAGCGAGGCTTGCCGTGCAAAATCCCCTGTATACGTGTCCTTCCAGAGTGAATGTCAGTACCAGCTGTTGGCAAGATTGACACCGTAGCTGCCACTCATCTTCAGCCGCAGGCTCCTCAGGTGTTTCAGCTCTTCCATACTGTATACTTTATTCTTCCAGGCTGCTTTTTGCAAACAAATGTCTGGAACTTGGGAGAGAACAAAAGTTAGTTTCAGTTTCTTATGCTTTGCAAATTTGTTTCCTAATGCTTTGCTTGGGGTGGAGATGAGGATTGGTGTCTTTGAGGGGCCATTTCGTTTTGTGAATTTGGGCCCTTCAGATTTTTCTGCCTTACATCCTTTGCTTAGTGTTTATTCTTTCAGTGGGTGGTTATTTCTAACCTAGGCTGTAGCTGGTCTTTGGTTATATAATCCATGCTCAGGTCCAAAAGCACAATTAAACATGTGTTGAAAATAAACTCCTCCTTCCAATTCAGTGATTTGTACAGGTATTTTTTTAAAAATCTGAGAGTTTGGGAGTCAATGCATTCCAGCGAATTCCTGTTTCACAACTGAAATGGTGACAGATCCTTTCTTACAGCTGTTGTAGCTATCAGTGCCTTCAGCTGCAATCAAATGCAAACTCCCACAATTCAATAATTCATTGATTTCTTCACCTCTCTTTCTTTACGTGCTTGGCTTCTTTGTATATAGACCTTAAGGCTTTACTTCTTACTGTAAGGTTGTTTAATTAGGAAAAAAACCCAAACCTTCAGTAAGCATTAGCAGGAATTCCATTCCACAGTAGTTTCCCTGTAGTAAGTGCAACATTACCTCAGTCCAGAAGAGGGGACTATTGTTTCACGTATGGCAAGCCCAAGCAAACAGGTTAGAAAACATTCTAACATCTACGGTAAAGATGAAAATGGCCTTATCTAATGATAATAAAAGATGAGGTGTGAAAGCAGAGATATTTAGAGATTTTAACAAAAGATCAGAGCATACAAATTCCATCTATCTTTACTTTTAAAGTATTCTTGCATTGGTGATTTATATAAAAATGTGTAGGTTAAATTGAACTGTTTATCATAGAACAGGAACATCTGAGATCCTACTTGTTTTCTGGCATGTGAAATAAATTGTGTTAATTATGTTACTTTGGTAACATACCTGGGTTTAATTTGATTTTCTATTCAATGCTTAAGCCTTTCTGGGGAACAATGAATGCCCTGTTAAAAATGAATCCTTTCGTTTGCAGCTTTCTGCTGTAAGCCACAGCCAGAAATCAGAAAGGAGGAGTGTTTTCCTTCCCACAAGGATTCCTTTAAGTGAACACTCTGGCACTTAGAACTTGGGTGTTATAAATGCCTTAGTTTCTTTAGGACTAGCTTATTGGGAGTGATTTTTTTTTTAATTATTATTGTTTTATTCAGTTCCTGTAAGTATATGCTGAGAGAATTTAACAGCCAGTGCTCTTGTTGCTAGTATTTGTCTTTGGAAAAGGGGCTCCTTTCTTACATCTGCTCAGTGATGGTGGTATGTTTCCAACCTTATTTAGCCTACATGCTCAACATTAAATGAGGTATTTGTATCCTGACATATTTTGCATGTTCCCATCATCATGCATAAAGTCATGCAAATGAGTGCCAAGTAACAAGTGAAGGCACAACAGGAAGCCATCAAACTACTATCAACTTGTTTGGAGCCTGGGACGGGGTTTATCGTCAGGAACTGAGAATAGGAATGAATGCTATTTTAACTGTTTTCAAGACAATGTGTGGACAATATTGTCCTAGGTATGGTTTCCCTAGTACTAGCGTGTGCAAGAAAGCAAGTCTACTGAACTGTTAACAATGATGCTAGCTAGCCTCTGTGATTAGATTTGAATAGAGAACTGAGGGCTACCATAAACTTACAGTTAATTGTTTGTCAGTTAAGCCACACCATTGTTCTCATTGCTGCTGCTAAACAGCAAGGTAATATATTCAGGCCAATAAAACCAGACTTGTGGCTTTGTCTTTAGTCCTGATGATTAGTTGCCTGATGCTGGCAGCTATTTTGTATGGCTTTCTCTGCTCTTTCACTTAGCCATCACCAGTTCATCTTGCTGACAAAAACCAAACCTGATGAAACATTTTTAAGTGTGGCTCTCTGGGAGAATACACCATACGATGACTTCTGGTTACTGCCAACAAGCTAAATGCGTTTCTTGGGTAACTCCAGTAAAACCAGTGGGACAGATTTTCACAGGCTGTATTTCTACACTGCAATTTGCTGTAGAGCTATACCAGTTTTTACAGTCGGTGGCTTGGCCACTTGTAATGACTTTGTTCTCATTCTTTCTGTGTTTTCTAAGTAATAATATCTATTTTGCACGGGTTTTGTCTTTTGTTCATCTTCCTCTTCATCATTCCTTATATCTTCCCACTCATGTTTTAATTTTCTCTGGGAATAGTGGCACAGTGGCAAGATAGCTATGGTGGTTTGCCCTATGAACCATCAGAAAAATCACAAGTTAAAATTCCAGCTCTTGAATCTTAATGATTGCTAATGATATTCCAAATAGAAAGAACAGAGCTTAATTTGCAGGTAAGATAGCAAGACATTTCAATGGGAGTTTAGAGCAGCTCATCTTCTGTCAATCAGCTGAGCAGATAGGAGTCCAGATGATACCTTGAGAGTGTATTATACTATTTCTCCTCATATTACTTGTATTTGCATTTACAGCTGTAATTTGCCATGATGTGAAAAGCTTCATAAGCTATCCGTATAAAGATTTTTTTTGCTATACAAGCAAACAAATGTATTAAACTTACAAAATATATTGGATTTAGAGAGTCCAAGCAAATGTGGTCTGGGGAGAGTAAGTGCCGTTGACTCCAATGTCTTTTCCTTATTAGTGTTTTTGATTCCAGCTATGTATAGAGCAGAGCTGGAAAGGACAAAAGGGATCATCAGTCCACCCGTCTGCCTGAGGCAGGAGTAACTGCACCCATGCCATTCCTGGCAGGTGTTTGTCTAGCCTAATAAAAGCCTCCAGTGATGGAGATGTGTCCCCTCCTCGGACAATTTATGCCAATGTTTTTCCATCTTCACCCTCAGCAGGATTTACACTAAGGTCTTACCTGGCTCTTCCTTTCTGTAACTTAAGGCTGTTACTTTTTGTTCCATTATGTGGAACTGTAGAACAGACTATTCTTTTTTATTCTGCAATAGCTATTTGCCCCACTGAAGACCACTAAGTCCCTCCTCTGTAGGTGAAACTATCCTCAGTTCCTTCTCTTCTTCCTCACTGGATTAATCTCACTGGTCCTCTGGGGCCTTTTAAATTGGTCTATTCAAATCTTGTCATCCAACACTGGACGCAGACTCCCAGAGAAGTCTTGTTTCTGATTGTCTGTACAGTGCTTGCTTTCCTACAGAAATGAATGAAAACATGCTCAGTATATTCACTGTAATCGTGACCTCCCTTCCTGTAGAGATGCTATGTGCTTTCCTCGTATTTTTCAGATGGTGATTTCTGCCTATGTGTAGTATTTCACACTTTTGTTAAAAGTGTTTTCTAACCACCTTGAATATGCCTGAGTAGGAAGGAATGGGAGGTTAGACTTCATCTGTATGCCATCAGGAATTAGCAGGTGAAATTTTTTTTCCTGATGGTTACAGTGCTATGTTGAATTACAATAGCTGGGGATCCAGCTGTCTTTATTAGTGGAAATCAATTAATAGTTGTCCAGTCATTCTTGCTCAGCCGTACTCAACAACGTTGTTCAAAGACTTGGTTGAGTGCCTACCTGGCTCAAACTTTACTTTCATTTGCTTCTCTTGTACTTGTTTATAAAAGGATGTCTTGGTATCTTGTGCCCTGGTAGAGGGTTTGAGAATGATCTCTCTGAGTGCTGGGTAGCATAGGATGGGATCTCTTCCTCACAGTGAGGCCTCTTTCTTCAATTTTCAATATAGGCAGAAAGTCTTACATTTCCCCCTTGTACTGAACTACACATAGCCGCATATAAGAAAGATTAAGTATAAACAACAAATAGGCAAAAATGTTGGAGAAAAATCAGAAAGTGCTGCCTGAGAGTGGAGGTGGGAAAGAGCAAAATGAAAATAAGTCTTTCTTTTCAGTTCTGAAGTACTGACACCCAAAGGACACTATCACAAAAAGGCTGTGGTGAATTCTTTGTCCTGTGATGTCTTCAGATTATGACAGAGGGGCCCAAAAAGGGTTTTGGGTCAAAAAAACCAGATACAATTTAACAGTCCCATTGGCCTTAAAATCATTGAATGAGCAAAAGATCAGTTAGAATACAGACTATTAACAATGCCAAGGGTAAGTAATGTAGAAGGGAGGCTAAAAAGGAACGTAGGAGATAAGGCAAATTAAGTACTAGTAGGCACCATGGCTTCTAACGAGGTGAAAATGAATAAAAAAGTAAAGGTTCAAATCCATCTGCTGGAGTCAGATGAAAAGATTGCTACAGATTTAAAAGCTCCATGAGCTGGGCTCTTAAATTGTCCATAACTCATATGTGACCATAAGTGTATACACCAAAGTGTACACAAGCGCACACGCGTGCGCACACACACACATTTACATAAGTAATTGGAGTGAGTTTGTTTTGTTTTAAATAATTTTGAAAGGTTATCTGACAGAACTTGGAAATGGGTTTGTCCTCAGCCCCTGGGCGAAAGACATTATGACGCATAACACAGTACCAGGTGTGGTGATAATGGTTGGCTATTCACTGTACAGTTGTGGCTTTCTTAAAGATTAAATTAAGAAGAAGCTTTTTTAAAAAAGTAAACAGTGTGTGATCTCTGTATTTCAGACAAAAGCCAGATCTGAGGTTTGGGGACAGAGAAAGCAGCAGATGTGTACTCCACCACAAAGGGAACTTATATGCTTTCATGGTAAGGGTGTGAGAATCATTTAACTTGTGCACTGCTTGTTAATGTGTAGAACCATCCTTTCTATTGGCATAGGACAGACCATTTCAACTGAGCTGTCAAGTGAAAGCAGAAATATTTCTTCCCAAAATGAGGAAAACAGACAGCTTTGATAGAGCTTGATTTTACTTCTGACCTTTGAATTGGGGATGTGGAGGAAAGGAAGAAAAGGGAATGATTTTGGTGGCAATATTTCTCCAGTAAACATGTTCAGTGTTCTCAGTCAAAAGAACATCCATCAATATTGCAAGATCTCTCAGTGGAGCAGCTGTGGTGGTCCAGCATATGCAGGTTACAAACCATTGCCGTGTATTAGCCATCTGGGGATGATTGGAAATGCCTGCTATTATCTGCCTGGGGCAGCAATTTGTAGGAGCTATGGTGTGTTATGATGGATTAGCTCTGCAGCTGAAGGTGTCACGACCCATTTCTCTGCATCTTCTTTGGAATAACATTGCAAAGCAGAGGCTTTTATTGTTGCAGTTTCGGGGGCAGGAATCTAATTTGTGACGATGCTGTAGGACAGAAGGGAGGAAATGTTTGAATAGCCACTATGCCTGTGAACTAAGCATGCACTTTAGTTCAGCACTTGGCTGCCATAACACTTACCTGCTTCAGGGTATTCCTTGTTCAGGAATTGCTTACATGTTTCCATGCACTCAGGATCTGAGCCATTAACACCAGACTGGGACTTTTTTGCCAGGATGCTTCTTCAAGGGTTGGTAACCTGCCCGCTCACTTCCACATCTCTATGCTCTTGCTGACCTTCTCAACTGCCCTCAGTCTTACGTTACTCGTCAGCCCAGTTCCTTGCAGTTCCTGCCTCAGGGAAGGCAGAGTCACTGAGTCTGTGCTACCACTCTGCATGACACTGGCTTGCACAGTCTTGGTAAGGAGCATTAGTCCTCTGTTATATTTACCCTTCACGAGGTTCTTTCTGAGGGATCTCTCTGTCCCTCTGATGGCTGCAGGACTGTGATGAGGCATCATTATGTCAATTTTTCTTTTTATCTTCTCATTTCTGTGTTCTCTTACCTTCTTCTCATTCTACCTCAGTCCAGTGGGTAGTCCAGTGGGTAGGAACAGTTCTACTGTGGCACAATTCAAGAGTTTGTCACACTTTCTCTTAACACCACACAGAGAGAGGCATATGCTTGGTTGGGTGACTAATCTACACAAATACATGCGTATAGAAGTATGTATGTATGCTCTCATGCATACGCACATGCACTCGCGCTAACACGCAGTAATGCTGATGCATATGTAAGTATTTTGGTAGTAGACTGCTTTCAGTGTGGAGGCCAGCATGTTTATGCTATTTCTGAAGCAGGCAGCAGCAGGGAGTTTTGTACTTTTTTCCTTTCAAAAGAGCCTGGGTGCTGTGCATTTTTATTTACTTTTTTAAAGCAGAATGGCACCTGGCTGTGTGGATCCCAACTACCCTTTCCCCCTCACCACTGCTCTGACCTCTGTCCAGGCCAGTTTCCCCAAAGCATCAAGGACAATATTATAACATATGTATTTGGTTGACTAGTTAGACTGTTGCTGACAGTTGGCTGATCTTTCAGTCACCCAGCTCAAGCAAATGACTACAGCAGTCCCTTTGATTAAAAATCTTTCAAGTTGGCTTGATTGTGTGTCAGGAGGAAGAAAGCCATCTAGAACATCAAGCAAGGGGTTACTACACTTCTGTCCTTTCTTTGGGTCAGGTGAGTGACTTTTCTGTACAGAAATGCAGAATATTGGTGAGAGAAAGGTGGATGCTTTCTTGGTCTCAGAAAGTCCTTCAAAGTCCTGCATCTTCTGGCAGGTTTTGCCCTTGTCCCAACAAACAGAGGAAAGATGATTTCTACTCTCTGGGACCAGATCCCCCTTTAACTCCTTTCATCGGAATTTGAATCCAAACCTGAGCAGCAGTTAGTGTGCATTACCTTCCACTAGAGCAACCAACTTCTTGGCTGGGTTATCTCATAGCACCTATACTCCCTCATGTTGACATTAGCATCAGTAACTGCATGTCTTCAGCCTTACTGAGTTCCTCTGCAGTGATGGGTACCTATTCCTATGCAAAAATGACAGCATTAGCAACAGGACAAGAGTTATTTTGATGGGGACAGGGCTGATATAGGTACAGGGGACCTGCTGTCTAGATGATTCTGTAAGAGTCCATATGACATTCTTTCCCCCATAAGACACAGAAAACACTCTCAAACTGCAGAGTCCCTGTGACAAGAAGAAAGATCTTATGTGGCCTTACTCTTTGAAATGTAAAGCATCATCTACCCTTGCAACAATATTTATGCATCCCTATTCACTTATAACCTTATAGTACTCTTTCACAGGTCCTGTGAGAGGCTGACAGTCAAAAGACAAATATAAAGTGCACTTTAGATACCAGCCAAAGACACATCAGTTTGTTGCTCCTGAGTGTTTCACAAATAATTGGAATTGTGAGGTTGTAATGGGTGGTTAACTGGGATGTATAAGACCACCCCAGGCATATTAGGCTGGGGCTGGGAGATGAATGTTGTGCTTGCGATGCAAAGGGATTAGTCACACGGCAAGCACAAGCTGACAGGATATAGGAGAAGACGTGCCACGAAAGGAGGCAGATCTTGCTGCAACCTGCCTTGGTGGACGCTGCCATGTGGAAACACGTTATTTGTGTAAGTCAGTGGCAAGTAAGCACAGACAGATGCAATTCGTGCAGTGCTAGGGAAAAGCAACCTTCTGTGGCTTTTTCTTCTTGCTAGAAGAGTTTGTGCCTGGAGCAGGATTGTTTTACAATCTTCTGGTGCTCTCTCTACCACAGTTTTGGTTGTGTGTACTGAAGAATGGCATGATTAAAAGAAGCACGTTGACTGGAAATAAACTTCAGTGAAACTGCATGTGCAGAGCACTGAATAGAGAGTCATCTCTCCTTGCTTTGGGCAGTGACCAAGAAACTCAACCCCTTTGGTGAGAAATGGGAGAGGAAAGCACATTGCTGTGTGTTATATATAGGTTTGTCATTATTTTTCTATCTGATATACTTAACAGGTAGCTACTGTGCCACTGAAGGCTGGAAAGTCTCAGAGAAAAACAGTTAGACACTTTTACACAGAGCTTCTAATGGACCATCAGAACAACTTTATTCTGAAGTTCCATCAAAAAAATGCAAAAGAGGTTGCCTGTTGGGGTTTTAATTTAAAGCTTGCCACACAAGGTAATGGTGTATGGTATACTAACTCTGGAAGAGGTACCACATACGGCACAGCAATCAATGCAAGCTTGTGAAAATGCAAGTGGAAGGCAGGAAAACTCAAGGGAGAAAAGGGAAAGAGTAATCTTAAAAGTGAAAAAAACCCAGTAAGTTAAAAATGTTCCTTTAAAGAGCACAGGATTCCCAACAGATCTATGGACAAAATGTCAAGGGATGTGGGAGGACAGAGGACACAGACAGCTCCTGTCATTTCTCGGAAGGAGCACTGGGGCAGGGAACATGCCAACATTGATGTCACAGCCAGGGCAGGAGTGAGTGGGCTCAAGAAAAGGCTGTGAGTGTTGTTTCCTTGGGATCTGTAAAAGACACAGCACCCAAGCAAGCTTAGACTTATTCAGGAGCTGTAGTGGTGCTGGTACTTTGCAAACCGCTTTGAGGTGAGGATACCATAGGCTCGAAAAGGAAAACCCAAGCTGTCTGCCAGAGCAGGCAATACCGCTCATGGCTGCAAACAGGTTGATGAGCTATGTAGGGTAGTTGTCAGGCTCGGAACATTTAAAAAGGCACGGGGGTATTTAATATATTGCTGCCTGGAAAATTAGCTAAACATTTCTTAGACAAATCTTAATCTTCCACCTGTAGGGAGAGACTTTACGTGCCTCTCCTGTGGGTTTTACTCTGGAGTGCTGGCAGGATGGTTGCTGGGGGGGAGAATGACAGTGAATAAGCAGGTAGAATCATGCTTTACCACTGCTCTCTGCTCTGCTATCCTGATGGATATGTGACTTTGGGCCAGCCTCTGGGACAGGATTTCATCCTATTTAGTTGCAGGGACCTAAGCTCCACTCCACGGACACACCAAATAAGGCGTCAGTAGAGGAGCAGCCTGCTTCCTACCCTTCTCTTGGATAGGAAATTTTTCTCAAAATGGTGAAGTCTGTGCATGGCGTGGGGTTCCTCAATATGGTGTCACAGTGATTCTAAGGGATTAATCAAAGGTGTCATTTAGATAGATCAGTCTCAGCCTCAATCTGAGTCTCACAACTGGAGAAGTTTCCTTTCCCTACCTCAAAGGAAGTTATTGAGGACAAAGAGGCTGTTGGTGCTCATATACATCACAGTAAGGCACTGTAGGTGCTGCAGATTTGCAAAAACCCATGGAAAGACATATGCAGCACTAATTGGCTTGTGTTATTTCCTTAGAGCACCTTCTGGGGCATTCATTCCTGTGGCCTCATTTCAGCTGCATGGCAGGTATTCATCATTAATGCTTCTTTGCCTGCTATGTAAGTTTTTTTCTTAGCATTTTGAAAAGGCCCAATTTATATCCTATGGATGCCTCTGGAGAGGTTCTGGAAGTTCATGCTAGAGCTGCTTAAGGTGTTGTGACCCTCAGCTGTCAGCAGCCACTGCAGTGGTAGAACAGGCAGCGTGCCTTCCACCTGCTTGCCCAGGGCCAGGGCCAGGGCCAGGTAAATTACAGTAAATTGAAATAAAATCACAATGATCCCAGACTGAAGAGAGCAGACCTCATATACAGGCAGACTAAGTTTTTGGTTTTGTGAGCTGTATTTGGTCATAGGTATTTTTTATTCCCTTCTAAAGATCAAAAAAAAAGGTTGATCCCTTTTTGTTTTCCTTTCTCCATGAAGGATGGCTCCATGTATTTTCTCCCTTCCCCCTTACATGGTTTGATTCTCCTTGGGCCAAGACATGGGTGCGTTCTGAAGTAGGGCAGGAGGAGGTGGCTTAAAGACGTACCTGGGTGTGCGTGAGTGAGGTGACAGTCACCCTCTTGTCTCCCCTCCAAAATCAGGAGAGTTTTCCAGCAAGGTACTCAGTACTGTGATTCAGAGGAGCAGTGGATTTATGGATCTCCCTTCAAAAAACAAATGTGAGCAGTAATAAAGGCTGGCTACTGCTATTTTTGTCATTGTCTTATCTTCATAACTGGAAAATCAAGCCTTCTGTTGAGCACTTTCCTCTTTTTCTGTCTCCCATTTAACCACAGCAAAGACAAAATACGTCACTTAACTTTTTGTACTTGCTGATTAACAGCTGCATTTGAAAGCAGCTGTGGGAGATCATTACAGTGGCGTCGAGGGACCTGAGATCTGCCATTGAGCTCCTAGGATTATGCAACAAAATGTTATTCTGTAGTTGGAATTATATCATTAAATGATTTCAGTTTTGTTTCTGAAGCTAGGTATTTATGAATAGAAGTAATTAATACATGCTTACTGTGTTTACCTGAACAAAATATCTTGTGACAAGATTTCAGGAACCAGCATATACAGAAATTCGTTTTATAAAGCTTTTATTGCAACAAAACATCTATTCATATTAACTTGAAACTCTTTAATATTTCAGCCATGCTGATGAGTTTATCAGTGCATCAGTGCGTCACTTGATAACACCACAAAACTGTATACATATATACATATACCTCACAAGCTAGCATGTAAGTGTGCAAAGGCACAGACCATTTTCTTCATTGCAGAGTGTAAAAAAGGTCATGGCGACCTGGACTGAAGGTTTATCTAAGGCAGTATTCTGTCTTCAGTAGTAATCAAAAACAGATGTGTAGGGGAAAATACGAATATACCTGAAACTTCCCCCAGAGTCTGATTACTTTTAGCTTGGGAACTCCCTTGTTTTGAACTGGGATCAGTTTGCTCTTCTGGCTTACTAAATATTCCACAAGCAGATGCAGGAGAGCAGTTGGCGATAAGCTAGTGGAAAGGCTTTAGGCCTGTCCTACTCTGAAGGCAGTACTTCAACAAATCACAGAACCAGATACCACAATGATGAGGGAGTTTAGAAAACCTGGCTGTGTATATAATCTTATGATTAACGTGTTTTGGAATGAAAGATTTGTTTAGTGGGTAAAATAGTTAAAATATGGTTTGCAATGGCTAAAATGGCTGAGCATGGCTCTAAGCATCTTTCTGTGTAGCTGGATGACTGCTGCAAACACTTATGTCTACTTTCTTATCTATGAGCCACTCCCTGTAGTTCTAATCATAAAGTGTTTACTCCAAGAACCCCTCCAGCAAGTTCAAATAAACAAAGCAACTGGTAAAGTGGTAGCTGCCCAGGAGCGCCTTGGGAGAGGGGTGTTATAAATGCTGACAATAGATGGGCTCAGTATATTGTTTGAGAAAGTTGTAGCTAGTGGCCTCATTCATCATAGTGACAGCAATACTGGCAGCTCTCTGCAGTGCTTCATCTGTGAAATGATGGATCAGCAATGAGGGCTGGCTGGCAGGAGATGCCTGAAACATCCAGAGCTTTCAAAGTTTGCCTGCTCCATCGTGCTTTATTCGTGCTGCATAATGGGCAAGCACAGGCAGTGTGTTGAATCATAGGCTTGAGCCTTGGGATCCTGACCAGGGATAGCTTGCCTAAATCTGCGCAGTTCTTTCCTTTTTAGATGCACGCAATAGCAAAGCTTGTGGCAGAAGTGGGGCAGGTGAGACCTCTTCAGGACCTGGCCATTCAAGAACTGTTTGAAGTTAGTGCATGTATAGGCATGAAGAGGAGTTACCTAGGACGGAGGGAAAGGCCAGACTTCTTTGTGATTTGCTTTTGGAGAAGAATTGGCCTAGATGCTGACCACCAGAAATTATTTTAAAGCTATACATCAGCCTATGAGCTGTATGCACAGAGGCAAATTAATGATGACATAAATCTAATGGCTTGTGTAGCTCAAAGAGAAAGTGAAGTTATAGTGCCATGACAACAGCAGATGTATTCAGAGAGGATGTGAGATAGACTTTAAAAATTGGCAAAGATAGGTTGAATAAAAATAATATGTGCAGAACATGACTGAAATGCTCCCTGACAGCACCATGAAAATTGGCTTTTTCTTCTTTATTGCTGTGAAGCTGATAGGAGCCTTGTTAAGGCAGAGCAGTAGCAGCATCTAAAGCTGTGTTTTAGTTAAGGGTCAGTGTCAGTGCTTTCATTATAAAACTTGTCCCTCCAGAGACTGTAGTACTGCAATAAAAACATTCACTCTGGCCCAAAAGGTGCTGCATGACAGTTTGGTTCAGGAGCACAAACAGAGCAATGACACAGCCCAGCTGAAAGTCTGCTGAAGTTAAGGACAAGGCTTTGGTTTGCTTTCTGATCAGGACCCATGTAAGCTGAGTGGCTCTGAGATGAATTAACAATGTTGAATTCCAGTGCCAGCAGAGCATGAACAGTGAAAGTGCATGTTCCCCTGCAGCGACTATCGATTGAGCACACTGGCTTTATAAGATGCACATTAAGTAAGCACATTGCCAACACAGACACGGATCTTGGTCAGCTAAAGATTTCACCTTCCCCTTCCCCCAAAACATGTACCTATGACATGGGCAGGGGCTGGTCAGCACAGTGGCAGTTCTAGGGCATGGATCAGACCCTTGCTTGGATCTGTCACTCCTAACGCTGAGGGAGGGGTTGAGATATCCAAATTAGGACTTAAGTTTCTGTGTACTTGCTCTGAAGTCAGTGCCAAGAGAGAGAAAGTTTCAAAGGTGGGATGTGATATGGAAGTATACAGCTCCATGTTTATCATTTCAGTCCAGCAGCTGAAGTGAGACAAGGTCAGAGAAGAGTTGCTAGAAAGGCTGTAAACAGCCGTTGTCCTGCTGATGTCCCTCCCGAGGCCAGGTCCACCATGGTTTCTTATAAGGGAGTCCAGCTGGCATAGGTCCAGGTACCTATCCCAGGAGGAAGTTTTCTTCAGTCTTTTGAGGCTTGAGTATCATGTGTGTTCAGGATCTGGTGGCAGAAGAGTGTGAAAGGTCCTCCAACTCAAGGGAAGATTCCTGTGGTGTAAGGCAAGAACAAATGGGGATTCTTCAGTCAATCAAGTCTTTCTTATGAAGTACAGTCAGGGCTAGAAAAGCAGCTGTTTTCAACCTTCTTCAGTTTATAGACCCCTAAAATATGTGGAGATTGGAGATGCAGACAACTGTATACTGAAGTCAAGCCAACAGACAACAGCTTGCTTCTCTTAATTACCTTTTTCAGATGCACTGGGTATAGTCTGTGGGCCTTACAGCATGTGCAGGTCACAAACTGAGTCAGAAATGGGTATTCTAAAAGGAACGAATTATTCTTACATGTCATAATACCTGATTTACTCTAAAGCTTAATCAGAGTGAAGTAAATGACAGCATAAAAACCGGACATGAGCCGGCAATGTGTGCTTGCAGCCCAAAAAGCCAGCCGTATCCTGGGCTGCACCAAAAGCGGCGTGGCCAGCAGGGCAAGGGAGGTGATTCTGCCCCTCTACTCTGCTCTGGTGAGACCTCGCCTGGAGTACTGCGTCCAGCTCTGGAGCCCTCAGCACAGGAAAGACATGGACCTATTGGAGTGGGTCCAGAGGAGGGTGACAAAAATTATCAGAGGGATGGAGCACCTCTCCTGTAGATAAATGCTGAGATAGTTGGGGTTGTTTAGCCTGGAGAAGGGACGGCTCCAGGGAGACCTTATTGTGGCCTTTCAAAGGGGCTTATAAGAAAGACAAGGACAGACTTTTTAGTAGGGCCTGTAGTGACAGGACAAGGAATAATGGTTTTAAACTAGAGAAGGTTAGATTCAGACTGGATATAAGGAAGATCTTTTTTATGATGAAGATGGTGAAACACTGGAACAGTTGCCCAGAGAGGTGGTAGATGCCCCATCCCTGGAAACATTCAAGGTCAGGCTGGATGGAGCTCTGAGCAGCCTGACCTTGTGGACGATGTCCCTGCTCATTGCAAAGTGGTTGGACTAAGATGACCTTTAAAGGTCCTTTCCAACCCAAATCATTCTATGAGTCCATGATTAGCTCTCTCGCAAATAAAGGAAGCTTGCAAAGAATTACCTAGTTGTGAAGATCTGCATCATCTTTGAGTTTGAGCCTGGTTTTGCTGTTTTACAAGAGCAAGAATTTAGGCATGTACCCTGTCCTGGTGCTTGTGCAGAAGAGCTACTCCATGACCTCTTGTGTGGTCCGTGCTGCTGAGCTGTTTACCTCAGCCAGAAGTCTGTCACTGGAGAAGGACAACTCTCTTCAGGGCCTGATTTTAATTCATTATTTCATCTGAAGGAATTCCAACCAATAGGGTTTTGGAAAAAACCACAGCAGCTTGCTTTACGCCCTGAAATTCCATGAGCTGAACTGACATGGAGTTCAAACCACGATCTTCCTGTCAGAAGAGGCTACTTGCACTCAAGGGTGAGGCATGTTTGTAATGTGCTACCATGTAAAGCTTCTCCATGCTTTGACATGTGGGAAGGTTAGTTTTGTTGGCCATTTAATCCCCATTTAATCCTTTTTCTGGATGTAATGACATTTGTTTCTGTGACAGCCAGTTTCGGAGTGGGGGTATATTTTCATTAATTTCAAAATTCTGGGACTTAAACAAGTTCAGTGTGAAGTATTATATTTTTTTGAACTCAATTTCCTTTAAAGGGAAAATAGTTCTAAAATTTTTTTCCCTTTTAACCTTTGTCGGTATTTTCCATGGATTGTATTTTGGGTATTCTAAAGCAACTGATGCATTTTGTGGCATTGGATTTGTATACTTTGCTACATCCTTGTTTTTACAAGAGAACAATTAATGCTATTTTGGATCTTGTCTTTTTATTTCCAGAGGATATACATTTACACAGGCACTGTTTAAGTATGAGATTTGCTTACTGCTTCATAATGCTAAAAGGAACAGGAAAGAGCAATTGCCACATTAATCCAGTTTATACACTCATTTGTCCAAACTGGTCACCCCAAACCCAACCCAGCGAAGCCCTCTGACATTTTCTAAAATGTGCTGCTTGACTTTTAGTATGTTCATGATTCCTCCAATGTACAGAACTCCTGGGATGTGGATAGAGTGCCCCACTGGGAAATCTTAAGGCCATGCTTTACCTTCCAGATAATTGCTAACATTGTTCTGTGTTGGCATGGTGCAGACTTTCTTGCTGTGATCGCAGTCCTGTTGTCCACACAGCAGGAAACTCAACAGAAATATAGTAAGAAACTGACTGAAGAGAGGGATCTGACCCAAGTCTGTGGAACTGTGCACTTTCTACTGAAATCCAAGCATCCTGGAGCTGAAATTTGTCTTTTCCATCTCTAAATGAAATCACTGAACCAAATGAGAGGCCAAAGCATACTATTTCTCAGAAGTACTGGTCTGGTCAGTTCCTAAAAGCTAGTGAATTTTTACATGTAGTTTCAATCAAACAAAACGTCTAATCATTATTTTTAAAAAAGAACTTTTTTTTTCTTTAACCTAAGGGTATATACTCACTGGTTTATGAAGATTTACAACACCATTAGTAGAGATTTGAGCAATATAATTTACTGTAGAATTACTTGTAACTGTGGCCATATTCACTACTCATTTCTAGTATGTCCTTATGACACAAAAAGCAGCACAGCATACATTAAGAGCGTGCTTATCATTGGCATAATGACTTACATCTGACCTTCTAGTCATCATGCATTAAGTCAAGTAAGCTATAAATGTGATACCAATATATAATAAAGCCTGAAGTTGTATCTTGAAAATGTTAAAATTTCAGGAATAACAAATTCAGAAAGCTGAAAGAAACCAGGAGCATGTCTGCTTGTGGAGCCTAAATCCATTACTTTTAAGTGTGCTTTGATCTTTAATCAGAGACCCTCTAAACACTCCCAAATTTATTGGAATCACTGATTATGGGAATAATCAAGACCTCTGGAAACAGTGTCTGTCACATTTCATGAACTCTTCCTCATAACAAAACTTTTAGGTGCTGTTTTTAACACTTCAACACATGGAGGCAGGCTCCTTGCCACAAGCCTTAGAAGAAAGTCCCTTGTAGAGACATGCTTTGATGCCAGAAAGCTCCCATATGGGGCAGGGGTGGACCCAGCTCTGTGGCTGCAGGATGGTGGAGATAAATCATGGGAGATGGCAACCAGCACTGCAGGACTGCAGATGGGGAAAGCAGCTTGCAAGTCCTCTCCCATGCTCCATATTAGCATTGTGTAGGGCTGGGAGGTCAATAGGACTCACAATGCCGTACTGGGTAGCCACAAGTTCCCAGTTCCTTGCGAAAGAGTGAGCACTGGGGTTGAATGCAGGGGGTGAATCCCCTGAAAATCTTTTGGTGAATCTGTATTTTCTCCAGGGAATGACAGTGCTGGGACACTTCTAAGATGGCCTACAGAGAATGCTATTGTGGTCTCTCTCACCTCAAAGGGTGAGAGAGAGGTGTCAAAACTCATTTGCACACCACTCCTTTGAGGAAACCTGAAATAACCTCTGCACTTTAGTAACTGGTGTACATATGCATATGGCTTTGGAAAAGATGGAACTCACGAGAAATGTTTTAGCTTATATGCCTGTGCATTTGCCATTACAGCATTTGCAAAACTCACATACACAAAAAGTTGCTTTGGCTCCTATGCATATATATGTATTTTACATACTTTTTACATTTTACACAGGCAGTAGTAAAGTCAGGTAGTATGTTTATGGCCAAATGATGTTACACTGATTAACACTATTTCATGTTAAGGCAAGGAAGGAAAAAAAGACCAGGAGATACTGCCTCTCAACAGCATTGTAGTAAGAGTGCAAATATGAAATACAGGAAATGTATTTATGTCCCTCATCTTTCTCATTCAGAGCTATCTCACATGAAAAATTCAGGCGAAGTCCTCCATCTGGGATTTTTCGAAGTTTGGCCTGTGTCCCAGTCAAAGACATGCATACTTGAATTGGAAAACCTTAGAATCTGATTTTAAAATATTGCGTTTTAACACATTTCTGTGTTCATAAGAAGATTCTGAGTGGTCCTTTTCCAGGTGGGGACCAAAAGCCCCTTTCAAAACTGTATGCCACAGCATGGAATTATTATTGAGGAGTCAGTCCTACTCCATGTTTTTATTTACTTTTGGGATGATTTTCAATTACTGTAGGCATGGGATGTGAAAACTGTAATTGAAAGAGTGGATTTTTATGAGGAATGATGGACAATAAGTTATGCATCCCAAAAGGTCTGTCCAAGACAACAGCATCCAAGCGTGACTACGCAAAAAGGGAATCAAGTTTTCTTTCCATGAAATAGGCCAAACCATGGACTGGGACTCTGGAGGGCTGGCTAAGGTTTCAAGAGGTTTGGGCTCAGTTTTCCCCATGTCAATGCCAGTTCCATCTCCTTGCATTCGGACTACAGACCTCATTGATAGCTTCAGACCACTGATGTGTGGTAATGGCAGCAACAAGGAACCGAGAGCTGCACTGTCCTCTGCCAAAGTATGTTCCTTATGCATACACCTCCATTTCTGCCTCTTAGAGTGGCTCATCTTGACACAAAGTCTTATCAGGTGGACCTACCTTGGCTCCCAACAACAACTGCGAGGAGCACAGTTTCATTTATAACCTTCCCTAAAACAGCTGCTGTACTTTTTGACTGCTTTAAATTAAAGGCTGCTGCAGCTGCACATTTCAGGGATGCAGAAGGCTGGTGGTGTTCTCAGTATTTCTTTTGATGTTAGGCAACTCAGGATAAGATAAAACTGTGAATGCTCCTTGGGTTATAACTTGAATTTACAATCTTGACAGCTCTGTTCAGGCACAGAGCCAAAAAGCTCTTGGTACATTTAAACAACGATAGGACGAAGTGATATTGTCTCCTAAGGGACAACAGGAAACAACTTGGCCTTTCAGAAATGTTACATTGATGTGCTTTCCTAGGAATATCAAGTCTAAGTATGGCAATCTCCTGGTAAAGTATCTCCGGGGATCTCAATTGAAAGCAAGCTATGATATGATAAAACTGCTGGATGGAATGAAAATAAGGAAAAAGAATGGAAATGGGAAAGCTGATTTGGATTAAATAAACCTTAAATCTGCAGAAATAATTTCTCTATATGAAAAGGGATTCTTTGTTCATTAAATAATGGTTTGAAGGGACACTTCTATAGTAATTGTTGCATGACCTAAGTGCGTGATGGACTCTCAATGTAATCTAAAACTTGTCATTGTCAGATAATACCAATGAATTTGTCGTTCTTTATTTTTATAGCAGTCATTTCTGTTCCATCTTGGACAAAATTAATATCAAAATCCAATCTTGTAAGTCATGTTGCTGTATCAACAGTGGAAGGCTAGACAAGGAAAATGTGGGCTGAATAATGCAGACAGTTTATATGAAAAGAGGCACAGATAAGACTGAGGTGCTCAATGCTGTCTTTGCCTCAGTCTTCACTGATGGGCTGCCCAGAGACAGGATTCACAGAGGAAGAGAACAACCATCAAGTGGATGAAGGTTGAGTCAGGGATTGCTTGCACTAACTCAACCCATGCAACCCATGTAAGGCCATGGGACTCCACAGGCTGCACCTAAGGTTGATGAGAGAGCTGGCTGATGTCCATGTAAGTCACCCTCAAGCATTTTTGAAAGGCTTTGGAGGATGGGGGGAGATTCCCAACAACTGGAGAAAGGCAGATATCACAGCTGTCTTCAAAAAGGAGAGGAAAGATGATCCGGGGAACTTCAGGCCAGTCAGACTTACTTTGCTCCCTGAGTCAACCATGGCATGCATCATCCTCTTGGAGCACATCCCTGGGTACCTGAGGGAGAAGAAGGTGGTTGGGACAGTCAGCATCATTGACCAGCGGTGAATCATGCCTGAAACAGCTGGTTACCTTCTGTGATAAAATGATCAGATTTGTGGACAAGTAAACAGGGGATATAATTTACGGCAGCTTCGTCAAGGCTTACAACAGTCTCCTTACAATGTGGATTCAATGTCCTTGAATCCATGCTAGACATTAAAGTCTGGGTGGGTGTTCCACCAGGGGGGTAAATACCTGGTTGGGTGGTCAAGCTCAGAGGTGGTGCTCACTGGGCCGTATCTGCCTGGAGGCTGGTGCCCCCTGTGGGGTCCCACAGGATCTGCTCTGGGGCCTGTCCTGGTTACCATGTCTAGCTATGGGTTGGGGAGGTCACGAAAGGCACTCTGTCAGGTTTGCAGGTAACACCAAGGCTGTGGAGCTGGGGTTGATTTAGCTGGGAGCAGAGAGTACGCCTAGGGCACCTAGCAGCTACCTCAGTGCCTATGGGGAGGGGATGAATGAGATGGGGACAAGGACAAGCTCTTTCCAGCAGTGCCTGGCTGCATGTAACAAACTCCTTTTTCTTTCCAAGGATAACAGCCAAGCCCTGGAGGAGCTGCCCTGAGGGCCCTGGGGTCTCCATCCTTGGAGGCTGCAAGCCTAGAGCTGAGCTCCTGCTCTCTGCCGGAGTGAACGAGGGGCCTCCTGGGGCCCCCACCTCCCGCTGCTGCTCTGGGAAGTGGCTCTATGGTTTTGTGACTCAGAGAACAATAGACCATTGTTTTTTAAAGTGCAGTTGAAGGTTTCACATAAGCACAGCTCTGATTAAGCCGTAGATGGAATTTTCACAGTCTTTGCTTTGCTAAAACATTTTATCATTTTAGGCAATAAATGGGATGAATTAAATCCATGATCAAAACGCTGTGACTTTGCAGTAGCAAAGACAAGGGCGACCTGCTCTCATATCCTCGCAGCTAACGGCGGTCTGTGCATTGGGTGCCATGGTCTTTGCTTAAGACTCATTTACACCTCCTCAAAGCCATTGTAAAAGTGTTGCTGTCCTGATTGCTTAGTGCTTTGAATCTGCTTTGTGGGAGTGGAAGTCACTAGTTAAAAACTGGAGTCCCACTTTGTTCTCTGGCAACTGTGAAGTTTTAGCAATTTCCAGAAAAAAATACCTTGTTGACCATTTTTTTGCTTGCCTAAGACTGAAAGCAGTAGGGGTGAATAAACTTTTAAATGTCTTTCTGAACCTAGCCCCTCCACTCCTTGCAGACTTTGCCAAAGGTGCCACAACTGTTACCTGATTTCTGAGTAATTTCCATGGCAATATTTTCTCATTCATGTCAGTTTTGGTTTTGAACTATCAGTCTCGCTACTTATGTTATTATTCAGCCTTATCTAGACAGAAACTTTTCTGAAGTGCAAGGTCTATCCATTTTGGTATACTCAGGAGATTTTACACTGGTAGCTATCATAGCGAGGAGTGAGCAGAGGCCAGCAGATTGATTTGCTATGGCAATAGAAAGGAATCAGATACCGATAGGCCTAACTGAAGGCTCATGCTTCACCCAGCAGGCTTCGGAAGACTGCATTGTTATTTCATTTTTTGGCTTAGAATAATGTGATAAATGACCTCTTGTCTTGCTTTGTAGTCTCTCTTTGCTCCATTTATTTGTTGCCATCATGCTCCCATGAATATTTCATCATTATTTCTACAAAACATCGCCCAGCAGGTTACATGCGCATTAGTGTTTGAGAAAGCAGAATCTGTCAGTACCAAGCTTTTGAAGAGGTTTTCCATTTATTCATAGCAGAGGGGTGGGAAGGGTCAGAAGAAGCTCACTGACTTAATGAAGAGATGGAGGAGGAGGTAGCAAAAGAAAATGGAGAGAACTGATCATTCTGCAAGCTGTTGTGGGCAATATAATACATGCATGCACACTATTTTTTTTTTCTTGTTTACTGTAATTGTAACACTGTGTTATGTCTTAATAAAACACTTAGGGAAGACAGTGCAGATTCATTGACTTCATTGTCCATGACCAAAAGGAAAAAGACTATGGAAAGAAATCAGCAGCAGGCATTGTGCGCACAGCTCTTTCAAGCCAGCTGGAAGAATTGTGCATTGTGTGGCAGAGCAGCTCTTTTGGAGAGAAAGAAATATTGCTACAATAAGGATCTTGATGAGATCTGGGCTGTGTCAGTCTAGGAGAGGTCATCTGCAACACCTTTTACATTGTAGTGACTAACTGCAGAGTTTGGCTCTGAACAATTCCTAGGTTTACCATTTCTCAGCTTTCGTGCTCCTGAGGTGGTTTAGAAGCTGAATATTAAAGTACATTACTGAGAAAAATTTTTTTGTGAGCTCTGTCCTATGCTTTGAAAAATATTAATTTTCTCTGTATGTTGTGGAGGCTATGGATATTGGTATATTCTGTGGTTATAAACTGGCTGGCTCATGGAGAAAAAATTCTGATATAAATTGGGAAAAAAAGTGTAACAAATTTGGTAAGAGATAGGAGAAAGGAGGAATTTGAGCTTTGTTTGGACAAAAGATTTGACAGGTAACTGCAGATCAGTGTAGTTATTTCAAACAGTTGCTGGTTTTGAAATATTATGGTATATTAGTTTTGGTATTGCAAGGGTCAAAGAAATGCTCCTCAATAACAGAAGCTCCAGTTCTCCTTAAGTGCAGGAGTTTTTTTTGTGTGGTTAGTTGAGATGAATTCTAGTTCTTCCCAGGCCTGGTGTCAACATCCCATTGCTTATTCCTAACTCACCAGGTAGATTCTCCTCTACTGGATTAGAGCCGTCTCCGGTGCCTGGACTTCAACCTGCCACTGCCTCAGTCAAATATGTGGAGTATGCATCTTCTCAACTTGCAGAGTATCTGCAGGAAGACCTCTATTTGCATTAATGTAGAAAGGTACACACAACCTTTCAACCCCACGTGTATAATAAAAATGTCAAACCATGTACACGGTGTCTACACATCAACCCTCTCCTGCAGCCAAGACAAGTAAGATAAAGACGAGATGAAATTATTAGGCCAAGCCAAACAGAAGTTGAGTTTGTAGGAAAGCTAGTGCCACTTTGAAAAATAGCTCAAGCTCCTAATGCCGTACCAGTTTGCTTCCTGCAAGTATCAGTAACAGTCTCATAACTGGCACCTGATATTTCAGATGGGTTAGCTGGGCTTTGGTGGCTTTGCAAGGCAAAGCTTTCTAATACAATTTATGAACTGCCTGTGGCCAAAAGACAAAGGTTGTTCCTCCCAGATTTGCTCTACACATTGACAAGAAATGTTTGTCCCTGCTTCACACTGTGGTGCAGCTGACTCCAGTGCAGGTGAGAAGGCTGTCAGCTCTGTACCTGCACACAGCTCTTTATCTTCTTGTGACATCTTGCAGGTCAAGGCCAGACATATGGGGAAGAATAAATCTCAACAAAGCACAGTGTAAAGATGGTCATCGTCCCTGAAAGAACTAATTTTCTCCTTGCACTGTCCCATCTGTGGGGCAACACGGTGCTGGGCCTGTCACCATCAGACAGTCCAGGCTTTGCAAAAGAGAAACTGAGCTCTTGCCTTGCCTGAAGTGAAGATTACAGATGTGCTAAAATAACTGCATGGAGGGTGGAATGAGTAACTGATGGAAGATACTGGAGAACAGATGGAAGATACCGAATAACCCATTTAAAAAAAAATCAGTATAAAAAGGATGGCATACATCCTCCAGTGATGCCTAGTGGTGTAACACCATTTGAAGGCAACAGACTTTCATCAAATGCCTGCTTTTATGAAATAGATGACTCTGTTTCACAAAATACCCCTATTTTGTGGTGTCCTTCATGATTAACGAGTAATTCCTCACAGTAGGTCCACAATAACAGAAGAAAGCCTCTTTCTCTCCCAGTTTTCATGGAGCGTTGTCTTACACCAACCAGATAGTAGCAGAGTACACTCCCGATGCACTTACTACACTTTCTGATTGTACCCAGTTTTGGGACACTGTCAGTGTTTTGCCCTTCAGCTGTGATGAACAGAGTGTTTCTCTAATGCTGTAGAACCCCACTATTTATATTCCCATCTTATGTCCAGCACCTTATTTGCTGCCTCTTGGAAATGCAAGTAGAAAATTATTATAATGGTTTAGCTGACTTCTCTCTTTATGTCTTGTACTTTCCATCTAAGAAGCATTAATTCACTTGCGGCATGTCATCAGGAAGTGTATTCTGAAACTTCACAGAAATCCAGAAAAGCATCTGGGATCTATAACCACTGCCAAGGAAAAGACTGAAATTTGTTGCCATTTTCCTAACAGACCCATTTGTGGATTAGGTGTGAATAATAAGAAAAGAGCAGATTCATACATCTGTTCTTCAAGATCAAACCTAGGACCAGCGAATAATTTACAATTTGTTGCAGAACTCTGGAAACCAGTGTCTGCAAGCAGGAAACCAGAGCCTTGAATGGGTCAATCCGGTGCATCCCCTAAGATGTCTAAGTGTGTGTTTTAGGCAGTCTTTTACACAGTATTCTTAACTGGTAGTGTTAAGTGGAGCACCACAGAATATATCTATATCACAGCTTCATCCCTTCTGTTAGAAATCACATCACAAAACCTGAAAAATTGCTGCCTTGCGTGTTGTCCAATTAGTCTGGTGAATTATTATTATTTTTATATTTCACATTCCTGGGAACAATGCAATGCCAGTCACTCTCTCACCAGCGGCAGATCTAGGCTTGAAATCAGGGTGTTTTTCAACAACACGCACAAGATTCATGTTCAAGTAGCTAGCTCAGTGTAAATATATTTTATTGTCATGGCTTTACATGAGTTATTCTGAAATTCACTGGGGGGTACTTTGTCTCACTGGCAACTTCAGGAGCTTTGAAGAAGGTATAAAAGGCCCCATGAGTCTACTCCTTACTGGCACCTCCTAGTGCAGCATGGCTGTGGGAATCCTGTTTATCCTATATTTTTGGAGACCACCTAATCTAGGGATGCTACAATGTGTTAAAAAGGGTAGTGGTGGTGCTCTCCTTGCTCTCCAATCTCCCGGCTGGTTTATGAGAAGGGGGGATTAAGTTGTGGACTAGTTCATGGGGAGCCTGAGGAGGAGATGCTGTAAAAGACTGCAGCTGCACAGCTGATAGAGGAGAAAAGTAAGGCTCAATAGAAATAACACAGGAAAAGGTGCAAACATTCTCACTGTTTGTGTTTCCCTTTTTTCCCCCCAAAAGGGAATCTGACATACAGGATGCTCCATGGATTTGGACACAATGTATTTAAAGTGAGCAGAAAGGTAATGTTTCTTTCTGAATGAAAACTGCTAAATTTAAAGCTTGTGAATTCATAAATACAGAGTTCTCAGAAAGGTTAGATTTTTTTTGGTTGTTACGTGGACAGATCTTCGGCAGCTGTTCTCTAGAAATTCCTGAAGTGTAGGACATGAGTTAAATTTAATGGGATGGGGTTTAAAAACCTTCTGTTAGTGGCAAATTATTTTATCACAGTGTATGTTAGAAGTTTGTTTATTCACGTTCATCTGAAATCTACAGTATTGAGCAGGATATTGGTCTAAACATGCCTGCGGTCAGAGCCAGAATAATGACTTCTATAAAATTGTCCTTTTGATAAGTTTGCCTGTCCTGAGACTGCAGGATGAGCATTTTCTCTTTTTAACTGTTTGTTTTTAATTTCTGGATAAAAGAATCACTTTAGAAACTCACTTGCACAGCAAAATGAAACGCATTCTTCTTCTGGCTGTTCTTTTCACTGCTCTTATGAAGGAAGAAGACTGAGAAATTCGGTGGTGGAGCAATACCACTGAAAATTCAGTTCTCAGAGAGAAGCATTGCATTTCTCAAGTCATCATAAAAATACATTACAATAACGTGGTGTCAACAATGACTTCATGTTTGTTAATTTGTAAGGCTAATGCCGGTGCTGTTTCTACAGTGCTATTATCTACCTCTATTAGGAAAAAAAAAGGCAGACACACAGGTTACAGATGTTATAGCACAAAGATTCAAAAGAAAAGCATAACAGAGGCATGTTGAGACTAACAAGGCTTTTCTTGTTCCTCAGATTCCCAGCAGAATTAAGCATCCCAGATGGCAGACATTGGTTTGAGCGTTGGCTGTAAATTAGCCACTATTCAAGCAGCATCTGAAGAGCATCCTGCACCTCTGAACTAAAACTTGTTTTAGAGTTGTAAACTCTTATTTTTTTCTCCACTTTCTACCTACCTTTTAGTTCTGGGGCCTGTCTTTGATAAATATGCTCTCTTGAGCTCCCTGAACTGACAAGAGGGAGGGGGGTTTACAAACTAGAGGACATGATTATGATTTGGTCTCTTTTATGGCCACTTTGCCCATCTTTGGGATGGCCTTGTTCCCCCTAAACTTAGTGGTTAATCTCCTCCATGGTCAGTCCTGCCTGTTTCCTAGCCAGCCCTATGGAACGCACAACCCAGTAAATCCTTCTCACAGCTTTGTTAATGGACTCATTTATAGAAAAAACAAAGAAACAAAAAGCCCCAAAGCCCCATAATACAGAGGCCAGGCTGTTCTGTCTGAAAAAGCTTATGAGCACAGTAGAAGGGAAAGGAGAGACTTTATGCAGCTTGATTGATCTCTTCTTCTCTGAATTGCAACACTGTTGAATGTCTTTCATTACGGAAGTGTTTGCAGAACACTAACTGATTCAGACAAAACCAAAATGGCTTCTCTGCATGCCATGCCTCTGTACCATTTGTCTATTTATATTTTGGGGGGTAATTACACTGGCACTAAAGTGAGCAGTTGGAGAGGGAGGTCAGTGGATGGAAGGATGAGGTCAGTGGAAGAGGTGAACTTGTTAATATGACTGTAAATCTTGAGGAAAGGCTACTAAAATGGACAGAGGCATGAAAAAAGAAAACATATTCTACAGGCAATTCATGTCAACATGTTCAGAAAAGTGCTGGGTCCTCATGGATTTCAGCTGATTCTCTGCCACCTGTGGAACTTCTCCTTGAACCACCTCCCCAGCAGGAACCTGTGGGAGGCTTTAGGAAATGCTTGGGGCCTTTACTGTTCTCCTTTCAAGCATCCCAATAGTATATGTTCACTAATCGTTTCTGTCTTGTTGCAAAGCCCACTCAAGGTGATGGAAAGACACCTGTCCACTCTGTGAGGGACTGTTGACCAAGCTTTTACTTCATAAATGCCTGATTTCATCCTAGGGCTGTGCAAAGACATGCTGTATATTTTCTGTGCCCAGAATACCCACTGTTTATTTATTCTGAATTGTTCTGTGTTTTAGACGGGGAAGTGGAAGGGATAAAGGAGAAGGAAATGAAAAGGAGCAAAATCAGAATTCCTGCCAGGTAATACAGGGTTTTTGCAGTAGGTTACCTGAAAAGACTGCTGTCCCCACTGGTCCTGAAGCAATAGAATGATGCAGGATCCAAAAAATAAAATTGTTATAGCTCCATAACTGCGTCTTTCACAACTTTGGTTCCGCACTGAGTCCTATAGACTTGGCAGCAAGCCCAGCAACAGATGTCTTGCACTACATTGACATATAGTGTGGCAAGATCCAGGACAGAAGTATAATTTTGCAGCAGGCAAGCAAAATAATTTTTTGTGCACTCATTTTCTGCAATCCAGAGAACTAAATTTTGGAAGCTGCTTTGACACCTGTGAGCACAAATGATATTAGATGAAGGTCAGGGCTGGGTTGTAGCATTCAGTGTCCAAGACCCATAGAGAGGATTCTGGATGGAGTGACTGTTGATAAGCTGTCCTAGCAGGCAACGTGATTTCTGCAACTAACTCCTTTTTGCTTTTTTTCTTACTTGGATTGTAAATTTCCTTCTGACGATTTTTAAGGACGAAGTCTTCACAGGCATGCCTAGACATATTTCTTCTTATTAGTGAGTACTGTGTTAACAGCTGAGAGCCCTTTGAGGCTTGAGCAGAGCATTTATGTGCAAAGATATCACGGCTACAGCGGGAACCCAGTGTGTTCATTTTGGTAGTAGGCACTCCATTTACAAGCTTACAGAGAACTTGCGTAATCACATGGGCAATCCTCTGAATTGCACAGTTTTGCTCTTACTGGTACTTCATTTGCACAGATTGAAGGTGGCACAGGTTTGCCTTGACATGCTGCAGACACACCAGGAAGGCAAGGCAGAATTCGTGTTCCTTTGTATTAGAAAACTTGTCTCCTGCCTAAGAAAGCAGGGTAGCTGGGTAATGGCCACAAACCTGCATAAACTGGTGCTGCCTCTAGAAAAAACAGTTTTGCCCTTGGCTCCTTGTTCCTTCTCTCTGTTCCCTCATGGCAGTGAAAGCAATTGTATGGTTGCTTGGTGGGCAACCCCAGTGAAGTGAATGGACTAAACACCTACTTGCTTTTGCCTCTTAGTTTTATACCAGACTTCCTTAATTTTGTGGTGCAAAAATGTTTATTCCATCATGAGGATGTGGAAGGCTGAAATGCTACCAAGCCAAGCAGTCAGAGAGAGGGGAGATGCAATGCTGTTTATGCCAGTGATAAATGGGAATGCCAACTTAAAATGATGGTGAAATTCTGGCTGAGGTTCATTCTTCAGCGCTGCCACTAGCTGTGTTACTTGTGACCAATAGCTGTGATATAAGGATGGTGATGTTTTCCCTTTTTCCTGTAAGTTTTCAGTGTAAGTTGGAGATTCTGAAGGTAGAGACTGTCTCCTGTTAGGTATTTGTACACCATCCTGCAAAACACAGTCCAGATCTAGGCTGGACTTTTGCAGACTCCTATAATGCAAAGAATAGCAGCTAGTAAAAAAGTGGAGGAAGGAAAGTAGAGGACAAGAGCTGTATTACTACACACCACAACTCTCTGCGCTGTGGCAGTGCTGGGGGAGGTCTGTGGAAAGGTCATTGTGAGGGCACATTTCTGCTTTGAGGACCTGTGCTTTTCTTGCTACCCAGTCGGAAAGGAGAGGTATGTCATATGTCCCATGTCCCCAAAGAAAATGTCAAAAAGTCTTCCTAAGAAGCACCCAGAGACAAGTGACGTGAGACAACTCATCACGCACTGGGTGCATGCAAAAGCACAGCCACCCGTTCGCTAACAGCTTACACAGGTATTCCATGAACAGGCCATCATTAAGTGGCTGTCTCTTTCCAACATACGGCAGCAGTTCCCAAAAGCTCGTGCATGCCATGTAGAAGATCCAGCCCACCTGCTTCCATAGGGACAGGGTCCACATGTTCTTTAATGCAGTCTATAAGCAAGCTTCTCCCTGTCCTGAACTATTTTCTTTTCCAATGTAGAAATACATCTAACACCACATCAGGTCCCGTAAGCTCATGAAATCTGTTGTTTGTAAATGTCTACACTCATAACCTAATGAAAACAACAGGAAGAGTCAGGAAGAGAGGAGCCCTTGGTAAGCCTTTATTTATTCATTTTTTAATGTGATAATTCAGACCGCAAATAGGAGAAAGCAAGACTTGACTTATCTGTACTGCTATTGGTGCATAAGTAATAATGTTAATGACATAATACTTGAGAATAAGTGAGGCCTAAAGGGAAAGAATGACAGAGAGATATGTGGTAGGCAAAGAGACAGTGAAAAAAAATCTTAAATAAGATTGACAAGCAATAACATTTAATTATTTTTAAGGGAAAAGTGAGAAATGTCTTTAATATCATTTTAAAAGAAAAAAGAAAGCAAGCTGGTTTACACAGATCAGCCTCTCCAGGCAGGACTTTTACCTGCTAAAAGCTGGGGATTTGAACTGGTGATTCTTGTGGCTTCCAGCAAAAGCCTTCCTTTGAAAAAGCTAAATTAATATTCCTTCTTGGTTGTTAATTTGATTTTACTGCTAGTGAGCTGGCAAAATGTCCATGTTGCTCTGCCACGGTGCTCTGCAAAACAGCTGCGCATCTGCCAGACAGAGAACTGTAAAAGCTGCTAATATATAATGGATGCCAAACTGGAGGTGGGTAGGTCTCCCTGCACTTGGGGGTCAAGTCCTGCACAAGGACTGCACAAGTCACGTGTGCAGGATGGGTGAATTAATTCGCTTGCAGCTTCCACTTCTCATGAGGTTGTCAGGTGGAGCACCGTTATGTGTCAGAAATCTGGGAGGGACGTGTAGGTGCAGAGTCCTGCCTCAGCAGGGTCTGTGCTAACTTGCCTGAGGGTGCTGCTGTCAGAGACATTAATTTGTAAGCTGGTTGATAAGGGGTGGGACGGGGTGGCATGGTCACCAAGTGAGTGACTATGGTGCCTGTAAATGTATTCCCACTACATTTCCAGGGAGTGAGGCACAGGGAGACATCACCCAAAACGTCAGAGGAGTTGGAAACCAAACACAGGAATGAACTTTCCTCCATGGTCCCTGGCACAGGCCATGAAAGCATCTCCTCTCATGGAGGAAGCCAACAGTCAGTTGGTGAATTTGCTGCAGACCTTGAACTATCACCTATTCCTGCCTGCCAGGGTGCTGTGAAGGCAAATGCAATGAAGTTTGTTGGTTCCTGAAGCAGCTGGTTTCCACCAGGATGAATGAGATGAAACTGCTGGTGGCAATGAAAGAGGGAGACAGTCGGCTAGCACAGCTTAAGCCCTGCCTCCTGGCAGGAGGAGACAATTCCACTAACCTTCAGGCTCAGATAGCAGATGGCAGAGGCAAGTGTAGGCTTTTGACTTCAGGTTTGTTTGCCCTGGGCTGTCACAAATATATTTTGACCTTTAACATTGAGGCAGTATGCCTTCAGTGGGCCAGTGACACAGAAGTGCTCTTACTTATGTCAGCCCCAGATTGAAATGAATATGGAATAAATGCAATGATTTGATCATTACCATGCTGCGGTGGTGTGTTCTGTCCCCCAACCTCTTCCTGCAACTCTGCTCAAGTGATAACCACCTGTGGAGGTCGTGATAGATGTGTCTGGTTGTGATGGAGGCATCCAGTGGATGTGGGGGAGACAGATAGCAGTACAATAGCCACAGGCTATTGTGCAATGTGCCCACCTAGGCACAGTGAAGGAACTAAAATCTGTGCTCGGTATGTAAACACGACTATGAGCCAACCATCTGACCCCCATCAACACTGAGCAGCCCAAGAGCCTTGGAGTTCTCCTGCACGGCAGCGGGCTGCATGCCAGGATCTCCCCTTGGGCAGGGACACCTCTCAAGGTTACTCCTCAAGGCTGAGAGATTCCTTACCACAACAGATTCTCTGCAAGTGGCTGATAACATGCTAAAATTTTACACCTTAGCTAAGTGATACAAAGGATTGATTGCGGATACATATTCCTTTAGACATAAACCGTTGACCAAAGCCTGGGACCAGGACTGGATCCAGCCCAACCTAGACTCCTCTCTGAGGAAGGAGTTTAGAAAGCAAGGGGATCTTTTTTGAACCTCATGACTCAACGGGAGGGTGTCCCTGACAGTTTTGTCTGACCCTGTCCTCTATGTAATAAATAACCAAGTGTACCTTGCTATCGAATCTTACAAACTACTGTCACATTTACCACTGAACCTTGTTAACTCACTGGTTTACACCAATAACCTATATTTTTTGCCTCCTTCTCACTCCATCCATGACACTTGGTCATCTCCAAATATTCACCCTGCTTAATGCACATCTGCCCCGTGGACACACTGGCAGGCAAGCCTCATGCAGTGTATGGCAGCCCATGTATGTGTATGGCAGGATGCACAAAGCAGAAGGCAGCCAGCTCCACTTCAGTCTCCTTTCTCCTGCACTGTCCTGTGAGCTGGTGACACAGGCACAAAGAAGAAGGATTCTCAGGGCAGAAAGAGAAATGTAAAAGGAAAAAAAAAGCCATCCAGAAATGCATGAGACGCAACCGGCATGAGTCCCTTCTTGTTCTGTTGCTCAATGCATTTTGTGGAGACAGATGTTAATAGGACTACAAGGAGCTGGTCCAAAGGGGTGAGGCCGGCAATGTGGGAGAAGACTCTTGCGGGAAATGTAAGTCATGCAATGACTTCCACATGGTAAAAGCCAGTGAAGACAGCACTGGAGAATACAACAAACCTGAAACCAGAGTCTCTGCAGCCTTAGCTGAGGAAGCAAACTCTGCAGATGGGCTTGGGTTTGTGATTTAGGTGGACGGGAAGGAAGGGACTATGTGACAGGAAAGTTACAAGAGCAATTTTTGGGGTGTTCC
Source organism: Gorsachius magnificus (assembly GCA_034008185.1). Classification (NCBI taxonomy): domain Eukaryota; kingdom Metazoa; phylum Chordata; class Aves; order Pelecaniformes; family Ardeidae; genus Gorsachius; species Gorsachius magnificus. Next base: position 28,113,913 of record CM067109.1, on the reverse strand, counting down.
TGTGGTGACAAACTCTGACCCAAAACTGTTCAAGGGAAGCTGGCTTCAGCAGACTCTTCTCATGCAGGCACATACGGCCTATAGGCATATGAGCCTGGAAAGATATCTTCTGCTGTGTAGGCCTAAAAGACACAGCCCCTAATAACAGGCTACACGCTGCCACAAAACTTCTCAACAAAAGGAATTACATTTCAGGAAGCCAAAATCCCACACTCTTAATCTCAGAAACTGGTAATTTCTTCCCAGCAAGTAGCGGTATGGAGCAATCACTTGCTCTGAGCAGGCTGTTGAGTTCGTGTGTGCAGCCAGGGCTTCCTCTCACCCTGGCCCTTGCATGCTGCCTGCTCCTGGCAAGGGGTGCAGAGGCATTTGGCCCCGGTTATGTCCCGGTGAGGGCTGGGTTGCAGCCCCAGGCAGCATGCACAGGGACAGATGGAGAAATTGTCAGAAGGGCCTGTAGCCTAAATCACAGCCTGTGCCCACAAGGTGAAAATGTATATGTTTTGCAAAGCACCATGGAGACTGAGAGAGAGGGGAAGCCCTCCACCCTTTAAAGGGGCTGATGATAAGGGAGCTCAGGCCACTTTCAGGACTTTCAGAAGACCCAAAAGTCCAGAGAACAACATATTGCAGAGCAGAGCAAACTCCTCTTTTGTTTTCACTTCTGCATTTTTACCTGTCCTATAAGACCGGGTGAGTCCTCAAGGGGACTGGAGGCTCTCTTGACCTTAAGGTGTTTGAGTAGGACAGAGGTGGTGAGGAATAGGTGAAAAGCATATTTAGCTGACGCAGATGGAGATGGGGACTTCAGTTTTGTAAAATGACTGGAAATCAGCAAGGATCCATTATCACACAAACCTATTTTGTTTGCTTGTTTGTTCTGTAGCAGTTAGAAGACAGTTTATAACACTGTATAACTATCTCCAGTAATTTTTTTCTTTTTTTTTTTTAAATCTATTTTTGCTTTTGATCTAGATTTTCCTTGAAGCTTTCCTAAAGAGGTAGACTCTTCTAGTCTGGCTGTTGGGTATCTTCACTCCTTGCATTACTGCTGCATGCCCTGAGGCCACTTGTGATGGTTGCTTTTCAATTTCAAATGATAGCTGCAGTGCAGAGAGGGCAAAGTTGGTAAGTCATGCTCTCCTAGTGTCACTCTCCAAACATGACCATGGTAATCCAGTGCAGACAGAACCAGGCTATAACTAAATAAGGACTACCATCTCAGGAAGCTCCAATGGGGTACACAGATAATGTTTGGTTGCAGAAACCAAGGACTCGTCCATCATTGTTTATTTTTGGATCTGATGTTTCTATGCACAAAGCTGCTAAATATAGCCTGTTCCAGCCTTTCCTCCACAACTTAAATGACAAGGGCAATGGCAAAGGCTTGCTTTTATGAAGAAGTTACTGACATTAAGTAAGATTATTACCTTGGGTTGCATGGATGTTCAGAGAGACATTTTAGTCACAAATGGAGTGAAAAAACAGAATCCAGAAGTAGGTTTCCCATTTGGTTTTTACCTTATTTACAGTAGTCCACCATGGTCAGTATAAAAATACTCCCGGGAAATACATTGGAGTAGAAATAATCTTCTTGATTGACATATATCATTATTTAATGGTGAACAATGATATATACAGAATAATTTTAGCCCATGAACTAGAGCAAATATGCACATTCTTGATTCATTTCAGTGCAAGACTTAATGAGACCATCCTTTGCAGTATTCATCCTCAGAATCAATTTAGTTTTATCTGGATGTCAATTAATCTCAAAATCATTACTCTCATTGACAAAACTCCCTCCAGACTAGCAGTGCCAAAGCTGAATGTTGCAGGGGATTTTCTGCTGAGATTGTTGCCACGTGGTAAGAAGAAGCAAGTACGGGCTTCAACACTGCATGTTCCCCTCTGTAATCAAGGAAAGGTTACCACAAGGGAATTTAGACCAAGGTCTTTCTGTGCTCAGATTTTTTCCTGAAGTGGCAGGGTAGGTTAAAGGAGCAGGGATGTCTTCCTGAAATTTAGGAGGTGAGTGTGGGGAAAGCTTGGGAATAACCACTCTGAGGACCTGCTCTTTTTCTCAGCTCCCATGGGGCTGCACCCCCCCCAGGGATGGAGAGAAGGCAATACCATTTTTCTCTGTATATAAGGAACAGGCTCTCCATTGCAGTGAAGCCGTTAGCTCCAGTCTTCCCGCTCTGCGTTTTCAAACCCAATTGCAGAATAATCCCGGGCATGAAGGTCTCTGACTCCTACTTGCAGGGAAATTAACACAACATAATTCAGTGCAAAATTTTTTGGAAGAGGAATGTGATATTTATTTAAAAAGTCTTTAAGCAAGTTGATTTTATGCATTCATTCTCCAACACTTACAAACTCATAAACTTCAAAATGTGTGAGTCCATGTGGTCTGGACACAGAGGGCAAGGAGCTCTGGCTGTGAAGTCCTCATTAGATTTTAGTGGTTGCTCTTGATAGGAGATGTCAAGCTCATTTTTGGACATTGCTTTTATATCCCTTACAAACCATCAGTAGTTATGAAGCAATCCTTTGCTTAGGGTTTGTACTTGCTTCACCTTTCATAAGTCTTCACATTGCTGCATGTTGACTGTTTCTCCTTGTGTGAAATATGTTTGAGATGTCTGTTCCTGCTGGTCCAACACAAAAAGATAGGTATCTGTGATGTGCCACAGCCTTCTAGCCATCCTGCTGGTGTGTGGATTGCAGGGTCTGTAGGGTCATTGGGACCACTGGCCTGGCGGTTGTGACAAAACCAGCACTTTCCTCAATTTTTCTGCTGGGAATGGTGTCCTGGGAGACGTGCTTCTGATACTCACATATGGATGCCACTCATTCTTCACTCATGCCTTCTTTAACATTTTTGCGATGAGTCTCTATGACCTTATGCTCTGCATAATTGAATGATTCTGTTGTGCTCTGGGAGATTTTAGTGGTGGGTACAGCTTTCAAACTTAATCTTAGTGGTCCCTGGGAGAAAGAACCTAGGAAAAACATCATCTGAGGCCTTCCTTAAACCTTGTTGAAGATGACTGTGCAAAAACTTTTATTGAGTTTCTTGCAAGTTAATTCCTTTCCAGAATTTATAAGAAGTGCTTCCCTAAGAAGTAAATAAGGGCTGTGGAGTGCTGCTAATCACAGGACAGGATGGGTAACTATGACTGTATTGAAATGCAAGGAAAAGAAAACATGATGTGAAAAATGCTCAGTATTATTTGAGATGGAAAGTAGTTAAAGTTTTCTCCCCAGCTGACCCGAGTAACAGTTAAACTATTTTTAGCTGCACAATTGTTCAAACGGAAAGAAATGGGGAAGCAAAAATCAATGATGAGCTTGTTCTGCATCATGCTCTTGAAGGTAATACGTCACACAATTCTTTAAGTACCTTTAAAGACAGATCTAAGAGATCTCTAAAAAAATGGACTTTTCAAGACTATGAATCAGACATATATTACTGGCAAGTACAATTATACACTCACAGGCTGCAACTAGGTCAGAGTCTTTACAAGATCAGTATTGACTTTCTTGTTCTTTCTCCCATGCTGCTAAAAACTTATCAGTATTGCAGCATTTAACCCATCCTTCCACTCGGCTGGGTGTCAGAAAGCTGGCTGGGAAGCATGACTGGAGAAGGGAAAGGATGAGAATGAGGCAAAAGGCTTGTGGATGTTTGCACACATTTATCCGGCCTTTCAGTTGTTACAGCCTTACATGATGCAGCTACTGTGCATGTGCTTGGTTGTTTTAAAAATCAGCTTTCTAATGTAAGCCAAAGTCTTTCTACTTGGCTGCAGAAGAAACATATCAAGGTATCTTAGACATCTAACACTTCCAACACTTGTCTTCTCAAAACAATGACTTGACAAAAGACTCTTGAGTGATAAGGGTTATTCTCATCTTTCAGTGCTGAACAAGATATTCTTGAGGTTAAGACTGCAGACTGTAGTCTGGGCTGATTTCTTGACAATATGACTGAAATCTTATGTGGCCTTCAGCAAATCTGGGTTCAGTCGTGATGTCTGGGTTCCTCCTCCAAGGATCATCAAGGTTTATCAAGGATACTAATGTTTTGTCTAGACCTATATTCAGTGCTGATATCTGTGCATTCAGTTGTTAACTAGGCTTTCTGGTAGGTTGGTAGCTGTGTTGAAGTAAGGCCATAAGAGACGTTTGTGAAGTGTTGTAATTTGTTAGACTGACTCATGTAACTGGAAAATGCATGTAAGCTTACAGGCCCGGGGGAAAACTTGGAGCCAGAGACTGGAAAAAGTAATTTCAAGTTTAACAATATTAGTTACATAAGTGGAGGGCAGTTACATCCCTGAAAAAGGGAATTGGTAATTGTGGAAGAGAAACATTATCAGCTCCTAGAGGAAATAGAGGAAAAGAAAGTAAACATTTAAGGAGTGGGAGCATGCCCTACCTTCAGCTAGCTCATCTGCTGGATAATTCTGGCATAACATTTCACTTTCCCTAGTTTTTCCATCCATACAATAAAGATAGTAAGGACTTGGTAAAGTACTGTAAATAAAAGAAGCTATAGAAGAACCATTTTTTTCTTCAATAATTCATTTGATTATTGAAGCTAGTGATTCTGATCTGTAAATCTGGGAATGGCCTGTAATGGCCTCCTGAAACACTGAGAACTCAATCATTTTTACTGGAAGAAACCCACACCTTAGTATTGGTTTGCCAAGAAGTGCTTCTATGCTTTTGATATATTTTTTAACAGTTGGGGTTTACATGCTCTTGATCCCAGATGAACTTTTGAGAGTCTGTGTGTGTACACTCTCCTAAGAGTTTTTGTTTAACCTGCAGAGGTGATGATTTGAAAACTGTCAATCTTTAACAATAATTAAACCAGACCAAAACTCATGTTCACATGACTAAATTCTATTTTGCTTGTCCCTTTACTGTATTTTGGAATTGCTTCTTCCCTAAATGATGCCCAAACTTTGCCTGGTAGGAGTTAGTTGTCACCAGAAAAAAATGTGCCAGACGATAATGTCTTGATAATTAAACAGTATGGATGTACATGTGCCAGTCTTTAAGCCCCTTGTCTGTCCCTCTTTAGGTTACTGATATGGTTGCAGCCAAAGCACCAGGTTCCCATAAATTTCATGGAAGTAGATTAGTTTGGTAACTGAAAAGACACCATCAATCCCCTTGTGGAAAGAAAAAAAAAATAAAAAGGTGACATTTGAACTCAAGCCCTGCTATAGACCAGAGCAGGTGCACTGGAAATATGTGTGGGGCAATTGCCCAAGCCACTGGGGGCCTAAATCCTCAGTCATGGCTTCTCCGTGCTAGAGATACTCTGCTGCCTAATGAAGGGTGGCAGAGCACACTTCATTCAGAGCATTTCCTCAGTATATTTCAGTTAAAACTCAGCCAGCTAGAACAATCAAATTTGCTGGAAATCAGTCCCTAGGTCACTCACAGAGCAATTTATTATATTATTGCATGTGTCCAGATTTGCAGAATAGAGTTGCCTGTGCACAGTGAGTAGTACCCTCTGTCTGCAGGGGGTTTGCAGAGGATGGTGTGGAGGTGCTGGAAGTCAACGGTGAGGCTTGTGTGGGTGCCTCCTCACTCACCTTTCTGCTGTTCATGCTGTGCCTTTTCAGACAGCCTGGCTGGATGTGCCAGCTGGTGCGTTAACCTGCCAGCTCTGCTTAGCCACAGAAAGTCCTGTGCCTTCCCAGGCATCAGGATAGGACTTGTCCATGCCAAATGACCCAGCTCTCCCCTCTCACTGGTAATTCCTGATGACTGCTCTGGATACAAGTTCTGAAGGACCAACCCCAAACTTTGCTCCCATTGTTTCAAATTTCATCATCAAGGCTCAGAGGGAGCATTTCAGCCCATGTTCACTGTCTTGCATATAACACAAATGATTGCTGACTCCTTATGATACAAACAAGGTTAGTCCAGAGAAATTAGATTTGGAGAGAGCAGACCTAGTTTTCTACAGCAACATGGCAATTTCTCAGTGTCCTCTCACAGATTTTGGATTGTACACCATCATGCTGTTATTTACCTGGTCAAGAACCAGGAGGGCAGTATAATTACATTGACTGAAAACTACATTATAGGAAATGGGAACAACTCCAGTGCGACAAATCACCTCCAGAGCCAGATAAGCAAATAAGATCTATTGCATCGTGTAACAGTTTTAATAATAATAATAATAATAATAAAAAAAAAAAACCCACTGTATTTCATTCTAGGTAAATGGATAATGTGTTTCTGCTGCTCAGGATGACATCCAAACTTTGCTTACATAGATGAGATTCTATTAAAAGCTATGATGGTCATGAAGGTATTCTCAGATGTCTAACATAAAATGCCATTTAATAAAGATAAGCATACAAAGAATGTATATTTTGAAAGAAAAGTTGCTTTATCTGTAAGAATTAAGACCAGAGATTTATCATCCTTGCATTACTTGAAAAAGAGTTTATGTTACTTGCTTGGAGGAACAACCTAAGCAAAATCTGTTAATCCTAATACTCAAGATAACTCCCTGGATTGTAACAGAGTGGCTGAAGGGGAAAAAAGATAGATTTGCATTATCATATCAAATCCTCAGGTCATGTGATGACTCCCTGCTTCTTCAAATGATGGGGTATACAAGCACTTTTCCTGAGAGGTGAAACATTTGCCATCCTCAAATTGCTTAAAAGGCTCTCTGAAAACCATATAAATCTTGAAAGAGGGAGAGGCAATTATTTTGCGTATAGGAAGAACAACAGCAGTCATGTAACCTTGCCAGAGTGGTACTACCTCAGAGAAGGCAACATCTGCCAATACACTTCCATGTAATGGGAACACTTTAAACTAAAATGTCGTGTACTTCAGGAGACAAGTAAGTAATAGGAGATTCAGTGGCTGTCTGATAGTTAAACCTCACAGTTTTTGGCAGAAGTTCAAAATAATAGTTGTCCGAAGTTAGGGTGTTAGTTGAAATGGGAACTGCTAGGTTTCTGAGCAATTCAGAAATGTGAGCTGTTTAGGAGCCTAATGTGGGTGTAAATGTCTAGCTGTAAGTGTGTCAGGTAAAATGTGAACCATGTTCAGTTGTGACAAGAAGAAAGAAAGGGAGGAAACAAAAATAACACAACCTCACCTTTGATTTTTGGCTTCAGACTCCTTCACATTAGATAATTCAGTCCTCCAAGGGAACGTCAAGAGACTACATCTGGCTGATTACATTTCATACCCTTTTTTCCTGGCTAACAAGACCTGCAATACTGTGTCCTCCAGGGTTTTCTCTCTATCATGATGTGACAGATTAGACTATATACTGTGAAACATAGGCTAGAATTTGTTCTGCATTGAAAGCTGCAGTGACATGTTTTGAATCTGATTTGTAATTAAGTTTTAACTTGGTTTGATATTTACATTGTAATGGAGGCCATTACATAACCCAAATTGGAAGAGTATAAATACCTGATCTCATTAATGGAGTTGCAGGGTTAACGGTATGAAGTATTTCAGAAAACATAATCTGTTAGGACAGCAAGAGCAAACAGAAATAGATGCATCTCCAGAATACCTGGAGGGTAAAGAATCCATACTGGCAAGACTGGTGATGTTTCAAATAGTGTGCACACAAAACATTGAAAGTAAAAATGAGTTTGACTCTTTTTTAAGGAGAACAGGCCTTAGGGTGTTGTGTATACCACAGTGTCTGCTGCAAAAGGATTTAGGCAGACTGACACTTGGGTTGTAACCCTGGTCCAGTGTACTGAACCTCTTTGTGCTCTTGGTTTATCAGAGATCAGATTTACAGGCAGGTGGGTAGCATGTTGGATGAACGCAGGAAGACGTCTAGGAGAAAAACAGAGATATGAGTCATTAGGTTATCTAGTTTCTCATTTTATTTTTCTTTGACTTCAAATAGAATTTGGCTGTTAAAAAAAAATTAATTTTAACATTGGTTCTTTTTTTCCTGTGAATTATTAGTAGGTATATAGAACCTGAATGACTGCTTTGCTATTGGAGATAGCTGTCCGGGTCTATACTGAGTATCTGAAGATGGTTCACTTGCTGTTTTTAAGACACCTTTTACTTAAGGGAACTTTCTTAAGACAAATCCTCTAACACTTGCTCCCATTTTGCCACACTTCTGCTGATCAAGTCCTCTGACTTTGTTCCTTCTAAAAGGATTAATTTAATTATGATAATCACCTTTTAATTTTTAAGTTGCATTGCATTTTTCCTACCATTTTCTTTCTGGACATGGCAAAGCTGCAATTAATTTATTCCTTCAGGTGGCTTTGCATATAACCTGCCAGAGGTCATGTCAAAAGGCTCCAGAAACTTTTACAATTAACAGTTGTAGCTGTTTAGCAAGTGGCTATCATTAGTAGCCTCTGTATTCAGCTTACTTAATTAGTTACCACCAATTACCAGTAGGTTGTTCTTCTCTTCTGTGCAATTTGTCATTGAGTGAAACAGCTTTTCGCTCACCCATTTAAAAGTCTAATGTGGATTCTTGTACTTGACTGATTAATAGCTGCCTGGTAGGAGATCCACAGCAGGGACTTGGTCCTGCTGCGACAGGACTCGCTAGCTCTGACGGCGGGTAGCCCAGGATCAGCGTAACTCACTTCACAGGCAGACCAGAGGGTGAGGCTCAGTACCACGTGCAGAGGCTCTGGTGGCAGAGTCACCCTTTTCCCCTTGAACTGTGTAGATTTATGAAAAAGCCAAGAGCTTTATCCTCCCATGTGTTTAAAATTAAAATAACTTTAAACCAACTCATTAAAATGTGATCGTGCTGTGATGGGAGCCCCATTTTTTCCTGGGTGGATTGGAAAGATCAGACTTATCAGATCTGGGCAGGGGGTATAGAGAGAGGAGACTGATGTCTCCAGGGTGTGCTCCTCCATGCCTTAGAGAGCTTGTTAGACAGGGGAGCAAAGAGAATTCTCCACGGAGACTCTACTGCGGCCTTTCAAAGGGGCTTATAAGAAAGATGGGGACAGAGTTTTCAGTAGGGAGTGTAGCGACAGGATAAGGGGTAATGGTTTTAAACTAAAAGAAGGTAGATTCAGACTAGCTATAAGGAAGAAATTTTTTTACAACGAGGGTGGTGAAACACTAGAACATGTTGACAAGAGAGGTGGTAGATGCTCCATCCCTGGAAACATTCAACGCCAGGCTGGACGAGGCTCTGAGCAATGTAATCCAGCTGAAGATGTCCCTGCTCATTGCAGGGGGGTTGGACTAGATGACATTTAAAGGCCCTTTCCAACTCAAAGCATTCGATGAGTCTATGATCTTCCCCTCTAATATCTTCAGAAATTTCTCTGCTAGCTTAAGAAGACTGTTGTGACCACAGAAGCTTCTTCCTAACAATGGCTATAGGACCTCCATGATTTATTCCTCGTAGGGAGCCTGAAATTGAAGTTGAAAGTTCAAGAGGATGATATGCTTTCCTGAAGATGCCTAGTTCCTATCAGCTCATTTGGATTACTGAACAAGCCTTCCACCATCCTGCAAAACACTGATTTCTTCACAAAGCTGAAATTTTAGTGCTTTGAGCTTAACCATGTATTCAGTGTGTGAACCTAGAAAAGCATTTTCTAGTGCTAGAAAATTGTTGTGTAGCTATTTGGTGAAAAGCTGCTGGTGTGGAGGCCCTTTTCCAGGGAACACTGTACGATAATGAATACCAAATAGAAATTATTGAATGCGGGTAACTTCTAATGAATAGCACTTGTGTGCTGAACATATGTTGAAATGAATGCATAATTAAAAAAGATTTGATTTGAAGTTTCACCTGAGATTTGAACAGTAGCAATCTAAAATGCACATTGCTGTTCTTGATATATGGCAGTTTGTCAAGATTTCTGAGCACAGAGAAGGAACAGCAAGTTGTATTAACTTGCACTAGAATTTGTCAATTTTTAAAGCAAAGTGAAGCTTTGAAGAGAAGAGTGGAATTAAATAATTGCAAATAATTGCAATAGTCTTTTTGTGTGTTATGCCTATAAAAAGGCTAGATGATAACACTGATCGATGTACATTTCTTACCGCAAGATGTTCAGCACTTGACTAGAACCAAAGAAGCATTGCTGCTTTGCATGGCTTTCCAAAGCCCAGCTTGTTTATATGTATGTAGCCTCATAACTAGCTTCTTGTGTTTCCCAGCATCTTATTTACATGTTATCTGCCTTGCTTCTGCTATTCATAACAAAAGTGGGTTTTACTTTGTGCCCTGGATGCAGCCAAATAATGTGTGTAAACTGTCCATGAAGTGAATTATGATGTTCAGATTAATTATTGAGCCAAGAAGCCAAATTATACATATGTATAAATCTTTCTGGAGATTGAAGTCATGGTATGTGGTTAAATTAACTTTTTTCACCCATTTACTTAGATATAAAACAGAAGTACTTTTCTGAAAACATTAGTTAAGTATATTTTAGGCCCACTTTGAGTTTTGAGTGCTGAATATAAACCGGGATCAGCATTTTCCATGCTCACACTGGAAGTGCTGTAACAACAGCAATTACTCCATGCTGTATATGATTTAGAGCTTGTAGGTTTCTGGAGTTATTCTCTAGCAAGATAGCTGGCTCTACATGTAATGACACTTGCCTATATTTTCCCTAGTGGTATTTTCAGACACATTTAGTGATAACTCTAAATCTGTCCTTTATGAATTAATTAAGATGGTGTTTGTGTTTCCATCTCCCTCAAGGAAGAATATAAATGAAGTATATTATGCTTAAAGTGTTATTGTTGAGTTGACTTGAAAATCTCAGTTTGAGAATACGAATGTTGCCAGCACTGTTTGTGTCAAGAAACAGAATGTATCTGTAATCCTTTTCCTATTAAATGCACACTGCGTGTTTAAAAGGACAGATTGGAAATCTCTGTACATAGCAGAAAAATGTAAAATATTAGAGAGAATGTGTATCATATTCTCTGTAAAAACATACGTATTTAAATTTTAGGTTATATAGCTAAGCATACAAAAAAAACCCAGGAAATTTTAAAACTGTTGTTGAGTATATAGCTGAACTTTTCGCTTTGTATTATGATGTAGAGCCAAATTTTTCCATGGTGTCTTGATTACCTACAAAAGTGTGTGCTAGCGGCATTTGTTGCAGTTTAAATAGAAAGTATGAGGCAGCACATAAGCTGAGAACCCAAATAAAGTTAGCCACATATAGTTACATGGTCCTTCATACTTTTGCTTTTTCCTTTTTAGCCCAGAATACAGACTTTTAAGTTCTTATTTTCTGTGCTTCTTCCAGCCACATAGTACTCAGTTAAAATAAAATGGATAATGGTTTATTGAAGGAGACTGAGGCAATGCCATTTTTAGTCCAGGGTTATACCAAATGTTCTTCTGTAGCTGGATGAAGTACAGTAATGTAAAAAGCCCAGTAGCCTTGATACTGGGACCGAATCATCTGTTTATGGATTTGTAAATATGCTGCCAATCAGTATCAAGTGATTAGTAATACAGACCTCTGCAATTGCACTGTCTTTCATTGGAAGTGCTCAAAGGCTTCAGCTGGGAATGGGTGTAATGTGGAAAAAATGAGACAGCGAGTGACCGGAGACTTTTCCAAGTAAGCTGTGATGACTCAGGTTGCCATTCAGTGGTCCTGAGGATATGAGCATCAGAAGGTCCTCCTGGCTTACGGTAGCTGTCAGCCTTCTCAAAAGTTCAGATACTGCTAAGGTTTGCAAGTCAAAAGGCACTTTTAAGAATCCGGGTAAGGATCACCTAGGTGCAGCAGCAATTTATTAGCAAGGCACAGTTTTCCTGTCTCTTGGGCTCTGACTATTTATGAAGGCATGAAGAAGAGGCATGCAATTATCTGTTTGCCTCTAAGTCCTAGGTTGCCCCATAGATATTTTTTATTTCTTTGATGCAGAAATGCGATCATGTTCCTCCTTTTAATTCTGTTTCTAGAAGAAATCACTTGTGTTGAATATCTCTATGACAGGCAACATCTTTGACCCAAATTCACTCTTTTTGGAGCTGCTTTGCTGGAACAAGATGAACAAATGTCAATTCTCGTTTTCTGTTTTTATGGAATAGAAGAGAGTGGATATATTTCCACCAATAAGATATGGAGGGTGATGTGAAATGTTAACATGCAAATTAGGCTGAGATGATATTTTTATCAGGGGAAATAAAAGCTCTTCCATGAAATTCCCTCGTCATTCCTTTCATTTTCTGCATATAATCTGTATGTAAAGCTGTCAGGATGATAATTAGGCAAATTATAGGGACCTTCTCATAAGAAAACTAATGCAATTTCCAGAGAGAATTTCAAATGAAGATGCCCACAAGGAAGGCAGAAGTCTGAGCTCATTTCCTTTATTGAGACTGATTCATAAATACCCAGGTTTTTCCCTGTCTACCCTTGACAGCAGCAAGGGGATTTATAGGAGAACTTTGTTGCAATGAATAGGTCTCTGAAAAATACTTGGCTTCCAGAAAGTAGCATATTTTAATGCAATTTCGTTTCTTTGAAAATATTCCTGCTAGCTCTGGTAAAATTGTGCAAGCTGTCTGCATATCGCATGATTTTCATGCGAAGTCATGAACGGGTGAAGGTTTATTCCAAAATCAGCATAGACTTGTGAGGCTTTCAGCAATCTTTCCCAAGAGGAAGTTTGTGGGGAAAGCCGATTATAAACTAGGTTTCCTAATTTGCCACAAAATCTCTGTGCAGAGTTCTACAGAGAAACAGAAGTATTCCTTCACATTTCAGGACAGGGGACAATAATACAAATGTGTGATCATCAGCCTTTGTTCTTTTAAAAGAAACAAATAACATCCAGTAAAAAGAGAACACAGTGCTCAGAAAAGGGAAATATAATAACCTAAGTAGATAGGAGCCACTGGTCAAATAATCAGGGGAAAAGTTTTGGGGTGGCATAGTCAATGAAGAATAAACAGGTGGCAATATAATGAATGAATTCAACCGATTTGTATAGTGAGAATTGTGTTGACATAATATGCTTACATTTTTGTGAGGCATTTTGCTCAGTCCTGCATGATACCTGTGTAAAAAGATTAGCATTTTTCAAAATCAATGTATGCTGAATGAAACTAATTTGGAAGAAGTTCACTGAAAGATTGAAAAATTAATCCTGTTGGCACATCATCCCGTTGACTATTCGTAGTTGAGGTCTCCAGCAATTGATTTGCAACCCATATTAAATATTTTTTCATCAGTGATGTGGAAGAAAATAATGCTAAGACAGGCATGGAGATTACTGGGCACTGGGCAGTGGTTTAACCTCACTGAACACACCATTGAGAGGTTGCTGGACATGACATGAAAAGTTGCTGGATATGATGGTGTGTTATCACACACCAAAAAGCTGAAAAAAGTTATAGACAACACCATGAGGGTTTCTGGATTTCACAAGTGGTTAAGGGGGAGAAACTGCTGAACTTTACAGATATTTTGAGGTGTGCTTTGGGGACCTTCTGGGGAGCAGAGCCTTGCAAAGGCAGCAGCATCAGTAATACCGTATTAGGCTGAGAAGAGCTTGGTAATGGTATCAGAAATACAAAATTCAGGTGTGAATTTAGTGAAACTGGGACCAATGAGAAAAAGATAATGTGTGGAGCTGTGTGATCAGCTGCATATTAATTTCACATGCATGCACATGCATGTGTGGATGCACGCATGCTCCCACAGGGATTGGGTACTCAGCCTTGCTCCAGCTGGGGCTGAGGAGGGGAAATGGCAGCCACCCGCCTTGGTGGGATTCCAAGTGGAGCACCCTGGCTCTGGGAGCCGACATGCTTCAGCTCTGCTGGGCTGGGATGGAAACCTTCCCCAGATCCTGCAGCCCACTGAGTCTGGCTTCTCTTAACAACTATTAAATCAAGCCTGCTGAAATTTGTAGGTCACACTGAGGTCACATTTTAAGCCAACTAGGGGCTTTACAATGTGACTCCAAGGCCTGTCAAGGATGTTGGAGAGTAGGCATTGCTGTCCGTGCAGGTACAGTCTAAGTTTACTCTCTTAACAGACATGGGGTCCGGCATTTGGAACCTAGCTCACCAGTAATACTGGGTGAGTGCCCAGAGACACGAGTTCCCTGTAGGAGTATAAACTAGTGAAAGCTAAAGTCCTGAGGAGGGACATCCCTCACACTGCTTTCACAGAAACGTGATTAATTTGGGTATATAAACTATTTCACTCACCTCACATACTTTTCTTACCCACTTATGAAATGATCCCCAAATCCTAATTTTACTTCTGCAGCTATGGCTGATTCTTTTCAGTCTGCTCATCTCTCTATGTCTGATAACTGCCCCTCTTCGTGGAGCAGAGCCTGAAAATGCAAACATCATCTGTTTCCAAATACTGGTTCCTGTGATCAGGCTGGGAACATCTTTGGTGTTGAATGGCAGATTGCCATTCATGCTTATTTTATTGCAGTGAAATGTCTTGAGGGTGATTATGGAAACTAGGAAACCATTTCCTCATAAAACTGCTTGGAGCCATTGCTGGAGGCATAGTGTATTCTCCTGAATCTATTCATAAAATCGAACACACTGTGTATAAAATAATCTGGCAAGGAGAAGCACAGCCAATTTACAAGGGAAAAGATTCATGCTGTTCTTAATCTTTAATTAAGGTTCAAACAAAATATCTGGGGACATGATGGATTCTCCCTTTCCTCATTGCTTGAAGGGGTTAATCTCAGATCTGTCTTGCAGTGTGCTGCAGTTCAGGTGAAACCTCTGGACCTGTGGCAGGGATCAGTGCATGAAATAGTGTTACCCAGATCTATCTAATATTAGGTAGAGAAATTTTTCTCTCGTCTTTAACCTGGTGTGAATCCATGCATTTCGCTGAACTGGAGTGATTTTATTTTGATAATTTGCATTTTGAAGATTGGTTCAATTACCTCCACCATTAATGAATGTGATTACGTTTCTGACAGCTCAGTCAATAAAATAAGGATGTATAAAATAATGCAGCCATGACTTTACATAGTATTTTCATTCTTAAATCATTGGGTTTGGTGGTGCTTGGATATAATGAAGTAGAATTTAATATCCATCCACAGCAGGGAGAAACTTCATATTTTTATATCTATACAGCTGCAAGGATATGACTTCCCCCCCTTAATTCTGTTATCTTAACAGCCAAATAGGAAAGTAATCCTATAAGCTCATGGTAGTAAAGTGTTACTTTTCATACCACAGCTATACTATCCTCTCTTGATATTTTTATCTATTCAGTTGCTCAAGAATCTTGCTGCTCTGCCACACATTTCCTAAGAACCACCCCTGATTTCTGGGAGATCTGGGTCAATAGTAACGTGCTGGTATTACCAAAATGCTGTACCCAGCACAGGACACTTAACATATGAGTGGGTGAGGTGGGTGGGCTGACAACAGATCACAGGTCTCCCTTTACACTGACTAAGGGAATAGAGAAGTTACCACTGACATCAGTGAGAGAAGATGCTAAGAGCATGGTTAGACAGCCTTGTCTGAGACTGTTGCTATAAGTGATGGGACATAATTTTGGAACCTTGTGGTTAACTGCACAAGGCATCTTTAAGGTTTTGGTGCTGCAAAAATGGGGTCCTTTCTTTAAGAGGAAAAGGTAAGGACATAAATCACTTTCCTCTCCTGTCTATTGTGTTTCTCTGTTTCCTGAGGTTCATGGGGATGTCTATGTAACAGTATTTTTTCCAACCAATTTTACGATTAAAGCCTTAGAAATAATTTTCTGCAGGTGCTGGAGGTATTCACTGCAGCATGTTCACCTGGGAGAAGCAAGATCCTTTTTTGAGAATACACAAGCCAGCTCTTGCTCCCTCTCACTGCTTTGCTGCGTTGCTTTTCCATTCAGAGGAGAAGCCTCCACCCCATGGCCCTTCAACCTGGACATCACCTCAAAGTCTGGGACACAGTGGCACTGGAGGACAGATGGGGAAAGGGTGGCAGTGCCAGGTGATTATGGGGTAGAGGTATGTGGCGTACAGAATAATTCCTGTCACTCCTGGGTAATGTGCCTGTATACACCATGGTAACTGAAGACACATGCCTGCCTCTCTGTCAGCTGACGGACTGACCTCCCTTCTTTCCCTGTTTGAACCCGGCTTTGAAATCTCTGATCACCCAGGGATCTTCCTCTGGCTGCTGATGCTGCCCTCCTCTGAGGCCTTTCAGCCCCCTTGTGCCAGTTCCGTTCCATTGATCATGATCTGCCTCCTCCGTGGTAAAACAATTTTTGAAAATAATCATCAGTCAGACCTTATTAATGAAAGGGAAGAGGAGGACTCTGAGGATAACTAATCTACGACACTTTGCTTGCTGGTGAATTCCCAGCTGCTGGGCTGCTCTCAAGTTTTCACCCCACAGCTAAACCAGTCAAATTCAGCATCCACAGCTGCATCTAAGTAATTTGTTTCGTATGTAGAGACACTGTGTGTCAGGTGGGGAAGGGGAGAAAAAATTATCTTTCTCCTCTGCCAGCGAGTTTGGGAGGAACGAGAGAAGAGTTCTTACATGAGCAATCTCTTGCGGTTTTAAATAATTAAAACCCTTCCTTTCCCATAAAGGCTTACCTCTTCACCTTTCATGTGTGCCTGGGATGGAGAACCCCCCTGCACTCTGCAGTGGGTAATTATTGGGCCCCGCTCAGCAAAAGTTCTGACGAGTGGCAATCAGACGGGAGCAAGAAATGATTACAAATGACAGTGTAGGCTAAATGCAGTAGTGATGAGAAATCTTTAGAAATCCAAAACAATAAAAGTGATCATTCAGTAAACAAATGTGACACAATTAATTAGTGATCATTATGTCTATTTTACTTGCCTGTGCTGGTCTTCTAGGCCTAAATATTTTGTTTCAGATTAAATATTTCATTTGCTTATATGACTTGACACAATTTTCTTCTTCTGATGTGCTTTTTTATCATATCATTGCAGAGAACTGCCTTCACTTTCCCCTGTCCTCTTTCCCTCCTGCTTGCTTTTGCATAATTTTAAAGACATACTTGCTATTTCTAGCCCCAGTCTGTATTCAGACCATGTTTGACTCTGGGAAGACTTTCTTTTGCCTTTGTGATTTCAGAGAGCCTGAACTTGTAGCAGAATATCATATATATATGTAAAAATTAAGATGGAAAACTGTAGGGAGAAAACTCTTTGAACTGTCATGCTAATGTAATTTTATTTTTAAAGCACTTTTGGAGACCTGGCACTCATCATTTTAATGCATTAGCTTTGCATTTGCTGATCTGGCCTTGGAAGCAGAGGTGTGGGTGGAAGTTGGCGTACATTTGATGTCACAGCAGTTTTGTTCTGGAGTCTGCAGATCTACAAGCCGGATCTAGAGCTGGCTCCAGGAGTATGAGATCAGATGTGAAAGGTGGTGTTGCTTCCAGCTCCCGTTGTCAGCTGCCTGGTTTGAAAGTGCTGCCGGGTTCAGCTGAAATTGCATTCAAAAGTGTGTGCAAACCTGTAGTGGGTGCAAACCAGGGTAGCCTTTAGCTGACAATGTCTGCCACACGATCAGTAAGAGCGATGGGGAAGGAGTTAAGTACAGGCCAAAGAGTATTATCGTGATGCCCTTTGAGCATATTCTCAGCTACAAAGAAGGCATGGAGGTGCATGTCTGTGCTTCCACTCTGTGCTTGTCCAAGTTAGATCATGTTGCCAGTCACTGTAATTCCTCTTCTTGGTCCCCAGGAGGGAGGAGGACCTCTGAACCTCAAAAGTAGGGAGAGCCTTACTTTTGAAAAGATGTTTGGACCTTTCCTGGATGGAGACAGCCTTGGAAAAGCAAAAGGCTTAAGAACAATGGAGTTCTGCTCCTTTTTATGTTCCTTATGTCCTGATACTGCCACCAAAGCCAGGCTGTTGAAGCCAGCTGACAATACAAGGATAAGAACCACACAGATTTGGTTGTGCCTGTGAGAAGGGTGATTGCCCTGCAGGTGGCTCAGGAGTCCCATGAAACATTCCCAGAGTTGTCACAGAAGTAATTATAGTAAAATCATTCATGCTGAAGACTACAAGGGTTTTCCTTTAATTATTACCATTTTATGTTGTTTGTTTACCTTAACTTGGGCATTGATTTTGGGTGTCTCTCTTTTAACATTTGCTTGGCAATACTTGTTTACTTAATTTTCTATTACAAAATTTTTAGTGTTCCAGGTACATAATTTAAAAAGGAATAAGGTGACAAACGATGTAGATGGATTGTGAAATTTCTAAGTTTTGAGAGAAGTCATGTGCTTGGGCCCTACTCTGGATTACCCTAGGTCTCGTTGACTTCAAAACTCTGAGGCTTTGTGAGAGCTAACATTTGGGGGCAAAAGTTAGGTGTCCTTGAAAAGTTTATTTTAAATTTTCAGTTTGGGGACAACAATTTGCAATGACTGGGGACAACGGGAGAGCTGGGACTGTTTAACCTGGAGAAGAAAAGTTTCAGGGTGCATCTTATTGATGTATGTAAATACCTGAAGGGAGGGTGTAAAGAGGAGCCAGGCTCTTTCCACTGGTGCCTGGTGGCAGAACCAGAGGCAATGGGCAGAAAGTAAAACACAGGAGGTTCCCTCTGAACATGAGGAAATACTTTTTTACTGTGAGGGTGACTGAGTGCTGGCACAAGTTGCCCCGAGAGATCGTGGAGTTTCCATCCTTGGAGATGTTTTGAATATCCAGCTTTTGAAGGTGCCTGGACATAGGTCCTGGGCAACCAGTTTTATGTGGTCCTGCTTGAGCAGGGGGGTTGGGCCAGATGACCTCCAGAGGTTTCCTCCAACCTCAACCATTCTGTCATTGTGTGATTGTGTGATGCTGTTACCACACTTACCTGTGGCTTACATGGGAACTTTATTAGCATCGTTATTCAGCCAATCGTTCTGGAGAGCTACAATACTGCTTTTACCAATTATTCATAAATCTATATCTAATTTTATTATCTGTTCCACTTTGAAACCATTCATATTTCAGTGGCTTTCCATAAATTTAAAAGAATTTTGACTCCTTGTCTCTAGTAATTCCTGATCCTCCATGTAGCCTGAAAAAACAACCCATTTTCTGCAGCAATGCAATAGAAAACTAGAAGTTGATAGCACTCACATTGTCCCCAACAGGTGTAGTTTGTAAACCCTTAAAACATCTTGTCTTTTTCACAGATGAGGGACAAATTTTGCTTGCAGTTGTAAATCTCCTTTCTGTCAGCCTTGTTATATGGTCAGTTGTTTTATTTTGCCATATAAATTCTAGGGTGCTATATTTGTAAATAAAATTTGGTCTTTCTTTTTATTAGATGTTACATTTTGGGGGGAAATAGGTCATCAGGAAGACTTCAATGAAGACGTTCCAAATGCCACAGTACTTTTTATTTTGCCACATTGAGCTAATCCACAGCTGGAACCATGAGCACTGAAGATGGTGAGGGACTCAAGCAAGGCAAGGAAGCTGAGGGACCTAACCCCCCCACCAACCTATCCTGGAGAAAGAGGCAAAAATGGGGTAGACCAGCAGAACCAAAAATAAAACAGATTAAAAAATTTCCTGATCACTAGGCATAGTTTATCCATGTAGGTAGCAATTCAGAAAAGACACGGTGTTGGACCAATAGTTTGTGCTGGTTGTTACTGCGTACAATGATTTCACATGGCACTTTTACACACAAATGACTGTATTTGGTGTTTTAACCCTACACAGCAGCACAACATTATCAGTTCATTCCTTGCAATAGTGGAATTACCATGCTACAGAATTCCTGATGCTCTGCCTTGACCCGCTGTCTTCAGGTAGTAATATTCCCGTGTCCACAAACCTTGAGGGCAAGCACCCCAAGGCAACCTTCAGTTAGGAGAGTTGTTCTGGTATTTTTGGGGTTAAAGAGCCCTATCGGAAGAGGGCTGTATGGGTTCTGGCCTGCAGCCCCTGTTCCTGCTCCTGAGCCCAGCTGATGGGTAGCATTGTCAGGAATTTATAAGGGGAAGGAAAATAGTTCTTTAAGACAGATGCTTGTCAGGGAATTAAGTGAATTAAGCAAGCACACATGCACAGAGACTGAGGAGCGGTTCTGGAGACTTTTTTTTTTTTTAATGGAGGGCTGCCTTTGGATCACACTGTAATTCACCCTCTGGTGCTGGCTGCAGAGTAATTGAGTAGCAGCCATGATAACTGCTCCCTGACCCAGAGGCAGGGGGGCAGAGTGCAAGCTGTCCTGCATTTCCACATCTGTTTTAGCTGGATGGGCTTAGACATGTTTTGGGCTGTTGCACCAAAGGAGGGTGGGAGGAAGGATGGAGTCTCCCCTGGCCTCTGCTCTTCCCTCCCTCACTTCGTTCTGTTCTTCATAAGGAGTGGATGGTTGTACGATTAAGGAAAGTAACTGAGCAGTCAGTTCTTGCTCCCATAAATAATACATTGACTAACGCATACAGCATCAGATGATAACCCCGAAGCGTGAGCAGGGAGAGGAACAGGGCAGGAAAGCGGGTGTTTAGTGTCTCGCAGTGCCGTGCAGCAAAATGCTTGCGCTTCCTTGTGACCCTGACTAGAGGTTTCTGGCTTTGGCTTCAGCAGAAACAGGGTCTCCCTTTAAAAACACGAGCGCTTCCTTGGAGTAGAATAAGGTTTCAAGCTCCAGGACTTGGTAGAAGGCCCTTCACCAGCTGTTCCTATTTCTTCCCAGTGGTATAAGAAGGAGAAAAGGGTAATTAAACTTATAATCATTGCTTTTTCTCTAGTAAATGAGAATGAAAAAAGCCGCATGGATTCAAAAGTGCTTTTCTGCTTGCTTTAAAAATAGATCTTGTCATATTAACCTCACTTTAATTATAAATTGTACCTAGTCTAAGGGAAACTGAGGGAAAGGTACCTGTAGAGTATTCCTAGATAAGTATATTTTATCTGCTCTTTTTACAGGATGAAGAACAGCAATGAAAAGATGATCATATTTCCTTGGCAGCTCCATAACCTACTTCTTTGAAGCAGCTGCTTCAAGGGACTGGGGCTGTCACTGGTGCAATCAAATTGAAATACTTATGAAGGATCTGGTCTCCCTCCCCCTTCCTTTCCTGTCTCTCTCCATGTCTCCTTCCCCTTTATCCCTCCCTTCCTCCCTCTTTTTCTTAATCTCTCCCCCCCCCCACCCCGCCATCTTGCTCTTTGTCTCTCCTTCCCTTTCCCTTTCCTCTTAGGTGAATAATCCTGTTGGCCGGCAAAGAAGCCTCATGAAGGGCTAATTCAAGGATAAAGCAACAGTGTTTATATTTATCTGGTGTTTGGTCACAAGAGATTCTCTTTCATTTCATTTGAAATCATAAAACATAGTTAGCTTATACACCATAAATAATGTTAGCTTTCAAAAATCTATGAGAGAATGGCAGTGTGTCTTTGCTGAGGGCAATTTAAAACCTCTTGTGTGAGCTGATCAAATTAAATAAAGCTTCTGTGCCGCCAAGGTTCAAAATCTACTGATGTGCCAACATTCATTCTTCAGCTCTGTATTTAGCTTCCCAGGCAGACAAGGACAGCCGTGTCTGATTGATCCAGCTACTGTCTTGTAGGAGGACCAGTTGTTCCTGTAAGAGTGTGTTTTCTCCTGTTTTCCTCCCAGAGCAGAGCAGGTGATCTGGTCTCACTCCACCAGATGGCAAGCTTTAACCAAGGAAAAAAAACCACACGTGTTTGCAACTATGCACTTACCTTAGGGGGGGGAGGGGGGGGGAAGCGAGCTCAGCTCATTGGTTATTTCTGTTGGTTTTTTTTTCTTTCTTTCTGTTTTAAAGAAATGTTTTTACTATAACAGGCTCGCATCCATCTTCTGGAATGATTTGTAGTGTTTAAAAAAATAAATCAATAAAAAAACATTTGCTGTCAGCTATTGAGTAACTGACAGGTGTCACAAAGGGAAGTAAAAAATGGGTTAGGATATGCAATCCATCCCCAAATCTTGCTGAACAAAGGCAGATTCAGTGTCCCTAAACAAACAAGTAAGTATGGTGGTTCCAGTCAAAAATGAGAAGATGCTCCCAAGCTGTCAGTGCTGCGTAACAGACCCTGAGTTCTGGTTATCCAAAACACACATTCATCCCTGCCTGTGACTCTCAGGATGGGGCTGCTCTGCTGTGTGTGCCTGCCATCATAACCTGCCCTCAATGACTGGACAATGCACAGAGCAGAGGACAACTGTGCTTCATCTGTCCAAGCTACATTATGTCTTTGGTCTCTTTCGGTCTCTCCTCCCAGGTAACGGGTGATAGGACAAGAGGAAATGGCCTCAAGTTGCACCAGGGGATGTTTAGGTTGGACATTGGGAAAAATTTCTTCACAGAAAGCATTGTCAAGCATTAGAATGGGCTGCCCGGGGAAGTGGTTGAGTCCCCATCCCTGGAGGGATTTAAAAGACATGGTGCTTATGGACATGGCTTAGTGGTAGGATGGCAGTGTTGGATTAATGATTGGACTTGATGATCTTAAAGGTCTTTTCTGAACAATTCTATGATTCTATGATCTGCTCAGTCCAGGGCAGTCTAGAGGGTTTCAGATATCCTGGGAGTTGAGTTAAAGTCTGCTCGTCCTAACGCAGACTTTAACTGCTGTGTTAAAGGTGCTCATTTTCACTCACATTTCATCTTACAGACTGGCTGTCCCAGCTTTACAGGGGAAGCAGTTGTGGCACCGGAAGGTTGCAGAAGTAACCCAGCCATGGAACATTTCAGCAATGTGGCAGGAGCAAGACTCCCAAGTCCCTGCTCCGTGATCTGTCACTGGGAATCTGGAGATATCTGCACTGTCTCCTGCAACAGGAGAGAAATGCTGTGGGCAGTCTGCAGCCATAGGGATAAAAGCCTTACATGTAAAAGCCCAGTTCCCAGTTCCTTTGCTTCTCTTTTTTACTTTTTTTTTTTTTTTTTCATTTTTTATTTTTTATTTTTTTCTTAGCTTTTCCCTCCTCTTGAGACCATGGGTCCATCCCCATTCGGTAACTGGGCTCCAGGTGAGTTGCAGGGTGGGAATGTTGGCAGCCCTGGGGATTGTCATGCCCATCCCTGCGAAGCAGAAAAGTGGTATCCAGTTGTTAAAGGGGAGGAGAGAAATGGTTGGCTAACATCACATAGCTCTTCAAAAGGTAGTGGGGAAATCCAACCTACGTCATCTCACTTGCTGACCTAATGACCAGAGAAAAACTGTTCCCATTTTTTTCTGTAGGCTGTGTTTAAGTAAACTGTTACCCTTCCATTATAAACATATTCATGAGTTTGAAAATAGCTTTGCCTGTGTCTTTACTCTTGTTTCTTAGCTCTTTCTGAAGAATAAACTTCTAAAACTAAATCAATGCCATAGACATTTATAAAATTATGCCAGAGGAGCCTGAGGGAAATCTGTGCAACAAACACCGTTATATGGCAGATTGTAAGTAGTCAAAACTTGTGAGCCCTGGTTCTGAGTCTGAAAAATAAATACATACATTTCAGCTATTTTTACCTTTCCTGGTTCATGTTTTTAATTTTTTCTCAGCATCAAGGGAGGAACCAGGAACTCATTCTACTGTTATCATACGACTCCTGGAACTGAAGCTTTATAAAAGGCTCAGGAGTGATAATACTATGAAGTTTGAAGAGCTGCAGCAGTGCAGACTGCAGTGAAGTGGAGCAGCTAAGTAATACAAGTGGCAGGCTGTGGGTGTCTGCCTCTGCAGTCATGCCTTGAGGACTTACCTCGCGCTTCATTTCTCTCAGGGAGAGGATTATGGGCTTTGGAGTTTTGTTCTGTGTTTGGAGTTTGTTTCTGTGTTTGGCTTTTTTTTTTTTTTTTTTTCCTTTTCGATAAAGCACTGCAAAATCCTGCAGCGTCTCTGCCAGGGCTCCAGGCGTGCCTGGTGAAGTGGTGAGCACCCTCCATGAGTCCAGCATCCCTGTCTCACATGCTTCTTCTCTCTGGAAATAAGCAATATTCCTCCAAAGCCACACAGGTCTGAGCAACAGTGTGACTCATCTCACCTTGTTTTGCTGCAGCTCATCTTACTGCCCACCTAGTCTTCTGAACAGAGGGAGTTTTTGAAAGCATCCCCCCAAGGTGAGAGCGACTGCTAAGGCAGTGTGTCCTCTGAGGGACACAGGAGCCCAGTGCCCTGCCCACTGGAGCCATGCTGTGGCATGCTTATCAGCCTAAGGACAGTGAGGTTAGTTCTACTCTGAGCCCTGCTTTTCTGTGGCTACTGAGAAATGCCACTGCGGTGGTACAGAGAGTGGTGGGAAGATTTTTTTCTTTCTGCTCTTGCTGCGGGCTTCGCGAATTTTGCTTTGGTTTCCCCGGTGTGAGTTAATTTAGAGATCGCTTGGCTTTCCGATAGAACACAAGGGGTCAGACCGATCTGCTGATTTTGACACAAGGCCACTAAAACCAGGCCAGGATTGCCCAGGTAGAGAAGCATTTTTCCTTCATTTCATCGCATTCAGTAAATTTTCATACTGTAATAAAGTGGAAGCCCACAAAAATCTTGGATATACTAATGTCTTTTAACCCATTTTACTTAGTTTTAATTTTAACTCTGCTGAGTTTGAATTTCTGCTTTTGGTTTATAATTCAATTGTTGATGCACAAACCAAAATAAAATCTGATCCCTTTTCCATATTCATGATAGCTCTGCAGTACTGACAAAACTAAACCATAATAAACCAAAGCAAATCAAACTTCTTTTTCCTGCTAAGAAAGTTCTGTAATAAAATTTCAGCTAAAGGTAAAGGATTTCACATCCACATAATAACTTTTCAAGGGTAGGAATCGATTTTAAAGTCATGCATCTCAGTTAAAAAAATGCTTTCAGTTCCTCTCTGAACATTGCTTTACTCAATGGCATTCTGCAGTCTGTAGTGTTTGTTTAAGCACTAATCTATCAAACATGCAGAGAGCTGAGATCACTGATCTAAGTCATTTGCGGAGAGGAGACAAACCTTCTATCTTAAATAAATCTGAGCCTGCACTGAAAGAACTGTTCACGTCAGAAGTGTCAGGCTGGCAGGAGGTTGAAGCCAGATGTGCTGTTTGGTTTCAGACGTATGGAAATCATCAGGCGTACAAAGGTGTATCCAAAGATGTATCTACATCAGGCTCAGGAAGATTCCAGAGCTGCAAATAGAGGTGCAGTCGGGTTTTTGAGGGCACTAAGTGTACTCACTTTGTCCTCAGACTTCTCTGGGATTCAGCTTGCAGCCATGCTGCAGGCAGGATCCTGAACTTTTGGTCTGAAATGTATGGCTGTTCTCCTGTTATTTATTTTCTATGCTGTTAGCTGTTGACAATATTTTAAATTCTCTTATTATACTTTCTAAGATAAAAAAACTTTTGCTACTGGTGAAAACTTCTAGTGAATCCCCCTCAAATAAATGTTGTGTTTTGCTGTTACTGCCTCTCTCTGCCATGGCTAAAATAAATCGGAATCCCCATCTCATGCCTGAAGAGACAGGCACATTTAATTTATAACAATTTCCTTTTCTTTTCATGGTTTCTACTAAAGAGAACATGCTGGGTCTCAACCTGCATTTGCGTTTATGCTAAATTACAAGCAGAACAATCAATACAAGTCCCAGCTCATGCTGCCCACATCTGAACGGCAGCAAAGAAAGCAAACTGCCAAGGACATCTTTCCCACCCAGCCAGCTTGTTCGTACACAGCAGTGTTTAGCCACCTATTTATTTATCACACTGATCTTGAAATGCCTCCCAAGTGTTGTGGGGAAGAAAAGAGGAGCATATCCTCAGACGCCTTGTCAGCCTGCCTTGCAAAGCAGCCCCAGAGGGCCACTCCCCAGGGCCGGACAGGCAGAGAGGGTATCTGGGCAGGATGTATGGTTGGGCTTGATGATCTTAAAGGTCTTTTCTAACCTAAATGATTCTATGATCTCCTACTTGAGTGCCTGAAGAGACACTGACAGGACTGCCTGTCACCCAGGAGGTCTCCTGAGGGGGGCCTCCATTGGGGAGGTTGCCGTGGATCCTCATCCCCTAAAGCTGACTGATGTCTTCACCTGGGACTTTGGGTTCACCCTATTTCCTCTCTCTTCTGCATCGTTTCTTTTCAGATTTTTTCCCCTCAGGTTCCCTTAAGCTCCAGCTCATCCTCCTTCCTCTCCATGGCCCTTTTATCTCATCCGTTTCCCTTCCTATTTGCTTTTCTCTCTCTTCAACATTCCTTAGTGGTTGCACCTTTACATTTTTCAAATCATCACCTTCCTGGGATGGGGGAAGCCTCACCAGCAGGTGCCGATGTGCTCTGGTCAGTGCCAAGAGCTCTTGGACGTGGTGCATTGTGACACTGTGCCTGCACTGGTCTGTGAGAGGTTCAGGTGTGCTTGACTGCACTGTCCTCGGGGGCTTGTGGTGGTGTGAACAAACCCATCTGAAATCAGCATGGCTGTGCTAACAAAACTGTTCTGGTAGAGCCCACAGTCTCCCTGGGCTGGGCTCACAGCCAGGATGCTGTGCAGGTAAAAGCAAATAAAAGCAACAGCAATAGTTAACTGCCCTTGCAATCAGGTCCTTCTCCGGTGCCTCGCAGTATGTCCTTTCTAGCCATTGGGTTTTAACTTGAAAGTAGAGCCTGGGCCTTCTTGCTGCCAGTTTGGGCTTGTCCAAAATGCTAACTAGTCCTTCATGATGCAAAGTGGTTTACAGCCTGACAGAAACTTCCTTGGAAAAACTACAGGCTTGCTTGTGTCCCTTGGCTTTCTGCTTTGGAAGTCTCTTTGAAGTGAGAGCCTCCCAGTCACATTTGATATCGCTCCCTATCCTCAACAAAACTCAGGCAACAACAGCATGGTGAGGAAACACTCCTAGCTGATGGGTGTTGCTGGCTCCCTTGCACGTGCCTGGCTTATGTGCAGGAGAGGTGCATCAGCACAGCCTGGGAATGCCAGGCCTCCTGAGCACATGCAGGTCTCCCTGGATGGGATTTGCTCCGCATGCTGCATGCTGCTGCTCGGGGAGGGTACCACTGCCATTTCCCTGGGTTCCCAGGTGCTGGAATGACAATTGCTATCACCCTGAGTGCACGTGTTCCCTGAGGTCTCCACCCCACCAGCCAAATGGGTGGAGCGTAGATGACTGGCTGGAGGAGAGGTCTCGGCACTGGAAGGGTGCTGAGCCTGGTGACCATTCCCAGCTCCTGAACAGCATCCTCTCGTTCCTGCTGCCTGCCTGACGAGGGCTGCCCACATGGGCGAGGGCACCGCTGTGCCTCCATGCGATCCCCCGAGCACAGCAGGAGCCAGGAGGGGTTCGCCTTGTTCACCTCTGCACCCATGCTGAGATTAAACCAAGCAGAAGAGCATCTCTGTAATCTTGCAGTCAGCAGCTGTACCCTGCAGAGCTGCAGCGGCTGCCTGAATCGACAGGATTAATGTGACTCCAGGGGTCTCCCTGCAGCTAATCAGGAGATGCTGGTCCTAATGAATGAAGCACAGTGGAGAGAACTGGTACACTAACGGCAGCGATTGTCCCCTTTATTGTAGTTACAGTGTTAGTGATTAAAACATAACTCAGTGGGATGCATCTAGCTCTCAAGCTAATTCTTCGACAGGAAACACCGGCTTGTGAAGTGTTGTCTTCAAATATTACGGAAATCACTGCTCAGGACTTTTGTATTTTTTCATTAAGGGTCATGCTGTTATTAACGCAGGTGTTGGGGGCTATGGCTCCAGCTCCTGCCTGTCCCTCATGCAGCTTCAACTCAGAGCCTGTTCCACAGTTCAGAAACAAGAAGGTTCAACAGAAATGAGACAATTTAATCATTTCCCCTCCATAAACTGATGCTTATAATCCTGGCTGTGATTCCCTGTTATGCCTTCTCTGGTGCAGAGGACTTTATTCCCTATTGTGATGAAATAAAATGAACCAAACCATTGTCAAAACGATTCAAAGTGCTCTGCGCCTTCAGGCAGAGGGATCAGCTCTACTACCCACTTTGCTATTAGCTCCGCAAACTACTGAAGAAACAGGTGCAGGAAAAATGATAGCCTGGCTAATATTTTTTTGTTAAATTCAAGTGTTGTGTTTGTTTTATTGGTAACACTATATAGCGTGCAATACGGCTCTCTGTCCTGGCAAGTGCCCCACCTTAGAAGAATAAATCAAAATCTCTGTGTACCTGTAAGCTGTTGGCTAGCATGTGAATGAGCTCTTTTATGACTATGCATGAAATAACATATAAAAGACACAGAAAAATTAGCAGCTGTGATGAATGGACCCTCCTTCCCTGTTCAGTCATATTGTTAGACCTGAGAAGCTGTCAGTTAAATCGATGCTAATCACACTAAGGGTGCAGCACAGTTTCCACGTAAGCATCAGCTTGGGATTCTTCTCTGCTCTAATGATGCAAAGGATTTGTGGGCATGTTTTAGATGCATTGTTAGCTGTTCTTCCTATCTGCTTGGGAGGCAAAACCAACTGTCCTGTGTAACACACCTTGACATAGTGTGTAGCTAACCAGCCAGGGCCCTTGGTCAAAGCTGAAACAATAGCAACTTTATGGTTGATAAGTTTGCCACTGCATGCTCCTCTGCTGGAAAATAAGCTCTAATGGGAAGGAAGAGAAAACAAATTGGGATGATGTTCTAACTTCTTTCCTTTACCAAAGTGACAATGAACAGTTGACTTCCCTGCTAAACCTTTCATCCTCCGGTATTTTGCAGCAATTTGCTGCACTGTTTGGCTTTTCCGCTGCCCAGAAAAGTAGGAGCCCCTGCAGGAACTGGGGGAGCAGTGCTCTGTGAAAAAGAAATCCAGCTGCCTGGGAGCTGCTGAAGCGTACAAGATGACAAGCAACAGTCACAGGATATGTAAGGCCAGTAAGACTTCTTTCTTTTGCATGGAAAGGATTTTTTTTTTTTTAATTGTAGCTCTTTACAGAGGTCTCTCAGCAGCTAATCTCTCCTTCATCTTACCCCCAAAATCCTGGGAGTCCACGAGTGAATAAAAAGTTCACATTTCCATTTTACTTTTGAAAAAGGGGAAAGAATGTCATGGCCAAGAATGTGTTCTCAGCAGAGATGGAAAAGTTATTATCCATCCTGTCCTTGGCAAGACCTACTTTTCTCCTGTCTTGTATTTCTAGGGTTTCTTTTCCCCATTATCTTTGTTATGCTAATTAAGTCCTAACTTCTACTTTCTCTCTTTCCCTCTCTCCTATTTAATTAACATGGTGGATGTTGTCTTTTGTCTCATGGTTGTAAGGAACAAGGCTCCTGTGAAAACTGACATTTTTTTAAAACCTTTTTAATTGAAATGGCATGAATTCAAAGATCGTCAGCCAGTTCTAGTCATTTTGTCAGATGAAAGTTGCTTTGGAGACTCTTCCCCCAACACACACTTGAAAAAAAAAAGAACTAGCTTTTTGCTTAGGCAGCAACTGCTGTGTAAAGGAAAATAAAAAAAAGAGAGACATTAAAAAATAATGAAATATTTTCTAAATCTTGGCAGTTGTATTTAAGATGTTGCACTCAAGCCTGGAGTCACTCTAATTTCCAATAACTGTCTTTCCTCTAAGGTAGAGAATAAGCCTTAGATACAGACTCCACCTTTAAAGATTGATGCTGTATTCCTGTCCCTGGTGCCTTTCCATATGATTTTTCTATATCTTCACCATGCGATGATATCCTCCTCCTCAGCCTGTGGGGTCCAGACTTTTTCCTCCTGCAGGCCAAAGGAGTTTCCTAATTACTGGAGTGAGGAGACACTGGGGTCAGCACCCTCTCCGCTCCTGCCGAAGATGGGTCACTCATCCATGTGGGAAGAAAACCACAGATTTGGGAGGACAGCAGGGGAATGAGAACCGGAACCTAGTGCAGAAATGGACCAGGTTGGATGGGGCTCAAGACCAGGTTGGATGGGGCTCTGAGCAACCTGATCTAGTTAGCAGTGTCCCTGCTCACTGTGGGGGGGTTGGACTATATGACCTCTAAGGGTCCCTTCCAGCCCAAAACATTCCATGATTCTATGACTCTATGGATGGCTCAGCTGAGAGGAGGTGGACACCTATCACTTGCCCCACTACTTTACTTTGTAATTATGGCTCCTGTGTTTCCCGATCCAGCTGCTTTTCACCGAAATTAAACAATCTATTTCCATGGCTTCGCCTGTTTGTCTGAATCAGGTGTTACGTCCTCAAATGCTCCTACTGCTTCTCCGGTGTTTTCCACCTTGTTCCTGGAGATTTCTACGCATGTATGTATTGTACACTGCATTGCTGGGGACCTGTGGGGCGTGATGTACATGCAGAGCATGGCTGTCACTCCACAGAGAGCATTAACACTTGTTATTTAAATCTTATAGCAAACAAAGGTGAATCTGAGCAAATTGCAATAGGATGTTCAACAACAGCATGTAGTAAGTGCTTTGATTTTTTCTCTAGCACTCATGAACAGCTCGAAAACTCATTTAGGCACCTTCCTCTATATCTGTACCTGTCACACACTGCTTGCTGCAAGGCTCAGTAGTACCAAACACAAGAGATGAAATGCTGCAGTGTGTTTCTCTCAACCTATGCGGCTAAAGCAGATGGGATCAGCCATGAGAGAGTCCAGGGTGAACCTCCTCAAACTGAGCTATAGGCCATAGCTGCAGTGTTTGATTGATGCTGAAGTGCCTGCTTTCAGGTGATGAAGTACAGCATTTACTAAAAGCCCCAACTGTCCCAGCCTGCATCATTTCCCCTTTCCAGAATTCAGGCTCCAGGCAGACTGCTCAAGGAGCAAGGGATCTGCTTTGCAAGGAATTGCAATGGATCTGATTCTTGCACCTTGGGCAATCATTTACCCAAACACAAAATTGAATGTGAAACCCTCTCATTATAAATGAGTAGCATTTATAAACCTCCTGGGTCCTGGTGCCAATACATATGTAACAGAATAATAACAGAGAGTATTACTAGATCATGGCCTGAGTCCATACTTTATTATCGCAGTCACTCCCATTCTTAAGAAGTGTTGCATCATGAATATCTGTAGTGATTTTTGTCACAGAAAATGCCATGGTGTTTTTCCACTGCAGGGACCCTTTGTAGTTCGTCTAAGATCTGTCATAGACTTGCTTTTATTGCAGACATACACATATGACTTGATTTGATTGACAAATAGTCATGCAAATTATCAAGTAGAAGGCACTTAATTACAGTGCCTGCAGCTTGTGAGGCCTGACTCAAAGCCCACCAAAGTCAAAGGATGCTTTAAAACTGAATGAAAGGAGTTTGAAGGACAGCAAGGACTCCAAAGTAAGCTGTGACTAGCGAATATGAGGAAAAACGTCTTTGAGAGTGACAGAGCACTGGAACAGGCTGCCCAGGGGGATTGTGGAGTCTCCTTCTCTGGAGATATTCAAAGCCTGCCTGGATGATGTCCTGTGTAACATGCTCTAGGAGAACCTACTTGAGCAGGGGGATTGGACTAGATGATCTCCTGAGGTCCTTTCCAACCCCTGCAATTCTGTGATTCTGTGAATGTATATACGTCTTCCAAAACAGGAAAAATTCTCTGTAAAACTTTGCTTAAGGTTTGGAACATCTAATCAATTTTATTTTACTGGTTTCTCCTTCTTTGACACACTGTTTTTCTGTTACAATATTTGTTCTTTGATCTGAATTGTTAGCACTTTTAACTTATTCAGAAGCAAGAGTGGGCACAAATATTCTGAAGTGGGTATTGGTAGATTTCTTGCACTTCTGAATTAAAACAAGTTGCTTTTAGCAACTGAAAATTTAATTTCATGCATATTTTAATTGAGTTACATTGGCTTGGCAATGGAAAACAACACATATTTACCTTCTGCCCTATTGTAAATTCTGCTTATGTTTCATGCTTTATCCATGTTAAGGTTTACATATATCATATTTCAATAATACCATACAACCATACAGCAGATTAAAATTTTTCATAAAACTGTTGCATTTTTCTCTTTTGAACACGTGGCCAGGGTGTGAGTTAATGTGTATCAGCATAACCCCAGCGAAATCAGAATTCTAGGAAAATCTCAGAACTGTGAGATGCGATAAGGCTGGATGTGGTTCTCGGTTGCCCCCTGCCTTCTGTAAGCAATTAAACTAGAGGAAAGTGGATGCAGGATTTCTGCAGGATGCTGCAGTTGTGGCTGGGTAGCCCGTTTGTTTCCTCTCAACTCCTGTTTAGAAGACCGGACCATTGAAAGGTGGCATTAAGTAGACGAGTTTTAACAACAGCGCACTGTGATCCTCGTCAGTTTTCTGAAGCCTTCTCTTGGCTTATGGGTAAACAGGATAATCACATGTAAAATGTCACCTTATGGGTGTGGGAAGCCTTACTTTTGACCTTTGCATGTGGACTGGTGACCTGTAACAAGGAGAAGTAGTTGTGTGCAGAGTTGGGCCATATAACAGTGGAAAGATTGGCTTTAGTCCAGAGATTGATGCGGCTCCCCAAAATGCTACAGTCACTCCCTATTTGTAAAAATGGGACTGATCAGTTCCTCTTGCCCACTGAAGGAGCCATTGAAGAGTCTTCATGGTTTTCCATGTTAAAGGTCTCCTTTGTTTTCTCCCCAGGGAGATACGTAGCTTGACTATCTGAGCAAGAGGTCTCTGGTGAGGCTCTGGCTATGTGAGCTCAATGTTTCTGCAGAGTATCAATGCTCCTGACATTTATTGAATCATGGACTGTATTAAGTTATTACTAATCTACTCAGTGCTTTTCAGGCCACACCTGGAATACTGTGTACAGTTCTGGTCCACGCTATACAAAAAATAGGTGGACAGGCTGGAGGGGATCCAGAGAAGGGCCACCAAGATGACCAAAGGACTGGGTAGCCTGCCGTGTGAGGACAGGCTGAGAGAACTGGGTTTGTTCAGCCTTGAAAAAAGGAGACTTAGAGGGGATCTCATCACCATGTACTGGTACCTAGTGGGTAGCTACAAGGAAGATGCAGACTCCCTTTTTACAAGGAGTCACCTGGAGAGGACAAGGGGGAAAGGACACAAGTTGCTCTTGGGGAGCTTCTGATTGGACATGAGAGGGAAGTTTTTCACCATGAGAACAGTCAGCCCCAGGGAAGTGGTTGACTCTACCACATTGGACACTTTTAAGACGCAGCTGGACAGGGTGCTGGGCCATCTTGTCTATAGTGTGCTCTTACTTATAAAGGTTGGACCAGATGGTCCCTTCCAACCTATGATTCTATGACTGTATGATTCTAATCAGATGGATGCACAGAATTCATTAAATAAACAAGTTTCTTTAAAAAATGGTGTTAATACTGTTAAACAACAGTAAGGAACCAGGAACACTGTGCCTTGAACATCACCGTCAAGGGTATGAAAGCACCTCCTTTAATGACAACTTAACTGAAATTATTTTGTGTTTTTACCTGTGTGTTATTAATATCGAACAAGTTCCTGCCTATTATTTAAGAAGCCTGAACTCTAATGGTGGCTTATTAAACAAGACTTCACTTGGTCTCACACAATTAAAGCTTATACTTCAATGTGTGCAATGCACTTTTGCACAGCATTGCAAAAAGCCTGAAAGACTTTCCTGTCTGTTTACACTGTGAGTTGCCTGCTCTCTCTGACCAGGGAAAGGAAGCTTTGAAAATCTGGTAGCAACAATCTCTAGCCCTCACCATATCTTTAGTTAGTGTGTTCTGGGAGTAGAAGGAAGTGCTTGGTGAAGCTGATGTTGCTATATTTCCATTCAAAGAGATTGCCATGTTTGCAAAAGTTACGTGCATTTTCCAAGTGTTACTGAAGTAGTTCTGCTATCTTTCACACCTAAAGCCTGAGTGATTTTAGTATGTTTGAGTCCTGCAACTTACATCATGGCAGAGATACTAGGAATTATCACCTACTATGGAAGAACTGCAGTTAGGTATTTTTTATAGAAAAGTAAAGTAAAATTTAGTTTATATTTGGTTGCCACACTATCTTTTATATAGTCCATTTCATAGGTATTTGGACACTTGGCATATGGTTGTCACTGTGGTCCAGTTCCTCAAATTGCCAAGGTATGAGTGAGGTAACAGTGCCAACAACTTTCACTTCAAACCACTGACTTACAGAATTTTTTTTCAATGCTGCCAAGGCTGAGACAAACTTCAGTGAGTTACAGAGCCTGGTATTAATGATGCTGTGTTTTTCAGAGATGAGCATGTTCCTGTAGTTTTTTTTCAGAGGTGGGAGCACAGAGAAGCTGTGCCCTGCTTGCTTTCAGCAAAAGAACGTCTGATTGAGAACTGGACCTCATGCCATTTTGATAGGCGTCACTGCAGCTGAGGCAATCTAGCTGTGGAGGTATCAGGGCTGTGAAATTAGATTCCACCTATTGATTGATATGCCACCAGCAGCATTAGGATAAATGACTTCTCTATCACTGTGAAGAAAGGGGAGTAGCGTTGCTCTCAAATATTTAATAGCTATTGATATTTTCCAATGTTCATGTCATTGACTTATAGGACAGATTGTCAAGAAGGAAGAAACATTCAAAAAGAGACATTAGCCTCAATGTAATGAACAGCTAACTGAGAGCTGCAGAAATCTTAGACTATAACTTCCCACCTATTATTTGCTACAAGAGAGATATGAAATGAAAAAGGTAGGGCAATATTGCAGTACAGCTTGACTGAGACATTGAAATGCTCCTCCTCATACAGAATTTGGATGAAATTATAAGGATTAATATAGCTTCAGCTGTACTTAACCAAACCTCTGATGCTGCTTTATAAACCATCCTCAGATTATCTTTTCTGGGAGCCATTTGTGTTTGCTGACCAGTTTTGACTGAAATTAACTTGTGCTGGGGTTTGTAATAAATACAAGGAAATTTTCTATCTCAATTTTATGCCAAGATGCTTTTTGAACATACAAGCATTGCACTGTGTCCTGGTACATGAGCTGTAAGAGCTAGGCCAGGCTGGAATGTTTTAAGAGAGAAATGGAGTAGTATAAACAACAAAATGGGATAACTACAGTCCAGTGAAACAAGTTCCCTGCAAAGAGAAAGCCGCATTCAGTCAGGCAAAGCAAACAATGACATCTTCATAGAAAACACTGGTATCCGGTATGAATTGGTGATAAAAAGCTGAATACCCATGTCTTGTTTCCTGAACCAGAGTGCTGCAGTGCAGCAGCAATGCAGAAGCATGTCCCTGGAGCAGCAAGCACATGCAAGGCAAGTCCCATGACATTTTTTTTCCTGCCAGGTCTCTTCACTTTCTTGAAGTGTTAGGATGAACATGTAGGAGTGCAGCGTGAGGGAAAGCTCTGCTACTCATGCTTGCCTCTCCACAGATCTAGGTTTGCAGCAATCAACAGGAACTTTTAAAACACACTTTCCAATGTTGTCTGTTCATACAAGAAATGACAGACAGGCTTAGTCACTGGAAGGAAAAAATGGGGAAGTGTGAGGAAGCATGTGCATGCAGACAAGTCAGGCTTACAATGCCGTGTGGCTGGTGTGTAGGGACCAGTACCTCTGGAGAGGAAATTTGGAGGTCTGTAGTGGGAGGGGAAAAAGGCCATCGTGAATGGCCACTTATTGACGCCAAAATAATCAGAAGCAGGAGCTACGAGAGCGATGAACTAAGCTGGGGCTTACTACACCCCCACTCACACCAAAGCACCCTGATGGCCAGCTCTGCTTGTCCCCACAACTGGTAGCAAAATGAAGCCTCTGGTGACAGCAAGGATGAGGAAGAAAAGGGTATTGCTGCCTGAGAGCTTTATCTGAGGACTCAGGAAATGTGTTTTTCACAACACTAGAAAAGAAAAACTTTTGCACTAAAAATAGTTAAGCAAAAAGAAAAACTCTGTAGTAGTTTGCATGCGTAGTAAGAAATTCTATACATCAGTCTGGTATCACTGCACCATGCCTGGGTGGCACAACCTTATATTCAGTGAGCGTAGGGGTTCTTTCTCTGCTCCTCTGCTCCCTGCTGCAGAACACCTCCACCCAGTGTTTAGTCAGACTGCTCATCTCGGCACCAGGCAGAGGAGACCAAATGATGCTGCTGCCACCCTGAGCGAGTGAAGCAGTTGCTGATTCATCAGCACAGTGGCATTTCCCTTGAAAATTTCCAAGCTTTCCAAACATTCTGCTGCAATTTTTGCAAGGTACCATTTGCTAATGCATTGAAGTCTGGAAGGAAAAAGAAGACTTTTCCTTCACGGAGCCCACTGCCTGCTGGGCTCTTTTGGAAAGCTGCTTTGATGCTTTTTATAGAGGGTGCGAAAATCTGGCTCTGTCCCTTCTGTCACTGGTGCAGAAAGGGGATTTCTTTCACATGCTTGGTTATTACACAGACTGTTCATAAATGCTGCCTTTATTCAGATGTTCTGGGTTAGGCAGCACAGGAAAAGGTTCTTAGCCGCGCGCAGTTCTCTGCCTTTTCTGAACCTTAAGAGCTGCAATGATGACACCCTTATTTCATTCTTGCTGGCCTGAAGCTGAAGGGTTAAACTGCTCTAAATGCAGGTCGAGCCCCACAGCCTAAAGACAGCTCCACATGTTCTGGGTGAACGTGTATGAATGCGAGCTGTTTGCTCAGGGAAAGCACTCACAGGTTTCAATCCTATGGACTCCCCTTCAGATAGACTGGAATGGGAATTTGTGTGAGTAGAAACAGCTGGATCAAGCTCTCTGTAAGTAATTAACACACAGGAGAGACAGTTGTGCTTGCACTTTATCAAGCCTCTTGGTAAGATTATGTACTCCAGATAATTAATCATTACATTTCCCTATACGCATAATTACATCCACTTTCTTGCTCTCCCACCTCCACACATATAAACAATTCATATGCATGTATTTACAGAGTAATTACAGAGTGTGTATGCTGTGATTAAAGGCAATATAAACTGTGTTACCCTAATTACCAGAAAAAACAAAAAACAAATACCCCAAACAAATGAAAGCACAAACAGGAAACCACACAACTTCTTTAACTGGATCCAAACCCTTTCTTTTCAGAATATTAAGAAGAAGAAAAGAAACTTAAATAATCTATGCTATGTGGCTGGCACAAAAACTGAGAGTGCCAGCCAGCCCAGCAGGTCCCTTGGCTGTAAATTATTTAATATACGGGACATAAATCAGAAAGCAGTGTTACTTGAGACAAGATGAAAGAAATGCTGCATCTCAAAGTTAGAGCACATTCTGCCCCATTTGGGCTTGGTTCTCTCCCACCAGATGAGAGAAGCTCCTGTAGACGTAGCTTCAGTGGAAAATACCTGCGTCCCACATGAAGTGAATGAGGGCATGTTTGCCTTTGAAACTCCTTGCTGGCTTTGTTTACACGAGGTGATCTGGTGCGGCTCTTACACAAGCAGCAGCACTGTTCCCTCCTCCTTAATCCTCACATCATCCCAAGATGTTTTGACATATGAGCTGTGTGTTTTCTACAGCAGACTGCTCTGATACTTTCCTTTGGAGACTTTTGGCTCAATGCACTCCAGACTACTGGCAAATGAAGTAATTCTGTGGGAAGGGGAGAGCAGGATCAAACAGACTAATTCTGTATTTTCTTCTGTTTTCTCCTTGTGATTCATCTTTTTGCCTGGGCTTCATGAGGAAGGATAGTAAGAGTAGTCAACAAGAAGAAGGAAGGTGAAACTGAAAGGACATATTTCCTAGATTTATTTTGTCTGGTGCCAAATTGTTTAGCAAGTTACCACTTCAGTTTTGTCAGCTAAAAGTGAGTGGTGAGACCACACTCGCAGCTTTTGGCCGACAAACACTGCTAAGAGAAGATATTTGTCTCTAGATCTAAGAGTGGCCATAGACTGTTGGTTGGTTGTAGTTTTTATTCATTAGTGGGGCAACTGAGAGGGCCTGTGCCTGTCCTATGTACCCTAGCATTGGCCACAGAGTTCAACAGAAAGGGCTGTTGCCGTTGTGTCTGCGATACTAGGCAAGCTACGGTAAGGTCTGCCAGGAGAGGTCCTTGACACCAGCTTCAGGAGCAGGTCGACCTGCTTTCTGCCACAAGTGGATCTCTAGGTCCATCATCTCCATGGATGTCAATGGTATTGTCCTCTGCTGTTCATACTGGGACACCATGCTCATTGTACTGGGCAGTCTCTGGACATGTCTTTGTAGAAGTGGGACTATTATCTTGTGCTTTGACATGCTTCCTATGCTAATGGCTTGGAGGAATTTAGTGTGCTTTGTGGAAATCTTAGTGCTGAGAAAAGAAGTCAAGTAGATGTGGGAGATGGCAGGGGAGGAACAGAAGTACAAAATCCTAGGCACACTGAGGAAAAAGTATGGCATGGCAGAGGACCGGCATGATGGATACTAGAGGATACCAAACAGAGACAGGGCAGGAATTAAGATAAACAGAGATATGCTGCTGGCACAGGAGTAGGGGTGGTCTTGAGCTGTTATAATGTGCTTATTGCTAGAGACTAGAAAGAATCTTGGAGTCCTAGCATCCCTGTAGTGCCAAACAAAAGGGACGTCAACACCCTGGTGCCCTGTAGCAGTTGGCTGAGGTGGATGGCAGAGCCTGCTATAGACACCCTCTTGCGTTATATCAACATGAGTCTGCGCAATAGCTCTCCAGACGCTCACCCTGCTTCTGACATGGCTGGGGGCCTCTGTAGGAGCTCAGTGTATGGCCATGGGATTAAATCCTACATTTTGTTCTTCCCAGAATAGTTTGGAGCCAGTGGCAGGAAGTTAGAGCTGATCCTCAGACCTTATTCTGGCATTTACTTTGTCTCTGTGGCTTTCCAAGTTAGTTTAATGTAGGCATTTAAACACAATTTCCTGCCTGTTTGAGAAGACAAAATGATCTTCTCCCTGACACCTGAAACGGAGAGCCTGGCTCAACCTTCCTGCAGACCATGCATCTTTGGATCACCTCAGTGCCAACTCTAACCCTTCAGTGTCTGGCCTGAGTAAAAATGTCTTATTAATTAATACACAAGCTGTGAAATGGGATTGGTGCCAGGTGGCTTGAAATTCTGCAGTCTGTGAGGTGAAATGCTGCTTTGTGTAAGGCTGAACATGTTGATGCTGTTTGGCCCAGTGGTACAGAAAGAAAATGTGGCTGTATCCAAATGAAACCATGCCTGGGATGGAAACTCTGTCTTAATTGAGCCAGAGAGGTGATTTAAGCCAGTACTGTGTCATTACCTGAAGTGCAATTTAGCCAGGAAACAAACCTGCACTTACAAAAAGCACTTGAGGATCTTTAATTATCACAGCAGGTTGGGACCTCAGTTTTAAATCTCATCAGGAAAGCATTTGCCCTCTGACATCGCGCTGAGTCACTGGCTCAGTAAAGAGCTTGGAGGAAAGAGAAAGTGTGCGATATGTAAAAAGACAGGACCCCTTCTTAAAGATATCCTTGGTCTAGAGGGAGATTGGGACCATTCCTGATTAGTAGTCTGCATTACCTGAAAGCAAATTCACTGATTGGGTAGCGTTTGCAATGCTTTCAAAGTGTTCGATAATTGCTTATTTGTTCATCAAGATAATACATATTGGACACTGTCCATGTTGTTCTGTATATCTTTCCTTTGCCAAGTACAGATTTATTTACAGTGCAGGTTTTTATTTGAAAAACGTTATAAAGTTCTTTGCATTCCTCAGTGCATAGGGACAGTTGCCTGTGCTTGCATACCAATACCTTGTATAAGAAGTTTGTAATGAGTAAATTAAAAAGGAAGCAAGGTAACCTTCAAGCTTGCCACAATATCAGGCATGAATGCTGTGCAGAATTTACGTTGCAGGGTCTTTGCTGAGACGGTGTGATCTTTTGCCAAACAGGTTAAAGTGTGGCAAAGGCCTGGGCTTCTTAGGTTGAGTTCAGGATGAGTCTTGTTGGGGGCATAGAGCAGTCTCAAGGTTAACAGACTTGGTATGCAAAGAGAGCAAGGGCCCCAGGTGCCAGCCTGGACAGTTAGATAACTTGTGCTCACAGTTATCCTCGTGGTCTAAATTACACACGCATTTCACACAACTGCATATACTAACCGGGAATTATGTCAGCTGCAGACAAAGCAATTAGGCTAATTTTCTCACTGCGTATGGCATGTCAGCAGCTGGCAAACTATTTTCAGGAGGGCTCCTAAAAGTGCTAACATTAGCCAAATTATTGTCATGGATAATCAGAGATCAGTTTCCTCACATTACCAGCGAAATGTGCAGTTCAGTTACGCTTTGAGATGGGGAATTTCATTGCAGCAAGAAACCTTCTTCTTCTTATAAGGATACTGCAATAAAATAGTTTTCCTCTGATTGGTGAAGGACTTCCCTACCAATGTTAAATCTGGTATCTGGAAAGAATAGCTAGAATTTATTTCACCATTAGCAGTTGTCTAATCCCCTCATTTCTTCTGCAAAATGTAATTTGCTCACTGTTTTGTCACCTAAATGGTATGACTAATGCCTTGAATTAAAAATGCCGCCCTGTTGCTCTACCAGCCAAAAAGTTCATGATGCTTATAAGTCTGATGCCAGAGGACTACAGGCAAAAACATCCTTTTCTTTTTCCCTCTGAGACTTTCAGTCCACAGGGATCAGATGCCGTATGGCAAACAGCCCTTGGCTCACCCCAATTAAAGCAAAATAGAAGGAAAAGGAAAGGACTGGGGTGAGAAACGTGGGTGTGGGACACAGCTGCTCTGCATGTGTTGTGCTGTTACTTTTGAAAGGCATTGCTGTGGACAAGAGAAAGCTTGTGGTTTTAGTAGCACACATAGGTCTTGGTTCATGAATTCTGAATGTGTGTGGGGTGAGCAGATGACTTAACTGGTAGCAACTGAGGTGCAAACATTAAACTCTGGGGAAAAAGCGGCTGTAGTCTTTTGCAAGCTTTCTCAGAGACATCAGAAACTTTGAAAGAGCCTCCTGTGAGGGAGTGTCTGTGGTCTGTTTCAGTGCTGCATGAATCCTTGCTGGGGCTGCTGGAGATGGCTGCAGCTGGCAGGGAGGAGCAATGAGGAGTGTGGCTGTGGGGGTGGTGAGCAGCGGTGGGCGGCAGGAGCAAGGAGCAGAGAGAGGGTGTCATCTGCTTTGAGAATCCATCCAGAAATGCTTTTGGGGGTTGGTCTTCATTTTAGGCCTCCTTCCTTAGGCTTTCAAATGTAATGTCCGGCACTGCGACCACGACTCAGTCCAAGCAGCAGGCAGTCCTCACCTGATGCTGGGTCTTTACTGGTAATGAAAATTGCAGATCTGGGCATTCAAAATGTAGAATGAGCAGGCTGAGCTCCTTGGTGGCTGCTTGATACTATAACTTTTCAAAAGTTTTGGGTGATGACTTGCCAGTTGCCTTGCCACCACCTATCCAGTGTTGTCTGACATTCACACATCTGGGCTCTCATTAGATGATGGGGCAATGCAGGATGAGGCATGCTGCCAGCCTCAGCCAAGGAAGGTGCGTGGTGCAGAGCCCGCCAATAGGAGAAGGCTGCATAAATTATTGCTTTAAAACTAGGCAGGGAGAGATGATAAAACACAACCTCAGAAAACTTAAGGTTTAAGGTTGTGTCTGTGAGGGCAAGATAATGTTGATAGAATAGGGTTTTCACATTGTTTCAAAGGACTTATCCAGGAATTTACACACTGGGCCAAGCTCATCTCTGTTGTAGTGCCATTGATCTCAGTGCCGCTGTTGTATGATAATGGTTGCTTGGGCTCCTTGAAAGGATCTGGGGAGGAAAATAAAAATGCCACCAGGTCCAGTAAGTATACCTTCAGCTGCAGCACTTCACTTGAAAAGGTCTGTTTGTCATCCTAGCCCTTAGTTTTCTCATGGCTCTTTTGATCTTCAAAGGACTTTACAGGTATTAATTAATCTCAGAGCGGACCTATAAGGTGGATGCGGTGAGTAAGTGTCACCGCTGCTTTAGAGGCTGGGAAATTGAAACAAAGGAGTTTTGGCCACACAAGAAGCTGACTGGCCACTGTGAGATCCTAGCTATTCACCCTGACCAGAGACCCCTCGATCACAACTCTGTCAAATAAATAAATGATCATCTTACATTCTGCTCCTCGCTCCCCTAGCAAGTATTTCTTTTGAATTAATGGCTGATTCTGTGGTACACTGAACTCAATATCCATCTGTTTTTAACAGAAGAAACCCTGGCTGGAGTTAGCCAAAGAAAGAAAGTTACTGCTCCTGCCCTGGGGAATGGCAGTTCTAGGGTAGGTGACATTTAGAAAAGCTGTTTCTGAAACTGAGGCACCCTACAAATATTTATAATTTCATTCTGCACCTAAATTAATGCTGAGAGACAGCCAGTGCAAATCTTTCCTTTGACTTCCCTTTTCAAGACTCAGATGAGTAGTTTGCATGTGGTGAGACTGAGTGATCTTCTGCAGCCTGAATACTACGCTGAGTATGCCATGCGTTTTTTGAGGATCCAGGCTAATGATGGCACTGCAGAATTACTTGAAACTAATTGTGAGGAAACATTTACATTTTAGAATGATTGGGGTAAATCCTGAGTGGTCTGATAATGGTGGAGAGATCTCTTTTTAAAAGGGTTATTAAAAGCAATGCTTCTCTGTAATCCATGCAAAACTTTGAAGTCAGAAGTAGTAGAAACCTAGACATAAGCTGCAAGTAATCTGTAAGGGTCTTCAGGTTTTATAACCCACAGTAGTCTGTGAGGTTTTGACCATATTTACAGAAACTGAATAAATTTGTTGGCAGGATATTGTACAGCTAAACGTATTTAAAAGTTGGCAGTGTAATACATTCATTCATTCAGATATGGTGATGAGATATGTGGATTTAATAATCACATTCCCAGCAACCACAATTATAAAAGTTATGCTCAGAGATAATAACGTGAGGCAGAAATAATTCCCTGTTGTTAACCGAATTTCAGCTGGCTCTGTATCATTAAAGTTGAAAAATATTAATTAAATGCCTTTCCCTAACATTTGTTTCTCTGAGTACTTTTTATTTGTCTCCCTCCTCCCCGCCCCCCCTCCCCCCCCTTTTCTTCTCCTTCTTGGGAAATACTAAATGAAATGTATTAATACATGGAGAAACAGGAGTTTTATTAACGGTGTTAGGGATGGAGAGTATAGTTGAATGCAGTACCAGAGCAACGCCAATGACAAAGTGTAATCTCAGTATAAAGAGGTCCATTTCTTTTGGAATGAGTGATGTGGGGAAAAAATAAAAGACTTTTTCTTCAGGGAAAAACCTCTTAATAATGTTAAAGGGGCCATGAATTAAAATGACCTTTCAGATTATGAAAGGGAAGGAATTACTCAGAGAGGTGCTTAAAAAAGATGATGAGGTTATCTTGGTAAAACTGAATTAAAGGTAGCTTTTCTCTTAGTGCCCATCCTCCTGTTTTGCGTAGACCTTCAAAAATGGTGATGGGCATTTGAATCAGAGCATGCACATCAGCTTTCTTCCAAGGGTCTGGTGAGTTAAAGGGTTGCTATGAAATAAATATCATCCCTTGTTTTTTGCAGAGCTGATGTTTGATTCGTCCAGGGTCTCACAAAGCTCTAGCGCCAGAGTCAACTCCCTGTAACCATTTGAAGGCAGTTCAGAAACTGTAAACATGCAGCATTTTTAAATAACTTTTCAGCGTGATTGAGCAATCTCTGATATTCCACCCTTCTCCAGGGCAGTGCCGCTCACATACTTGTGAATTACTAATGCAGAATTTTCAGTGGGGAGAGATGTTTGTGAACTACTACACCAGGGGTGCGGAGAGGCAGGGATGGATGAAGAAATCCTGGATCTCCTGGAGCTCACAGGATCTCCTTTGAGCTTCCCTCTTGCTTTCTGAATGTGCCTCCTCCTCACAATGTTTCTCCTTTTTTGTTCTTTACTATCCATCTCACTAACCAAATCTGCTTCCAAGCCTTTTTTTTTTTTTTTATTTTCTTCAATCAGAAGCTGCACTTGTGAACCTGAAATACCAAGATTAATAAAAGATGCTGGGACTCTCAGAAAAAAATACTAACCCAAACTCCCCACCCATCAAAACCAACAGAAACCCCATGTTAGTATAGAAACCTCTCTCTTTCTCAGATGTGCATTTTGTTCTTCCTGCTGGGACTCATTTCAGAATCTAACACAAGTTTAAAGAAAAGAAGTGGGAAAAATACCCTTTTCCCTCTTCCATCTCAGGAACAAGATGCAACATTTTTAATCGAAACTGCCCCAATTTTGAAAGGATATTTCTCTCCATGTTCCTTCTCCGACACCTGATCTTTGGTCCCAGATGGAAATTGATTTTCAGTACTTGGTTGCTAAGTGACCCATGCAAAATCTCT
This sequence comes from Gorsachius magnificus, assembly GCA_034008185.1. Lineage (NCBI taxonomy): Eukaryota > Metazoa > Chordata > Aves > Pelecaniformes > Ardeidae > Gorsachius > Gorsachius magnificus. Next base: position 28,069,628 of record CM067109.1, on the reverse strand, counting down.
GCACTGATTTTCCTTCTCTTGTACATTTGACCACGAACAAGAGAAGCAGGTGGTTTGAAGATGGATTTCATTCATATGCAAGATTTTTCTAAAAGCATAAGAAATTTTTCTGTACTTCTTTCAGGTCTGTGAGGGAAGTAATTTACACCTCCATATCTGATTACTGGACAAAGAATGCAGGAGAGTGGGAGCTTAGCTGCCAAACAGGGCTAATATGTGACAAAGAGAAGCAGAACCAAAATACTGACTCAGCCCGCTTTTTATTGTCCTTGCCTCCAGGGGTCTAACTCAATTTCAGTGGAAAGACAAAATCGAAAAACTGGGAGGACAGTCAAAACCTACTTTCTCTTTCTAGAGGGATAGCTGATTGATACATGGCTGCTGAATTTGCCTATGAGTGCCCTGATTTTTAAAAAAGCCTTGTACCAGGGATAGCTACTGAGGCAGAGGAGCTAATTCAGGTTAATTAATGACTTAATGAATGGGTTTGAGGCAAAAAGAGCAGGTGATGAAATCAACAGATTGTATAAAATATAGTATTTTTCTTCAGACTAGCTTTGACTTGTCACTTTCTTTCTTGTTTAAGAACTTCATCAGAGGGGGAATACCAGCTGATGAGCCATAGATGACGATTAGATTTGTATTGGTGTAAATTGGACAGAAGCCCTATTGCCTGAGCATCAGACGCTTCCTATCGACCCCAGTGGGAGCTAGCACCAAGCTCTTGCGCAGTTTGAGAAGTGTCATAACATGGGGCTCAAGAACGAAAGGGAGGGAGTGCTGTTTTATGGCAGGTGGTAAACCCACACCTACAGACAGGGGCTCTGCCTCTGTCTTCTGGGCTGACTTTGCTCCTCAGCTGTAGTAAATACTTTGCAGTGTTTGTTGAACAGGCCGGCTTTTCTCCCCAAATAACTCCAAGATGTCCCTGCTCACTGCAGGGGGGTTGGGCTAGATGACCTCTGAAGGTCCCTTCCAACCCAAACCATTCTATGATTCTATGATTCTAAGACTGCCAGCAAAGGGAACACAGACCTTCCTCCTGATCAGGGAGTGGGTGCTGGTGGGGAACGGGGCACACCTCTCCTGCTCCCTGCATGCACCTCTCTATGGGAAGTGGCTGTTCCCCCAGCTCTGCTGGCTCTGCTACTTGCAGAGACCCTCCCAGCTCTTGCAGTTCAGTAGAAGAGAGTTATCAGGTGCAAGCAGTGGATCTTTGCTCATTTTGTTTAAAAGAGAAAGTGCTCACACAGTTCCTCAGATGGCAGACTCCAAGAAGGCAGTGACACAGAGCAGGGATGGCAGCGGGGCAGCAACCTGTAGGCACACTTGTAGCCAGGAGATGATGTGTGTTCACAGTCTCAAATCATGCTGAACAGCCATGCCTCTGTCAAGCCAGCTGTAAGCAATGCTATGCTCCAGTAGGACCTGAGGATTAAAGGATCATCTGCAATGCAGATCAGATTGTCTTTCAGGGAACAGAAGTAGTCACAAAGTAGGAGCAGATGCAAGGTCCAGTGGTCAAGAGGGCTCTTCTGCAGTCTGGATGCGAGAAACAGGACTGTCACTCCAGTTAATTTACTAAGCAGATTTATCATTACTATTTTTTTCCCAATTTTATTAAAAAGGGCGATGAAGCAAAACACTGCCAAAATGCACTGTATTACCAGAACATTGTCACAGCATTGTCTTATAATGGGAATCGACATCTGAGCCAAAGCACTATGCTTTTCTTCAATAATATATTGCCATCAGTACTTCTCCCTGCAGAGAAGTTGCATCTTCATGATCCCATGACAAAGGAGATAGTCTGGCACAGAGACAGTGTCATCCTCGCTCTGAATCACACAGACCCTTTTAACCAACAGAAAAAAAAAGCCGGATTACTTTGTTTTTGTTCTTTTTAGATGTGGGACACAGCTGTGTAGATTGTAGGCAACAACTCCCTGCTCTGATGCAGCATCCTGCACAGCAAGAAAACTAAACGTTGTCACTCCACTCCTTCATTTTGAGCACTGGCTTGTGCATTGGGAGCGCCAATGTACATCTGTGTGATTGTGAAACACCCACTGGATCACGGTGCTGGTCTGACACTAGCACTACAGAAGGGTCTGGAGCAGCGATTTATGGTTTTGATGTCTTTCAACGACTTAATTCCATGGGCACTGCACACCTTTAAATTAAATCACATGGCTCGAGGTCTCCCAAAAATGAGCATGAACTCTGAGGGGAGGGTGTAACTTTTCAGTTTTAAAGGTTTTATTGTCACTATGGCTTTGACGCTGTTGTCTGGCGGAGCCCGAACCCCCCAGCTGTGTGATGATGACTGTCGATCATGATGAGCCTGTTAATATCTAACAGCCTTCATGGCCCAGGTGTCTCAGTGCTGAAGTCTGTCTGAGGATGGGAGGGAGGGCGGAGAATGAGGTAGTGTTTTGGGGTGGGAGGTCCAGAATCCATTCAGTTCCTAGAGGAAGCCTACAGGTGAATTTGGCAGTCAACAGTATAAAAAGAAGATGTTTTCATTCCAAAGAGCTGTTCCAAGGAAGCAAAGAAAGGGATTTTTCCCTCCCCCTGTGCTTTACAGCTGGAAATTCTCCAGAGGTGTTTCAGGTTATACAAGATCCAGTGAAAGTGCAGCCTTGATCCTTATTAGAAATAGAAAGGGCCACACGGTGACAACAGGCCTGCTCTCAGAGGGGGAAATATCTTTTTCATGGTTCTCCCATCAAGAGTTTGCCAACATTTCTAGCCAAATATGAAGACAGAATTTCTAATATCAGCCTATTTGTATTTTCTTGCATATAAATTCTGATTTTCATTTAAACTGAAATAACATTTTTTATTGGGATATCTGACACTTCCTCATAAGCATCAACAAATCTTACTTGCATATTATATATTTTTAAATAGACTTTTACTTATCTGATCCACTTTTTTAGTCTTACTGTGCTGTACTAGCTAGGTCCAATAAAGAGTATGATAACAACATAGAAATACTGAGTTGAGTACAGATGTACTTACGTTAACTTAGGCTTGAGTGGAAGGCCTACAGGACATCCTGCACAAATTACACTTTTAAGTTCACTTTGGCATATTTGAGAAATCTGAGCAAGCTTGCAGTTCTTTTGCATTCATCCAAACTCTATCTGAGCTGTAGCTTATAGTCTAAAAATAAAAGGAAAAAAATTATCTGAACCACTAGAAAATTAGACTAGTCTGCACTGTAAGAACCAAACCCCCAAAGTATTAATGACCTAAAGAAATCAGTGGAAGAAAAATACCTACATACCACTGAGGTTCTGGGTATTAGATTTTGACCTGCACTGTCTCTTCGTGGTGTTTACACAGGTGGGGAATATCAGAGAAATAGGCTGATATTGTACTAATTTTCATGCAGCATGAACAAAACCAAAAGAAAATATTGTACTTGAACCATCTATTTACGGGCCTCCCAAGTCAAGGGTTGGAAACCAATGGCAAAAGTATGTATGTCAAATACAAAACAAGGTCAGCTCCTGGCAAACTGCATAAGGGATTTCAACTTTCAGTTGATATTTCAAATAGATAAATAAATAAAGATGATAAAAGACCCACAACATCTGCTGATTCCTTCCTCTCTCCCCCCTTTTGGATTCAGGCTTTTTAACAAAGTGTTTGTTATAATTAAATGAATATTACATATATATATATATAAAAGTCGTTGTTGTGTTCTCTCTCAGGCTTGTTTGCCTAATTTTCTCTGCAGGCAATACGCGTGGCAGTCACAGGAGGCGTCTGAAAGGCGTGGTGGTGTGCTCCCCCCTTGTCTCTGACTCCCCCTCCCTTGACCTCTTTCAAGTGATAACCACCTGTAGTGCTGGTGATAGATGTGTCTGGTCATGAAGGATGCACCCACTGGATGTGGGGGGAGACAGATAACAATACAATAGCCAAGGGCTACTGTGGAATGTGCCCACCTAAGCACAGTGGTCAGTACGCAAATACGTCTATGAGCCAATTATCAGACCCCCATAAACAGTGAGCAGCCCAAGAGCCCTTTGAGCTCTCCTGCCGGCAGAGGGCCGCACGCCAGGATCTACCCTTGGGCAGGGACACCTCTCAAGGTTATTCCTCAAGGTTGAGAGATTCCTTACCACAACAGATTCTCGGTAAGTGACTAACAGCATGCTAATGTTGAAATCTTAGCTAAGTGACATAAAGGATGGATTGTGCATATATAATCCTTTAGACATAAACCGTTGACCAAGTCTGGGACTAGGATTGGATCCAGCCACACCTAGGCTCCTCTCTGAGGAAGGAGTTTAGAAAGCAAGGGGATCTTTTCTGAACCTCATGACTCAACGGGAGGGTGTCCCTGACAGTCTTGGCTGACCCTGTCCTCTGTGCAGTAAATAACTAAGTGTACCTTGCCATTGAATCTTATAAACTATTGTCGCATTTACCATTGAACTTTGTTAACTCACTGTTTTACACAAATAAACCGTATTACTTTTGCTTCCTTCTCACTCCATCCGTGACAAAAGGCGGCTGGGGTGAGTGCCTAGCTCGAACACGTTTGGTCTAGTTGAAGGACAGCTGTGGGATGGCACACACCTCCCTGGTGAGTGCTCTCCTGAGTGCTGTTGGGTGTGAGTTGAGAGCACCCCATGATGCACCAGGGACTGGGAGCTGGGGAAGATGACGGGGGCAATGGTAACACCCCTCTCTCTGGTTCTAGCAGCAGCAAAAGAGCCTGGATGTGGTAATGGTTCTTTGCATCCTCTCTCCAGCTCCTCTCCATTCCCAAAGCAGCCTCCAGAGGCATTTTTTGCCAGCAGAGCAAAATGACCCCACCAGTGAGAAGGGGAAGGAGGGTTGCTGGATGAAAAGCTGCCTATAACAATGCTTCCTTGCGTGGGGAGTGTCAGCCTAGAAAAGCCCTTTACTGCTCTTGGATGTTTACTTGGCAGGAGGCTGTGGAGGATGTTAAGCAATCACTGCTGTGCATATATGCAATATAAACGTGGAGTATTCAGAGCACTGCCTGTGATGCCAGATTTTCACAGGTCTTCCCTTGACTTTTCAGTAAGGGTTTCCCATGCTGTACAACTATTTTTGGCCTTTGCTCACTTGGTGTTTGGGGGTCCCTGCTGTGCCTAACTTCTGCTAAGGTGTCAGGACAACAGAAGTTTCTCAAGGCCAGCAAATGCTTCCCCAGCGCTTATATTGAGAGAAAAGCTTAAAAAAAAATAAAAAAAAATAATGAAATAAGACTCGCCAAATCCAAACCCTTTTGATCACTGAAGAATCTGAGAATCTATGGAATTAAAAAAGACTTATTTTATAAAAGGGTAAAAAAACCTATAGAAAATTGGTGGCACTAACTGTAAGTGACAGGAATGAGAATCTTAACTCTCTTCAAGTTTCCCCCTTGCATAGGATTTTCTCTGTGTAGAGCAGTGTGGATGCTGATTTTGGCTTCATTTCTGTACTCATGGGATGTAGGTGGGGGCAGCCTTCCACCCACCACATTGATTCTGCTGGCTCGTGGACCTCTTTCTTCTCTTCAGACCTTGAGAAAACCTAAAAAGGAGGTGGTCTAGGGAGATTGAAGTTGTTTCTGTAGGAGATTCACCATGGTGAACAACCAGCTTTACTACCGTGTTTTGACGAGTGTCAGATTTGTGTCAGCTTCAAAAGCAGTTTCTGCTGGGATGGACCATCCAGCTGGTGGGAAAGACAGTGGGAGGGTGTGGGTGTGAGTGATGTGTGCTGCATTTATAATTAGTCCTTTAGCTTGACAATCTTTCCAGTGTTAATTAATCCTGTGAATCTGTTTGTGTGACAGGAAGCGACAGCCATTCCCACTTCAGGCAGGGGCAAGCACAGTGGGGAGGTAACGGCGTCCAGTCATGCAGCTACTGAACCAAGTGTTTGAGTTTTCAAGGGTTCCATTGCCTTTGATTTTGTGAAAACCACAGTTTTCAGTGGTTATTGTGTTATTTATTTATATGTACACACATATATATTTATGTATATATAAAATTATAATTTTACATATGTATTTATACTTCCTGACAGCTTTGAAAATTCAGCCTGGGATATGAAAGTCAAGCCTGGTACAATATGGCTTGGATGACATGTTATGTTTTGTCACAGGACAGTATATCAGGGATAGGTAGGTTACACATACAAGGCCAGGCCAAAGCTAAGGCTAAGCTGCTGATTCTTATTTAGCAATTCTCTAGCTTCCACAAATTATTTTTTTTTTAATAAGTAGAGTATTTTATCAACGTTATTAGTTTAATTTTAAATAGGTTTGTCCAGTTTTATGGAAATGTTTTTATATGAGATTATTTTGTTATTTCTATATCTTGGGTATTTCACAGAGTAAAGAAATTCTGTTAGTAAATAAATGCATATCTGGGCAACTCAGAGTGGTTTTAGATTATCAGAGGTATCTTAAGTGGAATAAAAAGCCTAGGATATAATGCAATTGGGAGTGTCCCAGCTGTGTACTACAAAAATGTTCAGAATTCAAATCACAAGCTTTTATGAAAACTCTGGGGATCATTATCGCTTATGCCATTGTAAGGCAGGATTAACTCTGTTGCAGCCAGTCAAATCTCATCAAGACAAAATGTATGTGTTGGGAAGGTAAATTTTTTCACAGAGAAATAATGGAACTTGGTTCGCTACGACATTGTTACTGTTTACTTAGTTTCATCTCAGCTCGGAGTGCTCATTTTGATGAAGGCAAGAAACTGATATTTTTCATGGTCCATAAGCAAATAGCTTTTACTGGGTGTGTACACAGATACAAGAGAGGTGTTACTGCAGTCACATATTGTACTTTTACAAGCCTGCTATTCCTGGTCAAGAACAGTATTTGTTACAGCTGTGCCTGCAACAGGTCTCAACCCTCTTATGTGCTATAATGAGTGAGGCAGATTCATTCATTCAGATTCGGAGGCAGAATTTTTCTCAGTGGAAGAGGGTGAAAATGATGTCCATGTGTTCCTGCAGCCCCTTATCTCCTGCTTGCTGCACACATTAGTGGCACAGGAAAGGAAGTAGCAGAGAAGTAGATCCAGAGAGGTAGCTGGGACAATTAAGCACATCTGGAAAAATTAATCTGTTTTCCTTCTTCCTTTCCTCTTCTCTGCCTCCGTCCACCCCAATGAAGCATTTATTTTCTGCCTGCAGTGAGTACTGTCAGCCAGAGAACTGTGGGAAAATCAGTAATTGCCTGGTTAAATTATCTGAAGCCGGAGTCATGGTGCAGTGCGGTCCCAGAGATTGTCTGGAGGCATTAAATAAAGAGAAAATATAGGAATAATATGCTTTCTTCTTCTTACAAGACTTAAAGTAGCTGAAGACTCTAGCTTTCAGGAGCAGAAGTCAAACAAGCCAGGCTTAGTGTAGAAAGCTTATTATTTAGGGTAAAGGGATTTAGTTATAATGTTACAGAGGTTGTCATAGTTTTGCTCTCTGATCCCTTAATCTTTTTCCAAAGGATGTTGGAATGAACTACCTTTTAGAAGAAGGAGCTCTTGCAGAACAGCAGAAATTCCAGCAAAGAGAGATTTCCTTTCAAAGATGCAGTATCCAAATTTAGCAGAACAACAAATATGTTTACAGTAATGGGTGTTGCGTTGAACACCAATGTCAGATTTAGAGTTTGGTTTTGATTCTTATGTTATTCAGCTTGAATCACCTGCTCTGTGGATTTTTTGTTCATTTGTTTGGGTTTTTTTTGTTTGTTTTGTTTTGGTTTGTTTTCTTTGTTTTTAAATTGTTGGTCTTGTCAGGAGCTCTTTTGCCTGGGATATTTTTAGTATCTTCTTCAGATAGAAGAGCTCCTTGTCAAGAGCAAACCCATGAGTCCTCTCTGATTCCAGGCTTCTGAGCAAAAGAAGCCTGTTTTCACCCCCAGGGAAAGTCCCTGCTGCAGTCAAGCAATTCGAGACAACACTAAATGAAACTCTGAATTGCCTTACCAAATAACTTCCCTCTTTTTGATTCTTCTCCATCCCCAAGTTCATTCCCATGCCCCAGGTTGCACATATGGCACAAGCATCTTGAGGGCCACGGTCTCACTCAGGGCTTAAACTCTTCACACGCCCGAGAAATGGTGCAGAAGGTCTTTAAAGTGCTCCTACAGACCTGCTAAGCAGTGTGTCCTACGGGCTCAGCCTTCCCTGTTCTCTACTGGTCCTTAATGGCCCCAACGGTCTAGAAGTGACCTCAGATCACCTGAAGGTTGCCCTATCTGTTAAATTTGGTGGATAAGCAATAGCTGGTATATTTCATATTTTGCCTGTCACACCCATGAAGGCTGATGGGGTAGCACACAGCAGTAGCACTAACTGACCCCGCTACCACGCAGCTCCAGCCTTCAGCAAGAGTTCCTTTTTCCCTAGATATCCGAGTACCTGTTCCCAGAAACCTGCCCTGAAACTCCAGTGGGGAAGTGTTGAAAAATGTCATGCTTTCTTGTGATTCGCATTGCTTTTGGACAGACAGTTTTTTGAAGGAAAGCTCAAGCAGTAAATCTCTGACCAAATGCATCATTGAAACTGATATCAAGTTTTTTAGCTGTGAAGACATTAAAACAGACTTTTATGCTGGCTTGTTGAGTTGTCTTTCAGAGATCATGTAGTATATAGGACTGGAGTCAGCTTCCAAGGATATAGGTTTATTGATATAGTCATTGTAGGGGTTAGGACTTTGGTATTGAAAGCAGCAGCTAGTCTTGGTCTCTGGCAACCAGATGTCAAGCTGAGAAAAAGTGCTGATTGCCAAATGAATCTATTTTTTTTGAGAGAAAGCCCATGAAGACTGAGAGACGATGTATTAGCTCCACTTTTGCTTTTGCTGAGATCCTCTAGTTTCTCCTAGAGGTCTTGAGTGCATTTGCTCGAAGGCATTTAGTTTATGGAGAGCCAAGGCTGTAGTTATCAACACCTGGTGGAGCACTTCACCACTGGATAAACAAGGTAAAATTATTTCATGCACAGCCTCTTAGAGCATGGAAACCTGCAGAAGTTACCCTATAAGGTACTAACTGTAATTTTCACTGATGTTTGGAAGCAGAGGTAGTATTCCCATTTTTCTCCAGTATAACTGTACCTCATTCCTGTACTGGTTTTGGCTGAGACAGAGTTAATTTTTTTTTTCCTAGTAGCCAGCATAGTGCTGTGTTTTTGGTTTAGGATGAGAATAATGTTGATAACACCCTGATGTTTTAATTGTTGCTGAGCAGTGCTTACAGCAGTCAAGGACTTCTCAGCTTCCCCTGCTCTGCCCAGTTCACAAGAAGCTGGGAGGGGGCACAGCCAGGACAGCTGGCCCCAACTGGCCAAAGGGGTATTCCATACCATATGATGTCATGCTCAGTATATAAGCTGGGGGGGGGTTGGCCAGGGGGGCAGACTGCTGCTTGGGAACTGACTGAGCATTGGTGAGCAATTACATTGTGCATCACTTATTTTGTATATTCTTTTATTGTCATCATCATCATTATTATTATTATTACCATTTTCCCTTCCTATTAAGCTGCTTTATCTCAACCCATGAATTTTCCTTTTTTTTCTTTTTTTTTGTGATTCTCTCCCCCATCCCACTGAGGGGTGGGGGGGGGAATGAGCAAATGGCTGTGTGGTGTTTAGCTGCCTGCTGGGTTAAACCACAAGTTTATACAGAAATAGTAAAAAAACCCCAAACCTCCCCAGAATCAACACTTCAATAAAAAAAAAAAAACCAACAACAACTAGGAAGAGCCATAAATCTGCAATTCAAATATCTCAGCGTGCCAGGAAATGTGATCGGCTGCATACAAGGGTTGCATCTGCTCTGTTTTATTCCCACAGACAGCAAGCTGTCCACAGAGACCACACCTCCTCCCACTACTCATCCTGCTCAAGCTGCTGAAATCCTGCCCAAAACCAACACCACAAAATTGTAACTGAAGTGCTTTTTTGGTGTGGCCCCATTACCCACTTCAGAAAGGCTATTTGTTGCCTCCTGGTTCAGGGTTGCAGTACATTAGCAGCAGTGTCTTCGGTTCTTTAACTAGTCTGTTGACTGGCCAGTGCATTCCCAAGACAATTGGCAGCACCATCACAGACCTGTGCTGTGGTTTGAGCCATCTCAGCCCTGCAATGGATGAAGATGAAAAAGGAATTAAAGAACTCCTGTCTGGGAAAGAAAACTGCTCTTGTTTCTAGGGGGTTTGTTTTCATTGGTTCTGAAAAATCTATTACTTCTCTCTTTTAAGTAATTCCTCTGCAGAGATGCTATTTTAATAAAGCTCTGCAAAATGGCTGCAGCTAGAGGGAAAAGTCTGTATGTGAAGGTGGCTTCAAAGGGATATGCTTTTATTATGAGCCTTCCCTGCTCTCCCTCTGATTTCATTTTCTTTTGTGCTCTGGGTCACTCTTGGTTTGTTTCTAAATTTGTTGTCTCCCCCTCCTCCCCAATGGAAAAGAGATGTAATGCAGCATCCAATTTATTTGGAAACCCATTCTTTCCAGGGAAATCTGAACACAAATATCCTGATACTTTATAGTGGAGCCTGTTTTGTGGAGGAAGGTGAATGCATTGTGCACATGGGATCTAAGTCTTCCTGTGTGAAGCATGTCCCATAGAATGCAAGGTTCCTTCTCCTCTTCTAACTGCCTTCTTTAATAAAGTTAATAACTGTCCATGGTGAGGATTGTGTGTATCTTTCAGAGGCAATCCTGCTGTGCAGCCGTGAGTTAGACAACAAATGACTGTGAGAGACATCTTCCTTGGTAGTTACATGGAGCAGGGAGTGAGCCATGAACCTGATATGTATTTGATCCTCTATGTGTTGAGCCTGGAGACACTGAAGGATCTTGGGTTGCTATGATCCCATAGTTTGCCTTACTGGGTCAGTTCACTGGGGCTGGCTTGCTGGCTTTTCCCATGTAACCACTGTGTGAGAACCAGCCATGCCAAAACACCTGGGGTGGTAGTAGAGGAAGAAGCAATGATGAAGTCTTCTTCTAAGGAGTTCTCTAAGGAGTCTTCTGCTGAAGTCCTCGTCTAAGGAGTCTGTGTCTCCTTACAGGATTGTGCTGTGTGGCAGTGTGCTCCCCCCCTGGCCCCGACCCCCCCGCAACCTCTTCCCGCTCAAGCGATAACCACCCGTGGCAATTGTGATAGATGCATCCAGTCATGATGGATGCATCCAGTGGATGTGGGGGAGAGAGAAAGCAATACAACAGCCATGGACTATTGTGCAATGTGCCCACCTAGGCACAGTGAAGGAACTAAAATCTGTGCTCAGTATGTAAACACAACTATGAGCCAACCATCTGACCCCCATCAATGGTGAGCAGCTCAAGAGCCTTGGAGTTCTCCTGCACGGCAGCGGGCTGCATGCCAGGATCTCCCCTTGGGCAGGGACACCTCTCAAGGTTACTCCTTGAGGCTGAGAGATTCCTTACCACAACAGATTCTCTGCAAGTGGCTGATAGCATGCTAAAATTTGACACCTTAGCTAAGTGATACAATGGATTGGTTGTGCATATATAATCCTTTAGACATAAACTGTTGACCAAGTCTGAGACCAGGACTGGATCCAGCCGCACCTAGACTCCTCTCTAAGGAAGGAGTTTAGAAAGCAAGCGGATCTTTTCTGAACCTCATGACTCAACAGGAGGGTGTCCCTGACAATTTTGTCTGACCCTGTCCTCTATGCAATAAATAACCAAGTGTACCTTGCCATCGAATCTTACAAACTACTGTCGCATTTACCACTGAACCTTGTTAACTCACTGTTTTACACCAATAAACTATATTCTTTGCCACCTCTCACTCCATCTGCAACATGCTGCTGCCATTTTCTGAATATGGAGGGCCTGGAATAGTAGTGGATGTGGCAGGATTTCACAGCCCTGATAGAGTTACTTCTCTGCCACTCTGCAAAGATCCCCACCAGGTTTGTGGGGACCCCTCTCTCAGGTCCTCTGGTACCCGTGACATTGTGACCAATCTCTCCCTTGGCCAGAAAGCCATCATCATTGGGAAGGATGTCAGCAGCCTTTATTTGGTGGTGGGGAGTGGTGGGAGGGATTAGCTGCAGGGAAGCTCTGCATATTGCTGAGCATTTTGAGTTGTGCATCCAGGAGAAATAAAAATGACAGCTTTTGCTCTGCCCACGTGGAGGGCTCTTAGCCATTTCTTTTGCTGCCTACAGGGAGAAAGAGTCTGTAACAAGAGCCAAAAAATCTGGTCTGGTTCTTCTGCTGCTCTCTCATTCTCCCTTAAGGGAAAGAGGATTTCACAGATATTAGAAAAAAAACCAAATCCTTTCTCAAATTGTGACAGAAGTGGGAATAACAACATTTATGTTTGTGAAACAATTGCCAGACTTACCTGCTGTTTGTGGTACCTGTGCTACACCTGCTAAACTGCCCATCTCCAGGATGTCCCAGGACAGGCTGAGGGGCTGGCCATGGCCAGAGGGGAGCAAATGCCTCTCCTACACAGCTGGAGCAGCTCAGGGAGCTGATCCCTGCAGCATGCCAGTGTGTTTCAGAGGCCTGATGTGCCATGGCAAACATACATTAAGGCAAAGCAGTGTGGAATCGACATATAGATTCACTTGCATCTTGATCAACCTCCCTTTGCTTTCTATTTTATATGCGTACTTCATTCCTGAGAGTTGCCTCTTCAATGCAAATAAAAATCTAGACCAGAGACAACAGGCTGCTTTGTCTGAATCTGTAATTCAAATCACTGCTAAGGCACAGAAATGTCACGGGTTCTTTCTGACAGACCGCATCTGCTCTGTGTTAGTCCTATCAAGATCCAAATATCCATAAAGCTGGTCCCTTCTCTTCCTGTAGGAATACAAGAAAGGCTGGCAAAAATAAGGGAAGGGTCATCTGTCAAAGGGGATTGCAAGGGATTTAGGAATACAGTTCACTTTCTGACCAGCTAACATGAGACGTTTCAGAGCACTAGTGCTAGGTAAGACTTTGCGATGCACGTTCTTGAGGCCAAGCACTTAATAATCATGCATGAGGCTCCCTATAAATGGGATTAGGATAAACATCCCCCACAGTGCCTCCCAGAAGTTGCAAAACTTAAGGAAGGGTTAGATTTAACTTCTGAGACTTCAATATTCTTCCTTTCCATAAACATGAGGATTAGCAACCGCAGTGTTTATACAGGGTTTTAGTAGGTAAAAAATTAGCTAGTTCTGTTTGTGAAGCAAAACACCATGAACTGGGACAGACAGTGGCATCAAACCCAAGAAGAAACCACAACCGCACCTTTCTGCTTCTCTGCAGCTGTTGCAGCATAACTGGAGAAAGGCAGAAACAATACACATTTTCTCTGTTCCAGACAGGAATATCAGCCTGTGCACAAATGCAGTCGGTAGGAAGTGCCTCAGGGTGCACCACTGTGGCATCCGAGCATATCTATGCAACACATGGTCTAGGTAGGAAAGTATCTTTGGTGGAGGCACATGTGACTTTCAGGGAGACACATGTACAGCCATGTGCAATGCCTGGTACAGGCTGATGCAGAAGGTGGCTTTTGGTTGATGATGGCAGGCTGAATGAGCTCAAGAAACACCATGGGTGACAGGCTGGAGAAGCCTTAGGATGAGACTCTAGGAGTAAAGACAAGACTCCGATGTACAGATCAGGAGTTTGGTGGTGAAGCTGATCAGTAAGAGATGAGTTTTGCAGTTGCCCTGAGAGAAAAAATAGTCTACATGCACAGGGAAGGTGTGCATTAGTGTCATATGACAACACTATTCTAAGGATTAGAAACGGGAAACATCTTTTTTTTTTTTTTTTTTTTTTTTTTTCTTTTTTACTCAGATAAATTCGGGCCTTTTCTCCTTCCACTTATTGGCTTCCCTGTCTTTCCTCCTGTCCTGGTTTTGTCTGGGACAGAGTTGGTTTTCTTCCTAGTGGCTGACATAGTGCTATGTTTCGGATTTAGGATGAGAAGTATGTTGACAACACACTTATGTTTTAGTTGTTGCTGAGCAGTGCTTACACCAGTCAAGGACTTTTCAGCTTCCCCTGCTCTGCCAGGGGCACAAGAAACTGGGAGGGGGCACAGCCAGGACAGCTGACCCTGACTGACCCAAGGGCTATTCCAGACCTTGTGGTGTCATGCTCAGCGTAGAAAGCTGGGGGAAGAAGAAGGAAGGGGGACACGTTCAGCGTGATGGCATTTGTTTTCCCAAGTCACTGTTACGCGTGATGGAGCCCTGATCTCCTGGGGATGGCTGAGCCACCTGCCTGCCCATGGGGAGCAGGGAATGAATTCCTTGTTCTGCTTTCTTGTGTGCATGGCTTTTGCTTTGCAGTTTTGTTAAACTGTCCTTATCTCAACCCTTGAGTTTTCTCACTTTTACTCCTCTGATTCTCTCCCCCATCCCACCGTGGGGGGAGTGAGTGAATGTCTGCATAGTGCTGAGTTGCCAGCTGGGGTTTAACCACGACACCTCCAGAAGAAAACAAGTCTGGATCTGAACCCATTGCCTCACAGCACCCTCAAAAGTCCCTTTCTTGTGACAGCAGAAAAATGTTTGTGTCTGTGTACATGTTAATGGGAGAGCAATCTGCAGAGAATTAACTTTGGCGAGTGACATAAAAAAAGCTGAAAGTTTTGTCTATTTGTAGTTGATGTCATTCATTTGGTTCTCCAGGATGGCCAGAAGGCTCCACAGGTACTAAGGTGTCTGTCAGTGTGGGGAGTTTCACTGAGTGCGCAGAACAATCATCCTTGGATCAAGGACTAGACGGAGGTATGTTTTAATTGTGATCATTACCTTCATCAAGAAGTGATTATTTATAAGATTTTGCAGCATAAATAATGCAAAACAAGCTGCTTAGTTCCCTTGTTAAGATGGGAACTAATACTAACTTGTCTTTATAGTAATGTGGCAAAATGAAAACAATTACACAATTGTTTCAAATATCAAAGAAATACAGAACGAGACATTTTTCTAGTTTCCAACACATTATTTAGTAACGGCTGTTCTACAAAACTAGTAAAGCAAATCTGAATTTTCATTACAGAAATTTATACCCTTGAAAATATTCATAGCAAAATATATTGAACAGACATACAAACACCCATCTTCTTTCTCATATTTGCCTTCTGTGCAGAAATACATAATTGCCATTGTTTCATTCTCCTCCCAGGTCAATCTTCTTTTCATCATGCAAACATACATTGATGCATGTATATGCTTTTAAACAAAACCCACTTTTCCTGAGCATCCTTCTTTTCTCCTTCCATAGGTGTCCTTCCATTGTTTTCTTTCAGTTAATTAACAGGTTGTCTCTAGGTTTTCACCACTTTTTCACAGGAAGATATCTCTGTCTCAGAGCTGCTTTATTTTTCAGTCAAAAAGAGCCAAGTTCTTTGCAGGACTTCAGGCCTCTGTGGCTCACCTGGAAAGTCCAGGGAGGTGTTTGTGTTAGCCACTGGGCAGGCACCTGAAGGCCGTTGCATCTTCCATTTGCACAGCTGTATCCACAGTGGACATGTGCCCATGGATTTTTAACCCCGAGTCTTCACACCTTTCTCTCTGTGGTTGCTTTTCCACAAGGCTGTGATCTCATTAGGACTCTGTTGTATGCTCAGCATTATTCCCCTGCTAACCCCATCAAGGTGTTCTGCTGGGATGAGAAGAAAATAGCACAGGCATCAGCTACTCCTATAGCAGGTCCTCAGTGCCAATTTGAAGATAATTATCTACATATGAATGCATACAAATACATACCAAAGCGCTTTGTAAAAATTTCTAGTGGAAGTCCCACTTCTCGGTATTACCTCACTGCATTTGAGCCAGTGTAATCAATTTTCTTGTGCCCATTGTCCATATGTTCTTTAACTCCAGGATGTTATCCTATCATTATTTTTCATTTGCAACTTCTATCCACCATACAATTCATGCAGACTGATCTCAACTGCCTTTAGGAAATAAGTTATGTGGTCCTTTTTATTTTTTTTTTTTTGTGAAAGCACACTGAAGGTCAGCACTCTTCTTGCTTAACTGCTTGAGAACACAGACATTTTCTTCTTTAGCTATGAACATGGCATCTTTTAAAAATATACATAGACCTAATTAAATTATATTTCCCTTAGGCTATTCAGACAATGCAAAATGAATATTAATCCCCCTTCTCCTTCTTCATTTATCCCCACCGTCTAATCAAACAATTATTTCGTTGTAACACTGGGTTTGTGTTCTCTCAACAAGATACATGTTATGTTCTAATGCCCTGGGAGTCATTAAAGCTTCTTGCAAAATGCAAAAATATGAAGCCCTCCTTCTAATGTTTTTTAATTATCTCATGTGCCATCTGATCTTGCCCAGCACTTAGCCCTATCAAAGCTTCAAACCCAGATTAACCTGAGTGATCCTGCACCCCATCACAGTCTAGTCACAGGGCCATTCTTATCTCCCATTGACTTTGTATTTTAATTGGTATCTTGTTATTAACAACTGAGAGTACAATATGCTGACAGGAGTATACTGTCTGGCTAATATTTATTCATGTAAAAGGGGAAAGGAAAATAACTTAATCCCCAGACTTCGTCTGGCATCCCTCTTATCTAACAGTTGCTAATGTTTCTTACAGGAAGAATTTAGAAATTAGCCTTTAAAAGGAGAATAGCTTTGGATATCCAAATCTGTAAACATCACTTTCTTTCTTTGTTTTTATTTAGAAGGCTCTTTTTGAACTAAAACAAGTAAAATTAATTTGAAGAGATATTCCAAAGAGGCTTGGTTTTTTTGCAGATTGCATTTTCTTTAAGTTAAATAGTTCTTAGTAATCTTGGGGAAAAGGAAAGCAATTTCTTTGTCTTACAGACTACTAAATGCTCCTATGTGCAGAATATAACCACCTGGTCTTACCTTTAAAAACCTTTCACAATGAAAAAAATCTTCAGATTAATTTAGATTGCACGCAGGCTCTGCTTTCACTTAGGAAATGGAAGAACAGCTGGGCAAGGAAGAAAACTAGTTTTCTCTGGACATGTCCAAACAGGCAAATTATTACCACATTTGCAAAACATTTCTACAGATGTGGTCTTCTCCATGGAAGTATTGTCAGTAATCATCACTATATTATTAATTATGAGCTTTATCAAAAGATTTATATTTAAGTTATTGATCCTATCCAGGCCTGAGGATTTAATGGTGAATGAGGAAGAGTTACTTGTCACATTGAATTTCTGGCTGATTAGGTGTAAGCCATGCTGTGGGTGAGGGCACCCTCCTCAGAAATACTCCAAGAAACCAGTCGCATCGATAATGCACTGGTGAGGAGGCTTTCATTTTGGATAGTCATAGTGTTGCAATAGTTTACTCCCAGGCAGGTTTTTTTTTTATTTCAGCACTTACTGAGCACTACAAAATACATTCAGTTTAAAATTGTTTGTCTTTTGTCTTATGCAAATAGGCATAACGAGATGTTTGTCCATCCTTTCCCCAATAAGTTCAGACTCATTCAGAAACTTTGAGTTGACAGACACATATTGGTACCAAAGAAAATAATTTTCTTAAGAAAAAGAAAATAAGAAAATAAGTCTCTTTAAGTGGAGTTTGCAATTAAAGGCCCAACAGAAATATAGAAATCCACAGAATACCAGGTTTAATCTAATACTCAACTCATTAAGCTACTAATAGGTTCATAGAAGACTGATTCAAATTCAGAAAAGACCATACTTTGTCCCTCTGCATGGATGGCAGTCAGTCCTGCAAGGCTGAACCTGCAAACCGGTGTCTCTCTACTTTGTTTTTCTCACCTTAGCTTTCTCATTCTGCTCTACGAATAAGAGCATGCGGTGCTCTTTTCTGCTTTGTGTGTGTCATGAATCCAGAGTACAAACATAAATCTTGAGCTTCACAGCTGCCATTGTAAGATGATGCATTAAAGGGTAGACAAGAGGCAGCCATGAAGTTACACCTTGCCAGAGGGGAAAAAACAACAGTGGGGTGGTGGGGAAAGTCAGCGGTGGTGGGGGTCCTGCCTGACTGTCTGTCAGGCCAGAGGTTACAGGTCACTGTCAGAGTATTTGAGCTAATAAAAGGACTGGTGATACTTGACATTTTTCTTGCTCTTTTGTTTAAACTTTTTGTTTCTTACAGGTCTGTCTAGGAATAGCAGTGGAAGTGAGCTTTTTCCCTGTGTTTTTTCTATATGTCTCTCCTCATTCCTTTTTCTTCACAGCTTTTTCCCCTCTCTCTTTTCTTTCCCCCTGTCCTGGATCTGCCTCCAAAGCTGATGCTGCTTTGAGAGGGCTAGACCAGATGCCCCCAGAGGTCCCTTCCCATCCAGCTTGTTTGATGGCTCTGTTATTCAGTGTCCTTGTGGTTCTAAGATCAGAAATAGGCTGGGGACACCATGAAGAAAACTGGGGGAGGTGGAGATGGCCATGGAGCAGCAGCCAAATGCTTTCATGCCTGTGCAGCAGCAGGGATGGTGAGACCTTTTCATTTAGGCAGTGTCCTGGCAGTGATGGGAAAGGAATATCCTGCCTGAAATGACAGTTTTTTTCAGGTGGGGAGAGCACCTGGGAAGAGTGTGTGGAGGGAGACCCAAAACATGAGCCATAGCGTGGTTACACTCATTGCATCCTGTGAGCTCTCCCCAGGCAAAGGAGGCCAGGCTGCAGTTAAGCACAGCGGGAAATGGCCACCACCCTGTACATCAGGTACTGGTAAATTGTCTCCCAGAGAGAGATACTGGTACATTCCCCTCATCACCTGGGCTGGAAATGTCACTGAGCTGTTTGTGAAAGCACCAGAGGAGACTTCTTCTCACTCTGCAGGGAGTGGGATGGCTTCTGCTTCATAAGAGCAAATTGGGGTTAAAGCAACTGAGAACAAGAGAGCGGTATTAAGAGTAAACTACAGGGGGGATTGTCTCTGATCTGCCATATGAAATGATGGTAATGCTGGGGCCAGTCATAAGGAAATGGCCATTTTCTTACAAGTCATTGGAAATTTGTCATAGGGACCTCAGGGGGCTTGTAAAACAATAAGATCTCACCCTTGCTAACACCAAAACATGTACTAAAATTGCATCTCTAGGAAAGCCCTTAGTAATGGATTGCAGAACAGATTACAAGAAAATCCCTGCCATGGATAAGGACTGCCAGTTACATTTCCATATTGAATGCTACCTTTCAAACAGCAACTTTATGGGTTGGAAAACACAGAAAACTCTTTCATTCTGTTTTATGTTCATCAGTTGTGTATTAATATCAGGTTGCTGACTACATAACTTCTGGGAACAGCTATGGACGATTTCAGTGGGAACAAACCTGACATATGTGGAAATCTGCTGGCTCCCCAGCACAATGGTTTTCCCACCTAGTGGTTATTTTAATGGAGAATTACTACTGCACAGAAGGTTAATACTTTCTTCCTAATGTCATTGATAGATACAGGAAGGTTTTCTGTGACACGAACAAGAATTTTATTTCAAAAGCAATAATAAATAATTCCACCCCTAGATCTTAAGAAACTGCTACGCTTTATGAAATGTCATGGCTACGGTCCAGAACATCACCAGCAAAATTTCCACAGTTTCCAGCTATGTAAAGGCAGCCCCAGCAGGATGTGTGAGGATGTCTAGAATGCAAATAGATGGATCAATGCTATATTCTGGTGTACGAATTGGCACAGAGAAAATGGGAAGGGCTTATGAAAGGGAGAAACAGCTGGGTAACATGCACTGGATTAGCTACCAGACTAGCTGGCATATTCCTCGAGCTGGTGCTATCATCAGCCTTCTGCATCTCCTCGGCTGTGTCCAGAGGACACTGATCATAGCTGAGACTGAGCTGTGAAAGTTAGGTACCCAAAATCTATGTGCAAACCTGGTGTCTTCCTGTATTAAGCCTGGCAAGTGTTACTCTACAGATGCCAACATTCATGCCTTCTCTTCACATCTTCCCATGAAGCATCTTTCAATTCATGCTGATATACTAGTGGGAAAGTGGAAAAGAGAAAAATATATCAACTTACTTAAAAAAAAGTAACAAGCACGTAAAAATTTACTTTGCATCTCTAGTCTGCAGCAAACTCATGGCACTTTAGTTGCAAGCAGTTTTGTCTGCTCACCCTTGAGACTGCAGAGTGCTCTCTGCAAGTAGGTGAACTTACACCTGCTGAGACATGGTCTCCTGTAGTGGAAAGGAGGGAGAAAGGAGCAGCAATGGGGAGGTATAAACCTTAAAATGCTTTGCCTCTTGTCTTTCAGGGGGCACATCCACAAAATCTGAATCTTGGCTTACATTTTATGTTCAAGGATCCCTATGCAATATGGCAGCATGCCTGTCTCAAGCACTGGCCTGATGTTCCCTGAAACAGTAGAAACAGTTTTCACAAAAGTCAGAGCCCTTGGAGGTGGGCGCAAACCACCCTGGAGCATGCGGTGGGGTCTGAGAGCGAGCAAGTCCATCTGCTTAGCTGTAGCAATAGTTTGTTGTTCCAGTGTAATTTATGACCAGGCTGGTGACAGTGGTTTGGAAGAGCACTGCTATGAAGTACTTCTGGTAATGCTCAGACCTGGTTGAACTGAGATAGGGATCGACCATGCATGATGTTATGCTGCAGCTCTGCAGAGGCAATAGCCTGTGATGTGTAGGGAGGGACAAGCAGCTGGGAGAAACTTTTTTACCTGGACCAGCTGCGCAGGGATCAGCACATCTGACTGTGACTATTAATTCCTCCAGGGGCAGCTGGGAACCTCTGAGGAAAATCCTGTTACTCTGACAGCAGCTTGTGCTACATAAAAAGCTAGGAGCTTCCATTATACCTCATCTGTTTAAAAACCATTTCTTTGATCTGTGTGTTCCCACCTGTCCCCTTTCCTCCCTGGAGTGCATTTCTGTAATGTGGTGGATATGAGGAGAAATCTTTTGTGTTTGGCAAGAATGGCAACTGCTGACATGGAGTCTTTCTGGAGGGACAGAATCTTATTTGTTGATTCCAAGTTTGTCTTTTCCAGCTACAAAATAAATCAATCTCATGCTGTGTAGCTGTTGAGGTGAGACATTTCAGTGTAATACATGAATGCAACTTTATGTATGAAAATGGCATACCTTGAAAATCAATTTCATGCCAAAATGGGGTGTTGATCATTTTTGCTTATTATATTTATATTTAAGGCACTAAAGGGCAAACCACAGTATGTAATTTGGCAGACATTGGTCTACTGCATGTGCATACAGCCAGTTAATTATATATTGCAGTTTGCAATGCTAAATGTACTGTTCAGGTCACGTAAGTGCTGATAGCTTGTGTTATAGGCTGCAGGATGGTATTTGTATTACAAGATTAAGATTAATCCAGAAAATTAAGACAGGTTCACAGCTGTGGCAATTGGTTTTGAAATGATTTATGGAGAATGTATTATGTCATTTTCCTCAGTAATGATATTGTACCTCATTCCTTTATACCACATAAAACACTTCAGGACATGGGTGTATGACGGGATTTATACCATTACTGTGTAGTATATCTTAAATGGGAGTGAGAAAAGTATGCTGAGATTGATACTCTTGTGGTGGTCAGGCTGGGAAACCATCTTGCACAAGAGAAGAAAATGAACCACATTCTTGGTACTCCTTAGTAAGAGGACAGAACTGTGCATTTAACTCTTCATAGTCTTACCAGTATCAAAAGCATAATGAATGATTGTTGTCTTTTAGATATCTATGTGGAAAAAAAAAAAAGGCTGGAAAATACACATTTACCCCACTGCAAAACATCTTCTATTGTGTTGTTTAGGTTTCGCAGCTGCTGTGAAAAAGTTGTTAGATGCATGAAAGCTTTGCCTAAATGTGACTTAAGTGAGACCCATATCTTCTTATGAACCTCTGTCTCTATTTAAGTGTGTATTTCACCTAATGAGAATGCAGGCATGGGACACAGTAATTAGGCGGAAAGTCTGAGAACAAGCAAAGACACTGTTTGCATAGACATACCCCAGGCAGCAGTACAGTTTGCTTCTACTCTGCCAGGAGGTAAATAATTATTTATCTGTATGTCCTGGTTTCATCTGGGATAGAGTTAATTTTTTTCCTAGTAGCTGGTATAGTGCTGTGTTTTGGATTTAGTAGGAGAATAATGCTGATAACACCCTGATGTTTTAGTTGTTGCTGAGCAGAGCTTACACCAGTCAAGGGCTTTGCAGCTCTGAGCTCTGCCAGGTGCACAAGAATCTGGGAGGGGGCACAGACAGGACCCCTGATCCAAACTGACTCAAGGGCTATTCCAGGCCATATGATGTCACATAAAGCTGGGTGGAACTGGCTGGTGGGAAGCAATTGTTGCTTGGGGATGGGCTGGGCATCGGTCAGCAGGTGGTGAGCAATTGTATTGTGCATCATTTGTTTTGTATATTCTTTTATCATTACCCTTATTCTTATTCTTATTCTTATTCTTATTCTTATTCTTACTCTTACTCTTACTCTTATTCTTACTCTTACTCTTATTCTTACTCTTATTCTTACTCTTACTCTTACTCTTACTCTTACTCTTACTCTTACTCTTACTCTTATTCTCTTCCTCTTCTGTTTCATTAAACTGTTCTTATCTCAACCCATGGGTTTTACTTTTTTTTCCGATTCTCTCTCCCATCTGACTGGGGAGAGGGGGAGTGAGTGAACAGCTGGGTGGTGTTCAGCTCCTGCCAGGTTAAACAACACCACTTTATTAAAAAGCCTGGTTTGATTTTTATCTTATGGGTCTTTTCTGAAGGGACACACTTCATCTTCGTATCCTTTATAGAGACATCAGACCTGATTCTCTTTTCTTTGATGACTTGCACTGCAAGTGCACATACAGTGCAGGCATTAACTCATAGACCCTTGAAATAGAAACTGTGCAAACTGAAGGGCAGTGAGGGCTCTGAAGACAAGAAAAGGTTAGCTGTTAGATCCCCCCGTCTGCTGAAAGAGGAGTGTGGCTCAGTCTTGTCTTGCACAGGGCATTCATGGAGTATTTGTCTCCTGTGGCTGCAGCCCAGACAGCTGTAGTAGGACCATGGCTGTAGTCCCTGGTTTCCTACCTCCATGAGACCCTTCTGTCCCATACAGTAACCTTAGGTTTTTAGCTCATTTTGTGCACTTTGGATTACCGCAGGAAGCAATACCCGTTCTTGGTGCAACTTTCTGAAGTCCTGGCAGATGATACCTGTTCACTGTCTCTCCAGCCTTAACTCTCTGCTCCTTAAATGGCCTTCTCTCTCTTGCCTGCAGGTATTCATCATTTCACAAAGCTAGGAGCCTCAAACTAATGACTTTTGAATATTAATGTGAGAAAACTCTAGAGACCTCCTTGGAATTAACTGAGTTCTCCAGGATGATCGATCTGCAGATTTCTATTTCAGTCTGTTCTTAATCTCTCTGGTGAATTTTATTTGGCCCTGGTGACTTACCTTCGTATGATTATTGTTTGTACTTTTCTGAGTGTGAGGTTGTTTAGGAAACCTAGTTAAGCTGCTAATTCCTGAAGGTGTGGCAGTGTGTGACAGCAGCATACCTGGTTGTGTTTCTCTCTGTTCCTCACCACTCTGACCTCCTTCCTACAGTGACTTTGTTCCTTTTAAGATTTGTGAAATTGTTTTTCTGTCTCTTCCCTATTACTAGATAACTTGCTGATGGCCTGAGAGAATTGCTGTGCAGTTTTTCTGGGTAAATCAAAGCCAACACTGACTATAAAAGCCAGATATCCCACAGAGCATGAAATCTTCCTTCTCCATTGCTCCTTGAATGTCATCTGCACGCCTAGTGTAGAGTTTCACACAAAGAGCACTGCACTGGGGGAAGTTTTTGCTGATTTTTTTCATGCATATTAGGACAGAAGATACTTTGAATGTAGATGAAGTTTTGATACACTTTACGATGAGCTTTACTGTAAAGTCTCATATGCCCCCTTTCAGGCATGAGCAAGATTGTAGCAGGTCTTCTTTCAGCTCCTGCAAATTTAAGAACCTTATTTTGTATCCAGTCATCCTCATGCTCCTTCTGATCCCTCTCAGTAGTTTAATAAATTTTCAGCATCAGAGTGTCCCATCTTGGAATCGCTACGTGGGAGCGTGGAAGACACAGAGCTGCTTCAGTGTTGCCTCTCTGCCGGTCATCACCAAGTTGTGTGCCCTTCTCCTCTAGCAGAAAAAAGCCACAGGGAGGTTCTAGGCAGCTCCTCTGTCAGCTCACGCTGTCACTTCAAACCAAAGGGGTTTGTGCCTCATGAAGTGCTGCTGTGCCTCTTGCTTCAGAGGTTTTCTTCTTGAAGCAGACATTGCAGACACAGACTTACCACTACAGAGTAGGTGAGTGACCTCAACAAACCTAGAGGTAACACTTTTAAATCAGGACTGAGATGCACTGGCAAGACCTGTGGTAAAGACAGTGTGGCCTTCTAGCTGTCAGCTGTGGCCACAGGTATTTGGACGTACATCTCCAGCCTGTGAATTGATTGATAACCTTCATGAATATGAAATTATCTTTTTAAGTGTTGGGATATTATTGATGTAGAGTGGTTTGGGACAGCAACTCCTCTTTTCTCTTTTCCTGTCCCGCTCACATCAGTAAGCAAACCTCCCCACAAGAGCATCCTGCCTGCCCCTTGCCCTTTCTCTCACTCATGCTCCTGTTCCTGGTGGGGCTACACACTCCTCCGGGGGCCTCTCTGAGCTCTGCTGTGGAGAAGCTTGTTCAAGGCAATCACAAGTGACATTCACTGCCTGATTCATTCTCTTTCCTTGCACAGTGACTTGGATTGCAGTATGTTAAATGCTGAAAGGAAGCTGGGCAGAAGCAGAGGGAAGTTGGAATTAAGAGGATTATGAAGTTCACTGACTTTCTGAAGTGAAGTCGGCAGGTTGGTGTGGGTTTTCTGACATAATCACAATACAATACTTATACATCACACTCACAGAAGACTTCTGAGGCTTTCAGATGTTCCATACTAACCACTTGCTTAGGTCTAATTTTAACTGTCATGCATGCCTTTGGGAAGTGCAGCCATTGTACAGTGACTGTCATAACAGCATGGTCTTGAGCAGTGACTGTGTGGGGTACATTAGTACAGTTTAGATTCTTAAGGATGGGGTAAACCTTCTGGAAGGCAGAGTACACACACAATACATGGACTACAATAGCAGTACTTCATATCATTCACTTTATAGACTAGTGGCCCTGCTTACTCCCTTCCTGGGCAGAAGGATGCTTAGAGAATTATTGTAGGTCTGAGTCATGCTATGAGCTCCATCGCTGACTCCTTGTTTGGCCCTGAGCAGGTCGCACAGCTCATCACCAAGTTATGGGACATCTGCCTGTCCACAGTAATTTCCTGGCCATGAATGTGCATCAATTGGAATGACATTAATTCTTCTCCACTAAGGGCGAGGTGAATCTGAAAGGACTCCCTTTCCACATGCTAAAAGCAAACACTTGACTGGTGAATACCACAGAATGCAGAAGCATGTTCAGGCATTGGAGTCCTTAATCTGTTTGCTCACCCAACAGTAAGAAAATGATAATAATAGTATTGCACCTTAGACGTGTGTTGCTAGGTTGATGGGGAAGAAGGCAGTTACAGTTAATTTCATGTGCATAAATATGTAAGAATGCCATATGAAACCCGTGTAATAATTTATCTCCTATGCCCCATTTCCTGTACTGGCTGCTGCCAGGAGCTCTGGATTAATTTACCTGGAGGGGAATTCTTTTCCTAAATTCACAGCGGTTTATGTTATTACTGAATGAAGGGGTTTGAATAGCAAAGTGGCCAAACTTGCTGATAAAAAGACTATTGCAGATAGCTCGAGACAGTTGGGCAACATGACAGTAAATTACATTCATTGTTGATGGCTGCAAGGGAATACAAATCGGATGGAACAAATTAATCTCCTTATATACATCGATGGCTTCTGAATTAGTTGTCACCTCCCAGGGAAAAAAATAAGCTATGAGTTGCATTGTGGAAGCTCAAAGAAGACGTCTGCTCAATTTGCAGCATCAGTCAGAAATTAATAAGCTGCTGAACAGCTTTAAACTGAGGCTGGGGAACACCACAGCAGCAATGTTCTGCACTACATATTTTCTGAATGGGCCCCTGCTGCTTTGGGTACAGGTCTATTTTAGACCACTCTCATTGCCCTCTTAAAACCCAGAAAAAGTCAAACTCCTGAGCAGAAATCAAAGGCAGATCCCTGGACAAGCAAGAAAAATTGGCAAAATTTTTAGTTGCCATCCAAGGAAAAGTTGTGCAGGGGCCATTTTTTCACCACCAGTGTAGGAAGGACCTGTATAGCTTCAGCCTGCAGCCAGCTTTGGAGTGATAAGACCTCCCCTGTGACCAAGTGTATTGGGATTACATGGCAAGGTTTTGGTAGTCGGGGGGTGGGGTGGGGCTACAGTGCTGGCTTCTGTGAGAAGCTGCCAGAAGCTTCCCCTATACCTGACAGAGCCAATGCCCAGCCAGCTCCAAGGCAAACCCACCACTGGCCAAGGCCCGGCCCATCAGCAATGGTGGTAGTGCCTCTCGGATAACATAGTTAAGAAGGGAGGAAAAAAACCCACTTGCACAATTGCAGCTGGAGAGAGGAGTGAGAGGATGTGAGAGGAGCAGCCCTGCAGCCCCCCAGGCCAGTGCAGCTGGAGGGCAGGAGGGGCTCCAGGCGCAGGAGCAGAGATTCCCCTGCAGCCCCTGGGGCAGCCCATGGTGGGGCAGGCTGTGCCCCTGCAGCCCAGGGAGGTCCACGAGGGAGCAGAGG
Organism: Gorsachius magnificus; assembly: GCA_034008185.1. Lineage (NCBI taxonomy): Eukaryota > Metazoa > Chordata > Aves > Pelecaniformes > Ardeidae > Gorsachius > Gorsachius magnificus. The sequence continues at coordinate 28,042,836 of CM067109.1, read as the reverse complement.
GGGTGCCTGAAGGAGGCTGTGACCCCATGGGAAGCCCGGGCTGGAGCAGGCTCCTGGCAGGGCCTGTGGCCCCTTGGGGAGAGGAGCCCAGGCTGGGCACCCCATGGGAGGGATGGACCCAGGGGGGGGGAGGGTGGCTGGAAGGGGATGAACTGACCCCAACCCCCATTCCCCTTCCCCCTGCGCCTCTGGGGGGGAGGTGGTAGGGAAAATTGGGAGTGAAGTTGAGCCTGGGAAGAAGGGAGGGTTGGGGGAAGATGTTTTAAGATTTGGTTTTATTTCTCATTATCCTACTGTGATTTGCTTGACAATAAATTAAATTAATGTCCCTGAGTCGAGTCTGTTTTGCCCGTGACAGTAACTGGTGAGGGATCTCTCCCTGTCCTTGTCTTGACCCATGAGCCTTTTGTTATATTTTCTCTCCCCTGTCCTGTTGAAGAAGGGAGTGATGGAGCGGCTTTGGTGGGTACCTGGCATCCAGCTAGGGTCAACCCACCACACCAAAAATGGTAAAACAGACTCATGGCTGATGTGGACAGACATGCCCAACTCCAGTGTCATCAGCTATGAAAACAAACTTGGTCTGGGGCATGATATCTAAGAAAAGAGGTGCCAAAGACAATATATAAACCTTTTTTTTTTTTTTTTTTTGTTTGTTTTTTTACAGTTAAATCTCTTTCTACCATGTCTTTCTAAAAAGATTTTTATGAGTGCTGGCTTTTATCTGTTTGCATTTATTTGTTATATTGTTCTTGTTTTATGGAAATGTGTTGACCATTGGTTAGGTGAGGAACTAGCTTGCTCCTCATAATAGTAGATATAATCACATATTTGGTTGTAGTGTAATGTTTTTTTTTCCTCTGAAGCAGCATTCTTTGGTCCTGACAGGATTTAAGATGCTAACGAGAGCCATTCTGACAATTCTTATGTTCACATGGTTCTTTGAACTGCAACTTAATTACAGCCTTTCTGGGAAACCTATGGGCTTTGATACAGAATGTTTTCTTCTTGCTCTCAATCTTCAGTTTTTTTCTGTCTGTCAGTCAAAAAGAATATATTAATGTGACTTTTTTTTCAGCTTCATTTTATTTAAACACAGAGAACATAAGGTATCAGGTAAGAAATAATAAGAAACCTAAAGTTTAAAGGTTGAAGTATTCCCACACTGGATTAAAGATTACAACATGATGCCAGTACAATGGCAGGCTAAGAAGGGGGAAAGTTAATGGACTGTGAAATTAAATTATGCATTTAGAGAGTGCTCAATCTATTACTGACAGCTATTGATTGCAGAAATAATTGTCCATCTTTAAAGGTGCTCCTTTGCGTCCTGTTGAACAGATCAGCTTCCTGGAAGTGGTCATTTAAGGGCGTCGGCCCAAGTCACTTTTTTACCTATAGAAGATTAGTGGTATAACTGCTTAAGATAGCTGGTTTACATGGAGTTTTAGTTAACACAGTTGGGGAGAATGGCGGCTTTGTTAGCAGGCATAGTTTGAGAAGGTTATGCTAAACAAGCATTGATTTTCATGCCTGATATCAAGCGAGCTGAATACTCTCAAATCCATGGGATTTTAGGATGCTTATTCAGCTCTCTTTAGGGAGAAGCTTACAGGGTTTTCATAAAATGATAGAAACGGTGTTGAAAAGGGACCTCTGAAGGTCCACAATATAGCCTCCTGCTCAAAGCGGGACTGCTGCCAGCATGATGTCTGTGTCTTTGTCTAGCTGAGCCTTCAAAACCTCCAAGGATGAGATGCCACAGCATCTCTGTGTAACATATTCCAGAGCTGTATGGCTTTCTACTACCCCTTTTTTTTTTTTTTTCTGGAAGGACTGGACAAAATCAGTATGAGCCATTTAAAAAGAATGGAATTTGTCTGCAATTTAACTCTTCTTTTGCTTATTTTGTATATATAGATTCACTTTCTCACCTTATATATCTACCTATCTAGTTCATTTGCTTTCCTTTAGATATGATTCCTATTGCTTGAACCTGCGTTATTCTCACATGAGGCATTGGTACCTTTTAGCAAGACTTTTGGGTTCATGCATAACACAGAAATTGGGCACCTGGTACTGGTGTTAGCTGGATTATTATCCTCAAATCTGTGTCTGGTTTGTATAAAATGCAGAAATGAAAAATACAGAAGCCCTGGCCCATATAAAGATCCACAGTGATGCTGACTCGTACTTACCAGGGAGAAAGACCTGCAGTAAACTTGCCTTTTCCTCTCACTAAATTTTCAGGTTCCTCTAGAGCAAGCCACAAAGATTTGTCCTCATGCTTTGAATTGCTCTGACCATTGGGAGAGCCCATGAAGATGTCTGAGGTACATGGTGGTGGTAGGGAAATCTCTAGGAGTGTTCTCATGAGTTGGTCTTGTTGGACGGGGTTTGCCCCTTCCAAAGGAGATTGTGATTCAGCAGCTCTCAAGTCTCCTGACATTCAGGGACTTGTTGCAGGTCAGGACCACCTGCATGCACTTGCTGCAGAGGCACTGGTGGCACCGGCCACAATCCTGCAGCTGATGCTGTGTGACTGGGACTGTGCTGGTGCTTCCTCTGTTGGTGCGTCCACCAACACTGGTTTCCATTTTCTGAGGGGAGTTGAGGAAGCTGCCCCCCTCCTTTCTGATTTACTGGCTCACTCTCTGTCACTGTGCATAAAGCCACCATGCCTCTTTTTTTCCCCATCCCTCCTCCTTGGTTTTTGGCAGAGTTACATTCAGGTAAACACTCCTCTTCCCCTGTGTCACTGCTGTGTTATCAGTGTGAGCCAGAGGGAAGAAGCAGAGCCACACTCTACAGAGCTGCAATGCTGCACATTTCTCCCTGCTCCTAGGAGGAATCATCTGGGCAGTGATACAGAGGCCTGACCATCTTCTCCCTTTTGCTTTGCCTTCCCTGGGTTTCACACCAGACCTCTTACAAAAGTGCCTCCAGCCAACCTGACAGATTTTTCCCTCCCATCTCCTCAACCGTAATGTTTCTTCCTGACCCTCCAAAAAGGCCCTTGCTGTGGCTGCATAATTTAATTGGGATGTCGCCAGGGCCTTTTCAATGTACAGAAGCAGGTAATTGACATGAGGTGGAAACCAGCCATGCAGGTAATACACCAGCTCTTCTGAACCTTCCTCGTCCCTGTCTGAGGAAAATAATCCCACAGCTGTGTCAGGCAGGGTGGAGGCAGATGAAGCACGCATGGGTGAACCCCTAAAGGGACTCGCTCCAGAAAGGCAGGAGGGGAATGGCTGGGGGTGAGGGGGAAAGTGTGGCAGCTGTATTTACTCTGGCTTGCTCTCAGTATTAGTTTTATGACTTGAAATTACAGGGCAATATTGCTGTGAGGAAGAGCCATCTGAAAAGCGGTGGGGCTCTTTTCAAAAACAGCTAACAGCAGGGGATGTTCATTGCTCTGCGCCTCTGTGTGTTTGCTCTGAAGAGAAATTAGGTATACTGAACCTCTCAGACTAAGGGATGTGGTTGCATTTTTTAATAATAATAATTTAACACAGTCAAACACACATATACACTTCTATATTTAAAAAGATATATATATATGAATATATATATATATAAACATGCATTTAAAGCTCTCCTGCTCTCAAGAGCACCCCCAAATCAGAGTGACAGTGATGCAGAAAGGGCTGTGAGTGTTGGAAGGCAAAATTCCCTGCAATTAAGCTGTGCTAACAGTGCTGTCACTTCTCCTTTCCTCCACCTCCCCATTAGATTTTTATAGCTTTTCTGCTTGAGAAGTCAACCATGCTTGTACCTCCTGGTGGAGAAAGACTCTGGGTAGATCTGACAAGCTCAGCTCTCAGGGAGGAGACTGCAGGGCATCTCACAGGAGTGAGATTTCTCCCCTCTCCAGGAAACCACACCTGATATATTGTTATATACTGATATTTTGGTATATTGGTACATTCCCACCATATTCTGCGTCTAGAGTGACTGTGCCCTTGCTCCCCCTGGAAGCTGCTGTGCCCAGCCTTGTCTGTGCATGCTGCTTCTGCAGTCTGCAGGCTGGCTCAGGGCACCTCTGCTGTCTTCCACTGCCTGGTAAAATTTGCCCTCATAAGGTACTTAGTTTGCAAAATTGCATGGATTCAGGTTGGCACAGACCAGTTGGAAGAGGACAGCACTGCATCCACCACAGCTGATGACCGCTCTACGTTGACGTCTCTTTGGGAAGATGGAGTGAAATGTGTGCAATGCAGAAAAGAGGGAGACAGACAGAATTCTTAGTAGGTTTCTAAATTTCCATTTTTAAAAAATGTCTTTCAGAAGTTAAAAAGGTAGGGCCCTTTCAAATATTTAAAGGGACATTGTGTCCAAAAAACCTGCTATAACCTTTGCTCCATATGATAAAATATTGTCCTTCCTAGCTTTTTTGAATCCATATTTGTGGAACAAAATGACAATTTCCTGAATAAATCTTCCATTCTATCTACATTTTCTCAGATATGGCATAGGAAGGTAAGCGCAAACATAAACCAGTCTGAGTTATTTAAATATTTCATCAACATAATTTCAAAGATCCTGTGGAGAGCTCTGGAGATTCAAATGTATGCTGCTGTCCTTATTAAAAGCATCATCTCAAGAAATAGTAGTATTGAAACTATGGTAGAACTGGTACTAACATCTGTGGCAAAGACCTGGACAAATGCTGTCTCATCCAACCATCTATTTTCTTTGAGATTTACTATATGTCATTCTTTTCCATTGAAGCATCCTGTGGTTTCTGAAAACCTCTCTTCACTGGTTTCTGCTCTTGAATAGTTGATAGTTTCAGAAATCATTTTAAAAATCAGGATCTTTTGAGAGTAGGGAGATGTTTTCGTTCTTATTCTACAGGCAGAAAGCTGAGAGAGACCAGACAGGTGAACTGGCCTCCCTAAAGCTATCTGGTAGGCAGTGGCAGGTTTGGGACTCATCTCTCCCATGTTGCCATACAACATTTTATATTTTCATTCAAGCTTCCATAAGGAGGGCTGATGAAGTCATTACCCATGTTACTATATCTTGGCCTCCCCTCTGCTGGACAGAATTGTTCTTTGTAAAATAGTATAGATGACAAAAGCTCAGTGAGGGGAGAGAGGAGAGGCAGCTACAAGAAACAGAAGCATAAGGAAGTCAAGAATGTAAGTAATTCTGAGCCAGTGTTGCAGGGAAGGAAGAGCTTAATGCAAAAGTTAAGGAGAATTTTTAATTTTCTTTGTTAATTTACTAAAGGAGAGTGGTTGTTACACAAAGAACAAGTTCAGTGAAGCAGTGAAGTTGGGTCATTTGTTTTGGTATGTGTTGATATGCTGGGTTTTAATTTTCTCGCAATTCAAAGGTTGTCTTTTTTTTTTTTTTTTCACCAGCAATGACTTGTCTTATACTGAGAGTTGGAACAGTCTGCTGCAAACTCAGAATTTTACAGCAGGGCATGGTCTCAGCATGAGCTGTCTCCTTATAGTAAATTGCAAACTTGGATCCTTAGGACTCTGGGCAGAACTAGTTAGGATGGTGTGCTTAAAACAAGTGTGAAATGGAACAGCTTGCAACTTTCCATGGATTCTTCTTCTTATGGGAAGCAATTTCATTCTGGAACAAAGAATGTCAAGAGGAAAATGAACACAAAAAATAAACACCTTGTCAAAGTTAAGTACTCACTAATGTCAGTACTCTCAAACTGCAGTGATCCTGATGCTCTTCTAACTTGTTTTATGTTGCCAGATTTTTACTGATTTTCATGTTGTTAACCCTGATTTATAGTACTAGGGTATGGACAGGGAACGGCATTATCGGTTTATAATATCAGGCTGCTCACTGCATTCGCACCCATAATTATGTTTTTAGAAGCAAGTTAAAGTTTCCTATTATATCCACAGCAAGATCTATTTAAGAGATAGCCATTGCACATCCCAAGACAATTTATACCACTGAGGAGTGAATCAGCTTAGGAAAAAAGTTAGACAAGATATATATCTCTTTTCATCCCTCACAACTCCCAGAGAGACTATTTTTCAGATTCCAGCAATGCAGAGAGCTTGATTCTTTTTTTCTCTTTCCGCATACCAAAGTTGTTCAGCAGCATGATGCTGAAATACGGTGCCCTGGAGCCTGATGTTCCACCTGCCTTGCAGAAATGCAGTGGACCTAATCCTACCTGTTTTCCCAGTAAAATCCTCACTGGTTCCAGTAGAATTCAGGGCCAGAGTGGAAGCAGATGAAGCAGAAAGAAGTGGAGTTTGTGTGTGTGTGTATTAACCATCACACAGCATGGGATTTTGTTCTGTGATAGCTCAGGCTGATAGAGGAGTAGGTGGAGAAGGTGCCCCAATTTCCCCTACACTCTCTGATAAATCTACATTGGAAAGGCTGCTCCCAATGAACTTGAAACTAAGCTGAGTTCCCCAAACCTCAAACCACAGAGTTATTCCTGGAAAAAAAAGCTTTTACTGCTTCTCTGATGATTTTCTTCAGATTTCTTTTTGCTGGAGAAAAAAACTAGTATTATCTGTTAACCACAAAATTAATATTATCTATTCTCTTTCCCCCATTTCTTCTGTCATCATTCTTCTTTCCTAAAATTGCCCATCAGTGACATTTTTTATTATCAAGGAAAACGTAAATGCTTAAAACTTTTGGTGAGTTTAGTCTTTAATGACATATTAGTTTGGAAATATTTTATTGAAACAATCAGTGTAATTGCTACCTTGTAGAAGCAGTTCTTTTCAGCTTGTTTAGTCCTGAAAAAAGAGAAAGTTGCTGTGGCTATCACAGCCAGTTTTGGGCTAAGTCCAAATGCTGTTGAGCTGCATCAGCATAATCTCAAAAAAATCAGCTCAAGTTATTCCTAAAGGCAAAGCAACATGGGGGAAGAGAGTTCATAGATGAAGATAGGATATATAGAATAGAATAGAGAAAAGTATCATTTAGGTTGGAAAAGACCTTTAAGATCATCAAGTCCAACCGTTAATGTAACACTGCCATTCCACCACTAAACCATGTCCCTCAGCGCCAATGTACCCAGTAGATTACAGGTACTGAAATACCATTACAGAACTGCTATAGCCTCGGAGTCTGGCATTTTCCAGAGGAGAATTTATTCTTCAGACTTTCTCTCTGGTAGTGCAGTAACATTCAGCGTGTGACTTACGAGTTCAGGACAGTTTTTATGTTACATAAATCTGTAGAGATTGAGAGGTCCTGGGTAGAGCAGTGTCTGGCAAAGGTATGCTCCTGCTGCTAGGAAAATTCAGCTGGCCTGTGTTCTTCTGGGTTTCTCCTGATTTCTGTCCACCTACCAGGAAGAACAGTGCCTCCTTTGGTGATGACAGTTGTCTAAACAGTGAGGCCCATCTCTGCACACCCCAGAGTATGCAGGGTTGGTAAACATCTGCGTGCACAGCCTGACTGTAGCCCACAGTCATGCCGGTGACTGGAGGTGTCAGGGTGTTGGCTCGCCCTGTGCAAGCCTCCTTGGCTCCTGCAGATGCAAAGTGGGTTTCAGTGTGGTGCTGTATGACAGCTGGGTATGTGGCCTATGGCAGGACTATACTGTTTGTTTGGTATAAGCACCATAGGACCAGCTGGGAAGGCTTTTGCTCTTTTGCTGTCCTTAATATTCAAAGGAAAACTGATGATTAGCCAATCCTTTTTTGGATGTTCACTTGCAGGGGACATATCGGCTCACAACAGGGACTTTCTGTATGTGCTTTTATCCCTCTGCTAGTGCTCCAGGGATTCTGATCTGAATCTGTCTATGTATAAAAGCAGGAAGGGAAGAGAGATAGCTCTCATCACAGATGGCCGATAATTAGTGTTCTGCTTCCATCTCCTTCAAAATACAGCAGATAGTTTTCTAGTGACCATGTGATGACTTCAAGCTGTTTTGCACCTCAGTAATGCTCCTGGAAAAACATAGAAAAACTTTCTACGTCTGAATACTTGGAATTTTAATTTCACTTGTTTACCCTGGGTCAAATATTACATGTTCTTCAAATTTATTAAACGACAAATTTTGTCTGATTGGGAACCGCAGGCTTATGGGAATGGAGAAATATTGGGAACAGCTGCCAAAACCTTTCAGACATGAAAATCATAATAGGTCTTGAAAGGAAATATGTGTTCAGTTAAAAGGCATAAATGGCTGAACCATCATCCCATTTCAGTATCTGGTTTAACCCCCTGATCTTAGCACAGGTCTCTGCTCTGGGTAGGAAATTGTGTTCTGTTGTAGTGTCTCCTCATTCACCTGGTTCAGCCCAGTGGCTCCAGATGTGCATGCTCTGTCCCAGCACACCCTCCCACATACAGCAGTGTTACTCACAGGCCATGCAGAGTGTGCCATCTTCTAATGAATAAACTGCGTGGTTGCCAGTTGTCAATTCTCTTTTTTCTTTCTCCACCGTCCCAAAACTTCCCAGAGAAATGAAAATCCCCAAACACTCTACCGTTTACAAAATTTCATTGATAACACTCTGAATTTTCCAAGGAGGCATGACATAGGACCCCATTCTATGGAGCTCTGCTTTCCTTTGCAATGCCAATCTTGATCACTTCCTTCTTTACACCTCCTCCCATGTTAGAAATGACATATCTTAAATATTTTTGTGCCTCACTTTCTTAATTATGTTTCTGCTCAAGGGAGATGGGGAGCTTCTATTGCCAACATCTGTGATGGATGATGAAGCTAAGGCCAGATCCTGTAGGATGTCTATAGCAGTGTAGAAATTTTACCACTTCTTATGCCAGACTACGCTTTTTCTGGGACCTACGCATTAATCTTGCAGCCTCAGTAACGTAGATGTAGGCTGGTGCTGTGTGCTGCACAGGTAACAGAAAACAAAGTCTGACCTTGCCTGGAGCAGCCCTGGATCTGACCTTGCTTCTGAAAGATCATCTGTGTGCCTTTGTCTTTTGTCTCTGGGTTTAAAGCATTTCCTCAACAATAGTATGCCTAGTCTGAATGAAGGCTTGTATTGAGGGTCAAGCAACATGCTTTGACCCTGTACATTCATTGAGTGGGACCAAGATGTGATCAGGTTTTCCAGATTAAAGTACTACTGACACACTCATTTCCTGCCATTTGCCTATGCACTGTTTCATTCCTTTCACCTTTTTATCGTTTGTGACAAGTGCAATCAACGCCAGTTCAAAGCCTCCTTTTTATTGACTTAATATTGTCCTAAAATCCCTCTAACTCATTCTTGTCCCATTTTTAAAGACTTGCATGAGTGCAACAAGTTAGCAACTGTCCTGGTTTCAGCTGGGATAGAGCTAATTTTCTTCATTGTAGCTAGCATAGTGCTGTGTTTTGGGTTTAGTATTAGAAGAATGTTGATGACACACTGAGGTTTTTTAGTTGTTGCTAAGTAGTGCTCAGACTACTCAAGGACTTTTTGAGCTTCTCCTGCTCGACCAGGTGCATAACAAGCTGGGAAGGAGCACAGCAAGGACAGCTGACCCAAACTGACTAAAGAGCTATTCCATACCATATAACGTCATGCTCAGGGTGAGTTAGTCGGTCGGTCGCAGGCAGAGTGATCGCAGCTCGGGCAGAGAGATTGCGGCTCATGGGGAGTGATCGCTGCTCGGGACGGGCTGGGCATTGGTCAGCGGGTGGTGAGCAATTGCATTGTGCATCACTTTTTTTATATATATTCTGTATATTCTCTTACCATTATTATTATTACTATTGTTATTCTTCTTTCTTATTAAACTGTCTCTATCTCAACCCACAGGTCTTACTTTTATTTCCGATTCTCTCCCCCATCATACTGTTCTTGTTTTGGTTTGCTAATGTGTCTGCCCACTTTTTTGGTAAATCACCATGTGCTGAAAGTACATATGTGTGAGAAAAACTATTTGCTGTGTTGAGCTGAATTCACTGGAAGTTGCCAAAACACAAACAAAACAACAAAAGTGTGCTTGGAAATAGGCTTTGGGGGACAAATTTCTGAAGCACACAGGTTTTTGGCAATTGTAATGAGGCAGCGGGCAGAATTGAGAGAACTACTGGAGAAGATGCTTTCTCAATGTGGGTGTGCATGGTTTGTTGCTTTCCCAGATCAGTCAATGTTTAGAAATCTGCCTCCATCTGGTGAAATGATTGTGTACCTTCAAGGTGGCACTATTCTTCTGGAAGCTTGAATGTGCTGGTTCAGATCATGGTCAATGAGTGCAGCAAACACTGAGCTTGTTGGATATAAGGACTCTTCACTGGCTTTGAGCTCCTTTGGGTTTTGATTTAAGCATATAGAAAAAAAAGTGTCAGCCTGGAAGTTTTCAATGTCTTTTATTTACTGTTTCTGTTGGTCATTTTGAATGGTTCTGTCAAATAAATGAAAGGAAATAGCTATTTGCATACGCATTTTGAGCAAGGGTGATTACCAGATGGCATGAAAGTGAATTTGTTCAGTCAGTGCATTTTGGACACAGAAAAAGGGAGCGTTCACCAACATAGCCATTAAATACCTCAGCTGTTTGCCTATGAAATCACATAAGGCACCTTCTGAGCATTTTTATCATTGGCAGCTTACACTTATTGCACTGGGCAGGAGCTGAAGAGATTGAAGAAAATCATGACATTAAAGATAAGAAGCTCTCACACTGTCCATTTCCAGCTCTCCCAGTTTATGAACCTGTCTGTTCCTGAGGACATCACATAGGCTTTGTGATTGAGCATCCTGAAGGTCCCCTTCTCTATGCAGTCCAGTGCAGATCTTTTCAAGCTGATCCAAAAGCTCTTTGTTGTGCAGTTTTTCTGCTCAGGTACAACTTAGGCTCATTGGTTTAATGCAGCTGTTAGAAGACAGCTGTCTCACCTCCTGTCAGATCGGAGCCTCTGCAGAGTGAGCTCTCCACCAGCTGCATCAGGTGGACTTGGCATGACCTGAACTGTTTTTTATGTGACAGTGTAGGTTTTTGTCTTGTAGTGACTGATAGGAGGGCTGCAATGCCTTCCCATCCCCCTGGCATACCTGCTCCTCAGAGTCTATCAAGCCTGCGTGCCACCAGCACATGATGCCTGCAAGAGAAGTGCAGCTCTGCTGCCAGACCTCTCAGGGACATTGGCCCACCATTAAGACCTCTGCAGTGTATTTAAATTTTTGTTCTGAAATGGAAGGAAAAGTAAGAGTCACCTTTAGCTGACTTGAAAGCAGTAGATGAAAACTGGCTCAGTTTTTCAAAAACTGTAATTGTGACATTCTGCACAGAAAGCTCCACTTGTAAAGATGAATGTTTCATTAATTTTTAAGGATGTGAAACGGCGCTGGAACATTAACTATAGCATTTGCTATCTAGCCAATGCACTAATACCATGCAAGAGTCATATTATTTTATTCTGTTATAATTGTCATCAAAAGCTAGCTAAACTTTAAATGGTGAAACATCAAAGTGAGGATTTTATTCTTATGAGTGACTACTTTGAAGAAATTACTAGTTTTCTCACTGAAAAATTACTATGAACTCTCCCTCAAAAACCCTTGAATAATGTAAATCTCAATCTAAAATGCTGCCTGAGAGAGATGGGGTAAATTCTATTATTCATAAAGAGTGTGCTATCCCTGGAAATTAATTATCTCTAAACCTCATTTTTCTCTATTGCTACTCAATACCCTGTTAGCAGACAAACAGCACCCGGTGGCTTTATCTGACCATTGTATTAATGCAGCGATATTCCCGCTCCTTCCTTAACACAAGTTTCTCAGATAATATTGGAAATAACAAGAGGAAAGAGAACTGTTTGTCTTCTCCCTTACTTGAGGTCTTGTGTAGTCATTCGTGTTAGTCCAAAAAAGGCATTAAACTCTCTGACCCAAAGGAAATGATTATATTAAGCAGGAAGCAGTGAAAAATGAACGGTGTTTGTAAAGCTGGTTGGGAGCTGATTATCTTCCAAAGTTTGGAGGAATTTATAGGGAATAGGAAATAATGAAAAACAACCTCCTTTTCCTTTTTTTTTAACTGTCAAAAAAAGCCCATGACATATTTTCAGTTTGTGCTGAACATACCTGGTTTCACTAACAACAGTTTTCCTAACATTTGCCTGTGTTTTTCAGATTTTCATTTAATGTGTATCCTCCCCTGCCCCAAGACAACCAGTTTGAGTGTGTGTATCCAAATAAAATGTCCAGGTAAAACAGCTCCTTGCACATGTTAAAAGTGATGAGAGGTCATTGCATGAGTCATTTGCCTACCTGCTCTTAAGGAAGAAGCTTTTCATGAAGGGAACAATGCAAGCTGAGAGAGAACAAAGACTTGTATTTGGTTTAAAGTACAGAGGGAAAGGCAAAGGCTCTTGGCAAACAGATTAACCCCCAAAAAGTCCAGAATGCAGACTACTCTTGGTATATTCAGGAGAAAAGGTCACTGAGAAATCTTAGGGCAGGCTTTGTACTTTTCACTTGGGAAAAATCTCTTTTAAAACAAAGCTTGCATTTTTTTGATTTTGGTATTCAGTTCTTCTCTAAAGTCCTAGAAGGGAAGAATTGCACATAATTTCCATAAGGACACTTAGAGTAGGGGGGAAATAGGACATTTCTAAAACATGTATTTTATATGCTGAATGACAGTGCATAAACCACTTTGGGTTCATGCTATACGCTTACATCTTGGGTGCTGCTGAGACTCAGTCAAATGTTAACTCATTCTGTTTAGTGTACAGATCCCAAGAATATGAAAGTAAGCATTAAAAAAACCCCAAAGCAAAACAAAACAACTCAGAGATGCTGCCTTTCATCTCCAGGTTTGAAGAATCCAGGTGGGGGACACTGTGTTGTAACCACAGTGTGAAAGTTAGAAATATCTCTGGAGAAAGATCAGAGGAGAATGTGGTTTATGTATGCCAAAGTACAGTAATGTAAGTGCTGTGCTGAAACTTACATTTCAGAATGTTTTGTAAATTGGGAAAGATCACGGAAGTGACACCATCTATTCTGCCATCTGAGGCAGTTTGTTTTTAAGCAATCTACATTATCCACAGCACTGTGTAAAATATTTTGTGACAGATGCCATATTCCCTGAATACATTAAATTTGTTTAACCGTGCCATTATATGTTAGCCTCCTTCGCAGTTATTAGCAGGTAGGAAACAAACAATATTTATTAGACCTTTATCTAAAGCTAGAGGTTTAATTCTGTTTATCCCTTCTGCAAATACAGGAGTCCAGCCTGTGTAGGAGCAGAGAGTACAGCTGCAGTGCAGGAAGAAAGGGAATACGCTTAAGAAAGGTATAATACTACTTTATCCAAATCTACCCCATTTTCCTGCCTTCCTATTACTTTCTCCATTTTAAATATGTTATCCCTGTGTGAGAAGAACATTCTGGTGGCAATCTGCAATCCTCTCTCACTGACACAGAAGCCTTATAAGAAATCTTTGTTGTTGAAACACATTTTCTGGTTGGCTTATGATATTATAATTTTTTCTGACCTCTAGTACGAGCATTGCAAATTCTGCAAAATAGATTCTGCCACTGAAAAGTTGCTAAGCAACTAATCCCGTCTGATCTATTGTAGTTCAAATAAATGAAGCAGACAGATAAAAGAGAGTTTATAAACCTAATGGGTTGTAAAAAACAAACAAACATAAACCCATAAACAAATAGACATATAATGTATTTTATCTCAAAATAAATAATTCTGCAGAAAAAAGCCCACAAGAAGTATTTGAAGGGACTTTAAACAAAAGCAAAGTGGGTCAGTGTTGCCACTTCACAGGTCCAGACTGCCTGTTGCTTCAGTCTACTCTTTGGTGACCTTTATGGTGACTTACGTGTCCTTTTTGTTGGGTATTTTTCCTTACATGATATAATATGTGATATTTAGACAGCCAAAAAGAAACTGTTGCTCATTTTTAGGAACAGCTGTCAGGATTTTTTTTTTTTTTAATTTTTTAAATTTAGGTCTGGATTTGGGGGAGAGCTGCTCTGTACTTCCATGCCCTGCTTCCCACTATACCTCACATTGTCCTGTTATTACAGCCTGGTCTTCAGAGCTAGGCAGTTAAAAACAAAAGAAGGAGGAGGTGGAGCCTCTTGTTGAGACCCAGAGGAGGTACCACTGGCCAGGGGTGGCCCTCTAGACACCCATCATCTTTACAGCAAAATAGTCTTTCCTGTCTGAGACAAACTGTGCATGGCTTTTGTCCACATGGGTGACTGCAAGGATTTCTTTTTCCATCTTTTGTTGTCTCTTGTGGATTCATATTGTTGGAAGAAAAAGACTTTTGTCTTTTATTTCTAGGCCAGGGCCCTGACAGCTTCAGCTGCTACCATGGGTTTGCTCCCCTGATCACCCATCCCTGGAATTTTGAGGCTCGAGTTTCTGTGACTTATAGTAACCCCTGTAAGACTGTCCTTTTCACAATAATCCTTTGGATGCCTTCGCCTCTAAAAGACGCTGTGCATTCTTCCCTTCCATGATCAGGATTTCAGTGCAAAATTAGCGTCACAAAATTCAATGCACGTTCTTAAGGAAGAGGAAGCTGATTTTATTACATATAATCTTTAAGTGGTTTGATTTTAGCCATTCAGGTTCTCACCCTGAGAAGTCCTAAGATGTATGTGTTCAGGTGGAGTGGATAGGGTACTGGTGTGAAGCATGAGGATGAGGGATGCTGTCTGCACCTTTTGGGTACCTTTTATCTGGTAACAACAAAGGAGGTTTTGGACAGGTCTTTTATATCTGTCGCGGATGGAGTGAGGGAGGCGAAAATAATGTGGTTTATTGTTGTAAAACAGTGAGTTAATGGTAAATGCGACAATAGTTTATAAGATTCAATGGCAAGGTACACTTAGTTATTTACTGAACAGAGGACAGGGTCAGACAAGACTGTCAGGGACACCCTCCCATTGAGTCATGAGGTTCAGAAAAGATCCCTTTGGTTTCTAAACTCCTTCCTCAGAGAGGAGCCTAGGTGCGGCTGGATCCAATCCTAGTCCCAGACTTGGTCAACGGTTTATGTCTAAAGGATTATATATGCACAATCCATCCTTTATGTCACTTAGCTAAGATTTCAACATTAGCATGCTGTTAGTCACTTACCAAGAATCTGTTGTGGTAGGGAATCTCTCAACCTTGAGGAATAACCTTGAGAGGCGTCCCTGCTCAAGGGAAGATCCTGGCGTGCAGCCTGCTGCCATGCAGGAGAGCTCAAAGGGCTCTTGGGCTGCTCACTGTTTATGAGGGTAAGATAATTGGCTCATAGTCATATTTGCATACTGACCACTGTGCTTAGGTGGGCACATTCCACAGTAGCCCTTGGCTATTGTATTGTTATCTGTCTCCCCCCATATCCAGTGGGTGCATCCTTCATGACCAGACACATCTATCACCAGCACTACAGGTGGTTATCACTTGAAAGAGGTCAAGGGAGGGGGAGTCAGAGACGAGGGGGAGCACACCGCCACATTATCCTATAGGAAATATCAACTGCAATGAGGTAATCATTTGCTGCCTCAGTTCATGCTTCACGTTTCATAAATCTTGGGTCAGGTTGATGTCCAAAGACTCTTCTCCCCTGTTGGAAATACATGTATTTGAGACACATGCCTATAGCCTATTCCTGTTGTTCGAAAGAAAAAAAGACGTATAGTGATATGTCACAGCCTTCTAGCCATCCTGCTGGTGTGAGGATTGCAGGGTCTTCTGCTGGTGGACTGTCTGGCCTGTGGGGTCATCAAGAGCACCTGTCTGGCAGAAACAGCATTCATACCAGCTCTAATACCACATATCGTTACTAATTTCTGCACTGATTTATGAGCAGATTCACAGCTCTTTACTCGCAGTCTGTAAGCCTGAGAGGTGTCTTTGAGGTGAAATGCTGGTAATTTGAAAACAGAAAATAAATCTTCTCAGTTACACTGTCTGGTTGCTTATTTATATGCTGCAAATGCTATACCGGAGGTCTTTAAAGTCATTATTAGAAGGACAGAAGAAAACTTGAAAGTAAAAATGATGATTATAAGAAAAGTTAATGAGACAGAAAAAAGCAGCAGCCTCTTTTCACCATTCCGAGTAAGATGATGGTCATTTTAAGGCCCAACCCAAAGCTGGGACATATCCACTGACTTGTTTGGGCCAGGCCTCTGTTTTATTTTAATGTAAATGCTACTTGATCTAAGGCAAAGGCCAATATATAACTCAGAATTAAATAGGCACCTCAAATCACATTCTTTTCTCATTATTATTCACTTGAGGAACAAATTCTGGTACAGCCTTGTTAAGCTGTTGACAGAGAAATCAGTCACTCTTCAGAAATAAAGGAATGGAAACGAGTTATTTCTATTTTCTCCTGGTGTTTATGCAAGCTTCCCCTTAAGCACTTACCAGAATGAAACCTTTTCATCTAACACTTTAATTCTGTACACCTTTTCCCTGGGACTGAGAAAATAAAATAATAGTGGCACTTAATGAAAGGAAAAAAGGAATCACTGGAGAGGAAACACTCCACGAGCTGGTAACTCTCACAACTTATTGAATACAGTCAGCATAATGATTAGACCTTTTTAATGACTGTTGTTGCACGTGAATGCTATTCATGGAAATTCCAGGTGCTCATCTGGAACGCAGATTGTCTCATCAAATAGGAGGAGAAATAGGGATTTGAAAAGCTAGCTCTTCCCCTGGTATTTTTTGCAAAAAGGTTTTCTCTCAGCATGCCAGATTTTGCCCCACTCTGTCATTTTAAGGAGATCTGGGGAGTGAACAGCTTGACTGATACTCAGATTTGTATGAAATTCTTATGTTTTGCAGAAGTTCTGCAGTATTTTGAAGGAACTTTTTAGTCAGTCTGATATTCCACTTACCAGGTAGGTATCACACTCTAAGCTCTCCTCTATTGCTGACCTCTGTGGGCTATTCAGTTTGCCACCACTTTGGGAAAGGACATGCCACTTTTAATTTTCCCAGTAAAAGTCCTCATCACAGCTGACACCTCCAGATTCGGCCTCATGCAATGTCGTTCAAGGACCAGAGAGAGGAAGCAGTCTCTGCTGGGGAAGCATCTGGATGAGGCTCTGTAGGGAGCAGAAACACGTGTTTTGGTTTCTGCTGGGACAGAGTTAATTTTCTTCCTAGTAGCTGGCATAGTGCTGTGTTTTGGATTTAGTACTAGGAGAATGTTGATAACAGCCTGATGTTTTGGTTGTTGCTGGGTAGTGCTTAAACTGGCCAAGCACTTAGCTCTCAGCTCTGCCAGGGGCACAAGAAGCTGGGAGGGGGCACAGCCAGGACAGCTGACCCAAACTGACCAAGGGGCTATTCCAGACCATATGGCGTCATGCTCAGCGTAGAAAGCTGGGGGAAGAAGAAGGAAGGGGGGGACATTCGGTGCGATGGCATTTGTCTTCCCAAGTCACCATTACTCATGATGGCGCCCTGCTTTCCTGGAGATGGCTGAGCCACCTGCCTGCCCATGGGAAGCGGTGATTGAATTCCTTGCTTTGCTTGCGTGCACGGCTTTTTCTTTCCCTGTTAAACTGTCTTTATCTCAACCCATGAGTTTTCTCACTTTTACTCCTCTGATTCTCTCCCCCGTCCCATTGTGGGGGGAGTGAGCAAGTGGCTGTGTGGTGCTGAGTTGCCAGCTGGGGTTAAACCATGACAACATGGTAGGGTTGGTATTGGTGGGGTTCTTGCAGCCTCCTTCATGCTATGCCTGCAAAACTGTGTCATCCCACTCCTTACCAGCAGTGCTCATGAGTGTTGCTCTTCCTGCATGGAAGAGACCATAGACGATTGGAAAAGTGATCTGTGGAAACCAAATGAGCTGAAGACATATGCCAGTGTCCCTTTGCTTTTTTCTCCCCTTGTCTAGCTCTTGCTTCCTCTCATTTCATGATATCTGATGCACAGTTGTTAATTATTTTCTTGGTACCTTTTAGGCCCATTTACCTTCAAATAATAGAAGGCATCTGGTCTGCCCCTGCAGTAAACCAACACATCATGGTTTCTGCTAACTTCCACATTAATAAGCTTCCCCTTTTCACAAATCAGTTGCCTTGTAGGTTTGTATTTCCTGATGCTTTGCACAGCTAAAGACAAACTGGCAAGATTTGTTTGAAGAAGATCTAGGAAGATGAGCAAATTTTTGCAGGGTCCTTATTCATGATCCTGTGGCAAACTAAATATATGACTGTCAAACTTTTGTACTGTTAGTCCCGCTCTACTGAGTAGGTATGGTTCTTGACTAAGAGGCCTGCACTGGGTTTCTCACCATTGGGCAGCAGATGTGCTCAACGCTTTTTCTTGGAAAGCTGAATATTGGAAATAACCCACATACTAATTAAAAAACATCTTCTTTCCTTTGTTGCATGCACTGTATATGGACTGTTACTGTGTAATGTTTTTTTGGCTTACAAAGCTGAATTTAGTCTGCAGGAAAAGTATGTTTTGAATTTTCATTTCTCCCATCAGGGTAAAACTCTTCGGAAATGTGAACCATATTTCAGTGTGTGGTGAATAAAAAGGGGAGAAGCAATTGAGTGTAGAAGACCGCCTACTGATCATCATCACCAAGAAGAAGGAAGAACAAGGGCGGGCCTGATAAGGGGTATAAAAGCTGTTGTTGTATTATAATAAATGCCATTTGCTGCATCCTCATATTGGTGTCTGTGCATCAGTGGCCCAGGGACGAGGACAAACCCCCCTGTGCAGCTCACACGTCGAACCGTGGGTGATTGTCGCTTACAAGTGAAAGCGATATCAGTGCAAATAGTTTGAGCAATCTTGATTTAGCAGTAAAGTATACTCGTATAAAGTATACTCACCCAAATGTGACTTTTTTCTTGTGTAAAAACTCATTCCTGCTTCCTACTAAGAGGACACGTGCAGTAGATGTTGTGAGACAGTGGAGCAGCAGCAGACTTCAGTTAAGCCTGCTGCTGCATTTTCAGCATCAGCCTCTGTGTAAACCAGTTTTTTCCTACCTGCCATTTTCCTCCCATGAGCTGTGTCTATGTCTGCCCAGAGCCCTTACAATGCCCTGCTATGGGGGACTAGTGGAGCTTGTTTTATGCTTATTACAACCTGGTGGCCCACATGGGAAAGAAGGTGAAAAGGATGTAGGTCACAGAAAGTAGCACATTGGAGACAATCAGGAACTTCTCAAGTGTTAGGACTTGAATTTGGGAATGGGCATTTTCTAAGTGATGCTGACATCCAGACCTTGAATTTTGCTGGAGATAAAAGAAATCCATCCATCCATCTACCCATCTACACAGCAGAACTGGATATCAGGACTATGCCCATGTATGAACCCAGTGCTCCTGAGTCATTAGTTTAGGAGTGACCCGGGAGCTCCCCAGCTAGCTGTCATCAGAAAGGAGACAGTGGACTGGCTGGAGATAAAAGAGACCCTTGGAACCAGGTGATAGACTCACCTCCTTACCACTTGCATAATTAAGTATTTAATTGTATGGTGCAGGAACCTTCCCAGTGGTAACTTTGGTCTTGTCCAATTCATATGCTTAAAACTACCACTCAATATTCTGGTTGGACAATCTGACCCTTCCTTCCAAAGACTACGCTAGGTAGTCCTGGCTGCAGAACTGATCAAACAGTACACAGTTAAAACACCTGTAAATAGGCATTTTTAGCTATCCATGCAGAAGGTGTTGTGCAGTTCAGTCTTTTGTACATCAGTGAGCTATTTAAGACATTTTGTGTCTGGTTAATATAATACATAGTGATGAATTAAGCATGTGCTTGAGTGTTTACATAGGACTTCAGCCATCTGGTGTATAAGGACAAAGAAGGGCAGAGGTTTGAGGAGTCTCACCCCATCCAGCTCAAGGTGCAAGGACTCTCACAGTGGAGACACCCATCATCATCCAGATAGCAAGCTACCACGTTATTTGGAAGATTTGATTCCCAACGTGAGCATCACCCCATGCCAAGATCCCAACAAATTTGTTTTCCTTTTCAACAGACTGTCTGTGAGTGTCTGTGCAACAGCCCTTAGGTCTGAGTCTTCATAATGAAGATCTTTCTGTAGACTGTGTGTTAGAGAAGGCAAGGCCAAAGTCTTTCCCAGTGATGGTAATTTGATAAGAAATGGGGGGGGGGGGGGGAAAAGAGTCAGATTAAGTTCTGCAGCCCTTTTACTGTTGTTAACAGTTAGTCACACTCCAAGAAAATGAGCCATTATTTTTACAAGCAGCCATACTGTTGATAAAAACAGTCAGAAAACAAAAAGAACCCCTTCTATCTGCTGTCTCTCCAAACTAGCATCCTCCTCTGCAGAGGGGCCAAGCACTCCCAGCTGAGATGGGCACCAGCTTCTTTCAGCTGACAACGGTAGCAATGGCAATGCAGGTGGCTGATGGATAGCCTGTGTAGAGCCTGGTATGCAGCAAGGACAACGATGGGTGATGTCTGGGGGATGCACTGGTGTCAGCTCTCTCAGTAGTGACTCTGAAAGTTTCTATAAAACACGCTCTCAGCCTCCTGGAATCAGGGGCTGATCTGAGCTCAAGTGAAATGTCAACAGCTTTGCCTTACATGTAGCATCTTCAAAGGGTGCATTTCACTTCTGGATACTGAAAATGTTGCTTGGTGCTTCCAAAATAGCTGGAAGAGGGAGAGAAAGCAGGACAGAGCTTTAAAGAGAGTTGAATATCTTTCATCATCTGCTAATATGTCGTAACCTCAACTGTATCACCAAAACAGACAAGTTTAGCTTTTTACAGAGTGCATCCAGTTGATTGCCAGTTTTCTAATATTTTATTTAAAAATATGACCGTGCACATGAGACACAGTGGTCCTGGGAGCAACCTGGTGCATGCAGAAGTCTCCATTTATTAACAAAATACACACAAGAAGCTTAACAGAGCAGTAGGAGCATTTACAAGGCTTTCTTAGCAAATCTCACCTCTTGAGCTGAGGTGATTTTGTGTTTAGTCACCCTGGTGTTAAGGAGTGTTTTGAGATTATCTGTGAGGCACTTGAAGAGCTTCATGAACATTTCCTGAGAGCAAGCTAGTTTTATGTCTAATCAGTGACAAACAGCAGCCTTCTTTTGAATAGTGGCTTTCTGTTGATTTTAAAAATTAATGCATTCCACCCTTGGTGATAAAAGAATATGATTAGGGAGTTCCAAAGCCAAACACTTAAGCAGTACACAGTGTCAGAATTATGTCTCCAATCTAATTTCAGCCTCCACTTTGTATCTTCTGATACTGGAATTACGTGCACACTTGTTTTTCTCCAAAGTGACCCATGCCAGTTTAGTGCTGAGTTGCATGAGCAGTTATTTGACATTTATTTTATCTTCCTTTATCATACACACTTCAAACTGTACTGTGAAGATAGAATAATTAATTTCTTCACAGTCTTTTTAAAGATGTTTGTCACTATTCTGTCTGAGTGCCTTAAACACAAGATGTCATATATTCCTGTGAATTAAAAGGAGTATTTATAACTGTTTCACTGATGGAAGGTTGATTTTAAGAGCAACTAGAAAAATATGTCTATTAAAACGTTTGGTGATACAAAGTAGTTCACCGTCATATGCTGCACGAAGATGTCAAAGATAAGTACTCATTGCCTTCAGCTGCAGCTCTAAGGGCTCAGCTCTGCTACACTCCCCCTTGCTCAGCAGCACTTGAAAAAATGTGTCATACACTTAGTGATGCATAAAATATTGAAGCAACTTTTCTCCTGTTAAGCAGGAACTCTGAGGTAGATGCCAGAGCAAGAATCTAACTCTTCAGGGCAGTGCTTAACAGTGTAAATGGAGAAACCTCCCTGTTACACCTATGGTCACCCACCTTGCTACAGCTCTGCACACCATGGGACCCAGCTAAATCTCTGCAGCTGATCTTATTCTGACTCTGATTACTGAACACCTGGTTCTTCATTCTTAAGTTATCTTCCCTGTAGTTCTCTGTTTCACACCTTCTTCCCCATTCCTGGCCACTGTCCGAATTATGTCCTGAAAGAAAAAATTCAAATAAAAGTAAAAAAATATGACTTGACTATGACCAAATTTCTTGAGAAAAGTGGGTTCCTCTTACATCGTGTTGGTAACAGCAAAACAGTCTAGATAACACCCATTTGTAAACTATACCAATTTTGTCTAAATCACAGTACGTATTAACATTACAGCAAACATATGAATACATGTTGAGTTAAAATAAATTAGTTTATATAGATTTATAGTTCATCTTTCTTCAGATGAACACAAAGTCTTTGTCTTGCTGGAATGATTTAATTTCTCAAGACCACATACTCAACATTTTTGTGAGGTAATTTATATTTTTCTGGTGAGACCTGTTTTATCCCACTGCTTTTATCCTTTTGTTTTGAGAACACTAATTTGGCCATCTAGACATATTGTTGTATGGGATTTTTTTCTTAAGATTAATAATAAACCCATTAGGGAAATTGGTGCCACAGATAACTTCTTTGTGTCCTAGCATTAATACATGTATAGGCTTTTTTAGTTTGCTATTACACCTGCAGTGCTGTGATCAAGCTCTGCAGCACTTTTCTGTCTTGACAAAGCACAAAATGCACCTGTTTAATTATATTTCAAAACATGTTTCTATCATGCACCATCAATATTAGGTACTTGAGAGGAAACTGGAAGCTGTTTGAGATAGCTGAGTGACATTGACATTGCTCTCTATATATTTAGTAGACTATGCTGAATTTAACTCTAAGATGTGTCAATTGTAAGCAATATATATTTAAATGGACTTCCTTGATGCTACTGAATGTGAAAGTTAATAGGATCAGGAAGGGCTCCTCAAGGACTAGCTCCAGGTAAGATTGTACATTTTGAGGCATCACGCCTCAGTATGAGAGGGGAAAGATGTCCCTTACTCCTGGCTGATCCACCACTGTAAATCATAGAATCATAGAATCATTTAGGTTGGAAAAGACCCCTAAGATTATTGAGTCCAACTGTTAACACTGCCAAGTCCACCACTAAACCATGTCTCTAAGTGCCATGTCTACCCATCTTTTAAATACCTCCAGGGATGGGGACTCAGTCATTTTCCTGGACAGCCCATTCCAATGCTTGACAACCCTTTTGGTGAAGAAGTTTTTCAAAATATGCAATCTAAACCATGTGCCTCGATTCTTTTAATCCTTACCTTAGTGCCTGTTTCTGTCCTGTGTTGGAAATGTGACATTGAACCAGATGGAACTTTGGTCTGGGTTAGTAAGGCAATTTTTCCATTTTAGGTTTATAGTCTTATGCTGAAGTATTTACTATCTAGGCAAACAATCAATGATTCTCTCTTGGTTTCATCTGGTGCAAACAGAGATGTGTAGTTTAAATACGAAGTCTTCTTTCTACTAGTAAGAAATCACTAGCTTCTAGCTAAATCTGGTGAACAGCTCTCCTTTTTTATGATTCATTCTGCTACTAACTATGCCATATGATTATTTATCTCATGGTGAACACTAGCAGCTAAGACGTATTTATCTGTCTTGACAAAGTAGTTAATGCATGTTTCTGATTACATTTCATAATGTTTTTCCATGAGACTTCTCCCATGCAGGAAGAAACTACTTGCCATGGCTGAGGGATTAGATGTGTTCTTTAGTTAGTTATTAAAGTTGCTGATACTTTGTTTCATCTGCGCTATTCTCAGTATCTAACTCCTGACAAAAATTTATGTTTTCCCTGAATTTCTGATTAAATACAATGTTTGAAAAGAGCAGCAGAAGATGTATGTACATCTGGTCAGAAATACTACCACGTAAAAATACACAGAGTTGTCTGGTAATCCTTTAGGAAGTCAATAGTAACAGTGATATTAACAATTTTAATAGTAATAATAATAGTGAAAAGTAGTAATACTAGTGATAACAACAGTAACAGCCAGTATGACAGGTATTGTTTTGCCTGGGACAACAGACAGACATACTGGAGTCTTGGGTTTGCTTCTTTTCTCTCTTATGGGATCTTCAACTTAAGGCTAAAGATGGAGCTGATTATGGCTAACAAGGATTTTGCCATTGACTTAGGTGGAGGCAAAGATTCCCTCTTGATCTTTTTAGGAAAATTTTCCAATGCATTTATGTGCTTTACAAGGCTGAGACCCTATTTCAAAGCTGGGATAGGAGTTCAGGGCCCCTTCAAAGCTTGAAAAGGTGTCAGAGTTCCTAGGTTATTTCTGCCTGTTGGCTTAGGTTATGGGTTATTTAGGGCAAAAATAAAATAAAGTAATCATTATTAATTCAGAGGGTGTGTCAGTTATTTGTTCATGAAATATATGTGAATGCACATTTTTCTTCTACTACATACTGGAATTTTCATCTGCAGTTTACAGCTATCTGTCAGACTGCTGTGGTGAGAGCTAAGCTCTGTGCTCTGAGAAGCATTCAAAGCAACCACTTCCCTGCAGCATCAAAGCACTGGAAATCAACATGGTAGCAACTAATGTGTTGAGGAGTTGCATGGTTTCTAGTATCTTCAGTGTGTTTTTTTCATAGGCCCCCAGACACTAAGACAGTTGGATATAATTTCATCCTTGCCTTGCTTCAGCATAAGCTAATTAGGAAGCTCATTATTTATTTGGCACAAATTTAGCATAACAAATCAATTTAACAGGGCACAAGAGACAAAGTGATTTAAAACGAAAGTCAGAATCAAGATGAAATGGCAAGATGGAATCTTTTTATTTCTAATAACGTGCTAACATCCTAATAGCTTGGTGGGCCTCAGTGGCATTTCTGATGCAGACGGGTCAGCACAGACCTCGCAGGGAAGGGTGTGGTTTGCTGATTAATATCCTGTGTTTTCTCTTCCAGGTGGCACCACCTTCCCTCCTGTCTCTCCCATTCATTACCGCTACACAAGGTCTGCTGCTGTAAGTCAGATGGATAATCTGAAGGAAGGAATGTCTCTGAAATGTGTCAAAACAGTATCAAATAGCTAAAAAGTACAGCTAATGAAAATTTTGGGGTCAGTTACCTGATGACAGTCATTCCAGTGATCCCTATTCAAATTGGGTTGAAACAGATTGTTTTAAGCTGATGTGGAGCCCTGGTAACCCAGAAAACATCTCTAGGATTAGTTTCTCCATGATCATGAACATTTTGGTTTAAACTTAGAAAGGTGTGGTGAGATCTTGTTTTTTATTTTGTATTTCTTTACATAACTTTTAGAAAATAATTATCAATATTATTGTAGGGCAAAATTCTTAGCTAGAGTAAATATCTTTAAAATCAACATAATTATATTAATTTTCACTGTGGGGAACTCTGCTCCGTCTGCCTCTTTTGAAGTTCCACATAGCTTCTGTCCACCATGAACCTAACTGTTTTCATGTGGTCTATGAGATTTCGGGTCAGTGGTAGCAAACATTTTCCAGCCTGCAAGGAAACTAGAGGGTCTCCTTGTCTGTTCATACTATGTAGGAATTTTAAACATTTACAGTTTCCAGCATGGTCCTGCTCATTTTTCCAACTGCTTTGTTTTGTATTAGAGAAGAGACACTGAGACTTGCTAAAATGATGTTGCACTTGAGGGACATGACAAACACCTAGTCTGTGCTGAAATCCTACACAATTACAGATATTTTCCTTGTAGATGGCTGAACAGCTGAAGATTGTTTTGTTCTGTGAAGATAAAATTGTCTGATGTCTTTTTCTCCCACTTCACTGACTGAGTCCCAACACTGATCCCTGGGCCAGACCCAGAGTTGTTGCAGAAGCAGAACAGAAGATCTACATGGACTTACACCACAGTGACGATAACAAACCTCAATCTGGGGAGAGGTGAAACAGTAAAAAGGAACATCACAAATGCTTGCTGCTCAGTGCTGTAGTGTGGTGGTGGTCTCTTTGCACTGTCCATCTATCTGTAGAGGGAGACTTAATCCATTCCTGAGGATTTCAGGTGCTTAAGCCAGTGAAGAACTACGCAGAAATGTGCTTGCCTCTCTTGCTAGAAAACTCTGATCTTAGAGTTGGAGGTTCCTAATTTCTAAAGCTGTCCAGAAACCTGCTGTGTCCATTATCTATATCTTGAATGTGTGATGAATAAAATGAGTACAAATTCTTTGGCGTTCATGTTGCTTTATATTTCCCAGGTGGAAGAAATGTGCTAAGAAGTCATATTCTTACTCAAATATGGAAGATGCTTGCAATTCAGTAAGAATATACAATGTTAAAGAATTTCACAAGTCTCTGGGTTACTCTAGGTTTGCATTTATTCACAACTCAGAGCTGGGCCATCACCTCAGTGAGTGGCAGATGACAATCACAAGCATAATACTTTTTATATCTTTCTATAATAATTGCATAAAGAGTTTCCACAGTGTTCACAATTCCTCATTTGTCTGGCCAGCTGAAAGTCCATTATTTTTCACAGATTAGCATGTTCACATCATTCTGTCTCAGTTCTGCTTCTCAATCATGAATTCCATTGGCTGATCCATCAAAAGTCTTCTTTCGGCAGCCCCCGTGAATGCAAGGCAAAAGAATAAAAACTTAACCTCTAACCTATCCTCTATTCTTCTGGGCCTACTTTAATTTTCTGTCTACATCTTGGTTGAAGATCAACTTATCTGATTGTCTTAAAGTCTTACCTTCATCTATATTTATCTACTGATTAACTCAGCTGGTGATTAGTCCAACCATGGAGGGGGGCTATGCAAGGTACAAAGTGACCATAGACTGTTCAGTTTCTGCTTGAACACCTGCATCTTGGTTGCATTCAGAAGTCAATATCTTAATACAATGTCCACAAGATGATTAATGAAGCTAAGCAAAAGCAAAATTAACTCCTTCCTTCATCAACAAATACAGGTGAGTACAAGACGACTTTAAGCTGGGATCTTGAGTATTTAGGTGCTTATGTTGCAGAACTTGAAGCAGATGCTTTTCTCATTCATTTAGGTGTGTGAAGAGTGAGAAAGGTTTTCAATCAATCTTTGCAAATGCAATAACCTGGTCCTGGCCAGCTTCTCCCCACAGTTTGAGAAGCTTCTTTACTGCTTTAGGTCATAGATTTTTCCAAACTCTCTAGTATGAAGAAGCAGAAAGACATTGCATACCTAGTATTTTCCTTGTCCTGAATGAGGAAAGAGAGAAGCATTTTGTAAGTTGTCTGTATCTGGGTGATAATTGCTAAGGACTGTTTTACCAGCTTCTCTATTTTTAACATTTTGACGTTTCAGGTTGCAAAGAAATGACTTCAAGGTAGGTGGGAAAAAGCATGATAAAATGGAGAAATGCAAATATTTTATCCCACTGCTCTTTCCTCTGAAAATTACAGTATCTGTCTTTTGTAATAGTACATGCACATTTCTAGCTGGAGAGTACTTACACTGATTTATAAAAAGGTATATAAAGAGCAAAAGACATTTCCAGATGCAATAGTGAGCTGTAAATGACAGAGCGATTTCACCTCCATCTCTCCATTAGCTTTCATGTTTGTGCATTTAAAGAGAAAAGGAGGGTCTGGAGGCTGCTGTTGTTGTTGCACATGGTTAAAAGTTTTGTAATTTCTCACTCTGACTGTTGCTTATCTGTCCAGGAAACTGAAAGATGAGAATTGGTATCAGGCAACAAAGCAAGGAGTCATTTCTACAGCAGAGGTGGGAAATGGTGGTGAGCACATGTGAGGTTTTGGTTAAAGAAAAGAATAACATTTGGATGTCATTAAAGCCCGCAGATGGAAGTTTTAATAAGCTGCAGTGGGTTATGAATCGCAAAATCTGGACTTGACTTTCAGATCCTTGACTGTGTGGATGTGTGTGTATCTGTAGCACTGCAAGGAAAGGGATGTGACTTGCTTTCCACACTAAACCCCTTGTTATCTCTGCTCTATGGGTATCACCTCCTCTTGCCAGCTTACACAGTGGCTTGTTGAACATTATGAACTATTTTGAACAAGGGAAGGGTCTTACTACATAAGAGTAGATGCAAAGCCATGCCACAGAGTTACTGCTGTCACACCTGTCCAAACCTGGAAAAATTTAGAGAGAAGTTCTATCTATACCAAAGTACCCATCCAAAACAATTACACCTTGTTCACTGTGGCCACATGAGAAAGCATAAACCTTACTCTGTTGAGTAACATAGAGTATTTTCAAGCTCTAACAGTGATCTCAGCCAGGATCTTTTTGTTACTCCAAAAGCAGATGTTTGAGGAGTGCTTGATCACTTTTAATCCTGATGCTGTATCAGCAGGCATTGTTCCCATGCACCAAAATCCCTCATTTAAAATTGAGAACTGCAAAGCAGTTTGAAAAGATGCCTTTTTGGATCAGAGATGCATATTTGGAGGAAAGAAAGAAAGAAAGGAGGAAAGAAAGAAAGAAGGAAAGAAGGAAAAAGGAAGAAGAAAGAAAGAAAGAGGGAAAGAAAGAAAGAAAGAAGATTTCACATTTAAAAACTGAGGAAAGTGACAACTACAGCAGTGAGTAATAACCACAGACATTGCAGGGAAACATCATGGCTAGTGTGAAATAAGGTTCCCTCTGTATTGTTTCCTAGGATTGCTATCTCGTGTGGCTCTTTGTGTGGCTTGTGTGGCCCACAGATATCTTTCCCCACAGCCCTGAATAATTTTGAGAAGCCCAGGACCCATGTCCTGATAGCAGGAATAGATCCAGGCACACACACCGCACTTGTGGGCACATAATCATCTTTCTTGCTTGACAATAACTTTTTGTTGTGGCATTGCATTGAATCCTACCTATAACCTTACAGGCTTCTTTCTGAGATATATTCAGGTACAGTGGCTTGCTAGTCAAGATTTCAGTGCGGTTACATGCATGAAATTTGTCTGGAGAGGTCCATGTTATTCCTGTTTAATTCTAAGTGAAAGAAAGAAGCCAAAAGAGATGTTTCTTCAGGATTCATCCACCAAGAATATACACACATTTGAATAAGCAATAACCTTTTGATGCACAAAGACCCCTCTCAGAGACTTAAATCAGAAACAAACATCATTGGTCTAGATAATGTAAGGCCATAGAGAAATATAAACCTCCAAATATAGTTTTAATTTTTCTGCTGATTGAATTTTGTGGCAAAATTGACAGTGGCTTTTGTGGGAAGAGAGTTTTTTCCTGAAAATCTTTACTACCAGCTAAGCTATTAAGCATCAGTAAACTTGAGGAGATTCTCCTTATTTAAGCTATGTAGGAGTTTGTCTGAATTGCCAAATCAGCACCTAGATAAGGATATACAACAACTGTAGCTGAAATAACAAGAACTGACACACTTCCGTATAATCCTTGGGGCAGAGAAAGAGACTGATCAAACTGCTAAATATTTCAGTTCCCTTCCAGTAAAAATTCCTGGCAAGCCACAACATCAGATTTCTGTGCAGATGTTCATCGGGTACGCAAACACAGAGCTGCACTCCCAGGCCAGTCTTTAGCAAACTGACTGGAATAGTAGCCCTCCTGCAATATAAGACCATCACTCTTAATTACACAGATGCCTTGATATTTTTCCTTTTCTAAACACATTACGATGCTGCCAGGCTATCCAAGTTAGTGTCTACGCTGACAAATGAGGCAGTGGATCCACCATTAAAAAGCTACCAGCAATTACAATGTTTATTGTCAGAAGTGCTTTGAATATCACAGTGTTAATAATATTGAGCTGAGACGACTATCCATGAACAAAATGCCACTGTAATTTTAGGTTCACTGAGTGCTTTAAGTGCTTGAACACACGATCAAAACTTTCCAGAAAGATTTGGTCTTCCTTTGGCACCCCAAGGAAGAGAGAAGACTAGGCAGTAGTCCTGTACACATTGTAATGCTTGGCAGGTGTGAAATGTGGGTCCACCAGATTTGTCCACTGTATAGAGGCATAAAACAAGACACAGTCTTGCTCTGCAGAAATAGATTTCCAATTTTTGTTATTCTCTTGAAAGACAATGAATATGTCCAAACTGATCTCTTGTCTGGCTGTCATTACTCCCAGTAGTGATGTCTTAATTTTTCTTCCCCTTGTCTTATAATTCTCTGATAACCTAGACACAATTTAAGAATTGACAGTACTGAATATTGGCATGCACTCTCTGGATTCAGCAATACATGACTGATCTGTTCCTGGTTTCACCAGGAACTGCTACTCCCTGTGGGCAGGAAGGAAGGCTGGTCCTTGCATTCCTTTCAGCAGGACACCATACTTTACCAAAATCATGATCCAAACTGAAGTTTATCTGTCTTCTTTGTGGTAATGAAATAAAAGGTAATATAAACATGTATATATATAAGGTAGTATGTAAAAGTATATTACTAAGATAATATATAGGTAACGATATAAGGTAATATAACTACTAATAAAGAAAGCTCTCTCATTTAATGATTTTTTTTTGTCAGTATAATCCTTATTTCCATGGCAAAACAAGACACCAAAATAAAAATTCCCTGAAGGGTTGTGCATTTTCATCTGCCCTGTACAGACAGGCATACAAATCTTAACAATGGTAGCAGAGAACATTTGGGCTTCTAGAAAGAAAACTCACAATTTTTCATTGAAAAATCTTCTAAACTTGCAGTAATCTCACCAAAATGTCTCCAAGTAATAATCTGAAAAACATTTCCTCCAAAACAAAAAAAATTAATAGCCTTCAATCAGCTGATACTAGTATTGCTGAATAGTCACAAAGCTCGATTTTTCTGGGAGATTATCTTCTATATGTCCTATGACTTGTTTACACAGGGTGGTGCACAGTACTACCTTCATAGCACGGTAATGATCTCTGTAGTAAAAATTGGAATGAGAGATAATTTGCAATACCCTCAGAGAAAAAGAGTTTGAATTTTCTTCCTTCTTGCCTTGACTTGTCTTTCTAAAACAGTGCTAATGAAGTGGAAAATAAGCTTTCTTGCAGTCTGTTTCAGACAACCAAATTTCTACCCCTGATGTTGATGTCAGGGGAGCATGAGGGAATTTAGCATCTTGAGTTCACAAAGCTTAATGGTCAAAAGGTGCAGGACACATCTCATGATTCGATGAGACCTTGACAGGATGTAACTCAAGCTTTAGGACATCAATACTTTATTCTTCTGCTGCCTGAAGTCCTAAGATTTTTATGCTAAATTCCCCCTGAACTTAAATTATTGTTTCTGGGAATCTCTTGGTGTCCTGAAGTCTTGCCAGTGTAAAAACCCCATGTGGTATCTGTATTGGGATACCCACACAAGAGTTCCTCTAGCCATCTTGGCTGATAAAGATTTAAGAAAACAACCACCCACCCCAAACACTAGTCATTATAAGAATAAATGGAAATAGTTCCCAGGAGAAAAAGGTACAGAGGGAAAAGTGTTACGTGTGGGTTTGGAGGGCTGTAACAACGTAAGACTTGAGTAGGGAAGGTCACTGGGGAGCATGCCAGAGGGGCCCTGGGGCCAGGGAGGTGGCGGTGCCTCAGTGGCCCTGGTGGTCTGCTGCAAGGCTGCCCTCCCAGTTGTTGCAAGTGTTTCGTAGCTGTGAATGACTTACATGAGAATGGTTACCTTTCTCTGTTTATGTGGGTGTTTATATGTTTAGGGATCTTGTTAGAAAAAGTGGGTTTTGTTTTAAAAACCTTAGAAGGAATGAATGGTTATCCAGGTATGAATGGAGAAATAGTTACCAAAAGGAAATAGGAAAGGGTGAATTTATGAAGGTTTTTTGATGTATAGATAGACCAAATAGAAGAGTATCCTTTAACTCTTGGTCCTGGTTCATGTCTCCCTACAAGGTACCACAATATTTTGATTTCTATAAAATTCTGCTGGAAAGCAGAGGACAGGGGAGCATAAACCAGACTAGTTTTTTTTTTTTCTTCTGTGAAGCAATCTTTCAGAATACTCCTGTCAGACTTGCAAAAAGAGTCTGTAATTTAGGTGATTGGTGGCAAATATTATTATGCGCAATGTTTAAGAGTAGAACGAAAGGGAAACAGGCTGGATAAAGGGAAGAAAGAAAACAGGAATGTTAAAAAAGTGAGTGGCTATGCTGTAGGAAAAAAATTGGGTTTTAGGCACTTCCCTGTGGAAGAAGAGCATCCCTCCAGTTCACAGAGCAATGGGTAATATCTTATAGATGTTCTCAGATTGTTGCGGGTGTTATGAAATGAAACCTAGGGATGAATGTCCCTTATTCCTGGGATTATTGTGTGAAGCTGCTAAAATATTTTGTGCTGATTGTGCTGAACATCAGAAAAATCAGTGGCTGTAGTGTCATGGTTTAACCCGGCTGGCAACTAAGCACCACGCAGCCGCTCGCTCACTCCCCCCCTCCCTCAGTGGGATGGGGGAGAGAATTGGAAAGAAAATAAAAGGTTAGAGCCGAGGGCTGAGATAAAGACAGTTTAATAAGAGAAAATAATAATAATAGTAATAATGAGAATGATAACAGAATATATAGAATATACAAAACGAATGATGCACAATGCAATTGCTCACCACCTGCCGACCAATGCCCTGCCCGTCCCGAGCCGCGAGTAGTCCCCGAGCCGTGAGCAGTCCCCCCGCGACCGACCGACCGACTAACCCCTCCTGAGCATGATGTTATATGGTATGGAATAGCTCTTTGGACAGTTTGGGTCCTAGCTGTCCTAGCTGTGCTGTACTCCCAGCTTGTTATAAACCTGGCCGAGCAGGAGAAGCTCAAAAAGTCCTTGAACAGTCTGAGCACTACTTGGCAACAACTAAAAACATCAGCGTGTTATCAACATTCTTCTGGCACTAAATCCAAAACCACAGCACTATGCTAGCTACTATGAAGAAAATTAACTCTATCCCAGCCGAAACCAGGACACGTAGTCAGAAAATAATGAATTAAGAAAGGACCTTAAAACTGGCCTAGTCATTAGAAAAGCAAAGTCACTTAGCAGCGCAGAGAGAAATTTCAGAGAAACAGCATGACACAGAAAAAGGTGGTGACTAGAAAGGAAAAGGACGTATTATATGAACAAGTGAAAGGATTTGAATATATAATTCAGCAGGAATTCAAAGGAAATAGACAAACCCTAAAGGGGTCAGGCAGTAGCAAATATGAAGTAAAGATGAAACTCATGAATAAGATGATCATTATGCAAAAATTAAAAATAGATCCTCTAGCTGTAGGACAAAATGAAGTGTTAGATTGGGAGCCATTGGATGGCTTTTTGGATGATATGTATGAACGAGGAAAGAGACATGAGTGGGAACTTAGATGGCTATCCCAGGGGAAGGCAGCACTGAAAACTGCCTTTGCCATGCAGTAAAAGAAACATCCCCAGGGGATGTTAAACAAATCACTGCAAATCTCTGTCCTTTAAAAAAGAACACATCTTGGGATTAGAATGTTGTGCTGTGCAACAAAAGCATGTCAGCAGGCTCTGAAAGTGCAGCTGGGCTTGACCCTGGGTGCTCTGATCAAAAGGCAAGAGCAGCAATCAACCTTCAAGCCATGCGGTGTGGTGATGGTGACATCAGACATGAGTTTCCTCCCTGGGGCCCTCATTCTGGCCAAGTGAGAGCTGGGTAAATTCCTTTCACTACTGGATGAGATTCAGGCTTGTCTCCCTCCCTCTGGAGCACACCCTCATGCCCAGGTTTGATGAGGGAGAGGGGGCTTGCAGGACAGGGAGAGCTCTTTCCTCCAGCTTCTTCAAGCTATTCAGTCAAGTTTGAAATAACCAGCGGTCCACTGATTCAGAAGAAAGGTGTGCGACTTTTCCCTTTGTGTCAGGGGTGTTCACCTGAAGACAATTATAGCCACTTTTACCATCAAGGGGTGGTTGGTGTGTTGTGGGAGCCTGTAGTCCTACTGCTTTCTCCTCCCCATGTACAATGCCATGTCCCAGTGCTGAACCAGAATGAAACTGAAAGGGCTTTATGGAAAAGCCTGTGTTGCCCAGGGACCAGACCCAGGACTAGAAGTTAGAACTTTTGGCAACTGACACCAGCTTCAGACTTAGCAAATATCAACAACCATGATGTAAATAGTGCTACCACATGCCTGGGTGAGAGATTTCTGCTGGTTTGAAACCCCTCAGAAAGGCCTGTGCAGTACTTCTTTGCCTTGCCTCTCACCGTGTGACTGTCCGTCTGGACATCTGACAACGTCTCCACCACGTGCGCTGAGATCAGACATTGTCACACATGGTACATCAGATACTTCTTGGAAGAGTTAGACTGACTCAATGGGTGCACTTCAGCTGAAATGTGCCTGCAAAGCAGATCCGTTATGCTCCAGAAGCATCCTATGCTTCATAGCTGCTGAGGGTTTGTACATGTGGGAAACCCTGGGCAGGAGAGGGACTTAATTACGCTGTTTGTGTGTTACAATGGTGAAGAACCCCGATATAAATTCTTTTGACATGGAACCCTTTTGCTAGTGTTGTCTGTGCAAGTTCTCCAAATCAAATCTGTCATCCAAGACTTTCTGCTTGCTATGAACCAATCTATATGTATTTTTCTTCTCTTACTGGCTTGTTACAGCTGTCAGAGTAAGATCTCTTAATTTAGGTTTTTACTGAATTAGTATAAATGCAACATGTTATAATTATCACCATCCAAGATCTTATGAAGTAGATATATATCAGTATTTCTTGTTGATTAGCTGATTTTTAAAAAAAGTTTTAAATGTTGGGGTTCTGTGCGGAAAGTTGCATTGACAAGTAGGTTTTGACTGAAGCTGATTGTTAGAAGGAATTTTGTTTAGCTAAATATGGGAATTCAAATTGAAAAAACCCCACAGAATTGGAGGTAGTAATGCAACCTCCCCCTTAGACTAGTTATTTCTAGAGAGAAAGTCTGTGTACTGTAACCCAGACTCCTGAGCTGGGGAGTGAATGAGCACATAAATGAACTAAGCTCTTCCGTACCAGCTGCAGCTGTGATTGGCAGCTTTCATGTCAGGAGGCTATTGAATTCAACTGCAACAACCCATCACAGACTATCACTAAATAATTAGAGAAAAATGTTTCCATTGCCTTTTATTATCTTAAACTCCAGAGGTCACATAAGAACAGTTCGCATATTCTACAAGCTAATCATATCTGCTTCAGCTGCCATCAGTCTTAAAGCAGAGAAAAACAACCCTCAGTTGCTGCATTTCCTTCCTGGTTATGCTACTGTGATTCCACTGAAACCAGTAAGGGCCCAGTGAAGGTTAGGCTGGTGCAAGAGTAATGAAGAGGAGGTCAGAAACTAGGCTTTGGATAAATTGATTTTATTTCCTTCATAACGGTGAGCATTAAAATGCTCAAAAGAATACAATAATCTTCACAGAAAATGGGTATGGTGCATACTACCTGGAATCTCCTCAAAAGCTGCTGGTTGAAAACACAATCAGCAAGGACTGGGACACAGCTATCCCTCTGCTTTTTCTGCTGCTTGCTCCATCTTTTTCTATTTTATGAAATGCCAGAAGGTTTAGAAATCGGCAGTCAGAGGGATAGTCTTGACAATTAGGAGGTTTTAATATCTTCCTCAAAGACACTACCTACCTTGACAGGCTGAGAGAGTTGGGCTTGTTCAGCCTGGAGAAGAGAAGGCTGCGGGGAGACCTGGTTGAGGCCTTTCTGTACCTAAAGGGGGCCTATACGAAAGATGGGGAAAATCTTTTTAGTAGGGCTGGCTGTGACAGGACAAGGGATAATTGTTTTAAACTAAACCAGGGTAGGTTTAGACTGGATATAAGGAAGAAATTCTTTACAACGAGCGTGGTGAAACACTGGAACGGGTTGCCCAGAGAGGTAGTGAAGGCCCCATCTCTGGAAACATTCAAGACCAGGTTGGATGGGGCTCTGAGCAACCTGACCTGGTTAGCAATGTCCCTGATCACTGCAGGGGGGTTGGACTAGATGACCTCTAGGGGTCCCTTCCAACCCAAAACATTCTGTGATTCTATGATTCAGGAGCTTCAGAGAAGGATTTTCTTACTATGGGCAAATTCTGAAAGAAAGCAGACTCGGAGAAAGTCCACCAGGTTTTCATAGCTCCTCTTTATGTGTATCTGTATTACTTTTGGATTTACTTGTTTAAATTTTACCTCTGACCCAAGTGCTACTTTGCCATGCAGTAGATCCCAGGCTGGTATACCAGTTGAAATTGTCCCACTGCCCACAGGCTCTGGATGCAGGGGACAATGCTCTCCTTTCCTCTCTTTCCTCACTTTCATATCCTTCTTGGCCTTCTGGAACTCTTTTCACTTTTTATTTCACTCTTTTAAAGTCTTTCCTTCATGGGTTTTTGTGAGCTTTTATACATGTCTAGAGATGTGTAAGTTGAGTCCAACTGTGCAAGCCCCCAGCAGCAGAAGGACTCGAAATAGTGGTAAAGAAAGAAGTTTTCTAGATATATGGCAATAGTGGATGTCTGGAAATGGTGCGCAAAAATTGTAGTTCCAGAATGAATATAAGCTCCTAAGCACTGATGAAAAGAGAAACTGTCATGTCATAGGTACTGAAATCACATGGGAGCAGCTGTTTTTCTTCTCTGTGAGCTCATGTGACGCTGTGCCTTATCACAAATACTCATTCAAGCTAGGTCAGAGAGATCACTCTTGTCTGTGAAACACAGCAGGTCTTGTTGATTGATGCGTGGCCAATGGAGGAAACTTGGAACAGTGGCTTTGTCTATGCTTCCTTGTTTTTCACCTGAGAAACAGGGAGAATTACTGGAGTGAATTGTTTAGAACCAACTTTTAGGTAATAGGCAATATTTAGGGTCCCTACTGTATTAAATACTATATGCACATGTAGCAAGCAGTGATCACAGGTTCCAAAACCATAACAATCTAAGCACAGGAGACCACTGAAAAGATCCTTCTTTTTAATGACAGAGTTGTGATAACAGACAACAGGCTTGAAGCATCTTGCCCAAGTACTTGCCATTCTAGGGATAAACTCATCTACTTCTCATGCAGGAACCTTATCAACACAGAAACCACCACAAAAAGGCTGTTCCTCTGTGAAGAAGTCTGAGGAAGTAAATTACAGCAGTGTTATCCTTGCCTGAGTTGGAGGAGGAGGACTTTCTTCTCCTGAAAAAATAATTATGAATCTGTAAAAATAATACAGTTTTATTTTTCCTCATTTTTATGTAATGAATATTCAATGATATCAGCTGGGGAAAAAGCCCCCAAACCCTAGACCTCTCACCTGTCAGTATACAGCTGGCTTGAGAACAGTAAGAACAGATTTGCAATGACCTGCTCTTTGATCTGTTCAGATTAATATCCCTCTGCTAATGACTGGGGCTTTATCTGCATGAATAATATCTAGAAATGCTATTTATAAATTAGTATATAAACACTTTTGGGTTTTCTTTATTTCAGTCATTTTTCATACACAGAAGATTGTAAAGGCCCGGATATCAGAAATTCCTAGTGCCCATACCGTCAAATAACGAGACCTTCCTGTCTGCTAAAAGAACATAATGACACTGGTCTATCACAGGGAAAGGATTGCTGAGTTCAAAACACTAACTCAGGATTGCAGTGATTTATTGATACCTTAATGGGACATAATTAACCAGCAACTCAGTGAACTATACATTCAGGATCATATCAGAAATGCAACAGATAAACTACAATAATAAACACTTATGAAACATAAGGAAACACTTACAAACTTGTAGAGACCCTTCTATAGTAAATCCCAAGAAGGTCTAATCCAACCTGCACACACACATGCATGCATGCCCGGTTGCATGCACACACAGATGCTCACATGCCCCTGCCCTGCACAGACGCTGGGTGTCACAAACCTCCCAAGTCATTGGGGTCCCCTGAGGTGCTCACCGAGGGTGGGCTATGGCACCACCCCTACCCTGGGGTATGCAAGTGTGGTCTACAACTTCAATGTAGGCCTCCATGAATACTTTTTGAAGGGATCAACTCCAGGTACATAGAATTAAAAGATTAGATTAGGTCCTCAAAGCTGTGCAGTTTGGTACCAGTATCAGTGAGGCAAGTGAGGGTGGGAGGTCTCTGATTACATTTGCTGTCCCCTTTGAGAACACGTCTCCCACTGCAAAGTCTGGGGTGAGATTTCCTAATTTCAATGCTCCCTGCAGGTTTTGCAACCCATAAATCCCTGCTCTATGCTTTTATTGAACTTCACAAGAATGAAAAATAGAGAGAAACAAAGACAAACAAACAGAAAGGGAATTTGATTTTCTCAATTTTCCTCATTGCTTTTTCATTTCACGAGTGGAATTGCTTCATCAAGGAATTACTGGAGCGTAATCATCCTAATTTCTCCTCATTATTTAGGAAAGCAGAACAGCAGTGTGATTGGAGTGAGGAATGAGACTGTAATCTACCTGGGTTAATAACAACTGAGTTCTCTTCAATCTCTTTGTCTCTGTTCTGCTCTTTCCAGGGTGTCCAGCCTTGTACCTATCTCACTTCTCCACTGCTTTGATTAGCTGCCAAGAAAATCCTAAGTGCCGACTTGGCTGTCAGGCTAGCAACTTTAAGTGGGTGCTTGAGGTTGTCTTTTAACATACTATGCAAGTAACTTAAGTGGCTATATCATATTTCTTAGGCACTCTTCTACATTGTTAATGTGAACTGAATCTTGATTTATGGAGTATACCTCTAGCCCTCTACTTGCTTTGTTTGTAAGGAAATACTTGGCTTAGTGTAAAATTTTTGTTGTACAATATATAAAGTTAATCTGCACAGTGAATTCATACACTGAATCTCCTTTTGTGAAAAGGTAAAAGGATCTTAGGAAAATGAAACTAGAAAACAAAATGGTAGAAAAAAGCCCACTTCACAGAAGAATATGTTTTTCTTCCAAAAGAAATGTTTGAAAACCTATGCACAACTTCTGGAAAGGAGTGATAACATATTTTTATATTAAAACTGCATTAGTATTATATAAGTACACTTTGCTGTATGTAAGTAGAGTTAAATATGAAATACAGTACACCTGCTTTTGTCCTGTCTGGGAAAACTATTCTGTTTTGCAAGTGACACCAGTAACAAATGATGTACAAAAATAGCACATTAATTTGAAAATGTGAATTCAGGCAGATGCTCCCAGCATAAGGCAAATAAATGTGAATGGCTCTGCTATTTGTGGTACCAGCTTTATTTATCATTTGATACTGACATCAGTGAGCACTGTGGTGAGTACACCTCTATCAGGTTAGTTTGTGAGAGAAGATCTGGGGTGTCTTTTGTTATAAAATATAAAGTTTCACCGAAGCTTTCAACTGAAAAATTTCAGATGGTTAAAGGGAGAAAATATCATGGCTTGACAGAAGTAAAAGATAATCAAACAAATTGATGTACTCTAAATGTCAGTCACATTAATGCAATCTCTTCCCTCTTCAGTGGGAAATTTAACTTCACTTACACATTAAATCAAGCTAAGATTGCCAGGCCTGGAGCTGGAAGCACTGGTGGTTTCATTCGTTCCTGTGCTGGAGGCAGCACCAGATAGACGGGTAGTCTGAGGGGGGTGCAGAGCTCGGGCTATTGCTCTGAGAGCTGTGCTCTGGTGCCCTAACTGAGCAGCCTGTCAAGTGTGCAGGAGGTCTGGCAAGACACAGTGAAGGCAAAGTGCAGTTCCTTGAATGGCTTGAGGAAAAGGTGTGGGGCTTAAAGCAGTAATCAAGCCTTGACATACAGAAGAGTTAAATGATTCCCTGGTTTAGCACTGTGATTTCTGTTTGCATCTCTGAAAATCCCTGCTGATCTCAGTGATATATCTAATTTTTCATCGTATTTTATTCTTGTGTTTTCTCAGTTTGCTTCTCATTAAAGACTCTGACCTGAAAGGTAAAAATAATCTCAGATTTATAGGTAGTTGAGCAAGGTCTTTAAAATGCTTTCATTACTCAAAGTGACCTGAATTTATAGCTTGCTCAAACCCTAGTGCCGCTTTTCCTAAGATTTTCTGTTTTTTAAGTCCTTAATCTTG
The DNA here is from genome assembly GCA_034008185.1 of Gorsachius magnificus. NCBI lineage: Eukaryota > Metazoa > Chordata > Aves > Pelecaniformes > Ardeidae > Gorsachius > Gorsachius magnificus. The sequence continues at coordinate 28,002,989 of CM067109.1, read as the reverse complement.
GATTTAATTTGGAGAGATGATCTTTATGACAGAAGAATATTGGCTGTTCCTCCTTGTGGAGGAGCACGGTGGGAGGTGTGCAACTGGCCCAATTCTCCCAGAGGTAACTGGAGCGGGTCTGTGGTATCTGTGGGCAGGGTAAATGTGGTGGTGGTAATTCAGAAAGATTTAGTGTCAGACTTCTGAAGTAAAGTTTACCTCTTGCTCGCAGGGTACCTGTGCTTTCCTATAGCAGTTATGGCTAACGATAATGCCTGCAAAGCTCCTTCTGACAATACAGTTAGAAGAGCGAAGTACATACTCTACAGAAAATAGCTCTTCTCCCATCTTCCTTCAAAAACCAGGGGTGGCTGGTAAAGGCAATTCAGTGTTCCTAGTGAGAATGAATTGAAGGTCCTAAAAAAATATACAGAAAACATACAAAAGAGCACGAGAATAAGGATCTGGCTCTACTTTGGTGCAGGATATGAAACTAACAGGAGAAGATGTGATGTAGATCTCTGTCTTTCATCTTCTATGTATGAGTATAAAAAAAGGCCATGAGAAGTTGTGATATCTGGAAAGACACAAAACAAATCAGGAAAAAACATCATGGCAGATTTTAAAGAAAATCAAGTTCGTAAAATATGAAACCACTACATACTCTTGCAAGTGATGATCAAGTGTAATTTGGGATAGGATCTCTTCTGAAAACAGGTTGTTCTTATGTCAATACTTAGCTACAAATATTCAACAACTACATGTCTCTCATATTAGTGGTGCAGCCATTTCCCAGACAAATATCAATGGGTTTACCAAAAAGTTACCTATGGATGAAGAGGACATGACTTGGCCTAAATCCTGCACACAATCACAAGTCTTCTGGTGTGAGGCCTGGTGCGCAAAGGAAGTAAGCTCCTTGAAGAAAACTGTGGTTATTTTCATTTAGTTACATAGCAATATTCATTCACTTGTGTCACAGCAGAACTAAAATCCCAAGTGACTGTGCCTTTGCTGATGCTATCTGCAGCCATTACACTGGTTATCCAAACCAACCTCACAGTGAGGACAGCAGAGCCATTGTTACTCCCATATTTAGGTTTCCTTTGAAGGAGCATCAGAGCATCGGTGCAGACACATACCTGATGACCAGGACTGTGATGTTCACCTGAGAAGTCAAGTGAGCTAAAACCCATTGAGCACAGTGCCATGCAATTTGAGAAGAAACACCTGGAATGAAAATACGCAGTTGAAAAGGCATACAAATAAAGGGAATGCCTGCCTTAATCTACATGGCATCATCAACAGAGTGGCCTAGTTCTTACTATTACTATTTACGAAAATCTCAGAGCAGCTCAAATGGCAGCAAGGAGTCTTGCTTGTAGTTTGTCATTCCTAAAGTTTCATGCTTGGATTCAGGTTTTGCAGATAATCCTCCCTTAAGATGTGCTTGCATTTCTTCACCATCCATCTTTGTTTGGTGTACTGAGCTCCATCTCACTTTCCTGTTTCAGATCACCCTGCAAACATTACAAAGAGATGTGTCCTGGTTTCGGCTGGGATAGAGTTAATTTTCTTCACAGAAGCTAGCATAGTGCTGTGCTTTGGATTTAGTACTAGAAGAATGTTGATAACATGCTGATGTTTTTAGTTGTTGCCAAGTAGTGCTCAGACTGCTCAAGGACTTTTTGAGCTTCTCCTGCTCGGCCAGGTGCAAAACAAGCTGGGAGTACAGCACAGCTAGGACCCAAACTGTCCAAAGAGCTATTCCATACCATATAACGTCATGCTCGGGGGGGGGGTTGGTGGGTCGGTAGGTCGCTGCTCGGGTACTGATCGCTGCTCGGGACGGGCTGGGTATCGGTCGGCGGGTGGTGAGTAATTGCATTGTGCATCATTCGTTTTGTATATTCTGTATATTTTGTTATCATTCTCATTATTACTATTATTATTATTTTCTCTTATTAAACTGTCTTTATCTCAGCCCTCGGCTCTAACCTTTTTTCCCCTTCCCAATTCTCTCCCCCATCCCACTGAGGGAGGGGGGGGGGAGTGAGCGAGCGGCTGCGTGGTGCTTAGTTGCCAGCCGGGTTAAACCACGACAGTCCTTTTTAGCGCCCAACGTGGGGCCTGAAGGGCTTGAGATAACGACAGAGTAACCAGAGTATATTAAGGAATTTATATCTGTTAAATAGTTGTGGGTTGCAATTTGATTCATTTGTTCTTCATCTTAGCTTATCCGATCTGCACCATGCTCCCTCCTTTGCTGTACTTGTTAAAAGTTGGTGTTGGTTTTTGCAGTTTGTTATGCTCTGCGGTGACCAGACATGTTTTGCTTGGGAAACTTGTTATTAAAACAATGACCTTGAGCTTTATCTGGTATTTGGGTTTCATGTCGAAGTCTGTACTGCACTTTGGGTACCACCTTGCGGGGAATATTAGCAATTATACATGGGACTCTGAAAAGTTTGTTCTGGAGGAAATACAGAATGGCACTTTTTCTGCCTTCTTTGATGATGTTTCCTCCTTCACTACAATAACTTTTCAGTATCTTGAGCATCCTTGGATAGTTAAGGTATATCTATTGATATCTATTTGGAATATTGTTTCAGTTTTGTCCAAAGTTTGTAAGCAACTTAATAATACCATCCAGATGTCTGCCCCAGGGCTGGATAGTTATGAGTGGAAGGGTATTTGGGGTAGTATGGGTAAATGCCTAGAACGATGGGCACCTCCAATGTTTTGGAAATTCACTCCTGAACAAGTGCAGAATCCTGAAAAACTAGTAGAGTATTTGGAAAAGGTATGCTGTCACCCTGGCAATTCTAAGCAAACACAAATCACTGCAATGTGCTGGGGCCTGGCCCATGCTTACCGAACCCTGTTCAACATGATTCAACACATCCAAAGGGAACAGAAAGTCTCTGGATCTGATGATAAGGCCACAGCCACTGCAGCTACTCCAACCCCGGCCACAGCCACTGCAGCTACTCCAACCCCAGCCACAGCCACTGCAGCTACTCCAACCCCGGCCACAGCCACTGCAGCTACTCCAACCCCAGTGATATGCACTGCGGCTACTCCAACGAACCAACCCGTGCCAGTATCAGTCGCCCCTATACAAAAGAAGAAATCTTGGAAGCGAAAGTCAACTCGTTTAGAAAGGGAGGATGAAAAAGCGGGGCCATCACAAGGGGAGGAGGAAGAGCTCATAAACGAGACAGAAACCACCAGATCCCTATCCTTGAGTGAGCTGCGAGATATCCGTAAAGATTTCAGCCGTCGTCCAGGTGAGCTCATTGTCACCTGGCTACTCCGATGCTGGGATAATGGGGCCAACAGCCTGGAACTGGAGGGTAAGGAAGCCAAGCAACTAGGATCCCTTTCTAGGGAAGGGGGCATTGACAAAGCAATTGGAAAAGGGACACAAATCCTCAGCCTCTGGAGGCGTCTACTGTCAGCCATGAAGGAAAGATATCCCTTCAAGGAAGATGTCGTATGTCGCCCAGGTAAATGGACCACTGTGGAGAAAGGCATCCAGTACCTGAGGGAATTGGCTGTCCTGGAGGTGATTTATAGTGACCTGGACAATGACCAGCTGCCCAAAGATCCAGATAGTGTCCAGTGCACACGATCCATGTGGCGGAAGTTGTTACGTAGTGCACCAACATCATTTGCAAACACATGGGCAATGATGAGCTGGGAAACTGGACGGGGACCAACAGTGGATGAAATGGCTGGCCAGCTCCGCGAATATGAAGAAAGTATCTCTTCCCCCTTTGTTTCGGCTGTGGAGAAACTGTCCCAAAAGTTTGAACGACTCGAAAAGCATATGTCCTACTCCCCTCCTGTACAGACCAGTATCTCAGCCATCAGAAGTAAGCGCCCTTCTGCTCAAGAGAAAGAATATCGAGGGTACACACCACGGGGCACTCTATGGTTTTACCTGCGTGACCATGGAGAGGACATGAGGAAATGGGACGGAAAACCTACCTCGGTCCTAGAGTCACGGGTACGTGAGTTGCAAAGAAAAACAAACACAAAAGGGGCTCTTCCAGGAAACTTGTTGCTCCAATTTCCAGAGACTGGGACGACGGTAGTTTTTTCAGACAAAATAGAAGGGCTGATCTTAATTCTGATTGTGATGAAGGAACTTCTGACTCATACATACAAACCATGAGCAACAGTGACCAGGATTAGAGGGGCCCTGCCTCCAGCCAGGTGGAGGAAAGGGACAACAGGGTTTACTGGACTGTGTGGATTCGATGGCCTGGCATGTCAGACCCACAGAAGTATAGAGCTTTAGTAGACACCGGTGCACAGTGTACTCTAATGCCATCAAGCCATATAGGGGCAGAATCCATTTGTATTTCTGGAGTGACAGGGGGATCTCAAGAGCTGACTGTATTGGAGGCCGAAGTGAGTCTAACTGGGAATGAGTGGCAAAAGCACCCCATTGTGACTGGGCCAGATGCTCCGTGCATCCTGGGCATAGACTACCTCAGGAGAGGGTATTTCAAGGACCCAAAAGGGTACCGGTGGGCTTTTGGTATAGCTGCATTGGAGGCAGAAGAAATTAAGCAGCTGTCTACCTTGCCTGGTCTCTCAAAGGACCCTTCGGTTGTGGGGTTGCTGAGTGTTGAAGAACAACAAGTGCCAATTGCCACCACACAAGTGCACAGGCGACAATATCGCACCAATCGAGACTCCCTGATTCCCATCCATAAGCTGATTCGTCGACTGGAGAGCCAAGGAGTGATCAGCAAGACTCGCTCACCCTTTAACAGTCCCATATGGCCAGTGAGAAAGTCTGATGGAGAGTGGAGACTGACAGTAGACTGTCATGGCCTGAATGAAGTTACGCCACCGCTGAGTGCTGCCGTGCCAGACATGCTAGAACTTCAATACGAACTGGAGTCAAAGGCAGCCAAGTGGTATGCCACAATTGATATTGCAAATGCTTTCTTTTCAATCCCTTTGGCAGCAGAGTGCAGGCCACAGTTTGCTTTCACTTGGAGGGGCATCCAGTATACCTGGAATCAACTGCCCCAGGGGTGGAAACACAGCCCTACCATTTGCCATGGACTGATCCAGGCAGCACTGGAACAGGGTAATGCTCCAGAACATCTGCAATATATTGATGACATCATTGTGTGGGGCAATACAGCAGAAGAAGTTTTTGAGAAAGGGAAGAAAATAGTCCAAATCCTTCTGAAAGCCGGTTTCGCTATAAAACAAAGTAAAGTCAAAGGACCTGCACAGGAAATCCAGTTTTTAGGAATGAAATGGCAAGATGGACGTCGTCAGATTCCAATGGATGTGATCAACAAAATAACAGCCATGTCTCCACCAACTAGCAAAAAGGAAACACAAGCTTTCTTGGGCATTGTGGGTTTTTGGAGAATGCATATTCCAAATTACAGCCAGATTGTAAGCCCTCTCTACCAAGTGACCCGGAAGAAGGATGATTTCAAATGGGGCCCTGAACAACGACAAGCCTTTGAACAAATTAAACGGGAGATAGTGCATGCAGTAGCCCTTGGACCAGTCCGGGCAGGGCAAGATGTAAAGAATGTGCTCTACACCGCAGCCGGGGAGAATGGCCTTACCTGGAGCCTTTGGCAGAAAGCACCAGGGGAGACTCGAGGCCGACCCCTAGGGTTTTGGAGTCGGGGATACAGAGGATCTGAAGCCAACTATACTCCAACTGAAAAAGAGATATTGGCAGCATATGAAGGGGTTCGAGCTGCTTCAGAAGTGATTGGTACTGAAGCACAGCTCCTCCTGGCACCCCGACTGCCGGTGCTGGGCTGGATGTTCAAAGGGAAGGTCCCCTCTACACATCATGCAACTGATGCTACGTGGAGTAAGTGGGTCGCACTGATTACACAACGGGCTCGAATAGGAAACCTCAGTCACCCAGGAATCTTGGAAGTGATCATGGACTGGCCAGAAGGCAAAGATTTTGGAGTATCACCAGAGGAGGAGGTGGTGCGTGCTGAAGAAGCCCCATTATATAATAAACTGCCAGAAAATGAGAAGCAATATGCCCTGTTCACTGATGGGTCCTGTCGTCTTGTGGGAAAGCATCGGAGGTGGAAGGCTGCTGTATGGAGTCCTACAAGACAAGTCGCAGAGACTGCTGAAGGAGAAGGTGAATCAAGTCAGTTTGCAGAGGTGAAAGCCATCCAGCTGGCTTTAGATATTGCTGAAAGAGAAAAATGGCCAGTGCTTTATCTCTATACTGACTCATGGATGGTGGCAAATGCTTTGTGGGGGTGGTTGCAGCAATGGAAACAGAACAACTGGCAGCGCAGAGGCAAACCCATCTGGGCAGCCGCATTGTGGCAAGATATTGCTGCCCGGGTACAGAACCTGGTTGTAAAGGTATGTCATGTAGATGCTCATGTACCCTAGAGTCGGGCCTCTGAAGAACATCAAAACAACCAGCAGGCAGATCAGGCTGCTAAGATTGAAGTGGCTCAGGTGGATCTGGACTGGCAACATAAGGGTGAATTGTTTCTAGCTCGGTGGGCCCATGACACTTCAGGGCATCAAGGAAGAGATGCAACATACAGATGGGCTCGTGATCGAGGGGTGGACTTAACTATGGACGCTATTGCACAGGTTATCCATGAATGTGAAACATGTGCTGCGATCAAACAAGCCAAGCGGTTAAAGCCTCTCTGGTATGGAGGACGGTGGCTGAAATACAAATATGGAGAGGCCTGGCAGATCGATTATATCACACTCCCACAAACCCGCCATGGCAAGCGCTATGTGCTCACCATGGTGGAAGCGACCACCAGATGGTTGGAAACATACCCTGTGCCCCATGCCACTGCCCGGAACACTATCCTAGGCCTTGAAAAACAAGTCCTGTGGCGACATGGCACTCCAGAAAGAATTGAGTCAGACAACGGAACTCACTTCCGAAACAGCCTCATAGACAAATGGGCCAAAGAGCATGGCATTGAGTGGGTCTATCACATCCTCTATCATGCACCAGCCTCTGGGAAAATTGAACGATACAATGGACTGTTAAAGACTACACTGAAAGCAATGGGTGGAGGAACATTCAAACATTGGGATACACATTTAGCGAAGGCTACCTGGTTAGTCAACACTAGAGGATCTGCCAACCGAGCTGGCCCTGCCCAATCAAACCTCTTACGTAATGTAGAAGGGGATAAAGTCCCTGTAGTGCATGTAAAAAATATGCTGGGGAAGACAGTCTGGGTTACTCCTGCCTCAGGTAAAGGCAAACCCATCCGTGGGATTGCTTTTGCTCAAGGACCTGGCTCTACTTGGTGGGTGATGCGGAAGGACGGGGAAGTCCGATGTGTACCTCAAAGGGATTTGATTTTGGGTGAAAATAGCCAATGAACTGAATTGTATAATGTTAATTGCTGTGTAATATAGTATGTCATCATTTTTACTATTGCTGTATGTCATATCAATGGTATAGCAGTAACGATCACCCAGATTAAGAAGAATGAATTTTGAAGAAACTGAGGAAGTACAGCGGATGGAACCAGAACTGACTTCAGCAAGCAAAAACCCAACACCAGACCCCATCTCTCCTGCCCTGAAAGACTGTTACAACAGATGGAGCCCAAAACTGTGGACTAAATGAACCCAATGGACATTTCAGAGGGATGGTCCATAGACTAAGGGAATGATATCTGTGTATGTACCAAAAAGATGAGAAAATGGTGGTGATTAATTGGAATGTATTGTAAGGGTAGGACCTAAGCATGACGTAAATGGTATAGAATAAGGGGTGGAATGTCCTGGTTTCGGCTGGGATAGAGTTAATTTTCTTCACAGAAGCTAGCATAGTGCTGTGCTTTGGATTCAGTGCTAGAAGAATGTTGATAACACGCTGATGTTTTTAGTTGTTGCCAAGCAGTGCTCAGACTGCTCAAGGACTTTTTGAGCTTCTCCTGCTCGGCCAGGTGCAAAACAAGCTGGGAGTACAGCACAGCTAGGACCCAAACTGTCCAAAGAGCTATTCCATACCATATAACATCATGCTCGGGGGGGGTTGGTGGGTCGGTAGGTCGCTGCTCGGGTACTGATCGCTGCTCGGGACGGGCTGGGCATCGGTCGGCGGGTGGTGAGCAATTGCATTGTGCATCATTCGTTTTGTATATTCTGTATATTTTGTTATCATTCTCATTATTACTATTATTATTATTTTCTCTTATTAAACTGTCTTTATCTCAGCCCTCGGCTCTAACCTTTTTTCCCCTTCCCAATTCTCTCCCCCATCCCACTGAGGGAGGGGGGGGGGGAGTGAGCGAGCGGCTGCGTGGTGCTTAGTTGCCAGCCGGGTTAAACCACGACAAGATGTTTGACTCTTATTTAAACCTTCTCGATCAGCAGATCACCTTGTGTCAGTGCTTCCCTGGGATTAGTTATCTAAAGAGCTAAGTACATGCTTAAAAAAATATCCTGACCTCAAAACCAGCCACTCTCTGTTTAAAAGTATTTGGTTTATTATGTGGCAAGTCCTGATGCATGTACTACATATTTAAGAGGTCAGAACAACAAAACCGTCTTTCTTCTTCCATTTCTCTCACTTTGATAACAGTGTGCTTGGAGTAGACTATGTGATATCATTTCTTATTTCCTTTATATGCAGCTTTTCCTCTTTCTGTCATCCAAAAATGATTTAAAAAAAATCTAGAAAAGGTGGACACAAATTTAGGAAGGCTGCTGAGGTTGGATACTCTGGTTTACCTATTGTTACTTGATTACATATTGTTATTTTTATTGGTATTACTGATATTACACTGTCTTTAGTGGGTGGTTGGTGATCTACAAATAATGGAAAGGAAAGTAAAAAACCCTAAAAAATGATTCCTAGCCAAACAGCACACAATCTAAGCTAATGTACTGGCCAGAATGAATTTTACTTTATATATTTTTAAAATGGTTAAATTTCAAATAAATGGTTCCTTTAATTTTAAAAATTTTACAAAGCAAACCTTACTAAAGATGTCAATATTTGCAGCTATTCAAATTCAAGTAAAATCCCGTCTAAACAGTATGCGTAGATATGAGTTTACCTTTCATTTGAGAAAGAGTGAAAATTAAATACAAAAGCGAGCACCTATCTCCACCTGTTAAACTAGTCACAAAAATATTATCTACTACATGAATATTCATTTCTTACATCCCTGCTGATGAACTAATAGTTTGATATTGTGCAGGCTTTTAGCCTCTTTCATGCTTTTTCCATCTCTGTCAATGTGGGTCATTTAGTAGTTTAGTATCTAAAATGGCAATATGTATATATTAAAATTAGACAGTTTAAATTTACCTGATGTGAGGTGAATTAAATAAACATGTGCAAGCTAGGTCTTATTTTGATATTGTAGGATTTTATACCATTCCAAGTCCAGCAATTAAATGGTGTTTCTTGATACTTCATATTCTTTATAACCGAGCTCAGAACCAGCTCTTTTGCATTATACAGAAGAGCTCTGGAAAGCTGTCTTTCCCATTTCTTTCAGGCTTTATGGTGGAGTTATGCAGTTAACTGCATTGATAGATGAGGGTTTTTTTAGGATTTTCTCTTTCTTACATAGGAGACCACTGGGAAGAGACCTCCTTTTACACTGGTTCACACAGCAGGATTACTGGGCATGAAAAGTAAATTCTAACTCATTAAAGTGGGTAACAACTAGTTCTTTCACGCACATAGTCTGCAGGGAAGGTTTACGAATTTGTTTGTACATGTCTGTTTAAGGTACATGTTTCTGTCTACAGAGAGATCAGAGAACATTCAAAGCTTTCAGGTACATTTCCCTTGAAAATAAGGGCAATTCAGCCAAGTGCTGGAACCTACCTTTCAATTCTTAAAGCCTGTAGGAGGTTTTTCAGAAGTTGAGGCAGGATGAGATCTATGTCAGAAGAGGGAAACATGCATAGAAATCTCCTTTTTTCCCCTTAAAACTTTTTTTTTTTTTCAGTAACAATGTACTCTCCATTCTGATTTTTGGAAAATCTGTTTTCATTTTGGTTCAGGAAAAAAAATTAATCAAGATACTTTGAAATTCTGCTGGGAGACACTGTTGCAGAAAACTGTTCAGGCCATTTGAACATGTTATTCTGAATTATGTCATGATACATAAAGCACTTTAATAAATACCCTTGAAAACAAAGACCACTCCTAAATGAAAGTCTGGAGGTAAACCAAGTTCAAAATAACCTTTTTAGATATCCCTTGAGTTTCTTTGAAATATTAAAAAAATTCTGGCAAAAAAAGAGACACAATAAAGCAATTTGATTCTGTTTTCTGAAATCTGGCAATTCTAGGTTTTGATTTCTAGTCCTAGTTTAAACTAATGAAAATATTTACCTGCTAGGGTAGGAAAATTCTTTATATTCATTATGTTTACTAACTGATGGTTTTCAAATTTTATTTTTCATACAGAAATTCTTCTATGCGGATCTTAGCATGGATCCTTCTCTGTCGACTCTGAAATCTCTGGTAGGATTCCAGTTTATTTTGACTTTTCACCTGCATCTTTTTCTGCAATCTGCCTTCCCAGAAGCTCTTGTCACTGTGAGGACATGACTGAAAAAAAGAGTAAGTCTGCTTTAATCCACTGGTTTTGGTTGCTTGGTTATCTCTGTGTTGTCAGGTGCTTGTTCATGTTTCTCTCTGGGTGCAGGCTTTTTCATTTATCAAAGCTCATTTTATTGCCTTCTGTTCCTGCTGCTTTCATCACTATGGCAGCTGAATGTTTTGTTCAATTGAGTTCTACTCTTTACTGCTACCTGCAAATTTGTCCAGAGGAGCACCATGAAACAAAGGCACAGATCGCAGCATCTGAGATCTACTTGTTTGTAAGAACAGTATATTTTTATTAACAGTTTAACTACTAGCCACTAGCAAACATTTCAGCATTACTTCATTATAGAAGAATATTGAGATGCAGCGGCTCTAAACCCACAATTGCTACTGTTGTGGAAGCCGACTTGTGCAATATAGAAAATATTTTTAATTAAACAGAATGCATTGCGGCCTGGGAAGTTGTATAAGTATTTATTACAAATAAAGCAGGTTAATTAGCTGAAGGGAACCAATGAAAACACAGAAAGAGTGTGTGTGTTTCATAGGATTTACATTTATTCCAGGGTTTATAAATGTAAGGAAAAACTGTGGCTTTCAGCAGTGTTTGTGACCATGCCAATCAGGGCGATGGGCTTTGTCATCATTCTAGCGTGATTTTTCAGTATTTTTCAGGCTTATCAAAAACATTTGTCAAAGTGGAACTTGTTGATAAAGACAAGTTGAGCAATGATACATTTTTATGTTAAAATGAAGGGGGGGCTGCCACTTGGCAAAATGCATGAAAACAGCCAGAGCAGAGAAAGGCTTGAATATTTGAATGGAAGGAGGTTTGTTCCTATTACAGGTGCAATGGACACGAAGGACTTCAGTTCCCATTCCCTTGCAGTACATCCTATCTTCCTCCTGGCATTTTGCACAGCCTTTGTGCACAGGGAAAGGGAAGACACTGAGAGCACAGTCTGTGCCAAAGCAAATCTAGGAAGGTCCGTGGTCTGAGCTGTCGCCCCTTCCCACCTCCGCATTGCAGAAATTCTTTGGCTGCAGAAGCTGCTTGTCAGTCAGCTCCACTCCCTTTGAATCCCATGCTTTCTGGGAACTGGAGCTCTTATCGGGTGTCTGCAACAGCTTTCTTACGTATTCCGCTTGGTGACAGGCCTGTAAATAGAAATTTTTTTCTGAAGCGAACATAGTGCTGTAGAAATATGTCAGCATGACACGTGGAGAAACTGAAGCTGCCCTGGTGACCCCCACCGTTGGTATAGCCATGATGGCATGGGTAGGACTTTTGTCCTGCTCCAGAAGTCCTGCCTCTCTCCATGCCTCTGGAGACTGTTGTTGAACAGGAGCAACTTCCCAACCATTTGCATTTGTGTGTGTGGAGGCCCACCTGACTTCCAGCAATGTAAAATTGCAGTGGCCACCTCATTTTGAATGCCCTGCCCCATGCATTCAGGACTTCAGACCAAAGCAGACACCTGTGGAAGGTTCTCTGCCTCAAATTTCACATTAATGCTGACATTTGCACAATGGGAATCCATGAGAAAGATTTTTTGCCTAACTACCTATTTTTGCCTGGCCAGCTATCCAAAATGGCTATTCAATTCCCCAGAGCAATGGATTTCTACTTCTATTGCTTCTTATGCCTTTGCCACTCCAAGATTTCTCCAATGCCCCATCTGTGAATGAATATTGAGGGAGGAGAAATGTGTACAAGCAGCTGCAAGGTTACCCCTCTATCAGCATGAAATATGGGTCCCCCTCCTTGCCTGACTCACATGAGCACTGCATTGCACTGAGTCTGGTGAGTGGGTGGTGGTGGGGAATGTGAGTTTAGGTAAAACCTAATTGCTTTATTTTGTATGAAAGCTTATGGTAGCCCTGAATAATTTGGCATTTTGTTCTCTGCAAAAGCAAGACCACAATTACCTCTGAGATTATGAAGCTATTTTCTGTTTGGTCCTGAGTGGCTGTTCTCACAGTGCCAATCAGGAAAAAAGAAGTTATTTTTTTTATACAGACAGCCCCCAAACAAATTTTGGAAGTAGAATAAAGAAGAAAATACTGGTTAATATTTTTTCTTTTTTGAGTATTTTTAGTAGGGCTTATCCTGATTGAGCATCTATGCTCTTCATCACTGTCTGCTTCACTGGTATCAATTCTTAATAGAATTTATTTAATCCTACTCGTTTTGTTTGCCCTCTGATGCCTTTTCTCCCTGCTGATCCCTCAGCTCCACAATGAGTCTATGATTTTTATCTGACTGCTGAAAATGGGAATACTCATGTTCCTCAGTGTATACTGGCATGGATCCTCATTCTGATTCCTGAATCAGTCAGGACCATAACCTGTGCAGAACAAAAGGTGCCCCAAACTTGCTGTGGGCAAGAAAGCAGCATCTACCCAGGTCATCTACTTCTTCCAGTCTCTCTTGAGCTTTCACATGCTGTGCGTGACCCAGAACCCAGTTCTACTGGAAGATGCTGAAGGTGGCACTTAGGTTACAATGACCACACCTACCAAGGTGCTGTGGGAGAAAATAAAATTCTTCTGGAGTGCTAGCTGGACTTCAACATTATAGGAACCTCACTGGAGTTTCTGAAAAGGCCTCTGATGCCCAGCAGTTGGGCTTGCAAATTGAGTTTTGTTGATTACATTAAACTCTGAAATAAAAGAAAGTGACTCCTACGAAGGCAAAGCCAAGTTATGCTACTTGTCGTTGGGTCTGGAAGTTAGGAGAGAAACCTTTCCTGGTAGTTCAATGCATTCATGTTTTCTCTCTTAAATGTGCTGTTACATTCCATGTTCAAATACATTTTCATTTGTTTGCTTTTGTTTTACATTTAGATGCTTCTTTGAGTTTAAATCTAATAGACTCTTTCTATGTCAGTGACAGCATCTATATTTAAAAGCAAAATACCTCTTGAAGGCAATTGTTTGGTGGAGAGATTGTAGATAGAAATAGAGCACAGAAATAAGCTGCAGATATTTTTGGTTTTGATTCTTTTTTTTTTTCCTCTAAAAAGCTATGTTTCGTCTGAATGGACATGCATAAAAATCTGATTAAAATTGGTTCCACTTCTTTGAAATGTCCTGTAAGAATAATTCTGACAAAGTTGACATTTTATATGCTCCTATCATGACTTAGGAAAGATAATAAAAATAAATTCTCTACTATAGTCACTATAAAACCTGGTATGAGATGAACATTACATTTGATGTAGATACACTAGTACGGTGCCAGTAAGAAGAGAACAGGACTCTGTCACATACTCCTTTTACTTCCACTTGGCTAAATTTTCAGCTGCCTTGTAGGCTGACAATATTCTTTCCTAATATCTTTTTTGGTGGAAAAGCTGAACTTTTAATCATTTGTCAGATTAACCCAAAATGAATGTTTTCATTGATTTTTTTTCCCAGTCAATGAGCTGAAAAAGGACTCAGTTATTCACCAGAAGAAACTACACCCTGCCAGCCTTCATCTTTGCAGGTGAGTTCATGAAGCACAAGCTGTACAAATCTCATTCTTTCGGGTGAGCTCCCATTACACGTCTGAATTGGTCTGACAAGCTGTTCACATCAAGGTAATCCAATGCTCTCATCTTAAGGGAAATTGCTGAATCTGTCTCCGGCCAGACCAAATATTTCAAAAGAAATCCCACGTTCATCACATCATTACTGCTACAATGCTGGTTTTTGGTTTTTTTTTTAGCTCCTAAGCCACCTTTAATCAAAATTTTTTGCATGTCATCATGCTGGATATCTCCCCTTCACCTCAGTTTTGAGTAGCTACTTACATGTAACCATAACAGCCAGGACAAATACATCACTGCTGAAGTCGCCTCAAGAACAAACTAACATTGAGCCTTGATTTACGTTGTAAGATCGACAATGGGATCCATGTTTCCATATTGTAATAAACCCTGATGACTTAAGGCTGAAGTTTTTGGAGCTCGAAGAACATTAAAAGGCCTATGTCCTCTGAGAAACAGAGTAGCCGAAGGTAACATTTGAAAAAGCACCTCAGCATTTTAGGACCCTGAGATTGACTGATTTTAAGATTTATCACAAAATTAATTTGAGATATTTGTCCTGGATGCTGTATATAGATTTCATAATCAATATGAAACAAAGATTTCAAAATTTTTATTCACAAATGGATGCTTTATAGCTGTGCAACTAGATTCCTTCACACTGTAGGGCAAAAGGACCACAAGTAGAAAGTTCATGTATGTCACCTACAGCATTGCCATGGTCTATCTGAGGTTTCACAGGCGACGCTCTGGAGAATGCTGGCCCAGCAGGGGTCCAGCCCAATTTTGCATGAAAACCTTCTCTTGAGGAAAAAGCATCCTACAAGTATTCCTTTATCTGAGGAGACCCAGCAGAGAAGAAACTTTATTCATGGGAAGTTCTGACAAGTGTAAGCTTCTTGTCAGGTCTTTACACAGATTACTAACTTCAGATAATGTATTCAGACACTTCTGACTTCCTTCCTAAAGAGAAATCTGTTAGTTATTTTCACAAGTTAATGATTAAAGGGCGCCTATTTCATATTAAAAGTCTTCTTATAACTTCAGAAAGTTCCCAGAAATCTTGCATATGGTATGAAACATAAATGAGAACACTGCATTCACATGAAAAAAATTGTAGCTAGTGATGGCTGAAAACAATGAAAAAAAAATCACAAAATACTTTAAATGTCAAGGTGACTTGAATTTCAGAGTGTTCTGTCCTTTATTCATTTTTTGAAGTTTTTACAAAGTACTTTTCCTCCAACCTGTTTTTATTACCAACTGCAATAAAATGAAGGCTATCAAAAGAACAGAAGTCTCCTTTTAATTTTAATTTCTTTTTTCTCGTGCCATTCCATTTCTTTTAAAATATTCTCCAACTTCTGAAATTCCAAAGTGATGGAAATACAAAAAATGTTTTTTTTTTTTTTTTTTTTTCTTTTTCCCTTCTTTGATAGCCTGTATTCATCCCAGTCCCAAGATATTTTGTAACAATTCCAGACTAGCAAGAGAAAATAGGAGAGGAAAAATAAAATTAAAAAAAAAAAAAAGGTTTTAGTCTTTTTCTTGTGTTCAATTCATAAAAAGAAAGAGGGAAATACATGAAAACGCCAAAATTTTGACATTTAATTTTTATTTTCAATACCAATGAAAACCGGGAGCATTAAAAGCAAAACTAAATAAAACCCCTGCAAGCATTTGATGTGGTTCTTGAATTACAAAAAAGGCCACTTTTGGTCAGGCAAACAGAGCCGGGGGTAAACATCTGACTGGCTTCAGTTGAAACACCTGCACAACAGTAAATCTGTTCTGCTGGAGAGTACATTTTCCCCATGAATACGGGGTGGCAATCATATCTCCTCTCCTTGCTTCAAGCTTTCCATGCGAGGTATTAGTCTGATGCAAGGCTGTGCACCTGACCTTGGTTGCTATGGCAACCGCTTGTGCACGGCAGTGACTGTAGGATCTAGGTCCAACCAGGCTTGTTCGTCCTTTTTGCATTTGGGCTGTCAGAGTGATCTTGTAACATGACATGTCTCATAAGATAATGTTTTTTATTCCCAAAGAGCCAATAGACTTCTTAGCAGGTTTCAGGTTTTTTAAAAATAGTTTTCCACTTGGTACCCAGTCCTTCTGCTGTGTGGTGTTTTGACTACCCATCATAGCTTGAATGATCTGATTGAGAAGAATCAAAGTTGTTTTTTTTCCAAATACTACTCTTTATTTGCTGTCACTTTACATGCAGCCAGGGCTTTTCTTGGAAATTGGAAAAATTGTGTGTGAAGTCTCTTCAGCTTGGGAAAGGTATACTGCCAGGGTCAGCAGGGAGGGTCAGGATCAGTGAAGGCAGGACAGATACCAATGATACCCATTACCACTTTTTCTGGACCTGCCAGCCCTGCTGGGTCATGTGCCAGCTTCCACTGGCTGAAGGGGTCACGAAGGTGGGTGGAATGAGGCAGAAGCTTAATGTAAAAGCTGGTGTAGACGAAGTTGATAAAAACCTCTGTGTTTTAGTAAGGTTTTAAAGTCATATCCTATGGTATAGGTGTGCTTTAATCCAACGAGACCTTTACAAATGTTCTAAACTCTCAAGTCAAACCTCTTTCAGAGTGCTTTAACTACACCTAGAAGGTCCAGCTACGGTAACTTCATGCGTGCATGGGTTGCAGGGGAAATGCCAGCTGTTCTTCTGAGACAGCTTTAGGGCTCTTCTGTGACACTGTGGCAATGAATGCAGAGGCTGAGGGTCTGCTTTGAGATCCTGTCTCATTTTATATGAGGTTTGTATTAAACTTTGAACATGGGCTTGTCTAACTGATCCCACGGTCACCTCTTGGTTTCTTCTTGTGCACACAAGTCTGAATGGACTAGCTGGCAATCTTGATTTGAATTGTTGCCCATTACAGCAAGAGCTCAGACGTGATCCCTGATTAATCTGTATGACAGCCCATGTCATTTAAAATGAGCCTAGTCATCTAGCTACGTTGCATTTGCACAACCACCACGTTGACTTGATGGGTCTCTGGTCCCACTCCTGGACCCACATGGAATGAACCTTTTCGACCTTCCTGGCCCATAAGAGCCATTCAATGTCAGTCATGGCTTGCTAGAACAATGAATGCAAAAAATACAGAGCTGGCATTTTATTAACTTGAAGGATTATACTTTCAGCAACATTGCAGAAAGTAGTTTATCTCAGATGTATTATCTGTTACACCCGTATTTGAATTTCAATACTCATCAGTTCATAAGCAGAAACAACTCCAGAGAAAGAAGAGATGGCATTTATCACGTTATGCTGTTTACCACTGGAAAGAAAACAGAGGAGCATTCCTATTCTGCCTCACTTACACTCTCTTTGTCATACTACAGTCTCTTGATAGGTACCTCCACTCATTGCTTTTTTCAAGCTTTTGGCCACACATACAGCTAAAATTACTTAACACAAATGCAGAACTATTGAGGGTGTCAGTTGGTCTTTTAGGTACTTCAGGGACAAGTTCTATGTTTTTCTAGTCCTTCTTTGTCTTGCAGGTCTTACCAGACATCAGACATTTTGAGCAGAGGCTCTCTTTTCCTGAGTGCAGGTGCATCACCTATCACAAGGTGGGTGAGGGGTTTTGGACATCTCTGCTGGTATTAATCCCCACTGCAGCAGTTTCCTCTTGCAGGATGCTGAGTATGCTCCATCCCCCCAGGTGATACTGAGAGCTCTGACCTGGGAACTGGCTCCCAGTCAATGTTTAGCACTGGTGCTCCTGATTCCTGTGGTGGACAGGCAGGCATGCGGGTACTCCTGTCTGCTTGTACTGCCCCAAAAGTCCCAACTTCAGGAGGAGGCTGTGTGTGGGTGGCTCCTTGCTCCTGCAGGCTGGTTCACAGCTCTCTTCAGGGGCTAAGCCAGCACCAAGGCACCAGTGCAAGGGTTAGAGCCTGCAGCAACACAAACCCCTCCACATACAAAAGCCGCTTCACCCTTCCCTCTCTCCCTCCCTCCCT
This sequence comes from Gorsachius magnificus, assembly GCA_034008185.1. Lineage (NCBI taxonomy): Eukaryota > Metazoa > Chordata > Aves > Pelecaniformes > Ardeidae > Gorsachius > Gorsachius magnificus. The sequence goes on along the minus strand of CM067109.1, from coordinate 27,984,908 downwards.
CTCAGTCCCACAGCCATATGAAAGAAAGAAAAAAAAACTCAGAGTGGTCCAAAGAGTCAGATTTAAGCAAAGGGGAAATTATTGTATTTGGGGAATATTTAGAAAGATAAGAGCCTCTAGGCTTCAATAACCATTGAAATTCTCTCCTCTGTATTCAGGGAAGGGATGGCAGTTATCCTGGCTGAAAGAAACAAGAAGTGCAGTAAAGTTCTCCTGTAGGCAGTTTGAGCCTTTCTAATATATTTCAGAGACTGCAGAATAAGCTAAATGTAAATAGTATTGTAAGTCAGTTCTTAATATCTCATTCAGCTTCATAAGCATGGGAGAAGGCAGAAAGGAAAAGAGGCAGGTTCACATGCTTTTTCACAAAACTTGCAAACTAGCAATAAAGAACTGTCACTCCTCACAGTATTTTCTGATATGTTTCTGGTATGTTTCCTCACACTTCTCTGGTATGTTTCTTCTGTGCTGTGGAAACCTTAAATGGGTGTAGTTTGCCTTTATGTACAGATGTGAGGGGAAACCCTTTCTGTCCCCCTCCCCCCCCCCGCCTTCTCCCTCTCCCAGATGCAGAACATAGAAATCAGAGGAAAAGGCATTCAAGAGAATAAGCGAATGGCAGCAAAAACCAACACAGCTGGAGGGCTGACAGTAGCAGCAAGCTGAACAGGAGAGAGGGCAGACTCAGGCTTCAGAGAACAGTTGCAGGAAAACACACATCCTAGAACAGCTTTGAAAGAAGCATTTGGTTAAGATTTAACAAGTTAATCACTGCATGTTAATTACTCTTAATGGCAAGATTAAAAATGATAAAAGCAATTTATCTCATTCGGAAATAATTAGCCTTAATGACATGTTTGTACAGCTCATAGAAAGACATTTTGATGGGGATCAGCCTAACATCTGTGTGTGCATAACATATAAAACAGCAATAGGTCCTTGTAAAACATCTGACTGATGTGGGATCATTGGCTTTTCTGAGACTTTTCCAGAGTTCCAGGGACCTGTGCACTGACTTACATTTTCTGCGGGATCTGCAGGTGCTCGTGTTTCTGAAAATGAGGATAATTTCTCTGTATTCTCCCTTATGTATGCCGGTTGTATTAGCACTGCTCTGCATCTTGAGAAACTGAAGAGACAGGACTTCATTAGGATGATTAGGGAATCACTATTGGCCTTGGAATCTGCCTCCTGGTGCCTGTGGCAAGTTTTATGCAGGTTTCCCATCCTGCTTGGCTCTTCTGTATCACATGTTTGAGTAATAACGCTCTTCTGCTGGCTGATAAGTGGCATCAATTCCCTTTGGGATTGTTGTGAAGACATTTAGCTTGCATGTAATTCAGTCTCTTTACACAGGGAAATGTTAATACAGTTCTTACTGTTGTTTGTATTCAGTCATCACATACATAGGTGATGTAAACTGAGGGGTTCAAGTGTGAAATGGTAGGGACTTCTCATCCAGGTGTCTTGAGTAATTGAAGCTATCTACACAGAAACCTTGCTGAGTAAAAAAGGGCAAAATATTATTAACACCATTATGCCCCTCATAAAATCTAATGAGTGGTAAATGTGCTGGGGAGGATAATGGGCCTAGGTGAGTGTTTCCTATGGAGATCCCTGATTGAATATCTCTGCTTAAACTATTCCTTTGTTAATCACTTGGACTTGTGCATTTGTTGCCATCTTGGCTACTGCTGTTGGATTAGCTCTTTCACTTGGGCAGTCTAAGTGATCTGAACTAGCACTACTGGCTACCACCTTGACTATTTCTCTACATTTAGCTCTTTAAGACATAAATGTAGTAAAGCAAGGGGTACAGCCTTTTTCTAGCTGTTCTCCTCCTTCAGATGCAAATGTCTCCAAGCACAGCAGAGTAAATGACCTCTCAACAGCAAGCTTAGCACATACCCTCACAGTTTCTGCAGGCTATGCTGAAGAAGGGGCAGCATGTTGTTAGCTAATGCAGGGCCTAGTCTTTGTGCTGGAGTCTCATCAGTGTTGCTCCCTTGCAAGTTGTTTTTGGGTGGAGATGTCATCTGCTGCACCTGGGTGAGTGGGTTGGAGGCCTCTTAAATAGTGGTGGTGAGGGTTTTTGCTGCTAGAAGTGAGCAGAATGAGTGCTGTGGTGATGTCACTGTCATCATTATTGTTGTCATCAGCTCTGTGGCGCTGTGAGGACTCCTGGCTCAGGCCCTTTGCTCGATCTCTGCTGAGGTTCCTGGGTTTCCTCTTCTGGGGTGCTGCTGCAGCTCTGGCCTTCAGTGGAATTTTTGTCATCCTGATGTATAAGGACTACAGATATTTATTTCAGGAGTCTTTCTTGTCTCTCCCTGGCTGGCTGGCTGTTGCAGCTGCACTTATCTTGCTACCTACTGGAGTTTTGGCTGTCTCTATTGCTGCTAAGGGCTCCCGCTATCAGCAAGGGGCTCTCATGTACTTGCTGCTGGTCCTTCTTTGCCTAGAAATGTCTTCAGCAGTTCTGGCACAGCTCTACTCTATTCGGATGGCTTCTGAGCTGAAAAGCACTATGGGTTACCTTGTCTATCAGTACAATGGGACAGACTCCCAGGGTCCTGACAGCAGGGCTGTGGATGAAGTACAGAGGAAGCTACAGTGTTGTGGAGTCCAAAACTACACAGACTGGCTAAAGGCAACAGCTGCTTCCTGGCATCTTCCAGCTGAAAAAGCTCGTGTCCCTGAAAGCTGCTGTAAGGAGAAGTATTCTCACTGTGGGGGTGACTTAGGCCATCTGGAGCAGCTTTTTCAGGAAGGCTGTCTAAAGAAGCTGGAAGACTGTTTGCATTTTGTCATGCTTTACATATTTTCATGCTGTATTGTGCTAAGTGTCTTGGAGCTGTTGGCTGGTGTCAGCAATGGCATCCTCATGAAGCATCAACCTTTCCATGACCTCCGAATTCTGGACTCATCTACCTTCTCATAGGCCTGCAGACACTGGCAGCATTGTTGAACCTGCTGCTTCTTTCCTTGGTTTTGTATCACTCTGCAGTTGCACTGGAAGAAAACTTCTTTTTTAAAAAATATATTTGCATGTAAGTCAAACTAATTGATCACTGCTGGATTTTTTTCTTTAATGTTATCAGTTTTCTTTAATATTATATCAGTTTTCCCCTGGTTCTTGTTAGATAAGTATCCTGTATTTGAAAAACTGTAAGTAACAGCAGGGAAGGGAGGGTCTTCAGCATGTGCAAACATGAAACTGCTGTGTGTTAGTGTGGGGGAAGCAGTAGGGAGAGCTATGTCTTGCTTAGGTGAGCCTGTTGTGAGGTCATGACCTGAACTTTTAGAATAAGTCTTAACTGTACTAGAATACTGAAGAGTAATTAAAGAGCAGATTCTGCCCCCTTCAAGCTTGTATTTATGGCTTTGGTATTTCTAAAAGAAGCCCTTTGGATAAAGTTTAACTCTTTTTATTTTTCTCCTTCAAACACGGGTCTAAAACCTAACTTATTCAGTGAAAATAAATGCCAATTTTTGAAGTGGCATGAGGGTGCAATCTAAATGGAGAAGATAAGTTTAACCGCAGCAGAGTAACTAATAAGGTGGCATACAGCAGGCGGTATAGTTTTCCCAGGAGTTGCACAGGAGCAATTCCCAAATTAAAGAGGAAGAAGAAAACCTGTTGGTATTTATTCATTATTTTGTGTCAAAGCAAGAAATGAGTCAATTCTCTGTTCTTGCAAAGTTATGTGGGGTCATATGCATGCTTGAAAGACAGCAGCAATATGCTGCTTTTTCTTAAGGTATGTCTGCCCCACCCTTACTAAATCCTCCTCTTGTCCATTTTCTGTACATCTCACTCTAGTCTGCATGTGCTGAAAGGGACTAAGTCAGTGTATGGGACATCCATATTCTTGTTTATGCCAGTGTTTAGGGAGGTGCTGGTAAAGGCTCTGCTCTACCTGCATTGGACTGTGCAGGGTGTTATGCATGCTTGTGCATACATGTCTGTCTGGGAAATGCCCTCAGCCTCACTGCTGACCTGTGAATGGGAACTGCAGCAGCTGCATTCTTTGGTACAGAAATCTCCAGGGCCTACAAGTGCATGATGTTAGGCTTTACCTGACTGGGAACAAGGAAATTGCCTGGGTCACAATAAACCACTGGACTGGGCAAGTCCCTTAGCACTTGAAGCAATAGTTAGCCAAATCATTATTGCTTTAAATTTTCTACCAAATGGCAGGTACTTTATGGCAAATTTCAGATCCCAAATCACCAGATACTGATTTTCATGGGGGGGGAAAAAAATATCGGAGGACATACATAGGTCAGCTGTTGCAGGCTTATTAATAACTGTGTGGAAACCAAACATGAAATATACAGCAGGCATGCCTCATAAAAAAAAAATAAAGACCTTGATTTAGATAAAGCAAAAGAACTAACTGATTAGGAGTGAGTAATTCTTAAAAAAAAAAAAAAGAAAAAGAAGCAATGTTCCAAAACAAAAAAGGAAAATAGCTGTGTCTGAGTAACGTAATAGAAGGAAACATTTCTTTCAATTTGCTTGACACAGGATGCATGTGGCAGTGAATAAAATTAATCTAGTTAAGCACTACAGTTGGGTCTTTATGGTTTTGTGGTACCCTGACACTTAAATATTTCATGATGCAAAGTTATTGCTATGACATCACAAGGATGTAAGGAAAGTGATGTGACAGTAACTCACCCAGGAAGAAATTGAGTTTGCTGAAGAAAGAAAGGTGGAAGAGTAGAGTGGATCTAGCGTCTTTTTACCACCTGCCTTTCTTAAGGGGGATATTTGTCTTCTCAGATCAGTTCTTATACCTTGCAACTTCCTTCACAGGTTTTCATCTCTTAAAAAAGGGAAATACCCACTGCTGAGCAGGAAAAAACAATTTTGGGGTGGTTAAAGTGGAGAATTACTAATGCGGATGTCCTCAACTACTCTCCAGATTGCTGAAAGTCCAGGCCATGCATGGTTCCCTCTATTCCTACTGTACTAAGAAAATTATAAGCTAAATATGAAATAATAAAAAAAAAATCATCTGGGAGTTAACTATAAGAAATAGCTTTTAGGAATTATTCTTTTCCCTTGCATAGTAGATATACCTTTGGAATATTGGATCTTAGACCTGTTAAAAACAAAGGGGGAAATGTGCGGGTGCATGAGGCAGGCCTGCTACAGACAGAAATGGTTGTTAGTAGAGAGTCACTAGACAAAGTGATAGATTTATTACCCCTTTCTGCTTGTGTTGTCCTGGGAAGTTTGATTCTGAATATTTACTTCTGGACAGGAGTAACTTTTGAAATAAAAATGGTGATATTTTTAAGCAACTGCAGTGTATTTCTGTGTTATAAGATACTACACATTGTGTGCTTCATTCTGAAAGGATCTCTAGAATTTTTTCATAATCTGTAAAAATGGCAGCAGATGACTTACAGTCAATGTTTCTGAAAACTGTGTTGCTCTGGGTTTAAAGGGGAGAAAATGATGTCCAGTGCAAAGCTGGAAATACACTGTGATTACTCTCTTGCACTGAGTACACTGAAACCCATATTTCCCATGTGTGAATTGGTGATTTCACTGTGATGTCTGTCTTCTAAGAATACAACAGCCAGGAAGGCAAAATTAATGCTGAAAGGTAAAAGTCATCATCACAGCCTTTAACAACCTCTTTCTGGTATGCCTCTCTTGGACTGAATCGCCAAACTTGGCAGAGAGTGCTGACTGCAGCTTTAATACATGGCCATTTTGAAATTGATTGCTGCTTTCTGACTCCTTCACCTTTCAAGATGGTGAGCATGTTGAAATTATACTATTTCTAATTTGTCTTTCTGTGTGCCAGTTGGTCTTTCTGTCTGTCTTTTTCTGTCTGTCCTTCTTTCTTTTTTTCCTAGGTGGTGTCTTTTTATTCCCCCCTTTTCTCCCCTTCCCCCACTTATTGTGAATGGTGACTTGTTTTAACGCTAACTGAGCAGAAAATGAGCCAGATTCTGGAATTATGAGTTGTCCTTCATAAAGTCTATTGTCTTTTAAGTTTAAAATTAAATTCTGTATCACAAATACAAAGTAGAAAGATCTGGGCTTTGCTAGAAGGTGATTGAAGACACAGTTCCTGCTCACCTCCCATAGATAGTGTTAAATTCATTAAAGTTACTTTAATTTAGTTTATGGCTTTTATAGTCTGGTAAGGTTTTTTGCCTGTGCAATGTAGCTGGAGGTTGTAGTGTTATGCTGTGTGTTTTTTCTGAGGAACTGAGTTGGGTGATCTTCACCAGCTAGAAAAGATTATGTGGAACAGCTAATACCTTGCTAAACAGGTATTTTCTTTAGATCAACACCAAGAGTAAGGCCTTTGCCAATATCTGGCAGCTGCTACTTCAAACACCAGGAAGAAATCCCATTGTGTGTGATTGTCCCTTGAGCCAAATGGCTCTTTCAAACCAATGGAACATTTTCTGAACACATTTCTGAGAGCCAGAGCATTGCCAAGTTGACATTTAGTTGGTCTGAAGCACTGAAGATGAAAGATTTCATGTCATCTGTTGTTAATATTTTTAGGTGTCAGAAATAAATGTTTATCCTGAGGGCTCTTTTTTACTTTTTTTTTTTTTTTTAAAGAAATGAACTGTATCTTCAAGAAGATAAGCATTGTGATATTGCCTGCTGTATACTGTAAATCACTGTGGAAACATAACATGGTTTTCCATATAGATATGTAGTTTTACTGAAGAATTCAGAAAGTTCCTACAGTGAGTTTAATTGCCTCGATGTTGGTCTGATATACCATGGAAGTTTGTTTTGTAATGAAGAGTGATGTCATCTATCTTTTCCAGTAGAGGAAAAGCTAAATATTTTATGTACTGACCTAATACCTAAGGGGATCAACTCTAAAAGCAGCTGTGCATGTGAATAACTTGATTTTGTCAGTAAAGGTCACACAGTTAAAGCTATCCAGGAGCACACATTTGAGGTTTCACACCTTAAAACTGGAGGAAGATAGTTGTACTTGCCTGGCACAGAATTTGTATGAACCCATCGTTAAATCCACGTGGGGATTCTGGAAGAGGAGAAGGTTGTACAGGCTAAATGAGGTAACACAAGGTACATCCATATTGTTGCTAAAGTGAAGTGAACAGTAAGTTTTTTAAAAAATTATACTGCTGGTTTGAGAAAGGAAGATTAATCTTGTGCTTAAGGCATGAAAGATGAAAACAGGAGGCTGTAGCTCTGGAGAGAACCTAGGAGCAATAATAAATCCTTAAATCAACCCATTCGTGTATTCTTTTCAATTTTTGTCACTCTTCTATATGTAATCCTAGAGAAAATACCTTCCAAAACCACCTATGTGTGTTTCAGAGAGAGAATGAGTATAGAGTATGTTATTTATGTGTATATGTGTGTGTATTTACATGGAGACTGTACATGTATATTATTGTGGAGCCTTCTGTAACAGTAAGTCAAAAAAGTGTTATTCAGCTTCTAGTTATAGGTGATTAATTGTAAGAAATATAATTCTGAGTGCTCATGTGTCCTGCATAGACTTGGATTGGATGAAAAAGCTGAAACTAGTCATTGCATGTGAGAGTTATGATTTCTTTCAAAAATAATTCCTTTCTAATTAAAGAAGCTTCAATTGGTAGCTGTAGACCATTGGAAATATCCAAGAGACTTGCATATAGGAAACCCTTCATCTGTCTCTTCATCCTCTAAGTCATGTCAGCTAATCTCTCTTCTGATAATTCAACAGATGCAGTCAGTATGCCTCTTTTTATTAGACTTCAAACTATTAATTTTTTACCATGATTTATGTGTTACTTCCTGAGAAGATTCAGCAGAATTTAGCTTTGTGAGTGAAGGTATGAGGCTTGCATTTAAATTAATGAAAAAAGTTTTGAAGCTTTGTTGGATTATAGTTTAAAAAAAAAAGAAAAGTAAACACAGTCTGAGAAAATCCCTTTCAAAGACTGAGGAACTCGCTCAACACTTTAACCAAGACAATATTTAAGCCAACCCTCCAGGCTTTTTGCTCTATTGTTGTCTTTATAAAGCCATTTCAGGCATAATAACAGGTACCAGGAGCTTCACTTCCCTCAGAGGAGGAGTCTGAGATTATTATTTACTAGATTCACAGGCACACCGTAACTAATTTCTGCCTAGTGGAAGCGAGTTTAAAGTTTGGGTACATGGGAAAGGGATGATGGGAAAAGCAGCAGCTGTTCTCAAACATTTCTGTTTTGGAAGCGATTCCATACAGCTGTTTTGGACTAAGTCTGTCCCCACGGAAAGATGTTTTAGGACAGCTAAGGTGGAGTTTCTACACACAACATCTCCAAGTAGAGAAGATCTTCACTTTCTCTGGTACTATAAGACCCGAAGCAGCTTATACTAGGTGAGACCTGGCCTCAAGTCTTCACACAGCCTGTGGTGTGGAGACAAACAAGATTGTGGTACTAACATGCACCTATATATAACATACTCAATTTACAACAGAGTAATGTCATTAGGGGACAGCTTCATCCTTCCATCTTCACAGCCTCCTGTGTAATCATGAGCCGGTCACTAAAAAGCACGGTGATACTGGTGTGGTTCCTTTGGACCTCATTTGTAGAAGTCTGTACTGAATTCCAGGTATTTTCATAAATCTTTCTGAAACCCTACTATTGTGTTGCAGATAGACTTTCAATGCTTGTTAGGCTCAAGGTGGTCTGAGGGCTGTGGTATATTTGCAGAGGAACTTCAGTAGCGTGGTCATGTTGATTTAGCAAATGTGTAGGAGGTGGAAGGATGTGCAGTTTTCTGCCTTTCTGTGTTGAAAAGAGACATGTAAGCATTTTCCTGCCTACTTTGGAGAGAAGATGGGAAAGTTGTTCCTTTGTCTGGACTCACAGAAAACTGAAGAGTGTCTAGAATTTCTGGGGTTTAAATTCTCAGCTTTAAGTAATACTTTTGAAAAATTCAGCTTGCATGGCTGGACTAGGTTCTTTCCTACAGAGGGGGATTACACTGGGTAATAAAGAAGCTGAGAGGAGAAATGAAACCCAGCTCTTAAATCTTGCAATACCATCCTGGAAGATGACAAAAAGGCAGCTTATTTTGTGATCTAAGAAGTACAGAGAATGAGCTGAACTACTTATTCAATTATGTCAAATGATCAGCATTCATTTATTAAGCGATGTAAAGTAAAATTAAATTAGAGCAAGTAAATTTTTAAAAGGGAATGTGATCACCCTTCATTTATTACATTAAGTTCATTAAATTCATGGAAATAGTTATAATGATGGACTAGTTAAAACATAGTTTGCAAGTGAAGCCACTCTTTTTCATATTTCTTTTCCAGTACTGGCTATTGGTACAATGCTGCTATTTCTTTCAAAGTGTAACTTTCCAGCTATTATTGCTCTTATAGGTAAAATCTTGTAAACATTACTTTCAAATATCATTTGTAAGGTGTCAAAAACAGGGAAAGAAGGACCAACAGTTAACCAGCTTGGTGGGAGGGAGGACATAGGGAAAGGGAGGAAATGGGTACTACAATAGCATGCTTATAGGAAGCATACTAACATTTTAAAAATAATATACTGTCATAACTTTCTACAAGACTGGATTTTCTACTTTGCAGACAGATGGGATGAAACAGTCACATTTGATCATTATATTGAGACTTTTTTGGAGTGTGAGAGGGAGAATAAAAAAATGTTACCCTGTTGTCCATGTACACAGATTGAAATTGCATACTACTCTGTTGGCCTGTTTCCTCATGATTACACTAAGAAAAAAAATATTTTCTTCATATCTCTTTGGATTTTCCTCCTGCTACTCAACTATTCATGTGGTAGTATTGGGATGGAGGTGATGAAAAACATTAGAGATATGTTCCATTATTAAATCAGCTTATTTCCTCACAGTACTTAGTGAGAGAATATTTCTCTAAGGACTTATATATCAACTTCTTCCTGAAGTTCAGGTATCTTTGTTGCCAGAAATTTTTAATGTCTTAAAGACTGTGTTACTTGGTGAGCCAGGTGCAAAACCCTTAGGAATTTAGAGTTTTCTAAGAAATCTAATTGTGCAACTTAAACCTAAAAAAAAATCAAATGTGAGATGATGATTATTTGTGGAGCTGTGTGGGAGAAAACACTTCAAACTGTAGGTAAGAGTTTACTGTGTAAGTGGCACAAAATTTTATGCATATAGAAAAGGTAGCAGATTTGAGCATGTCTGCAAGAGTTATCTGAAGTAGTTGGAGTATATCTCTTGGCTGGCAGAAGAGAGAAACTGATTTTGGGTTTTTGTTTTGTTTTGATTTTGTTTTTTAATATAATTTTGTTGCAGGAGTAAGCTGACATGTCTCTGTGAGGGAGCCTCTGTCATTTCACTTAAAGAAGAGTTCATTTTCTTTCCAGGACAGTTTGATCCAGATGAAAAACCATCTAAGGGTTTGTTAGAGATGCAGAAATGATGCAAAGACAAAACAGGAAATTAGGTGGGGTTAAGGGATAACCAGTGACTCTTGGGCTCTAATTGAGGAGAAAATAGTGAGAGAAATGTGAAACTTAAAAATGAGAATACAATAGTAACAAATACACAAAGTAAAAAACCCTGGAAAACAGGAGAAATATTTTTATCTCTGTGCCTCAGTAATTATGGTCTTGTAGTGCTCTTAATAACTCAAGATTAAAAAAATTAACCAAAATGAAATTTTGAGAATGTGGAATGCTTTTTTTAACCTACTGCCATAACAACTGCTGAAATATCTAGCTACAGACTGCCTCTCTGATTCAGCATGGCTTGAGTTTGTTATCTTCCTTAGCAAATTTTATTTTAAGGATTTAAAATTATGAACTTCGACAGTCCTGTAAGAAAAAAATATATGTAAATAATCTTTTATATATGGCAAGCTGTATTTTTCTTATATTGTAGTTTGGAAAAATAGATCAGCATGTGGCAGATAATCTGTAAATTGAAGTGCAAAGTGTTTGTAAGCACCTTGTTTAGCCTTGTATTAGGCCAGAGAAATAATAAAAAAAATAGAACAATGTACACTAGGCAGGAAGAAATATTGAAAAGAACACTAGGTTTGTATAGTGTATATGAACCATGACAATGAAATATGATGGCTATTAAAGAAATATATTTGAATGGTTTCAATAGTTAGCTGCTTCATTTTCATGCAAATTTATAGCCATTATTATCTCTTGGTCTTACTAGAGGATAAGAATAGACTCAGCAATTGATGATTCTAAATTAATACTATGCAGTACTTTCTATAAATTAATTTCATATAACATATTTGCAGTGCCTTGTATTAACAGGGGAAAACCAGGCTAATAAAAGCACCACCACCCTCCGAGCTAATAAAGTCTTCAGTGGCAGCACATTCTTCTGAGTGAAGGACTCCATCATCAGTCTCAGCAAAGGGAAGGAAAAAAAAAAAGAAAAGAAAAAGGGAGAAGAAAAAGCCTGGAGGCCCACTCCAGTGGCAGTGGAAAAGCTTTTAAGGTGGGAGTGGGCCAGTGAAGTCCAGGCCTTGCTGACATTGTTTCTCCTGCCTAATTTTTCACTTTTCAGCACATGACAGCAGCTGGCACGTGTCCTCTGTGACTCACATGTGAGTATGACAGCCTCTGGTACAAGGAACGCCCCTTCCTCGCTGGTGGCACACAGTTCTGACTCCTTAGGGCTTTCTGTCCTTCCCTGTTTTAAAAGCCTTTGCAGTTGCTCTTTAGTGAAAATTAATGGTTTAGGCATCTGAGGGGTCTGTGTGGATGTAGAATAGCTTCAAAATGAGCAGGAGCTGTGCAGCTGGGTTCAGGTAGAAGCAAAATCAAGTCTTATTAATAGGAATAAATTCTTGAAAACCCTTCTGAGTAGGCAAGACCAGAAGGCTTTGTATTTTACCTAGGTGTCTCCAATGCCTGAAGAACATGTCTGTGGGCAAAATACTCTTAGGCTGATAGGACAATGCTGAAAAACTGGTGTGCTTTCTCAGTGCTGTGCCCATTTAGTCCTATGTCACTCTGTCCTTTAATCATATTAATACAAAATTATTTTTAACTGTGGGTCCAGATATCAGGGCACAGTGCCTAGCTGCGACTTGCTGACAGGGCTGTGTGTCCCTTCGGACCAGCTGCTGGCTTCAGTGAAGAGTTGCATAAACACAACTCCTGATGCCATGCAATGCATGACTGGCTCATTAGACAGTGGCACAACGAAGGACTCTTTTCTATTTTCCTGTGTGCTTTACTCTAGGATGAGAAGAAAGGAATTTCGTATGTTTCTTCATTAAAACAGACTTTTCATCCTGCATTAGGCAAAACTCTAGGGAAACAACCTTTCCCCACCCTTAATTAATCCAGAGAGTGAACATGAGGATGACTAGACAGATGGGACATAATTTGAGCATGGGAAGATTGTCATCATCCCTCTTTAATTAGTGTTATAGGATGGCTCTCTTCAGATATAAGTAGATATGACAAAGATGTGTTTCACATATTCAAGAGGGTAATTAAACTGCCACATGCTCAAACCAATATACATACAGATCTGATTAAAAAGCTGACTCTCTGAAAACAATGATGGATGAGGTTTTAATGCGCATGGGTATTAGAAAAGCAGTGAGAAGGGATTGCTGTGAAATGAATTGGTTCAGTTCTTGGCTGTGAAGGCAAAAAAAGGGAAAATTTATTAAATTTAAAAGGGGGAAAAGCTATAAGAAGGAACTGAGGACACAAGAGGATGAATTCATGCTATATAGTTTAAAATAATGGTTTAATTATAAAAACAGAGGAGAGCAGGAAGACTGTACCAGTCGTCAAGCCAAAACATATCTCTCTCAATAGTTATGCAGTATGCACGGTGCAGACTGCTTTTTCACCTCCAGATCATAAGGCTGCTCCTTGAGATAAGGTGGTAAGTTAGGAGTGTGTATTTCTGGAGATGAGTTTTAACTTTTGCGCAGAGACAGGCCAACAGGAAAACCAAAGGCTTCAGTTGCTTTAATGGGGCATGAAACTGGTTTTGGCTTTTGTTTCTGCCTTGCTGTTGAGAGTGTTTTGACTTAGCAGTAAAACCTTGTTTCACCACTTACAATAAAATAAAATTATTTCTAATGCATGCAACAAAGTTTTTTCTGACTACATTCATGCTACATTTGCTCTGGTAAGCTTCATGTGGGCTCTTGGAGACACTGTGAGAATACCTGCACAGGGAAAGGACCCTGCAGGGCTTCCCAAGGTGGTCTGCGTGCCCAGTGGATACTTCTTTGTCTGTCTGCAGGTCTATCAGCTCATGTAAGCTCCGCTCTGGAGGCTGCTTCCTTCGTGAGACAAACCTTGAAGTTGTTTTGGCATTTGGTCTCCACATACTGTTACTGTCTTTGTAGAATGGCTTTTGTGACTTGAAATCACAGAAAACCTCTGACTAACTGCACTGAAGTAAAATTGAAATGGCGTGTTACTACAACACTAATGAGGTCTTGGGATGAGCTTGGTAGGCAGGAGAGTGAAGGGAAAAGAGCACTTAACTATATTCGTGGTTTCCTGTCAAAATATTGCATGAATCTACTTACATGTAAGAAAGACAAAACAAAAACACACTCAAATGCCAGTTCTGTTGCTTAAGGGAAAACTGGCATACCGAGTTTGGGCCCAGTCATAGTGTTCTCCCTGTCTACTGCATCTGCTAAAAAGGACACCTCAGCTTGCACTTACCTTATATGGGAAGTGATGTTGTTGCTTTTATCTGTGAGAAGTAAGAGGAAGTGAAGCAAATGGTAAAGTTTTTGCACTTCCAAAGACGCTTTCTCATCCAGCTCTATTGGAGGTTTCAGCTTCAGATCTTAGATTTTCTCCTGTTGTGAGTCTTGTTTCATCATGCCACTTCACTTTGTGTTTTATTTTAGGTGAATACCACTCACTAGCAGATAAATGATGCTTCCTGACAGATACTTAGCTTTACTGTTGGCTTTGTACCTACATCCCTGGCAGGGTGGTGCAGCTCCTGGACAACTTTAATGGTACAGAATGACCAGATGTTTTTTCTCCATAACCTTATATTTTGCTGGAAGATTGTAGCAGTTTAAAGATTTATTTATTTTAGTTTTCTTTTCTCCAAATTAGATCTATAGTTGTATTCTGATGGCACAAATGGCCTGGCACTTAACAGATCTGAATCAAACAGAGATCAGTACCCATTAAAGTTGGAGCTAGAGTTAAATAACTAAAGTAGTATAGAACATCCTTGAAACCTGCTTCAAATAAAAATTTCAAATCTAGACACTCAGCCAGCAGAATTGCCCTTTTATTTATTTCCTGCCATTTTCATTATGATTTATTCTTCTCTGTATAAATAATCCCTGTACTGTATGTGGGGAGTCATTTCATTTTTAGGAGATAGAAATCATTCATTTCCTGCCAATGGAAGCTCATAAAACAATATATTGACAATTACAGCCAGCTGAGCTGGTGATTATGAGATTAGTTATTGTTGTGAGTGATGGTGTTTAGCAGCTTCAGGTTTCCAGCTCTGGTACAGTGGACATTTTCTGTAGGCAGAAGACATCTGTGCAAAGAATGTGGCAATAGCTGTTGGACACGGGGTCAGGTCTATGCTAAGGAGTCACAGCTCTTCTCCAAATGGGCAGGAGCTCATGGGCTGAGCTCTGGGATTTGCAGCTGATGGCTCCCTGACAGCTGATGTTGTGTGAAAATGGCTCTAGTAGAGTTTGGGTCAAATGCCATCTTTGAAAAGGAATCACTGGGCAGGTAGGCAGCTATTTTCACTTCTATTCAGAGTAGGTTATTCAGGATATCCCACAGGTAGCGGTGACAGATCGATTTTCCCTGCAGTTATCATGAAAAACTAACATCGTGACAGTTGCCAAAAGAGACTAATCTGCAGAAGAGCTAGACAGTCTCTCAGATATTTTGGACCACATGTTAGTCAGTGATGACACTAGAAATTTGTCTAAAGGAATTAGAAGAAAAGCCAGCAGAGTAACTAAAGCACATGAGTAATTGGCTATGAACTACTGAGCGATCTTTCTGAAGAGACGAAGCTTTCTAAGGTGGATATGGCTAAAATACTCGAGCCCCAACTGTCATGAATAAATGGACAAATATTTTTTCTTTAAATGCTTTAAGCTAATTCAGCTCATTTTAAATGGAAAAGATTAGGAATTGGTCTCCAGAGTGGTTTAGCTGACAGATCCGTGTAGAATGAGGCAAGCCCAAGCAGACAAACTACAGTCATGAGTTTCCTCAGCTTTGGCCTGAACACAGGCAGATTTGCCAAAGGGAAAAAAGCTACTGTGACTGATAGCTGTCCCAGAGCCTAACTGTCTGGTGATCCTGAAGGCAATTTCACCGATCAAGATGAATACTACTTTAAAAGCCAGTGGAGAGAAAATTTAAGTGACAGTTTTCTTATTTCTTATCAAGGAAGAAAGTCATTGGAGATGTGTTTTGTCCACTTCCCACCAGATCTTTGCTTTCACAGCAGCTCTCTCAGCAGCAGCTGATGATCATCAAGCCTGGGGTGAGCCCATGGACAGCACGTGTTGCATTGCTGTGGAGGCAGCACTGAGCACAGTGATTCTGTGAGACTGTGGGGTGACCCGAGATGCTCTTTTAACTGTGCACGTTGCTGTTAAAGAGAATAGGAGAAATGTTACATTGCATGGAGTATCTGCAGGCAGAAGACCTGACCAAAGAAATGGCAAGTGTGAATGTCCATCGATCACTCGGCCTGCTGGGCCAACTGCTGGTGAGGCGATGTACCTCCAGTGTTGAGTTACATTACACGGTCAGTGCACCACCAGACGATGCGGGCCCAGGTTGGATTGTGATGGAGTCCTTGCTTTTGTGCCCCTTGTCACTGCCCTGGGAATGGATAATTTCCCAGAGCTGCAGTTTGAGATAATTATGGACAGAAAACATCACACAAATGCCCAGTGAAATCCCAGGGCACTCCATGTTCCAGGTCACCTCTAAGAAAATTAGGTTGTCATGTCAACATACAGTGGTTGCCAAATTATATATCCCTGAGTGGAAAGGAACTGTTCAAGGAAGCCAAAATCCAGAATATTTTGTCAAAAGTTTGTGCCTTGAATTGTACCTCACTTCTGTGGATACCAGACTGTAAGGTGAATATTGTTATATTTAATATTCCTGGTGACTGAAAACTCCATTATAAATGACTTTAAAGGAACCCTTAAAATGGTCTAAACATCAGTGTTTACGATTTCTTTTCCTTGATCTATATAATTGCCAACTAAAGCATTATGACCTATTCAGTTCCTTATTTTTTTGGAGTTGGGCCAGTTATGGCAGAAAGGTTTTTAAGGAAAGGGATGGAAGAAATTTTCCTTTTTAATGCATAACCTTTTTCCAGAACATCTTGGTAAATTGGGTTCCAGCTTCTCTTCCCACCTCAAGCTGTATTAAACCAGGATTACACATAATTCCAAACTGAAATAAAATACACTTGTTCTGCGAAAACCCACAGTTTCCATTTTACTCTTTCCAGTCAGCAAATCGAATAGTAATAATTTTCCCTTCCCATAAGAAGGATGCCCTTCTTATCTGAAAGTGGGTAGTTTCTTTGAACAACAGTCTTTTATACTAATGAAAGGAACACTTAATAAAAGAATCTTCTCTCATCCGGAAGAACAAAGCTGGAAACATTGCAGAAGAGAGAATTAAAATGTGGCAGATTTTGGTTGTGACTGGGCTGGTCTCTGTTGAGTGGGAGCATACAAATATTAAGTGTTCCTTGCTCTGAAATGCTCATGGTTTAACATTGGCAAGGCTGGAGAGAGGAAATGGTTTGACAGGTACAAGAGGTAAAGGAGATGGACCAGAAGCCTATGGCAG
This sequence comes from Gorsachius magnificus, assembly GCA_034008185.1. Classification (NCBI taxonomy): domain Eukaryota; kingdom Metazoa; phylum Chordata; class Aves; order Pelecaniformes; family Ardeidae; genus Gorsachius; species Gorsachius magnificus. The sequence continues at coordinate 27,968,054 of CM067109.1, read as the reverse complement.
TTATGCGTTGCTCTGTTCTCTCCTCTGTGCCACCCAACATGTCTTCACAACTGTCTGTATGGGCTGCTAAGGATGGAAAAGGAGGTTGACTTTATAGCTGCCAGCAGGATACCCCCAAATAATAACAAATGCTGTTGCACTTACAGGTAGGATGTGAAATGTAATATACTCTAATATTTTATCTGAAGCCATGAAGCGGAATGTCTTGTTGTCTTACTCATAATCTCATTCTTTGTGAAGAGGAGCAATTCCAAAAAGAAATAGAAGTATTTAGTTGTATTCTAGCCTCTTCTTACAAAGCACTTGGTGTAAATCTCACTCTGGGTTAAATGTGAATAGAGGAACTTACTTATGTTGAATAGTACTTGTCACTGATTTGCAAGTGCTGAAGTCTTTTTGAGCCAATTAATGATTGTTTCATGTTTGGTCAGTTGAAGGAACCATGTTAATAAAGGATGTTATCATGGACTGTAAAAATTTTAGCAGAAGTGGGAGTATTTATTCACTTAAGAATTAGCTCCTTCCTCTGGTGAATTGAGAGCAATAATACTGAATGACAGACTTGGCCAATACATGTAGTCTGGTCAAACAGTTTGCAAGCTGCCTAAAACTTGGTGGTCCTGAGAGTGGATATATAAGCTACAGTATTCAGCTGCAAAAAGACAGTGTGGTAGGGAAAAAAAAAGTGTCATGAGAGTAAATTCCTTTTTTTTTTTTTCAATTTATAATTTGGGTTGCATACATTTCCATGCTGAAAGGGAGGACAGTATTGTGAGGATGCCTTACCTCTTGACTGTATTACTGAATATTAGTTCTGCTCAATTCCATGGAAACCAGAACTGTCACAGAAGCAGCAACCAGGAGAAAGCTTCAGGAGTATCCAGGGTACACTACGGAGCACACATCTTTTTACTGGTTTGTTGAGTTTGACACCAAAATGTTTTACAGAAAATTAGAGCTTAAAACATACAGGCATCAGAAGGCAGAAATGATAATTAAATTTAAATCTTTAATGTTAAACCACTTATATTACAACTTAAGTTTAGAGAAACAGGAGAGGAGCTTGTTCCAGGAGTTCGTCAGTGGTGCTAATCCAGTGCAGACTGTGTGGCTGTCCAAATCTCTGATCCAAGGGTGGCAGTTATCTTATGTATACAGAACTTCGTTGCTTGCCCTATTATGGGATGCACAGACTAATTTATGGTGGAGCAAAGATTGCTTTAGCTGAAAGACAGCTGTAGATTTTCAACTCATAAAGGCAGGATACTGAGTAGGAGTAGTCTGAGATAAAACTGCCAGTCGTCAGAATGGCTACTGCTATGGGTCATTATCTATCATCTTTGGGGGACATTAGGGAGGGACACCACATCCCCCTCCCCTGAGGGCACCTGTGAAACAGTGTGGAGGGGTGTTTAGAAGTTTGTAGGTGTCTCACAGCATTTTAAAAGTGGCTGGGATTGCTGGTATTGGTCCTGAAAACATACTTCACTGGTTGCTGACTAGTTGTGTATTGTTAATAGGTAGCTGCTTCAATCCAGATTTAATTATGTTACAATAGTTTAAGCTTTGTGAACTGAGCAGTTTTTCCCTGAAAAAAAATATGTTTTTATTTGTTGGTTGTACCAGCTAATCATATAAGGTTCATAGTAATTTCCTGACCTTGGAAGCCTAGTACCCCTTACTTAAAAATTGCTGTTACCTGTTTTCTTCTATCTGTTTCTTCAAACATCAACCCACCTGTTCATCCATGTCCTTCTAATAGCTGGATACCTGTAACTCAACATGCAAAACTCTGACAACAATAATGTTTAGCGAGAAAAATTATTTATTGAGCATCTTAATATCTCTACTTGTAAAACACAATATTCTGTTAGACATTGTAGATGCCTTCTTGACTTGTAAACTTATCTACATCATCCTGTCATTTTGGAAAGGCTACCTCCATGGCAGGAGAGAAGAGATTCAAATGTCCTCATATTGGTCCCGAGTCTGGTTCCTTGTGCCACCAGTTCTGCAGCAAAAGATCAGGCTGCCCTTGAACACGGCCTGGTGTTGGGTGTGGATGCGGGGCCATTATGTTCCATGAGGACTCCGTGGTGAAAGCAATTTGAGTCCATCTGGACTGATAGTGTACAAACATTTACTGCAAGGGTGAAGGAATTTAAGCTCTTCTCCTGGAAAATCCCAATTTATGCACCTACTGCCTTTCTCTTTTGAGAGATGGGCGGGAGAAAAGAGAGACCAATGAATACTTTGCAGCCAAATGCACCCGTAAGCAACACAGAATGCAATTGATTTTGTCAAATTTGTTGTGGTTCTTTTCAATTCACCTAACATCAGTAAGATGTCTCTTGATAAATGGAAGCTGTCTGTCTGTTTCTTTTGCCTGGAAGAGAAGGCAATAGTCCCATTTGTTATTTTCTGGTTTGTTTACTGCAGATAGTTACTTAAGCAACAGCAAGGAGCAGAAACAATGGCTTTCCTTGACTTGTAGAGTTACACAGCATTGTTTTTTTGCTGCCTTTGGCAAAGCTGAAGTAATCAGTGGAACAGATTCAAATGCTCAAATGCTACGCTTGTGTGCAGCCGACCTGGATGTCACTGTGGAAAGCTTATGGTGCATTTAACTGCAACATTGCTTCACTTGTCTGCTGCTTTTGTTTGTTGGAATGGCTAGATGAAGGGAGCCTAGATTTGACTGCGTGTGAAAGAAATTACTGAAAGCTTCACAGCAAATGCATGGCGAATTTGTATTAGATTCTCATGAAATCCAGCAAACCTGAACATACATGCCTCATTAGTCAAAACAGAAATTTAGAAATCTTGGTACAAATCTGGTTTATCTTGCAGCCCATATTAAGAAGATTCCAACGTACATGTCTGTGGCATACTGTTTGTAAGACATACTGTCCTTTAGTGGCCCCTCTCAGCCTTTGTTCAAAGCAGAACTGAGTTTACAGCATCACATATTTTCCTTGCAGGCTAACGGCTTTTGTCTTGATGAGCTTGAAATACTTTGATGTACTATATAAGTCTTTGCTGACTTTATGTACACAGGGTGGCACATAGATTACTATCCGGGTGGTTCTCCGAAATGCAATATAGACTTCTATCATGGGTTGACATGAAAAATAAATAGTGGGACCCTCCAGTCTGCAACTTGGCCCTCCAGACAATCATTCAGAGCAGTTCAGCTGTAATGTGGAACTGTTTTGATCACAGACCATTTTATGCCTCCTGTGCTCTGAAACAAAGGACACCTGTTGCAGAGCAGCAGGCAATGGCGCCAGCTCTGGACTCTGTTCTTCCTGGTCTTCACCCACCCCAGTGGAATTTAATGAGTCTTTTTATTGTGTTTTGTGTTCACCTGGTCAGACTCGAACCCTCAGTTTATAGCTCCAAAATATTTGCCTGAACCATACTCTACAGAGAGTTACTCTTTCTTATGAAACTATGAAAACTGATGACAGTGCTTGTGACATTGCAGTGCAATTGAAATATAAGGGATTCAATTAACTCTCAGCTTCACCAGCTTAAGTCATCAGCTGAAGTGGTCCCAGGTTAGTGGTCCTGAGGTTGTGACTTTCTGATTATGCTTTGGTGTCTGATCAGCTTTGTGTTCTTGTTACAGCTTCTGCAATTCACTTTGCCAGAGTACCATCACAGTGGAAACAGTCTCTGAAGCAAGACTGAGCTGAGAACTTTGCTTTCCTCTGATTTCTTTCCCACATCTCAACTGATGTTGTTTTCTTTGTGTTTTTCTGACTAGGCACTGATGCACATGCTGAGTGAATGGTTGGCTGGCTAACCCTTTTGAAGTATTTGCCACAAGGTCCAAGGAATGTGTGGAAGCTTGCCTTGCTATGCCTTTATGTGGTGGTCTCAGGACCTTTCTGGTCAAGGAATAACATATTTCCCATTAAAAGGCTTAGAAAAGCTGAAGTTCCTAGTAGCAAAACTAAGCAAATTCATTTTGCAGTCTCTAAAACTCTAATTAAAAAGCCAAAAAAGAAACCCTTTTCCCCAAATGTGTTTCCAATTAAGTCCTTCACACTTTGATTTAGTGACTTCCTGAGGGTTTTTTAGATGTCTAGACTGCAAAATTTATATAGGATCTTTGAATTTTTTACCTGTTTCTTCACCCCAAAAGCCACTACTTGTACTTTTGGACCGTTCCTCACACAGAAAATCCCACCCATTGTGGGCCTGTCAAAAACATGTTTTCTTACTAATAGTTACCACACTGATCTTTCCACTTTTTGATTACATCTTTGTTTGCTGGTGTCATGAGCTATAAATTTAATGTCAAAGTCATCTGTCAGTTTACTGAATCTCATTTCTGTCCACTTATGACACTCATGAATAAATACTATCAAATACTCCAATAGACTGTTGTCATTGCTTAGCACATTATCCATTTAATCAAATTTTTTTGAAGAGAAGAGTTGCTCTGTTGCAATGGAGTTGGCTCAGTTTAGTGAATGTGCATTGGAAATGAACCTGTGAAGTTACCTGATATGTGTGGGACTTAAAGAGTAAGTGTTCTTACCTTGATTCATGAAGGGAATCTTGCAATTAGCAAGTGGAATTCTTGCTAATTAAATAAACATTAAATGCTGCAGTATATGACTTCATCAATACTCTCTGACCATCGGTGTGGGTATGGAGGGAAAGCAATTTCATGCTGATCAGAGTTAGTAGCACATTTGCGTCATGGGTGGTCGTAAATATATTTGACTGAATTATTCATTACAGACCATATTCATGAAGGAGCTAGCTCCTTTTCCTCTGCTCCTAGTGATTCACAAGCTTTGTCCACGTGAACAGTGTCTGTCGAGCTCCATTAACTTCATGACAGAAGGACATTAATTTCTGCAAATGTGTTTTACTATTGCTGTGTATTTGCCAACTAGCAGAGTTATTTTATGGGCAATTCACAAACCGTTTACTTTGACTGTTTCCCATTTAGCATTCAATGGGTGTACTCGGTCAACTTAAATGGATGAGACTAGCACCTTTTGGAGGCAAATAAATTTGATTCAAAACTTAAATTTTGTAAAACAAGATGTTTTTTATTGTAAAACTGAGGAGTGGCACAAAAGTTAATCATATTATAAAATATACCTCAAAGCCAATAGCTGTTCTATCAACAATGTTTGTTCCCCTCCTTGCGTGTTTGAACTCATATATAACAGCACTGAGAAACTGGAAATGAAAGCCAACAAGAAAAAGTGAGATTTGTCATGTTTTGACAGTTTTGCTTTTATAGGCCTAGCTGAAAGCAGGCATTCTGCAGATGAGATACAATTTCAGTCAGTTAGTATAGTGAATGGAGCTGATCAAATTACTTTTTATGGAATTAAGTTTTTGTCAAAAATACATACTTTTTTTAGAAAGAGGTAATTTTCAGTGTTTCTTCTTTCACATTAAGAAAAATAAAACTGCTGATTATGACTGGACTGCTTCAGTTTTGAAACCTGCAAATCTTCCCACTAACTCTTCCTCCTTTCTCTACCTCCCTTATTTTTCAATTTTGCCTCTGCATGACTGATAATTAAATAATCTTCTTCTATTTCCTACCCTTTTTTTTTTCCCTGTCCCTTGACCTATGGACAAGTCTTCATTTTACAATCATCTGGTGAGAGTTCACGCAACAAGGGGGAAGTGAAACAGGTGTTATTGGTACACTTGCATAGACCAGCGTGCAAGGAATGTCTGCTGAATCAGAACAGAAGTCTGTGCAGCCCAACACTGTGTCTCCAGGAAAAGGGAGAAAATAGCCAATTTATGCTGTCTGTTCTATTGCCTCTCTGTGCCCACAATTGTTGCATTAAGGATGTTGTGGAACACATCTCTATCTGGCTTTTTTTTAAGTACCTATTTATGGGACCTGTTGTTTATGAAACTGTCTAAACCCCTTTTTGAACCTACAAATACTGGCTCCCTCTACAAATATCTTGTGGCATTTCATTCTAAAATTTTGCAGTCCTCTGTAGAAAGTAGCCTTTTTGTGCATTTAAAAACAGTCGTCTACTTTCATTGAATACCTTGTTCTTGTCTTCTTGTCTTGTGTTCCTTTCTTTTTCTTTTTTTTTTTTTCTGGTGCGGTGCAGGGGAATACGGTCAACCACAGTTCTTAAATTTGGTCTCACCTTTCTATTTTGGAAACCTTATTCACATCCCTGTCAGCTGTCTCTCTAAAGCAAATGTTGTCAGCCTTTTCAGGTACTCATTGTAAGGCAGCCGCTCCTTTCTCTTGACCGTATCCAAGCACAGTACTCAAGATGTGGGTATACCAAAGAATAACAGCAAAAGTATACACTCTGTCTTGTTCTTAATATCTGCTTTCCTGAAGTCCAATATTTTGTTGGGTTTTTTTGGGCTGCCACTGCACATTGGATCTAGAAATATGAAGAACTTCTAAAAATAACTTCAAAATCTGTTCTGAGATGTGGTGCCATATACAGGGGCTGCATTGTTCGTCTTGCAAATTTTCTCTTATTTGTTGGTTTACAAAAATAACATCTGCCTTCTAGTTGGTGAAAAACTTTGATGGCTTTAATTCTCTTAAAAGAGTGTGTTATCTATTATCTCTTGTGATACTGCACCTTCATAAGATATTCAATAAAGTTATTGAATAGCTAGTTTAAAATAAGAAAAGGAACTTTATTTTACCTCATGCTATCCCTGCAAATTTGATTTCCGGTGGTTATTGGAAAGGTCCAAAGAAAAGAGGCTGGAAGATAGATGCACTGCTAGTGATTAAACAACTCAGAAAATTGTAAATCTCTCTTACCCAAAATCTGAGATGTTGTCTTAGGCTAAGTAGCTGTCCATTTAATCTTGTTATACTTTCCTCCAGTTGAGTGACACTGCTAGTCTCACATATATATTCAAAGAATCATAGAATCATAGAATGTTTTGGGTTGGAAGGGACTCCTAGAGGTCATCTAGTCCAACCCCCCTGCAGGGAGCAGGGACACCGCTAACTAGATCAGGTTGCTCAGAGCCCCGTCCAACCTGGCCTTGAATGTTTCCAGGGATGGGGCCTCCACTCCCTCTCCAGGCAACCCATTCCAGTGATTCACTACCCTCACTGTGAAGAATTTCTTCCTTATATCTAGTCTGAATCTACTCTTTTCTGGTTTAAAGCCATTACTTCTTGTCCTGTCACAGCTGGCCCTACTAAAAAGATTTTCCCCACCTTTCCTATAGGCCCCCTTTAAGTACTGAAAGGCCGCAATCTGGTCTCCCCGCAGCCTTCAGGCTGAACAAGCCCAACTCTCTCAGCCTGTCCTCATAGGAGAGGTGCTCCAGCCCTCGGATCATTTTTGTAGCCCTCCTCTGGACCCGCTCCAACACTTCCATGTCCTTCTTGTGATGAGGGCTCCAGAGCTGGACGCAGGACTCCAGGTGAGGTCTCACCAGAGCAGAGTAGAGGGGCAGAATCACCTCCCTCGACCTTCTGGCCACACTTCTCCCGATGCAGCCTAGGGTATAGTTGGCCTTCTGGGCTGCAAATGCACATTGCCGGCTCATGTCCAGCTTTTCATCCACCAGCACCCCCAAGTCCTTCTCGGCAGGGCTGCTCTTGATCCTTTCTTCCCCCAGCTTGTATTGATACCGGGGGTTACCCCGACCCAGGTGCATGACCTTGCACTTGGCCTTGTTGAACCTCATGAGGTTCACACAGGCCCACCTCTCCAGCCTGTCCAGGTCTCTTTGGATGACATCCCGTCCTTCTGGTGTGTCAACCGCACCACTCAGTTTGGTGTCATCTACAAACTTGCTGAGGGTACACTCGATCCCACTGTCTATCTCATCGATGAAGATATTAAACAGTACTGGTCCCAGTATGGACCCCTGAGGGACACCACTCGTCACCGGTCTCCATCCAGACATCGAGCCATTGACCACTACCCTCTGGATGTGACCGTCCAACCAATTCCTTATCCACCAAACAGTCCACCCTTCAAATCCATAGCTCTCCAATTTAGAGAGAAGGATGTTGTGGGAGACCGTGTCAAAGGCTTTGCAGAAGTCCAGATAGATGACTTCCATTGGTTTTCCTTTGTCCACTGTTGTTGTTACACCATCATAGAAAACCACCAGGTTTGTCAGGCAGGACTTGGCCTTGGTGAAGCCATGCTGGCTATCTTGAATTACCTCCCTGGCCTCCATGTGCTTTAGCATAGCTTCTAGGAGGATCTGTTCCATGGTCTTCCCAGGCACAGAGGTGAGGCTGGCAGGTCAGTAGTTCCTGGGGTCTTCCTTTCTACCCTTTTTGAGAAGGGGCACAATGTTTCCCTTTCTTCAGTCACCGGGGACTTCACCTGACTGCCATGACTTTTCAAATATCATGGAGAGGGGCTTGGCGACTACATCAGCCAATTCCCTCAGGACTCTGGGATGCATCTCATCAGGTCCCATATACCATATCATCTGTACAGAACTAAAGTGACAATTTAGATGTTGAATATGAGTATTTTGGTGAATTGTAATGAATATAATGAAAGTGAAGAGATAAAAAAGTCCTTGAATATCTACAACATTAAAGCCAGTAGTTACTGGAGTTAGCACAGTCACTATAAACATAAGTTTTGACTAGATTTTTGCGTTCCTACTTCTTAAAGTAACATTTTATTTAACCTAGCCTGAAATATGGGAGTTGCTAATGTACCCTGCACAAAATAATTCCGTGTGCCTGCCAGAATTGCAATATTTAGTCTACACCTTTAAAGCATATTCAAACTTCAGGGTTCTTGCACTGCTAGTTATTAGTCATTACATTTAAATAAGTAAACTCTTAGGATGACTTATTCATTAAGTGATTATAGTTACCTTTCTTTAGGTTTGGAAGGATCTGCTGAGAAACAGGGAGAACTGAACTGAATTTTAGTTCTATCACCCTTTTACTGGGTTTTTATTTTTTTCCCCACCAACATCTCTTGTCAATGTGCATCATTGTTCCCCTTGCTGAGTGAAAGGCAGTCATACAGCTGAGCTGGTAGAGGCTCAGGTTAAACAGAGATACCTAAATGCATGACTTCAAAGAACGAACCCAGAGGACATTTTTGTTCCACTGTAAGTGAGAATGTAATGTTTTGGGAGCGGAGCTGTTCATTTAGGCAATGTTTCCTTTAAAACTTTTGGTAAACAGAATAAAAGAAACTGTTCTGGAAGAGCACATACCTTCTCTGTATTTGCAAATGGTTCATTGACCACTATCTAGAAATGTTATCCATTGAGGAAAGATTGGCAGTTCATTAATTTGAAACAGTAATAATTTAGCAGAACTGATTGTTTTCTGAAGTGCACAGAGGACTGTTGATTAATTATGTTTCTATGGTAACATTTTGTACTAGCAAGGACAAGAGCATGGGAATTGTTAAGAATGTTATAAAACCATTTCATAATTAAAGATCTGTTTTTGCATATCATGAGACAGAGACAAAAGTAAACTAAACTAATTTCTTAACTATACAGATTCTCAGAGTCTGATATTGTAGTCAGTAATGTGAACAGATGTTAGGTAGTCTTGGCTTTCCTGATCAGGCATCAGAAACACTGCGTTTCTGTTTGTTCCTGCAAAGATAATAGATTATTTCCCTTTACTCTCTACAACAGCATATGGCAATTCTGGAAGCACGGTCCTACCATGGTTAATATGTTGCTGATTCATAGATGTTTGAATAAGCACCCGCTGAATATATTCCTCCCTCAGCAAACTGAGGATAAGCTTTAGAGAGTTGTGCAAAACCATGGGTGGAGAAGCACTGCAGCCACCCGTTTGATGATTGCAGCCTTCTGGGAGAGGGGCAGGCAGGAGCAGTTTGTGAGTACATTGACATTTGAATGGCTGTGCCTGGGAGGTGAAGAGCACGATATGAGGGATTTCTCTAATAATTACCTTCTCTGCTTTTGTATGTGTCTGTATTTTTATGGGCTCTACATCTTGTCAGATCTGGTACTGTTGACACCTGAGAAAGGGAAGTGTACTGTAGAAATTACCAGGGTTTGCTTTTAATCATGTTGGAGGGCAGCATGGATTAATTGTAGTGCAGCAAGGATTTCTGTAAGATGGGGCGTTGTTGTACAGGAAGTATGGATATGAGAAAGCTGAGTGCAACAAAGAACAACGTATGGAAGAAGAAGACAGAAAGACCTGTAGGAGACCAGGAAAGTGGACTCCTTGATGGTGCTGATGATGACTTATGATAGGTCTGAATTGTGTAGCTACAAAACAGGTATTACTCCAGATTGTCAATATCCTGGAGGAGGCAATAAAACTTTGTCCAGTGGAAAGATTGGTGGACGCTCATTTTGGTTCAGTGCTGTAGGAGCTACTCTGCTACAAACAGCAGCAAGACAACATAAATCTCATTTGGACTTATATTCAAAATCCCTCATGGGATTCTACCACATTCTTAAGGGGTTTTGTTACAGGTTCTCTAACTGCACTAACTGGGCTCAGTTGTTAATGTTGTACTTGGATTATTATTTGTCTTTTATTATTATTATTGATTTAACAGAAAGCTCTCTTTGAAGGAAGCTGAAAGCCCAAAATATACTGATGTGTATGTGGTAGGGCATTATTGGTTCCTTCATTTGGGATGACATAATAATGCCTGAACCAAAATCCAACCAAGCGTATATACTCAGGTTGTGTCTCCCAGAACTGAGAGGATGCTACGTTTCAGAAGAGAATGAGAATTAATTGTTTAATTAATGTAGATGTTTTTGAAAACTTGGGTCTTTTCCATTCTGCATCATTAGCTCTTTAATTCCTTTAGACCTGTAGAGATGGTCTATATGGCTGAGTGGAATCTATGGTATTTGATTAAGAGAATGTCATTGGGAGGCAATGAATTCTACACTTGCTACCACTTCCACAGAAACGAATGAAGGCATTTTAATTCTAATATATGCTACAGGTAATAACTTTTATGGTTGTGTGAAGACTCTTCATCTTGCCAAAAGTGTTGGTGGACAGCATTGTTTACTTGGTTGATCTTTTCTGAGCAAACCCAGGAAATTTCCAGGAATCTTGTTCTTGACTTCTCTAATTTAGTCCTCAGACTAGTCTTAAATCTAACCATTCTAATTCTAAATCTAACTGGTATTTTATGCAGGTCCGTGTCAGTACTGCCCAGAGTCACTGGGAATTTCTTCACTGACATCAGAGGAACAGGGCTGGGGTGACTGTAGTCTCTCTTGAGTAACCCATGAAAAGGTTTGGGGATGAGGTTTCTTTCTTACCTTTGCCTTCTTCTCTCACTTCCTATACTATACCTCCACTTGAGAATCTGTCAGATTCTGTCAGCTAACTCAGAGCTTGATTTGATATTTGCTTGTCTGCCTAACTTACTAAAACATGTCTACTAAAGGCCCAGCAAGTTTAGCAGATTTTATTTACAGTCTGCTGGGTCTATGAAACTTACTTCTAATTGATGTGCTCAGTAAGTGGAGATCCTATTGTTTCTTGGAGATAGAGATACCCCAGATTATCTTTCCTTATTACTGTTGTTATTCTTCCAACAGGCATCCCTTGCTACTCTAATGCATCTTGTGCTGAAATGTAGAACTGGCAGAGTGTCCGCTTTCAAGCAAAACAGTGTCTACAGTAAGAAATGCAGATGGGAGATACTGTATTGTTTGCTCCATAATGATCAATCAGCTTGGAGTTTGCTTGAGCAACACTTCTGCTTAGCTGGGCTAAGCAGAAAATTATATGTGTACATTACATAAATAAGAAGCTGTTCCTTAATTGCACAGAGGAAATACCAGTTTTAATGACCTTTGAAAGAATTATTGTATTAATAAAAATTTTGCATTGGGAGATTACTTTTATGTGTTACCTCATTATGGGTAAATTTATCACTTTTGGGTGGAGGGTTGCAGAGTTTGGGAGAAAATAAAATAGAATTCAGAGTTTAATAATTGAAATATTTCATATACAAGTATTTGTAGTCAGGATGGTAATTGTTTCTGATATATTCTGATTTTTTGTTTGTCTTCTGGAACTGCTGCATCTATCATAAATGTGTCCTGCTGGTTGGGCAGTCTATGCAATGTTTTTCTCAATTAGGCTCACAATGAAGTTGGACAAATGCTGCTGAATTCTTTCTCAAAAGTAAATCTGTTAGAAACCAAAAATGCAAATTTTTACATAGTAGGAAATGTTAAAATGTATTGGTAAAATATAGAGAAAACAAGGAAATTTTAGTATTTTAGTTTCCGTATAAGGAGTGTACACTCTGTGGAGGTCATGGTTACCTTGCAAAAGGCAGGATAAGTTTGTTTATCTTGATCGTTAGAAATGCAGATGTACATTGCTAAAGCAGTCCTGAAGTGAGAATATTCTTTCCCTCTTCTGTCTGCAGATTTTTACCAAAATTTGGGAGTCCATAGAAGGAACAGGGTAACTCTGGATCTACCCTTAGACTTTGTACAGGATACTCAATACTGAAAATGGACTACTGGGTTAATTGCCCTTCTGGCCAGACGCATGATGATAGCGTTTGGGTTTTTGGTTTGGTTTGGTTTGGTTTTTGTTTTCCTCACCTAAGCTGTTGTTGTTACAGTTCAATCTGATTTTTCAGCTACCTACTCCAAATGGTGAACGACTGACTTCTCATCCCTTTATTACAGCAGGAACTGTAACAGCATTACAGTTTCCCATATTATATTTCTCTTTTCTAGACAAAAAAAGGCTGATTCTTTAACATTTCCTCACAGTTCAAGTCCCTCATTACCATTTCTTTTCTGGATGTTCTCAGTTTTTTAAGAACAGAGACAGCACCTCATCCAGTGCTTTGCCACTGCTGTGTAAGGCAGAATGGTTATCTTCCATGCCTTACAGATAATACTGCTGGTAATAATTTCTTGGCTGAGATCTGCTTTTCAGGCTGAAACATCATTAACTTAAAACCAGTTTGCATGCTGGTATAAACTGGATTTTTTTTTTCACAGCATTATTGTTGCCAACATTTTCCCTTTCATATTTACATATTTGGAATTATTTCCTTTCTTCATTTGGTACATTCTGCTTGACATGTGAACTTTTTTTCTGTTTTCTGCATCAGCTCTGAAACTCATCAAGCTTCCCAAAATTACATATTGTTTTAAAGTGTTACATCTCTCAAATCATAAACAAAAATTAAATATATCTAGGAAAGACCCATGGGATGCCACTTGTGTATAATTTCAGTGTGGCAGCAAACTACAGTTTCTCAGTTCTCCCTGATGGAATTAAAGGTTTGACCTTAGTCATGGGCCTGATCAACATGAAACCAGTCCACAAAGACCATGATCTTCCATATATTTCCATTAGTTTGTTCTCAATTAACTCCACTGTTTTCAATAAATTTGGATATTCTGATACTGAGATAATTAATTTACTTTTTTTTTACTTTAATTGGACTTTGCTCAACAGTCCTTGATTGTGCTCCTATGTCTGTGCTAAAATCAATTGTCTAATCAGTTGTGTTTTCAAAACTCTAGTCAAAAGGCATTCAATACTTCAAAATTTTCTCTTTCAGTGCTTATTTGCTCTCCTTCTCTGTTGCTTTCACTTGTAAGCAACAATCACCCACGGTTTGACGTGTGAGCTGCACAGGGGGGTCGCGTCCTCGTCCCTGGGCCACTGATGCACAGACACCAATATGAGGATGCAGCAAATGGCGTTTATTATAATACAACAACAGCTTTTATACCTCTTATCAGGCCCGCCCTTCTTCTTCCTCCTTCTTGGTGATGATGATCAGTAGGCGGTCTTCTACACTCAATTGTTTCTCCCCTTTTTATTCCCCACAATTCCCCCTCCCCATGCTATAAAGGCGTTTCTTGCATTAAGCATTAATAATTAATATTCTAATATCTTTCTCCTCTAACTACATGCAGTGCTCTCCTAATGTATGTTGTCATTGCTGGCCAGTCAATGACAACATACAATTATTATAATTATAATTGCTATTATTACGTACTCTATTTTCCAGAGGACTTGCTTAGAATTCTTCAATCCGGAGATTAGAGGTTCTCCCCGAGAATTCCTCGGTGCCAGCTGGAGATCCCATAATCTCGTGGACCTGTCGAGATTCACAAGCGATGTCCCATCTGGGTCGCTACCCTTTTCTTTTAAAGCTACAAACATATAACATCTTATAATATTATGATTATCTAAGCCTTTTAGTAAGCAATAATGCATAGCATCTACTGCTTGCGCCTTTTTCTTAGCAAGCGAAGCAAAGCTTTTATCTATACCACTGAAACTGTTTAATAACACATTTATAATAAAAAAGTTGATTGAAATGTTCTGCATCTTCTTTGGTTTGTCCTGCTTTCTTTTCTTCTGTTTTTCTGCTTCATCTGGCGTTGATAACTTCTGATATCCTTCCTGTTGCACTTCTTTTTCTGGGCTTCGGCTGAAGAATCGATCCTGCAAAATTTTCTCTAGACTATTCATTAATTTTGAGATCTGGCCGTACCCACCTTGCGGGTACCCATTTAAGTACTTCGTCTTTTTTCACGGCTGCATAACCACGTCCCATCACCACTAGTCTCCATCCCTCCTCCCAGCTACCAATATCTGGGAAGCGGACTAGGACTCGAGGCCCTTGTTCTTCCGCTCTGATTGCCCAGTGCTTATGCACTGGGGATTCTGACTCATTACCCCTAATAAAGTGATTTAAAGCATAGAGTGCTTGATTTAAAATTCTAGTTTGTTCTGAAACTGGAATCGCCTTTTGTTCTCCATATCCTTCCCCCGCCCCAAGAATTTGCATTTTTCTTTTTAAAGTTTGATTTGCTCTTTCAATAATAGCTTGTCCTTGGCTATTATATGGAACTCCATGACACAACTTTATACCCCATTTGTCTGCCCAGTTTTTTGTTGAGCTTGCTATAAAGCATGCTCCATTATCTGTTTTTATCTGCTTTGGAATTCCTAACCAGGCTATAACTGTACTCCAATGGTGGTGTATTGCTCGAGTATTTGGAGTCTTATGCTGTGTAGCTACTATCACTGTACTACATGTATCAATTGTGACAGCCAACCATTGTTTCGGTCGCATGAGAGAGCATATCGTAAAATCGGACTGCCAGATCTGGTTAGGTTGTATACCTCGAGGGTTCACTCCAGCACCCCAAAGTGCGGAATTCTGACAATAAGGACAGGTGCTTATTACATCTTTTGCTTGAGTTAAAGTAATATTACAGTGTTTTGCGAGCGCTTTGGCACCTATGTGTAGTCTCTCATGCAACTCTCTAGCTTTTCTGACTGTCCACACTCGCTGAGCGGCTTTGTCTGCTCTGTCATTTCCCTCCTGATATATTCCTTTGATTGTAGTATGGCTGTTAACATGTATTATCGACACTGTTGCCTCTCTTTTCTGCAGTGCTGCCTCTATTCTTAATGCAATTTCTGTTCCAGCTACTCCTGGATAGGCCATATTTTGTACCATGTGAAACACAAACATAGAGTCTGTTACTATGTTTAAGTGAATTAAAGTCCATCTCTGGATGGCTTCTGCGACGGTGATTGCTTCTAATTGTTGCACACTGGCTCCGGGTTCGGTAAAGAGCAGTTTCTGCCAGTTGTTGTCTTCTTCTTGCCACACTATAGCTGCGACTCCTGTCTTTGAAGAAGCGTCAGTATATACAGTTTTACCTTCTTTTGGAATTGTTAAAACACGAGGTTCCCAGCATAGATTTAACGTTCGGACATGTTCTACAAAGTTAGATTTTACATCGACTTCTATGTCCCCATTGTAATCATATAATGCTAAAGCTACTGTCTCTGATGTCTGGCTAATAGTGATTGGATATATAAAACAAAATATACAGCTATCTTAGTTTCTACTTGCAATCAGTACATTTTCTTTAGCTCATAGCTTCTTACTTGTTTCAGTGCACCAAGAACACGCTGTTTACAAACCCTGGATTGTCCACATATTCCCATAATACTTTGTGCCCCTGTTGTTTAAGAAACCCCTTTACAATTCCCTCTTTTTCTTTTTGCCAAGCAGGGACTTGTAGTAGCAAGGCAAGAGATGATTTCTTCAAATTGCGAAGAAGTACAGATATAGGGATATCTGGCAAAGCTCGATCAAACTCTACACATCTAATATATTTTCATTAACGACCACCCTCTTCCCATCCTTTAAAATATTGCACAGATATAATTCCTTTAGTCTATGGACTGCCCTTATAAGATGTCCAGAAATGTCCACAAAATGTCACTGCTGCACTTGCACTGCTTCTTGTAAGGCTTGTCCTCCATTGGTTTAGGTGGTTCTTGCTATAGTAATTCCTAGAACATGCAACTCAAATAATGGGTTACAACAATTTAAAGGTATATTCATTACAATTTCTACCCTTGGTCTCTTTGGACCAGACCTTAGGGTTTAGCATCACTATGAACTCTTCTTCTTGTTTGGACTTATCCACAGCCTGTCCAGCACAGCAGCACAGAAACAGCAGCGATGCCCTGGCCATCTGCCAGCTCAGGCACATCACCATGGCGGATATCAAACTGTTCCCAGGCACAGCGCAGTGAAATGATAAGCAGTATAGCGGTACAGCAAGCAGCAAAAGTAAAAAGCAGTAACTAACGAGCACTGAACTAATATACAGTAAGGCAAGCAAGCCCCATCACAAGCACAGGAGCCTGCTGATTAATAGCTAAACAGCAATAACAGCTATAAATTCAATCTAGCACATTCCAATCAAACCTGTCATTATCTCAAACCTTTCGAGTCCCATATCATTGCTGAGAGTATCTTAAAAACTACTCGAACAAAAAATCTGACTCCAATTCGGTCAACTCCGTGTTTTCAGATACACCTTTCATGCCAAAAGGGACTGTCGTGGTAAGCACCACGCAGCTACTCGCTCACTCCCCGGTTGAGATAAAGACAGTTTAATAGGTAAAGCAAAAAACCACACATGTAAGCTAAGCAAAGCAAAGCAAGGAATTAATTCACCACTTCCCATGGGCAGGCAGGTGTTTCACCGTCCTCAGGAAAGCAGGGCTCTGTCACGCGTAATGGTTGCTTAAAAAGACAGACGCTATCACTCAAAATGTCACCCTATCACCTGAACAGGGAAGGCAGTAGCATTAGGCATAAAGTCCCCTTCGATGACTGCATTTCGAATTACTCTGTGTCACCGTTGAATCGGATGGGGGGGGGGGTCCCTATCTGAGCCCTGTGGATTAGGGAAAGTGATGGAATTATGTGAGTCGGGCCCTGAGGTCATAGCTTGCCGCGCCTGGTTCTCATCACATGTCCTCCTCCAATATTCTAATTCTCTTTGCTCTTCTTCAGCTATCCTCCCTAGTTTTTCCTCTAGTTCAGGCGCAATTAGTGGTTGCATTCCTGCATACCGGCCTTCATTAAGGGCTTCTCCGACTTTTGCCGTTTGCTCTGTTAACTCGTTCGGGCCTGGTAAAATCTCATCGTCCCGCACAGGCAGGTGAGCCAATCGATGTATCAGCTTTTGCGCTTCTGCATTATGCCTAGATAACTCAGCTCGTAAGAACAACATATCTGTGTCACAGACCATCTCCAGATCGAGTTGGAGACAAGTCAGCTAACTTCTGAATGAGTTTTTGCGTTTCTTGATTTTACTTACACAATTCTTCTCTAATCGCCTGCACCTCAACAGGAGAGAATGTCTCTGGCAAAGGTGGAATATGAGGCGGAGGGGAAAATACTGTTTCAATAATCATAGGTACGTTCGTTTTTGACTCAGCCTCCTGTTCCTCTGTATTTGTTGTTTTTTGCGTCTAGTGCTTCAGCGGCACAGGTGGCTACCGATCGTTCGGCTTTTAGATCTTTAAGTACCGCGGTAATGAGTTTCCATGCCGAACTTAAAGCGACAGCCTCCTTAGACCCATTGCCGACCTCATCCCACAACGTGTCTCCCAGGTTATCGCAGCAGACTAAATCAAAAACATCTCGAGCTGAGGTAAAAAAACCATGTGACTGTCCCCATCACAATAAGCAATTTAAAGTCTTTTTATCATATTTCAGTTCTCTCACAGAGAGAATATGCTGGAACATGTCTCGGCTGCTCCCCTTTTTTTTTTTTTTTTTTTTTTTTTGAGGATCCACAGCCAAGTCCTTTTCATAAAATCACTGTGCCATCATAGGCACATCGGGGGGGGTTGATGGTTCCGTAGCAGGTGCTGCGGCGGCACCTGCACTGCTGGCTGGTCCTCTTGTTCACGCCTCTCTCCTTCCCACTTCCACGCCCCTTCTAATCACCGAATTAATTTTGATACCTCCCCTTCCTTATCTTCCACTTGTGGTGCAGTTGTTTTTCTAATCAATGCCCCAGGAATCCAGTCTAATGCATCTACAGGCACTTTTTCTAATACTTTCTCGGTCGCCATCTTTGGGGCGTTGGTTCTTTCTCCCGCTCTCTCGCGCTCCCATCTCTGGATATCCTCTAACTCTCCCCAAGGGTATCGAGGGGGTGAACAAGGGGATCTTCCCGGGTTTTTTCTCTCCTCTTTCCCAGCAGTCCACTTTCCCCGCTTTCCCTTTTTTGCTGCACGGGAAACGTGGCGCATGCCCCCTTTTTCTTGATCTCCGCGCTCCACCGCCTCAAACTCCCGTTGTAATTCTTCAAATGCCTGCTGCTCCAACTCTCGCTCTGACTCTCCCCCGTACACTCCCTCCTCGTCTCCTGAGCTATCTTCCTCTTGCTGTTGATTTTCGCTCTGTGCTGCTTGATCTTTACTTTCAACACAGAGCCTGACGGTCTGCTTGCCACGTCTCTAGCTCTTCTCGCGCTTTTTGGATAAGTCGTGAAACCGACCCCCAGATCTTTAGAGCTCGAGCAGGTTTATTAGCCATTGCGTGCTCCGCTAGAGCTTGCGTGCACTTGGCCCAGTTCTCCGGTGATAATATACCGCCAGGAGATTGAATCGCTCCTTCCTTCAGAAGCCTCTCTACACAGTCTCAGACATCTTTTTTCTTCACAGAAGTAGAATATTCGCGTCCCATCGCACATACTACCTGAAGTATCGCATCCATGGTCTGGACCTCACACACACGGGTACCCGCATTTCCTCTCGACCACAGGGGGGTTCAACGTCACACTTCCCTGGGCCTCTCGACCGCCAGCGGTCCGCAGCCTCACACGATCACGTCGGGGTCACCATTTGTTGCTTTCACTTGTAAGCAACAATCACCACGGTTCGACGTGTGAGCTGCACAGGGGGGTCGCGTCCTCGTCCCTGGGCCACTGATGCACAGACACCAATATGAGGATGCAGCAAATGGCGTTTATTATAATACAACAACAGCTTTTATACCTCTTATCAGGCCCGCCCTTCTTCTTCCTCCTTCTTGGTGATGATGATCAGTAGGCGGTCTTCTACACTCAATTGCTTCTCCCCTTTTTATTCACCACACTTCTCCACAATCAGTGAGCCTGCACTTCCCTCTTACACTTTTCTGTAAATGCAGCATAATATTTTTGTTCTTGTGTTTAATATCTTTGGCCAGTTGTAACTCATATTGTGCCTCCATCCACACGTTTTATATTCATATATGCCTGCACTATTCTTTTCTTTTCCCCTGCTAGCTTTTTTGTTACGTTTTGATTTTCAGAGTTAGATGACCTTTAAAATTTGGTCGTAGTTGTCTTTTTCACTAATTTGAGAGACACTTTCTTGTCATGCTTTCTTATAGTATCCTTTATAATCTGCCAGCTCTCCTGAATGCTTTTGTCTTTTACATTATCTAATCCAGATACAGTGCCTATCCACAAGGCTCCTTTATTTTTTAACTCTGTCCTGAATTTGAGTTATTTTTCTGAGGACAAATTATGCAGATATTAAGGACATTTTTATAATAAGGTATCAGACTAACTCATATATTAAAAGAGTTCACAAACTATTCTTCATGTATAAGCACAGTCTGTGACTCTTATTTAGAACAAGCTGGCTGCATCTTCATTATTTTCAATGACACTAAAGTAAGACATGCTCTCCACTGCTCAGTTAAAGTACATGAAGTGGAGTTCAAGTGTCCACTAATTAGAAATAGTCAGAAAAAACCCCTTGTTAATCAGGATGACAAGCTTGGTTTGCTCAGTTTTTGGTTGTTGTCTATGATTCAGTGAATGAGTTGCTTGTAACCACAGACTACCACTATGTGAAATACACCCACATGGTCAAATAGAGCAGATGATGCCAACTGTAATGATAAGAATATTCAGATCATTTTACACTTTCCATTTATCTGTGTAACATGATAAAGTCACTGAATAATTATCATGTAACGGTTGATAATATCCTCTGTGCCCAGTGACACAGATGTATATGCTTCATTCATATTATGGTTTTGACAGCAGTTTTAATTTAAAGCAAATAAAGAATTCACACCTTTTACAGCAAGATCTTGTAGCGTTCCTTTATATATTGCAGCTGGGCTTGCTTAGAAGACAGATGAGGAGTAAATACTTACAGAGCTATGAAAAGAAGTACCATGACCTACATATGCGTGCTGCAGTCCTGTCCTCGTGCAAGCATGGTCCTCTCCAGAACCCTGAACTTTGTACGCTTTATTGGATGCCACTGATTTTCAAGCACCATTCCTTTGCGAAGGCTGGCTCCAGACTCACTGAACTTTTCAAGAGTCTTCCCATCAGATCTTAAGTTTTTGTGTCAGGTATATAAGTTAAGCCTCCCCTTTTGAAAAACTATACATATAAGTATGCATTAAGCCATTCAGTCACTTCAAGAAGCTGCCAGAGAGCAGCTGCTGTGATACTTCTGAGACTTTTTTTTAGGATTGGGCACAACCTGCAGCTGTGCCTGTTTTTCTCATGCCTGATTAGTTCTGTGTTCTCCAGACAACGAAACAACATAAGGTAAAGGCTGATTTGACTCCTTAATTTCTAAGTCTCTTAAAAAGGAAATTTTTCCTTTTTTTTTTTTTTCAATTTTGTCCAGATTATTTCTGCCCTTGTATTTTCATGCTTTCTAAGTTCATTTTTTTCCCTTTTGATACATTTTTTGTGATTATTCTATGCCTTTTTATTTTCCCTTTAAACCTTCTGTTGATTTTGATACGTTGTTTTCCAGAAAAAACTGTTTCTTGACTCATTTGACTGTGGATAAGGATGTTTTTCTTCTTCCTGGTACAACAATGACTTGCTTCCACTCACATTTTTGTGGGGATCAAAAGAGGAAGCTGCTTTCCATGCAACTCAGATGAACCAGATTTTACACTTGTGCATGGAGCAGGTCAACATGTGGTGCACTGCTGCACTACATGCATCGACCCTAATTGGAAAAGAGGACAGTGGCGTGAATAAGATTTTCATTTAATTCTCAGATCAATGTGTGTGACAGAGTGTGTGTTAGCATTCTATAACTAACGAGAGGATGAGTCAGGAGGGAAAAACTGGGCTGTTGAGTATGCTGCTGAAGTTCACAAATTTTGTAGCTAAAGATCACTTGAGGAAAATTTTAATGTTCTTTGCAGTACTGGAAAACTGCAACTTTTTTTTTTTTTTTTCAAAAAACCCCTAAACCCCAACGTTTCAGCTGGAAATTTATTTTATGTTAGCGGAGATTTTATGTATTACATTGTGCGTGAGCCAACACTGTAATGTGGGTTTTTTGATTAATGACCAGTTTCCTGATGGGCAGACCCATGAGAAAATGTGAAAGGGTGAAGCCTGAGATTGCACTGGGATGAGTGGGAGCAGTTCCTTGTGGCTGGCGTAACAGGGGGCTGCACTGGAGCAGTGGTGATGGGATTGAGGGATGGGGGAGAAATGCAATGAGGTAAGAGAGCAGGGAGTAATATGGTTCACTGGGAAGAGGGCCTGTGCTATCAGGGATCCCACAGAGGCCCAAAGCACCACAGGAGGGAGGAGGCACACGAAAGGAAAGTGATTCTGGGGCTGCAAGTGCCACAGGGAGCAGTGGTGTGGGTCCCCAACCAGAGGCCTTTCTGGAGGCATGGCCATGGCAATGTCAAATACCTTCTAAGCTGTGTCTTAGCACCAGGAGTTAAGAAAATAAATGACTTGTAGAGGAGCTGTCAGAGCTGTAAGGCTAAGTGTATGTGTTGCCCTTTCCTGGAGTTTACGATGACTGAATACAGTGTAAAGCCAGTGTCAAAGTAACAAAACACAAGTCATCCCCTCTATGGTTTTTTATTATCTGTCACTGTAGAGATAGATGTTTTTTTAATCTCCTGCTGAATCAAGCTATGACCTCTTGGTCCCCAAAAGTTCATAACTTGTTAATGAGAATTTCTGGGTTGTCGAGATGCTCCTGCAACAACTGGACATATTGGCCTTTTAGCAGTTATACAAAAAACTTGAAATGAAGGAAGCTGTATGTAATTTCTGATCTTTGAATGACCTTAGGTGAAGCCCTAGAGGCTTGCCTTTGGGAAGTGTGATTTCCTACCAGAATGTAAGTAGGACATCTTATGGAAAAGAACATTCCTAAGGGTTTAATGCAGTCAGTCTTCACTTTGGCTGCTGTAAACCATGGAGGTTCACATATAATGAAAAAACCCCAATGTTTTAATATATTTTACTAGTCAAACTTAAGGAAAGATTCTGTCTCACAAAGGGAACGAGCTTGAGAACAGTCATGTCAAAATCAAATCCCTGTTGCATAATATAGGGGTGAAATGCTTAGCAGTCTTCTTAAAGCAGGAACTAAAGAACATTATTTGCAAAAATGAGAAGTCAGAAGCTTAATCTGATTATCATGGAGCATTCCTCCCCACCAGCCAGATTTGACTTGTGTATATCTTAGTAAATTCTGTGTCTTTGTCACAGTTCTTCTTGTCTCTTGCACCTTTCTAGAAGTGCAAGGATACCAGGCAATAAAGTACAACATTTTAAAAGAAGCCCACAGTTCCTCAAATTCTGGGTTATGTGGTCTATGTATTTGAAATGTCCCATCCTTTAAGTATGGGGTTATTTTTGTATTTTCTTTTGAAATAGGAAATAAATACAGGACTGTGGAAAGACAATTAATTGTCATTATGAAAAAGTAGAAGCACATTTATGCTTTTGTCTGAGTAGTCCTCTGTCATTCAGGAGACACTGTGTGTTTTTCAATGGTGAGTAATGGACGCACAGCAGATGCATGTTTGTGAGGGAAAAGGTGACAGTTAAAAAAATTAGGTCTGAGAAGTGCAAATTTATCAGTACTTTGAGTATTAGTTACATAACGTATCTACCGTCCTTTTCTCATATAGCTTCTTTGTACTTGGTGACACACTGGATTCTCTGCTTTTCCAGCAGAGGGATCTCCTAGAGACATCTTAGAAAGACTAGGCCCAGAAGTGACGTCTATATCAAAAAAACCCAAATTAAAACCTCTGCTGCAAAATGTGACTTGGTGTTTGGTTCTGGAATTCTGTAAAGCTACAGATTAATTTGGCTGAGCTGTTCTGCTTCGAACCTTGCAGAGAGAGTAGGAAGTCTCACAGCTAAAATTTGGAGCAGAACATTATCAAGCTGAATAAATAAAGGCAAATTTTGTTGTGGAAACTAAAGGAGGTATTAAAAAGCTGCAAATGACAATTTCACGGCATGCAGGAAGAATATAATTATCCCAATTTGTTTCTGTAAATGTGGATGACAACTTCATCTCAAATAGGACAACTTTAACAGTAACAACTGAAATCCAGGTTTCGTTATTAGAGCTTCTGGCATGCAGAGATTATGATGAATGAATAGCAGCTGTTTTATTACACTAGAAATATTTCAAGCCTCTTTGTAAGTGTTCTTGTTAGAAGTTTGACGGTATGAGTCCAAGGGAAATGTTTGACTAGCCACAAAAACACTGAAGGCAGAGAACATGCTGCTGTCCTACAAACCTGAGAACTGTCCCAAACCTTCAGGTTTTCTGTGAGCTCTTCTCTAACTGTAAAGGTGTTGTCATGCTTCAGGTGGTAACCGAGTCTTTTGTAGTGTCTTTGTGCTGTTTGTTAACTATCTTGTTTCAAAACTCCAAAGCTCTGTGAGGTCATGGGATTTTGGGGTCACTCAGTTAGCCTGGAGGTCCATAGGAAGCTAAGCAGTCAAGTTATCTGTGTCTAGGTGACAGTAGGTTGCAATTTCCCAGTTTACCTGGTATCAGTACTGATCAGTTGGTTCCAAACTTAGTCAACCAGGAAGTCCCAAGAACCTTCTTTTGTTGAGTTCTAAAGCCTTTCTGAAAACCACTATGCTTGTTAGCTCTGGGACAACCTATTGCCATTGAATCGTACTCCTTCAGCACAAATGTGTAACATTTGGTCCTAGGATGCTGGAAGGCACTTCTGTCAAGCCCTTTCATTTACTTATTGTGAACTGGTAAGGAAGCATTCTGATGTTTACTGTGCAGCATAAGTAGTGTCTTCATGGCATCTATTGCATGTAAAAGAAGTAGAATGTTAATTTGAGTACTTTGCACTCATATAGCTCCTGAAAAAAACAAGTATAAATGTGAAAGCTCAGAGAGGGCTGTTACTGTTGAACTAAGTAACATAGAATACAGACTAGTATGAAATTCATATGGGAAAGATGTGTAGCACCTATGAGCATCAGTGCATTGACATTTTTCAACCCAACTATTTTTTAATAGAAAAAGAGACTATTCTTGAAAAGTGCAATGGAAAAAAACTCTATAAACTATACAAAGCTATACAAGCTTCCCTCCACACCCTGCCCTTTTTTAGCAAGTTTTGAAATGTTATGCTCAATTTGAAATTGAGCAAAGATTCTTTCAATTCAAGTTGCTTTTATCATTACAATAGAACTTTTGAGGGTGATAAGATTCACTTTTAATTGCACTAGGCAGAAAAAGCCAAATAAAAAATATGTACCTTTTTTTTTTTTAGGTGCAAACTGAAATTAGAATCTACACGTGCAGATTTATGATTAACTGTGTCACTCTTTCATACCTCCCCTTTTTCCTTTTTCCTTTCTTTTTTTATACTCACTCCTAAAGGATACACTTAATTAACTAAAAACAGTATTCAAGCCTGTACCTAAAAATAAACTTCTCCTTCCCTTCTCCTTAAAGCTGTTATGGACATTTACACATGGGCAAAGAGGTAAGTAGACACAGTGAAAACATTTTTTTTTCCCCACTGTATTTGTATGTGTCAGAATAAGGCCCAGTTCCCCTCTCCATCTTCCTCTGACCTGTAAATGAACTATAATTAGGGATTTCAGCTGATGTTAAGAATCTGCTGATTCAAACACAACCAGATTTCCTAGATTTCCATTTCTCATACAGCAGTTAAACAAGTTCGTACTAACAGGAGTACGAATGATCATTCACATAGATGCCATAATTTTTGGCATGCATTTTAGCACTAAAGATACAGCACAGAAAGAAAGTTAATCTGATTTTATAATAGGGGAGGAATCTACACTTATTTGATTCTTTAGAATTTTATTTTTGCATGATGACAAGTTCTTTGGCTTAAGGGGAAACTCTGGCTGTACCAGAAAATGAGCAGCTCTTGGTGGCACAAAAAGGACTGCTTTGGAGCCCAGCTGCCTGCCAGAGAGGATTAACTCACTGCGCACATTGGCTGATGCTCAAGGGTTTGGGTGAGCTAAAAGCCATTTGAAATGAGTTATCTCTTTGAACCCCTATGCTTTTCATTCCCACACTCCTGGGGCTGGACCTTTTAATGGGCAACTGAGACTCAGAAACATCAGAATTTTAGACACAGATTTCATAAATAGGCTGATACCTGAATGAATGCTGGTAAGGACGAAACTTCCAAAGAGCATCTCCTGTTGAACAGTAGACTTTCTCCAGGGTTTCCTAATGGACCGTAAAGATGGATATGGTTTTTTTACTGATCTAGAGAGGAAAAAAGTGAAGCATAGTGGCAGGGAAAAAACCCCTACTGCACTGGTAATTAAAAGATCATTTTATCAAGCAAAAGTGTTGATCAGAAAACATTTCCAACAGCTCCCATCTAGTCTGAAAAAGAAAAATAAAGAGATTTTCAGTATAAACAGACTGGCAATAAGAAAATACTTTCAATATGAGTAAGTCTTAAAGGGAAGGATTGTCAAGGTATTCTTGATAAGGAGGTGATGGGATTAACTTCCCTACTAAATTTTACCTTTAATGTCTCACAATTTTTAGCAAACCACTTACAAAATTGTGGGATACCTTTATGCCTTATAACTTTGGAAAAGATTTTCTTCTGCAAACTCTTCTGCTTGCTTTTTGAACATAGCTGGTTTTGGCACCCATGCTATCTGGTGGTGTAGAGTTTCATAGTTTGATTCTACATGGTAGAAAGAGAAGTACTTCTTCCCTATTTGTGCAAACTTTTTGTTTGATCTCCTTGGTGATTCTCACCATTATTTCTGGTATTTTTTCAGATATTAATCCTTCTTCTTCCAGAACACCTTCTGATGCACAGCCTTGTCCAAAGCTCCCAGGACAGTGAAATACATGTTATCAATAGCATCACCCTTATGAACTTGAATACAGACTATTTCAAAGAACTTACCATAGGCTCACACTTTCCCAGAATATTGGATTTATCTCTTCTCCTCCCCCCCCCGGTTTTATCCCAGTGCAGTTTGTTTCTGTGTAGGACTCTTTTTTGACTGCAATGCAAAAATTAAACAAAAAGTCATTTTTAAAATGAAAAAGACTGTAGCAAGGCTCTAGGCAGGAGGCATTGTCAGAAAAGAAAACTAAAGAGCATTAGAAGAGGTGGAAGCGGAACAGCATGTCACAGTTTTCCTGATGTAAGACACTTATGAATCTTCCACTGCGTGTCAAAAATGCTAAGGATACCTGCAAAAGACCTAGGAGAAAACTAAATGTCATTCTTCCCAAACTTCCCAGACTTCTGCTGTCTTGTTCAGCAGATCCTTTTAAATAGTATAAATATTTTAATTTCTCTTCTATTTCTCTATCAAGAGATGACAAGACCACTACTAAAATAGCATGCTCAGAAATATATTTGGGTCCAACTTATTAGCTGATATTGATCTACACTGATAATTCACAGTACTGTCACACTTCTTAAGCAAGCAAGGATGATATTACTTCTTCAATAAACAGAACTAATAGATCAGTGTTGTCATATTTATTTTTATATATATTATGTTATGTATGTTATAGGTAGACATATATTTTCCCTAAGGAATTGGAAATTCAATGAAACAAATCATTTTTACAAAAATGGGCACACTGATCTATAATTACATTTTCTCCCTTTAGTAATATCTTTTGTCTCAAACCTTCTCAATGAATTGAAAGACTATTACTTGATTTTTATTTATAAAAAATATTCTATTTTTCCAGAACCACAGTAAACTAATTTATTGCCTCCAAAGTGAGATGTATATATACAAACAATAACATGTGATTACACAGTATGTCATTAAAAATTTATAACGAATAGTTGAACTGATTATTAAGTGAACAGCCTATTCTCTATAAATTATCTAGCTGAAGTATTTGCAAATACTTTCAATCATCTAACACATTCATAGTTAGCAGAGCTTGCATGCAATTATCTATGAATCAAACACTGCATCCAATTTAATCCTTATGCAATATCTGAGTTTTAATACAGAAAGGAGAGGCATTTTAGAAGCAATTTCTCTACAGAGTAGGAAATCACTTCCACTAACACAGCTTAACAAATGAGACTGTGATGGTAGGAAGCAGACATGAACATACAGGCAGCAGCTGCAACTCTCTTGAAGCCCAAGACACAGGATTTCTGGTCAAATCTGGACAACGGGCTTCTACTTCTTGCCCTGCCTTTGGGTGACTTGAAACAACTGGCCTTGCAGAGACATTCGTACAAAGATAAATAGGATAAGCAGGTTGCAGAACAGCACAGCTTTGCTAGAAATATTCCTTTGGAGGACTATCAAGAAAAAAAATAAAAGTAAAATTAAGGTTTTTAACTCTCAGATTAGAAGTAGGAAATCCTTCATTAACGCCACTGTATGCTGTTCTTTGACTTACCTATAACTTTCCCAACATTTGGGTTTCATGTCCTCTCCCCCTAAGGATGTAAATTATCCTATTCCAAGTGATTTGTGTTAGACATGCCTGAGAATTACCTCCTTCCAATGCAGTTTTATGTTCATGATATTGCTTTAAAAATGTATTTTAAAAGTCTGTATTTTTTTTCACTAGAAAATTTAAAGGATGGCTTAAAATAAATCACCTCCTCAAATGTGGCATTCAATACATATTTCTGCGTTGCATGGTCCATTGCAATAACTCTATCCCATCTCTTTGCTACTATCAATTCTGAATGGGTTTGAATATGTAATCTGTATCATTTAGGTATATTGATTTTTTATTAATTCCTTTTCTTCACTGACAGATGTCCTTCTACAGACAGAAGGTAAAAAACAAAGGCTGGGATAGAAATACAGAGCTCAGGAATTTTTTTGAGGAAATCTTTAAAAATGTAAATCTGAATGGTGCTACCATATTGGATAGTTCTTCAATCTGCTCAGTGTATTGTTTTTCTTTATATTTACAGCCTCTTTCTCTTATGAATTTTCTTTTCTTACAGTTATAATGCATAGTTACCAGTGAGATTTATTCAGACTCTATGTTATTTCCATTTCATAATATTTCATTAAACTTTATTTGTGTGTCATTAAACTCACACCCTCTCCAGTCCTGCACTGTAGTTATCTTGTCATCATAAATCCTCTGTTAATAGGATTTTATTTCTGAACTAACAATAAAAAGTAATGGAAAAATGAAAATTTTGTAACAAATGATTGTAAAGTGAAGAAATTGAGCCAACAGGCTGGAAAAATGAGATAAGTATTTTTCTTCAGTTACAGAGCAATATATTAACAATTTATGAGCTATCACTTCAAATAATCTAATTGGATTGGTGGATTCTGGACAATAAGTCTGAAATATTGTCTCTGAGGGGACATCTCCTATGTTGTTTTTTTATTCTAACCATGTTTCAAACTCTGTCATAGCAATAGAGAGAGGGGATGAGTTGGAAAGAATTAGTCTCAGTTACTTTATAAATTTATTTAAGGCTTTTAAAACGGATGTTACTTACTTTACATACAAAACATTAGAGCTGCTTCTGGAGAGTTTCTAATCCATATTGAGCTGCACTGACCTATATATTTTTTTTCGGTATTTTTATTAAAAAAAAAAAAAAATGTTTTTTTTTATTTTTTAAAAATTTCCTAAAAAAAAGATAGAATTCTAAAATTAATAGAATCTTACATCTACTTATTTTCCTAGAAGAGCATCAGATAAAATGGGGATGGTATGGTGTTTTTTTGTAATCATCAGTGTTTCAACATGATGCTGTTGCTCATTTTCAGCTAACCAACCATTCAAGCAAGGAAAGTGTTTTTCTAATGATTTTTTTAAATTGAAGCTAGGTTTCCTTCTGGCAGATAAGCTTTAAATAAATACTATATATAAAAATACTATATATACAAATAATATAATTTCTTGATCTCTGAAGACAGATCACTGAGCAAAAATGTCAGGTTGCAGAGGAGACTTAGATACGTAGTTGTGGGGTTTTTTTGGTTTTTTTTCTTTTTAGTTTTTCATCCATTCTGTAATATGACAGGAAGAGTTGCAAAATATTATTTATATATACTTTTCCACAGTACATATGCAGGCAAACAAACAATATGAACAGGAGAAATCATGAAACAATAACAGCCCATTTGAAATTTAACTTAAGTTTTATTTATCTGTACCTGTAAATCCTAATGGTAGCACTACACAAGGTTCACGCATGTTTCTTGAATAAACTTGAGAAAGACTAATCTAGAAATGGAGCAAATAGTCTCCCACAGTCTTTAAAAAACTTTTACCAGAACTGGTAGCCAAGTTTATATTCTTCAGTCAGTTTGTGAAAAGTAACAATTTATAAATAATGGAAATAAATAATAATAAATAAATTATATGGAAAAATCCTGCACCCTTTAATATACTTTCTTTTTAAGCAGTTACACTGATACTTTTCTTTAGATGAACCCAAATAGTCACCTTCCTGTATGTGAAAAGGACTGGACCACAAAGGTCAGTTTGCAGCAGCAATTGCTGCCTTGTGCATCTGTAAAACAGCATGACCTCATCTGTAGAACACAGCTGTAATTTTACATCGCCTTTCTAAGACATTCTCCTCTCAACTTCCTTATGTTACTAACATTTTTCTCCTGGTCTTGAATGTTCATGGGCTGAACTGTTGGCATCTGAAGGAGGAAACTCGCATTTCTAATGTGACTGAGTAAAACAGCAAAGTCATCAAGGTGCAATGTAACATGTACGATATAAAAAGTATTGTCAAATGTCTCCAGTTGTGGAAACACTGAACAGGGAGAGCAGCTGGGTAGATGGGCAAAGGCCAAAAGCTGGTATTGCCTACCCACAGATCTGTGTAGCATCCTAATAAATATCTTTTTTTCTGTACCCTTTTGCTTTGGGGTTTCAGGAAGGTCTTGAAATGTTGTCATCTCTTTTATTTTGCATGTTAATGGATTTAATTGTGAGCCACATAATTAGTCTGTAGTAAAATGCTTAACTGTTTAAATGAGCAATGCCTATATTTTCTGGGGTGAAAGGAGGATGACCTCAAAGCACTGGGAGTGCCAGAGCAGCCAGTTTAGTGGTATTATCTTGTATGACTTTAATTTATTTAAGGCTGTGCTTTACACTGTCACTGATCAGTCAGGAACCTGTTGTAGAAATACAGTATTTAGATACTGAATGTGTTTACTTCTCTTGGGGCATTTGCATAAACTGATATCTATTAATATAGGATACAGAAGGAAACACAAGGCTTACGCATTTTTAAGTCCCAGTTAAGCCTCAGTCTTGAGCTGTATTGAGTGACGAACAGCTTGGTTCATAGAGACGCATTTTAGCCATAAATTTGTTATTTTGTGGATAATGAGTAGAAAAATCACCTTTGGCAGTTCTGAGATGAACACACTTTTGATATTATGTTCTGAAGCAGCTTATACACTTATTCATTTGGATATCTCCTGGCCTCCTAGCGTTAAGGAATCACTTTTGTGAAAGCCTTTTCCACTGTGAATGAATGACAATGATAGGGTATAAAAATTATGGAAAGACACTCAGAAAATAAAAATGGTGGTCATGCAACTACTGACATGTTTGCCTCCACTGGCTTTTGACCCGTCACTTTCATATGTGGACAGGCAGCAGATGAAGTTAGTAGGAGCCAGGTTAAAAACAAGGAAAAGGAAGTGGCTCTTCAAGCCAGAAGTGACAGAGGGGTGGGTGTCTTGCCATGGGATCTCCTAGGCTTTTATGGGTGGAGAGGGAGGCAGGACAAGTTCATGTAACAGAGGTCTACTGAGGTCTGCTGTATATACAAAAATTGCACCTAGCTAAGGAAATCCCTGAGCCAAACATTTTTTCTTTTTGAAAGATGGAGAGCACAGGGGAAGTCTTCCCTGTGTTTGAAGGCCACTGAAGGTGACTGTAAAGAGATGATCCGTGAGACTGGAGACAGTTTGATTGCATGCTGAGCAGTTATTTCTCGGTTCCTGTGGTCTTCTATTAGCTTCTATCAGTCTGATCCACTCCAAGGATCTTCAGGGATCATTAGCAAACCAGCATACTCCTGAGGGATGTGTGTGCATTAGAAATTTTCTGGTTCTGACTTTGCAACTGATTTGTTGCATGGTTTCAGGAAATTTGTGTCTTTGTTTTCATGTGTTGTTCTGAGTGTACATACTTTGGTCTCTTTCCATAGTTCAGATATTAAGTAGGAATGTGATCTGAAAAAATGGAGAGTTTGCTGCTGGTGGGCTGGGGTTGCTAATAAGCATCTATTTATCAGGTTAGAAGACAGCTGTGTTGATGTTATGAGTGCTGTTGGCAAAAAGCTGTAGAAGAAGTAAGGACCACCAAAATGGCACTGAAATATTTTCAGCTCAGATCTTCCCTCATTCTCTGTATCACATGGCTTCTGCACTACTTCCTTCTCCCTTCAAAAATTCATATTAGTTCCCCTTACCTACAAAACAAAATAAAAAAATCCACACAGTGTATTTACTTTTTGTTTATTTGTGCAAAAAGTCATGCAGTTAAAGATGATCTTGGTTAGGCCACAAGAATGAGCTTATCGGGGCTTGTGGATATTGTTGTCCTCCTGCGGAGGTGATACACTTTCTGAGTGTGTTCCACAAAAGGTAGGTAATGCATCACCTTAAATTTTGGCACAATATTCTGGCCGTATGAGGTTCCACACAAGTGCAACATAGGCAGTAGTGCATTAAGTGAATTACATTGGGAAATATCCTATTATAACCTATTTTACTGGTAACTGTCACCTCTTTAAATGTATGTGCCCATTTCCACCTGGCTATATCAGGCACTGAGAAAGGATATGGTAATTAAAAAGCCCAAACAAGAAGTTTAGAACAACACAAACTAGAAGAAGATGCTAGTAACTCCTTTTACAGATGTAAATATAAAACTCTGGAAATTCTGAAATGTCCTTAGGTCTCTGAGATGAAAACTCCTTTGTAGCATCAAAACTCTGTAAAAGCTGAGGCAGTATGACTGTAGAATAATAATGAAGAAAAAAGGTTTAAAAAGAAAGAACTTGATACTTACAGTGGAAAACATAAGGAACCTGTATTTAAATTTGGACTCTCAATCAACAGCTACAAACATGGAGAAACAGAGATGCATCTTACTAATGCTGCCAGACCGTCATGGACAATGAGCTCCAACACTTCAAAAGATGTGAAGCAGTTTAAGCAATGAATTGACGATTTAAAATGCAAAATAAATTTCTGCTGTACAAGCAGCACCCAGGAATGAAACTAAATGCATGTGAGAAATCTGAATTGAGTTTTACCACTCTATGTGTGTGGTTATGATGCTCTAGGTAATAAAGTGTCCCAGCTTGCCATTACTTAAAAATTTTGTTTCTGTTAGAAGTGGTGCAAAATGAAGTAATAGATATCAGGGAGAAGAAATAAGTGCATGGTTATTGTGGTTGACTATTTTTTCACCTTATTTGAAGACTGGCTCTTTTTCAAACAGGTAACTTTATACAAACAGGTTAGTTCTTTGTGACTAGTGTGGTGTACATGAGGCAATAAATTGCACAATAATGCTTTTTTGGCTTTGATGGTCAAAACAATTGTAATGTCCTCTGCTTTTAGCTGTAGGCATTTCATCACTTTGCAATAGCCATAGGAGGCCATATGTTTGAGTCTTTCTCAGTAATAGGACCAGAAGTCTGACCAGAGGATAAAAAAGAGTGAGTTTTATTATACAGTACCCCTTAGCATGGTTTCTGAGCAGCCTGAGCTATCATTTTGCTGCTGTTCAAAAGAAACCCTGAACAGCAAATTGTCAGTGCAGTTGGGCCTTTCAGCAAAACTTTACTTATTACTTTTAATTCACTATATCTGTGGTGTCATCATCTTGTTTAGGTGTTAGGCAGCCAGCTGTTAAAAAGCAAACATGCTGAGACCAGGCTTTCTGAGGCATATTATTTGGCTTATAAGCAGGGAATACTCTGTAAAGATCTATTTTCTTCCCATAGTTGGTGGCGGACATAATGCATGAACTTCTGCATCATCATCTTCTTCCCAGTAATGCCAGCACCTCTACTCCTATTTCTACTCTGACCATTAGATATGGAGCTTATAGTCAGGGTGACTATCAGACCAAGATGCCTACAGATCTTCAAAGTATTTCTACACCTTTAAGTCATCCAGGGGTTGCTCTAAACACTGCTGCACCTCAAGATGCAGGAGTGCAACTGTATTAGGCAAAAGATCTGACACAGCAGATTGGATGGGTGCCTTCTGGACCTAAACTTTAGAAAGCTGCATTTGTCTCTATTTTCTCATAGCCAGTAACAATCTCAACGATCCCCTGGGGTCCAGCTGACCTGTTGCACTGCCCCAGAATGGAGCTGTAGTAGTATCAGGTATGTACATTCAGAGGGAATTTTTCCCGACTGTTTAACTGATAGCTGACTGAAGAAATTCTCCATGCACCAATGAACACAAAATACTCAGAGTCAGAAGGTGGGTTTGCACCTTCATTTAACAGAAGAACAATTCACATCCTTTTGTAAGATTTCTGCTTTTATGCAGCTGAAAGGGAGCATTTCTGCAGATTTCAATAACAGATCCATGTGCAAATATGTATTCATGTGAATTTACATTCATGATTCAGTAAAGGGCTGTGCATTGCCTTCCTGGAGGGATGAATAGCATTATGGAGACAATGCACTTGGCCACCTGCAACAATCATCTGGCACCGAATGAAGACTCAGTACAGTCACACAACTAAAATAATTACTTTAAAAATTATTATTGTTTATTGTTGTTGAGAAAGAACTGTAGTGGTTCGGAAAAGCATTACCAATGCAGATCCTGGGTGTTCAATAGCTATTCTAAAATCATGCTACCTCCTGTGTAATTTATGTCTTCAGCTCTGCAGCCAAATTAATTCTTATACCCTGGGAGCCTTTCAGTACTGCATGAGTGTTGATAAAATATCCACCTCATCATAAGAGTAAACAGAAGTATGAACACATGACACCTTGAAATTTATCACCCTGAAAGAAAAGTGCAGAAGTTGTCCTAATAACATCATATATATTGAGAGTCCTTTAACGAGATATAATGTGGTGATGTTGGAGCATAGAAATTACACGACATAGGAGAGAAGTTTAGAGAGAGCCAGCCTTCCACACTTAATAACACAGAAATATTTCAGAGTGAATGAAACTTTGGCAGGATGGGTTTCTGGAAACGCTGCTGAAGGTTTAAAAGTGAAGTGGTGTGCCTCTGCCCTTTTGTCCTGAGACCTCATTTTGTATATATTTCAGTGAGAATCAGATCTGTGATTCATGCTTTGAGCATAAGAGAATGAATTGTCTCAATAAGGCATTATCACCCAACTGGATTTTGTCAGCTTTACAGTTTAAAGAGTTTAACTTTTTTTTTTCCTTTCTTTTTTTTTTTTTTTTTTCCCAGTATGAGCACTCGTGTTCTAAATGTTAAAAGCTGTTATCTGCGTAGCATTCAGAAATTGGCAGGTTATTTTGGCTGGCAATTTCACATGCTCAGACGAGAATATTTACTTGCAATTTTAACTCAATGTAGAGGTGGCTCATGGAACTGCTCATCTAGTTCATTACCATAGTATTCTGTCCGTATTTTCACTAGCTGGACAGAAATACACCTGAAGACCATTAACTGGCAAATTATATTACTGTGGAGCTGTGTCTGGGGGGCTTTTAAAATCTGTAGTTGCAACCGTCTCAGCAGAAACCATCAACTGATTTGTAATAATTCCTGTTGCTCTTCTGATCCCCACCTCTGTTCAATGGCAGGTTTGCATTCACTCCAGCAGCCCCCATGCACACCGCCTGGGCATGGGGCCCTGTTCCCTGTGGGAGCTGGCCAGACTGCCCTGTCTTGGTTCCTTTCCAGTTAGGCACAGCTACTTTTTCAGCTTTTTTTACTCTTGTGACATTCCCAACATCTTTTGTGTCATATGATCTGACCCAAATATGAGGGGTATGAGGGTGAGGAAAAGAGGGAGAACTGCTTCAAATACACTGGCTATCAGAACTATTTTGGTGCTCACCACAAACCTGGGATTTAGACTTGGGCAACAAAGCCATGGCGAGGAGCTTTTCCCCTGTTTTATTTGGCAAAGTAAAGATGCATTTTCATGCTGCTTGCTCCAGTGGATATTCTTTTCCTTCTCTCTTTTCAATTTCTGGGACTGTGAACAAGACACCAAGTAGCTGGTCTGCCGCCTGCCGCAGCCAGCAGAGCATGCCAATCCTCACAGCGTTTATAAATACGGTGAAGAAGTTTTGTTAGCTCTCTAACATCTATCCCTGGAGGAGATGTTTCACTAATCTAACATTAAATTAGATCTTGAATTTCAGCTACTACATAACCAAAGTTAATTTGGGAAAATAATTTAATTACAGTGCTGGGTTACACATGAGCAATAGGTAATGCATTATGAATATTATATAAATTTTATCTACAGAAAAAACCCCAACTGTTTAATTGTAAAACTTATTTACCAAATATTTGAAGTAGATGTAGTTAAAAAGAGACAAGACAATGAAATGATTTAATTAAACAGAAAGAATAGAGAAAATGAGGCAGTAGCTGTTCTGAGGCAAAGCAAATGGCAAAATTAGCCACACCACCACAAACTTGTGACATTTCCGTGTAACTGAAATGGAAAAGCACTTAAATGTACAAAAAAATAAAGGTGAAATTTAAAGATGTCTTGTCTAAGTTCAGTGCATCAGGGTGAACAGGGGGAGTTCAAGATACTGGGAGGCAGTGGAGGACCGCTGTTGGTGAAGAACAAGCGAAGACTTACATCCTTGTAGACCCCAAACCACATTACCCTCTAGTGTAACTCTGTGCTGTGACAGACAGGTGCTGTAAGACTGTCACAATGAAATGCTGTGTTTTAATGTTCCAAAAAATTGTTTTTGTTTTGGTGTTTTTTTTTTTTCCCAGCTGTATTCCCCCCTTTTTTTTTTCATTTTTCAGCAGTCAGTTTTACTGCTGTTTCCTTTGGATTTGTATTTTCATCTTGCTGTGTGCTGTCTGCCATCATTAAAGAACCACTAAGGGTGAAGGCATGAGGTCTGCATAGCAGTAAGTAGTTTAGAGCTGGCTTTTTATGGTGACTAGTGTCTCCAGATGTGGTTTTACAGCACTTGAGTTCAGCTAACACAACCAGACTTGAGTTCAGCTCAGGCTGTTGGGGTGTGATGTCAAAAAAGGAGGGAACAAAATTTTCAGGGTACAGCCCTGGGCTTAGAAGCATCACCAACCAGACCAGCTGAGAGACCCAAAGGTGACAGTTAAGTTCTGTTTTGTGCTTTTTTTTTATTTTGTGGTGGGGAGAATTATCATGGACGTATGAGACTACTTATATGACAGACATTTATTGAATTCAGCAGCTTGAGGGGGTAAGAGGCCATCATCCATCACCAGCTGGCTTGTTTTTCAGTATTTTGTTTCTGGGAATTTTTTTATAAAGCCACAGAAAAAAGGTTACATTTATATGACTCAGATGCACCACAATGTTACACTGACATAAAATTTAATGATAATTACAAAAGCCAGTGTTGATTGTTTCAGCGGTGATACTTCTGGCGAACAACTAGCCATCCTATAGTGGAAAGAGTTAATAGTATCATTATCTGTTTTTCACCTTCACTGTGCTCTCAGCAAAAGATCTTCACATTTCATTTTTCCGTTAGTTCTTTGAAACTTGTAGGTGTAAGTACAAGACCCCAAATAAAACTTAGCAATAATTCCTACTGTATCATATAGTCTTATCTAAAAAAGTGCTTTTAATGGAAGCCCCAAGCAACTTTTCTGGAAGTGTTTGTGTGATTTTGGATTCTAAGAACAGTTTGAAAATATCCCTTAGGAGTCTGTCTCCCTTACAAATCTATTCGAATTAAGCTCCTAAGTGATTTACAACCATTTTTAATCTGTCTGTCAGTCAGCCCATCTAAAAGGCCTTGGGAAGGTAGGATTCCTGGAGGTGAAAGATTCCCAGCTGTAATCCACTGCTGTATATCTCCAACAACCTACTTTGAATGCAGAGGCAGGTAAGTCAGAGAAAAGGATGAGACAGCAGGTGCTGAAATCCACTTTTGTCTTTGTTATGAATGTATTTTAAGCCAAATAATTTTCTGTCCATTTGATTGGGATTGTCTATCTAATCTGTCTACAAGAAATGAAATTAGAAATGATCTGTTAATAGCTTGTAAACACTTAATCTGTAAACATTTACACAAACAATTGTGCCGTGTCATTATACCAGATGGGAAAAAGGCTTTTCTTGTGTTTGTGTTGACACTGTGCTTCTGAACAATGAAATTACATTCAGTAAAAGTGCATGAAATGAAGCTCAGGCTTTTAAACAGGGTTTGTCAAGAATATGGCATTACATCCGTGGCCTTGATTGGATCATTGAATTAAAATGAATCTTGTTTTTAAAAAACATAACACAAGTCCTTAACATCCTGGGAGGGGAAAAAAGAAGATTCTGTTTACCTGGGCAGGCAGTTCCTTCTCCCAAAACATGAACATGAGTGAAATGTTTCACACTGTAAATCGACAAAAGGTTACCTGGCTGAAGTGTGTTCTTGAGCAAAACCATTCATGGTGGAAGAGAAAGATTTATGGCACTGACTGCCACAAAAAAGGTACTGAAATCATCTCCCGCAAGCTGTCATAATTGCATTGCTTTGCTGCCTCTTTGATCATTCTTTAAAAATGATCTTTATGGCTTATTTACACCTCCCATTGACTTCAGAAACCATACTTTCACTGTAACTTTTGTAATGTGCTATTCTTGAGCAGATTGTAAAGCTTGGGGTCTGAGCCAAGGATCCAGTTTCTAAACCAATTTGATCTAAAATTCAGTTTTCAGAAAGTCAGTAGCAGATTCATTACTTCAGAGAAGTAACTTTGCTGCCTGAGGGAGACAAAAAACTGCAGTTAACATTATATCCAACTTCTGCCTACAGATTTTTTTTTTATTTTTTATCACTGATAGCAATGTTTGCATCTTTTTTGTCACTCTTCCCTCTGTTTTCCTCAGGTAGAAGCAAAGCTCAAAAACACAGCTGGAAAAAATTCCTATGAACTTTTCTACAAGCACATCTCATTTCTCCACTTCTGTCTCTTGAAAGAGAATGAAAAGGTGTCAGGTTTTGCTTTTCTAACATTGTTAATTTGGATCAAGCTGAGATGTCTTTGCTCTAGATCTTGCTCCATGGAGAAGTGGGTAATTAATAGCATTTCAGCAGTTGTATAAGGTAACATTTCATAAAATTAAAGTCTGTTTTCAGCAGAGACTATCATCAACATAAGCTTAGAAGGATGTCTAGGAGACCACTCTAAGTATCTTTGCTCCTATGTCAAACTGATTCCTGGATGAATGAAATACAGCTAGTTTTTACCAGGTGCATACATTTCTTTTCTGAAATGTCCATTATAGTAGTTCCTTTTTTTCCAGTGAGAAGGGGAGATTTCCTTGGAGAGCTAAACCAAACACTTTTTAGACCCAGTTCAGAATCATGTGTTTTATTTTGGCAATTTAAAAAAAATATACTTTGCATTACGTACAAGACTAAAAGGGAAGCAGTTGGTTTCTATTAAGCTGTAGGGGAGCACATGGTGATCTACTCATTTTTTACCTGTAAGCCATTCCCCTGGCAGCAAGTGTTTATGAAGGTGTGGGTTAAAAATTGCAGACCTTACCAAGGACGTACCAAACATCTGAGCATTTTGAGAGTGGGCTTTTTTTTCTGAACTTTTTGTGTGAGAGACCCTAGTCTTAGGTCAGGAGAGAGTTCAGAGCTGCTCACAGTGGTGTTGACCACCTGGTCCAAGACACATAGTCACACTGTTGACCAGTGGGTTTCAGAGCTGAGCGGGGGGTGTTGGGCCACAGCCCTGGGGATGTAGCTCAGGAATGCCCAAGAGCCCTGCTGCTGGCAATGGTATACTGGTGGTAGGTGCAGGTGTACCGAAATGGGTTTTCAAAACTGTCAGATTTTAATGAAGGCTGTGCTTCCACATGAAGGTATTTATGAAACTGCTGCCTATTACAAAGCAAGGGCCAGCGTGCCTGCCTGTCTCAGGAATCTAGCTTGGTTAGTTCTTACATACAATGAATAATATCATGTAATGCAATTGGACACAAGTAATTAAAAAAGAGAAACTGAGTAATAGTGTGTGCTGGAATAATTTACAGAAATGTAGGGAGATCTGTGCCTAGGAAAATCTTTTGTAGGACTAATTTGATTATTCAACTTATGAAAACAGGCAATATAATAATTAAGGCAAGGATGACTCTCTAAATCTACTATGTTTTCTAAGACAGAATCAGAATGATAATCAGTGTTCAGAAATTAACAAACTCTTTCCTGCATTGCAGGCTACCCACCTGATAATCTCGGTCTCTTATGTGGCATGCTGCTTTGCATAATTACTGTTAATGAAGGAGTCCCTGGTGCGATGGCTTGCTTTATGAATGGTTCTGTCTGGATATTATAAAACTTTCTGGAAAATGAATTTGGCTGATGACCTGCTGCAAAGACAGATGACAAATGCATGTTAATCTGATTTGTGTCTAAGGAGGTAGCAGAAAAAAAAAGTCCCTAGAGCTTGAATTAACATTTCAGGCAAAGTCAAGTCTCATGACAGAGCTCTTTGCCAAAGGGTGTTGAGTCAAAGTTTGGTTGTTGTCCGAATATGATAAATATGCAATTCTTGTTTTATGGATTGGAAATAAAGAGAAGCAGCAGCTTACCCAAGGCTCTCTAGGAAAAACTCTGCTTTAGTCAGTATCTTAATGTGGTGATATATCTGTTTCTGGGGATTGAGAGACAGACACCTGAGATATTTTTTGTGTCTGAATAGGCTTCATTTATTCAAAACTGTCAATACCAGCTAGTCAAAACAAATGATCCTATTTCCTGAAAATAATTTTTTCAGATATTTTGTGGAGCTCCTCAAAATAGTAAATATTGCCCATTTAAAAAAAAAGAAAAAAAAAATGAAACAATGAAACACACAATGAAACAAGAGTTTGTTCCCTAGCCACCAGAAGGCTGCACTGATTGCAGGGTCTCTGAAGGTGATGGCATTCTTCTTAAGGAATGCTGCTTAACACTCTATTGAACACTCTGGCTGTTTTGGTATAGGAAATACTTTGCCACCATGTAGACAGCTGTCTGAGTAAGAAGAGACAGCTTTCTACAGTACTTCCACCTCCTAAATTGAAGCATTTCAGTGGCGGAGAGTTGCAGTAACAAAGATAGCTGTCAGGACTGAACTCCAGCCATGACAGAGAAAGCTCTGAATTTGGAAGGAATGTTACCAAAGGTAGGAAAAGAAATGCATATGGTTAAAAAATATTCCTCACAGTTACTGTCCATCCTGTGGTTCATTAAGCAACTTTTAAAATTTCACTCAGTCTCACAGTCTAACACAACTATGAGCAGGGTTTCAGTTTTTATTCTTAGCCTTAATTGCAGAAATAAGTGATTCTGCCCAGGGGATGCAGGAAGCATTTAAGGGTATATGCTCCTGTTATTTCCAACCAATCTGTTTTAATAGCTTGCCAGGGTGAGAAAGAAATAGGTATGTCTTTTGTCACCAATGATTGTACATAACTCTGAGTGCTGGTATCAGGCAGCACCAAGCAAAGAGAAAAAATATCCTACAGGATGGAAGTGATAGATACGTAAAATCTTCCTCCCATGGTGGCCCTTTCTTTGTCCCTTTTCAATGTCTTTAAATGAAACTGTAATGCCTCTTGTATTCTGGGCAGTAATCTGACATTGAGCAGGATATGTTTGTCAGGCAATCGGATTTGTAAACTCAGTGCCTGTGTGTGTCATACAGCAGCCTTTTATATTTGGGTGGATACAGACTGTCAGGATAGATAAAAGTTTGGGTGGAATCACGTCTGTGCTAGAAGGAACAGGAGTTTATCCTCTGTCCTGCCTCATGGAGCTTCTGCTTTGCACCTTAATTTCCTTGTTTAAAATTCATATCTAAACAGTATGTTCTAGTTTTAAACTAAATGCTTTATGGTTTGTATAGCAAAACATGTCATGAGCTAAGTTCGAAACTAGTATCCTGCTCTACAGGACTCAGAAAAACATACCTTGATTATTGCATCAATATTTTGCAAACATTTGATCTTTTTCTGGAGAATGCCACCATTTTCTCCCACACTAGAAAGTATTTGGGATACACCATCCTCAGAGAAGTCTAAACTGAGGTGAATTTAGCAGTAGGCTTTTGAGGGGAAAGTCCCACTATTTGTTGTTGGATTTGTAGCCAACAACTTTATATGGTCTTAACCGACTTATTCTAGTGTGTGGTTCCACTTGTATGAAACAATAACCAGATACACACTCAGC
The DNA here is from genome assembly GCA_034008185.1 of Gorsachius magnificus. Taxonomy (NCBI): domain Eukaryota; kingdom Metazoa; phylum Chordata; class Aves; order Pelecaniformes; family Ardeidae; genus Gorsachius; species Gorsachius magnificus. The sequence goes on along the minus strand of CM067109.1, from coordinate 27,926,070 downwards.
ATACATTTTTCACACATAAGCCTCCCTGTAAGCTTTGGTCTCAACTGGGGGGCATTTGAGGTAAGTATTGCATCACAGAAATGAGTCAGGAAATTACAAGAGTTTAAAAAAATCCACCAGAAAGAAACCACATATTTTAACCATCATCTTCATTGTGTAATACAGTGAGTACTGAACAGGTGAAGTAATTTTGACGTGATATGGCAAATTGCTGTGCTACAATGAAGTATATGCAGGAAACATATGCAAATGGTTGCTGTATAGACATAGAATGAAAATAGAAAACAAATATAAAAACCTTTGGTAAGTAGGTTTGTAAAACCACAACTTTCTTTTCAGAGGGAAGAGTGGCTCTCTCTGTCAAAGCCGTTTGCTATGACAGGAGCCTTAGGTAACTTTTCCAATGTCCATGACTATGAAGAAGTGTGTAGGTTCCTCCTGATAGGAATTATTGTGTACACACAGTTTCAAGTGTAAAGGAACCCAGTCAGGATGTTGGATGCTTCTTTTACTATCTTGATCTATAGAATAATAGCAGATTATGTATCAGAATGGATAAAATAGCATATTCAATGTAACAGAATAGATAATACTGATTGTCTCTGTAACTAAAATATGTTTATTTGTGAAAATTGGATATCATCATATGATTTTACCTCTAGCTAAGGAAAAATAAATATTGTTTATTGGTTACTTGGCACTCCAGCTGTTGCTTTTTAACATTTGCCTATGGGAAGTCCCAGATGATATCTCATTTTCTCATTATCACATGCTACTTCTTATATTTATTACGGTAAATGGAACGCTTAAGCATTCTAAAAGATATGTGTTTAAATGGCTGATCTACAAAAGGCATATTTTAATGTTCTAGATGATCAGCTGGTACATTATAGTAATTCACATCTCTTGATGCACTTTTTTGTATGCCCTATTAAAGCAGAAATTAGAGACATAGGGTGAAAAAAATCCAAGACAGCATAATTCAGAAAAAAGGTAATTCTTTCTTCCTTCTTTCACCACTTCTTGCTTATTATAATGACTTTTTTTGTTTGGTTGTTTCTTTAAATTTAAAAACACGTTACTTTTATTTTTCCAACACTAGCCGCCACATCTGTATCTCTAGTGCTAAATAGCTAAGGATAAGCTTAACAGCCAACTGAGGCTTTGAAGAAACTTTTCTCATATTGTTTCAAGGGTTTCAATGAGATGGAAAAAAAAGGAGTGGGAGAAGAAAGTTCCCTTCGACGCTTCTCTACAAAGGCAGTGGAAACTCCTATTGTTTCTGAGTGTTTCACAGATGCAGAATAGCATGCTAAACATAGGGGAGCTCTCCTGAATCTCATTGCTCTAGGCTACAACAGCGACAACTGAGTCTTCTTTTTTGTGTGTGTATATTAGAGTAACAAAAGGTAAAAGGTTGTGAAAGCATCTGCTGTGGCTGTTTTTGTCAGAAATCTTCACTATGGACACTTGTTGACTTTTGCTGTATTTCTATACTCTGCTCTGACCTTTAAAGATCTTCTGAATGCTGTTAAATAATACTGGAGCTAGCTGATAAGCAAATGATAGACAGAGCAATCCTACCCTGTGGTGTGCAAGTCGTCACCACTGTTTAACCTGGCCTAGTTCAAATATCTGGTTTTTGTTTGCTTAATACCAGTCATGAGAGATGGAAAACAAATCTGCTGGAAGAGCCTTAACAGAGCCCAAAACAAACCAGAAAATTTGTTTTCAATGTCCTCAGCTCTCTGAACTGCTCTCTCCCCTCTGATTTATGGGTCAACCTGCTGGTACAGTAGTTCTAAATCTGTTCAGTATTTGTGGATTAAAACGAGGAATTATGGAATATCCAACCTGGTAAATGACATATAAGTCACATGTAACATGGAACTTAATGAATCTCATTAAATACAAGAGATAGTTGAGCAGGTGCTAGCTGAAAGCTATCTGCAAACTCAGTAATTTGTACTGGTATTACTTGAGCTGTGCAGTGTTTTGCCTTTTCTATACATCTCCAAACTGATACATTGTATTTAATTTTTTTTTTTTTTCATTTTTTAATAGATCCTCACATTTTCTGTCATTAAGGATTTGTCTTGTAGGTCTATGTTAGGCTAGGGTAGGTGTGATTGACCCCTCTTCCAGGTAGTCTAGCCGCTTGCTTCTGACATGAGTGGTATTTGGAGCTGGGTTGTGCTTCTCCAGGACATGATCTTTCACCATTAATTTAGATTTAGCATATAAAACTAATGAACAAATTACTTATCAAGCTAATCTGTTTTTATGAAGCTGCTAAAACTCTGAATAGAGTTGGCTGCAGGTTTCCTCTCTTTTCTGCTCTCTGAGTGCCCAGAGTGAAGATAATTTTGTGCTATCCTCCCTATGCAAAAGATAGTACTCTGTGATCAACAGATTCTTCATTTTGCCTTTCCCTCCTTTCTGTTCTCACCTCAAACAACTGACTATAACCTATATCTGACTGTATTTTCTGGGGCATTGCTGCACTGATGTTCCAAGGTACAGCTGGTGAAGGCAATTATTCAGAGTATTGTATCCTTATAGGAAATCTATGCCAGTTTGGAGTAAGATGCCGACAACCTTTAACTGATGCACATTAGGTTTTGACATGCTTCTTCAGCACATGGTGCAATTAGAATTATTAGAGAGGAAAACAAATTCACCCTACAGCCACTAAACTCCTACCAATGCCTTGGTAATTGACAGTTTGGCTTTACTTTCATTCCTGCAATTGCCATATACCAAGAAACCCAACATCACTTCCTTCTGTTCTACGTCTGAAATATTGAGTGCCTTAACCACACTTTTCCTTCTCTCTTTTTTCTTCTTCTCATCCCTCAGGAGAGATAGAAATGAGTTAGTTCAAGCCCAGTGACACTCTGGGGTGCTTACCTTAAGCATGGGAGTGCACTTCTCTTGAGTTTCTGAAACAGTTTTTGGACTTTGGATGGTTTCAGTTGTAGTTGGTAAGAGGAAAAGTGGGAAGAAAAACAGTCTGTGTTAATTTTTACATTTTTGAAATGAATATGTTAATTCTTCTTTCACAAGTCGAGACAAAATGAACTTGAAAGCTAGATGTTTTTCTGTCTTCACCTAGTTTCAGCCAGTATGTGCTTCAAATTATGATAGAGAAAAGGGGAAAGAGGGAGAGGAAGAAGACGATTTTAGAGACAACTCAAAATGTTTGCTTTTGGGAGAAGGTTATGGGGGACTCTGTAAATTTTGACATGAGTTATTCTCACAGCTTGGTTTGCATTGGGAAGAGGGCAGACTGGGGACTTGGCGACTTCCTCAAAATCACAGCAAGCTCTTCAGAGAGCTTGGCAGCAGCTCAGACCTGCAAAATCTCAGACAAGGGCTGCCATTGCAATTTTTTTTTTTTCTCTTCCTTCTTGCTGCCTAGCTCTGATCTTTCTCTCTTTCTTCCTGCTACAGACCTACTGTAGGAACCCAAACGGGTAACCCTCTGCAGCAGATCTGCAGAGGAGTGCTGCAGTGCTGTTGGAGGAGTGCCAGACAGAAGTCAGGTAAGCAGAGAGGGGCAGCCATCCAAACAGGTTTTGCTAATCTAGAAAAGTGGCTGAATTATCCAAGCTTTATCTCTCAGGCCTTTCCTGTCCCCAGAGGTCTGAAAAACAGTTCTGACTGAGCCCTCCTTCCCCTGCGCTCAACACACTCCCACTTTGAAAATCTTGCTGAAAAGGAAAAACTTGCTTGTAGTAAAATGCTTGGGAAAATGATTGCTGTTAAACACCTTGGAGGGAGCGATTCATTCTGCCACCGTGCATAATAACATCACCTGCTGTACTGCTTCTGAAATCCTTGAGCTATTTTTGCTGCATAGAGGGAGAAATGAAAGGTAATATAAAGCATAGAAGACACTGATTAATAAATTGATGTCTCAGCACCACTGAGACTAAATCAATATCTGAGTCCATGGATAGGCTGGTTGCTTTATGAGCACTTAAAAAAGTAGAAAATACAGTGCAAAAAATGTCAGAATGGGTGGGGTCAAAGACAGTCCTTCAGCTGTTTTGTGCCAGATCCATCTGAAATTAACCAGGGTAATGCATAGTTTCCACAAGGGACACTGAAGAATTACTGCTGATACTGAGTCTTTTTTTTTTTTTTTATCACTCTTCCCTGCTTTGCAGTCAGAATAGTTTAGTTGAGAGGAGGGATTTGGTTTCATTAATAGACTCAAAACCTAATGTCCACGACAGCCTCCAACCTGATACACAGTTGCTTTCAATTTAGCAGGTTATAATTTTCTGTCTTCCCTTTATTTCAGATACTGAACTATCAGCATTTTTTGTCTGTTTTTATTTTCTTTTGCATAATGAATTTTAACAGAGGGAGCTAAGCTTCAGCGAGATGTGAAGCAGCACAATAGGATGGTCTGAAGTAGGTTACATAAAAGATTGTTCACCTTTCTTCTAATGACCTTCTTGCCTAACAAATAACAGAATTGAGCACTTAAAGATTTCACAGGTGAGCTTAGAAAAGAAAGACGCAGAAGAAGAGTAGTACCATTGCTCCTTGGTGGATGTTATCTGAAAGTGGGGCAGCTGGCAGCAGGTCAATCAACGTAGACTTACCCCTTTCCCTCAGAGCAACCCTCTTCCCCTTCCTTCTAGAAAGGATGGAATGTGCTAGCAGTCTCATTGTGGCCCAATCAGAAATAAATAACTAATCCCCTTGACTACAAACCTGAGGTGCTTGTGAGTAATGCTGTGACTTCTCAGCTGAGAGGATGAGGTCTTGTGAAGGATGGGAAGGTCTGACTGCTACAATTGGTTGCCATGCCTAAAACCCCCTTTGCTAGGCTAAAATTATGCTATACTGGGCTCTGGAAAAAGTGGCCAAACAGACAACTACTACCTTGTTTGATGGCACAGCCTTTTCCTGGCAAATTGCTCTACAATATGCTGGATTTAGACACCAGAAACATAGAGAAAATTTCAACCAAATAAAGAAGCTTAATATGCCAACAAAGCAGAAAACTCCACAGACTCAAATCAAGCTGGTTAGCACAGGCTTTTATATGAAAAAAATTTCAGAGGGCCTCTTTAATAGGATATTACCTCATGTTAAGCTTACAATGGTTTAAAATGTTTTATTGTAAACCTTACCTGTAGCAGTCTGATCATGTGAATTACTTCAAGCCAATGGCTACAATTGCGTCTGTCTTCCCAGACTACTACATTTTCTCGTTGGATGTGGATGTTAGAAAGGCAGTACCTTATGCAATGTAAAGTTGCAAGAATTTGTTTAGTTCATCAGTTCATAAGAAAAGAAGCAATTCTCAGCATAAATAAATTATGAAATAGAATTAAAAGGACATATAAGGATTACAATTGGCCTTTTGAAGAATAATTGAGACTGAAGTCCTTGTGCTACAAAAAATGTGAAGATCAACAATATAAGTTGAAAGTGAAAATAATCATTCTGCTAGAATTAGGAAAATGGTGTTTCCCTTCAAAGGCTACTTGCCTCTAGAGTGAAAGTGTTATATTGGAAGAAGCAGCTGTTTATTTAAAGTAACAGCTTGCCAATGACATTGGCTAAAACCTTCAGCCCCATAAACAGGCAGATTTCACTTGTACCAAGGAAATCTGGCAGAAGAGAAGCTATGGTGTTAATTATCAACAGATAAATAAAGCTGTGTATGCCTAATCAGTGGCAATTTATATCTGTACCATGGACAGTGAACAGTGTAGAGAACCATTACTGAATGTAGTTTGTCTTGACATTGCCATTGTACCACCACTTCTCACCACTCAGAAGATCCCGTCCTCACAGTCTGCAGGTGAACAACACCACGCACCTGCGCAAGGCTCAAGGCACGAAAAAGGTAGAAGGCATCCTAAGGAGTCAGCATGTATGGCATGAACTGCATGTACGCCAGTGCGATCTGTGCATGAGCAAGGGACCCCAACCCCTATAAAAGGAGAGCGTGCACTCCAGTAGGGGGGCTCTTTCCTGTCTTTGTCCCTCCCCTTCGGACCTCTTGGAACCCACCTCAATGAAGCCAGCATCGCATGGACTGAACCTGGAGTAGCAGATGGGGGTGCCGGAGTGTCAACTATGCCACAGACAGAGGCGCCGGAATATCGCTGGACCGGGGGCAGTGGTAGCTAGTCCTCTCTTTCTCTCTCTTTCTTTCTCTCTCTCTCGTTCACCCTGTCCTCCCTGATGTAAACCCACTCCCTTTCTAGCTCCCTTTTCTTTCGTCCCCCTTTTTTCCTTGGTTCTTCCCCTTTGCCTTTCCCCATTCACTCCTCTGTTACCTCCTCACATGGTTCCCTCTCCCCTGCTCGAAAATAAATTGAAAGGTTGTAATTTATTTAGTGTCTTAATCTCACCCCTTGGGTTATCAAAACCTCCCTGACATTGGATTGGGACAAACAGTTAAGCCCTTAACCTGAATTTGTCCTTCCTCAGATTAGAAATGGGTCCAGTGTGGACTTACTAAAAAAATCCTCCAAAAAATGCAAGTTTTATGGTAAGGACTTGTTTTTTTTTCTCCATTATGTCTCCCTCAGAAGGCAAATCTCCCCATTCTTGGCTTCAAAGGATTGAATTTATCTTGCCAAATATGGGATAGCTGCACATAGTCTTCTCCAGCCCAGGTGATAGCTGTACTATGTGTCTTGCTGATGGCACATTACACATGCAGTCATCACAGAATCTTAGAATCATTAAGGTTGGAAAAGACCTCCGAGGTCATTAAGTCCAACTGTCAACCCAAAACCACCATGCCTACTAAACCATGTCCCAAAATGCCACATCTGCATGGTTTTTGAACACCTCCAGGGATGGTGACTCCACCACCTCTCTGGGCAGCCTGGTCCAAGGCTTGAACACTCAGTAAAGAAATTTTTCCTAATATCCAATCCAAAACTCCCCTGGTACAACTTGAGGCCATTTCCCCTCATCCTATCCCTAGTTACTTGGGAGAAGAGACCAGCACCCACCTCACTACAGTCTTCTCTCAGGTAGTTGTAGGGAGTGATAAGGTCTCCCCTCAGCCTCCTCTTCTTCAGTCTAAACAACCCCAGTTCCCTCAGCTGCTCCTCATAGGACTTGTGCTCCAGACCCCTCACCAGCTTCACTGCCCTTCTCTGGACACCCTCTAGTACCTCAATGTCCTTCTTGTAGTCAGGGGCCCAAAACTGAAGGCAGTATTCAAGGTGCAGCCTCACAAGTGCTGAGAACAAGGGCATGATCACTGCTCTGCTCTGCTGGCCACACTATTCCTGATACAAGCCAGGATGCTGTTGACCTTCTTGGCACACTGCTGGCTCATATTCAGCCAGCTGTCAAAAAGCTCTTTCAGGTCCTTTTCTGCTGGGCAGCTTTCCAGCCACTCTCCCTCAAGCCTGTAGCGTTGCATGGGGTTATTGTGACTCAAGTGCAGGACACGGCACTTGGCCTTGTTAAACCTCACACAATTGATCTCGGCCCATCAATCCAGCCTGTATAGATCCGTCTGCAGATAAACATTCCTGCCTAATTTGGTGTCATCTGCAAACTCACTGAGGGTGCACTCAATCCCCTCATCCAGGTCATTGATAAAGCTATTAAACAGGACTGACCCCAGAACTGAGCCCTGGGGAACACCGCTTGTGACTGGCCACCAACTGGATTTAACTCCGTTGACCACAACTCTCTGGGCCTGACCATCCAGCCAGTTTTTAACCTAGTGAAGTATGGTTGTCTAAGCCATGAGCTGCCAGCTTCTCTAGGAGAATGCTGTGGGAAACTGTATCAAAGGCCTTGATGAAGTCCAGGTAGGTAACATCCACAGGCAGCTCACCTGGTCATAGAAGGAAATCAGGTTGGTCAGGCAGGACCTGCCTTTCATGAACCCATGCTGGCTGGGCCTGATCACCTGGTTGTCCTGCACATGCCTGGTGAGTGCACTCAGGACGAACTACTCCATAATCTTTGCTGGTACTGAGGACAGGCTGACAGGCCTGTAGTTCCCCAGATCCTCCTTCTGGTCCTTCTTGTAGATGGGTGTCACATTGACAAGTCTCCAGTCATCTGGGACCTCCCCTGTTATCCAGGACTGCTGGTAAATGATGGAGAGTGGCTTGGCAAACTTCTCTGCCAGCTCCCTCAATACTCTTGGGTGGATCCCATCCATCCCCATAGACTTGTGAATGTCCAGGTGACACAGCAGGTCATTAACTGCTCCATCCTGGATCATGGGAGCTTTGTTCTGCTCCCCGTCCTTGTCTTCCAGCTCAGGGCGCTGAATACCCTGGGGATAACTGGTCTGACTATTAAAAGGTAAAGAAGCATTAAGTACCTCAGCCTTTCCCTCATCCCTAAGGCAATGTTCTCCCCCACATCCAATAAAGGATGAATATTCTCCCTGGCTCTCTTTTTACTGTTAACATATTTATAAAAACTTTTCTTATTATCCCTTACAACAGTGGCCAGGTTGAATTCTAGCTGCGCTTTTGCCTTTCTAATTTCTTCTCTGAATGACCTGAGAAGATCCCTGTACTCTTCTTGAGTTGCCTGCCCCTTCTTCCAGAGATGGTAAGCTCTCCTTTTTTTCCTGAGTCTCAGTAAAAGCTCCCTGTTCATCCAGGTCGGTTGTCTTCCCCGCCGATTTGTCGTATGGCACATGGGGACAGCCTGCTCCCGTGCCTTTAAGACTTCTTCCTTGAAGAATGCCCAGCCTTTTTGAAGAAAGCCGGGGCTCGTTTGCCCTTCAGTGCCCAAGGGACTCTCTCAACCAGTGTCCTGAACAGTCCATGTTGGTGTGGTTTTGCTGATCCCCCTTCTTTGCCAAGAATTGAGAACCCTATCATTTCATGGTTCCTAAGGCCAAGGTGGCCTTTGGTCACCACCTCTCCCACCAGTCCTTCTCTGTTAGTAAACAGGAGGTCAAGCAGGGCACCTCCCCTGGTAGGCTCACTTACCAGCTGTGTCAGGAAGTTATCTTCCACACTTTCCAGGAACCTCCTAGACTATTTCTTCTCTGCTGTGTTGTATTTCCAGCAGATGTCTGGTAAGTTGAAGTCCCCCAGGAGAACAAGAGCTTGTGACTGAGAGACTTCTGCCAGACACTTGTAGAATACTTCATTTACCTCTTCATCCTGCTTGGGTGGTCTACAGCAGACTCCCAGCAGGATATCTGCTTTGTTGGCCTTCCCCTTCATCCTTACCCATAAGCACTCAACCTTATAATCATAATCATTGAGCTCTATACAGTTAAAACACTCCTTTTTTCTTTAACAGAGGCAGTCAGTTTCTTAAGAGGCAGATAATTCATTGCATGCTAAAAATATATCTGAAAAAGACGATATGTGTCATATTGTGGAACTGCCCAATTCTCTTTGTTATGTGTAAAGGAAAACAAATCAGACAAACGTACATGTCAGTATTGTAAATACCTAAAGCTAGGGGAGATATATCATGTTTGGACTGTTTGTCACAGACTTTTATTGACTGTACAACTCCTTTCTGCATTTTATTCAGCCATTCAGCTGGATTATCCTCATTTTTACTTTCTAAGGATTATCCTCATTTTTACTTTCTAAGGAAGCAGATCTATTTTCCATAGCTCTTCCATAACCCTTCCACTGTCCACTGTCCAGGAGTCTTGAAAAGTACTTTTTTTGTCTTGTCCATTCCTGCAGTGATAGAGTAAACATTTGCTTTGTTCCTTACTACTTAACTCTTGTTTTTCTTCATATTGTTTATCACGGTAAACTCACTTTGTTTCTGGGTGTTGGCATTCTTTGGAATACAGTTTCTGAGAATGAGGAGAGGAAAAGAGAACTTTACAGTATAGGCAGATGGATATCAGAGAGAGGGAAAAAAAGGGGATGATATCTCATTTTCCATTAATATAATTCATATTGTTCCAATTGTACTACCAGTCTTAAAAGAGTTCTGTCATCTGTTGAAACTTCCCTAAGGTAAAATAGAACATCTTTTCTAATCTGTAGTGGGTGATGTTGCAAGGGGCAAAGAAATGTAGCTTTTGGAATAAATCACAAGGATTTTGGCAGATGGGACAGGATCCGTAGGATTTAAGCTATAACTGTGATATGGGAATGAAATTCAAGTTTGACCGATAGTTGAAACTGTAGGGTAGCCGGGCACCAGGGCCCTGCCTGTGTCCCTGCCCTGTGCAGTTCTCATTTCCTTCTCTCTGTGTGGTTCATACACCAAGCTGTTTTGAGATGATGGGTCAACAAGAGGCAAAGGGGTTATTCATGGTCACCTTCACAGCAGAGCAACTGACCAACTGGTAAAGGAGCTTGTGGGGAGGACACCAAGCAGTTCTGGATCACACCCCACCCCAGGGAGCCCCACTGTGCTCAGGCCCCCTGTTAGGCACTTTTCATATACTGAGATGCATTAATGAGTGCTCTCAGTGGGGGTATCCGGGTCATTCTACAATAAAGATGTCCCCAGGGTGTTCCTGCTGTGGAAGGAGGTTATGAGCAAGCTGTAAGTAGATTTTAAATGCTCAGTAGAAACTGTCCCTATGTCTGCAGAAAGGGTCCCATAAGACAGTCTTCTGTATGCAATTGGAGATAACCAACAGAAAAAGATCATGTGTATGCTGGAGAAGTTGCATAGGACCAGATTAGAGTTGACCAGAACTACAGTTTGGCACAACTTGTTTAATCCTGCTGAAGATACTGCCACAGGGATGCTTGTAATGAAGTCTCCTGTCAACACCTGGATGGAAAATGGCCCATGTATTTGAGAGCTTTAGTTAACCATGTAAATATTACTCTATAAAAAAGACCTTGGTAAATTATTTTTTTGATAAACGTTCGGTCTGTGTCTGTCTAACACAGGAGAGGTACAATAAGACCCAGCCTGGCACTGTATCCTCAGGAAAGTCAGTATAAAACATGATCCAATAAGAAACTGATAAAGCTCTTTCTATTTTCCCATTTGACATAATTTGAATAGGTGGCAGAATGGTGACCTCCACAAAGGAAGAATGATCCAGGTGTTAAGGTCTTAGTACTAAAGCCAGTATCATTCTCTGCTTTAGCACATTTATCTTTGTGACCTTGAGCACGTTCTTCTGTATCTTAGATAATGGGGGCTGGATAAGAACCATCAATAGAGAAGTACCTCTGCAGGGAGAAGATTAATAGTGCTGGAGGACTCCTTAATCTCTCAGACAAAAGCACAATTAAGTCTAGTGGCTGGAAGAAGTTCAGAGTAGGAATAAAAGGTGGAATTATTTGGAGGTTTGTAGACTGTCTCAAATGGTACATGTGATTAACCAACCAAAGAAGTTTCTAGAGGTTGTTTCTTTTGGTTTTTTTTAATGTTAACAAATATAGTCAATTCTCATAACAACTCAAACTACCATTTATTTAAGTATTTTAGTGAAAGACTTCTTTTAGTGCTGGATTTTTCTAAAGCCCATGTTTTAGCCAGTGGAAACTTCCAACAACTTTGAGAATAGCTTTGTTAAAAATCCATCTAAAATGACACACAGAAGCCAATTTTGCTGAAAGTAGCAAAAGACCATTTAAATCCATTTTTCTACTTAACATATTTCTGCTCAGCAGTTCTGGTTAGGCCTATGTATTAACTAAACGCAACCACCTTCCCACTGGTAGTCTGTGGAGCATTACTTCAGACCTATTCTTATGAAAGTTCTACCTCTTAAAAGTTAGGAACAGGAACTTCTGAGAATGAATCTTGATAAGACCTAGGAGTGTGCATCTCTGTAAAAGATATAGTATAAGCTGTTAATCTTATTTAATTTAAATAAAATGCCATAAATTCCTTGTTTGTTCTAGCAGAAACAAAGTCATTCAAAACAGGCAGCTTAGAAGGTAAGGTTTATGGACAGGAAAAGGATTATTGTTATATGAATGTAGGTTTGGGGCATTTGACAAACTAAATGGTCTGGCTTATGTAATCGTAGTCTTAATAACTACTTGCAAGTATTTGCCATTACTAATAAATGCAGGACATACTCTTTGCTCTAATTTTCATGCAGCAAAATGTAGGAAGAATATAGATGAAGGTGAAATATGGAAAATACATACTGTGTTGAGGCTCATTAGTTAGCTTCATACACAGAGGAAAAGAGGAGAAAAGAGTGAGTTTTGCATGTTAAATATTTTCAGTTCTAGGCTTAGAATTTTTCAGGAAATTAGTACAGACATTAGTTAGTAAGCAGCATGCATTAAATTCTTCTGACATCCAGAAGATGTTAGCCTATGGTTACTAAATCAAATAGAAAAATATGCCCATGAGGAATCATATTGCTAGAAGTATGCATGCAAACCAGTGAAAGGTGTATATATATATATATATGCATGTGGAAAGGGGAGGCTATATAAGGCCACTATAGAGTCAGATGCATGGGAGGGAGACAACTGGGTAGTTGAAAGGAGAGACAGCTGACAAGAAAAAACTAACTACACAAATAGTCAATGTAAGTTTTCAGCTTATTAACTTAGTTCCAATTTCTGGCCATGAAAACTTGAGAGGACTTAATAGTGGGGTACCTTTCCTTAGCTTGAAATTTGCTCATCAGGAGGGAACTTTCTAGAAGTCGAAAGGATTTTCTGCATTATCTCCGTCGTATGTTTTGATGCTCTGTGACTTCTTCCATGGCTTCCATGGCTCCTTACTGTGGTATAGTGGTGGTGTGTGGAGGGCCAAGTTCTCAGAGGCTGGGCTTAAATTTTGCAGAGATGCAGAAGAAAGGAGTGACAGACTGTGGACTGGCATATTCTGCAGCAAATTGGCTTTGCTGAGAAGGCTTCAATCTGTCTACTATAATGAGTTTGGGGGGGGGCTGGATTTTCATTTATGCTAAATCAACTTTCATCATTCCAGCAGGCTAAAGGAGACTTGAAGGGAGTACAAATGTAATTTATGCCTAATTTAAAGCCTTAGAGTCTGCAGGAGCTTTTTAAAATGATATCTCTATAATTGGAGAATCTGGCCCTTGGTATATAACTGGTAATTTAATCTGTGGAGTTGTGTTTTAATTGGTGACAAAACCAAAACAATCTACACTTTCTGTCTGTAAGTGTTCAAGAGTATCCAAACAGTAGGACTTAAGAGTACCTGGCATTGATTATTCTGCACAAAAATAACCTAGCTCTCATTGTGAAAAAACAAACTAACAAAAGAGGTTCTAGGGTTTGGGACTTCCAAAACCGGCCTTATTTACACCACCTTCCTTATCGTGATTGAGCTTTCTGTAATATGACTGCTACACACTGTGAAGGGACAGTCATTGTCTTTAAGGTGGACAGATTTATTTGTGGTTTGTTCACCTTGTAAAAACATATTATGTATATAAAACTCTCTTCTGAAAAGTGGACTTTTCAAAGCAGCTTCTGTGCTGGATGATTCATAATTGTAGAGTAATTGAACAATAACATAACAAATGCTTTGTGCCTGTCCCATTTCTCTTTGCTCAGCCACTTCAATGATGGGTTCTCCTTTGGCCAACTTGGGCAGCAACAAAGAAGAGAGCCAAAATTTTGGGTGTTTTTCCTCTTCGCCAAAATCTCTGAGATATATGAATCCTCCCAGATTCTGCCTTGATTCTGAGACCTCTCAGTCAGTGGCTGTGAAGGCTGTTAATACTGTGGGGCTGGTAAACAGCACGGCAGAGTCTTGAACTCTTCCAGACTTCTATGTTACACTGTAAGTCTGATTTACTCGATCCTGCAACAATTTTGTTTACTATAGTAATCTTTGAAACATGCTTTTCAGCCAATTTCCAACTTTAATAGTGGTCCTTGGTATTAAACTGCCTATGCAGATTGCTGGCAGTTTTCTTCCACCAAAAAAAGGCACTCAAGGATTACACACTTTTCTGGAATTTCTGGTTTTGCTTAATTTTGCTTCAAAAGCTCTGTGTAAGAAAAAGGACTGAAAATCTTTGGTCAGTAAGAAAGCTCTTAGTACTTTTTTGTGCTGTTTTCCCTCTTTCTCTGATAACTGCAAAGTACATAAATCATTATTTCCTCTCCATACAGTCAAGCTGGCTATTTTCGTTTATTGAGCTGCATATTTATGTTGAAGACATTGAAATGAAATGCTGAGTTTCACAAAGCTATTGCAGAGTACTAGAAAAATTCCTGTGGACCAAGGTAATACTGTGCTGTGTTTGTCACTGAGGAACTGAATTATGATTCTGGTCGAGTAATTTAAACTGGTGTGCTGATTTCCCTCCTGTAAAGCTAGATTAATATTTCCATTGTCCGAGCTAGTTAGAACTTGAGTAATTAGTCTCATGATTTCTCTCTTCTGCATTTGTACAAGTCCTACCATAATCAATCTTAGTTTAAATTGCTTCAAGTTATAACAAAATTCAGTATAAATTTGAATATATTTCACATACATATTGAAAAGTGTATTTCTAAGTCTTTAGTAACAAAGTAGTAAATTTTTTATTAGAATTTTGAGCTGCGCAGATATTTATACTCCATTCTTAACAAAAAATATATTTTTTTGAAAATAATTTTCCATAAATAACTTTTGATTAACTTTTTATTGAAGTTTATGCAACTTGAACCAGAACATTTTATTATCTTTTTTTAAATTCTGCAAGAAATAAAGTGTTATTTCTATGTTAAAAACAAAACCTTCACCCCAAAGAAACCCAAGAATAACATAAAAAAGATGTCACATAAATTCTCCAAAGCAATATCATAAATAAGACTTGTTTGACAAATATTTCAACAAGTTTGCATCCCTAATTTTCAGACACAAAGTTTTTAACGCAATAGTTTTAGCCAAACAATTCACCCTCATCTGATTAAATGTTAGAACAGAATTTTAACCTTCTGTTGAATGTTAGCATTGTAATATGTGTCAGAGTAACAGGCTTTTTCACTTTAAGCTCGAATTAAAAGGAATACACCATGTATCCTATATATGCAAAATGCTAAGAAAGAAAACAGCTTCCACAACTAAGTTTTGACAATGGTCAGGAATCAGCACACTACCACCACCACTGAAGACCCCAGTCTCAAGCAAAGCAAGACACACAGTTTAGTACAGAGTTTAGCAGCACTGCCGTGGCACCGTTAAGTTCTGGAAATTCTGGCCTTGGTCTCACCAGGGTTGGAGGTGCTTTTCAGATTATTGGTCTTTACCACAGATGACTTTCTGTGAAGGTGCCTGGTAATCAGTTTTTTCTCTCTGAGTGCATGCATGTTTGCAGACACATCCGTTTATCATCTTAACTTTGTGTGAGGCTAATGAAAGGTTAGGGCAGTTGCGTTGTGGTAACCCCTCGTAAAATATCACTTTCAGCTAGGGTCGGCTTTAAACAACCAAAAAAGTCTGTATTTGGGACTTTTAATTCTAACACAAAGAGTGAATCCATTCTAGTTTCCTTAAGAAAAGCAATAGCCAATCTTTCATTTTTAAACTGAAATAAAGAGCAACCTCTCCCTGTCTCCCCAAAATCTCAGACCCTGAGTGCATCAGGTGCAAGTAATAGGAAGAAAAATATTTTGGAATGGGTAAAAAAGATACAGTTCTTTTTCCAACCATTTGAACAATCTCAAATAGATTGACTTCATCTTCTTAAAATGCATAGCCACAGACTTGGCGAGCTGCATCTTATTTTTGTGTCTCATTCACTCTTCAAAGCATGCTTTGTGGTGTTTGCTATTTTGTGATGAGCTGTTATATGCAGGTCTGTGGTGCTAAACCCTATAAACATTGCTTTATGGATTACAGTTTGTAAACAATTTCCCCCCAAAAGTCCATTTGGCTTGACTAAAGATAAGACATCAGTATCTCAGGGTATATTTTCTCTAAGATATATTGCTATTTAATTAAATCTTTTTCATTTCTTTTACATGTGAAATATGAGCTCCCTGGTATTAAAAAGGGGAGAGAGCAGAGAGCGAGAAAGCATCTTCCTGTAATTACAGAGCATAAGCCTTGTCAGAGAAAAGATATAGACCTCTCATTATATCACTTTCTATTCCTGCGTAACTATCTTTTTGCAGGTGTTCTTCTGTCTTGCTGATAGCTACCAAACTTCATGGACACATTTTTCTACCTGCATAGTGTTCAAGTAAAATCTGGGTCCCAGAAGACAGGTTTAAATGATTCAGGAGGCACGTCATGTTGAACAAGTTCAAACAGGTAAAGCATCTCAAGCAAGTTCAAGGTGAGCATACAGGATTCAAGATCACAGCTGGGATAAGGTAGTCAATGTATGTACAATAAATCCAAAGTATTAATCTTGCTGGACAGATGAAGGTCAACTACACAACATCTGATGTCAAAACTACTGTGTGCTGGCAGTTGGGAACCAGGAGTGTGCTTTAGGCAGCTTTGAGCCCAGATGTGGGCTGTAATAATATCAAAGACATCCTTGCATGCTAGTTCGAACACCCCTTTATTGAACTTCCTCTTGCTCAGCCTCCAAGACTTTTCTTTCAAGAGGAACGGGGGAAAGGGGGATGGATGTTCAAAACTCAGTGGCCTTTATTTTAATCTAATTTGGGTGGGAATGTGCACATTTGGTACTCTTGAAGTAGTTGATGACAAAACATATGCGTGTGGGCTAGAAAGATGGGGAGAACAGAGGATAAGTGAAGTAAGAAGAAGGAGAAGGATATTCCACTTGAATAAGAAATTGAATATACCATCCTTTGCATTGCACTGTTTTAGAACTTTTTTGATGAATGGAAAAGAGTACCTCTAAAGTAGGTTTTTCTTCAAGGGAAAGAAAAACATGCAGACCTTTTTTTCTGCTTTCCAAAGCCTGTTTATAATGGGTAATAGAAATTCTTGAAATACAAATTTAGATTGTAAATAGCAAATTGTGATTTTGCAGACTTTTTTCAATCCAGTCAATTCACATAAGCTTAAAGTGACCTGCATCAGGACTGTATCGGAATGTTTTCTGAAATGTTGTCTAGACTTACATGATTATGGACTTCCTACTTAGTCTTATGCTTCCAGAAAGCTACATCTGGCCAGGTGTGTGTATGCATTGCTTTAAGGTATGAATCCATTTAAGTACCTCTAACCATACTTATTTCTCTTAGTGGTCTGTACTTTAGTTTCTAATTAATTGTTTTATTTTCCTTGAAGCTGACTGAAAATAGATTTGCCAGGGATCTGGGACTTAAGAGTTAAGAGCCTTGCTGTCGTAAATGAGCAGGTTCCCAGGGTCACATGGGATCTGGTAATTACTAGGGGTCTCATCTAGAAAAGTGCTGGATGGCTGGGAGACTCTGTTCTGCCAGTCATCCTCACAGGCCTGGGCTGGATGAGTTTACTGACTTCCCAAGCCATTTTACAACTCTGTGGATGTCCTTTCCCAGCATGTATGGTTGCATCTTGCTGCGTGCCATCATCACGAAGCATGCTGGGGCTTTATGTACATACACTTTCATTGCAAACTAGAAACTCCTGTAAAACATAGTAAACCCGTGATGTTATTTTTCTTCATTTGTGTTATTGCAGTGCTTTGATACCCCCTTGAAATAAGGATTCCCACTGTTCTTATGTTAACAGGACAGACAACTAAATGGGCAGAAAACTCTGTACAGAAGGAAAGTTTTGATTTAGAGAGGTTCACCCACCTGTCCAAGGCACAAACCAATCTCTAATAGTACTCACAGCTTGAGATATTCTCTTGTGGTGGATGTACCCTGAACCCTACAGAAGCAGTCCCCAACCAGCTAAAGCTGGGTTTCTTTCCTACCTATACATCAGCAACTTCTCAGTGCTACAAATATAGCAGAAATATGTGTTTGTGTATTATATACTCAGCTATAGATACAGAGGTGTTTAGAGCTCACAGATAACCTTTAAAGAATAAAAATTGTCATGGTCACAGAATGGAACATTTCTCATAATCTAAGCCTTGGATCATGCCAGACCTCATTTTTTCAGAAGCATTTCAAAGTGATGAGAAACTTAATAAATTCAGTGGATTTTTGTCTGCCAGTCTGCTGCTGAGACCTTGGATTCCTGGATCTTTCTGGCCTGTTCTTTAAGATCTTTTCCTCTTGTCCTGTCATTCTCTGACATTCATAAAAGAGACACTCTATGTATAAACCAGTGATTATACATAAAAAAGAATCATGGCCTGTCAGGAAAATGACATTCTCTTTTTCTTATCACATTCCATATATGAAAGGGTTTTTTTCAGCTCTATTTCACATATTAATTTCTTTACTATATTCAATAATATTTTGCACTTAGTTGTTTTTACCTGAAGATCATAAAGCAGTTTGAAAGTGTATAGAAATTCGTATTACCTGTTATGTAACAAACATCTGAGGCAAATGGGCTGGAAATAATTTAAGCCAAGGGCAGGGAGGGATTGCCAAGGATTTTGTTCAGTAGCAGAAGGGACTTGATAGAAGAGGATTCAGAAATGCACGAGCTATTTTTGACAGAATTCAGACAACTGATTTGAAGCATCCAGATCTGAGTGATGAATGTGTGATCCTAGCACCTTTCCTTCCTGCCCTCTCCCTCGAGTTCCTCATGCGCCTTCACCCCTGAAGACAAGAAACTGATGCTTCCTGACTTTTCCCAGCTCCCCTGTAATTCCGGGGTTGTTGATATGAGGCAGGAAGATCCAGCACCCATCCTGCAGTTTAGACAATGGTGACAGTCAATGTGGAGTGGTTCTACCAGAGCCTGGTAGTTCACCATCTGTTGTGAATTAAGTAAGTAATATTTTTTCTCCCTTTCTGTGTCCATCTAACAGCTAAGGCTTTAACCATGCGTCAGCAATAGCTTTGAGACCATTTCAGCACTCTTTTAAGTGATTAGTTACCAAGTAAACACAAGAGCTATGCTGGTATTGAGCTACCATGCACAATGTGTGCAAAAGATGGCTTAACACCATACATGGATATAATTTCCTATAGAAAACTGGAGCCTGCAAGAGAGAATGGGTACATCACAGATGACTGGCTGATGAATATTCAGATTTATTTATGGATCTTAATGGTCTGAAGCAGAGGTCAGAACAGTATCCCAACTGCACAGGTGAGAATAACGGTGAACCAGCTTGGTCTGCTGTGTATCCCTTGCTGGTGACAGACTGTATATGCAGCTAGGGCCCTTGGACCTCATCCAGGCTTTTGTCCCATTGATTTTAATGCAGGTGGTAACCTTGAAAGAAATTAAAGGACAAAATGTATGGAAGCAAATGTATTTTAAAAATTCTTCCTCTATAAACACCTACACAAATATATAAATAACATTTTCAATATCAGGATGTCTTCCGTGCATTTTTCCCACTCTCACAGTGTTCTGGTTAATAACAACATATAAATGCAGGACTGTTGTTCTCTTACTAGTATTGAAAGGATGTTATTGCTTTTTCTTACTGGATTTTTTTTGGTGTCTTAATTACAGTAAATTAGAATAATTAGAGAGAAATTATATAAACCCTACAATTCCCTATGGCCTTTATGCTGCTTTTTAGAATGATAATGAATGTTAATGTAAATCATCAATATATTCTTGCTACCTTTTAGTCTTTACAGTCAACTTTCCGTTTCACAGTTTTGCTCTAGATAGAATTTTGTGCATTCAGTATTAAGAACAACATCATGCAATATTTCAGCAGACCAAAGAATGTTAATTAATCTTTTGGTGAACCATATTGCAGATAAAACTTAGCAATGGGCAATTTCCTAATAATGGATATCTATGTTAACATAAAATGAAATAGGCCTCTCTAAAACCTTTCACACTTGAACTTAGAGCTTATTACTCACAGAATAATAAAATAAAATAAAACAAAATGGAGTGTGCTCAAAGTACAATGACCATACAGAAGAGGCGCACACTGCAGGGGTTGTTATAGGAGCTGATTTTGTCCTCTTTAGTTTAGGATTTTATTTTTTAAAATTAAAATCATACAAACAACACCATGGTATCTGCAATAGTTCTTTTCCAGTTTCATCACTGGGTCACTATTGTAGCTGAATGCCCTCCAGCATTATGCAACATGACTAACAATCTGTCACCTGAGATTAATTTTCTCTCTTATCCTTTCCTGAAGGAAAGTAATTGTGTTTATAGTACTTTGTAAGGTTTCCTCCCTCACAGTTTCTACTAGTACACATATTTTTCTGCATGTTCATAGAAGAATTGTATTGTTAATGTGCATTTTGCTGCTGGAGCAGAATGTGGAAGGTTGTGTGGTAGCTCTGCTGCTATTTATAGAAGATGCTGAGAGAAATAGTTTACTTGTTGGCATGGTCTTTTATCTCTGAATTAAAGGGAGCCACTTCCCTGTGAAATGTCCCCCAACATCATACTATAGTCATCCTTATGCACAAGAGGGAAATAACTGATATAGAAAATATGGAAGAGTGTCTGTAATAGCTCATTATAAAGGATTAAGGGAAAAGAAAGAAGCCCAGGAAGATGTTTCTTTCACCAGGGCAGCCCAGAAGACAATCTACTTCAGTGACCATCCCTGAAAACCACAGGAATGTGGCTATGCCAGGGGAACCTCAGAGGAACTTTTTCAGCTTTGGACAGTGTGAAGATAAATAATTGGAGGAAGAGAGTATCCAAGTTCTTGTATGCTGGCCTTAAACTATGGTCACTTAAAGAGTTAAGTCCAAACTGAAATAGCTCAGAAATGGGGAAATCCCATAATTTACTTACAGCCTTGTAAGAAGGAATTGGAAAAAAAGAGGTAGTATACCAAAAATTTTCCTTTCCATGCATTCTCATGAACACAACAGTGAGAAGATACCCAAAGCTAACCTGTGATAGTGTGTTAAAACTAGTTATGTGAAATGTCTTAACCTCTGGAACTCATTTCCATAGGTTTTGCTGCCAAGTAAATCACAGGTGGATTCCAAAACTAGACAATCATGTGATGATGAAAACACGCATGATAAAATAAAAAAAAAAAGGGAGGGGAGGAGAATATAAGCTAAACTCCTTTGGAGAATAAGCTCATTAATAACTGGCTGGGCTTAGCAACAAAATGTCATTTGAACCACTGCTGGTTTATACTGGGTACGCCACCACCCTTTCATTCATTTGTTATTTGCACTACCATGGAAAAAGATGTGAATAAATGGATCACCAGTATATTTCCACATAGCTGCTGATATGTTTCATTATTTTCTGTCTAAGCAAAAAAAAAATAAAAATCTTAAATTTAAGCTAGAAAATTAATGAAGCCAGTGTTTTAGTCTTGTACTATAGACAATTTTGAACTTATTTCTTTGGGTTCGTGACAAATATTTGTTAACCCTGTTGATATAAAATTTTGCTGGAAAACTCATGAACTTAATGTATAATCTTGCTGCAAAGAAGAAAGTGGGCAATAGATATGCAAGGTTGAAAATAATTTTTCCTCTGCGTGCATGATGGATGCGAGAGGTCTGTCTTTTTACTATGTGAAATATTGTTGTACATGAACTCAGCTGAAAGAAAAAACACATTTCATTTGGAAGGTGGGGGAAGGAAGGTTAACTACGGAGCTGGTTTCTGAGCCAATGCCTAGAAGAGTGTGGGCTCTTAAAATGGCATTTGTAGAATTATGAGAAACGTCACAAGCCCTCTACAGTACAGGAATGAGGATTTGTAGATTGGGTTTATGTTTTTGAACAGCTGCCTGGCACACTTAGACTTCACATGGTAAATGTTATCATGGCAGAAGATCCAAGACAGGAGAATGGCAAAGGTTGGTCTACTCTAAATTTAATCAGTGACTGCCTGAGCCAGGATTTTGAGACATTTATATTAACTGCTCTCAGGGCTCTTGTCAGTCAGGAACTAATAAGGGGATGTAGAGCTGTCTTGTCCTCAAATGAGAAATCTCAGTATGGTAGTTCAAATCAACTTTGGGGCCATCTAAAGAGCATATGGATACTTTATGTACTATAGCAGATGGCAATTATGATTGGCATCACTCTTGCCCTTTAAACAGCATCAAAATGACAACTGCTTTCCTTATTCCCTGCACATTTACAGAACATCTGTTCCAATAAAATATGCTGTTGCTTCAGTTACAGTAGCTACTTTTGACATTATAGACTACCTTCTATTAGCCAAATGGTGTTACGACCCTTAAAGAAAAGAGCTCCTAGACATAAAACCACAATCCATACAATGATTACTCACATTTTAAATAAGCTTAATCTGACTGTGTACTTTCACCCTCTTCAGTCATCTGTTCTCACTACCTGAAGATGCATCCAGGCATGGGAAGGCTGAAAATGAGCTTGTGTTCCTTACTTCCTTCTTGGCTCTTAATTTTAATGGGTGACATCTGAGTCCAAAGAAGGCACCAAATCCTAGGACTCTTACTACAAAGTAGGTTTGGGCTTAGATGATGCTTACATTCGAAAATAAGAAGAACTCAAAAAGCTCAAAAGGAATAGGAGAGACATTGCCATGGGTGGAGTGAGAGGGAGGCAAAAGTAATATGGTTTATTGTTGTAAAACAGTGAGTTAACAAAGTTCAATGGTAAATGCGACAATAGTTTCTAAGATTCAATGGCAAGGTACACTTGGTTATTTACTGCATAAAGGACAGGGTCAGACAAAACTGTCAGGGACACCCTCCCATTGAGTCATGAGGTTCAGAAAAGATCCCCTTGCTTTCTAAACTCCCTCAGGGAGGAGCCTAGGTGCGGCTGGATCCAATCCTGGTCCCAGACTTGGTCAACGGTTTATGTCTAAAAGATTATATATGCACAATCAATCCTTTGTATCACTTAGCTAAGATTTCCAAGTTTGCATGCTGTTAGTCACTTACCGAGAATCTGTTGCAGTAAGGAGTCTCTCAGCGTCGAGGAGTAACCTTCAGAGGCGTTCCTGCTCAAGGGGAGATCCTGGCGTGCAGCCCGCTGCCGTGCAGGAGAGCTCAAAGGGCTCTTGGGCTGCTCACTATTTATGGGGGTCTGATAATTGGCTCATAGTCATATTTGCATACTGACCACTGTGCTTAGGTGGGCACATTCCACAGTAGCCCTTGGCTATTGTATTGTTACCTGTCTCCCCCCATATCCAGTGGGTGCATTCTTCATGACCAGACACATCTATCACCAGCACTACAGGTGGTTATCACTTGAAAGAGGTCAAGGGAGGGGGAGTCAGAGACGAAGGGGGAGCACACTGCCACAGACACGGGCATGGGCAATGCAGTGTTACACCACTGCCTCCATCCCTAGTTAACCACAAGTCTTGAGGAGATGATCTGTGCACACTTTTACTCACTCATGTGAGTTTAGTAATATACCACTGTGATATTAGGACTGAGTATAGGCTGTCATTAACTATCGCATAAACAGGACTACCAAGGGAGGTTTTCTAGAAGTGGTGTGGGGGTGTGAGCAAGCGGCCGTGTAGTGCTTAGCTGCTGGCTGGGATTAAACCACAACAGGCATGAATGCTGATTTTACACATTGTTGTCTATATCTTTCAGGTATTGCAATGTGAGGTAGCAGGATATGGATATGGGGTCCATATCTTTTCTGGCAGCTAAGTTTTAAAAATTTTTTTCTGCATTTAATCCTTGATGTGCACTCATATCAACTTTCTTCAGATAAACTTCTTTCCATAGTATTTTGTTTAAGTCTTAATTTGCTTCTGCATTTGCTCCTCACAATGACCCTTCTCACTGCAAGGAGAGATTTCAGGAGTGGATGGACATTTTGCTCTTATTCCTGCATTTTGTCTTGTGAACTCATTTGGGAAAAGATGTAATTAAAATCCTGTCCAGATAAGAAAAGATACACTAGACCAGCATCTTCCTGGTTAGAGGTTTGCTAGTGTGGGGCTTACTTTGCCTGAAAGTAGAGACTTCGGTGAGGCAGGACCTTCCATTTTGGAAACAGCTCCACAGTCCTTCCTGCCTGGATGTTTAGGCTGGGCACTAGAGCCTGGGCTGGCTTTGGTAACGGCTGCCTGGGTCTCACCAGGAAGAGGGAGATCTGATGCAGGAAGGTGGGCGAAGCCCATACAACAGAAACCCCACGCGCACAAAAGCACGCTTCTGCCCAGAATAACTACCCAGTGAGCACATGTGACATGGTGAGAAGAGGCTGTTATCCATGCTGTGTCCTGACACTTTGTTTTTGTCTCTCTTTACTTCCAAAGCTGCCCTGTGCACCCTTCGGTGTACACAATGATCAGTGTTGTGAGTAATTCTGTATTGCCAGAAACATCGGTGTTCCTGACCAATTATGTCTTATAATCTGTTTTGATCCTTAGCCAATCCTGTTTTGAGATGTCCTACTGTGCAGTGTTTGTAAACCCTGAGTAGGTCTGTAAGTATTGATGTCTGCTCAGCTGTAAGAATTACTTGGGCTATGCTCTTTCCTGAGCTCTTGATTTTGTCCTCTGATGGATGAAAAGAAGAGGAGAATTTAAAAATGAGTTCTATTTTGCTGCAGAGAACAATATGCCATGAAGGGACATTATCAGTTCTGATTTGTGTGCTGGCTTCCTGGGGTGTGATTGATCACTAACAAATCAAGGTATCATCCTCTACTTGCTCAGATGCAATGTCTAAGAAATATCCAAATTAAAGCACACAACCCCCCACAGCTTCTTCTCCATCCCCCACAGCCTTGTGCATAAGTGTTTATGATTAAGGGATGTAAGTGTAAGCAGACTCAGCAACCAAACTGTGGAATAAGGAATGCAAAGATACTCTATGCCAAAAAAAAGAAAAAGAACAGCAGCATTTGTAAATATTTCCCAGCGTTATTTCCAGTGTGCATTCTGTTCCTTCCCTGTATTACCAAGTCTGGCCAAAAAGATGTGCGTAGAGCACAGTCAGTCATGGGGATAAAGAATAACCAGTTTATTTTTAATCAAATAATGGAATCTGCTTTCAGCAGCAGATAAGCAGCCATTTTCCACAGCAGCATCTTGCAGCTTTTCCTCCAAATATGCTGATTTCTATTCCTCCGTCAAGAACATAAGAGGAACAGGAGCTAAAATAAGGAATGGGATCTGCCCACCCTCTCACTTAAAACTGAGCTTTGCAGGTTAAAGGAGAAGGGGAATGCAACTGCTAGATAAAAACTGGCCATCTGTCTCCTTTTAAATAGACACATGCCCAATCTTCAAGGTGCTAGAGATTCATTTAAATTTAAAATTAATTAAAATTCCTGTGATCAAATATGGTATGGACCAACCACATAGTGCATAGGCAGCCATGTGTTCCAGGAATCTTCACAGTTTATTAAAAAAAAAAAGTTTAGATTTGTTTCCTAAAGAAATGAATCTTATGTGATCACTCAGGATACCTGTTCATAAAAGAATGCTTACATATACGTGCCTCTGGCTGATAATATTTTGAACTCATTGGTCAATTCTAAACAAATTAGAAAGAAGGGCTGGGGAAATAGAGAAGGGGCTCAGTTAACATGAAGGAGGGATGACAGAGTGGTTTCTTGCTTTTTTTATTTTTAATATGCATTGAAAAGTGTGCAAAAAGAAAAAGGCTTTGACTATGAATTTGGTTTTGGTATTTGCACATTATTGGATAGGAAAGTGCTGTTTTCAAAATTAAATTAGAATATAATTCTCAAATGTGTTTAAATAGGTTTTACAGTCTAGTCTCTTGCCACTGGGGAGACTTTAGTCCGCTTCTGCTTTTGAATTTGCACAATGGGGCAGATGTACTTTATGATATGTCATTAATGCTTGTTTCCAGCTGTCCAGACCTGGGAGCTAGCTGCAGAGCATTATGCCTTCCTCCCTCCTTGTGTGCTCATGTTTCCTTTTTCAAGAAAGTCTGGGAGGCAGGGGTCACATGTCACATGGTCCTTGGCCAGGTCGCATTCTGGTACAAAAAAGGGACATATCCCAGGTTTGGCTCAAGGTCAGGAACAACACCGCTTCAAGCAATGTGTTCCTGTCCCTTTGTGTAAGCGTGGCCACTGAAATACAAACTGCCAAAAGCTGGAGCTGGTTTTGCAAAAATGGGGCATATGCTCCTAAATCCTTTAGACAAATTTTTAAGCTTTATCTTGTGTGAGGTAAATCTGAGCCAGAGCTCTCTGCTTCACTGCAGGTATTTGGCTGCTTTTTGACCCCAGACACTATTAAAGGCAATGGATCAAACATAAGCTATTAATTTTCTACCTCATGAAGCATCTTCTCGAAAGCCCTTCTGAAACCTCACAGCATCAGAGCATCAGTTAACTCTTTATACTCTTTAGTCTTTGTATATTTTAGGTAGAGAACCTTACTACTTATATTCATTTTTTTAGGTCTATCTTTGTACTAGGTTTCATCATTCACAAATTACTCTCCATTTCGAACATTTATATTTATATAAATATAATAATTATTATTTTTCCCTGGTTACAGTAGAACTGGACAGGTTTAGGTTTTTTTAATGAACTAATTAATTTTGTGTAAAGATTTTTTTCCCATTAAACCAGTGTACTTATTTTTGATCAGCTGTGGACAAATGTAGATATTTAATAAATTCACATTTAATAAACTGTCTCTCATAAAATTGTAGAATTATTTAGGTTGGAAAAGACCTTTAAGATCATCAAATCCAACTGTTGACCTAACCCTGCCATCCCACCATTAAACCATTTCCCAAAGCACCTTGTCTGCCTGACTTTTAAATACCTCCAGGGCTGGGGAGTCATCCACCTCCCTGGGCAGCCTGTTCCAATGATTGACAACCCTCTCAGTGAAAAAATTTTTCCTAATGTCCAACCTAAACCTGCCCTGGCGCAACTTCAGACCATTTCCCCTCATCCTATCACCCATTACAGGGAGAAGAGGCTGACCCCCACCTTGCTACAGCCTCCTGTCAGGCAGTTGTAGAGGGTGATAAGGTCTCCCCTCAGCCTCCTCTTCTCCAGGCTAAACAACCCCAGTTCCCTCAGCTGCTCCTCGTATGACTTGTGCTCCAGACCCCTCACCAGCTTTGTTGCTCTCCTCTGGACATGCTCCAGCAAGGCAACGTCTTTCCTGTAGTGGGGGGCCCAAAACTGAACACAGGATTCGAGGTGCGGCCTCACCAGTACAGGGGCACAATCACTTCCCTGCTCCTGCTGGCCACACTATTCCTGATACAGGCCAGGATGCTGTTGGCCTTCTTGGCCACCTGGGCACACTGCTGGCTCATATTCAGCCGGCCGTCAACCAGTACCCCCAGGTCTTTTTCTGCCAGGCAGCTTTCCAGCCATTCTTCCCCAAGCCTGTAGCATTACATGGGGTGGTTGTGACCCAAGTGCAGGACCCGGCACTCGGCTTTGTTGAACCACATGCAATTGGATGCACCCCATTCATCCAGCCTGACCAGTTCCCTCTCTAGAGTCTTCCTACCCTCGAGCAAGGAAGCACTTTCATCCAGCTTGGTGTCTTCTGCAAACTTGCTGAGGGTGCACTCAATCCCCTTATCCAGGTAATTGATAAAGATATTAAACAGAACTGACCCCAACACTGAACCCTGGGGAACACCGCTTCTGACAGTGGATGGACTAAAAATGGATTTTACTCCATTCACTACCACCCTTTGAGCCTGACCATCCAGCCAGTTTTTTACCCAGCAAAGAGCATGCTTGTCCACGCCATGGGCAGCCAGTTTCTCCAGGAGAATACTGCAGGAAATGGTGTCAAAGGCTTTACTAAAGTCCAGGTAGACAACATCCACAGCCTTTCCCTCATCCACCGGGTGGGTCACCTGGTCATAGAAGGAAATCAGGTTGGTCAGGCAGGACCTGCCTTTCACGAACCCATGCTGGCTGGGCCTGATCCCAATTGTCCTCCATATGCCTGGTCAGCACACTCAGGATGAACCCTTCCATGATCTTCCCTGCTCTTTCTGCAACTTTTGCACTAGCTTCAGGCCCCAGAAATTTTGTAGCAACTGTGAAACCAGTCAGTGGTCTCTAGGTGGACTGAAATCTGTGTCACCATGGCTAAGAAGTACCTGGGTGAGGTGTGAGAAGTCAGAACTTGCTCGTTTGTCTGAAAGCACGCACTTTGCAGCAATGTCCGGGAGGCATTCCTGGGATGTAAGAGCCTGGTGTGTCAGACTGTTAACATCACACAAACAGGCAGTGCCCGCTCCAGAGAATCTCAAACCTGAGCTAAAGCCCTTTGAAGCAAGGAGCAGAATAGCTTAATGCAAAGGGCTGTGCCTTTCTCCTCATCCTTCTGTGGACCCATGGACTTCAGCACTGAAGGAAAAAGGGGAGTCATTTCCATGGTCAAAAAAGGCTTCCTATTGTTCCACTGTAGATAAAAATGCTAAGTAAGAGAGAAAGCATATCTCTTTAACAGAAACACGAGTGCTCTGGGAGCTTGAATGGGTCAGTGAAAGTAGGACTGTGCGTTAGCAAAAAAAGGGTTATTTGTGAGCAGAGAGGGAGGAGGAAGGCAGCGTCTCCGGTATTACGCATTTTCTTTTCACTTCTCCCTTGCAGTCTGCAGTAGCATGGAGAAGATAGGTCAAGAAATCCCCCTTTGAGCCCCAAAGTGTTGCAGCTATTTCTTAATGCAAGCATAGAAGCTGCCTGGAAAGATATTCTCATTCTTACCTTGAAACAACAAAAAAATAGTGCTACTAATGAAAACAAAAAAAAAAAGAATTGCCTCAACCAAAAAGCTGAAACTTAGATTTGTAATAACTTAAAACCAACTCAAGCAGATGAAAAGCATTAAACACAGCAGTTGCAGCAAATGTGAGAGGTGGGATGAAATGGTCTGGGTCAAGAGTACTCCGTTTGTAAGAGAGATGTGGGAATGATGATGTTTAAATCCCCATATTTCCCTGGTACGTCTCCATATGTAGACAAGGTATTATCCGTGAATGCAGCCATTGAGGGCTTGCCAGAGGTACGACACAGAGAAAAATACCCATGTAAGCAACAAGAAAGCAGAAGGCATGATGCTTGGAAAGGGTTTGTAACCCCTACTGCTCACTGTGCTCTGTGTTTCATGAAGACAAATGGTTGGTTTTGTGGTGAAACTTTACTGTCTACCACCTAAAAATTTTTGTTGGTATACAGCAGCTGTCAACCAGTGAAATGCCAGGCACAATGAGATGTGCAGCATTCACCCTTGTCAGACGGTGCAGCAGGACCTCTCCATGGGACTGTGCCTCTCCCAGGCAGCTCCCCCACCCCCACCTCCTCTGCACCCCCACTCCCCCTCCCCCCCTACCCCCCCATGCACTTCCTCAGGTCTGAATAACTCTGAGGTAATCAAAAAAGGAGAAGCCTCCAGTTCCCTAGACTACTGTAATTTTCACCAGGAAAATAGAAAAGAAAAAAAAAAGCAGACCCTGAAAAACAGGCAGCTCAGTCTTCTTCCCCTGAACATGAAGTGGAAAGTCCCTGACGAACACTTGCCAGTGTTCATTTCCAGCTTCCTAATTTGATGATTATGTGTTCAAGCAGGTTCTGTTTTCTCGTCGTCCTTTAGAAAACATGTCTTGCTTGTGAGCAGCAGGTACCTTTCTGCATCCTCCGTGTTGATGAACTCTGAAGCGAACAAGGATTTCAAGTCTGCTGCACCTTTCTGTCAAGGGCCAGTCTTTGTCAGACTGCTCCTTCGTGTTCACTGGTGACTTCTTTCCAGGGTTAAATGAGTGTCTAGAATTAGATTCTGCTCATAAAACCACATTTTGAGAAGGAACTGGGAAGATGGGAGGAGGAGAAAGTGCCTCTCACCAATCTGCTGGCAAGTTATAAACTCCCAATATGCTTGCATCTCTACAAGCCAGGAAGAACGGCATCTTAAAACCCAATTTTCCTTGGATAGGAGCCAGACAGATACTTATTGGGACCTGTCCCTGTTTTTCCCAAAATGTTCATCCTGTACTCAGCTGATATTTTTTCTGATGCGTGGGTTTCTCTGTTTCAGTGGTTAGGAATTAACTTTTTAGGAAAAGAGACAAACTTTGGGAGCAAACTAGCTCATGGTTTATTTTAAAGGAGATCAATAACAGTACATAGAATTGGAAAGCATTTTTTCTTTAAGAATGCTTTATTCTGTGTGTTTTTGCCTGGGAAAAAAGTAAAATGTGAGTCTGGAATCACCATGTCCACTCACACTTCCAGATCTCTACTTTTTTGAGAAGCATTTTACAGTTGTCTGGCTATACTCTGTGGAGATACCTAGAAAATGTAGTATTACTTAACAGTAAACTGTGGTCTGTGGGGAAAACCTATACAAGTTAAATCCTTCTGTAGTACCTCATATGAAGATGCACTCCTGTTCTGCTGTCATATATGGTCAGGTAGAGTTACTAGGTTTTTATTTCTTTAACTTTTCACGTATTACTACAAGATTCTTCATGAAAACATGTGGATGGCTTATTATCCAGTTCTCTACCCATTTCAGTTGGTCTGTTTCCTCTGTTGATAAGGCAAAGATAATTTTGTCTGGTTAAAGCACTTGAATAACCCTCCCCTGATTTTGAGTTCTTACAACCATTGCCACCTTAGGTAAAATGGAGGGTATGTTGTAGTTCTATAAAATTAGGCTGGTTTTATTCAGAAATTTCCTTGTCTGTTGATGTTTTCAGTCAGATCTTAATGCTTTAAACATAAATTTCTGCTAAATCTATACTTCTTTGAGCAGTCATATTAATACTCTAATAGCATGTATAAATATATTTATATCGTTGTATAACACTTTTTCTTATATCAGCTGTAATTGAAATTTTTTATACTTAAAAAATAGAGCTAGAAGAAGTGTAGAGTAACATAGAAGAATACAAAACTCACAAAATTCTAAATGTAGACCTGTAATCATTTTTGGCATATTACTTGCTTGGTCATTAATTATGTCCAGATAGATCTTTCATCAGAAATATAAGTCAATGTGCTGATTTATAGCTTCTATAGGTGGTTAATCTTTGCCTCCTAATTGCATCTTAACCATATATTTCAAAAGTAACTGCTTTCTCCCCAGAGTCCAAAGACTTTTCAGAAATTTCACTGTGAATTCAGCAGTTGAGAGTGCGGAGAAAATGTCACTAAAAATCTTTCAGTTGTATTTTACATATTTTCTGCATCCCCAAAGTGAATTATTTTATCCTGAGACCTTAGGTGCATTGAATTTGACCAGTATTCTATCTGATAACTAAAATGGTACATTAGCAGCTAACTAGAAACTGCTGAAAATATTCTACTGGAAGCACACCACACTCCATTTTTTTTTAACCCTCATAATTCTGGTGGTGATAAGATTACAGTTTTTGTAGCAAATATATTAAAAATATATGAATAATAAAATAGAATATTTTTCAATACTTAACCTAATTTCTTTTGAGATGAGCTTAAAGAATAAAAAAAATTAACTTTGTTTATGTAGGCAAATATGAGGTTTCATCTCCTTATCCTACCCCAGTGGAAATGTGTGTGGTTTCCTGTTTGTCTTTCAAGGCAGATTTTGCTCTCCAAAGTTGGATTAATGGCTCTGAATACATCCTAATGAATGAGCTTTTCTGCAAGCATTTATCACCACGCTATCTGAATCCTTCACCAATATTAATTAATTTATCCATTATTTATGGATTGTGTTGAGACCTGTGAAGGCAGAAAGCAAATGCTAAAATCTCCTCTCTCTGCTGTCTCCCATAATGACAAACCTAGTCCCGTAGGGGACTGAGAGATCATGGTAAAACTGTGAGTCTCTTTATTTCTGGAGAATGCATGAGAGACACAAAGCTGAGTTATAATGTCCATACTCCTCCGGTAAGTGGCAAGGGAGACTAGTGGGCAGAGCAGAAGGGACAGGAAAATAGGGCACACACGAAATCTGGAAAAATAGATCAGTGGGGTAAGAACATATTCAGTGGAATAGGAGCAAGTTTAATCTTTGGTTTTATGTTTGGTAATTTTATACTTCAGTGCTTTCTCCTGAAGAGAGCTGGTTGGGAGGGCAAAACTTCTCACACACAGATCCGCACAGTCCCATCCCAAAGTGACTTTTTCCCAGATTTACACTGGAAGAATATCAAAACCTTCCAAGATTTGGTGGGATTTTTTTGTTTGTTTGTTTGGGGGTTTTTTTGTTTTTTTTTTTCATTTTCCTTTCTGAATCTCTGCTGATGCTTAACTGAGGAGATTCAAAACTAAGAGACTAGAGCGCTATCTTTCAGCAAAGGACATGCAGGTGCTGTTCTTTTCTCTTGAATTGTGTTGATGTGTCTCACATAGCAAGCAAATGCCTCACTTGCTCTCACAAATTCCATCCTTAAAAACATTTTATAAAAATTTCATATTTCTAGGAAAAATTCACTTAAATAAAATGCATTTTGTACCTGCATTTTCTAAGAAAACTTTGCCAAACATTTCCAGAAACACTGTACTGAAGCTTCAGTCCATGACTTTGCTTTTTTCCCAGAAAAAAAGGAAGGAGGAAGCCTCAACTGAACAGACTGTATTGATCCACTAGACTAGTTCCACTAGGCTGGGTTTTTTTGTATCCTAACATGCCAATTTTTCTAGTGCACCACCTGGTCTGTCACGGACTGATCTCTCATTTTTATACTGTACCTGAAAATTCAATCATGTTTTGATCACTGACTGTGATAGGGATACAAATACTTGTCTTCCAACCTATATACTATCAACTGCTTTTGTAACTTTTTTATTATTTCAAAATTCCCTTTTGCAATATGTGTCCTAAAGCTCATAGATGATACTGGGAATTTTTCCTGAGAAACAGTTCTAAAACTGGGGTTTCAGAAATGTTAAAACAGTGCAGTTTAAGTGTTTTCTCTGGCACTGGAGAACACTGTCAGTGCAATCATTATTTTTGGTACAACCATAAAAAATGCAGTCTTCATAGGAAAATTGTAACTGTTAATTATATCATGTTTGTTTTGCTTGGACTAGTCGTAACCAAATATATTTCTATTTAATCAGCTCAGACTCCGATTGAAAAACACACTTTCGTTGAAGAAAACTAATAAGTATGCAAGGAACTATATTCTTATTATTGTACAGACTTAATACAGAAGAATATACATATACATATATTAAATTTTTTGTCGAAAAAGTATGTGCTGGACTAGCCATTACTAACTCCCTGGGCCTTTTCTCAAACTTTTAAAGATTAGATTTCTTCCTGGCAGGTGAACAAAAGCAGGTATTAACAATTCATGGCACCTACCTTTATTTTTCTCAATAGCTCTGCTATTCATATTTAACATGCAGAAGGTATATATTGTCTGAAGAGGAAAGCCAACGTTAGGGGGAAATATAATGTCATTCTATACAATTGTTCTTCCTCAAAATGCTGCTATTACAGGTGCTATTACACCTGGTGATTGCAGTATTTTATCTTTGTGTTATCTGAGATCACTTTCTTCTCATGTCAGTTGCAATGTATTAGGATGGGTATAGAAAATATTTTAATAAGAATAACATTTTATAGGCAGCTTGTGGATGGAAGAACAGTGCTGGCTTCTTGTTCATTGTAATGTCAGCTCCCTTGAATTCCTGACTGGCCAATTATTCCAGCTCTCATGGAAAGTGGAGCAGGTGTTAGGGTGAACCTTGAGAAGTTACGACCCCATCTGTCTGAAGGTCACAGTGGTGCTCTGAGACTACACTGTCCCTTCACTTCCGCTCCTTGTTTCTGCAGTGGGGACCAGTAAACAAATCAAACTCAGATGATAAATAGGAACATAAGAAAGTTGAAAAATATGCTGTGAATTCATAGCTGCTATGGACTCAGGTAGCTTCTTCAAAGTCAAAGGAAAAATAACTATTCCTGTGAACAGAATACTTGATGCTATGCATCTCCTTTTCTTCTCAGTCTTGTATGTTTTCTCACTTCTCTGGAAAAAAAAAAAAAAAATCCTAAGCTTTAAGATTCTAAGTTTATTCCTTTTCAGAGAATATTTTTTTTGTGACAAGTCTGAGAAAAGCTCAGAAAATTTTGTTTCACTTCAGTGTTTGCAAGAGGGCTATTCATACTCTTACATTAAAGGCATGACTCAGGCTCCTCCTGCTCCTTATCTGGAAGCTCTTGCAGTATCTACTGAACTCTGAATAAATCCTTGAAGTATATGTTTTTCATCCATCGATTTTGTACCTGTTGTGCCTTTAATATCTTAACTGCATTAGGCCAGAAGCTACATATTTATTTTTTCTAATCTCTGGCTTTGAGTAAACTTAAGTCGTGGGATATCTACAAGTGGATTTTGCCTCCCCAGTTCCTAAAAGAAGGTAAATCTGTATGCAGACTCTTTCTTGTACCTTCCATGCAATTTTTCCTACAGGAAACAAACTTTCTGTTTGCTCAGCCATTCTGTGATGCTGTGAATCTGAACTGGCTGGGAAAAAAAAGACAGTGCAGGTTAGGCTGGGTTACAAGTTTTGTGCAGTCCCTGGATGACGAGAGAAGCACATACATATTTATGAGGGGCAGATGACTGAAATTGCTGGGACAATGTAAAGGTCTTCATAAATTAACTCACTGAAGTTACTTACGCTTTTTTTCACTTTGAACCTGATCTTCACCACAGTTCTTGTTTTGGGAGCATACATTTTTTTAGGATGTCCTTTTGGAAATGACAGAGTGCAATGCATGCTTGCATGCAGTATCACTCCTGAAACAGATTAATGTCTGAACAGTGGCATGTCAAGTCTCCTTCTTTGCTGCTCTAGCTTATGTTGAGCTTAATTGGTATATGCAATTGAATAAAGACCTAAGACAAACTCTGCTGCAACTCATCACTTCCTTAGCAAATACTCCTACGTTCAGCGTATGTATATACTGGAAAAAAACCTGGTCCATTGTCTCCAGCTGTGTGAAGCTAGTAATGATTACCATTAGCCTGGTTAGTCCTCCTGAGTTCTTATTGTGTGAAATGACAAGTTTGTACTTCCTCCCACTGAGATAAAATGTCAAAATCCTTTCGGTAATTCTTGCAAAACAGAGTAGGTCTGCTGTTGTTAAGCACAAATGAAATTTATTGCTTGTTACAGAGGGAATTGCTATTCATCATTTCTCTTGTCATCTTTTCTTTCTGGAAACCAGACCCTGTAGACAACAAATATTGCTGGTGCTGGCTAGCCAGAAAACATTTACAGTTGTGCCGCTTCCACTCCTTAGTGAGATCCTTATACTGCCTGTTTCTTTTTTGACAGTGCACTACCCAACTCCTCACCTGAGATTAGTTTACAGTGATTATTTTGGTGGTGAAACTGATTGCTCATCCAGTTATGAAGCAGTCGCCCCAGACTCTTTCTGAAGAGGAAAGAAACTTAAAAGAAAAAAAGAAAATCCTTTCTTTAGGCCAGCAGGAAATAAAGGGATAACAGGAAAGACAAGGACTGGAAAGAGATAGGCAGGAGAGGGAGAACAGAACAAAAGATTGAATGTTTGGTTTCATGGTGCTTCTTGCAGTCCCACAACTCCTTAGTTCTATTTACGTTACTGCTGTTGTCTTGCCTGTTCACTTTTGTTTTGGAAAGGTTTATTTTCTCCAGTGGTTTATCTTGTGCAAGCAACTCACCTGTGTGCCAAGCTGAGAAACAAGGAGGCGACGAGAATGTACAGGTGGCAGTGGGGAAAGCAAAGGGTGTGACTGGTGGGACCAGCCTGGGTCACTACAGACTGTGGTGGTACTTCACGCAGTGCAACGAGAGCAGAACATGGCCCTGCACAAGTCCTGTGTTACCTAGTTGTTTGCTAAGGTCTGATTTTCCATGAACATAATTGATCTAACTCCCAGTTTCCAAATGCCAGAAAAATATTCCCTTTTGTACTGCGGGTATGGCATATAGGAATAAAGATACAACGAAGGCCAAGAAGGACACATGCACCTCCTCTCAGTACTGGTTACACAACTGTGCACAGCCACTGAGCTGCAAGTGGTCACAGTTTGAGATAGATTCAGGCGAGATTAATACAGTCCCTGTAGCCCTGGCAGACTATGAGTGCAGAAACACTGGGGCTGATGGTAATCCTTTCTTGCAGTCTTAGTTATCCATTATGCTTCTCTGAGAAGAATGTCTGAATCTAGAAAAGGTCATCGCCAGGGGAAGGAGACCACGCCTTCCTGAGAAAAAAAAATCAAGCCTGTCCAGGCAAAGGGAATTTCTGGGGGTCACAGGCTGTGGTGGACAAGTGTCCAGACATGAGAGCGAAGCAGGCATTGTGATCCATCTCAGACTTGCAGTAAGAAGGACAATGCTGGCAGATGAGTTATGTGTGAACCCTTTGTATTTCTACTATCTGACCTAATTGTTCTGGCTTTCTTTACAAGGTGAATTTTCCTAAATCATGTTTTAACAAAACCTGGCTTACTGAACTGAAAAGCCTTTTGCGCTTAGGGGGAAGTAGGCTGTAGGAGGAAGTTTAGCTAGATCAGTCTCAAAGCCCTGGCTGACCTGGCATCCTAACATGATCCCAATTGATAGAGAACAACCAGAAACTCAGAGTTTGTACCAACTTCTTACTCTATGCTGTACTGCACCTTCAGGTCTACTTTTGTCAGTGATTCAGACCAAAGATTTACTGAAGTATGTACATGCTCCCATGCAGCCTGTTTGCCCTTTCCACAGGAACTGATAGTGGACAGCACCAGAGTTTCCACTTCACATCTGGGACACAGGCGGGCCATGTTTCTGGATTTGGGTTCTGGGAAACGCTCCTGTATCCCCTTTTTTTAGATACAGCCGGTGCCATCAGAAACATCTCCAGCTTGGACAAAGATGTGTACTGGGATATATGTACTGTGCCCTTTGCAGTATGAGCACAAAGGCTCCTTCCTAGCACAGCAAGAGAAAACACTTCTATGTTATTTGGGATTTGGGGAAGGAGGGGAGGCAACTCATTTCTGCAAGACAAAACCTGTGCCTTATGTTACTTCTACAATGAAGTTAATAAACACACAATCCAGAATTTTGCCATAGATTACATGGGTGAGATAACTGCCTAGGAGAAAAAAAGGAGAAAAAAAGAAGAAATCTGGTGTGTTAGCATGTGTAATGTATACTGCATGTTTCCAAGTTGAATGTTTTCCTCTAGCACTAAACAAAGAGGTTGCACAAAGAAGGGCATCTTTTTAATTATATTGTTTTTCTCTGTCCACGAAGAAGTTATCTTGAATTTAAAGAACTGTGCTAGAGGGTGTTTTTTGGTTTTTTTTTTTTTAAAAGAAATCTTTTTCTTCTATACGGTTATCAAATAACTTTAATAGCCTTTTTAAGTGTAATTCAGGAATCATATAGGCATAAGGCAGTTTCCAATTGCAAAACTCAATCTGAGCAAACCAGACCATGAAATAATACAGTGTTATTTACTGATGCCTTAGGAAAATGAGCACTTTAAAATCTTATTTTAAAAATGAAGCCTGCATGCCTAAGAAAGATAAATTCAGAAGGAAAAAAGAACCAACCAAACAAAGCAAAGCTTGACCATCATAATTTTAGAGTAAAGAAAGCTTATAAAGAGTAATAATTCATTGGTGAGCTACTGATCCAGGGCAAAATTGAGATAGCTGGTGAAAGAAAGACTGATTTGATGACCTCTTTTGAAAAAAAGGAGAAAAATCGTGTCATATGAACAGGGTGCAAAGTGAGAAATATCTTCAGTCTTTGAAGACCATCTTTATGGCCTAGAGAACCCCACAGCTTTGCTTGGAGAAGATGGCAATGAAGGTCTGAGTTAGGTGCATAGTTTTGCCCATGCTGATTTGCAGTCAAAATTGAACTGAAAAAAAAAAAAAGTTTTTCCTTGGTTACAGTGACAGAAATATGCTGAGAAGATTCTTACTTCTTTTAAAGGCTGAGTGGTTACTGCTGCTGCAGCTGACCAAGCCCAAACTGTGTGTAGCAGAGGTCCCATGGGACATGCAGCCCCTCTGCAGCCAAGGGCCTGTTGTAGCCCACAGCAGAGGTGTGAAAACCAGGTTACTCTGCTGCCCTGGTATGTAAACTGTTGGTGCATATAGTGAGAACCTCCTCATGCTTAGCAGGAGCTAGACAGGGGAACCAAGACTAAAGTAAAGTAATTGTTCAATAACTGAACAAGGTAAACAAAATTTGGTCAGTCTGGGATGGACAATGTTGGGGAAATTTGGGCACAAAGCCACTCACACTGAAGTACTCCTGTCATAAAGCAAACACTGGCTTGGAAACGGTACTAGAAATAACAAATTTGGGTAGTGTAGCAAAACTAGGAGAACTAAGGAAAATGCAAATAGGAATACGCCATTGGGAGGAGCTTGGAGGGAGAGTGAGGGTGCAAGGATGGCAAAAATATGAGACTGAACTCAGAAAGAATAGGGAATATGTTTTAAAATTAGATGGTGGTGGTGGGAAAGAGTAGTTCCTTAACTGGGGGGAGTGTGGGTGTCAACAGTCAGCAGTGACACTGACTCACATGCCCCAGCTCATCAGGATGCCAGAGAGACCTCCTGCTCTGCAGACTTACTGTCCAAACTTGGTGTAGTGGGAAATAGAGTTGCACCTCCATACTTGCAGAACTGTAATTCAGTAGTGCTCAGGTATGTGATTCATTAGACTGAAGAGCTGTAATTAATAGCTTTATAGTCAAGCATAATAGTCTGCATTATTATATAATTGTTATGATTGCTGAGATCATTTATTCTTTTGCTGTTCTACCAATTTCCTCATGGTTTTCTCATTAATCAATAAACATCTTAATGAG
Source organism: Gorsachius magnificus (assembly GCA_034008185.1). Taxonomy (NCBI): domain Eukaryota; kingdom Metazoa; phylum Chordata; class Aves; order Pelecaniformes; family Ardeidae; genus Gorsachius; species Gorsachius magnificus. The sequence goes on along the minus strand of CM067109.1, from coordinate 27,887,427 downwards.
TTGGCATCCTTTACACTGCAGCTTGTGATTTAGCTGTGGGAGTGCGGTGCCTTGGCTGCAAAGAGGTGTTGGAAAGCATATTGTCTTTCAGCAGCCCCTGGGGCTGAATGTGTATCACTCTGGGGGAGCAGATGTGTCTCACAGAGCAATCATCTTCTGATGAGGTCCACCTTTGCTGCGGTAGCTCCCACTTGGATTCTGCAGTCAGGGACAAGCATAACCTAATGCTTGGCAAAGTAAGACCAAGCCTTTTGTCTCACTGTCACAGAATTGTGCTGCTCTTAAAATGAAGATATCTTTTTGCCATGAGCGAACTTCAGCTAATGATGCATTTGGGAATGAACGTTAGCTGTCATGCAAGGCAACACACAAACAAAACCCCAGTCACTTCTTGTTCCTCAGGCAGAATTTTGCAGCATTTCATTCAAGATTGGATGCTATGTTATTCTAGGGACTCTTGTATCAACTGCTGTAATGATGATTACCCTATGGACTTTCATAATAGTGGCTAGAGAGGGAAACTTGGTGGGATGTGAAGTGGCTCTGCTGACTTTGCCTGGGTTTTGTTCATTTGTGTTAGCCAGCAGATTACCTGCTCTGTCTTTACATGCTTCCTTACACTCCTTACATTCTCAGTTATGCTCCTTCTGAGTTAAAATTATTCCACAATTACAAAACTTGTGTTACCTGTGTTAAATGCTTCAGTCAGTTTTTTTCTTCTTTTAAGGACTTTTTTCTTTAACAAATGAGAATTAATTTTAAGTACTTTTAAAGACTTTAAAAGACATTTTTTGTGATGTATAAAGAGAACAAAGGATGGGACAATGACAGGGAAAGGTGTTTTAGGAGAATTACTTCAATGAGAAGTAGAGCTACATTTTTGCTATAGGCTGGCTGCCATAATTTCCTTTCTACTAGATGTTCTTAGGATTATGGTGCTAGAAACCCATACTTGCTCCATGGAGAATCTTCTTTTAATACTAGTTACACTGAAATTAATGTGTAAATGTATACATAATGCTGATTTGAATGCATGATTTTGCCTTACTTTTGTGTGCTTTTAATGTTATGTATGTGTGGCGGTGTGGTCCCAGGCCCCCCCAACCACCCACCGCCACCCTTAGAATCATAGAATCACTCTGGTTGGAAAAGACTTTCAAGATCATCGAGTCCAACCTTCAACCTAACCCTGCCATCCCACCACTAAACAATGTCCTTGAGCGCCTTATCTATCCTTCTTTTAAATACCTCCAGGGATGATAACCACCAGTAGCAGTCGTGATAGATGTGTCTGGTTGTGATGGAGGCATCCAGTGGATGTGGGGGAGACAGATAACAGGCTACTGTGCAATGTGCCCACCTAGGCACAGTGAAGGAACTAAAATCTGTGCTCAGTATGCAAACACGACTATGAGCCAACCATCTGATCCCCTCAACAGTGAGCAGCCCAAGAGCCTTGGAGTTCTCCTGCACGGCAGCGGGCTGCATGCCAGGATCTCCCCTTGGGCAGGGACAGGTCTCAAGGTTACTCCTCGAGGCTGAGAGATTCCTTACTGCAACAGAGACTCTGCAAGCGGCTGATAGCATGCTAAAATTTGAAACCTTAGCTATGTGATATAAAGGATTGATTGCACATATATAATCCTTGAGACATAAACCGTTGACCAAGTCTGGGACCAGGATTGGATCCAGCCACACCTAGACTCTTCTCTGAGGAAGGAGTTTAGAAAGCAAGGGGATCTTTTCTGAACCTCATGACTCAATGGGAGGGTGTCCCTGACAGTTTTGTCTGACCCTGTCCTCTATGTAATAAATAACCTAGTGTACCTTGCTATCAAATCTTATAAACTACTGTCGCATTTACCACTGAACCTTGTTAACTCACTGGTTTACACCAATAAACTATATTTTTTGCCTCCCTCTCACTCTATCCATGACAGCATACAGTTAGGAAAAAGCAACTCTGGCCAAACAAAAAATGCACCCCTAGCAGCAGCAGTCTCAGGTAAACAAGCGTGAACTCATACTTACGTTCTGCTTTAGCCCCTGTTGTCTCGATTTTGCACATCCCTTTTGAATCCATAACGGCCAAGAAAAGAGAGGAGCTGTGAGATGTGTGCTGTTGGCTAATAACCTGGAGACGTTTTGGATCAGGTGGCAAAGTGATAACCACAGCTACCAGGGTGTTTATGCAGTGACCAAAATGAGAGGCAGAACAGGTAAACCTGGCTCTGGTCTGAATAATAAATCTTTTGATGTGGTGTGTCAACATGAGGTTTTGTCTTGTCTCTTCTTCATCCAAAGGATTTTTCACATGCAGTCTTTAACTTTTGATCTTGTTGGGTGTGGGTTTATGTGTTGCCACCTGTCTGGTACTTTGTACCTGGACCCCCCAAAATGGAGAAACGATCCTTGCTAGGCAGCTTCATTTTAAATTTGCTTTATATGCAGAAACAGAGTCAGTCCAGATTTACAGTTAAGCAGTTGAATTTGATCTTAAAGGCTAGATCATCACAGAACAAAAGGAGTTTTTAGACATCTTGGTTTCTCACAAGGAGTATAAAAACCTTCATGTAATTCAACCACATCTCATTGCAACTTTTTGCAGCCAAACTTTGTGTGAATCTTCTGAAGAAGTTCATGGCACACTGACAGTAGTATCTCACTTGGAAAGGACTAAATGAAGGTAGTGATAGAGAAAGAAGAATTTAAACCTTGTGTTTACACACATCTTTTACGGGGGAGGGAGTGGAAAGAACTGAGTTGAAAGCCTCAGCCACTAAAGAGCTAATAATAAAATAAAATAAGCGGGTGGAACAAAAAGAGAAGCGTGAAAATGCAAACATATATATGTAGGCACTGTTTCACAGTGTTGCAGTAGTTAATTAGAGGCTTAGTGAATTCATTTACTAACTCTAGATCACCTAATAACCAGTGGCTGGTGGAGAATATTCACAACTAGATCATATGTGTAGTATAGAGACATCAAGAATCTCATCAGAAGTTTTATCAGAAAGCTCTGTAAACTTTTGGAAGTCTTTTCCCTATTTCTGTACCAAAAAGAACAGTTTTTGTAAAGTAGAAAAAAAAATTGGTCATGTTTTAAAATATTTATAAGAGAAGTGCTGACTTGTCATTACCCTTCAACAACATGTCTGTTCTTCACTCCACTGTTAAGATAATAAAAGTCTGGACTCTGTATAACAAGAACTGATCTTAACAGATAACTTTATTTTTATAGTGTACATTTAGTCTCTTCAATAATTCTTTAAATTCTTAATGCACTTTTTGGTAACAAAGGGAGATAGTTATTACATGAGACCTCACAGAGTTACTTGCTTCTAATAGAATGAGGATCACATATAAATTGTGTACAGATTTTCTTTGTATTTCTGTGTAATTACTAAATCATGGATGAAAATTTCTTTTCTTCAACACAGGAGCAGAAGCAAATGACATCCTTGCCATTTAATCCAAATGGTTGTCCAGAAGGCAGTAAACTCTGCCTTCAAGAACTGGATTTGTAACTCTTGGTTCATACTTTTTCTTAGCTAAAATACTCTTGCCATAAAATTCAGAGCTTGGCCTGTCTAATTACAATCAATGAAATACTTCTACCTCTGCATGACCTAGCTCTGATCTGCTATCAGCCTTAGGTAGGTTCTCTGTTTGTAGCTCTCTGAAATATGTAAAAGAGCATAACTGGTTTCTTTCAGTGAATCTGAATGTCTGAGAAAACCCAGTACCTTCAGTAAACTCACTGCATCTTTGGAAGGATTCATTTTACAACAGCTTTGCTGCATAACAGTGTTTGGAGCAAGAAGCTCAAACTACCACAAACGGGAGCTGAGAGGCAGATGTTGGACAGTTGATTGGGATAGCAGCAAAGCTGCATCAATCATCAGACAAACCCGAGGCTAATTTGTAGGCAGAACAATTTGTCCGTGCTGACTTAGCATATGTAAGATTAATATACGTCTTCATATCCCCAGGACAGTAGTCTCACCTTTCCTCCCATTTTTTATCTGGCTTCTTAATCCTTTAGAGCTTTGTTTCCTCTTTTTTTTTTCTTTCTTTTAATTCTTATTCTCATTATTGGTAGAGCTGTTATAACCCACTCTTTTTCCACCTTTAATTCAAGAGAGGCTGACTTTCACCTCTGTCTGGGGGCTTCATGGTATCTTACACAGCTCTTGAGACCTCCTGCTGAGCAAGCAATCCCTACAGCATATCAGGAGGAGATTCAGCCCTCTGCTGCTATTAAGAAAAGGGCTGAAATATACTGATCACTCCTTCCTCTCTTTTCTCATTGTGTGCTTAGATCTAGAGAGTCCTTTATATTCATGTTTTGAAATCCCTGCATAGGAGCCACTGGACCAATGCTGAAATCACTGAAACTTTGCTACTTTGGGCTAGTTAGCATTTTGTCCATAGTTACGTGCAGGAAAAGAGGAATGTTTCAATGAATTTTTAGCTGAATAATATTAGTTGGGAAGACTTGTGTGATACAGACTGGATTTGGGGCAGGGGGAGCTTGAGGGTCTTGGGTGGGGAGATGTGAAGTGCAGAAAAGCAGGGAGGAGAAGGGAGCTTCCCTGGGTTGTGAAGATCAGAAGTATTAAGTCCCAGGTCTGCCAAGTTCAGAGATGAGCTTTAAGTCTGAATCTCTCTTAACACAGCAGAGTGCCTGGATTTCATGTCTCTTTCCTCTCACAGAATGAATATGGATTTACTGCTACAGAACAGATCTGCTATTCTATGAATAAGGCAGTTAGGATGAGCAGGAACCTTGAATTCCCACGTTAGCTGTGATGACCGTAACTGCCCCATGGAGCACTGGCCGCTGAGGCCCTTGTCCTCAGCCTTTGAGATGGCAAAGCATTTTTATAAAGATGAAATTAGCAGTCATTTGTCCAGTAAGAATGGGTTAACAGTAGCTTTTACACTAATCAAACAATACTATGTGGCTTACAGTCAGCTTCCCCCAAATCCCGCTGATTTCAATGGGAGAAAGACTGGTAGAGTGGGATTTGTTTCAGTTAAGCAACTTGCACAGCTTACACCTGCTGTCAATGCCCTACAGGGCTGTTTGTCCCACCCTATGACAGTTGTTCGAATTTATCTTTCTCTGTAAAAATCTCATTTCTTTTGCTGATTTAAAAGGACCCTGGCTGACTAGATCAAGCTAATTCATAACTCCTGGAAATTTCAAGCATGATGCGTTTCAGTTTAGCTCCTAAAAAAAGAAGCAAAGAAGAAGTCTTAAAGTGGGCTTTACAGGATAAAACTTTAGTAGCCACCTTAACAACCCATAACAGCCTGGACCAGCTGTAATTCAGAAAATGCAGAGAAGTTGATTGTCCTTGGGGTTATCACCTGTGTGTGATGACAGACCTATGTCATCAGAAAGGTACTGGCATGAAAAGAGTTGTTCGTATCTTTGTATCCTAATCACAACCAAAAGAATATATTTTGCTTCCTCTTTCTTTGATTTTCCCTTCTTTACTTATTACTCCAGCCTGTTCCCATCATACAGCAGCAGAGATGTTGAACCTTCATTGGGCAATACTGGATTCAAAAACAAGAGCAGGAAAACAAAAGGGAACAGACCTCTTCCCTCAAAATGAGCACTGACTGTTGCTTCTGCTAACAGAGCTGACTGGCTACTCAGGGAAAAACTGTGATGACTTGCAAAGTCTTGTTGACAGGGATATTTGTTACCCAGCCCAAAGCTGTTGTGAGGCATCGCTTCTTAGCCTGGCAAACCCTTCCTCCAGCAGATGGCATTCATAGCTCATTTCTCCCCGATATGCACCAAAATAACACTGAGGATGCCTGTGCCCAGTCAAAGCTCTCTTGGTTCTGATCAGTGTGCATGGCTGCCTGTTTCAGCTATACACTAAAAATGGTAATCCAAGCACCAGTTTCTTATAAAATAATAAAGAAAAAAAAAGGCTATAAAAGGCATCTGTTCTGAAAAATTTGAGCTTTTTGTCTTAAAAGAAAAGCCTTGGGCTGCTATCACTTTTATTTTCTCTCTATTATGATGCCTGCCAAGTGGATTTTCAAGAAAATAAAAACAGGTCATGAAACTGATGTGTATGTGTGCATGTGTGCTACTATAAAATAAAGATACTTTGCCCTTTTTTTCATCTTTCTCTAAGCTAGGGATCCCCTGCTGAATCTTACTTTATAAAACACATCAAGTGCCAGGAAAATTAATTGCCTTTGAATAGATGGGATATTAATCACCAGAAATAATAATAATAATAAAAGTCAGAGATTATAGTACATTTACTCTTTTTACCCTAATAGATAATGACAAAGTCCCTTCTGAGCTTCCATCAAGGCCTACTCTGTTGTATTTCTTTCAACAGGCTCCATACTGACAGGATTACACATACCAATTAAGGTATTGCAACAGGCAAAGCGAATATCACTGTTTCTGTGGAATTTTGTTTTTCTATTCCAAGGACTCTGGAAATTGAAAACAAGGGACCAATCAGTGGCTACAACTTGTGGCATATATGGAACTGTGTATTAAATCATCGTCCTAACATTTTTTGTGCCATTTGTTCCTATTACCTTCTAATAAATATTAATTCATCCTCCCAATTTTGTGAGGAAAGCAAACACTTATCATAGACATAATTCATGCACACACAGAAAGAAAAGCTCAGAACCCTGTCAGATTCAAATTAAAAACACCAGAAAGGATAATTTAACCAGAATAGCTATTGCACCAAGTGAATGCAGAGTGAGGGAAAAATTATCCTGAGCTTTAATCCATCTGCAATTTGCTGCACCTTATTTAAAATATGAGTGTGCGCAAAGTATGCTGTTAATTACAAATGTTCTTATCTACAGTCTCTCAGAGTGTTTTAATTCTTTTGAATACTGGGCAAAAGAAAGATGTTCCCAGGTATGCTTACATGAAGGAGAAAGGCAGCTAGGGAAAGATGTGCTGTGGCATTGCAGAGCATGGTACTTTGGTGAAAGCAATAGCCAATTAGGGAAACTACTAACATAATATAGGGACTTCTTGTTGTCCAACATTGTTTCAAATCTATCCCTCTTTGGTACTGGCTGGGACCTATTGGCAGCTGCTGGCCATTTATGTGGTCTCTGTGAATTGAGTTGGCCTTAATTAAGTTTTTGATGCAGATGTCAGTGTTGCAGAGAACAGCAAAACAACTAGCAGTGGCCAGCAATTTCCTGGCAGAAGCCTCAGAGATAGAAGACCTGGGGAGTTAGAAGCGATGCTGCTAGTCTTATGCTTGAAGGAGCTGGATGTTGTTCCTTTGTGTCCCGTGCCTTCTTCATCTGACTGGGGAAAAGTGGTTTTTTAGTTCTTTGCTTCAGTTCCTGACTTAGAGCTTGTCCATAATAACGCTTCTTTACTTGAAACGGATGTGTTGACTTGTTTTCTGGTCTAAGCCACTGTAATAGTCATTGTGAGTACCTCATCATGTCTTGACAAAAGAGTTCCCAGGTCAGGAGGAAATTACATGTGTAGTAATTACACTTAAAAAAGGAAGGGAAGAGCTTGGTTTCCAAGACCTTTCTACAGCATCAGTTTGGCAAACTCAAAACAGGTGCTTATGTTCTTGAAAAGGTAGAATCAGGTTATTTTACATAAGTTTTTATTTACCACTTTCCCTTCATAATGAATATGGTTAGAGGGTAATATAAAATGTTTGGAGACTGGGGGGAAATTTTCAGGGATTTAGTTCTAGCCCAGAAATCATCATCAGCTTTCAGCCAAGTAATTCAGCTGTCTTTTTTATCATACTCTGTCTTACAAAAATGTAAAAATTCACTAAGTGTTGTAGCTGGATATTAGTGGAATTACACAGTAGTATTCTATATGTTGTGATCTTTACTCATCTTGAAGGCCCATCCTAATCCTCACAGCCCCTGGTAGAAGTTGTCAGAGGTCAGTCATTTAACTGCTGAATCTTCAGGGGTTTGCTATTAACTTTAATTCACACAATATCCAGCCTTTGGTTAGTGGCTGTATATGACTTCTCTTTTTTCCCGTGGTGATAAAGAAGGTAACTGCACACTGACAAAATCCTAGCTTAGTTGGCAGGCTGAGAATGACTGTCATGACAAACTGGACGTAAACTGGACTACCAAAATCAAATAACCTAGGAAACCTGGGAGTAACGTCTCATTTGTACCCTTCCCATCACAGTCTCTGAACTGCTTAAGAAAAGTTTTTGCAGCTGCTTTAGCATATTCACCATCCAGGGTGGAAGGAAAGATGTTGTAAGCCTGGTGAAAGTCTTTTGGAGAGAAGTCAGAGAGATGCTTCTCTGCACATGCCTTTGTTGTGCTGTAAAAATCACAGTTTTAGATTTCCTGCACTTGTTTTTTATTTGCTGTGTATATGGAATACGTTTGATTCACATGATAATTGAAGTGCTTAATTTTGGGATTTTTCTGCCTTTTTCATATTTATTTTCGTATTTTCATATTTCATATTCCAAAAATGAGATTTGAGGAAGGCTGTCAAATGCCATCTGGAGGTCATTACCCTTGAGGATATGAAGAGACAGCCGCCTTCCGCAGCTCTGCTGTACTCTTTGGGATGAATAACTGGCCTACCTGTGATCTCTATATACTCCAGTCTTTTCCTCTCTCAGCTTTGCATCTGCCTTTTCCTCTTTTCCATAGTTTTACTTTACAAAAGACTTTTTCCCTATGAGACAGAGCAAACTTTGCAGTTGCTGCAGTAATTGCGACGCCCTTGTTAGAATATTCTGGTAATGACTTGAAGCTGGTACCAGCTGGGAGGGATTTCTTTTCCCTTAGTTCTCTGAACAGCTCTTTCAGGGTGAGTAAAGTGGTTCAGAAAATGCTTTTTGCTATGTCTGTTGTTGATGTATTGCTTTCTATTGCTTTTCTGTTTTCAGCAGTTCATTTGCAATCTGTACTTCTGATATCTTTCCTGGATTTATGTTACCACTAAGTTAATTAGAGTGGCTGTCCCTTGTTTCCTCAGAGTCTGATGTTGAGTGGAGTTTGTCAAGGGATTCTCCAAAATGCTCTGCCTTATCTGCTTTTTTTGACAGGGTGATGTTTGAAGCTTTTCAGTTGTACCCATTTGTAAGCATTTTTCCTTCACTGCTTTGACTGATCCATTTCTTCTTTTGTAATTTCCACTCTTCCCACAATACTGTGCTTTCCTATCATAGCAGTGTTCGCCTCAATTTCTATCTCCAGAGTAACTCCATTTATTGCTTCTTCCACTGCCTCCTCAGATTTGCTGCTTGCTTATACTTGTCTTCTGTTTTGTCTGATACTTGCCTGGTCTCAGCATGGGGATTCGTCCTGTCACCACATTTTCTTCCCAGTAAGGTCTCTTGGCTTATTTAATTCTTGCTCTGCCTCTGTTGGTGCCCAGCTGTGACTGCAGTGCTTTCAGTCACACTCCTCTCCATTTTTCTTCAGTTCCACTCTGTGTTTTACGTTTCCCTGCTCTGATAGTATCTTGAATCTGTTCTTCCATTCAATGGAGAAATCTCTGTCTACTCTTCTGCATCCTGAGAATTCTGTGTTGCTTCTTTTTCTTGTTCTTAATTATTTATTTTCATTTACATTCTTACTTCATTTTAGCTGCTCAGTGTTTCCTGACATTTTGCACAGACAACCAGACTGAGTAAATAGTATAACTGTGGTTCATATGATCTCATATTTTAGTATCTTTTCAATTCTGTGATACCTATTTTTTTAATGAGGAGGAAGAGTCCTTTCAGCTCTACAGTTTGGGTAAAAAGCATGAATTAACAGGTCTTTAATTTCTGCAATTAATGATTTCTAATCATTGTTACTTGTAATGCCTTCAGTTGCCATACTGGGTGTTAGCACAAGACTTACTTATCTCAAGAAGTTGTATTTTGGGGGCCTGCCGCTCCCATGCCAGAAGTGATTTTAAAACTTTCTTTGTTCAAACTTTGGACATAAAACAGCATAGTATGTGTAATGTTTAGGAGCCTTGTTTGAAATCTCACATTCATCTTATAGATTCACAGGTTCATGTTTGATGAGCAACTTTTTCCACAGCCTGTTATAATGAGATCTCCTCCAATGTACGCTGCTTGTCTCTGTAGGACAGGGTTAATACAGTGTTTCCTCTCTTGTGTCTGACCCCGGCCCACCAGCTTGGATTTCAGGTCACTAGTTGTCCATCTCCCTCACGATGACTCTAGATTCTGATTTCAGAAACCTCCTTTTCATAACCTGAAGATAACAGGGTACCTATTTCTTTTCCCAGCCAGCACAAAGGTTTTCTGGGTCATGATTTCTGGAACTGGCCTCTGCAAGGAGTGATTGAGGACCACTTACTTCTTTTTGCAAGAAGGATTGGTGACACTGGGCGTGAGGCTAGGGGAGATGGTGACCATTGTGCCCACCCACTTGCCATCTCAACCTCAGCACCACAGCTGCAGGGATGTGCCTGGGGCAGGCCAGGCTGCCTGCTCTTCTAACAGTCCTGCCCCTTCATCTTGCATATACTGGGGTCAGACTGAGCACTGAATTCCACATTTCACTCTCTCCTTGCTCGATATTTTAACGAGAGGCCACATTTCTCCACTAATAATAATGGCAGGCACGCATTTGCCATTTACAACTTCAAAGGACTAGAAAGCTGGACTCAGCTGTAAAGCACACATGTATTTTTAAGCATTTTTTTTTCTAGGGGAAGGCCAAGCTTGGAAATTCTTAAAGTGATGTTGATGTTTCATTGTGGAATTCTGAGTATGTGAAACAAGATTTAAAAGGAAAATGGTTTGGGGATGGTAACTCAAAAAAGCTTGTTGCAAACACAATAATCTTGTAAATAGGTTGCCTAGGCATCTAGAGACATTTAGAATGGCATATTACCTTTTTTGTTCTTTTTTGTTTTGACCTTTTTGTAATATCTTCTGTAGTCTGATTTATACCATACAGAAAAAAAAAAATTAATGAATGTTGAAGAACCTTGTTTTTCCTGTCATGTAAGCCTTACCCTTTTTCTAAACAAACACTAGTCGAACCAATTGTAGTCAGTGATGTAGAAACAGATTTCCTTCTATATCAATATAATTTTGCTATGAACTATGCCATTATATTAATTTGAATTTTTATTCACTCTTCTCCATTGGAAATGCTTAGAATCAGGTTAAATAATAGGAATAATAATAAGAATAGTAATTATATTCTCTAGGATAGATGAATTATCTAAGAATTGTGCATTAGCCATGGCACTTAGTGTATTTGAGGTTTAGAAAGGAAAATGGAGACTTAAAATTATTAGTTAAATTATTTATGTGGTTATAAATAAATAAATCAATAAAATATCTACTCATTGGAGCAGTGCAGGATAAAAGAATTTCAGAAGCAAAATGGTTCTGTCATAACCGTTTGGATGCTAATAACTAGCTTCAGCTTACACAGCTGTGTTGAATGGCTGGCTGTTTTACTGTATCTGAGCTTTGGGAACTCACCAAATAATGGAAAAATACATTGAACTTCTGTAATTTTTAATTGTTAGCTAACTGCTATTTGCACAGCCATGTCAGTTACTGGTAGGTATAGGGACAAGGAATCATAAAATCATAAGACATATATTCAAGCCACAGCAAATCCATCTAACTGAAACCTTCCATTCTGGGAAAATGTAAACCTCCTGTGGTATTTTTGTGGCAAATGTGCTACTGTGAATGACTTTCTGTAAATGTCTTCTTAAAAATTAATCAACAAATCAAGATAGAAGGAGTTGAGAATAATACAGGAGGCTGACCTACACACAGCACAACTTTTTTGCAAAGCATTGTGATACAGACTGAAGCCTAAGACTTGAGAAGACGGTGCTTATCCTCTAGTCTTCTGTATGGACTATTATTAGTGTAATTCACAGACACTAATAAAGAACATTTTTAATTTACATTAAACCTTCCTGTAAGTGCGTAGGCAACAAATCCGTACTAGTGTTGATTTCCTTCCCTGGTGTAGACAGCAGTGAACTAAAAAATGCTGAGAAGAAAGCAAGAGCTGGGAAAATAACAACTGCTTAGAAATTGATGAACCTGTGAGTAAGGGAGACTACCTGAATGGCTATTAAAGGAGTTGGTTGTTCTTCCTATTATTCAAATACCAAAGGTGAATTTAAGTGCTCAGATTCCCCCCATGATAAAGCAAGTCAGTATCAAGCTTGTTTTACTTTTTCTAGTGTCCAACATCACTCATTTGCTGCTGGTCTCTCCATTATTCTATTTCCTTTCTGTTAATTTTCTGTTACTTGCATCTACATTTCTTGTTCCATCCTTTCAGAAATGCACTTTACCCAGAGCCCACTGACTTCTTACTTCTTCTGTAGGAAGTACATTCTTTTAAAGAAAAGAAAGAAACAAACTAAAATAATCCAAATGTATTAATTTAAAAAAATAAATTTTAGGAAGTTTTCTGCTGAATATCCTCTTCACTCCCAACCTTCTTAAATTTTCCATTGTTCTTTTTCATCCTTCTTTTTTAACTGATTTTTTTTTCCTTAGGTTGCTTGTACTTACCTTGAGTAGATAGCTAGGAATAGACAATGAAATTTGTGCAGCTATGGACAAATGCAGCAGAACCGTTCATAAAGGGGGTCACAGAGTTAACCGACTTTCTTCTCTAATGCTACCAGACCTAATGCTTGAGAGGCTGCGATGATGTTTTCATTCCATGGTGTGTGCTCCATTCCACATTCTCCTCAGCACTTGTCAGTAATCAGACATGGTGCATCTGAAGAACACTGCCTTATTCATAGCAAGGTGTAAATTTTGTCAGTATGAGACCTTTAAATGTATCCTTGTTAAATAATGTCCCATAATGTATGTATGAGTAATAATTAGAAAACAAACCAGCCAGGAATTATGAGATTCTATATTAAATCATAATATAGCCCTTCCCTGGGCTGTTCTTGTTGCTAGCAGATTTAGCTGCAGATTTACACAGCGATACCACTACATTTTCTGCTTTGTAAATCTTGCTAACGGGTAATGGGGATTGTCAACTCCTGAGAAGCTGTAAGAGCTAAATTTAAGGCCCAACAAATGTATCTAAACAGATATACATCAGTGAAAGCACTTGCTGAGTGGGTATTCTGTTCCCATTGATACAAAAAAGGCACCAGTCAAAGAGAAGATTTTTCCTTCAAAACTCAGTATTTGGGCCAGAAACAAGGAAAAAAGAAACTATTTTAAGGGAATGTTTTAATCACAGAACCCCTTGGAATGACAACAGTGAGTCAGGGTTTGATTAACTGAGTTGGTCTGGATTAATGAAGTATAAATAAGTGGGATTCCTCTGTTGTGTATACATTAAAGAAACAAAAAGGAGATCCAAATCCTGGAACCTGGCTTCTGTATCTGGAGAGCATTAGTAGGTGAAACATTCTGAAAAAAGAATCTGTGAGCAGGTGCAAGTTAGAAAAGAGCCTCAAACAAGGTACCTCTGTGTTTCACCCTGCTGCTGGATTATTTTGTGTTAATCTCTCTCTTTCTCTCACTCTTGTGTGCTAGAGAAACACCAAGCAAGTTTTAGGTACCACAGCAAGTCACACCAGCCAACTGGAATTATCGCTTTTTTTATTTATGTTTCTATAAAAATTATCTCAGAACATTGTCATGGTTTAACCCGGCTGGCAACTAAGCACCACGCAGCCGCTCGCTCACTCCCCCCCCTCCCTCAGTGGGATGGGGGAGAGAATCGGAGAAAAAGGAAAAAAAAAAGTAAGACCCGTGGGTTGAGATAGAGACAGTTTAATAAGAGAGAAGAATAACAATAATAATAATAATAATAATAATAATAATAATAATAATGGTAAGAAAATATACAGAATATGTAAAACAAGTGATGCACAATGCAATTGCTCACCACCCGCTGACCGATGCCCAGCCCGTCCCGAGCAGCGATCACTCCCCCCGAGCTGTGATCACACAGCCCGAGCTGAGACCACTCTGCCCGCGACCGACCCACCCACTAACCGACCCGACCGACTAACCCCCACGAGCATGACGTTATATGGTATGGAATAGCTCTTTGGACAGTTTGGGTCCTAGCTGTGCTGTACTCCCAGCTTGTTATGCCCCTGGCCGAGCAGGAGAAGCTCAAAAAGTCCTTGGGCAGTCTGAGCACTACTTGGCAACAACTAAAAACATCAGCGTGTTATCAACATTCTTCTAGCACTGAATCCAAAGCACAGCACTATGCTAGCTTCTGTGAAGAAAATTAACTCTATCCCAGCCGAAACCAGGACATTCCACCCCTTATTCTATACCATTTACGTCATGCTTAGGTCCTACCCTTACAATACATTCCAATTAATCACCACCATTTTCTCATCTTTTTGGTACATACACAGATATCATTCCCTTAGTCTATGGACCATCCCTCTGAAATGTCCATTGGGTTCATATAGTCCATGGTTTTGGGCTCCATCTGTCGTAACAGTCTTTCAGGGCAGAAGAGATGGGGTCTGGTGTTGGGTTGTTGCTTGCTGAGGTCGGTTCTGGTTCCATCCGCTGCACTTCCTCAGTTTCTTCAACATTCACTCTTCATTAATCTGGGCGATTCTTACTGCTATACCATTGATATGACATACAGCAATAGTAAAAATGAAGACATACTATATTACACAGCAATTAACATTATACAATTCAGTTCATTGGCTGTTTTCACCCAAAATCAAATCCCTTTGGGGTACACATTGGACTTCCCCATCCTTCCGCATCACCCACCAAGTAGAGCCAGGTCCTTGAGCAAAAGCAATCCCACGGATGGGTTTGCCTTTACCTGAGGCAGGAGAAACCCAGACTATCTTCCCCAGCATATTTTTTACATGCACTACAGGGACTTTATCCCCTTCTACAGTACGTAAGAGGTTTGATTGGGCAGGGCCAGCTCGGTTGGCAGATCCTCTAGTGTTGACTAACCAAGTAGCTTTTGCTAAATGTGTATCCCAATGTTTGAATGTTCCACCACCCATTGCTTTCAGTGTAGTCTTTAACAGTCCATTGTATCGTTCAATTTTCCCAGAGGCTGGTGCATGATAGGGGATGTGATAGACCCACTCAATGCCATGCTCTTTGGCCCATTTGTCTATGAGGCTGTTTCGGAATTGAGTTCCGTTGTCTGACTCAGTTCTTTCTGGGGTGCCATGTCACCACAGGACTTGTTTTTCAAGGCCTAGGATAGTGTTCCGGGCAGTGGCATGGGGCACAGGGTATGTTTCCAGCCGTCCGGTGGTCGCTTCCACCATAGTGAGCACATAGTGCTTGCCATGGCGGGTTTGTGGAAGTGTGATATAATCGATCTGCCAGGCCTCTCCATATTTGTATTTCAGCCACCGTCCTCCATACCAGAGAGGCTTTAACCGCTTGGCTTGTTTGATCGCAGCACATGTTTCACATTCATGGATAACCTGTGCAATAGCGTCCATAGTTAAGTCCACCCCTCGATCACGAGCCCATCTGTATGTTGTATCTCTTCCTTGATGGCCTGAGGTGTCATGGGCCCACCGAGCTAGAAACAATTCACCCTTATGTTGCCAGTCCAGATCCACCTGAGCCACTTCAATCTTAGCAGCCTGATCTGCCTGCTGGTTGTTTTGATGATCTTCAGAGGCCCGACTCTAGGGTACATGAGCATCTACATGACGTACCTTTACAACCAGGTTCTCTACCCGGGCAGCAATATCTTGCCACAATGCGGCTGCCCAGATGGGTTTGCCTCTACGCTGCCAGTTGCTCTGCTTCCATTGCTGTAACCACCCCCACAAAGCATTTGCCACCATCCATGAGTCAGTATAGAGATAGAGCATTGGCCATTTTTCTCTTTCAGCAATATCTAAAGCCAGCTGGATGGCTTTCACCTCTGCAAATTGACTTGATTCACCTTCTCCTTCAGCAGTCTCTGCGGCTTGTCTTGTAGGACTCCATACAGCAGCCTTCCACCTTCGATGCTTTCCCACAAGACGACACGACCCATCAGTGAACAGGGCATATTGCTTCTCATTTTCTGGCAATTTATTGTACAGCGGGGCCTCTTCAGCATGCACCACCTCCTCCTCTGGTGATACTCCAAAATCTTTGCCTTCTGGCCAGTCCGTGATCACTTCCAAGATTCCTGGGCGACTGAGGTTTCCTATTCGAGCCCGTTGTGTAATCAGTGCGACCCACTTACTCCACGTAGCATCAGTTGCATGATGTGTAGAGGGGACCTTCCCTTTGAACATCCAGCCCAGCACCGGCAGTCGGGGTGCCAGGAGGAGCTGTGCTTCAGTACCAATCACTTCTGAAGCAGCTCGAACCCCTTCATATGCTGCTAATATCTCTTTTTCAGTTGGAGTATAGTTGGCTTCAGATCCTCTGTATCCCCGACTCCAAAACCCTAGGAGTCGGCCTCGAGTCTCCCCTGGTGCTTTCTGCCAGAGGCTCCAGGTAGGGCCGTTCTCTCCGGCTGCGGTGTAGAGCACATTCTTTACATCTTGCCCTGCCCGGACCGGCCCAAGGGCTACTGCATGCACTATCTCCTGTTCAATTTGTTCAAAGGCTTGTCGTTGTTCAGGGCCCCATTTGAAATCATTCTTCTTCCGGGTCTCTTGGTAGAGAGGGCTTACAATCTGGCTGTAATTTGGAATATGCATTCTCCAAAACCCCACAACGCCCAAGAAAGCTTGTGTTTCCTTTTTGCTAGCTGGTGGAGACATGGCTGTTATTTTATTGATCACATCCATTGGAATCTGACGACGTCCATCTTGCCATTTGATTCCTAAGAACTGGATCTCCTGTGCAGGTCCTTTGACCTTACTTTGTTTTATGGCAAAACCGGCCTTCAGAAGGATTTGGACTATTTTCTTCCCTTTCTCAAAAACTTCTTCTACTGTATTGCCCCACACAATGATGTCATCAATGTATTGCAGGTGCTCTGGAGCCTTACCCTGTTCCACTGCTGTCTGGATCAGTCCATGGCAAATGGTAGGGCTGTGTTTCCACCCCTGGGGCAGTCGATTCCAGGTATACTGGATGCCCCTCCAAGTGAAAGCAAACTGTGGCCTGCACTCTGCTGCCAAAGGGATTGAAAAGAAAGCATTTGCAATATCAATTGTGGCATACCACTTGGCTGCCTTTGACTCCAGTTCGTATTGAAGTTCTAGCATGTCTGGCACGGCAGCACTCAGTGGTGGCGTAACTTCATTCAGGCCACGATAGTCTACTGTTAGTCTCCACTCTCCATCAGACTTTCTCACTGGCCATATGGGACTGTTAAAGGGTGAGCGAGTTTTACTGATCACTCCTTGGCTCTCCGGTCGACGAATCAGCTTATGGATGGGAATCAGGGAGTCTCGGTTGGTGCGATATTGCCGCCTGTGCACTGTTGTGGTGGCAATCGGCACTTGTTGGTCTTCAACACTCAGCAACCCCACAACCGAAGGGTCCTTTGAGAGATCAGGCAAGGTAGACAGCTGCTTAATTTCTTCTGCCTCCAATGCAGCTATACCAAAAGCCCACTGGTACCCTTTTGGGTCCTTGAAATACCCTCTCCTGAGGTAGTCTATGCCCAGGATGCACGGAGCATCTGGCCCAGTCACAATGGGGTGCTTTTGCCACTGGTTCCTGGTTAGGCTCACTTCGGCCTCCAATACAGTCAGCTCTTGAGATCCCCCTGTCACTCCAGAAATACAAATGGATTCTGCCCCTATATGGCTTGATGGCATTAGAGTGCACTGTGCACCGGTGTCTACTAGAGCTCTATACCTCTGTGGGTCTGACGTGCCAGGCCATCGAATCCACACAGTCCAGTAGACCCGGTTGTCCCTTTCCTCCACTTGGCTGGAGGCAGGGCCCCTCTAATTCTGATCACTGTTGCTCATGGTTTGTGTATATGAGTCAGAAGTTCCTTCATCACAATCAGAATTAAGATCAGCTCTTCTATTCTGTCTGAAAAAATGACAATCTACCCCGTCTCTGGAGATTGGAGCAACAAGTTTCCTGGAAGAGCCCCCTTTTGTGCTTGTTTTTCTTTGCAACTTGCGTACTCGTGCCTCTAGGGTCGAGGTAGGTTTTCCATCCCATTTCCTCATGTCCTCTCCATGGTCACGCAGGTAAAACCATAGAGTGCCCCGTGGTGTGTACCCTCGATATTCTTTTCCTTGAGCAGAAGGGCGCTTACTTCTAATGGCTGAGATACTGGTCTGTACAGGAGGGGAGTAGGGTATACGCTTTTTGAGTCGTTCAACCTTTTGGGACAGTTTATCCACAGCAGAGACAAGGGAAGAAGAGATACTTTCTTCGTATTCCCGGAGCTGGCTAGCCATTTCATCCACTGTCGGTCCCCGTCCAGCTTCCCAGTTCATTATTGCCCATGTGTTGGCATATGATGTTGGTGCGCTCCGTAACAACTTCTGCCACATGGGTCGTGTGCACCGGACACTATCTGGATCTTTAGGCAACTGGTCATTGTCCAGGTCACTATAAATCACTTCCAGGACAGCCAATTCCCTCAGGTACTGGATGCCTTTCTCCACGGTGGTCCATTTGCCTGGGCGATGTATGACATCTTCCTTGAAGGGATATCTTTCCTTCATGGCTGACAGTAGTCGCCTCCAGAGGCTGAGGACTTGTGTCCCTTTTCCAATCGCTTTGTCAATGCCCCCTTCCCTAGAAAGGGATCCCAGCTGTTTGGCTTCTTTAGCCCCCAGTTCCAGGCTACTGGCCCCATTATCCCAGCATCGGAGCAACCAGGTGACAAGATGCTCTCCTGCACGACGGCTGAAATCTTTTCTCATATCTCGCAGCTCACCCAAGGATAGAGACCGTGTAGTTTCTGTCTCATTTACGAGCTCTTCCTCTTCCTCCTCCTTTTGTGATGGCCCTGATTCATCCTCCCTTTCTAAACGAGTTGACTTTCGCTTCCAAGATTTCTTCTTGTATATAGGGGCAACTGATACCGGCACAGGTTCGCTCCCTGTTTCAGCTGCAATGCCTGTTGCTGGGGTTTGAGTAGCTGCAGTGCAGGGGTTGCAGGCAGCGGTGCCTGTCGCAGGGGTTGGAGTAGCAGCAGTGCCAACGTCCACAGTTCGGGTAGCTACAGTGGGTGTCACTGAGGCTGGAGTAGCTGCAGGGCCTGCTGCAGGAATCGATCTTTGGATAGAATATAATTTACGTAGGAGTCTAACCCTGAGTAAATCTGAACTATATTCAGGAGACCTAGCAATAGGGCCATGCTAGTTGGAACATCCCAAGGATATTCAACATTCTCAAGAACTGTTGTAATTAGCTCAGAGAAGAAGGGGAAGATGGAGTAAGGTGACTCCCCCACAGGCTGGCTCTCCAAGGATAAAAAGTAAAATGTATAATTATTCATAATTCCCAATAGATGGTTCCCAAAATACAGAGGTGACAGCAATACTGAGTAAAAATATGAGCTTAATCTGATGACCAATAGTTTTATCATAGCATAAGCCAGTATTACACAGTACAGCAGAACAGTAGCTTTAATCCACTTGCGAAAAGTGACAACCAGCAGCACAGGGAGTGCATACAGCAGGTAAGGTGATATATAAAAGAACTCCATGAACAAGGACAACAACTCTGAGAGCAAATAAAACAACATTGCGACCAGCGACTATTAGACTAATATAACGAATGCTTATGACAAATTCGTTTTAAAAGTGTTCAGATCTGTCGTTATCTCAACCCTTCGAGCCCCACGTTGGGTGTCAAAATAGGACTGTCGTGGTTTAACCCGGCTGGCAACTAAGCACCACGCAGCCGCTCGCTCACTCCCCCCCCTCCCTCAGTGGGATGGGGGAGAGAATCGGAGAAAAAGGAAAAAAAAAAGTAAGACCCGTGGGTTGAGATAGAGACAGTTTAATAAGAGAGAAGAATAACAATAATAATAATAATAATAATAATGGTAAGAAAATATACAGAATATATAAAACAAGTGATGCACAATGCAATTGCTCACCACCCGCTGACCGATGCCCAGCCCGTCCCGAGCAGCGATCACTCCCCCCGAGCTGTGATCACACAGCCCGAGCTGAGACCACTCTGCCCGCGACCGACCCACCCACTAACCGACCCGACCGACTAACCCCCACGAGCATGACGTTATATGGTATGGAATAGCTCTTTGGACAGTTTGGGTCCTAGCTGTGCTGTACTCCCAGCTTGTTATGCACCTGGCCGAGCAGGAGAAGCTCAAAAAGTCCTTGAGCAGTCTGAGCACTACTTGGCAACAACTAAAAACATCAGCGTGTTATCAACATTCTTCTGGTACTAAATCCAAAGCACAGCACTATGCTAGCTTCTGTGAAGAAAATTAACTCTATCCCAGCCGAAACCAGGACAAACATACATACAAGAAAAAGAATGAGACCTCCAGAGAAACAGGCAAAGATTAAGTTATTAAGTTTTTATTGCTTCCCTAAGTGGTTTATGCGGAAGTTAAGAGCACCTGATTGTTGCTCAGCAACTTCAAAAATACAACAGTTAATTAGATACTTCTGCACATGCTTAGAGAACTAAATTTAGGCAGCCATTTATTAAATACATTTGTTCATACCCTTTCCAGTTGAGCTTTCTGCATTTATGGATGATAAACTACTAATGTGTGATTGTCTTTATTATGGCTGTTTTTCAACCACTTGTTCAGATAGGAAAAGCTAGTTCAAAACAATGGTTTTAGCTGCTTACTGAAGCCTGACAGAACCCCTGAAGATAAATAGTAAGCCGTTTCTTTTGTGAAGACACATTTCTTTTCCTCTTTAATTGTGATAACATTTAAACATCTCTGCTTAGAGTTTCAGCAGAACCTTGGAAATGCAATGGTAGGTGAAATGAAACAAACTATAAGAAGGGGAAAAAAGTGGGTTCAACTGTTTTGTGATTCTTATATCTTGGGATAAACCCATATATCCTTGTATCCATAAAAGAGTTGTTCTAGTTTGATAGTCTGTCTCTGCTAATGACTGGAACTAAATATTTTATAGGAAGTTTATGAAATTATAATGCGTAGGCACTCTAGGATTCACCACACACTTTAAAAATCCCTTGCTAGTCTATTCATTTAATGGTAGACTCCTGTAATGACATGCATTTCTTCTGCACTTTCTTTAGAGTAATGCAAGCAAGGGTCACATACTTTCTGAAGGTAATTCTCCATCTTATATTTAAAATTCTTTTTTATTTTGAAGGCATCTCAGTCTCCCCTCATATGCACAGATGGGGGAAGTCTGTCTAGGGGAAGAAATGTAGGGTTTTTTTCACCTGAATGCTCAAGGTTGCTACACAAATTCATAGTGGCTGCAGGGTTGGCAGGTAAGTCAGAACAGAGTTGTATAACAAGGGGAAGAAACACTTTCACGCAGTGGCTGTGCTTCATAATTGCTGTGGTAATCTATTAAAGTTATGTAAAGCTATTGTAGCAGGAAAAGGTAATTTTTACTAATCAAGGCCTTAATTAAGGTACAAAGCTGAAATCCAAATAAACAGCAATACTTTTTTATTGGTGACCCTGGATGTTGTTGCTTATCCCCAAGAGAATTTTCTAAAGCATATATTATATGTTAAGCTTCACAGAATTTTCTTTCATCTTTATCTCTTTTACATTGACATACGAGTTTCTCTCTGTTATCTGCTACTGCTTTCTCTGCCTTTTTTCCTCCCACTCTTAACAAAGAGACCCAGCTTGCGGTTTAGGGACTATACAACCCTCTCTTGGAGACATGAATTTAAAACATTTTTCCAAGTGCTTCTAGCTGTCTGAATCAGACAGCATTTAAGACAATATTTTTTTTAACCGTAACTTCTCACAAACTGAAAATCTATGCTTGGTTTCAAGCTATCTGGCCTTGCTGCTAGTGAAGGGCACAGTGTTTGTACCTGCTCTTAGAGCATTCACACGTTTTGAAATTTCGTCAGATTTGTGCTTGTTACAGTTGGACATTGGTATCTGGCAAACTTAATGTTCATTATCCAACACACAGTGACTAATAGTTGCCTGTGTTTTGATTGCAATACTCTGGTGAGACACTTTATCTTTGGGATATGACATTGTGGAAGAGGATTGTGGCACTGCAAACTCTGGTGCTTCTGTTATGTTTTTTCTCTTCATGTTTCCAACATTTACAGTGCAATGTATGAACAAAATGTTAAGAACCTTTTGTGAGTAATTGTGAAAATCACGTTGCTAAGGGAAGTTACTTCTCTGTCTTACAAGGAACTGGGAAATCAGAGTTCCTTCCACCTGGAGTGGATACAACTTTGCTACTCACTCACAGGGTGCAGAATCAGTCAGTGGGATGCAGCAATAACACAAGGCATTTTAAAAATTAAGGCACGATACAGCCAATGCCTATCCCAGTGATACAGAGCCAGGCAGTTTTACAAATGCTCATGCTGTCATTCCCCCTGCACGGCAGTCTGTGGAGTGGCTCAGGGCACATTCTTAAATATCCAAAAGGCACGGTCCCTTTTTCACCAGGTGATATGCATGCTCTGAAGTCATGGGTTGATCTTTCAGCAAATCCAGCTTTGGGATGCCAAAACCACATGAAACACACAACACAAAAGGCTGATACAGCACAAGCTGATATAGCACAAACTGACACAGTTTTATTTCCCCTCTTTCTTTTTGCTTCAACTTCCTTTTCCCCTCTGAAGCAAAGAACAAAGCTCCAGCACCCAAAGAAAAGCAACAGAAGCAACAAAAATCTAGTTTGCTATGCTCCTGCAGGCTTTCTGCCAGGTCAGCCCTCATCTGTCCTCCATACAGCATCCTTTAGTTAATTTGTCAGAAAAGCAGTGTTGTATTCTTGCATGACCTGGATTGAATTTGTATTGGTGAAAAACCCGCAGTTGTGCTGATCCAATCTTAATGACTGTAGAACCGCAACCTTGAGTAGCTTCTGCCATGTGTGCTCTTGCTCTTCTTTACATTTTAATTCCAACCATGAAATTACCTTAGAGCTGTGAAAACCTTTCCATGGTGGGCTTGCTGATAGGTTGCTGACCTCAGGATGACTGTATGGTGTTATTCTCAACTCAGTGTAAATTTGGAATAGGCATGCTCCTGTCAATAGAAACATGCATAGAACAAACTGGTTATACTCTGCAAAACCTGAACAGTTCGTGGTTCTGTACTTAGAAATGGTACGTGAAAATCCCACTAGTTGTATGTTACTGTTGGGAAATGATTTATTAAAATTCCCTTACTTGGGCAGGACCTATTTTGTCAAGATAAGGTCGATTCCCAAAGTAGTTAATTCTAGAATGGTATTATGGATTTTGATTTTCGAAGTCAATCTAATAAAGTAACTATTGTGTTTCATGTACAGTTCTCTACCAAACAAGACAACAAATATATAAATAATATATACCTGTTGAACACTGGGTTTCAGGAAAAGGGGTGCCTTATCCCCCTAAGTGTAATCTGGCAATCTTTTATCATTAGGGTCAAATGAAGCATTTCCAGTCTACTCTAAATTTTCAGTCATTGGTCTTCATCTTGCTGCTTTAATTTTATCACCAGCAGCTTATCTGAATATATCACAACTGGGTGCAAAAATATTGACATGACGATACTGTGGTGATGGTTGTGCTGAGCCAGGAAAGAATAGCCAGGAGGTGAGAAATGTTTACCTGGGCTCAAAGAGCACTGCCAACCTCTGCTGCTGTCAGCCTCCATCTCACTCCAATCAGTTCATGTTTCCTGACAGCCTTGTTGATGTTGAACAGCAGTGATCGCTAAAGACCTTGTAGCATACTCAGCAGGACAATGAAAGCAAGTAAACCAAAATGTCTGTGTTAAAACAAGTGGTGAGTTCAAGCAGCAAATGTGCAAGTCGTGGCAGAAAACATGAAACCACAGGTAATCATGGCCAGCATTCACCTAATCTGTCTTTTTAAAAGATGGACCCATGCAAGATGGCTGAAATGGACCTAATAGCTCACCTGCTAGAGCCTGCAGTCCCTCTGTGACCCTACTCACTAATGTGTATGAATGGAGAACAAAATTTGGTGGATAATCATTTTCTGCCATGTCAGTGAGATGAAATGCCTCATCAGAAGGTCTGATGAACACCAAAACTGGTGGAAAGGAGCAGATAGACTGCTCAACTAAGAGTAGGTAGGGAGAGGAGGTGAAATCTTCCTGGTAGGAGTGAGCATTGGTGAAAATCTGCCCAAAAGGATGTGAAGAGAAAGAGCTGCATGGATTAAGAAAATCTGGAAGAAACCTTACACCACCTCAGGAGAATGTAATTCACTCATTTAACTTAGAAACTAATGACAAGAAGATATGGTGAAAAAATCTCCAAATAAATAACTTTCAACCAGAACTCACCACTAGCACCACCAGTGAACCAGAAACACTTCATGGAAAACAGTGGCAGAAGTCCAGCCTGACACTCTACGAAAGCTTAGAGAGAGCAGCCTCTATGGAGAAGAATATTTAATTAATCCTCTCCCCATATTTTGCCTCTCCTTCCTGATCCATCCTTCGGTGTCCCAGTCTATAAATCTGTGAAGCTGTACTACAAACTGCATCAAGGAAAATATGTTTCCAAAACCACCTCCCTTTTTGGAAAGTAATCTCTTGTGGAATCACCTCCAGAGAAGGCTTTCAAATTATCTTAATCGTATTTCCTGGTACTTAATAATTTCTGAAAAGTGTTTTTCTCACCACCATTAGTTAAACAGAAAATTCCCTTCATGACCTTCACTGTGAAGATCTAAGTATGTCAGTGGTACTCTGATGATGATTTTTATTGCTGTTTTTAAAACTTCCTTTGGATTTAGAAGGTCAGCTAGGGCAATGTTTCAGTGTTATAACAGGAGAGCATCAATGGCTAGACTGCATGTTGTGAAGGGTTTTTAGACTTTGGACACATCTTTGGTCTTAATGCAGAATGCCTTGGAAGCAACAGGTCATCAACTATTAAGGTATTGGGTAGTTTACTGTGGGGGAGAAGCAATAGAAATCGTGTAGGTCACAGGAGCCAAACTGCAGGCATGCACAAGTGAAGCTAGAAGAAGCTATGACTGGAGGAGAGTGGCGTGGGCAGCACCTGCAGGACGGCTGTGAGCATGGGCTGATGGGAAAGTTTTTGTGGAAGTTTTTCTCTGTGCACCGAGTATAAAAGCATGCTCTCCCTGAAGAAAGTTGCACCTCCAACCTGGGTCTGTGCCTCCACATGCTGCAGTTTACAGGCATGGATCAAGAAAGTGATTTAGATTCCAACTGATATATAGTTAAGTGAATCATGGAATGCATTGAGACATGGGAAAAAGAAGCAGCAGTGGTGGACAGGACCCCTGGAAGTTGTCTAAAAGCAGGTCCAGGTACAGCAGGGTGTTCAGAGCTGTGTCTATTTGAGTTCTGAATACCTCCAGGGGTTGAGATCCCTAACCTCTCTGGGCAAGTTGCACCAGTGTTTGACAATCCTCATGGTAAAAACATTTTTCTTTATATCTAGTGGAGTTTTCTGTGTCTCAACTTGTGTCTGTTGCATTTTGTTCTGCCTTCATGCACCTCCACCTTCTTTGTAATCTGCCATCAGGTAGTTGGAAACAGCAAAAAGATCTCCCCTTCACCTTCTCTTCCCTGGGCTGAACCAGCTCATCTCTCTCAGGTTCTCCTTTTATGTCCCAGGCTCCAGGCCCCAACCATCCTGGTTACCCTATTCCCTTTACATTCCCAGAATCAAAAACAGCAGGAGAGTTTCCTGTGTATCAGTCACATTAGTCTACATTCCTTTCCCTACTACTCTCATATTAGGCAAACAATTACTTGAAAACCTTGCATAATCCTTGATTTTTTGTACTTTTAATTCTTTTTTCTGGTTGAAGGCATAGGAGGTCAAGTACAACTGGTTATAGGAGCACGAAGGAAGGCTGTGTTTTTCCTAATTGCCATGCCATACCAAGGTAAAAGAAAAAACTGTCCTACCAGGTTGTCTTCAATCACGAAAGAGAAAACAGTTACGTAAAATTGGGTTATTATTTAAAAGGAATTGGCTCTGTTTGTGCACTTGCGCTATTACAGACAGAATACAAGCAATTCTTCTGCCAGCTCTCTCAGTTCCGCACCAGGGACTGGGTCACTGCTGAAGGGACAGGCTTCCCTTGGGCATTGACCCTGCCCAGGCCCCATGGCCTAACATTTTTGCTGCAACATGTAATCCAAGACTTGTTTCAAAAAACTTATTAATATACTAGGAAAAGCTTATTAGTTGTTTTACCTCCAAAATTTTCATTTTGTTCTGTTCATTTTTTATTTACAGATCTGTGTTCCCAAAGACTGATCTTTGTTCTTTTGTATGAGAAAGTCTCTGTCTCTGAGTTTGGGGTTTAAGAAAGATCTGTACATTCAAAACATCCTTAAATTTCCATGGTTTAGCTGCTTAAATTTCCCTGGTTTTTTTTTTTTTTTAGGGCTTAAGATTATTGTTTCTGAATATATGTACAAGATCAGTTGATCTCAAATGCTTCTCCTAACATTAAAGAAATTTTTTTCTTTTTTCTTTTTTATCTTTTTTTTTTTTTTTTTTTTAAATATGTAAAGGTATATCTGTCCTGTGGAAAAAGGTTCCTCTGAATCCAGCAGGACTTGCTGAATCTCACCAGAATGAACCTTGGCTGAATTCTGACATCAGCTCCTGAGCCAACAGTTGTGGTATTCCATAGCTCACAAAAGAAAATTTCAGACTTGAAAATCTCTTTGTAATCCTGACTGTAGATAGCATGTAAAACATTATTACCTTTGCATTTTGAATGTTGTTCCAGTATCGATTACCTTTGCATTTTGTTGTTCCTCTGAGCATTGCGCTTAATTGAAAGACATTTTTGCATAGACACAAATAAATGTGAATATGCTCAGTGCATGTACATTTTTGTCTTGAATAGATGGAGCAACACTTTACCCACATTATGTCATTGACATAAAAAGATTTAGCTGATGCACAAAGTCTTTTATGCTTATGGTATGTAAGGAAGCTATTATTACACAGTAACTATAATAAGGTGACACAACTGGGGAGTATCGTTTCTCCATACGGGAGCAGTAGCTGCCACATTATGTAGATTTTAAAATAAGCATAATCAGACCTCTGTAGAGGAGTGTTTGATTTTTACCTTAATTCAATGTAATTTTCAGGAGCACAGGAAAAAAAACACAACCAAAAAACCCCCACCGTCAAATGCCCTAAATTATCTTGCTTTAAAGTTGTGTGAAAATATCAGAACAAGTGATTCAGAAAACAGCCATCAAGTATATGTCTACAAACTGAAGAAAATGCAGCAAGAGAACAAAAATGTAGACATATTCCCGGTTTTGAATGAACTGGGGAGTTAAAGGACAGTGCTAAGTGTGCCTTAGTCCTCCTGTTCTTATGACGTATCCAGGCATTAGACGTGGAATGCAAGCAGGGGAGAAAATCCAGCCACCCTTCCCCAAATGAATAGTTCCTACAAAGTCAAACTACTCAGGAAGATAAAAGCTGCAGAGAAGAGTCCCAGAGCCAGGTCAATGATTTCAGCAAGAAATTATATGCTGCAAAGCTTGGATTCATACTCAAGATCCCTATTTTTTTTTTTTTTTCCCCACTGTAGGAAAAGATTGGCACTATTTGCTCCAAGGGAAACAAAAGCTAAATTCAGACAAAGAGCCTGAAACCAGAAGTTCATAATTCAAAGTAAGACATTGTTCAGGTCTGGTTATGTGACTTTTGACTCCCTCAAAGTAACATGGACTGTTCATAAAAAAAACCCTAAGCCCACAATTTTCTGTCTTCATTTTTGTCTCACCTCCTGAAATCAAAGCAATAAAATAATAAACAAGTAAACTGACTCTTGTGAAGAGACTTTGTTAAACAGTTATGTTGAAATAATACAACAGACCCAATAAAATATGCATGCTACTGTAACCCAGAAGGTAATGTAAGTATTTGAAAACTAGAACACGATAATTCTTATTCTTTGGGTTGTTATGTTGCTGCATGTATATATTTAAAATTAATTTAGCCCAAAGTTATTTTTTGGGATTATGGAATAGAACAAAACAAACCAGCAAATGTTTCTTCTGGAGATCACACCAGCTTTTTGCCATCTTGCATAACTGTTGAGCTAAAGAATATCCTGCCATTTCCAGGTGTTTATGTCTTAGCAAATAACTTTGTAGAAAAAGTTAGTTTATCAGCTTATCCTAAAGGTGATTTAAAAAAACAAATAAAATAAACATCTATTGCTTTAAATGACAGTGACCCTATTTATTTTTCTATTACAGTGTAAAGTCTTATGTGTGTTCTCGCTCCAGCTGCAAGAAAAAATGGACAAGTCAGATCTCAGTATATCATATCCCCGGCGTATCTTTCTGTCTAATCTAGTGATACGTGCACAGAATGTGAGTCTGGCTGTTTTCTCAGTTAGGTGAACGCTGTCCAACAGCACTATTGTGACTGCTGGTGCTTTTCTAACATCAGAGTTATATCAGAAATACAGAAGCAATTTGGCTGAAGGTTAATCTGTAGGGGACCAGACTGCATGCAGGTATGGGCAGCTGCATATCCAGAGGGAGACAACACAAAAACTGCATTTGGACTTCTGAAAGCGATGTTATGATTTCCTACCCACCTCCTTTTAAACTAGCTCTTGAAGGGATGAGATATCCATAAAATGAGTTCAGTTTTGGGGGAACCTTTGAGCTGTCTTTTACAGACACTATAAATGTTATAGAAATTCTTGCTCCAGGCATTTCTATGTGAGCAGCCCCTGGTATTTCCCTTGTTTACCTATATTTACAAAAGACGGAGAGGGAAATTATAGGCAGGGGTGCTGAAAAGGCAGCGGTAACGGTGAGCACATGTTTCTTGTGGCAAGAGATGTGACAAAATTCTGCAAGAAATACAATTCCACTGATGTCAGTAGCAAAGCTCCCTTTTTATTCAATTTTATTTCTCTCTCAGTGAAACTGGGACTTCTCATCTGACCTGCTGTGGCATCTAAAGCTGAGAGCTCTGCTCAGAAATAAGCCTATGGCATGCCTTTTCCTGTGCTGCGCTCTTGAGGCATGTGTAGACGTGTACACCCACTGTGCTTGGGCTCTCCAGGACCATGCCTCTGCTCACAGACTCCTCCCTAAGGAAGGGTCCCTGGGTTGGCTCCTAGCGCTGAGCCAACACTGAGCACCAGCCACTTTTGACCAGGCAGTGCCATCCCTCTTTTGCAAAGCTGTGGTTTTCTTCCCCATGTGACATACAGGATAACCAGGGTAATATTATACACTGTTTTCAGATATCTCTCAGGCTTAGAGACAATGCATTGGTTATTTTTCTGATGCTTGTCTGCAGTTGGAAATTGTATCAGTATGCTGAAATTAGTGAGGCTCTGCTGATCTGTGCCAACTGGTAAAATAGCATGCATTACTGTTGCTAGGCTATGATTTGGTCATACAGACTTTAGTACTCCAGGTACAGGATGAAAAACACTGTTGTGCAGACTACACAAAATATTAATACTGTCATACATCACATTTGTTAAAATGTGGCTTTGTCCTGGTGATATTTGTCATGGATCGAGCATTGCCCATATTTCTGTGACTGGCTTAAAGAGTGTGAAACCTAAACAGTGTGCAGGTCAATACAAATGTGGTCATATACTCACCCCCATCTTCTTCGTCTTTGAAATGCCGAGCTTTTGGCTGGAGCTCAGGCCAGGAATAACGATAGGCTGTGACGAAAGAGAGCTCAAAACTTTACAGGGTCGACTTTCCTAGGCTGTCTGGGCCTGACTTGCAATAACCTTTTTTTTACAAATGTTTAGTATTCTTATGATGCAGAAATGATGATTTGTTTATCTTCCTTTGTCTAGAGGCAAGTCTATTCTGAAAACTAAACTTGCTTTCCTGTATCTGGCATTACCAGTTATCAGCTGGGCAGATTTTTTTAACCTTTCTTCCTGGGTTGCAAGCATAATGTTTAAAATCTTGTTTCACTGCTGCCCAGCATTGCCTATCCTGAATTTTTACTACTTAATTTGGGAGAGCAATCTCACAATGCTTTTCTAGTCAAGTTCTGCCAGATTTTAGGATCAATATTGAAATGTGGACTGGAGGTGACTGTCTCTCTGCTGACTATACAGGGAGCCTAGGACCATTTCTCTCCTAATTTATTGAAGATTTCTTTTTTCAGAAAATGAAAGGTAATTATGCTATTGCAGCAGTCATCCTAAAGGAACGAAGCTGACTGCAAAGAAAACGTGCAGCTATAAGGAAAACTTGGTATTTCAAGCTGTATGAGGATTTCAAGGTTAATACATCCCCAGCTGAATAACCACCTCAAACACATCACTTCTGAAAGCAAAGCAGAAATTACAGTGTGTTGCTGCTGTGCTAGGAAACCAAAGCTGATATGTGTGGTTCCAGGGTGCAGATGAAGACTGCAGGGGCTTGGGAGCAGGACTCCACTGCCTGAATGTCTCTTTTGTCAGACTGAAAAAGACGAAGCAAGATAGAGTAGAAAATACAACAAAGAACTAGGTAGAAAACACATTGTAAAACACCCCATTGTCCCCTGTTGTTATTTAAGTGCAGTGTGGGGACTGGACTATAGCTGAACTCTCTTTGCAGAAGAGTAAGCAGTGTTCTGGACGCTGACTGTAATGGTTGATTAAAATAGGTAAACAAAGGCAAGCCTTGAACAACATGGTTTAGGCTGATCAAAGCACAAAATAGAGATGTGGAATAAAATAAAAATTTGTGGCCAAATGACTGCAGAAAATTATAAGTCTTGACTTATCAAAAGTGGGTGAATAATTCTTAATGAGAAAAGATATTAAAGGAAATACCCTTTCTGTTTTGCAGTGACAGATTTACTGCCAGGTTTATCAGTCTTCTGAGAAATTCCTCACCGAACATCTTCAGGAAACTTTCTTTCATCAATAGCTGTGCTCACAAGCCCTTTTTCTACCACAAGCCCTTAAATCTGGGGGGCTGAAATTGTGACTGCATTGATCTTTGTGACCAAATTTCCACTGGTTTTAATGGGGCCAAGTACTGGCAACCAGGCAGTCCCATGGGGACACCCTGCGGGAGATGATTAACCAGTTTTTTGGACCATCCTCATGGCCCTGGCATGCTTGGCAGAGGGTTGTACCAAGGTCCTGCTGGCTGAGCCAACCTTCGGGCTTCATGAGACAGGGCTCAGGGATGCACCACTGTGGGTGCCGCCATGTGCAACTGGAAATAAGCCCAGCTACAGAACACCCAGTTGCAACCCTGCTGTTACAGCCTTGTTGTGAGTGTGTCTTCTTTGTGTGTGTGTGCAAGAGAGATCAGGATGAAAACATTCACAGTAGATTATTCAAAAGGGCTAGCAGACTGTAAAAAACCTGTAAAACCATTGGCAATCTGTAGCCTACAGGTTACTTGTCTTAAATTGCATTCTCTCAGCATCCATCACCAAGTGCATTTAAACATTTCTGTATCTTTAATGTTCACCCTAGTAACAGAAAGAAGTGAAACCTACTCAAAAACATTCAGCTTACACCTCGGTGATTCAATAACATCAGAAGAGGAAAAATTTCACAGTCAATCATTACTGAGGCTTGAGTCAAAGTTGTCAGTGAATTTTACATTGTCATCTTTAATCTTTTCCTCAAGATGAGCTGTGGATTTTACGTCCTGGAAAAGGCTGATTTTGCCTTGACATTTCACTGTAAATTTATCACGGAATAAAAAAAGGGCACTTCCAGATCCTTTGTGAGAGAAAAAAAAATCTTCTTTATCAAATACAGTTTTCCTGAGTTGAGATTGAGAAAGATATCACTTTACATTCATATTTCTGAATTTCCTTTTTATTCAGACTTGAAGGATTTTCTCTGTATCTCTCATGAGATAAGGAGATTATCAGAATCCCATATAGAGAGTCTGATCCATCTGTACCACCAGCAGAGGTTCTGTCACATCTCTTTACATGCAGGTGATCACCTTTAAACTAAATAACATGACAAATACTTGTTAACCATAATATCAGATGGATTTTGGAGCCCTTCTTTGCTGGTATCCTACTCCCAGTGTGCTGAGACTAGCATATTTGACTAAGGATTTCTACTTCAATTTAAATTTCCTTGTCATTTACTGTGCGTAGATCATGTCTTATGTCTGCTCCACGGTGACAGTTTTCTTTTTTTTTTTTTTGCTTTTGTGTGTGTGCAACTTCTTCATGGTAGCATACACAACCCATCATAGCTTAGCCACCTTTTTATCCAGCTGTTTCTCCCTCCTCTTTCCTGACTTTAGGTGGACCTTCCCTTGGAGCAATCATCCACTCAGTCACTAGGAGTGTTGTGTAACAATGTCCCGAGTTATACACAGATTCCACTGAAGTCATTGTACAGCACTTAAAGCTCTTAGAACCCCAGGGTTTTCAGACACCAAAACCATAAGCACAGTCACTCTCTACAGACTTTCTAAAATGTAAGAGTTTTATTCTAACACTACATATCTGGTCACTTGCAGTACAATCTGCCTCTCCTGGCTTTAAGTGGAAAAATTCCAGTGGTGCTGAGTTTCCACTCTTGAACGCAAGTTTACACCATCACTTATTTTGCAAATCACTTGGGCATGGACTTAAGAAGTGAAAATGAATCTGGGAGCTCAAAGCCCCAAGACTGACCATGGTCTTTCCAGAAGCAGAGCTTTATCTTTGTTTTTGCAGAATGATCAGTTATAGAAATCTCTTATGTGCTCCCAGAGTGCCATCAGCTGAATGAGAAGTCAGTTGTGGTGGTGAAGAGCTACCTTGGTATGTCTGGAGATGATGTGAAAGTGTGCCCTTTGTTACTGGCAGGTGAATGGCGGAAAGAAAAAAAGACTTTTGCCCTTAAACTGCTTAAATGAAGCTGGAAGACTGTAAGAAATTGTCAGGGAGAGGCTTCCCAGTATTTTTTTTGTGGAATGATCAAACAGAATGAGTATTTCTGGAAGTATGATATAAGCAATGGTTTCCCTGGCATTCGACCACAGCAGCTTCTATTGGCCACTCTCAGCTTTGCCACCCAGTCCCTTTGGTCATGGTAAACTACAGTATAATGCCTAGCCCACCCATGGACAATGCCTAAGTTCATCTGTTAATATTGTGTTTAGAACAAAAAATAAAAATGCTTCGTCTCTAAAGGAAATGCCATCAAAAGACTACAGAGTGAATAAAAACTGTTCAGTGAAATACTGAAGACAAAGGAAGAAAAATCTGGCATGTTGCCATGCAGGATGAGTTTAGGATTTCCACCATACAATTTATTTAATTATCAGTGCCAGCTTCACAAAATGCTGCCATCAGAAAATGAATAGATTGCGGGCGTGTTGAACTGGAGTAGGTTTAAAATGTTGTGACTGCCTTAATGGCTACATATCCTGTAAAATGCATTAGTTTTCAAGAGGGTGATTATGGTTTGCTTTTTATGTGCCATTATGTCTAATTTGTTTTATACTCCAACAGAGAAAATTATTTTCCTCCTTCCAATTTATATGACAAACACAGAAGAATAATCAAGTAAAAAATATATTGATTTAATATGATCATACTCAGCTTCCCTGTATAAGTACATACTACTCCTGAACTACATTAGTGACAATAATAACTGTGTTCTTTAAAAAAATGCAGTTCTTCATTATCTAAGGAGTAGATTTTTAAAATAAGTTAGTCTTGTCATTAAAGAAGTGAAAATGGAAGTTTTTACAAAACAAATCCTAAGGTCATACTGACTTTGGGTAACTTGGGAATGTATCCGTTTTGATGTTTAGACATGACTTTTGTTAAAAACACACAAAAAAGCCAGATGAACATTTATGTAATAACTATAGGCATAGTAATATTTATTTTAATTCTGGAAAAGGATTTTCAAATGGCTGGGTACAACTCTCGTATAATTTCCAGACTCTTCTAGCAAAAATATTTTTACAGATTAAGTCTTTCTCATTTCCATAAAGTGATGAGATAAAAGATTAAATAATGAAAAAGTTGTTTATTGTTTTCTAGTTCAAATCTTTGGCACCATTTTAAAATAGTGTCAATAAAGCCCGTAGGTATTTTTAGTGAATGTGTTTTGGAACCCAAACTTGTCTCTGTATCTTTTCTGGAGTTGCTGAATAGGATCTTCTGTTTTTTCTTCTTTTTACTATGTTAGAGAGAGCTGTAGCAATAATATGGTTATCAGTTTGAGGTAATGATAGCAGACCTCTGTGAATGTAATTTCTTTTGAAGATGCTACCCATGAGAAGCTGCTTTCTTCTGCTTTTAGCAACCTCCAGAATCAATTATTTAGTATTTGAGATTGCCACAGCCTAAACTTACCCAATTCAGAAAAACCTCTCAGCTTTAGTAAAAAATGTTTTCACAGTTCACCATCTCATTTCAGCTGTCTGCTCCTCGTCTGTTGAAAGAAGAAATTAGCAGTCAGGGAAAGAAACAAAGCAATATTGACAATAATTTTTGTGCTTCGAGTACAATGGAAAAAGTAGAGGCCAAAAGAGAAAGAAAAGCAGGATTGTGCTGTAAAATGGGGATTTTAAAACAAAGACAAAAGAATCTACATTTCTGCTCACAGTAACACATGATCATATACCAAGATAGCATTTAGCAGACATGCAGGGAAGATACTGGTGTTTTGATAAAGCCAAGCCAATAGGCTTTCTGTTCAGCTCTGCCTTAGCCAACAGCACCTGGAACTGACGTAAGGGAAAGGAAAATAGGACAAAGCTGTCAGAAGAGGCAGGCAGGAGAAACAGCATCTGTATAAGCAAGCAAACAATAGACAGGATCAAAATAGCTTTCCACTCCAGCTAACGCAAAGCATCCTCAGATTGTTAGAATCATAGAATGTTTGGGGTTGGAAGAGACCCCCTAGAGGTCATCTAGTCCAACCCCCCTGCAGTCAGCAGGGACACCACTAACTAGATCAGGTTGCTCAGAGCCCCATCCAACCTGGCCTTGAGTGTTTCCAGGGATGGGGCCTCCACTACTTCGCTGGGCAACCCATTCCAGTGTTTCACCACCCTCAATGTAAAGAATTTTTCCTTATATCTAGTCTGAATCTACTCTCTTCTGGTTTAAAGCCATTACTTCTTGTCCTGTCACAGCTGGCCCTACTAAAAAGATTTTCCCCACCTTTCCTATAGGCTCCCTTTAAGTACTGAAAGGCCGCAATCAGGTCTCCCCGCAGCTGCCTTCTTCTCCAGGCTGAACAAGCCCAACTCTCCCAGCCTGTCCTCATAGAGAGGTGCTCCAGCCCTCAGATCATTACTCGCTTAATTTACCAAGTGCCAGAGTGCCACAGAGAGGGATGCCAATGACCTATTCCTTGAAGACAGGGGCTTGAGATTGACTCAGGTGGACACAAATTTCTTTTTTCTCAGTGTGAGCTATCATGTTAGTTTCAGACTCTTAGTCCCAATGTCTTCTGTACACCATGAACCTGCTACAGGATACAAGCTATAGGTATCTTTTAAACTCATACTGTCCTCTACATTTCTGATCAGAAGCAAAATACCTAAGTGTGTATTCTAAACTAATAAGTCATCATTCAAATTAGTCTACTGAAATCCATGGCACTGCACTTCGTTTTAGTGAAGTAAATTCACCTTCCTATGGCTTCAATCTCTTCATATGTCATGCAAATGTTATTTCCTTCATTTATCAAAAGTCATTCAGTCAGTCCTTTAGGCAATATAGGAATGACACATATGCTGGATACACGTGCTCACCATGAGCAACCTTTGTTTTTGTGCAGATGGCCTGCCCCAAACCCACTCAAGCTGACAGCATAAGCAGAAATAGCATATGTCATTCAGCATAACCAGCTGGCATCTTTATCTCCTCCATCCTTTTCTAGAAACTAGGTTTAAGAGATTCATAGAAACTATCCTGAGAAGCAAGCCAGGAGTCCTCTCTGTGAGTGTCTGTCCACCACTGTCACAGAGCTGCAGCGTGGCTACAAGTGTTTCTCGACTGTGTGGAGGTTCTGTTCCTACTCCTCCTGTATAAAAAGAAATAAACACAGTTATTATAAGAAAAATAAACACAGTTGTCTTTAAGCTTTTCTCACCCCAGGAGGACTGATCCAGGTCTATCAATTTTCGCAGTACTTCCCATGACCTTATTCATTTTGCAACGTCCTTTTTGATATGTCAGGGACTGGGTCAGCGCACCATATTCTGGTATCTGTCTTACTATTCCAGTATTTGGAAATAAAATTGGCACCCTACTATTTTCATTTCCCTTTTCTCATCTGACTTCTTAACTAAGCTTCACACTGACCTTTATCAGGGAAGTGAGGGTGAAGGAGTCTTAAGCGTTCTGGCAAGACGTGTGGAACAAACCAGGTCAACTGTGCAAAGAAGCACTTCACTCTCGTCTAAAAAAAACTTTTTTGTGTTTCTGCTGGATAATTATTCTCCTTGACCCTGACAGCATGTTAAGGATCCAGTCTTTCAGCAATGAAGAGAAGGGGAATTATACCACCCATATCAGTAGGCAAAGAAACAAGGGTTACCACATACCTGACTCTTCCACATGGGAGAATGTGAAGACAGAAACACAAGATGGGAAAAAATCTGAAGGAGCTGGATGACCATGGCCTTCTGTCACGGATAATTCAGTTGTAGCTGCTGATCTAAAGGATAGAATGTGATGCTTGAGTGATTATGCAGAGCAGAAGATCAGAAATACTATCTAAATGTCCCAGTGATGGTACTCAGGAAAGAAAGGACTGGACAGGGCATACAGTGTGTTGCATTTCAGTACTCTCCAGTTTATTTTAGGTATTCCACATATAAGGGTTTAATGCTTCATACAAAATTTACTTTGAATTTATTCGCAAATACATGGGATATTGATTTAGCAGGATGATACAGTGATGCACTTAAATCACAGTACAAGTACAAATTATACTTAGAAATGTGTAGCAATTGTGATATACAGTTGACTCACATGAAACATGAATTTCACTACCAGTTTTTATAATATGCTCACAGGAAGACATTTGACATATTTTTGACTAACTCGGGGACAAACAGCTACGCATTGGGTTGATACGCTCAGCTCATAATAACCAGTTGATTCATTCAGCTGATATAGATGGCTCATCTGTTCAGCTAATACAGTTGTTTATCCAGAACAAAGGATATCCAGAACAAAGGCCATCCTCTGGTCCCCTTTGATTCTTTGCAATAGCCTTGATCACTCACTCCCTGTAGTCTTCCCCAAGTTTTAAGAGAACCTTGCCCTTGCCCATCTCCTCCGGAGCCTCTTTCATGGGGTTTATTGGTGGATGAGACAGCACACTGAGGTCTTGTCTAAAGATTCGTGTTTACCTAGAAACTCTAATTTCCTCTTTTATTTGTTTGGTGCTTTACTCTTATGTGACATCACTGCTTATGCAATGTCTCAAGGTTGTGGGAGCAGTCATGTCATTCTCTGCCTGGAAGAGCTGGCTTTTGTCAGTGAACCTGCCTCCCACCTTAGTGCTGTTATCCCCAGCACCAAGCAACTTTTACCTTTTAGCCTTATGTTTTCAGCTTTTCTTGGCCAGGCATATTACACAGGAGCCATTGGTAAAAACAGAAGAGGCCCAATGTAATGTTAAAAAGGAAGAAAAACACCACAATCTAGTACCAACTACAACTTTATTTCTCCCTATTTCCTCAGCTTCTGTCACTGACAACCTTGTTGGATTTTTGGAAAGCCTCTCTCACCACTGTACTTACTTATTTCCTGTTCTAATTGTTCTTTTCATTCTTTCTCTAGATCTCTTTGGAGACCAGCTTGCTTGTATTTTCCTGCTTCAGTCTGCCTCCCTACAAACTTACACTTTTCTCTTCTTTCCTAAAATCAGGTGGAATATCTGTATGTTCATTGCTTCTGATCTAGTTAAATACATTTTATGATTTTATTTAAATACATTTTTATGATTTGCATTTCTTAGTTTTGACTCTAGTCAGTTTTGAAGGAGACAGGACAAAACTCAGACATAAGAACAGTTCTCATTAAAACATCTGGTGGTCATTTTCAGCTTCTTACTTTCACCTTTTTAAGCAATGATTACTCTTGTTGGCTACTAAAAGAAGAAAATCTGAGAATGATTTTAGAAAAACACTAAATAAAATTTCTCTAAATAAAATTCAGAAATCAAATTAATGTAGTTCTATCCCTGTCAGTTGACTGTGAAGTGATAGTATATTTTGGTTGTGATTCACTTTTTGTAAGAGATTGTAATTGCAACTTTGATCATCAGTAAAACATATGACTGCACTCAGCAATGATGGAAGAGTAATCTACTGTCCATTTTTGTGATGGGGGGTTTCAATAGCAAGAACACTTAAACTGCACATGACAGCTGCAGCAGTGAAGGTTAGCTGGGGAAGTAAGTGAATCATTGTAACTGCTTGTTGTCCAAATGCTGTTGGGCATTGCTTGGCATAGACCTCCACTACGATTGCACTGCTATCATGAGCTCCATGACCAGCAGAGATTTTGAAGTATGCTGCTTTGCTACAGACTTTATTTCTTCCTTCTCTGGGTGATGTCTTAGAACAACTTCTTCTTCAGGAAGAGACTAATTAAATATTAGTCTGTAAGTAATTTTTCTGTGAGCATCTGTAGTGTCTGTTTAGCTTGATGCAGAGCTACAAGAGCTAAGCAAGTTTGATTTTATTCAGATATAAGAAAAAGTCTGGCAGCCTAAATTGATAACCCACTTAGATAACTGATTCAGATCCTTAAAAATAGATTAAGTGAAGGCATGAAAATTGGCTAATTAATGAAATTAGTATATACAGCAGATGCTAATAATTCAAATATTTCTGAAAACATAATGTTATTCAGAAACACATATGTATCCTGCTGACCATAGCATGTTGAAAATCTGGACAATGGGCAATTATGACTCATCTTTAACACTGATATATGCATTTCAGGCTGCAAAGTAAAATCAACAAAAACAAAAAGGAAGAGGAAAGTGAGAATTTTCTCTAAACCTCCTAAAACATTAGTTAGACAGGAATGTTTCTAGTGCAAGGAGGTGGGTCTTGATGGTCTCTCCTTCACAGTGATAGCTTGAAGAACAATAAAAGTTTGAAACAATGAGATTCTCTTAGCATATTGAAAATTTCCATACGGTTCTTCTGACTCCTGAAGGACAGGATACCTTATAGGCAAAACTACCATTTTAGTATGGTCTCTTTTCTGGCTGTCTCACAGGCAGCCATGACTCTGAAGGAAATACTGATTACACGTGATGCCAATAGCAGGGCTACCACAGCCTTCTACAACACCAGGATTTCAACCCTCTTTCTCAAATTTCTGTTTCTAAAACAGATAGTGATACTGCCACTATCACACCTGCAGGAGGATCTGATTTTGACAAGAATGACTTAGGACCACTCTTGCAAAAATATCTAAAACCTGTACCTTAAAGACCCACAACGCCCCTGAAAGGGTTTTGTGCCTTTCCCAACCACTTCTCACGTGATCTGTGAAACTCAGAGAATAGTTAAATCACATTGAGGCACTATTTTCTTGATACCTAAATTCACAATGTTCCTATAATGAATGTGTACCTTAAAAGAGGGACTGCAGTGTTTGTTTAACTGGATAAGTCTGAATAAAACCAGATGACTAACCATTACATCACATCAAATCATACTGTAGTAGAAGCAGCCCAAGTGCTGAAACAAGATATACGCATATACAGCATTTCCCCAAGAAAAAGAGAAAATGGCCTTTTTCACACTCCTTTAAAATGGAACTAATGAGCAGAGAGGAGAAATGGACTCTGTATGTAGGTAAAAATGATATATGCGCGGTTGTCTATTTTTATTTGTTCAGGTTTAAAAAAATGTATTTTTTTTCAAGTAGTAGTATATGAGCTCTTCAAATGATGTTTCACATTTCTGTTGTAGCTGGAAGGAGAGCAGCTTGTGTATTCATGGAAATAGTGAAAGAAGGAAAAAAGCGCACCATCAGCAAGAATCAAAAATGAGGCCCTTAGAAATGCTTGTAAAATAATACAAGTTTTTACTAAAAATATTCACATGAAATGAATACCACCACATCCATAAAACATTTCAAAGGACTATCAGATATTTCACTGTTTGACTAGAATCCCCAGATCACCTTCTGATCGTTATTAATTCTGGTTTAAAATAAACAGTCATCAGTGAAGTTCAACTTTATTTTGATGATCTACGTCTGTGTGGGTTCCTTTTACTTTCGTAATTTTAGGCATATTTTTCTGCCAGAAAATATTTTTCCATCCCACTTCTTTCAGCCAGGAGGAAATAAGGAATAATTATCAACAAACCATATGTGCAATTAAAAGCAGATTATGAAAGTTCAGCAGTTTGTTACTTCTCAGATGCCTTGTGACTAACTTTGTGTTTCTGATGCAAACATGTCCTGTATGAAAGCATAAACAAGTGAATCCAATATAAATGCTCCACAGTGCTAAGTGGGATTGAACAACTATTGGGAAATATTCCTATGGCATTTTCAGTCTGGAAAAAAGAAATCTAACAGAAAGTAATATATAAAAG
This sequence comes from Gorsachius magnificus, assembly GCA_034008185.1. Lineage (NCBI taxonomy): Eukaryota > Metazoa > Chordata > Aves > Pelecaniformes > Ardeidae > Gorsachius > Gorsachius magnificus. The sequence goes on along the minus strand of CM067109.1, from coordinate 27,846,813 downwards.
GGAGAATATTGAGGTTATTCTGCAGTTGGTTATTCTGCAGTTGAAGTAAAAGGGGAAGAGGATATTAGCTTTGCAGTTCCTACACAGCAGCCTAATTATTTTCTCAGCTGAGATTTACACATAATTTAGTGGTGGGGGTTTAATGGTATTTAACTTATATTTCTGATTTAAGCATTTAACATACTTGTCTTTGGTGATCTCATAATATCTGGGTTCGAGCTTTGACAAGCCTGGAAGAACCACACTTCTCTCTTATTTTAAACAGTCTTGTAGTCAAATTATCCAATTCCTGCTCATGTGGCTCGCTGCAGTTTATAGCATGCAGTTAAAGCAGTTTCTGGTTTTCTTCTTTTTTCTTCTTTCCCATCAAATTGGATAAGGAATGTTTCAAGTCAAATTCTGCTGTAAAATGTGATTAAATCCAGTGAATGATGCCACTCATCTCTTGCAAAACTTTCTCTTCTGTTTCAAATGCTTTAAGCTAATATCAACACCCTGGCCTTAAATAGGTGCATGAAAGAAGTTGCAAAATTCTAAGTCACATTGATGAAGAGTCCTCAGATTTTCTGTATCTGCATCCAGTGCTCTGGTGTATAAGACACAAAGAGTTACTTCTTACTAAAGAATTAGCCTCAATATCTCACTGCTGTTATAATGAAGCTGTTGCACACAGCAAGCGCAGAAGACATCTATTTGACCCTAAGTACTGTTGAGGAACAAGCCTGAATAACAATTAAGAAAAAAAGAATCACAATAACAGATTAAGAAAAAAAGCAAAGTTAGGATGCTCTTAAAAAGCTAAATGTTTAGTGGAAAAGATACACTTATCATCCACAGTACTTTATTCCTTGTCTCTTTGCAGACTTTTTTATGTCTGAAACTCCTTCTGGACTTTCTCTCCTGAATGGTGAGGCTGTACAGCAGATGCCCTTGGGAGACTTCTCCAGGGGGATAAGAAGCTCAAGAAAGTATGGAGCTGCTAGTTACACATTCGGTGGACACTGAAGAAGGGTCCTGAGAAGATGACACCAGTGGTGTGCACCAGCTGATGTTTAACAGCTACAAGTGCAGGAGGGTCAAAGAAGACAAGTGTTAGCGCTCTGGTGCAGTTTGCAGCTTTCACAGGACAGTGTCCTTCAGACGCCAGGCAATGATGACAGAAAGACCCATGGGCTAGGTAAGGCACCTTAGGGACTGTAGATGGCTTGACTCATGCCTACATGAGGTGTTCATTAACTGTAGCACAGGCTGTATTGGACAACTTGCAAAATGAACCTAAGACAGCAGTGAAGAGCTTCCAGAAGGTCAGTAGAGCAGAATTGCTAGGAGATGGAGGAATTACTGGGGAGAAAGGGAATTTGGGATTGGGAGCAGCTCACGTCAGAGATCCTAGGCGGCTGGTACCGTCTCTGGGAGAGCTGTTGTAAGGGACTAGAAACTTGTCTCAACATTGGTGGCAGGCAAGCTTATCTAGCAAGCTTATCTACCGAAGCCTAATCACCATGGCAACTGAATGACAACTGAGCAGGGCAGTTTAACCACCGGTTTCAGCCCATTGAGACCCACCCCACAGGAACATGTGTCCTGTTATCTTGGAGTACACGTCCTCTGCGCATGCGCCCGGGCCCAGAGTTGACTGACAATGGGGAGGGGGCTCGGACCCCCTAGAACCTTCGAGCATACTCTAGTGACGGTACTGGGCATGCGCCCCACTGCCGAGTGGGAGGCGTGGGTATGCAAAACAGTCATCGACTATGCAAAAAGACAACCCTATGAAAGGGGGAACCAGCGGAAACCAAGGGGAGCATCCAGGAACATCTACCCTCCACCAGATTTGAAGATACATCAGGCGCATTGGACCACCCGGGCCGCATCAGCCGCATGGACCGCGTGGATCGCTCAGGCCGCACGGACAGCACATAGACCCGTGGTGGTAGCCATCGCAACACTCCCGTGCCGTTTGTTTCTCCCCCTCTCTTTCCCTTTCTCACTTTTCCTCTCTTTCTCTGCTTTTCTCTCACGCATTTGTTGTTGGCCAAATAAAGTGACTTGGCACTTGACTCCGTTTTGAGTCTTAATTCTGTTCCCGAGAATGTAAAAGGAACCTAGTCATGATAAAACATTGGAGTTAATGAGAAGTTAAGCCCAGCCGCCCCCAACATCCCAGAATTATCTGAGGTCGGTTGGAAAGCAAGGGGGTTTAACCTCTGCCAAACTGTTCAACCCAATAGTGGATCGTGACAGCTGTTCACCAGTGCCTGGATTAGGTGTGACACAGACAGCAAACACAGTGGGGTCTAAAGAAGAACATCCCTGGATGCACTGTTGAAAAGCAGAAATGCAGTGAGTCTGACAGCAGATCTAGCACATCCACTAGGGATGGTAGAGAAAAGATATGCCATGAACTAAAAAGTTTGCAACAGTAATTTTTGCTCTTCTTGACCTACAGTAAGGTTATTCTTCAATCCACTTGCTTTTTTCATTAAACTGATTTGTGGTGCAGCCAAGACAGACATTCTTCCCCCTCCCGTTCAAGGAAGCAACAACTAGGTGTGATCTCACTTTCCAGCCTGGGTCTCAGTCCCAACCAGGAGAGATGAGGCAGTAAAGGAAGGAAATAATTTGATGCTGGTCAGTGTATCATAACTCTCTTCCCTGCTCCTATGCAATGAAGTGTGCTGTCCTTTCCTCAGGTTTAAATTACCTCTGGGTCTTGGGTGTACTAATTGCTTGATGTAAACAGGTGATGTGCTCTGCTGACACTCCTTGGGACTGACCTGCTTCACTCTCTCTCAGCCTTCCTGCTCCAAAGATGCTTCTCCTAAATTACTATATTCAGTAAAACTCATATAAGCCACATAAGCACTAGCTATGCCAAGGCCTTGCCTCTGTACAGCACCCTAGGAGACTGCATATTGTGGCTGTGCATATTCACACATATATGCATAATCATATTATTAATGTGCATAAAACTGTTCTGCTTCTGAGTGGCAGAATTTAGTGTAGATTATGCTTAATATAAGTTTCCCACTGTGTGATGGTGAATGAAGAAAAGTAATGAAGCTCATAATTCCATGCAAATATAGGTATCCTTGGATACTGCTGACACAAACGGCTGTTGGGATAATAAGAAAAGGAAGATACCGAGTTGAACATTGTGACTTAAATACCAGCGGTGTATCTAATGAATTGTTCTGTCATTTCTTTATTGCCAGGGCTGGAACTATAGTCATAGTCATATGGCCAAGTCCAATTAAATCCTCATGATTAATTTACTGCTTGTAGAAGGTGAGAAACTGTCAGCCTAAAAAAATGGGTATGTTCTACCTTGCCACATGGCACACATCCCAGAGGCATGGCCCTGGCAGGATTACCTCTCAAACAGAGGGGAAAGGGGCTTTTGCTGAAACGCCTGGTAGGAGCTGGGAAGCAAAGTTAACATCTCCCCTCCGGGCAGCTCCCCATGTGTAGGCACGCTTTCAAAATAGCAATAGCTTATTGCATAGTTTCTTAAAGTCTTCTTTTACAGTTCAACCCATTGGTTGCAGCTCTCTTTCAAGCTCTGTTGGCTCTGGCTGGCCTATTCCCACTTCAGACTGGTCTAAAATCTGGACCACTTTTAAATTTATTTGTTGATTTCTCTGCAGTAGCATCATAACTTCTCTTCTGCAACCAAGTGGAATTTTAGTAAACTAGATAAATAGAAGACAGCAGAAGTGAGTTAGACTAAAAGAAGCTGCTTCTTTGGTTAGTCAAGCAGAGGAAGATGCTGTATCATTTAACAATTATCAGGCCACTTACTTACACCAAAAATTTACCTTCTTTGCCATATCCAGGGTATAGTAAACTGGTAAATCCATGCATTAATAGAGCCGGGCTAGTACGAGATCAAAATAAATTATTACAGAGATCCTAAGGGTTCTTTTTTCTTTTTTTCACATTGTGTTCTTTCGTTCTCACTGTTGCTCTATTTCTCTCATGTTGGAGAGCAGGTAACAGCTTTTCTGATGTGTTCCTTGCCTTTAGGGGGGCACAAATTATGTCATTCTACCTAAGAAAAAACCCCAGGTTTAATTAAGATAGTCCTCAAACTCACTGATATCACATATCTCAGCATATTTTATGAACTTTCTGCACCGTATTATCATCCTTGAAGTGGAGATAACAGATGTCAAAGGCTTTGTGTAAACTACATCATAATTTCTTCTGCAGCCTGCTCAGGTCCCAGGTCTTCATGCTAAAACCACGGCAAGGCAAAGTCTTGCAAGGCAAAGACTTGCCAACTTTAACACTTACAGTGTCAAAGACTCCCAACAATTAATCTCCTCATGCTTAATAAAAAAAAAAAAAAAAAAAAAAAAAAAAAATAAATTGAGCTGAGCCCAAGTCTCATCATCATATTGAGTCCTGTCTTCCTCAAAACAGATGTTAAGTATTTTCCTCAATCACTTTCTTAATGTAAATCAGATGACCTTTTCCATGTGCTTGAAGTTGATAGAAAATGACCTTCCTTGAGCAGGGTTGAAGGCTTTAACCTTATGTGTTGGTGGCATTATGTTGATTCATACCAGCTGAGGAACTGACACAGGATACGATTAAGCTTCTTCCATTCCTTCTCCTTGTTGCTGTATATAGAGTATGTAACATAACCTACTGCTAGGGGTCTGGCATGATGCCTAGCAGCAGCAATTTTAACCAGCAAGTCTCAGCTTTCCTGATGACTTTTTCAACTCTTGCCTGCATAAGAATGGATCTTGCACTTTATAACCATCTCAAATGCTTGTTGTGGTGATGTTAAGTTGTTCTTTAGGGCTATTAGTGAATTTGGACAAGAATGAAGGATTAAGGAGGAAAATGAAAGAGTCTTGGGGTATGAAATCATTTGTTGTAATAAAAATGTGAGAGAGAATGTTTTTATCAACCTTGTGCTAGAACTTCAAGCTACCTAATGCTGCCTGGAATTAAGCACTGAGAAGTATTTTCTAGGCTCTTTGCACATTATAGTTCCATCCATGGACCTACATATTCATCCAATAAAGAGCTTGTATAAAGTATGAATTAGTGATCCCTGCACTGTAACGTGGGAGGTGATTCATACAGCCCACCTCTGGCACAAATGTCTAGGAGTGCCTTCTCAGCCTCTTTAGAAAAAAACCCATGTGCATGGAAGTATAAATGCTCTGGAAAAATTTGTCAAAAAATTTTGATTCTGCATTTTGTTGAGCAATACAAGGCAAGAACTTTGGTGCCCATTAGATTCACCTGTGTCTTCTCCCTGTTCCCCATGCCAGTTTACAATGCTGCCACATGAAGAGATGATCAGACTGCAGGCTTCAGTGATGGACAGATGTTTTGAGCTTCTCTTCATCAATGTGATGATAGGATTTGTGTCTGTACTGCTATACATTGATGGATGTCTCTCTTTAGGACTATGTATGCTGTTAAGGCTGCAAGCAAATGAATAGATGCTGGCCTGAGGTCTACATAACTGAACAGAGCATGAGAAGCTATTGGACATGATATGAGAAATTGCTGGCTGTGATGATAACAGTAGGAAGCTCACAAAAGTGGCCAAGAGCACTATGGGGTGGCTAGCTTTTGCAGATGGTTAAGGGGAAGCATGTGACTGATTGCCAGACTTCAGAGGGGACCTTCTGGGGAGTGAAGGCTTGTGGGGCAGCAGTACCCAATGATGTCAATAATACCATATAAGGCCAAGGTGAACTAGATAATAGTATCAGAAATACCAAATTTGGGTATGGAGATAGCAGAACTGTGACTAAAAGGGAAAAGGTAATTAAGGACAGGCTGTTTATTTGGAAGGGAGGTGGCAGACAGGTACAAGGCAAAAAGAAAGATCATGAAACAGGGAAAGGAATAACAGTGATGGAAATGCTGTAGCTGGTGCTGTCTGGTGATCCCTTTTCGGGTAGTCCTGTGCTTCGTCACTGCAGAATAAATGTGAATAGCAAACCAAAGCCATTGTGTTGACCCCAGCACAGTGGACCCACCTCACTGGCTTCCAGAGTTGTGAGGATGGGGGTGACTGCTTCCCTGGAGAACTGCTGGAGGGAGGGACCAAGCATCCTGGTGTGCCTGTGCAGGGGCAGCCTCCAGCACTGACTGCACTGGCAGCTACCCACTGCTTCTGAATACAAGCAACACTCCTTGTAATTGAGAGAAGATGAAGTGGCATGGCCAAGAAAAAGAAAGAGTGAGGGGAGGAGTAGGGAAGAGAAGTTAATGATTGGAAGGAAAAGGTGAGGATAGTGAAAAAGCTAAAGAATTGAAAAGTTAAAAGAAAAATTACACTGGCTCTTCAAATACATGTGTACGCACAGTTTAAATATTGGTTAGCCACTGATCAAACCCAGAGAAGGGAGTATGGTTTCTCCTGCCTTCTCAAAGTTGCACCTCTGGAAGTGTCGTCATTTCAGTGGCTGTAGGATTTGGTTCCCTTGTCCCTAGGAGACACTGTCTCCTAGCAGCTTGCATTTAGTACTGGTTGCTACAGACCACTCATAGTTATCAACTGTTGCAGGCATAAACAAAGCGTGATGGATTAATTAGCTGAACGGCTGTAAAGAGTATACTGTCCTGCAGGTGGTTTTATGTTGGCTGACCATTGGTTCAGTCAGACATATTTAATGTAATTTTTTTTTTTTGACTGAAAAGATCAGTATTTTCTCATACTGTGGTTTGGGTTTTTGTTTTTGTTTTGGTTTTTGTGTTTTGTTTATTTTTAATGAAGTAAGAGCTGGCAGTACGTGTAAGAAGAAACCTTTATTTTTTGTAAATAAAACATTTGTTCATGTTTCCTGTTTTTTCTCCTTAGTTTGCAGTTAAATGTATTTAACCATTGATTAAACTTTCAACTCCATACCTTTTACTTACTTTCCTTTTGTATTTATAATTAGAATATTCATTACAGTCTGTTTACTTTTCTTTCCTATTTCTAAGATTTCATGAACATGACCACACCTACTTCATCATCAGAAGATGATAGACGATTTTCAGACTGGTCTAGCTGATAAAACAAAGGCCCTTTGAACTGGAAAGAGTGGGTTGTGCTCTGCATACAGCCAAATGGATGAAGTGAGTGAATTCCCTGACACTTTTTCTGGAAGCCCTCCCTTCCATTAATTGGAGCATTGTGTTTACATTTCCATCTGTCCTCACATGAGAGCCTAATTCATTGTTAATTGCATACAGAGAGAGGCCCAAGAGAAGAATAACTGGGTATAATAACAGCTTTCAGCTTTTGAAGGGGTAAGAGTGAATTTGGGAGAAAATCTTTAGCAAGCGGCAGCATGAGTCAATGATAGTAATTATTATCATCTGGTTCATGACATCCAGGAAAACAAAGCCATTAAAAAAATTATTCTATCAGCTTTACCAATAAGAAATCTCTTCACTGGAGAAGAAACCCTTTTCTACAGTAAGCAGAAATTTTACAAAGCCTCATTTCCTCTGACACCATTTCTTATGGGTTCTAGCTAAGTAATATGGCCAAACACACAATACAGATGTTGTCACGATCCACTATTGGGTTGAACAATTTGGCAGAGGTTAAACCCCCTTGCTTTCCAACCGACCTCAGATAATTCTGGGATGTTGGGGGCGGCTGGGCTTAACTTCTCATTAACTCCAATGTTTTATCATGACTAGGTTCCTTTTACATTCTCGGGAACAGAATTAAGACTCAAAACGGAGTCAAGTGCCAAGTCACTTTATTTGGCCAACAACAAATGCGCGAGAGAAAAGCAGAGAAAGAGAGGAAAAGTGAGAAAGGGAAAGAGAGGGGGAGAAACAAACGGCACGGGAGCGTTGCGATAGCTACCACCACGGGTCTATGTGCTGTCCGTGCGGCCTGAGCGATCCACGCGGTCCATGCGGCTGATGCGGCCCGGGTGGTCCAATGCGCCTGATGTATCTTCAAATCTGGTGGAGGGTAGATGTTCCTGGATGCTCCCCTTGGTTTCCGCTGGTTCCCCCTTTCATAGGGTTGTCTTTTTGCATAGTCGATGACTGTTTTGCATACCCACGCCTCCCACTCGGCAGTGGGGCGCATGCCCAGTACCGTCACTAGAGTATGCTCGAAGGTTCTAGGGGGTCCGAGCCCCCTCCCCATTGTCAGTCAACTCTGGGCCCGGGCGCATGCGCAGAGGACGTGTACTCCAAGATAACAGGACACATGTTCCTGTGGGGTGGGTCTCAATGGGCTGAAACCGGTGGTTAAACTGCCCTGCTCAGTTGTCATTCAGTTGCCATGGTGATTAGGCTTCGGTAGATAAGCTTGCTAGATAAGCTTGCCTGCCACCAATGTTGAGACAAGTTTCTAGTCCCTTACAGATGTCGAACTTCTGTTGAACTCACCTGAATCTTTTCCTTCTTTTGTCAGAAACTTGCAGCACTCCTGTTTCTCTGAGGTCTCCCCTTCTCTGTCAAATATGACTGAAATTCAATAGCAAGTTTCAAACTTTTGGAGAAAGGTGGGAGAAGGGGTGGAAAGCAAAACCAACCACTCAATCAAATAAGGCTCATTTAATTTGGAAAATAGGTTTTATGATGTTTTTCCTAATTGGTATGACAATTGGTAGTAAGTTGCTTGAACATGGCTGTGCATTTACTGCTCTACAGCATTTCACGGCATTGCTGTAAAATATTCTAGTGCTGCCTATAATGCCAGTTAACTTGCCTTTGGTGCCCTAGTTCATCTATCTAAATGGCAGGGACTGACTGATCTGCTTTTGTTTCTATGACTCTCTAAGGGGTGCAGGGAAAGTCAGTGAAGCTGGAGCTTTGTCACTTGGCTCTGAAACTAATTTAACTGTGCAGAAGAGAAATTATATGAGCATGTCTTAATCTCATTTCACCATGGCATGAGCAGCCTTCTCTTTTTTCGCAGCTTACTTCTCAGGAGGGGCACACTATGAATTACACTATTCTGAGGATTGGTGTGGATAAAATAAGTCTCTACATGTTCATACCTGGCATCTGAGATTATAGCATAAAGAAAAAGAAGATAAAATTACAAAGGATTTCTGGTCTTGGAAATTTTGTTCAGGCCTCAAAAACTGAGGTTGTTTGAGCATCTCTTAATATGAAGCCATTTATTTCACTGTAAAATTATATTCCGTAGAGACAAAGTTTTATTTTAGGAACACCCTGTCCTTTACATAACATTAAGCTGTAAGCAGTCGCATTAAGTGACTTTTTCTCTTAGACAAAAATGCTAACAGAAAGTCGTGCAAGATCCTGCTTCAGAAGGTCAGCATACATTCATTACATGCGCTCCCTTCCTCCTCGGAGCCGGTGAGCTCCTGGCGGTGCAAGCTCTGAGGCTGCATGATAAAGATTCCTCCCCTCTTCATCTGTGAGTCTGTTGTTCAGCACAACTCTCAGCAGACCTTCAACAAAATCAATCTTTTATTTTATGCCTACAGTTCCCATCAGAAACATCTCAGGGTTTTTTTTCAGTAAAAGTACAGAGGTGGAAACAAAAGCTCCTCTTCATAATTTTGCTGGCTTCATCCACTCTTCCCAAAGTCTTCCTTTTTCCTGCTAAGCTCTTAAATAGGGACATAAGCGGGGTCAGCTTTTTCCACAGGGCATTGAATAGCCTACCCTGTGCACAAGGGGCTTCACTATCCATCAGCACTTAACCCGTGTAGTCGGAATGGCTTGGCAAAATGACTGGCAGGCACTAATACCAGCTGTGAACACACACATACAGAGGCAGAAAGCAGAGCAGGTTATGCCTAACCAAACAATGTTTTACATGACATTTTTTAGGGATATCCAGCAAACAGCATTGAACTCTGGGCTGTTTCACTCATTCTGTCTGGCTGGGATAACTCTCGCAAATTGCTGCTGGAGACACAGCATGGGAAGATTTGAAGTTCACAAGTGTGTTCATTTGCTCATGGGATAGGTAAAGCAGCCCATCTTATCTAGAACAGCTTTATTTTACTGATTTAAATTTTTTTATACTGGTTTAAATTTTTTTACACCAATGCAGATCATCCCATGCAAGACTGAAATCAGCAGAAGTCTTCTTTATATTTTCTCCACATAAATAGCTTTATTTGAAGAAAACCACCACTAGCCTGGCAGTGGTATCTGCATTAGTGCTGATACTGTTCTGGTCAGTCCTAAAACAGCAATCAAGCTGAAGGAAAAATCTTAAATTTAAGGATTTGCAGTGAAGGTTTTGTGGTCCAAAGAGTGAGGTATGGGTGATCTATTCCAGTAAGACAATATTTTAATAAAGAAATTACTATCATGAGCCATTATAGGTGAAAAGAGAAGGCATGGGATATTTCCTGTTGTAATGAATATGCAGTCTGAGACCATGACCCAAAGCTCATTAAAAGCAAAACCAACACCCATATCACTTCTCCAAGGGAGCAGGACTGGCTCACAAGCCAAGGAGGAAACAATTTGTCTTGAACAAGCTATTAATGAAAAAAACATAGCTTGAAGATAGTCAAAATCTGTACAGAATTTGATGATTCCTTTTTATCAAGATAAGAAAATAGAAATAGTATTTCAGAAAAGCCAAAATTGAACTAACTCCACCTTGCCCCTCCCTCCTCCTCCTTTTTCTTTTTTTTTTTTTCCCCCTGGAAATAGCACTCTTTATTTTAAGAGCAGGATAGTAATTTTCTTACTTTATGTATCTTGATCTGTGATCTTATTTTGACTTCAGCTATCTGGACAATTATATTTACATCAAGGATTTAATTTCATTGAGGGAGATGAGCTTTCCATAGTAGCTTGATGCACAGTCAATCTTAGTATTCTTTTTTCCCCCCTTGGTTCAAAATAAAAATCAGTTATTTTCTTGGGTCTAGGCAAAAGACCAAGAAAAAACACCAAAAATCTCAGAGAAGGTAACCATTATATTTTTTAATGAAAACATTTGGAGTTATTTCAGGTCATGGACAACTAATTTCTAGTCTACAAAAAACCCAGCCAACCAACCAGCCAAAAAAAAAACTAAGAGAAGAAATAAATAAATTATACTCTCAAAGATCTGAAGTTAGGTCTGGAACAAGCAAATCCCAAAGTATGGAGGTATAGGACATGTATAGGACAAATCCTGAAATTCAGATTTGACTGGCTGCTACTACTGTAGCACAGTAACACAACTGTGAATATTTCACAAAAATTTAAAGAATTGGCAATATCAGAAGTTGAAAATAAGGGGGCAGATTAATGAATAGCAAAGATTGTTAAAGGTAATAAGCATGGAAAGTCTGTTCTGCCATCTCTTAGTTCACACATGTTTTTTGGATTCATTTTACTCACTGGATGCATGTGTACCCAATTCAAATCAGTCTCACTGTGAGACTTATTTTAAAGAATACTGCGTGAAATTGAACTTGAACAGAAAAATAACATAGTTCATTAAAGAACTCATCTGTGTACCAGTCTTGCTATTAAGCAAACCATTCAGTTTAATTTTTTTAATTTACAACGCCATTTTGGGATAATCAAAAAACTGAGTATTGCATACCACACTGCCATGTGTACACTTTAAGATAATTAGATGTTCAATATCCGAGACTCCCATGAAGGAGAGTAGCTGTGAGCCTTAGTCTGTTTTGAAACTAAAAAAAAAGTGATCACATTTTCACTACTTTTTCTAACCCTTTGACTTTCCCTCTCTCCTCTCCTGGCCTTTCTGTACCCCAGTTCAATTTTGGAGGTGTGTTGCAATTTATGTTTGCTCCTGTTTGAATGGATTTATGAAAAAGATGCAAGGACATGGGGAATATCTGCCAGACCTCTTTGTGCTGTTTCAGAGAGCAGGGAACTGAGTGGTGGCAACTCTGAGTTCTGTTTGATGACATCATCTTGGCGTAAATATTTTTCTAAGGATTTTAAATGTATAGAAAGGCTATTTATATCAAAACACTGTCTTTACAACAAGAAAATTAGTGGCATGATGAAGAATTAAAATAAGAAATGAAACAAGGCTAATCTACTACAAACATCTGATTTAGGAGGTTGTACATCACAGTAAACCATATCGACAAACTACTGCAGTTCCGCTGAAGTCAGTGTATGGCTGATCTGCATCAGAAGGAGATCTGAACTGTATATTTAACATTTCATCTTCTAATACTAAAGGAAACGGTTTTGATTCTTCTTTTGTGGGGTGTTTTTAGATTTCACTCTGCTCTCCAAACTGCCCTGGGACATGAACACACCAAGCAACACTTTGGTTCCCTTAGATCCACCACTCATTACTACCCAGAGCTGCATGGGGGAGTAATGGAAGAAAATCATGGGCTTTCTTGAATGCACACACCTTCCTGCTGCTTGCTTCCCTTGCCACAGCTGCCTCTGCAGGTCTCTGCCATGGTGGGACTGATGTATGGGTTCCTGCTTCTTCAGTCAAGAAGAATTTGCCTGAAGAAGGCAAATCAAGCCATTGTACAAAAGGAGATGCAAAGCACAAAACAGGTCAGACTAAAAATATAAAATTAAAATTGTGCTCTGCCAAGCAGTTTGCATGGGAAACACCCCCTCCAGAAGACAAAATCCACCTCTTTTCTGTCACTACCAGCAAGAGCATATGAATCAAAGTGGGAAGCAGATTTTGCCCGGGCTGAATATATCTGTCAGTGTCTGGTATCTAAATGAAGATGGTGCATGTTTACCTGTCTTCCCCCTCTGCTCCCAGTTTGGAGGGCGTGCAGGAGACTGCTGAAAGGTTTGAAGTGCTAGTTAATAGCTTTCATGACAACCCCATCCAGCTGGACTGCCAGGAGGTTTGAGCTTTGAGGGCATTACAGAAGATTTTGTAAACTTAGTGCGATCACAAAAGGGTGTATCTCCTCTGTCACCACAAATACAATATTTTGCTTTATGACACTTGTTTTGCTGTCCTGGCTTTTAATTTCTTTACATCATAACTGCATTTCCCATTGTGCTATCCAGAAAGTTTTATTTTATCAGGAAAATAATGGAACATATTGGAACATGGATAACAGGAAAACGTTAAGGAACCTTTTAACTACTTAATAGTGAGTTGCTTGAAAATGATTGCAGATCCTCCTGGCCCAAAACATTCTACTCTGAATCAGTTCAGCGCTAAGCTGTGCTTTGCTGTCATACTGCACTGTCCTCATGAAAGCTGTGGCCAGGTAGTTTGATGTGCTGATGTTTTGCAGGTCCCAAATCTCCCATCTGAACTGTGCTTCTTCTGCGGGCTGCAAACTCACCCCTGGTCAAGTCCCATGATGCAAGATGGGAAGCAGGAGAGTTTGGCTCATAGCAAATGACATCAAACAAAAATACAGAGCTCATCAGACACTGTAAAACAATAGCCATAGGCATCTTAGTACTGAACTGGCCTGGCATAAAATATTTAGTGTCAGTTTAAAAATCAAAATGTTCTGCCCTTTGGAGTCTGTTTTTGCCCACTTGTTTCCTTAAAAGGGTTTGAAATGAACATTCAAGTTTTCCTTCACATTTCAGGATCATGACAAATGATGAAATATTGGTAAAAATAGAAGAGATCTGCATAACTGTCCTGGTTTCGGCTGGGATAGAGTTAATTTTCTTCACAGAAGCTAGCATAGTGCTGTGCTTTGGATTTAGTACCAGAAGAATGTTGATAACACGCTGATGTTTTTAGTTGTTGCCAAGTAGTGCTCAGACTGCTCAAGGACTTTTTGAGCTTCTCCTGCTCGGCCAGGTGCATAACAAGCTGGGAGTACAGCACAGCTAGGACCCAAACTGTCCAAAGAGCTATTCCATACCATATAACGTCATGCTCGTGGGGGTTAGTCGGTCGGGTCGGTTAGTGGGTCGGTCGGTCGCGGGCAGAGTGGTCTCAGCTCGGGCTGTGTGATCACAGCTCGGGGGGAGTGATCGCTGCTCGGGACGGGCTGGGCATCGGTCAGCGGGTGGTGAGCAATTGCATTGTGCATCACTTGTTTTATATATTCTGTATATTTTCTTACCATTATTATTATTATTATTATTATTATTATTATTATTGTTATTCTTCTCTCTTATTAAACTGTCTCTATCTCAACCCACGGGTCTTACTTTTTTTTTTCCTTTTTCTCCGATTCTCTCCCCCATCCCACTGAGGGAGGGGGGGGAGTGAGCGAGCGGCTGCGTGGTGCTTAGTTGCCAGCCGGGTTAAACCACGACAGTCCTATTTTGACACCCAACGTGGGGCTCGAAGGGTTGAGATAACGACAGATCTGAACACTTTTAAAACGAATTTGTCATAAGCATTCGTTATATTAGTCTAATAGTCGCTGGTCGCAATGTTGTTTTATTTGCTCTCAGAGTTGTTGTCCTTGTTCATGGAGTTCTTTTATATATCACCTTACCTGCTGTATGCACTCCCTGTGCTGCTGGTTGTCACTTTTCGCAAGTGGATTAAAGCTACTGTTCTGCTGTACTGTGTAATACTGGCTTATGCTATGATAAAACTATTGGTCATCAGATTAAGCTCATATTTTTACTCAGTATTGCTGTCACCTCTGTATTTTGGGAACCATCTATTGGGAATTATGAATAATTATACATTTTACTTTTTATCCTTGGAGAGCCAGCCTGTGGGGGAGTCACCTTACTCCATCTTCCCCTTCTTCTCTGAGCTAATTACAACAGTTCTTGAGAATGTTGAATATCCTTGGGATGTTCCAACTAGCATGGCCCTATTGCTAGGTCTCCTGAATATAGTTCAGATTTACTCAGGGTTAGACTCCTACGTAAATTATATTCTATCCAAAGATCGATTCCTGCAGCAGGCCCTGCAGCTACTCCAGCCTCAGTGACACCCACTGTAGCTACCCGAACTGTGGACGTTGGCACTGCTGCTACTCCAACCCCTGCGACAGGCACCGCTGCTGCTCCTACCCCTGCGACAGGCACCGCTGCGACTCCAACCCCTGCAACCTGCACTGCAGCTACTCAAACCCCAGCAACAGGCATTGCAGCTGAAACAGGGAGCGAACCTGTGCCGGTATCAGTTGCCCCTATATACAAGAAGAAATCTTGGAAGCGAAAGTCAACTCGTTTAGAAAGGGAGGATGAATCAGGGCCATCACAAAAGGAGGAGGAAGAGGAAGAGCTCGTAAATGAGACAGAAACTACACGGTCTCTATCCTTGGGTGAGCTGCGAGATATGAGAAAAGATTTCAGCCGTCGTGCAGGAGAGCATCTTGTCACCTGGTTGCTCCGATGCTGGGATAATGGGGCCAGTAGCCTGGAACTGGGGGGTAAAGAAGCCAAACAGCTGGGATCCCTTTCTAGGGAAGGGGGCATTGACAAAGCGATTGGAAAAGGGACACAAGTCCTCAGCCTCTGGAGGCGACTACTGTCAGCCATGAAGGAAAGATATCCCTTCAAGGAAGATGTCATACATCGCCCAGGCAAATGGACCACCGTGGAGAAAGGCATCCAGTACCTGAGGGAATTGGCTGTCCTGGAAGTGATTTATAGTGACCTGGACAATGACCAGTTGCCTAAAGATCCAGATAGTGTCCGGTGCACACGACCCATGTGGCAGAAGTTGTTACGGAGCGCACCAACATCATATGCCAA